>OX411306.1:197048678-198368472 GCA_948150685.1 Rhaphigaster nebulosa
CAAAGCTTTTCAAGGAGGTCATCGACGGTCTGGAGGTACGTTCTGAATGAACCCAACGTCCGCTTTATACCCGTTACCTCCATGCCATCTAGCTCACGTCCGAAGTATTACCTTCACCTGGAAATAATATATTGTTAGATTGTATTCATTGTTTCTTAGTACGTATTCAACTTATTAGTTCTGAAAAACGATGGCAAAGATTGTAATAATAATAATTATCCTTACTATAGATTCCTAAATAATTCATGTTCCGTTTTCATTACTGTTTTCAGTTAATCAATCAAGACTGACCTAATATATTTATTACCTAATTAATATAGTTAATAAAAACAATAAGGTAATGAAAAAATTGGTATAAGTACAAGATCGCATGATAATTAAGATATATAATATATACAAATATTATTTATTTGAAGAAAATATTTAGAATAATAAATGATGAAGAAAAAGTTGTGACTCTCCTGCAATCGTATGGAATGAAGCCAGGTCAAATGTGCAACAATGGAATTTTTCATTTCGCAAACATAATCGATGGATATATTTATTTAAAGATTTTAAAAATGAAACGATAATACGAAGATGAAATTGGTTTAAAGGATCCTAGTATAAGTGTAGAAATATTAATAAGTTTTATTTATTATTGGTCATTAACAAAGTAATTATGTTTATAATATTTCTTAACTTAGCGGAAGAAACTTTTGTAAAACCATTAATTACCATTGTTATGAATTAAATTAGGAATAATATAATGAAGTATAACCTGCATTGAACTATAAATAATTTATTAATAAGCATACAGATCTTATTAATTCACTATAATATGAGATTTCAAAGCCTCTTTACTAAGCACGCATTATCCACAGTTCATGAGCTCACAGTATGAATGAGAAAGCTATGACAGGACTCCACTACCTAAATTATGTTTAAGGTATTGCACCTCTCCCGCTTCATTCTTCAAGGTGAATTATATGGATGAATGTAACTAAATATAGTAATATATTATTAGGATGATGGAATAAGTTTTAATGAAGATTAGAAGTTAGTGAAAATGAGACATATTGAAATTTTGGGTTTTAATATGGAGCATAGACAACACTTTAGACTTCAGATTGGAAAAATGTAATATATGATCAAATTGTTTGCTGCTTCCCACAGTTCAAGTCCAAAGTTTGCTTATGATATGCTTTCTATTATTCTTATATGAGAAGTTTGTTAGTCAATTAAAAGGCAATTCAAATAGATAGTGGAATGGTCTCTTGAGTTACAGTCTTTAGAGTGTTTTGTGACGGTGCTATTTTTGTTTAGGAAACCTAAGTGCCATACGGTGTCGAACATGGTTAGGGGTATATCATTGATTAGGGCTTATAGTCGGACTAATTAAGACTAAACGTCGGGCTTGCAAAGCAATTTATTGACTTTAACAGCAATCAATTGTAACTTAGCTTGTATCAGTTTATTATTGAATAGTAAAGCAGTCCGCTCACACGTCGTATCGTCAAGAATGCGACATTTGTACGCTTTGTCGTCACAGCATAAATAATTGATAAAGAAACCGCTAAGGGAGCGTCAAACTATCGTCAAGAGTGAGAAACGTATTCGTCTCGTTGTAGGTATGTCTCAAGCGTTGTGCAGTGCAGTCCACAAGCCCAACAATTCCTCGTTAGACCAGTAAAATTAGGTAAAAAACACACGTAACCCGAACATCCAAAAAAAAAAAAAACCTGAAACTGATCATGCATTATTCATTAACCTTCCCATAATAACTGGTAAGACAGAGTTTCTCGAGTCAGGTTTTGATGGAGGGAGGAGGAGAAGGATATGAAAAGTATGGGGATAGGAAACTGATTTATTTTCATTTTTTTGAGAATATTTAAAAAACTACGAAGTTTTTAGCTAACATATTATTTTATGTAAAATTAAAGTACATTAAATTCTCTGTAGGTAAAAAACGCTGACAAATAACTTTTTGTGGGTGAACTATATGCAGGTTGTCTCGAAATATTATAATAATATAAGAATAATATTTAAATAGGTGATAGTAGACCTCAAGAGCAACAAAAAACTTCATGTTGACCCATATTACGATGCCACAGAAAAGCAGGAAATTAAAGTTTTGTGTTTTTTAAATAATTCGCGTTTTTGTTATAGCAGGCGAGCACTCAAAAACTGGCCAAGGAAATTATGTTCCAATTGCACCATCGTAAAGAAGAAACAATTTTCTTTAAGAAATATAATTTGACTTAACCTTATGGGGCTTCCATTTCATTATCACAAAACTTCATTGGGGAGAACAACACACTTTTTGGCAAATCAGAGGCTAATTCAAGACCAATCCTAATGAAATCTCGACTTCCTTTATAAGAAATTAAAGCTTAACAAATGTGAAAGTTTTCCTAGAAGTAGGGTATCTGTAGCTGAGCAAGGGGCTGAGAAAAACATTGACAAGTAAAGTGTGTTTTTAAAAAAAAAAAAAAATATTACGGTATTGATTCGCCCGATAAGGATTTAGTTAAGCCAAACTATGTTTATTAAAGATAATTTTGACTCCTTTACGATGGTGCAATTGGAACTTAATTACCTTGGATATTGTTTTACTGATGGCTTCCTATACAACAAAAAACGTGATTTACTTTAAAAATACAAAGCTTAAATGTTCTGCTTTTCTGTGTGGAATGTGACCATATAAACTTTTTTGTTTCTCTGGAGGTGCACTATCACCTTTTTAAATTTTTCTAGTAATTTACAGAACATCCTGTACACAGGGAATGTAATTTATTTTAATTTTGTATAAAATAATTTTTGCAACAAACCTCGTATTTTTTGAGATATTCACAAAAACTGAAAAGAAATCAGTTTACTATCCTTCTTCCTCTACCCTCACCAAAATCCGACGCAGAAAACTCTGGTACTTTTTACCAGTTATTTCAGGAAAGGTAATGAACAATTTATGAACAGTTTCAACTTTATTTTTGGAGGTTAATCCTTAAATATACTGCACTATGTATGGCTTTTTCGATTGAAGATACAAATATTCAATTCTTCGGGGTTGTTTAAAACACTCAGAACTGGTTGATTTGAAACAAATCTGGTTATGGAAGAAAAATGAATATAAAGTGCGGGCATAAGTTAGCAGAAAATTCAACCTTAAAGGTAAGAAATAATTTATTTATTTTTTATTTATTCATATTACCATTAAACTTTTTAATAATAGTTTTAAAATAGAAATTCGAAAGAAGTTACGAGAGAGGTACTACAATTGGAATAATTGAAACGAACATCAGTAAAAGAAGTATAAAAGTTAATTTAGAGCGGAGTTAGTATAGAATAGAAAGAAAACTTTATTTTGGGACGATGTACCTTAAGAATAACTATGGTATGCAAACATAAAAATAGCAATGCTGGCTTACATATTAAATTCATAAAGAAAAATAAAAGATTTAAGCGGAACCCATACACAGCTGCAAGGTCCGTTGAAAGTTGGTAGCATACTGACGCTTCCTTGACGACCTGTCCGCGGATGTGAAATTAAGGAGACGACAACCATTCTTTTGCACGCTTGACGAGTGTCAAATGATTCTCTCACGCATAGTATGGAAACGGATTCACCTGTCAACGGAAATATCCATTTTGACCATTTCTGAATCCATTTTGACTAGTTTCGTCGTGGCATCTGTACATACGTACGTTCGTATCTCGCATAACTCAAAAATGGTTAGCCGTAGGAAGTTGAAATTTTGTATTTAGGATTGATTTAAAATCTAGTTGTGAAACTCTCTTTTTGGCTACTGCTTGATCACCGGAAGTGGTTCTTTACTTGAAGGTCATAATTGATTCCCATAAAAAATTATGTTACAATACTAAGCAAAACTTTTCAAATTTAGTATTTATAGCTTATATATTGATTTAAATAATATACTAGATTTTGTTCTAAATTGGAAAACCGGAATTGGTACTTTACTTGAAGGTCATATTAAACGCACCAAAAATTATATTAAAATATAATGTAAAACATCTCAAATTTGGTAAATAGGTCTTTTATATCGATATGAATGTATTTACTTTAATTTGGCTCAAATTGATGAGCCGAAAAGGGTACTTTACTTGAAAGTTTTAATAAGCTTACATCAAAAATTATATTTAAATTAAATACATAAATCATATGTTTCGGTAATAAAGGTTACAAACCCAATTTGGTTTCCAATCCAATTAAACATTTTTATTACTTGTTTTAAGTGATAACATTGAGTATAAAATACTGGTTTTCCTTCCCATTTGTGTGTGTCCATCTATTGACACACACACAAATGTCGCGAAGCTAAGTGTCGTTTTTGGGATACTGCAATCTTCGGAAACTAGTAACCAAATTCAGGATCATTTTTTGAGCCACCGATTTATAGTTTAATATGCGTACAAGGAAGTCATGTATTGTCCACATCAGATAATTTAGTTTACGGATCGAAAAAGATTGTTCCCGATGGACCAAAATAAATAGAACAGCGTTAAAGTTTAATATATAGGCCAATTTTTTTTCAAAACTGTTAATGAAAGTTCATATTAATAATATAAGTTCATTAATTCCCTATTTTATAGGACTATTCTTATTCACAGCATAGCGAATGGATGGAAATTGTGAATGTTTCAGTCACAACAGCTGTACAGCACATCCTATTTGTTACAAGGTCACCTGTATCACAAGCTTTTAAAGTTTGTTTGCAATATTTCTGGGAAAATGGATTTTTCACTCATTCATTTTTAAGACCAACACGGAAGGAGATGCCTGTACATCACCTAGTCTAACGACCGACACAAGAGAAAGATGACTAGGCTCTTGTTACAGAAGCCGGACAATGGTAGAATCTTTGGAAGTGGATGGATGACTCTTGTTAACAGGAGGAAGAGGAAGTTTATCATCAAGTTAGTTCTGCAATATCTAAACAAATATTGATATTTTTACTAGATGCATATGCTATAGTTGTTTGTAACATATAATATAATGGAAATTTAGTCTATCTTTCCAATTTTTAGTTACTTATCTGTCATCGCCTTTGGAATACCATCTGTTTATTTTTAACAACTGATTTTGTATGAATCACATATATTTCATCAAAATTATTTGCAATATTTCATTGCAGTATGTTATGCTATAAAAATCATTGTAGTGCTACAAATGTAATGAAATATAACAAGCATACGAAAAATGAACGAACATATTATCTTAAATTATAATTAAAAACAAAGTAAATAAGAACACAAATAAATTAATAAAATTCTACACTTCAATGGGGCCTTTCTGAACTGAAATAAAAGTTTTACATTTCGAATGTGCCTAGAGAAATATAAATTGCTGATATATACGAAAGAAAAAGTGAGAAAGTAATGAAATTATAAGCGGAAGGAGATAGATAAAAACGAAATGAATGAGAAAGGATTGGAGCATTATTTCAATGTCTTACTAATTATTTCTAATCTCCGTCCAACTATTGTCGATTGACCTGATAAATCTCTTTCACATCTTTTCTTGCAAAGGCAACTATTGTCACTATTACATTATTTACTGCTGGTAACTATTGAGGCTTTTAATAGATGAAAGTATTTCTGTCTTTATGCTTTTTTTTTTTTTTTTGTCTATCTTACTGTTTTCTCTTTAAAATAAAATTATTTGGTTCATATATTTAGCAAGTTGCTATATCGCTAAAGGTAATATTGTGAGCTTCAGCGGATCAATAGTTACTAATGGTGAGAATATGGTTGACCGTGGAAAATGTGCGTAGGAGAATCTTGGTTGGGAATGCGGCCAATAAATAAACATATAAATAAGGAAACTTATTGTAATGTGTGCCGACGTGTCGGCCTAAAGTTTATGCCATAATCAGGGTTAAGAAAAAACAAGATATCAAAAGATGTAACAGTGGCAGTACCATTAATAATAAGAAAGTTAACAAAACAGTATTAATAAGAAAGTTAACAAAACAGTAAGATGAAAAAATATAAAGTCTTGAGAAAAATATGCTGATCATAATATGTTAATAATAATATGAAAATTAAGGAATATAGAAGAATATTTTAATAAAGTTAAGACTATTATTCAATTAGTCCTTTTTTAATCCTTAGCCAATAGGTTTATCAGTAAGTTTAACCTATATTCTGAATCTATAGTTTAATACCTAATCATACTTGCAATTACATCTTAGTATCCGTCAAATCAACACAGTGGCGACATTGTGTTTTGTTCTTAACTGTCAAAATACTCACGTATTCAGTTGCCTAGCGGTTGTTCTACGCGCCACTCAGGTATGCTCTTCCTTGTTATTAATTATTTTTCTCCTTCCTCCCCATTTTGTTAATTCTTTCCATCATGTTAATTGTTTGTCTATCCTTATTGTTTTTATTTTTCTTCCTCACATTTGATAATCACTTATGATTATATTACTCGTATCTTTAAGCTTACATAACTTTGTCTTACTACTTTAGTTTACTTTGTTATTTTTTGTATGCATTTCATTATATCTTACATAGAAATCATTTGCATTACTTATATTATCATATTATCTTGAAATACTTTTGACACTCCTTAATATTCATTCTAGTGTTAGTGTTCTAGTGTTATATTATAGTATTTTTATGTATTTTACTATATCTTTCTTTTCATTCATTTTATTTATATTTATTTCTATAATATAATATGCATATATATATATATATATATATATATATATATATATATATATATTTATATATATATATATATATATATATATATATATATATATATATATATTTTCACAATAATTTTAAATACTTTTTTGTAATTACCCATTTACATGTTTTTCTTTATTTCTTATAATTTATTATTATTATTCACATTAAGATTAGCATTTTTTCTTTATACTTTATTTACTTTTTTAACATATTCTTCTATATTCCTTATTTTTCATATTATTAGCATATTATGATCACCATATTTTTCTTTATACTTTATATTTTTTCATCTTACTGTTTTGTTAACTTTCTTTTTATTACTGGCATTGACACTGTTTTTACATCTATTGTTATTTTGTTTTTTCTTAGCCCTGATGATGGCCGAAAACTTAGACAGAAACGTCGGCACCCATTGCAATAAGTTTCCTTATTTGTGTGTTTATTTATTGACTGCAACTCCAGCCAAGATTCTCCTACATCAATAGTTTAACATTTATTTAGCCACAAAATTCAAGAAAAAATATCACATTAATGAAAAGTTTTTCCATCTCTAGAGTGAGTAGTCTAGCCAATGAAATGTATCCAACTCTAATTGGTTTTAGGCTTGTGTTCATCAAAATCAACAACGGTTTCCCTTCACTTCTTCAAAAATCTATCCCTATCCATTAGCAGCTTAAAATCCAAAACCAACAGTTATCACCCGGACGAACAAAAGAAACAAAACTTTTATCATAGGCCAGTATCTAGTACATTGACTAAAGTTATTGACTAGAGATGTCAAAAACCAATCGGTTTTTTTACACCAACGGTTTTAATCGGTTGTTTTTTTTAATCCAAAAACCGGTTGAAAATAAATTTCGTAAAAAATATAAATAAAGCCTATAGAGCAAAAAATAAAAAAATAGACATCCTACCTTTTACCCACCTGGCTACCTCTTAGTATGTATGTCTCGTTGGTAGTCGGTATACCGTAACACGAACTACAACTACAAATTTCCGTTGTTTATTTTACGTTCACTAGTAACGCAGTAGCAGTTTTGGGGTTTACAGATTTCTTTTTAATTTATTATTACTCATTTCCTGGGAACCACCACATGCATTGTGGTGAATTATTTATAAAGTGAATTTTATATAATTCATAATTCACTATATAATTATGTAGTGATGTAATAGGTTTATAAGGGTTATAATTAAAAGAAAATTGTATGAAAAAAACAAACAGCAAAAAAAATAATAATAAAACAAATAAAATAAACCTGTATATAAGTGAACAGGGTCAGGGTGACCGATTCTATCACAAATCAGAACATAAATCAGAACTCTATGCTTTACTCTTTAGTACCTCCATTTTTATTTATGCAATAAAAGTATTGAATTGAAAAGGGGAGAGGGATCCCGAGATTTGCATTGCCTAGGGGCCTCTACATGGCTGAATCCGGCCCTGGTACCAACATACAAAACTGAAATCATGAAAATATCCAAAGCTCTTCTAATACCTATGCTAATCCTCTCACCTGATCATTTGTCTCTAATCTCGTTAATTTATTTGCAAATAAACCTATTGGCTATCTAACCTTCCAAAGAAAATCTTTAATCAAATTTCAGGACTTGGCAAAGGAAAGTCTTTTGATGATGGTCTCCCCAACAACATTCTGCAAAATATTCTCGATTACCTAATGCATTTATTTCCTAAGGGTATAATTTCATAATAAAATAAGTTTAAAACTTGTTCCTTGTCCTCAACCCTAACATTACTCTCAATAATCTCCCGACTTTCAACGCCTACCATCCTCACAATTATTCACTATAAATATAGAAATATGAGAGCTCTACGACAGTCACCACGAAAAGGTTTCTTTGAAGAATAGGTCTATTGCAGGTGGCAGGGTATTGGTGTTCACTATTCTAAAGAGACCCTGAAAGCGAAGAGATATATTTTTGAGAAGCAAATACTTTTGGGTTCTGAATGGTCTAATGCCCTGAAACTGATCATCAATTATGCACCCCTGCGTGGAGTCCCAGGTGTCAGCGGACAGATTAGAGAAGTTGGGGCCCTCTATCGCAAATGCAACAGAGAGCTTGAAAACCAGTATATATGGTAGGAAAATGCCCCAACTGCTCCCTCCTCATAACACGACGTTACCATAAAGTGACAATAAGTACAACAAGCAGCTTCATGGAGGATCTTATTCAACATGCATACATTTGAGAATCCAGTAACACTGCTTCACCTATACAATATAAGTTATTGTATCCCTCAGCAACTATTAGTGAAACTAAAATCGTCTAAAGACCAGCATTTCCTGACACAAATACACAATAACGTCCCTTAACTAATCAAACATCCCGTAACCATACTTTTGATTTGTGCAATACTTCCATTTTAGCCAAGGTTCAAATCAATAAGAAATGACTCCAACCTTAATCCACATTTATAAGTAATAACAATAGTAAATGCTTAGAAAAACCGAGAAGTTAGATGTGGTATTCAGCAATAATCTAATCATATCGCCTACGTCTGTGTCTCCCTCTTGTATATTTACGCGTATCGGTTTAGGTATTTTTAATAATACAATAATAATCAGAACAAAATTTTCTTTTTGAGAATGTGGGACGTAACAGAATAGGTAAATTCAATAAATTTTTACTTTATGGTTATTACGTAGAGAAAAATAAAGGCAAGGTTAAAGGCAGAAAACATTTGTTATGACTCACAAGAGTGCACGACGCGTCCGTTGCCGATTTTTATCAAAATTTTTCGAGTGATTCTACATTGAGAAAAATATTACCCATACAATTACCGTTAAGATTTAAGATTGAGTAAATCAACTGAAACGGAACCCGGCCTTCATTCTGTCAGACACAACCCGCAGTGAGCATTGATCCTTCTAGATTGTGACCCCCCTTGGAGTTCGCATCTGTGGGGATAATGTCTGCTATGATGGCCTCGTGTGCACACAAAATTTGTGTTCCAACTAGCTCGGCGCTAGGGTGCAATTATTTTTAGACTAAACTGCTAATTTAGAGTTCAAAAGTTAATAACATTTATAATTCATGCATTGGTTATTTATTTTCACTGTATCAATTACCTTGTTAGAAAGGA
Organism: Rhaphigaster nebulosa; assembly: GCA_948150685.1. Taxonomy (NCBI): domain Eukaryota; kingdom Metazoa; phylum Arthropoda; class Insecta; order Hemiptera; family Pentatomidae; genus Rhaphigaster; species Rhaphigaster nebulosa. Next base: position 197,058,481 of record OX411306.1, read on the forward strand.
ATAAATTGCTCTTTATTTCTCAGCGAAAAATTAAGCTGTAAACAATTCCCTCTTACAACGCCTTATGCGTGGGTTCCAGAGTCGTAATATCTCAACAACTGAAGACGTTTCTGCTTGTAACGCGTATTTTACGTCGTATTTTTGAATTGGTTACTCAGAAGATTATTTGTGTGAACCTCCGTTACCACTATACAGTAATCGCCACTATGGTAACTATAATTGAATTTAATATCGGCTGTTGTTGGGATTGTACTGAGAATGAACTAATCTCTAAAAACGTAATCAACGCTATTGTATTAACTCCCAAGATAATCCAAAGATGGGATTGAGATGTGGGCTGCGAGCTGGCGACTCCAAGGTATGGACAATGGCCACATCCAGGTAGTTCTTAATAACATTCGCGAAGTGAGGTAGGGCATTATCGCCTATAAAAGTTGCAAAAGATACCACATGTTCCTCTCGGATGTCCGTGATGTACGTCCGTGCATTGAGAGACGGTCTCCGTACGCAGAAATCTGTCTTCACCTCAAAAGAAATTTCTCCTCCGAACTGCACTTTATCCGCCATATTCCACTGAGCGTAGCGTTCTCATCTTCTTCGCCACACTCTTACTCGAATATCTGAACCAAGAGGTTAAATCTGGACTCCTCTGAAAAAAGAAGCAAAATTAGCTTCAGGTCAGAGGGCATGATTTTGGACAAAATTGAAGTCAGCCATACAGTCTGCTGAGGTAAGGAGAGGACCTGTGGTAGACACCCTAGAGTAGTTCATATCAGCGATTCCTTTACGTTCCAAACGAAAATTTGGATCCTAGAAGGATTGCTGCAAAGGACGATTGTAATGTAAACCTCATTAACCCGGCTTGTATGTGTGCTGGTTCGAACCCAACAACAGTTCTAAAAACGGTATTTTTAAATGAAATTCAAAGTGCACCGGTATTTTAGAACTCGAGTGTACTTTTTAAGTATTATATATATTATATTTAATTTTCATTAAAAATAAAATTCACCAAAAATATTGTTGATTACGCTGTAAATTATGATTTAATAATCATAACCTTACAGTAATTGTTTTTCCCACAGAAGTTACTATATCCACGTGGGCTTATCTAATTAGTAGCTGCTATTGATGGCTGCTAGCGATTGCTACTAGTAGATCACTAGCTATTGTCAGTCCTACTGTTAATGGATCATTGTTCTCTAGTTAACGGTGACCGGGCTCTGATGCTCTCGTCTTTTCAATGATAGAGGAAGGATAACTTCCTCTCTATTCATGATATCAAAGTGTTTACTTTGTGAATTACTCTGCTTTAGAATAATAAAACAAATTTTATACCACTTAATCTCTCACTTGATTGAACCGAGTCTTTGAATGCAATCTTTTGTGCAATGCCGTTTCCTTATCTAAAGATGCTTCAGGCTGGTTGCACTCCTTCTTGTCTCTCCGCTCCTTAACTTTCATTATCCTCAACAAACCTCCATCATAACCGCTACTTCTCTCTCGAGATGTTTCTTCAGAGATCTTCGTTCACACCAAAGTTATTCAAAATAAATATCTAACCGAAATTGATGTTTAGAGGCCAACGATTTGGTGTGCGATTAAAAGTTCACCGGTCACAAATAATTTTGAAAATAAATTTAAATGACTAAACTGGGTGATTGAATGACTTGAGTGGGATGTATGAATATGTATATTGGAAAAGTAACATGAATTCTTGATAACAATTTTTAAGTAAGGTAGTGAATTTACAGAATTTATAATAGAATATAACCCGGAATAAGTAAAGAAATAAAAAGTGTTCATTCTCCGTGCAAAAGTTCGAGTGATTAGTTCCATCTGGTTTTTCCACCTATTCAGGGATATTTCCGGAACAGTAGGAGTAACTAACTATATTTCCGAAATAATTCGAAAATCAATCTGAACCCTCAACAGCTCCAACAATTTCGTGATTCATTACCTGCCATCTTTTAGTATCTTCCTTCATTCCTCCCCATTTCGACTATAGATGCTTAGTGTTTGGAAGACTATCTAGTGACTACGAGATGAAAGAAAAATGAATTGCTTCACAAGATTCATTTTCGGTCTTCCCAGAAACTCTTATATCTCCCATTCCATTCCAAGCAAGGATGGCTTTATCCTAATTTCTGACGACAGTACCTTCTTGTTGCCTTCATATTCGAATCATTAAGGACCAGAAAACCTTCTTATATTCTTGACATCCTCACCTCGTATTCTATCATTCACCTCTTTAATACAAAATCTCAATCTACCAATTTGTATATTCCTTGCTACAGAATTACATCCTTTGAAAAATCCTTTATCACACGTACCTCCTCGTTTTGGAATTCCTTTTCAATTTCCGTTCGTGAAGCTTGCCCCCTAGCCTGATTTATTTCTCCATCTCCTCAACGATCATCTTTCGCATTCACTACCGCTCATGGAAGTATGGAAAGTAATAAAAATTATTCGTGCTTTTTAATGTAAGAAAATAATATATTATTAGACAGCATTATATATTATACAATAATATGGGTATATATTTACTATACAGCACATAAACAATAAATAAAAATTAACATGAACACTGGAAAATTAAATTGAATATTGTACGGCCATTTCATCAAAAAACCCACCCTTCTTATTTGATTCTGCGTTTACGATTCTAATATTCTTATTAGAATTCATTCTTTCAATTATTTTTTTTTTAAATTCTCTTGTGATAAATCTCATCCAGACTTCCCGAAGAAGACTCCAAAGATGATTTTTGGACATGGGTCACTCCTATCTTACTGTTCTGCCCATCTCACTTCATTTTGAGCATTTTTTGTTCCTCCTGGTTTGGAACATACTAGACTCTCCTTAGAAAGTTTTGAGGTATGCTTTGGATCGTGTTCTTGCATCATCTGGAACCCTTTCCCGATTAATCGTAATCCAATTTTTCTGTAAATATGTTTTTGTAACATTCTTTGCATATGGCATTTAATCCTATCATTTTATCCTATATCCTGGCATTTAATTCTATTTAATCCTATCAATTTCACTATGTCCTCCACACTTGTCAATGAAAAGCCCAACCAGACTTCAATAGAGTTACCTCCGTGTTTAACAGTCGGAACAACAAAGCCTGAGATCATCTTTTCGTTGTTAGTCCAACGCAAAAAGATTCTTCGTTTCTGGCTGAACATTTTTAATTTGGATTCGTTGGTCCATAACACGTTTCGCCATTGATCAACTGTTCAGAAACGTAGCTTTATTACCAACTGAAGCCATATGGCCCTATTGCCACACCGATACAGCGGTTTTTTGATCGCCAATACGACCATGAATATCACCGTTCTGAAGACGAAGCTTTTAGTATTGACTGGTATTCTGTTAAAGTTAATCTCCACAGCTCTTACATATGAGTCTGATAAAATTTTTCTCTGCATCAATTGTTACTCATGAAAGCGATGGTGATCACTAAGTCTTCCTGCCTCTCTGTAGTGTTGTAATTTAAGCTGCACCGTCGAAGTACGAACCCTTATTTTTTTCGCGACATCACGAATCCTTATTTTTCTTGATGAATTCGTTGAACGGGTTTCAATAGAGAGGGTCGTTCCTCGGACCACTGAATACAAACATTTAAAACGAGACGTTAAATTGAAACAAATGAGCGGCACGGAGTCTGGAAGCTCAGAAGTTTCTTTAATATAAACAAACATCTAAAACAAGGGATAGAGATATTACAGGATATACCTAAAAGTAACTTAACTAACTTCAAGAATTTAAACAAATCTTAATTTGTTTATATTCTAGTTGTCCGCCAAACTAATCCTTATAATAAACAGCTATAAAGTTATATTATTATTGCCATTCAAAACAATAATAATGTTTAATAAGATATTAAGGGGCCGAGATGGCCGAGCGGGCTAAGGTGCTTGCAATAGGTAATCAAAGTTAAGCAACGTCGAGCGAGTTTAGTACTTAGAAGGGTGAACGCCCAGATTTGAGTGACCCCTTTCCGGGGAAAATCCACGCAGCCTGCGACGATCCCCTCTCCCCCGGGTATGTGAGGCTCGTCAGTCTACTGGAGGCAACTCGCACAGAGGGAGTAGGAGTGATGACCCTATCCCGTGTACCTAAATTGTGAATCACGTTATGGTCTTCCAGGACGTTAAATAGCCACCCGGAGGTTTGGTCCATGGACAGTCGGCTTCGAGGAAAGAAATATACGTCCTCGTGCGCCTGCTGACCCCGAACAGCCATAATCCGCGGGTCTAGACCAATTTGTCACTTTCCTTGAACCCGAGAGTATCGGTGGGAAGGACACTGTCCAATTGGCCCCAAAGGAATTGGCTATAGAGCAATGACAGCCTGCCGTTGCACCATGGAAACCATCGTTCGCGGCAACGTGAGGTTGGGTGACCCCCTCCAGGCTCTCTGACATTAGATGTAAGCAAATGTGAAAAAATGACATTAGAGAGATCAATACAATATTCATTATGAAAATTATAGTTATTCACTATGTAATTGAATTAGGTGCCTATACTTCCATGAGCGGTAGTGTACATAAACAATAAATATCTATGTAGGTTTGAATATATATGTATTTATCTATGTATTTACTTTCAATTTTTATATTTCAATTTTATTTATATAATTATTTATTATATGTCTTTTAGTTAATAATTTAATTACGTTCCTATAATATGCCTATAAAATTTATTACAAACTGATTATAAAATTATTCGTTTAACATCTATTAGATATCCTCGATACGATTGACTCCACAACCCATAAAGTCGTTAGAAATAGAACTAAAACTCTTTTAGAGAAGGCCTTTTGATGTTGCAATATCTAATTTTTTTTAGTAATTTAGGCATGACCTTTGCTATTAGCAATTTTCTATGTCCACAATACTTTCTTCAATAAGAAAACGTCAGATTCATTTATCTGACATTGTCTGTCACAGATGCATTTGAAATACTTTTTTGCATATCAATTTTTACGATGACATTTTCCTCGGATATTTTTTAAGAAAGCATTTGATTTTCACATACAGACTTTTACCAGCAGCAGAGCACTGAAGGCGTGCTACTTAGGTGCAGAAGTGAGGTGAAATCACTAATTTCACGACCAAAAAAAGACATAGGTAAATATGAAAAGAGTATTTCATATCCGTTGGATAAGGTTTGCCGTGGCCTCTTTTCTCTTTGATGTAACCTACTTTTCCTGTTTTTTTCTTACCTAGTCACTTTTGTTTGATTAGAATTTCTCAAATAATGAAATTGAAAAAACATACAGAAAGAATCATTCTAGTTATCATTTGTTATCGTCATTACTGTTAAGCGATTAAGATTATTATAATTTTGATTCCCAATACCGATTAATCAAAGTTTCAACGAATTTCTTTCTGCATTGAACATATCATTTAAGTAATATTTCAGTTAATATGAGTGTAATATTTTCAGCAGATACTGAGTATCGAACTTTTGAAAAATTGGAAAGTTAATTAATTAAATAAACTAAATTAAATTTTTCACACAGATTGACGTTTGTTCTAATCCCTAAATATTTACTCTCTCTCTCTCCTGATATTAAGATGGTCAAATTTGATTGGCTGTGAGAGAGGGTTGGTTTTTATTTGGTGGAACCACCTAATAAATTTCGACTTTCATCCAGCAAAGGCTGGAGTATGTAAACTGCTCTTCTGTTCTTAAAGCCAATAAACAACGGATAATTCAAAACTTTAAGCAATGCCGTATAATTTTTTTTTAACTGCTCGGTCTATTCTAAAACTATATGCTATACCAGAAATGGCTAATATGTATATTATATATTATCTGTATATTATCTGTTCCATCACAGCCCACAACAGCAGGCGATTTCAAGACAAACTATCGTATGACAAATTCAAATTTAAGAGCATTAAGTAAAAGGTAGTATATATTCATACAATACCTATACAGAAGAAAAAAATAAAAGATATATCTATAATGATAAATTTAATGACATATATATGCATAATACTAAATGAGCTATATATATATATATATATATATATATATATATATATATATATATATATATATATAAAATTTCTTTTTCTGTTGGCAAAGTAATAAGGCGATGGAGGAACCACTTTGAAAACCTCTTGAATGGAGAATCCATAGGAGAAAGCAAGCACCAAGAGATCAATATAAGTGGTGAAGAGCTGGAACCACCAGATGAAGAGGACGTTCAGGATGCTATTGGTCGGATGAGGAATAACAAGGTCCCAGGAATGGATAGAATCCCGACTGAATTTTGGAAATATGGTGCAGAAGCTACCTCTAAATTCATGCACAACCTGATTCTAGACATCTGGGTAGAGGAGAGCATTCCTGAAGAATAGTACAAAACTATTATTTGTGCTATTCATAAGAAAGGGGCTCCTCTTAACTGCGAAAACTATAGAGGAATATCTCTCCTACCGTCTTCCAATAAGATATTCTCTAATATTCTCTTCCACAGATTCCTTCCATTTGTTGAAAGGAGAATAAACCTTTATCGATTATGAAAGGCTTTATCAGTTAGGATGATAATGGAGAGAGCGGCTAAATACAATATTCAGACCCACCATCTCTTTGTGGATTTCCGAGCCGTCTATGACAGCGTGATCCGAGAGAAATTGTATGAAGGAATGATCGCTCTCGATATCCCTCCGAAGCTAGTCCGCCTTGTCAGAATGACAATGCAGGCTACTCAGTGTACAGTGAGAGTGTCCGGAACCACATCTGAGTTTATTCATAGCCACAAGAAACTCAGGCAAGATGATAGTTTAGCATGCTCGCTGTTCAATATTGCTCTAGAAGGCGTCATCAGGAAGTCGGGAATGCAGGCAAGAGGAACGATTTTCAACAAATTGTGCCATATCTTAGCCTACGCTGATGATCTGAATATGATGGACGCAGTTTTTCCAGCATGAAGAGTCCGTTTATAAATTTTCAAATAGCAGCTGCTAAAGCCTGATTACAAGTGAATGAGAAAAAAACAAAGTATATGCTCTATAATCCCAACTGAGGAGAGCATCTAGGAGGAGTAGTAAAAACAGGGGATTTCAGCTTTGATTGTGTAGAGGAATTCATTTACCTTGGAAAACAACTAAACTCGACCAATGATAAGCAACTGGAGATTCAGCGTCGGATTATAGCAGCCAATAAGCGTTACTACGGACTTCAGAAACATCTAAGAAGCAAGTCTCTCCAGAACAACGGTTCTCACATATTCGTCGGAGTGCTGGACGATAACGAAAGCTCTAGAATGGTCCCTATTAAGATTTGAAAGGAAGATTCTGAGAAGGATTTTGGGGCCTGTGTGTGACAACGGTGTATGGAGATTGAGAAAAAACGCTGAACTTATGAATCTCTATAAAGATCATGGTATTATGCATTTTATAAAATTTGCCACTCTCTTCAATGCGTTTTTGAAGAGTGTGGCGAATGAGGTGTTAGGGAAGAGACAGCAGACAAAGTGAAATGATTGGTATGACAAGGAATATGAAAAAGCAGTTAAAGAAAGAAATGAAGCTCGAATGAAACTTATACACAGAAGAACCAGAGCCACAACAGAGGACTATGAAAGAAAAATGGTGAAGGCAGAAAAGCTTTTTAGGGAATAAAAGAGGGCTAAAGAGGGAGAGAAACTTAATTGTTAACGATTGTTAACGATTAAAGAAGAAACATCGTCGTTGTCACGAGAACATATCCTGTGAGCCATTTTGATGATTTTTAAATGTTGGCTTCATATTGTTCATTAGTTTTACCAGCATCTATTAAAATCGATTCATCACTAGATTCAATTTAACTCGCCGCCAGCAGTGCGTTAATGACATGACCTATGTGGACTGATGAGTTTTCATGGAAAATATCCTATGTCTATAAAATAGCCTACCTTCTAGCGGAATGGCTTGGAAATATTAAACAAAAATTTATTTTTGAAATTACACATGAGTGACATTTATATTTTAAAAATAGACAAAATCATAGACACATCCAAGAAAAATACTATGCTAGTTTTTGTTAGATTTATTTGGGAATACCTGTTTACGAAGGCATTTTCAATATCATTGATCAGTTTCTTCCAGAACTTTTAATTTTTAAATGGGATAAATGTTTTGGAGTTACAAGTGATGGTGGTGGAGCTACCAAACAAATGATGATGGTGGAGCCAAGTCCAGCTGTAAAACGAGATTATTAGGTAAATTGAATGCTGCCGCACCACCAGGTGGATTCATTGTTGTATTCATTGTGGGATCAGACGGCAAAAATAAAGTTTATACCTGTAAAAAATCCATTTAAACCTGGAAGTGATTTTTAGCTACTTCGAAACCTATAGGTCTTCCTAAGAAATATAAGCCACCCAGGATGCGATGCAGTAATAAAGTCAAATGATATCAATAATATCAAATAAATTCAAACAAGTCCTCAGACGGTTAGTTTAGATTACCATGAGGTACCTATATCTTTAGCTATTATTTTTTATTTACTATACATATATGAGTTTATTAGAAATAAAGATATTATTATTAAATTCAAACAAGTAAAAAATAATTTAACAGTTTAGATATATCACGTTGGTTGTAATTGGGCCTGGTTATAAAAAATTTAAAAATATATTTTTTTTTTTAAATATAACTTTTTAGATTTTCTCTAAAAATCTAAAAACTGGCTATAGAGCACTGAAAGCCTGCCGCTGCACCATGGAAACCATGGTTCGCGGCAACGTGAGGTTGGGTGGTCCCCTCCAGGCTGACTGCTCCCGCAAGCAATAAATGTCTGTAAGAATACCACATCTCGGGGCCTAAGATCTCCATGGTCTATAGTGCCTACAGAAAAAAAATTATATATATATTTATATATATATAACTGGTGCCGAAACCCGGGACTTTGAGTAACAGTAGAGAACCCGTTTTTTTTCTCTTATTGTGGCGATGCCAGAAGGAGTGCTGAGACCAGCGACATTAAACGTGTCATCAGGAATTCCACCACTACCACAGGAAACCATGGCAGAAGCTTACGCGAACGCACTGGCCTGGATGAAAATACGAGCAGCTGCGACACAAGACATGAGAAGAGCGATCTCGGACTTAGAAAGGTTTACCGGGGAAACTGGCGAATTAAATCATTTCCTTAAGGGCGGTGATGGCGGAGATCGAGAGGAAAGTAGCGGAGAACCTGATAAACCAGGGAGACGCAGAATCATTAAAAGCGGGGTTAATATGTAGAGTCAGAAGAAATGTTCTGAACCTAATTCAGGCGGACGAGGAAACCCCGTGGAACGTGATAAAAGAACGCCTGAAGAAAGCTTTCGGAGGCGGTCGCTGGACCCCGGAGGAGGACATTTTTTACATGTTCAGAGAGACAAAGCGGGCCCATCAGTCAAACGGACAGTACGCCGGGAAACTATTGGCTCAGTATAATAAAATTACTGAGAAAATGAGAGAGACTGTGAGCGCGGTAGAAGTGGAGGACAGGATGGCGTTTCTTTCTACAATACTGAAGGTGCAGTTAGCGAAGGAAACCGGGAGGAAGGACGGTCTACCAAGAGATCGCACTTTCGTAGAAAGCGCTCAAGAAATGATAGACACGAGCGCTAGAGAAGAGGATATCAGGAGCGGAGAGGAAGAAGCGGGCTGGAGCCGGATAACATATAGGAGACCCAGAACCACACCAGTCACGTGGGGAAAAGGGAAACCAGAATACGGCGCAAAGGAAAGAGCAATGGCCGGAGAAAGGAGACAAGCAAGGCCGAGGAACTACGGCAGACGCGAAGACCGAAAATGTCATGGGTGCGGAAAGACAGGGCATTTGGTAGCACAATGTCCTCGTACCAGATGTTTTGAATGTGGAACGGAGGGGCACATCGCCAGACAATGTCCCTACATGAGCCGGAGGAACCAACCACCTGAGCCGATGGAGGTAAATGCTCAGAGAGTGTGGAGAAGATATAGACCGCAGTCCGAGTCAGCCGCATCATCAGAGACATCTGAAACGGAGGAAGAAGCTCGGGAACCAGAGAACAGAGAGAACGAGAGGGGCAGGAGCATCCGAAGGAGTGGGAATCGTCGAGCAGCAGCGGAGAAGAGCGAAAGAGACGAAATCTGAGGAGAGTGGCAGCGGAGAGGCAACCGCGTGATAGTGAGCAACAGCCTGAAGAAGGAGTGTAGCGGTCTGCCTATAATTAGAACCCAAGGTGGAGGAAGATACCTAGTGGATACAGGTAGTTCAAATACAATTGTAGGTAAGAGTGCACTACGGAGGATGTACAACAGAGAGAGGATGCCCCAGATCAAGGTATGTTCATGTAAATTAATCACCCTAGGTGGTCCCTGTAGAGTCGAGGGAGAGGCCGTAATAGGGCTGGGTAGATGGGGAAGGAAGGCGGATAAATTGAGGGTACACGTGGTAGAGGAGATGCCCAGAGAATATGAAGGGATTATCGGGTGCGATTTACTGGGGAAGGTAGGAGCGAAAGTTAAGAACATTGGAGGACGGTGGGACATTCGCATAGGGGGAATGAAGTACCAATGTCAGAGATCCCTAAGGAACGAGGAGGCGCGAGTGGGAGCAATTAGGCAGGTGGGGGACTGGAGAAATGAATTAAAACGAGAATACGAGGACATATTTTTTAAAGAGGGCGGTATACTGGGGGTTACCGGGAAGACCGTTCACGAGATTCCACAGAAAAACGATAGGGTGAGTTACGTTAAAGAGCGACGATACCCGCAGGCGCTACGGCAGCACATCCGGCAGGAATTAGAGGACCTGAAGAAGCAGGGGATTATCATTGATAGCACCTCTCCGTATAATAGCCCCCTATGGGCGGTAAAGAAAAAGAGTACGGCTGGCGAGAGTCAGGAGAAATATAGGGTCGTGGTCGACTATCGCAGGCTTAATGAAAACACGGTAGACGAAAGATATCCCATCCCAAGGTTTGAAGATATTTTAGACAGATTAAACGGGGCGACAATATTTAGTACTCTAGATCTGAAGGCGGGGTACCATCAGATAAGAATGCATCCCAGAGACCAACACAAGACAGCCTTTACCTTCGAGAGGGGCCACTACGAATTTACGAGGATGCCGTTCGGTCTAAAAAACGCCCCCATCACGTTTCAGCGCCTTATGGATGAGTTCCTGAGGGGAGTGGACGAATCAATATGTCAGGCATATATGGATGATACAAGTACAAAGTCAGGACAGCCCTGAGCAGGCTGGAGCATCCTCATCTCCGTAAACAAACACCGCCTTATAACCAGGTGAAATTAGATCATTATTGTTTTTATCTGACAAAACAGTGTGTATAGTTGTAAGTGAAAAGTGAAAATTTCAGTTCTTGGGTAGTTGTAAGGTTTCTTTTTGTTTATGTGTATTTTTTTTTGTATCTTTTGCTATGTTATGTTATTAGGTATTAAGTATATTGTATGAGGTATTATATAATAGCTATATTTATATTAGTTTACGACGGATAGTCATAAACTGGGAGGGGGGAGTTAATGTCCGGTGGACAACAATATAGACCTTAATACCATCTCGGAATGTAAATAAGATACAAATCCTATATATAGAGGATTATTGAGGAGAATAAATCAGTTTTAGTTCAGATCTCGTGAGTGTCATTTCAAGCTCCCTTTTCCTTCTTTTATTTATTTCATTTGTTTTTTTTGTTCGTTTCGAGCTGAGGGAGCTTAACTTATATATATATATATATATATATATATATATATATATATATATATATATATATATATGAATATATTGTTAATGATTAAAGAAGAAACATATCATATCATCGTGTGTGTGTGTGTGTGTTTATGATTACATCAGTTTTAGGGAAGTCAACTTTTTATAGGTATTATAGCAATTTGTCTAACTTTTTGCGATTCATTTCAGAGTTTTTTTACATTTCAGATTTATAGCCCCGTCATTAGGATTTTCTTTATTGTTCTAATCCTTATGTCATTTTAATAATGCTATCATTTAATATTTGGTCATTCAATAATACATTGCTAGTACGAGCCCACAACTTTATTGGCTCCATTTGTCTTGAACTCTCGCCAGTTTATTGATTCTTTATTTCTAATAAACTGATTAGAGTTCAAGACAAGCGGATTAAATGAAGATGTATATTTCGAGGAGGACCAGAACTACGGAAATGGGCGGACAAGAGGACAGTCTTCTGGCGGTAGAATTTAGAGGGTGATAAATTTCGAATGAAATTTTATTTTTAGATTAAGTCAAAAAATAGTTGTTTCCGCTTTTTTATTAGTTTGAACTTAATTCAGTCAGTAAAATGTTTTAATGTTATGAAATGATTATATATTTTTCGAAATATATTATCTAATGTACTGTTATAAAACAGTTGATTTTCATTGAGGGAGAAAAGGTTAGAGGAAGAGGTGACAAAATTAAGCTTACTCTCCCTGGCAAAAATTCTAGTTCCGGCTCTGGTTCAATCTATTTACGAGTATTTTCAAATGATCAAATGTTAAATTATAACACTATGGCATTAGGAGCAGTGCGATAAATATATGATAATTCTGAAGATAGGGTTGCCCCGAAACGTGAAATGCTAATATAGTGCCGCCAATTCTTGACGACTGGGTTATATTAAATATTATTTAACTAAAAGGTCTCACATCCCAGGCTGTAGCCTCCCTCGCCCATCTAGTAATCTCAAGATCTTCCGAGAATCACTGCCGCTCTTTTCATGCCACTGCGTCAGCAGTCAGTACACTTGTTCCTAAACCTCTACTCCACTTCTGAATCCTTCATATACCCCGTAAAAAATCCTCGAATAAACCCAGTAAGACTAGTACTTACAGTACTTTCGTAACTTACCCTATAGACATACAAAGTCTGAGCGATATAGCCCGTCAACTATCAATTGGCCATGCCATTTAATGATAAAACACTCATGTTGTTTTTGATCAAATAAAGGATTTGGATTAACTTTAATAATCACCCTCGAGTCAGAAGACTTATTACCCCTCATTAATTCCTCTCCGTCGTGATAATACAATAATGAAAGTATATATATATAACACCTAGACTGTAATCGAATGGATTCTTCCAGTATGCCCATGGCCCATGGCGCTCTAACCAGAGTGAGAAAAGGGGCTAATTAAGGATCAAGAATGAATTTAAAAAAAAAATTACATAGCTCATTCTCCTAGACAGGGCGAATCCTCGTCCCCTCCCTTTTATATCTTTTCTGACAATGGAATATGTCAGCAATCTTTTTGTAAGTAAAGGTATGATTAGTAGTGCAATAGTTTTTTTTTAATTCCCTTACTCTGTCCTAAACCATGTTTTGAAAATTAAAAAAAAAATACTAAGGGCTGATTAGGTGTGGCTAGAAGATTCTAAAAAGTTTTACTTTAAGGATATCGTAAAACGGTATACAACGGATTAACAGAGTGTCACAGAGTTTTGTTTTGAGGTGGTAATTTGAGTTTTAGCGGGACTTAAATATCTAATGGGCATTAGACGATAATAATAGGCACAGGTCTGCTTCCAAGTTAAGAAAGGACTATGCATGCTCAAACGTATTCAGTGCCACCTATTTTCATTCGTTTTTGGACGGCTCTGTATTTTTGTTGTTGTTCATTCCCTCGCTCCAGTTAAACTAGATAACTATCACTATAAACTAATTTTTTTTTGGATTAATTTGCGGTGTAACAGATTAATTTTAGAGACACATGTACCTAGTAATTTTTGATTGATGAATTATTTATAAACTAACTTTTTTAAAACCGCAGTTTTTTCATTCTCTCACCTCTTAAACCTGACTCGCCTCAGAGGCACAATAGTAGAAGAAGTCCAAAAAGGCATAATCTATTTTTTCGAAGAGGACGACATCTTAAGGTCAAGATGTTCTACGTCAAGATGTCTAAGAAGTTCTACAAGGGGGAAAATACTGCATAGCTAAACAATGCAAGAACAAATAAAAACGAATGCTTCTTGCTGATATTACCGAGGTGCAAAAAAAGTTTTTGGAAATAGTTTCTATAAGACTAGCTTTCTACCGGCTCAAATCGTTTAGGGTAACACGCCCATAAGCTTTGAAGAGAGACACCCATCAAAACTTGCTTTATTACTTGTTTGAAGGCACTTCCTAAAGACAATGTCCATTCCCTCATGAAAGACATTCGTTTGGAAATTTTTCATTCAAGAAACATGGGTACAGCTGAGTTGTGGGTATAATATATTAACGTTTTTATATTTGGATAAAAAAAGGAGCACTCTGAATGCTTTTCGAAGAATAATTGTAAGATAATGTTTGCAAAAGTTCATAGCTGCAAGTGGCCATTTCCAGAAGAATGGTCCACATATGAATTTAATCTGCATAAAGATTTGAAGGGGATTTTTGTAAAATTTGAAAATTAAATTAATATTAAAATGAATATTTCAGGCGAAAACAGGACGAAAAATTTATTATTTACGTTTTCTACTCATCTCTGTATTTTAACGTAAAAATATATCTAATATGCCTGGGTGCGTTTACGTTTTATTGAGTATTCCTATGTAACTAGAGAAGAAGAGATTCGAAATTAATTAGACAATACATTTAAAGCAATCTATCTCCACAATGAAAAAAAAAAGGTATTAAAATGTTTCTGGGCCTAGGTCTTCGATATAACGTCGTTCCTAAATGACTGCTGGAAGAGCTTAATGGAGGTGAAGATAGTGATGACTTACCGTGCCCCACTACAACAACTCCTGAGATTATTACCGCTGGAGGCATACTGACCCGAATGGACTAGCGGTCTACCGTTCTCCAGAAGAGGGGTACCTCCCCATCGGGTAGGATATGGAGCGCGGATATAATGACGGGTGATTACCTCCAGGGAGCACTCTCAATAGCGGTTCTCATCCTTTGTGTACCTTGTTTGTTTCTGCTCCTGGTAATATGGGTCGTCGGGATATTGGCATGGACCAAATATGGTTATTCAATCTATTTTACCAATTAACTCAATAAGACTGCGTTGCCCTTGTAAATGCTTGAAGGTGTGGCTGCAGGAATACAAAGAAATGTTATAATAGAATATTATAAATACAATAACAACTTCGAAACATTTCATAACATGATCGAGTGAATAATGAAGAAGATTTCGTATGAAAAAAGTGATTTCGAAATACGTTACAAGGAAGATAAAGTCCAATTTACCTATTTATATCAGAAAAGTATATAATTCACCAATAATTCAAATAATTTTGGACATAATTTACATAATTATTGGCATATAATTTACCCATCCAGAAAAGCAGCAATTTCAAGATTTGTGTTTTGTTTTTTTAAAGTGTCACGTTTAGTTGAATAGGAAACGATCACTCAAAAATTATTCAAAGTAATGAAGTTCAAATAGCACCAACATGAAGTAGACAGAATACCCTTTCAGAAATATAATTTGGCGTTAGCAAACTGAGCAAGGACACGAGTCTGAAACATTTTAACCGGCCATTGACTCAAGGAATTAAATAAAGAGATTACGATAAAATCGTTGAAGAATATTTACGAGAAAGTACCAGAAGCTAAAAACAATATTCAATATTCATAAGAATAGGAAGAGAACACAACCATGGCTGTCCACACCCTTCTTAGTCAAGGACGCAACCCCCCTTAGTCATGGACGCTCTTTCCCTCCCCACCAAAATAAATACTACTACTTTAATAATAAATAAATACTGTTCTTTAATTTAATAATTTCTTGTTATTATTATTTATAAGCCGACTACATTATTTTAATATAATACAATGTAGTCTAGGTGTGTAATGTAGTAGAGGAATGTTTTGTTGTGTCGTAAATTTGGTTCATCCCACTTTTTGGTGTCACTGAACATCAATTTGCTGACAGTGAAAAAGACTTCAAAACTAATAATTTTTCCGAGAAGATCACTTAATACGAAATTAAAGTAGACAAAATTTCTACATTTTATTTCCAAAGAAAATTTCTTTACGATCAACCGTTAAGTCGTTACAGCGCGCTGTAGAAGTGGCAAAAAGCGATTTATGGCTATTTACGTTCGATTTCCATAAACGCTATCAATCTTGCGCTATTTTTGGCCATACATGATATTAAACTTCATGAGATATACATTAAATATATAAAAATTACATATAAGCAATGTACATTTTGCTTGTAGCGTGTTTTGAAGCAAGTGAAAGAGAACAGCTGCATATTCAGAGGGAGGAGGGAACCAGGGGTATATATCCCACCGAAATTTTAGGAAAAATATAATTTTCATTTATGTATTGCATTTTGAGTAATAATTTTTGATCCAATTTTCATTCTTCTTAAAACTTATACCCTATTTGGTGATTATAGACACTTAATGATTATTTGCCTTCTCATCAAATCCCTCTCTCAAAAAAAAATAGTAAAATTCCTAAAACTCTACCAATTCTGAGAAGAATTAGATTGAACAATTTAAATAAGTAAGTTCGAGTTTTGAAATAAAAATAATCACCAAAAACTTTTTTTATCTGACTTAATTTTCTTCTTTGTTTCTCTCCCTCACAATTTAATAATTTTTCTTTTGATATTTAGGGAGGTGAGGGAGATACCCTACTTAAGCTCAAGTCTCATTTAATGAGACCTGGAAATGTTTTCCTGCTTGTGGCTATGCTCTGGTTAGTGGCCTGTGATTTTTTGGAGAAAAACTAACAACTGCAACAGTGTAAAAAGTGTACAAACATCCATTTATATTGATTAAAAAGGACAAAATTGTAACACAGCCCTTACAGCGTGTAGGAACATGATATTCGTTTAAATAGTGTTGTTGTAAACAGCGTGCATTGAAAGTTGTCGCTTCCTAACAGCCTTTTTTTATGAAACCCAAAGACGAATCGGTCTTGATGGTTGCCACATATCCAAATCGTACAGTTACAAGGGATACAAGGAAGAGGTAAAGAATATTTATGTACATTTTATTTACTTTTATGCGTTTTCTATGAAGTTTAATATCATGTATGATCACAAGCAGTGTAACATAGAAAGATTTTTAGAAATCGGACGTAAAGAGCCTTAAACCGCGTGTTTGTCACTTTTCGAGAATTTCCCCTCTTTTTGAGCGCGCTATAGCGGCTTAAAGATTGATCATAGAGAAATATTTATAAAGTGTAAGACATTTTTTAATCTAATTTGGTATAAAATGTTCTTCTGGAAAAATTAATAGTTTCCAAGATGTAGGTGAAAATCCAAAATAAGTGCCAAACTTTTGATGTTTTGGGGAAAACAAGGTACCGGGATAAATATCTATCAGAGAACCTCTGTCTCAGATTCAAGAGACCCAAAAAACTAGGATATACCAAAATTTATGTATGCAACAAACCTTCCCCTCTATTCCCATTTCTGTCCCAGTTTGTCTGGACCGCCATTTATATAATTTCAGTTTTTGGCTACTAACAAACGCCCCCCTCTCTGGAAACTCCAAAAATATCACTTTTTGCCATCTCTTTCCAAGAATGTATACCACGTAGCGTCGTAACCCTCTCTTCCCTTCTCTCCCCCTCTCCCTCCCCTCCTCTGTGGGTACCTTGACGATTCAAATACTCTATGATAAAGATGTAAAGAGTCGAGAATAAACGAAATCACTTTAATTTCTGCACATCTATTAAATTTGCAATACCAAGTTTCCATTTTTCATGAAATTTTTTTAGCCAGTCGTAGCCGTGTTTATACTGTATGTTATTCCGAAATGATCTGCATTCCGAGAAGGGCTGTGTAAAATATTGGAAGAACCTTGGAAATCCTTGAGGAAAAAACTCAGCAGTGTTCGATTATATGATCTTTAATATTGCAAAGCACATTTCCGATATATTAAATTTTATTGTGCATATTTTTGCATATTTTGCCAAAAATTTTGTTTAAATAATTTTTCTGACAATTAAAATAGAAAATAAATAATTAAACTATATTCTGATAGTTCTTATTTAATTTATCAATTATTATGTGGGGCGTAGGAAGGTGGCGGCCACTGGCCTTTCTGGTAGGAGGAACATCCACTCTGACATTCATATAGTACACTAATACAGCACACACCACAACGCTCTTACACAAAGGTCACTTACAATGCACACCCGACTACCTTCCAATGCCACCAATGCACTACCTTTCCTAGGTAGCCGTCCGGAATGTGGGAGCAAGTCAGGGGGATCTGAGGAGGCAGTCCCTCCATCTGAAACGGAGGCTGTGAGGGCTAATCATTTCAACCCCTTAAATGCCAGCCATTATGAGCCCCAGAGAAAGAAAAGCCGGACGGATCGATAGGAAACAACATAATGCATGTTAAATGGACTTTAAATTAGCCTCCTGGATTGTTTTATCATTATACTTACCAGGGGCTCTACAGCAGCTCCTCAACCAGTTGGACATATACAACATCGACATTGCTGCGATCCAAGTGATAAGATGGACCGGACAGGGAGAACTGAGCAAAAGAAGCCACTCGATCTAGTACGCCTGCGATGGCCGACGTCATTCATATGGAACCGGATTTGTTGTCAGCAAGAGCGCAGTTGGTAATTCAAGCCAGTCAGCACGAAAGTGTGCCCTCTTCGCCTGACAGGGTGCATGCACCTTTTATGACTTATATGACATCCTTGAGCGCTATGCATGAGATCCCCAAACACGATATAAAAATTATAATTAGAGATCTAAATGCTCAAATAGGTAAGGAATCCGTCTTCTGTCTAACAATTGGGAAAAATAGTATTCATGAACATACAAATGATAATGGTGAGAGACTAATCAGTTTTGCAACAGCTAAGGACGTTGTGATATCTAGTACTATGATGGATTCACGGTAAATCAGATAGACCATGATCTGATAAACAGGAGATTTAGGTGTAGTCTGCAGAATGTGGGAGTACACAGAGGAGCCAATATTGACTCGGATCACTATTTATTGGTGGCTCATATTCACGCAAGGATATCACTAAAGTATAGCAAGCATGTAAAGAAAGCAATCAGGCACGAAATGCAGAAATTAAAGTTCCTGCCATAAACCAAAATTTTTCTCAGGCCATCGAAGAGAAATTTTTCCAGCACTGACTTATCTAATGCAGTAATTAACAAAAAATGGGATTTATGTAGGGATATAATGCACAATGATGCAAAGGAGGTTATCGAACAAAAAATAATTGATAAAAAGGCTTGAGAATATTTGAGCTTGAGAACAAAGCATTTGACTTAGAATGCAAGCTGGCTATGGATGAGAATTATGCCGCTTATGATCCTGAATGCATACAAGAGCATTTGTGGAAGTATATAGAAAGAAGAGGAAAATTGAAAAAAGGATCTACCAGAAGATAAAAAGATCCTGGGAGACGAAAGAGATGGAAGAAATCGATTTATATAAAACCTAGAATGAAATCAGAAAGTTTTATCTTTGGGTAAACAGATCTCACCAATCATTAAAGTCACGATCAAATGACTGTAAAGATATAGATAGTTCTATCACCGAGAGAGAAAAGGTAATAAGGCGGTGGAGAAACCACTTTGAAAACCTCTTGAATGGAGAATCCATAGGAGAAAGCAAGCACCAAGAGATCAATATAAGTGGTGAAGAGCTGGAACCACCAGATGAAGAAGACGTTCAGGATGCTATTGGTCGGATGAGGAATAACAAGGCCCCAGGAATGGATAGAATCCCGACTGAATTTTGGAAATATGGTGCAGAAGCTCCCTCTAAATTCATGCACAAACTGATTCTAGACATCTGGGTAGAGGAGATCATTCCTGAAGAATAGTACAAAACTATTATTTGTGCTATTCATAAGAAAGGGGCTCCTCTTAACTGCGAAAACTATAGAGGAATATCTCTCCTACCGTCTTCCAATAAGATATTCTCTAATATTCTCTTCCATAGATTCCTTCCATTTGTTGAAAGGAGAATAGACCTTTATCGATTATGAAGGGCTTTATCAGTTAGGATGATAATGGAGAGAGCGGCTAAATACAATATTCAGACCCACCATCTCTTAGTGGATTTCCGAGCTGTCTATGACAGCGTGATCCGAGAGAAATTGTATGAAGGAATGATCGCTCTCGATATCCCTCCGAAGCTAGTCCGCCTTGTCAGAATGACAATGCAGGCTACTCAGTGGTCAGTGAGAGTGTCCGGAACCACATCTGAGTTTATTCATAGCCACAAGAGACTCAGGCAAGATGATAGTTTAGCATGCTCGCTGTTCAATATTGCTCTGGAAGGCGTCATCAGGAATTCGGGAATGCAGGCAAGAGGAACGATTTTCAACAAATTGTGCCATATCTTAGCCTACGCTGATGATCTGAATATGATGGACGCAGTTTTTCCAGCATGAAGAGTCCGTTTATAAATTTTCAAATAGCAGCTGCTAAAGCCTGATTACAAGTGAATGAGAAAAAAACAAAGTATATGCTCTGTAATCCCAACTGAGGAGAGCATCTAGGAGGAGTAGTAAAAACAGGGGATTTCAGCTTTGATTGTGTAGAGGAATTCATTTACCTTGGAACACAACTAAACTCGACCAATGATAAGCAACTGGAGATTCAGCGTCGGATTATAGCAGCCAATAAGCGTTACTACGGACTTCAGAAACATCTAAGAAGCAAGTCTCTCTCCAGGACAATGGTTCTCACATATTCGTCGGAGTGCTGGACGATAACGAAAGCTCTAGAATGGTCCCTATTAAGATTTGAAAGGAAGGTTCTGAGAAGGATTTTGGGGCCTGTGTGTGACAACGGTGTATGGAGATTGAGAAAAAACGCTGAACTTATAAATCTCTATAAAGATCATGGTATTATGCATTTTATAAAATTTGCCACACTCTTCAATGCGTTTTTGAAGAGTGTGGTGAAGGAGGTGTTAGGGAAGAGACAGCAAACAAAGAGAAATGATTGGTATGACAAGGAATGTGAAAAAGCAGTTAAAGAAAGAAATGAAGCTCGAATGAAACTTATACACAGAAGAACCAGAGCCACACCAGAGGACTATGAAAGAAAAAGGTGAAGGCAAAAAAACTTTTTAGGGAAAAAAAGAGGGCTAAAGAGGGAGAGAAACTTGAGAAGATACAACATGAAGATGGAAACTTGTTGGGAGATAACAAGGACGTTTTGGACAGGTGGGTATTTCCAGATACTGACGAGATACCGACGGAATTTCTCAAGTATGGAGGACAGGCGGTAATGTTTCATATATATAAATTGATATGGAATATCTGGACTTAAGAAAGTATGCCAAGAGAATGGGACAAAGCTATTCTTTGTCCAGTTTATAAGAAAGGCGATAGAATGGCATACGAGAACTATCGCGGGATAGCTCTGTTGTCGACTGTGTATAAGGTACTTTCCATTGCTATTAACCGGAGGTTGGTGAGATGGTCTGAGAGGGTTACTGGAGACTATCAGTGTGGGTTTAGACAAGGGAGATCTACAAGATTTAATTTTCTCACTGAGACAGATATTGGAAAAGTTTTACGAGCATACCGTTAGTATGCATTACTTATTTATAGACTGCAAGCAGGCATATGACTCGGTAGAAAGAGAAAAAGTGGCTAGAGATATCAGGTCTCTGGAGGTCCCACCAAGGCTGGTGAGATTAATTGAAATGACGTGGAAGGAAACCAAGTCTCAGGTAAGGATTGGAGGAGCCCTATCAAACGAGTTTGAAATGACTGGCGGACTGAGACAAGGTGACCCACTGTCGCCCATAGTATTCTTCCTGGCTCTTGAAAAAGCAATAAGAGCGATAAGAAGGATCTCTAGTAGCAGAAGAAAACGATATAAGTACAGAGATCAAAGCCAGAATAGCGGCTGGTTGCAGATGAATTTTTGCTCTAAATAAAATGCTTAAATTCCGAGGATCGTCTCGATCTGCAAAATCCACCATTTATAAGAGTATAATAAGACCGGTGTTTACATATGTTAACATATGGGAGCGAGACCGGGTTTTGACTAAGGAGAACGAGATGATCTTGAAGGTTTGTGAATGAAAGGTCCTCAGAAAGATATTCGGCCCGGTAAACGAGCATGGTCACTGGAGAATTCCATCGGAGAAGAAGAATTATAAGATGGATAAACGCTATCTATGATTAATATTAATAGTCTAATATAAAATTAGTCTAGATTATAAAAATAGTAATAGTAGTAAAGATTGAGCTCATAGACAATTAATTCAAGTTGGTGTTGTGATCACAACTGCACATAACGTGTACCTGTAGTTAAAAATAATTTAAAATCTTCAATTGTATTTCAAAACAAACAAAAATTAAAAGATTAAATATGTATGTATAGTTATAGTTGTATAGTTATTTCTATAGAAAATAATATTTAGCATCGTAATTTTGATAACTTTTCTAGAGCCCTTACTTCAGGGTACTTTCTTTAACAGAGTAAAAAACATCCTTTGTCCTTCTTTGGAATTTCAAATTCTATTGTGGTCAGTAAGTGTGTTTCTTCCGTTGTTTAGATTACGTTAAATTAACTACGATTTAATTTTCTCATATAAACCAAAATACCCAAGGCAGGAGCATCATTTAGTTCCATGTTAAACAGTTATAACCCTTTGAATTAAACATGGATATGTATTTCCTGGAAACAATTTTTTTTGCAATTGTGCAATAGACGTGTAGAAATTTTTTTTCAAATCGACCAATCCGCAAAGCCAGGTACGTGTATGAACAATTCTTGGAATTTTATACAATAATTTAAGATCGGAATGTAACAACAGTTTATAGTTGGAGACCATTCTCAGAGCTGTTTGCCGAATTTGTTCAAATCTAAAGACATTTTCAATGAAGTATTTTGTTTTACATTAGTTGCGTCTGGTATTTCATTATTTAATCTTGTCAAATTTCCATTCACAAAAAAAAAAGTATTTAACGATTATTTGAATTTTTAAGAATTATTGTTATAAACGAATTCTATGTAAAATTTTGTGAATAAAATTTGGTTTCCAATTTACCTGTGTCTTGTTTTATTTATATTGTAAATTAAAATTATAATTCTTAAAGAAAGCAATTTAGAAAATAATTACACCCTTTTGTTGATTTTTTGCATCTTTCTGGCATTTATCATGCATATTTTCCTGTATATTACTTCAGATTTCACTGCACATTACTGCAGGCTTTACTGCATATTTGAGGACTTTTTACTGCATATTTATTATATGGCATATTTTGACCTTTTTTGCTGCATATAAATCCGATCTTTAGTGATGAGTTTTAATTTTTGTTAATATTACATTTATGTTAAAAAGTTACAGCTGTATTTATTTATTTTTATTTATTTAACCATCCTTTGGGGGTTTTTTTCTTTCGTAATACAATTTAGTAAGTTTTGTATCATTATACAATTAGAAATAGTTATTTTTTTCATGACTGTGACTTCAAAGAGTTTTGTACTTCTAAATTTATTATTTGCCGCCGTGTGTGTCGTTTTTATTGGTGCATGCAGCGGTTCGTTTCTAGTCCAAAGGAACACAAAGAGTTTCGAACAAAAAGTTTCTATAGCGGAGTTTTATGCGAAGTCCAATCGAAAGTACGCAACACTAACTGGTGTTGAACCATAGCTGTTTCAATTACAATTAAAAGTATTTAAATAATAAATAAATATATTTATATATGTTAATTACTTTTAATGAATTAAAAGTATTTATTAATTGGTGTGTTTCCAAATACAAATACATATAATTATATTTGTATTTTTAATTGTTAAATAAATAAAGACAATTGTAACCCAACCGGCCATGAATTATTTATATTTCATTATAGAAAAATAATTATTTTAATTAAAATAATGACTTTTGAAATAACTCCTGTAGATTCTTCCATTTTTCATTTAATATATAATTTTTAATGAGTGTAGTTTTTTAGTGTAGTTTTAGTATTACAAGTAGTTTAAATTTCAGAAAAAAAAAATATTTCATTCTTTTTTTTAAAAAAAAAATTGGAGGGGTTTGGGTGAATTTTATCGGTTTAGTGATGTTTCTTCAGGTTTACCTGATTGCTAAAATCGAAGTTGCTACCAAAATATTATCGGCCACATCGGCATTTTTTATTTAATTATTAGTTTGTTAAATATTTCGGTATAATTATAGTTCATTAGGTTTTAAACGGCGCTATTTCCAAATTTACTATCGGATTTAAAATCGCATATTTTACTTTTCCGTTTCTGCTGAAGTTTTCTATGATACAGGAATCGTTTACTAGGTTTTCGAGGATTTTGATTACATTTTTTTAATTGAATATTCGATCGCACATGCATGTTTCGCTGTTCCGTTATTGTTTCCTACGACATAGGGTTCGTTCATTACGATTTCGAGAATTCTGATTTAATTTGTTGAATTCTATTTTTATTGCGCATGCGCATTTAGATTTTACAGGAATCGTCTTATAGGTTTTCGAGGATTTTTAGTTAATTTTTTTAATTGGATTTTTATGGCGCATCCGAATTACGCTTTTCTGTTACCGTTAAAGTTTTCTGTGACATAGGGATCTTTTTTTTAAGTTTTCGAGAGTTCTGATTTCATTTGTTAAATTAGATTTTCATCGCGCATGCGCATTTCGATTTTCCATAACTTTTGAAGTTTTCTTCGGTACAGGGATTGCTTATTTGGTTTTCAAGAGTTTCGATTCATTTGTTTGAATTGGACGTTTTTAAAAATTAGCATATTTTTTACTAATTTTTAGTTTACTAATCTTTTTTTTTATGTTGAAAATATTTGTTCCGTTTTTTAGTTTCTTCTTACTTCAACATAAGTAGCACAACCTTGCCCATTTGAAGAACTGATTTATAAAGTTTCATTTTTTCAACTTATTTTTTACTCTATAATAATGTATTTATTTATTCAATAATTATAAATTCCAATATAATTACAAGTAATTATCAGATATTTATAGATTTATTTAGTATTTAAATACTTTAAATTGCAGTTTGAACAGCTTCAAAAATAATAAATGATTTTTACACGGATAAAAAATGTCGAAATTCGACTGCCGGATAAAAATCCAATTAAAAAAAAAAAGTATGGAAACTATTCAAAACCAAATAAATGATCTCTATACTGAAGAAAAGTTCAACAGATATGTAAAATCGAAAGGCGTTTGCGCGGTCAAAAAATGAAATCGGAACCCTCGAAAACGTAATAAACGATCCCTATATCATAGAAAACTTAACAGAAAAGGAATTGCGAAATGTCTATGCGTGATAAAAGATCCGATTCAACATATGAAATCAGTACTCTCGAAAACGTAATAAACGATCCCTATATTGAACAAAACTTTGACAGTAACGGAAAATCGAAATGCGCATGCGCGATCGAAAATCCTAATCAAAAAATTAAATCAGAACCCTCGAAAACCTAATTAGCGATTCCTTTTGGCTTAAAATAATTATTAGTCATTAATATAATAATATTAATTCATGTCCGGTGTGGTTACAATTGGAATGGAAAATGTTACAATTGAAATGCATTTGATTTTTGGATTCTACGTATTTTCAAAAGTAAAACCTAAAATTTTGAGGTTACAAAGGTTCATTATTAAGGGCCCTCGGCTAGATACTGATTGGGGACTCTGTTACAAAAAGGTGGAGTCCAGATAATGTTTGAAAATTAGGTACCTGAAAACCACATTTTTCATGATTCCCATTTGAAAAGGAAAGATTTTTATCAAAAATTAAGCTTTTGGGTTTTAGTTCACTTACATTTACAATACAGTTTTATATTATTTTAATTATTTCTATCTTAACTTAGTAGGTACTAGGAAAATGATTTATTATTTGAAAATGTGAGTGAGAGAGATTTTTGAATTTTGAAAACTTTGCTAAAGCCATCATCTAAAACCTAATTTAATACTTCTTTAGTTCAAGATTTGTCGTTTCCTGCATAGAGATAGAAGCATCTTTACCATATCTTAGTATCCAGGAATTAATGGGAGGGGGGCTAAAAAAGGGTTAATAAAAAAATGGTCTAAATAAATTAATTAATGAACTAATTTATAATTAAAATAAAAAAGTAAACTAACCTAACAGCTTTATGGCCATTTCTTCACTATTCCTGGTTACTTCATCTATAATTATATTTTTAAACATGTTACAAAATAAGTCTCTTTCTACATTAATTAAAAGGAGATTAGACATAAGGTCTTGAAGTATGGAAAACACCCTTTCAAAGATGACTTGCGTACGAGGTGTAGTTAGAACAACTTTGTAAGCTACAAACAGATAGGTAAGTAAGCATTCCAGATTGTGAGAGTTGAAAAAACAGCAGAAAAAGAAAAATTCCTGAGTAATAAAAACCATAAATAACTTTTTTGTTTTTACTTTCCCTTACCTATATACGAAGTATATAGTAAGAGGAAGTATTGCGATCGTGAAAATTTTCGAATTATAGTTTTCGACGGAAAGACACGTTTTAAGGTCCCCTGAATCCAAATGACCAAGTCTCGCAAAATGGTCTGTGTGTGTGGGTGTGTATATGTGAACAGTCCAGCTCAAAAAAGAAAAGTTGTAAGATTCTGAAATTACGTATTTAAGATTAGCACGTGCATGTGATATTACAGCAATATTTTCGTCAAAATCGACTTACCGGAAGTGGCACTTTATATAATCGATTTTAGACTTTTTTACAATTTTCTCGGAAACGGCTCAAACGACTTTGATGAAACTTGCCTAAATTATTCTAGATAAAGATCTTTAAATTTTAATTTATGTAGTAAATCACCGAGGAATTGCAGGGAAAAAAGGTATGATGAAAAGAATTTTTATTTGCGCATAGCTTAAAAAGTATGCATTTTACGGTAAATTATTAATAGAATTGTATGAAAGGTAATTAAATTATCTAAAAAACAATAAAAGAATCATCAAAATCACACCAGTATTAGCAAATATACAGCGCATCGGACTAACCGGAAATGGTAATTATATCATGGATATTACAATTGTTTACGATTTTCTCGAAAACGGCTCTAACGATTTTGATGAAACTTTTCTTCTCCTCACAGCCCTTTAACTTTTCATGTATGTAGTATATCAACGAGAAAATGGAGGGAAAAAAGTTATGATGAAAAGAATATTTTATTTGCGCATAACTTAAAAAACATGCATTTTATAGTAATTTATTTATAGAATTGTATGAAAGATAATTAAATTATCTAAAAAACAAAAATATAATCATCAAAATCGGTCCGGTATTAGCAAAGATACAGCGCATTGGATTAACAGTAAGTGGCAATTATATCTTGGATTTTACAATTTTCTCGTAAACGGCTCAAATGATTTTGATGAAACTTGCCTAATGTCTTCTAATTACAGCCCTTTATAGAAATATTTTCTTTCCATTAAATAATATGAAAGTAGAAATTAACGGAGGCAATGAAAAAGAATATTGACACGAGTATATGATTTAGTTTGACAATCAATATCTAATTTTTTGTAATATTTTTTTCAGATAAACTTAATCTCTTCTGATTAGATACACGTGAAATTAATTTGTTCCTCTATATCTGATCTGAAATCCTTTCGTCCATTAGACCTAACATAGTAATATCTATTCAACAAGTTATCGACCATCTTAGGCATTTTGCACGCCGCTATGCATTCCGATTGCCATTGTAAGCATCCCGAAACTGCCGCCATGTCGGAGTTATTAATTAAATTCTATTCTTCCGACAAAGCACAATACTATGTGGGTCAGATATCGACTGGACCCAATAATGAAGGGAATACAATATCCGTCGAGCTGTATAATTGAAGTACATTGTCTTAGGACAATATGGCTAAAGGTACATCAACCCCACACAATGGCCAGTTCACCTGCGGCTCTACGACTATTGTTGTTAGTTCTTGGACCGGAGGGTTCAAGGCGAACATATCTGCACAATAGAGCTCCAGATCGCCGTTTAGTCATTGTAAGAGACAATGGATCCGGCTGTAAGCACAGCAAATGGAGTTTTTTGAATGTAGTCTTTTAGAATGATATTTTTAAAAACAAATTATTTCTGTTAAGCATGGAACCTATAGCATCCTAATCTGTTTAGAGTGTCTCTGATCCAAAGTTAAAACGTTGGTTCCTGTATTGCTGAAATTTTGCATATTCTTCATTTCTCTGACAATTTTGCAGATCTAATGGAGTGGTATCGCAAAAATGATACTTCTATTTCCAAGCCAAAAGATTATTTTACATTTTTATTTTCTTTTATTATCCATGGAGAAGTTGTCGATATAAACTAGCGATATAAATTTTAAAGTTTCATTATCTCTTGCAGTAGAAACAATGTATTTCCTAAATGGTGCTCGAACTTGGACTCGGTAGAGAATGCCTTTTGCTTCTACAGGATTTCAAGGAAGGATTGCCATTAGTTATTGAAAATATTGAATCTGTTGCTCAAATAAAAATTACAGTTATTAAACACAATAGAAGGATTGAGAAACACCAAACACCAGGTTTTCTGCAATTAGTGAAGCATCCTTTGACTAACGAACTTATATATATATATATATATATATATATATATATATATATATATATATATATATATATATATATATATATATATATATATATATATATCAATAGATAGGAAAATCCTTTTTTTTTTTAATTTTTAAATGTAATTTTAACCATACCACATTTCTACTACATGAGTGCAATTTGGTTTGCTCTGTTTAATCTAATTATACATAATCTTTTTTCTTTGTTTCAATAAAATTAGTTAAACTATTAAGACCATTATTTATTAATTTATCCAATATTTTCTTTTAATAATACTGTTATTTATCAAACGGTCACTTCCTCTATCCTCACCTATCACACATATCATCTACCACCTATCATCTATCCCACCCAGACATACGGTCACTTCTGATTGCAAAGTGACGTGCGCTGGAAACGATCTCGCTAGGGACAAACGACTACTAAACCAACTTGCTAATAGACTGAGAAAACTTATACAGCAATACAAACACACACACACACACTAACATACAGAAAAGTAGCAACACTCTCTGACAACAAACAGGAAAGAGACTGCATTACCACCATATGAATACTCCCCTCCACAATCCTGACAAATCATTTGCTAGAAGTGATAACGAAAAAGCAGACTTATTTGCCTCTCATCTTAGAGACGTATTTCACCCACATGCATAAATCTGTTAATATACTTCGCCCCATAGAAGAATACTATTTTCATTACATATAATTCAACGGCCCATCAGATCGCTCTAATATTCAATTGTTTTATTTTAAAAAATTGTATCACTCTAAAATTTACTATTTTGGATCACCAATAATGTTTTTATATTACTGATAACATTTCGAGCACAGTCTTAAATATTAAATTTAATTTAATATACTACGATATCCCAAGTAAGTCTGGGTTCTTAACCATATACATATTATAGCATAAAAACATCATTTATGATCTAGAAATAGTAAATATTATACTTTTACGCCACCGTTATAAACATCATCGTAATATAAAAAAAGTAATATAAAATATCGAATTGGCCAAACTTTTGAAATGATATAATTAAATTGAGCAGCGTTTTGATGCGTTTTTGAATTGTATTTAGTCTAAACAGTATTACTATTGGGTGAAAACATATTTTTATGTTTCGATATTTTTTTTATTAAAATATACTATATATTTCTTGATCATAAATAATTGTTTTTATATTTTAACATGTACATGATTAAGAACCAGCCTTGCTTGGGATGCCACAGTATATTAAATTTAATTTTAATAATTAAGACTGTATTCGAAATGTTATAAGTAATATTAAAACAGTATTAGTGATCCAAAATGGTAAATTTTAGAGTGATACAATTTTTTTAAAATGAAATATTTGAATTTTAGAGAGATCTGAAGGGTCTATTGAATTATATGTAATGAAAACAGTATTCACTACGGGTATATTAACAGATTTATTTTATTCAGAACTGGTGTCAGATTTGGTTTTAGCACTCTGACAAACGTTTGTATTCAAATTTTCAGGTGAATTTACAAATAAAAAATTATTGGCCAAAATCAACTCTTAAATTTTTTTTTTAAATTCGTAAAATCATTCATAAATCAGAAACCCTTTGAACGATTCAAACCAAATTTGTGGTAAATATTCTTAAACTACGCAATTTGCTAGTGTTCCTGCGTGTTTTAGAACCAACGTTATACCGAAAAAAACTCAATTTTGTTTTGATTTGGTAATCATATTTTTTTATAGACCTAAGATAATGCAATAGTTGTTTATATGTATGGGAAGAAGAAACTTCGCTTTTTCTACCGAGTCCAAGAACTTCGATATCGGATATAATGAAGACAATATACGGAGTTTCAAACCGATATGTATTCAAAATTATTTAAA
This sequence comes from Rhaphigaster nebulosa, assembly GCA_948150685.1. Taxonomy (NCBI): domain Eukaryota; kingdom Metazoa; phylum Arthropoda; class Insecta; order Hemiptera; family Pentatomidae; genus Rhaphigaster; species Rhaphigaster nebulosa. The sequence goes on from OX411306.1 coordinate 197,088,848, forward strand.
ATTTTGTTGCTTTTAAAAATAAAAAATACCCTCGGAACGTAAAACATTTTTGTTTTCTATGATTTCTTCTACATTAAGGTTTTTTGGGTGTGCTCAATCAAAATCTGCCATCATTTTTGGTGTGAAAATATCTATAAAGCTAGTTTACTTAATAATTTAAACACTTTTTAAATCCATTTGATCAAAAATCAATTATTTTTTTAAAATATATATTTTTCCTATAACACAACCTGAGAAAGAAATATTTTTCTGGAAAAACCACGTCTAAATCATTTTTCAAACTCGAGATATAATATAAAGTAGTTCCAGTATGTTTTTTTTTTTTTTTTCTCAGCCTCTAGGGCTCTGAAACGGTATGTGTCGACTTTTTCCATTGTAGAATCACCTAAAAATATTTATCAAAATCGGCGATAGACACATTGTGCACTTTCCTGTATTTCCTGTCGAAATCGTCTATATTGTAGTCATATGATGAACGACAATATCCAGCTGTATCTCTTCTATGATATTAGTTAAGTTAACAATATTATATTACGGGAGTGGATCTTTTATTCACGCTCTTAACATAATACTAAAGATGTTCTATGTTGGTTGTGGCCATTTTATCTACCACCGGATTTTTCGGGTCCTTGAAATTTGTCATGATATCGATTGCAATGAGTCTGTATGTATTCTCCTACACTTGCCATGGTCAGTCTCCAAAGATGTATTCGTAACTTAAGAAGTTGCTTGTGTAATATATTGGACTGTTTTTGTTTGAAATGTTTGAGGTGTTTTCTATAGTCCTGAAATTTCGAAAGACTAAGTCCAATCTGGTTGAAATAAGTATGCAGCAAACTTCTATCTGAATTTTAATTTCGATTGTGGTCTGAGTAATATGTACAATAGTTTAATCATTTGATTGAAAGTCTGGCATTTTTTTTAATGGGTGGGCACTAGGTCAGGATCCTATCAAACGTCAGATCTTGGCGGAACCATCAACCATCTACCATCCACTAGGCCCAAAAGTCCAATAACTTTCGGAGCAAGGCAAACAAGGGGATCCGATTCATATCGAGGTATTAATGTGAATGTAAGTTTGAAAGTCCAGCAAGTGTCATGAAAATTTTGTCACGAGTGTTATGTGTAAGTGTAAATGTTGCACAATTTGATTTTTGTATTTTAATTTTTGTATGCTATTTATCAAGCCGATTTTATAGTAAATTTATATGACTCTGTAGGTTGTGGGAAGCTATAATCAGATTAGTATTGGTCGAAAGGATTACGGTGTCGTCTGCAGAGGTTACGAGTAGTACGTCTGGTGACTGTGGAATTTTGGTGTATATAGAGTTCAAAATTGGGCCTAAAATGCGGCCCTGAGGTTTTAGTGGTTAGGGATATGTTGTTTGCTACTAACAGAGGATAGAGCCATTTTAATAACAATTTTTCAAATATTTTGTAATACAACAGTAAGAGATTAATAGTCATTTTAATGTCAGATAGTCAGATTAATTATCAAATTCGGCGACCGACACATTTCAATTCAGTCAATTCTTATTTTTATCAGGTGTAGATATATAAATATGGTAAAGCTTGAAAAAAATTACGTCACAGCGGGCTAGACATGAGAGACCTGCTATACATGCAGGCACGGGGTGTATTGATGGTCCTAGACTCAACTAGTTTGAAGGCGGCTGACCATATTCACTTTATAGACCAATAAAGAAAGATAGCTTTAAAATTTGCTATACCTAGAACTTATTGTAATATAATATCTGTGAATGGATTCATATGTTAAAATGCCTGAAAAAGGCGATGGTGAAAAGTCTACCGCTCCCAGAAGGTCCGTAGGCCAAATATGGCGAATTTTTCAAAAAGGGCCGCCGTATATTTTTAGGTTTATAGGCAATAAGTTCTAAAGCATAAAAATTAGTTTAAGTATGTAAATTAGAAAAAATTAAAGACTTAAATTGTGAACATTTTTGTATATAACACGTATTCTTAATTACACTTTATCGGGAGAAAATAATTCTTAAACTATTGCAATTTATTATTTATTTATACAGGATACCTAATGTAAATCTGCTCGAATGCTTTTCACGGCCAAACGGATGATCAAATCAAAAAATGGCAAAAGAAAAATTTGTTGTCCTACTTTTACGGTTTCAATAACTGTTTCTTTTTTTAACTTTGACGCGAATCGTGCGGCTGACGCGCGTCAAAAAATAGGGTTTTTCAGAAAACACCTACTAGCCCTGGAGCAGGGACCATAATATAGTTTTCATTTGATGAGTTTAAATGTGAATTCCATTTCGGAAAAAAAATGTGACGCTTCTCCTTTCTTCTGTGGATTCTTCATTGGTTCAAGAATTATTTTTCATTATAAAATGTAACTAAAAATACAAGCCTACGCAGCTTCTGATCAGTCATTTATGCATAAGAATCCGTTGGCAGAAATTATATTACAATTACTTCTAATTCAACTAATAATTTGGCTCGACTATTACTTCACATTTCTAATTTCGTTATATGAACTATTGAGCGATAAATTTCTTTAAGTGACTCATTCATTGAACATTAGGAATGATCGTTTAACTTTGAAATAAACTACCAAAATTGAGTTAAATTTAAATACATAATTTTAATATAAAATGTTTACTAAAATAAATTGATTTTTAAAATTATATTTAAAATAATCTCCTTCAGCCTAGGTTAGCATTTTTTTCTATCCGTAACACACACACTCTTCCTCATTGTTCATCTGCTTATGTCTCTCATGAGACAATTTAAAAATAAAACATAACTACCTACTAAAACTACCTACTACTATAAATTCTCTCAATATCTGATTCTCTTCCGCAATTCTTGATAAATACCTTTTATTGCTTTAGCATCGCAAGGGTCAATCCTTGTTACACTGTTGTACGTCGTAGAGACTGACGGTGGCATGAATCGATATTCTGACATCTCTGACGATACCTCATTTATGCCATATATCAAAGTTCAATACAGGCCTCAGTAACTTTGCATCGCTTAAGCTGTATCCACACTGTTCGACTTTCGATTCGACATCGCATTCGACGCTGCAGTAATTGTGATTAAATTGACCAGTATGATATCTTCTAGAGATAAGCATGATATTTTTCTTTCCCATTATAAACTTTAAAGGCTACTTATTTCCTCTTCTATGTGTAGCGGTTCGCCTCCTACCAGCACTGTCGTGAAAGTAACTAATCAATACTTCTCATTAACATCCACCTACTAACGACAATAGCTGATTGTACGAACACAATTCATGTAACGATCATTAATGACCATTATATTCGTTGTTAGGACTTGGATCATTACCGTACCATAGTATATAAGTAGTTGACTAGTTTGCTGTCTTCTAGAGAGAAATCATATCTTTCCTAGCACAAATAGTAGAAGCAATGGAATATAAAAGTCTGCCATGTTTTTTATACTTATAATCACTAATCTATCATCGTTTAAATACCAAAAAGGAAACGAAAAAAAAATGTGAGCAGCTCAGCTCCGCCACAAGGTCTTATTTTCACTAAAATACAAAATTAAAAATATTAAAATAGCGGAGGTGATAGAAAAAAAGTTGAAACCCCCAAAAGGTACTTTTCTAAAACTAACTCAAATCGCGTTCGATTTTTCAAAACTCAATTTAAAGGTGCTGTAGAGGTGCGCAAAACCTTAAAAACAACGAAAAAACCATTTGGACATGAAATTTTGGTTGAAATTTACTACAATTTCTATGATGTTGTTCTGCCAAGAAAACATCAATACCGAATTTCAGCTTATTTTACCCAAAAGTGCCGCTGGACGTGCCCAAATATAATGGGGAAAAATATCAGACACCCTCGAAACCTCCAAAACTGTGTTCTTGGGGTTATGAAACGGGCTTAATATGCAGCTCCACCTCTCTCTGATGACTTTCGATATAGTTCAAAAGTCTATGATTAAAATACGACTAAAAACCTTGGTCTGTTATACCAATGTTCTTCCTCAATTACTAGTAAATTCCAATGATCATTCATTTTAATCTAGTCTATCAATTTAATTTATTTACAAATTTACTTTGTTCTAACAAAAATTAATATGGTACCGAGTAGAGAATCAATCAAAATTTTACTATCTAACCCATCAGACTTTTGTAGCCCTCTATAAATCAAATTTTGATTATAATAAACATTAGATTTTCGTAACACTATAATTTTATTTTGCACGAAATATAAAGGATTGATAAAACGAATAAACAATTATACGGAGCTGGAAAAAGGTGTGACCAAAATTAATAACATGTAGTTACTGAAGAATTTCGACCATGAAAAATATAATGAACTTATAATTTAATAAAAAGTGAAAACTTAATGATTTAAAATAAATGCATGATTAAGTAGTGTTCTTAAACAAACTATTGTAAGTAAAAGAAAAATAAGATTGAATTTACAAATAAACAATGTAAAAAATACTGGCCCTTTACGGCTTGAAAATTGAAAGTTTTTAGAGTTATTAAAAGCGAATTGGAATGTTTTTTGGCGGCAATATATATTTAAAATATAAAAAGCCACAATTGATTTCACCATCAATTTCATTGATATTACCAGAATATTTGTAAACTTCAGTTATTTTGAATGTAAGTAAAACAAAATTATCGACTTTGAAAATTGGTGTAACTTGATAAAAAAAAAAAAAAATTGCAAGTTCATTAAAAATGGCAATTTAGATTTAAATTACACGTCAAAATTTAAAGAGAAGGCTCCTACAATCCTAACAATAGTTACCTCACGAGTTTTACCGCTGGATTAGGAACTAACTTAAAGTGAGAGAGATGACTGACAAAAATCAAATGTCCAAGTGTGTTGTTTTGCCCTGCCACATAAGATATCCACATAAGTCAGGCATGATACATCGAGGTGGAAGGTTGCTGATCCTAAAATCATGGTAAGTACTTTTATTCACTCTCGCGAATGTTAACATTTTTTCATTTACTTTAAAAGTAGGTAATTCAGTTTATAGTGCTATTCGAGTGTAAATTTAACTTTATAAAAAACTATTTTGGTTTATAGAAAGTTAGGTTTAATTTGCTCTAGGAAATAATTATACACAGTTATTACATAAATACTTCAAAATCTCGTGAATGTTACCGCACGTCTATTAACAGTGGTTAGATGTTAGTAATATTCTAGAGAGTGCTCAAATATTCTTATAATTTTACATTATTTAAGCCAATCTCAGGGTTTAAAACCAGCAGGCAAGCAAAAGCACAACAGGGAAAAAAGAAAATTTCATCAAGAAAGGGATAAGAAATACAAAGAGGAGGAAAAAGACTTATTAAATATTTATAATTTTATTTTACATTTAACTCAAAGTAATGAGAGCTGCTGCTGCTATCTTCATTCTGCAAAAGCTCAAAGCTAGACTAACGAGTGCACGATGTGTTCGTCGCCGATTTGATCAAAGTTTTTTGGGTGATTCTGCCTTGAAAAGTTGAACCATATTCTTCCGTTTCATCCCATGGGCGTTAGGAGCTGAGAAAAAAAATAATACATGCTGAAAATGCTTTATTTTATATCTCGTGTTTGGAGAATGATATCGATATGATTTTTTCAGCTAAACTTTTGTTTTTTAAAACATATTAAACAAAAAATCTGATGTGGACAGCACATAACTTCCTTGTACGTATATTAAACTATAAATCCGTAGCTCAAAAAGTGAGACTGAATTCGATTACTAATTTCCGAAGATTGCAGTATCTCAAAAACGACACTCGGCGTTACCTGCCTATTATGGCACTTAATACTTCGATCCCAGTGAGGGATGGTCATGGACAAAATATGACTGGATGGAACTTAATACTAACTCCGAACGACTCAGTGATGAGTACTTGTTACAGCATTGGTGTAGAAATTTCACTTAGCACCCTAATGTTTACAGAATGACTAAATTCAAGCAACTGGACTGGATAGATACCAGTTAGCTGTTTTTAAACAGCTTGGTTACGCATTGATAATCAATATAGGTTACTTTTATTTGCCAGCGCTAATTAAATTTATTCCTAGGTGATGAAGAAAGTGAGTGCTGTACAAAATGAAACAAAATTATTAATTTTATAGTGTTTTCTATGTGCCTACGCTTCACCACACTTTGTTGACCTTCTTCATGGCAAAAAATAAGCCAAAATAAGCTGCTCAAAAATTAATAGGGATATTGCCAATTTTGTGGTATTTACTTTGCCTAGCATTATTATATTACTTTTATTATAAACAGCATTAATATGTATTATAAATTATTATGTTTTTTACTGCAGGAAAATTTAATTAAGGGATTTTCGAAAATAACAAAATAAAAGGTTTTAGTTCCATTATATTTTTTTTTATTGAATACAATAGTTTTGGGAAACAATTAATATCTTGTATAATATCCTCTGGTAGCCAGAACCTGTGTGCACCTAATAGGCATACTTTTAATTATGTTGTCACTAATTCCTTGAGGAATTTCACTCCATAGATGTGCAATGTGTTGGAGAAGGTCAACTGGCTGCGGATGGTGATTGAAGAGCCTTCTCTGCAAAACAATTTCTTGTGCACAACGGACTACGGTGAGGTTACCTTCAACAATATGGAGTGTGGTTCAACCTCTTATGTAAATGCCAGCCCAGACCATTACACCACCTCCTCCACACTGCACTGAAGGGAGCAAGAACTGGAGCATTGTATGCATTCCCTGTTCTCTGTAGACTCTTCGGCGTCTGCTATCACTATGCAGACAGAAAGGCGACTCATCAATAAAGATGACAGCATTCCAGTTGGTGTACTCTTCTAGACGTTCGCTGCACCATATTCTTCTGAGCTGCTGGTGACGGGCTGTTGCAACAGGTCTCAAAGGGGAATAAGATGTAATGCCGTTTTTCCACAAACGATTACAAACCGTTTGTGTGGATAAAGGCCTAACCAAAACACCTTATACTTCAACAATGAAGTATACAATACCTGGCGGGCACTGTGGAAAGTGTTCCGTCTGGCAGCGATGACAATATTTCTGTCCTCTCTTTGCGTTGTAATGTGGTGCGATCCACTACTCGGCCTCTTATTGGCACTCTCAGTCTCTCGGAATCGGGTTACAGCCCGGGAGACGACGCTCTGAGAAACGCCAACTGCCTCTGCGATATCAACTTGCTGGTGACCTTAGTTGCTCATTCTCACAATAATATTGCGAATTTCTGGTTCAAGATGATGTCTTTCCATGGTTAATGAAAATACAACTGGATTAAAAAGGAGAAATATTGTTAGTTTACAAAATGAGTAATCTTCATGTTTATTATTCTAAAGTAAATTCGTTATTAATAATAAAGTTTAAGAATATTTTGTTTTTTGTTTTTATTTTCTATTTTGTTTGATCCAACTAATATTAAATATATCGGCTAATTTAGTTAAAATGAACAGATAAAGAATAAATTAAAAATATCCCTATTCATTTTTTATTGAGTAGTTTACATTGAGCATTAAGGTAATGTGGGTTAAGTGCATAATCGTCTCGCTAAACTCAAACCCAGAACTGGTTAGAGCAGGCCTTTACAGACCATGAATTCTAAATACTGATATTTCACATATCAGCCAAATGATTACAATAAGGTGAAGTATAGCGAGTTGTAAAGATATCAGTTCCAAACTAAACGGATTGGATCTTTCAAATTCTGCTGTGTAGCTGTCTCGGTTTTTATCCACCACAAGGTCTGTTTTTTTGATTTTTTAATTTTTGCGGTGAGTAGACAGGATTATGTATCTGAAAGAACCTTTAGAAGCTGTTCTTCAAAATACTTTGTAATTTACACTTTTTCATGACAGTTTTCTTATTTTTAAGCGTTAGCCAGCAGTTGCCCCGACAAAATATGATAGTAGGGGTAAGTGCAGATCTCGGTAGTGGGACAATCTAGTGCTCACTTACCCCAGATTACCTTATATAATCATTAACAGTGTATTTTATTGTTGATTTACCAAATTTATTTGACGGTCAAAAGTATCTACATACTTAATTTGTTTGTTTGTTTTGATTAACTTCCTTCTATACTACTCAAAATGTGCAGGTAGGAAATGAAATCCAGTTCAGTAATTTTGACAAAAAAATAATATTAATAATATTTGATGTGGACAACACGTGTCTTCCTTGTAGGCCTATTAAGCTATAAATCGGTGGCTCAAAAATTGATCCTCAAATTTGGTTACTAGTTTCCGAAGATTACAGTAAAAACGACACTCGACGTCGCGACAATTATCTATTGACACACAAGCTCTTGTTTCTGGAAGTCTCATTCCGTTAATAAAGGTCGTTTTCTTTCAGTAGATAACAAGTTCTCTAGAGATTTCTTCGTGTTCCGTCACAACATTAGAACTGTCAATGTCACTAATTGGAACTTAGCTTGTACCTTATTCTCCTGCTGCAGACTTGTTCAACTCACAAATGGGGAGGAAAACAAGTATTTTACATTCAATTTTAAGACTTAAATCAAGTAATAAAAATTTTTAATTAGAGTGGGAAAAAATCGCGTTTGTAACCTTTATTACCGAATCATATGATCACTGTATTTAATTTTAATATAATTTTTTATGTAAGTTTATTATGACCTTCAAGTAAAGTACTCTTTCCGGCTCACCAATTTCAACCAAAATCTATCAAATACATTCATATTGATATAAAAGTCCTATTTACCAAATTTGAGATGTTTTACATTATTTTTTAATATAATTTTTGATGAAAGTTTAATATGACCCTTAAGTAAAGTAACACTTTCGGTCTCCCAATGTTTACCAAAATTTATTATATTATTTATATTAATATGGAAGTCTTATATACCTAATTTGATAAGTTTTGCAATATATTAACTAATAAAGGACTAAGTTGTGAAACCATGAAATTTATGAAAAATTACTCCTTTTGGAAAATATCAAGCCAAATAATCAATCAAAACCCACCAAAAATTGCATTTACCTTAATAAACAAGACACTAAAATGTAAAAATCGAATGAGATTAATGTTTCATTTACTCAAGTTGTCGACATATAACGGGCATGAATTTTTATTTATCGCTTATATTTAGATTGCTTCCAACCCGTATGTAAGGTAATTAGGGATTGATAAATTATTTGCCTCTTCTATAAATTTGTTTTATTGAAAACTACTTCAAATGTTATACATTCATTCTCAGTTCTAAAAGCACACGAAAAATTCAAAAAAAAAAAAAAATAATCGTATGCACGTACATGTTCCTTTAAATCTCTGATTTAGCGATCTTCCAGCGTAAAGTATTTTCTCGAAACTCTACATTTCTTAAAACTTTGAACTAACAACAATGTGCACCGGAAGTTTCATCGAAAACGGTTAAATGGTTTAAGAGAAAGATAGATCCTAAGAAACTGATCCTAAGATAGATCCTAAGAAACAACGACTAATACGACCGGAAGACCGAAAATCTCAAATTTCACACGTATCACAAGTGTGTCATTAAGTATGTCATTGATTTACTTAACCGCTAGGAATCTCAAAGGAAACAAATTCAGGCATTTTCTTATTACCGAGCCATCAGTCCTAAATTAAAAAAAAATAGTCAAAAGTCTTGAAAAGAGGTAATCAGTCGCCAACCGGTATGCCGGGTTTTTTTTCCCTCTCTCCCTCCGAGATATGTACAGTTTATTTATAAATAAGACATATACAAAATAATAAAGATGATATACAGAGATTTAAATAACATTCCTTTTATTACCCGAAGGTATTTCAAGGTTAATAATTTTTATGGCCTTTCTTTATCTATTTACAAAGAATGGAAAGGGACCATTCTGCAGGTAGAGGAATAAGATAAGGTAGGATGGGTTTAGACTGCAGAGTCCAGACCCCTTTCCTCAGCGAGCACGTCGACCAAGGGGACAGCTCCTTGCTACCTCCCAGGTCTAGGTGGATGGGCGATATCTCTGAGGAATGAATTGGCACAGACCTTCAGCCCATTAAAGAATTTGATGTTCCTCAGGTCTATTGATGAACTCAGGCACTGAGAGTATCTGGAGCTCCTCGTAGATGATGGCGTTTCTCACTAGTTGGAGTGAAGTTCCTCAGTCGATCCCCAGAAGAACAGTTCTGGAAGCTCTGCAGTCTTTTCAACGTGGTCTTTTACATGTGCCAGAGCAGCGCCATGCCGGTTACTGAATATCTTCAATTTATACAGTGTATTAGCAAAAAGTATTTGCAAATCCAGTTTTTATAAGATTAGTTGATGAAATGAAATAAAAACCTCATTCAACTTCACAAAAGTAAAAAGTAGATTAAAAAATGAAAAAAATACATACTTATAAAAATATAAAATCTCTTAGCTTAATCAAACAAAAAATAAAAACAATAAAATTTCTTGGAAAAAAGTATTTGCTCACTTTGTTTACTATCTATGCAAAGCCCTTACCTTACTAACTCATGTGCTTTTTTACAATTTTCTTACAATCCCAAAGTTTCTAACAGTTTTAAACCAATTATTGAATCGTCATCATAGCGAAGAATAAAGTGGGTCATGAGTGGGGACTCGTGAAAAAATTGTTGTGTTGCGAAATCAACAAAAATCATACTGAGAGATCTATTAGAATGAAATTCGACCACTGTTAGATTTTAAAAAAAATGGAACAAATGAAAACAGTTAGCGAAAAGGACGTCCTAAAAAACTGAACTCCTAATAAGTTCTCAAAACCTGACCAACATGGTCCACACAACTGGTGACGAGGTTCGTATGTGCAATCGGATATTGCCTGAATTCTGAAGGCCTTTATGGTAGGGCACCTCAATAGAAACCGTCCGTTAGAGAAACAAACCGCAAAATGCGCTTTACCTTTATTTAAATAAAGGGAATTTTAAATAAACCGCTCAGCTTTTGAAAAAATGCCATGTTTTCTGATGAAAGCAAGTTTGATTTGTTTGGGTCTGATGGTCGGAAGAGTATTTGGCGGCGGCGTAAGTAAGAATTGAAAAAGCAAAATGTTTTCGTTACAGTAAAACATGATGGTGGTCATGTTATGATGTGGGGGTGTGTTTCATACTATGGAGAGGGAAATCTACCATTAGTACCACTTTCGGTGATCATATACTGACCAAAAAGGGAGGTTCACAGCTAGATTTTACAGCAATCCTGTGTACAAAATTTTAACTCTCTACGGCTAACCGCTTTGTAGTTGGAACGTACGTACAGACATCACGTCCAGACGTCGAAACTAGTCAAAATGGATTTAGGGATGTTCAAAATAGATATTTCCGTTGAAATCTGAAAACCGAAAATTTTCGCGATTACAATGCTTCCTTTACTCCGTACAAGGAAGTAAAAAGTTGGCATTTTTATAATTAAAATAATTATAAAATAAAGGATTAAAATATAAAGTAATGTAAGTCCAAAAATAGAGTAATGCAATTATAGTGGTAAAGAAAGAAGAAGAACGATAGAAACAAGGAGAAAGAGGAAATGTGAAGAAAAAGTAATGCCAGAGAGGCGTACAGCCGAGCGCCAACTGAATCGTAATAAAATTCTGGGAATTATAAAAACGGGTTAAGAATGTTACCAACTCACTGATTTGACAGAAACTAATATTAAAATTAAATACCCTATGATCTGAGTCATAACAATTGATTTAAAAAAAGTGGTAAAATGTATTGATTTAAGGCCAAAAAAAAATTAATTAATTAATATCTCAAAATTAATGTTTAAAAAATAAATTAAATTAAAATTAATATCTCATCCAAAAAATATCTGATGTGGACAACACAGAACTTTCTTGTACGCCTATTAAACTATAAATCCGTGGCTCAAAAAGTGATCCTGAATTTGGTTACTAGTTTCCGAAGATTGCAGTAAAAACGACAGTCGGCGTCGCGAAATCCATCTATTGACACACAAGCTCTTGTTTTCTATCAGTTGCTAACAAGTTCTCAAGAGATTTCATCGTGTTCCGTGACAACATTAGAACTGTCAATGTCACTAATTGGAACTTAGCTTATATCTTATTCTTCTGCTGCAGACTTGTAGCTCACAAATGAAGAGGAAAACAAGTATTTTACACTCAATTTTGAAACATAAAACGAGTAATAAAAATGTTTAATTAGAGTGGGGAAAAAATCGCGTTTGTAACCTTTATTACCAAATCATATGATCTCTGTATTTAATTTTAATATAATTTTTTATGTGTTTATTATGACCTTCAAGTAATGTAGTACCCCTTACGGCTCACCAATTTTAACCAAAACCTAGCATATTATTTACATCGATATAAAAGTCCAATTTACCAAATTTTAGATGATTTACATTAAATTTAATGTATATTATATTAAAAATTAATATAATTTTTGATGGAAATCAATTATCACCTTCAAGTAAAGCACCACTTCCGGTAAATAAGCAGTGACCAAAAAGGGAGGTTCACAGCTAGATTTTACAACAATCCTAAATACAAAATTTCAATTTTCTACGGCTAACCGTTTTTGAATTATGCGAGATACGAAGAACAGATGTCACGACGAATAAGAGGTGTTTTTCCCCCTTTCCGGGCGTTTGTGTGTACTGGAGGGTACGGGAGTGTGTGAGTGAGTCCCGAGGGACACACGTGCGATCCGGGACTCACAGAGGACAGGAGTGAAAGAAAAAAATTTGAAAAAAAGTTTTTCTTCTGCGATGTTTTTTTTAATTTTAAACCTTATTTATTTTTATTTTGGTTTTGTGTGAAAGTGGACAGGAGTGATTATTGTGGTTATTATTTATACAACAAGAGCTACCAAAATTTGGTTGAAATCGGACAAGTAGGAGAAAAGTTGATTTTGGAATTCCTTATTGTGTGATTTATTAAGCAAAAAAGGGGATTTCGGAATGGCCACCCGGAAAAATGACGATACAGGCCTGAAAATCACGAAGGTGATTTCTGGTGGTCAAAAAGTATTAGTGACAGTAGAAAAGCCCCAGGAGAAGGGCCAGGAGCCCAACAAAATGGCGACTGAAGGATTCGAGGATAATAAAGAACCAGGGGTGCAGAGACACGTGGCAGGTGCTGCACAAGCTGGTAAAGACATGAAAATAGACGATGATGACTCGGATGAGGTCACAGGGTCAAAGGTCAGCCCCTTCCAAAAACGGAAGAGTAAGAGGAAGAGACCCATTAAAGCGACACCACCTCTCGACTCCGATGAAGAAGAGGAGCCGAAACCGGCAGAGAGCGCGGTGAAGATCGCCGAGGGTCTCAGGGAGTTCCTGAGGACCAAAACGAAAATAAATAAATACCAACAGACCTTTATAAATTCAAGGATAATGGAGGTCCGGAATACGGTGGTGATCCTCAAAGAGAAGCAAGAGGGAGTCACAGAGGTGATTAAGAAGGCGGTAAAGGAGGCCCTCTCGATGGACGAGATCCACAAGATCATATCCCGGAAGGTCTCCCAGATAGTGGCTAGAATGGTCGCGGAGGCGATAGGAGAGAGCTTTGGAGCCCAGTACGAGGAAAAGAAGAGGGTCTGGGTCTCCCCGACACTCAATAAGGTCGAGGAGATGATCGACCAGATTCGAATGACGGAGGAGGAGGGAGAGATCCTCCGGTATGTTGCGGCCAAGAGGACAGAGGAGAGAAGAGAAAGGCCCCGTTGAAGGTAGGAAAGGTGCAGGGAGAGGCCGGGCCCTCTGCTGCACCAAAGAAGGCAAGAAAATATGAAGGATAGGCACCTGCACTGATGCCCCAGCGAAAGAGTCAAATCCCAATCTGCCGAGGCAAGAATCAACTCGCCGACACGGTAGAAGAAATGGAAGAGGGGCCCTTCGTGTTGGTGAAAAAGACGAAGAAGAAGGAGAAGGTGCAGGAGCCGGAGAAGAATATAATGCGTAGGCGGCAGATTCTGCAGGTCAATATGGGCCGAAGACGAATGGTCGCGGACGAATTACTTACTCTCGCTCGGAGTGTTGACATCATGGTGATCCAGGAGCCATGGTGTCTGAACAATGTGGTCGCCGGATACGGTATAGCGTCGAGGGTAGTCGCTCAGAGCAGTGGAGAGATTAGGCCCAGAGGGGCAACAGTGATTGTTAACCCTACCCTCGACGTGATGGAACTGAAGAACTTCACCACGGCAGATCAGGCGGCATGTTATGTGAGATGAGGGGCCATCACGTTCGCCCTCGTGTCCACATACATGCCGCCGAGACCGGCTAACGCCGAGGACAGCACAGTTGGCGTGGAGGCTGTCGCGCAAAGGTACAGAAATGCGATAGTCTGTTCCGACACCAATTCGTGGAGCACGGCCTGGGGTTCTGACACGAGCTCCGACCACCGGATCATAGCCTTCAATGTGGTGCAGGAGGAAGGCGGGAGCGCCCTAGAAGTGGACAAGGGCTTCGTGACCCGATCGGCGGACTAGAGGGCCTTCTCCAGTGAACTGGAGGATGTAATCGCGAATGGAGAGTGGGAGGAGATGGCGCCGATGGAGATGGAGTGAGGTATTCACCACAGGATGGATATGCTGACGGGCGCCATTACAGAAGCGGCGAGTGTAATCCTCCGACGCCGAAGGGTCCCATAGTGGACGCCGGCCCTAACCCAATTGAAGAGGGAGTATTACAGGGCAAGGCGTAGGTGCCAGGAATGTAGAGATGACGAGTCGAGACCTGCACTCCGCGAAGAGACTAAGCGTAGGTATAGGGTGTACCGAAACGGCGTGCGTCACCAGAAGAAAAGGTCCTGGGACGAATTCATCGTTGAAGCTACAGAGAAGAACCCCTGCAGAATACAGTAGAGGGTGGCACTGGGCAATCTCACGATGATGGCTTCCCTTAGAGTAGGAGGAGTCCAGGCAACCACTCTGGAGGAAGCGCCATCGATGTACGTAGATTTTACATACCCAAGGGATGACCCGTCCCAGGACAGCGAGATAGACGCCATGGTGAGACGCACCACGGTTTCCCACCAAGTACCAACCTATGCCCACCATGGGACATATGGGACCATCGTCAGGCCGTGGAGAAGCAGAGGATCGGGAGAGCTCCAGGACTGGACGGAATAGACACTGCGGTCCTCAGGAATAAGGTCCCGTACGTAGAGGAGGAGCTCCTCCAGATATTCAATGATTGTTTGGAGAGGGGGCACTTTCCAAGCAAGTGGAGGACCGCAGACTTGAGACTGCTCTGCAAGGGAGGAGGGAAGGACAAAGAATCGCCTAAGGCGTACGGCCTGTACGTATGTTATATCGGCCTGATATGCCTCCTCCCTGTCTTCAGCCAAGTCCTGGAGCATCTGATCGTCACGCAACTTCGCCCGATCCTCGGTGCAGTAAGTCATTCACGGCAATTCGGCTCGACCCGTGGCAAGGGAACCACAGATGCGCTGCTGAGAGTGCGTAGAGACGTGGAGGAGAGGACGGAGAAATATGTCATGTTGGTGCTCTTCAACATATCCTCCGTCTTCGACAGTGTATGGTGGCCCAACATGCTCCAGTGGCTGCAGGAGCTCTACACCACCAGCAATTTGTACTCCCTCGTTAGTAGTTACCTCAGTTACAGGTGAGTGAAGATCATAGGTAGCTACTACGAGATAGAGCGACGGATAGAGAGAGGTTGTCCGCAGGGCTCTGTCCTGGGTCCGGTCCTGTGGAAGCTTGTCTTCGACCAGCTGTTGGGGGAATTAGAGGAGAGAGGGTTCCTTGCAACAGCCTACGTCGACGACCTGGCGGTCATAGTGGCCGAGGATAGCAGAGCCAGACTGAAAACACAGACAGAGAGGTGCGCCAGTCTCGTGTCGGAATCGTTGGTACAAAATAAATCCCCGACCAACTTCTTCCTCAATCTATATTTGGGTAAAAATCTTTTCTATTCCAAGCCCAGACGGGTACAGACAATTTTTGACTCCAATAGACTTATTACTAAATACTAAATTTTTTTTTTAATCAGAAATAATCACAAGTGTGCACATACTTTTTTCCAGAGAATTTTATTATTTTAATTTTTGTTTAATTTAGCCAAGAGGTTTTATATTTTTATACTATGGATTTTTTCAATGTTTAATGTACTTTTTATTTTTATGAAATTAAGTGAAGGTTTTATTTCCTTATGTCAACTAGTTTTAAAAACCTGGGTGTGCAAATACTTTTTACCAACTCCGTGAGCCTTAAGAGTTTCCTATGTTCAATTTCGGAATGGAAAATAAATCATTGACCGTCTAGAAAAATTAATTGGCTTATGCTGAAGAAACACTCATCCTAGATTTTCTTCAGTATGTATTGAGATGTATTGGAGTGATGTAGTTGATTGGGTCTTTTTTGTGGACTGTTAATAGGAGATATGTTGTCTTTGGTCTACATTTATGTGGCTTTGTCTATTCTGTCCTGAGATGATACCTTCCTGAATTGGCCAATCGTTTACTGGTTGTTTATTTACTGCTGTATTTGAGACTCAGAGCTTTGTTTTTGGAATCTTCCGATCATATTCTAACAATAAATTTGTGCCTCTTTTTTTTTTAGTTTCGGTTCTTTTTTTACTGTTACTGGTAAAAGAGTCGACAAAATAAGTTTTTGATAAAAGAGTAAAAGGTTTACTAAATGAAAATAAGGAAGGATCCCTAACTGTATATGAAAAGATAAAAACATGTCACCATGTGCCTTTGGAGCACTAGGTATAAAGGAAAGAGAAACAAGGCAACACAAATATTGGTGGAACAACGAAATAGCAGTGATAGTGAAAGAGAAGAAAACATTATTGTCTCAGTTCACCAAAGGCAAATGTTTTGGAGCAGTATAAAGAGGTAAACAGGATGGTTAGAAGGCTAAAGCAGAAATGTATAAACGATTTCTGGGACAAACATTGCCAATACATTGATAGGTCATTGCAAGGAAAGAAATCGAAGGAAGCCTCGAGATGCCTAAGGCAAATCAAGAAACCAATTACAGGAAAAAATTTAACACGATTAATTCCTTTGGAAAAGTGGGCTGAGTATTTTTCTAACATGTTGAAGGAGGATAGAGCCAAATACAAATCCAAGCAGCAAACAGAACGCCAGTTGTGTAATACAGCCATCCAGTGTCAATGGGATAAAAAATAACAAATCTCCAGGAGTGGGAAATATACCTACAGAAATGATAAAAGCGGGCCAATCAAAGGAAAACATGTCCAATCTTTTTACTTCATGTATGAAACATGAAGTACCGGAAGAATGGCTGACAGGGCTCATTACTCCAATACACAAGAAAGGAGGTAAAAAGGATCCTTCAAATTATCGGGGCATTGCAGTAACCAGTAGTCTGAGCCAACTATACGGCCGTGTCTTGAAAAATAGATTAGAGGACGAGCTAAAGGGAAGAATTCCCGAGAAACAGGCAGGTTTCAGGACTAGGCGCTAGTGTACAGACCACGTATTCACTGTTGGAAAAGCAGACAGCACATAACCAAGAGGTACATTTAACCTTTATCGACCTCCAAAAAGCTCATGACAAAATGCCTTTGAATAAGCTTTTGGAAACAATGAACTTGGCAGGTGTTACTGAGGGTCTCATACAAGGGATACAGAACCTCTAAATAGGTGCTAGTGCAAGAATTAAGATTGAAAATCGTTTATCCTCAGTATTCCCCATCAACAAAGGCTTAAAGCAGGTATGCTGCCAATCGCCTACACTGTTTAACCTTTTTATTGAACAAGCCCTCAAGAAATGGATGGAGAAATGTAGGTTACATGGGTGTAAAGATCGGGGAAGACAATTTGTTTACCTTGCAATTTGCAGACGATCAACTATTACTTGCCTCAGATGAAGACAATCTGCTATATATGCTCAGAAAACTTATTGAGGAGTACTCTAAATGCGGCTTAGAAATAGATTTGAATAAAACCGAATACATGCCTTTTAACTCATTGAGCACATCATTAGCCGTTGGGAATTGAAATCTTCCACGCAGCAGTGAATTCAAATATTTAGGTGTGTGGATAAATGAGGTAGAATCTCTGGATAAAGACAAAACAAGGAAAATTTCTCGAGGTAAAAAGATGATGAACTCGGTATTGTGGAATCAAAGTGTTACATTTGATACAAAAAAAAGAATTTATCATTCCTTTATTCTAGGTACCATACTCTACTGTGCCGAAATATGGACCAAAAAACATCAAGAGGCCCAAAATTGCTGGCACTGGAGATAGACTCTGAGAAGAAGTTGCGGCATTTCAAGACTCCAGCACATATCAAATGACGCTATTAGGAATATAATAGGACAGCAGCTGAATATGTCGTACAATATTGAAACCAGGAGACTTCTATGGTTTGGCCATTTGATGAGAATGGAAGAAGAGACATGGCCAAAGAAGATTTTCTTATATCAGCCAGAGTCAAGAAAAAAGAGGGAGCGACCAAGGAAAACATGGCTGGCTGATGTCAACGTAGGAATGGCAGCTAGAGGTCTACGAGAAGAGGATTGGTTGGACAGGAAAAAATGGCAAGCGACAATTCTGGAAATCGGGATACAATAATGATTGTACTAAACCGAATAAATAAAATAATCATTGATCACTATTACTATATGTTATTATAATCGTTATCTAATTAAGAATTGAACTGGTATAACATCCCATTTTACCACTTTTGTTATTTTAAGTCAAATTGTTAGAACACAGAACAGAAAGTGACAAATACTGTTTTAGTTTCCCACGTTGTCTGTTTAGTTTATATATTTTTCTTTTCTTTTTTAATCACGTATCGGCCACTAAGGACCACGCGAATATCATTGGTTAGGCTTCTTGGGGAGTCTTGATTTTCTTTCTTCCCATCGCAGTTTCATTATTTTCGACTGCATTTCTTTTATTTCTTCGGACCACTTTGTACCCTTCTCTTTTCTCTTCCAATATTAGTGAGATTTTTCAGTGTTTTCCTGTATTTGTCTCTATCCAGACAGTCGGCATCCGAAATTTTAAGTTTTTTAATTATTCTCTTATTTGCTTCGTGTATCCTCCCATGCTTTTGTAGCTAGACATTTTGTTAAAGATCTTTTTGTTCAATCTTTCCTCCTTCATCCTTTTCATGTACCTATAAAGCATCAGCCTTCTGATTCTTATCTCGGTTTCCAGGTCCTTGATTTCTCTGTAGATCTCTTCGTTAGATCTTCGCCAGTAACCTTCCTGTATTTTCCTAGGCCCATAGATTTTTCTTAAGATCCTCCTTTCTATTCTTAGCAGCTTCTCCAAGTTGGGTAGGCATGTGGTCTCCATCCCATACAAAATCACAGGCTTTATCACCACAACGTTGTAATGCCTTAATTTTGCATTGGAGGAGAGGTTCTTTTTATTGTAAATTTTGCCTGTTTGCCTGTTGTGATTCTCTCTCCGATGCTCTCTTTTTCAGAACCGTTGTAACATATTATTTCTCCCAATTACTTAAATTCCCTGGTTACTTTTATTTTTCCATATTTGGTGTTTACTGCTTTTTTCTTGAAATTTATTTCAGTAGTCATGAGCTCTGTTTTTTCGTGTGATATTTGTAGGCCTGCTTGTTATACTATTATTTGTAGAGTATTTATTTGACTAATAGCCTCTTCTTCTGATTCTGCCAAAAGTGCGAGAGCGTTTGCAGAATCGCCAAACAACTCACTTTTATATGATTGCTTTTGTTCCCTACTATAACTCCTGAGCTATTCTTTTTCCAAAATTCCTTCATAATTTTATTAAGGACCATGTTAAAAAGTATGGAAGACAAGCCATCGCCTTGTCTTAGCCCTGTTTTTATCTGAAAAGGTTTACTTATAAGATAAGATCTAAATTTCACTTTAGATTTTATATCTGTCAGAGTCAGTTTTATCATATTTATGGTTTTCTGATCTACTCCATATTCTTTCAGGATTTCCAGTACGGTTTCCCTATCCACGAAATCGTAAGCCTTTTCTTTATGATATCGAAGTAATTATCTAAGTTGTTAATTGCTTAATATGTTTACTTTCAAATACGAAATAGGTCATTTTAAATACTTATAAATTACATTTTTGTATAAAGTTCAGAGAAGATGTACTTCTGCAGTCCTTAAGTATGTCCATAGGATGCTTTCCTTTTAGTAATTAATCTGTGTTAATAGTATTTATGTTTTCTATCCAACATAATAATTAATCCATACATTCATGATTAAAAAAAAAATCAGTTCTCTCCTCTTAAAACTATTAAATCCAACCAACTTTTTAATATTATCAAGCTAATAAAACCTTTCCTACATACACGTCACTCAAAATACGTTTATCAGGGTGCATTGTAATATAATTTCTTGTTAGATAGTTCTTTGTAGAACTACATTAGCCACTCATTCCTGAATGTCAAATGTATACGTGTCCTTCTCGGGAATAGTATTCTGAATTTGATTATTATTTAGTTGATTTTTGTATAATGGGAAGGACAGTGTTGGCCGATGAAAAGTTGATTGCAAATCTATGCAATCTTTCAAAATCCGGTGGTTTTGTTCCAGGGCTTATCGTAGGACAGGTACATTATAATTCTTATTTCTGATGGAGGCACTTAGTATTTGTTAAAACCAATGTAACCACAAAAATATTTTACAGTGCTGTATTCCTAATCAAAAAGACTACATTGTTCATTTACCAATCACACCAGCACCAGGACAAAATCAAGATGAACTCATTGGTGATGGAAATCCATCAGTTAAGTCATACGAGAAATTGTTTGAAATTGATGAAACTGCCATATCAGAACATGCCAGAGTGGTTAATATTTAAATCATGTTGAATATACTAACTTTACAAATTCAATTTATGTACAAATTGTCCATTAAAAATAATTATTACGCAGGTTACAAGGATGTTACCAGGTGGTATGTGGGTTCTAGGTTTTTTTGTTGTTGGGCCAGGAGATTTATTCTCTGACAAAAATTCATTAGTTAAGCTGCGCTCTATTGCCAACAAAATTCACAATTGCACAAAAGGCAATGATTTCATGAACGGTAAAGATCCAAGCAACCAAAAGATGATTTTGCATTTTTGCTCTCTTTCCAAGAAGTAAGTTGTTAAAAGTTTCATGTATTCTGTTTATTAAATAGTGAATATATTGGCTTTATACTTATATAAATTTTAGATACACTTGCAAAACAATTGAAATGGACAACCTTAATTCATCGATACGTCCTGTAGATTGGAAATTCAAACCATACTCTACATCATGGCTGCAAGTGGATTCTGTATTGGATTTTAATTGGTTACCACCATTTTTTGTTACTGATCATGTAGGAACTAAGAAAAAATTACTGGTAAAACATTGATAATATTCCCATCTAATATTAAGTTACATTTTATTGGAATTCATTTATTATTAATACCTTGTAAATGTAAAGGTTTGGTTAACAATCATAATATCTATTCGGCCAGGAGTGTATCAACAAGTTTAAGGAACATCTGGATAGTTTAATGTATGTTATTAATGGTAACTTTTGTGAGCCCGATCAACTTTTAAATACCATTGAGAAACCTGTAAAAGAAAATAATTGTGAAGATAATGAAGAAGATAATCTTTACAAGCTCATGTTTTTTGAATTTATGGTAATTTTAATAATGCTTATGCCAACTATTAATTATTGAATAACTATGAAATGAAATGATTTTATATTCTTATAATCTCAGGAGCCGCCTAAAGATGACAATGTCGAAGATGCTCTTGTAATAGAAAAATCCTCTGAGTTGAGGTTCAATGGTATATTGGTTAGTAGAACATTTCTCCATGAAAAAGCAACTGCCGAGGATGCTGTCAAGGTTTATTTTTATTTTCATCTACTATTTTTTATCTTTTGTTTTTAAATTATTTAACAATGATGATATTGTAATTTTAGGCTGTGAAAGATGACTTTGTGCGCTCTTTGGCATCCAGGCTAGAAATGCATTGGCAGACAGTTGAGGAACCAGAAACCATTGATGAAAAATGTAATACTTTTAATTTATAAAATTAATCAAGCAGAAGTTAAAGATACATTGGCTTATTTCAAGAATCAAGTGTTAATAAGTTTAGATACAAAGATATTTTATTGTTTATACAAATACAATTTTTTGATATAACAAAACATACAGATAAATTTCTCATTCATTGGGGCTATAAATTTGAAAATTCATATTTAGCAAAAACTTGATTTTTAATTAGTAATTTAATTAAACTTTTTGTTTCTTTAAAATAATTAAAATGGAATGTTATTTAAACATCATATCAGTTAGGGAATTCTGATATCTAAACTTCTTCAACAGTTCTTGAAGATTTTATACTATAAAATTTAGAAATTTATACTATTTCCAATATTGATTATAAATTGACTTCATTATTCAAATCAATCATATATCGAATATTATTGTGTATAATTTTTAAGGTATGGTTTTTTCATTAGTATTGTAATATTGTATATTCTCTATCAAAATTTATTAAACTAACACAGTCACTATTATGGGGTCAGTCATAAAATATAACTGATTTCATTTTCTTGAAAACTGTAATCCACTTATCACCTTTATTTATTTTTCAAATCCAATTAAGGTTAGTATCTCTTTAATCCTTATACTATACTATGCTTAAGGAATTTTTTTAAAAAATTACCTCGTCTTATATTTGGTTAAACATTACACTAAAATTTGAAATATTGATAATATTATGGCGTTATCGGAAACTTTTCCAAAAAAACTTCTGCAGCCAAAACAACCAGTTTGGTGTGGTGATTGGAAGAAGAGATGCTCTCTGTATTTTGGAATAAGAAGGCATAATTCATTATGAATCCATTCGAGGAGGTCGAACCATTAATTCAGAACTTCATAGTGATGAGCTAGAAAGAATGTATGATTTTGTGACCTAGCGTTAGTAAACAGAAATCGGATTTTGTTTTAACAAGATAACTCCCGACCACACATTTTTTATTACATGGGACCAAAAATTTCAGAACTGGGTGGGATTGAAGTACTCACTCTCACTGATTACAGTCCAGACTTAGCGCCTTCCGACTACCATCTGCTTCGATCAGTAGCTCGCTACTTTCAAGGAAAAATTTTCAATTTTCTGAACGAGATTTAAAATGGAGTTGTAGGATTCTTTTGTTCAATGCCCAAAGAGCGGTGCTGTGAAGGAATCTGAAAGTCTAAAGATAACAAATCCTAGAACAAACTGGTGTATGCTTTGAATTAAAAAACAAAAAAATTTATGTTAAAATCAAATTATTGATAAGTTAGCAAGAAAAACAGTGATTTTTTATAATTTGTGCCATTATTAAATTAGTGTGAAGTAATATTACAATTAACATATAAGAAACAAAAATTAAAGTTCAAGAATGCTTAAATATCAGCTAGAAATAAAAACTTTATAGTTCATTTTGTTTTTAAAGTCACTTTGACTCATTATTCTAAAATCTAACTATCTGTTCTTATTATTATTATTATTACTTTTAGCTAAATATTTTTTACGTTCTCCTCCAAGAAGGATTCTTTTCAAACCAGAAGATTCAGAGGTTGCGTTTTCTGAATATTTATTTGAAGGAGAAACTGAAGATGAGGCTCTTCTCAGCATAACAGAAAATTTAGGTTTTGCCAACTGTCAGATAATTGTTCTAGAGAATGATGCAGGTGAGTGTTATGTCAATAAATTTAATAAATATGATTATTATCGAAAATCATTGTGTAATTTTCAATTTTAGATCCTGGCGAGATTAACAACTTAGAAGATGAAATTGACTTGCCTGGTTCAACTGAAGGAACGTCTAATTCTTCTGGAAGGGCCAAGAAACAAAAATCTAACTTAGTTCTTATGTATGGGATAACTGCTGCCTGTGTAACTCTGCTTCTTTCATTGCTGATTCATTTCCTATTTTCGTGACTCTAAAATTTAGAAATGGTTATTTTTATTTCTGTTTTATATTTTAATCATTTTATACCTCTTATAATTTATAAATTGTTGTATGATAAATAAATCTTATATTTTTAAAATGGTTATATATTGCTTATCCTTTATTCTCATTATTTAATTTTTCTGTTCATGATTTTTGGTATTTCTCATTTCAATAATCTTGAATTACTATTTCACTTTTAATCAACATAACTTTTAAGTTGTTTAATTGATATCTTCGATTTAGAAAGAAGTACTGATCACTTCACTAGGATTCTAAGTTATGTTGTGAATATTTTTTTTTTATTCGGTTCATTTTTATACCTGTCTGTTTTTTAAATACACGTCGTCTTGATCATTCTATGAACCTTCGTTTCCTCTAATATTTTTCACTTGACACTCTTTCATATATTTAGTTACCACCTAAGACCATTTGGTCTTATTATATTGGTTTTACAATTACAAAATGGTTCTCTGGAGGATAATAGGATTAGGGATTGATAAATTATTTGCCACTTCTGTAATTTTGTTTTTATTGAAAACTAGTTTCGAATGTTATATATTTATCTTCAGTTCAAGGTTTGAATGGATTCAAACAGAAAAGTTTGTACTGGTTTCTTCTCGCACTGAACTAACTAAAGTTAGTTATGATGATATTAACTACCATATAAAATTAGGAAAATTTTAAAATAAAGTTCAGTGTTTTACAAAAAGATTATTATGAACCAAAAACAGTATGTTAATCAAAGAAATACTTTTTTTATTTGGAGTTCAGTGTTGACTACCTATTAACATATTAACTACCATATTGAATAATAAAAATAATGGCATTTTGCCTGCTTAAAATAGTCATTTTTTTTTTTTTATCAAATTTGGAAAATTTCAAAGTTATATACAGTGTTTCTACAAAAAAAATTACTATGAACCAAAGGCAGCATGTTAATCAAATAAATACATTTATTCTATTTTTTTTTTTTTGAAGTTCTAAAGATATTAGCTAAAGTGAATAAAACTTAGCACGTGCTGTAGTTAGATGTGAATAAAGAAAAGTCACACAATGGAATACCTGCTAAGTGTAAGGATCAGTTGCTCCAAATATTTAGTTCGGAATATCCATTTAAAAAAGGTGAGTAGGTACTCTTAATCAATAACACAGCCACACAGTAGTTTTGGTGTTCTGAATTCAAATATGGCATTAGTTTTTGCCTAGAAGATCAAATTTCTAAGATATAACGTTTTAGTGAAATGTATGTTTTACGTTATATTAAGTTAAATCTATGAATCAAATCTAAAAATTAAACATAGAATTTTTATTATTAAACTACACAAATATTATTAGTATATACTAATATTATTATATATACCAAGTCATCGATAGAACCAACTAGTCACTCAAAGCTTCGGAGGCTTCTTTTTCGTAATCTTGGAACAGTCCCTTTCTAAACTCCAGCAATAATCTGCCATCATGTGTATATCCCATCTTCCTTGATTACGATCCTCCATAATTTTAATATCTTGATGAAATATTTCACCTTGTTCCTCACTGCTATCTCTTAAAGGTTCAGGAAAATGGTCCAGATGTCTGTGAAAATAGTGCACCTTAATACTCATTTTGCACCCAAGGGATTTGAAATTTTTAAGTATATCGTTTACCAGTTCAACATGGTTTTCTACTTTTCGTTGGCCCAGAAAATTTGATAATTGCAATAAAGGAGGTCCAGGATTTTCACTCAGCCTCATTCATGGAATTTATAAAGGCTTGGTTCTTAATGAATTGTCTCATTTCTTGGCCGTTAAATATTCCTGTTTTAATTTTTTCTTTACTCAAGTGAGGCATTTTTTCTCCTATAAATGCAAAGCATAATCCGTCCTTATGAAGAGCCTTTACAAACTTCTTCATACGGTCCAGCTTGTTACGCAGTGGAGGAAAGATGATTTTCTCTGGTTCAACTAAGGGTTCTTTATTTATTTTCTCCAACGACCCTCTCTTCTCTCTTAAGCCACTCTTGTCTAACCCAGTGGTGTGTTTTTTCTCTGCTATCCCAGAGGCACAAGAAATAAAGATATTTGGTATGGCCACATTGCTGTCTGAGAAAAAAAGTTTTTAAGTCCACACAAATCACCCATTGATGTTCAGGATGCCTTATCTTCTCCAGAACCAAAGCTATGGTGCTATATATTTCTTTTATTGGTATTGAACCATATTTGTTCCCATTGTGTAGAAGAATACATTTCAAGCTTCGCTTTGGGCCATCGATAAATAGGCGCCAATCATCTGGAAAATATTGAGGAAGACTGACTCATTTTTCTAAGAGTCCTCTAATATCGTGACAGAATACAAGATTTTCTTCTTGAGATAAGATTGGTAGCACATCCTTTTCTCTTGTACCGTAAAAAGTAATTTTGGTTCCTTGTTCCAGTAAACTTTTATTATTCAACCTAGAACCCAGTAATTCATTGAGGAATTGTTGACATCCCCTCATAATCATTGTCACCTTCATTAGTATCAGAAGGGTGATTATAGGGACAACACTCGTCCTCAGAAAGCTCTGGAAGCTGGTGAAATGCTGAGATCAATACTTCCTCTGAGTGAGGGACTGGGTTTCTTGCAGAGCCTAAATCAGCATAATTCCACTATATTTGAATAATTAGTTAAAGCGTTGAAAAGAAGTATGGGATTCCCAGTGACGAAGTGGGGATTCCCAGCCTAGTCAAGGAGGAAGGAAGTGGCCTGAGTCAAGAAGGCGGTTTTACTTCCTTTTTCACGCTTATCTCAAAAAGTACAGCTGATAGAAAAAAAATGATTTCATATTCAGATTCAGCGCCCCAAACCTAGCTAACATCAGTTCCAAAATCCTTGGCACCAAACAATTTTTTTTTTATGTTGT
The DNA here is from genome assembly GCA_948150685.1 of Rhaphigaster nebulosa. Taxonomy (NCBI): domain Eukaryota; kingdom Metazoa; phylum Arthropoda; class Insecta; order Hemiptera; family Pentatomidae; genus Rhaphigaster; species Rhaphigaster nebulosa. The sequence goes on from OX411306.1 coordinate 197,115,588, forward strand.
AGGGCTGTGTAATCAATCCATATTTGGAGAGCACGTGATCCATACACTTAACAAGTATTTAATTTTGTAACTTCTCTTTATTCCCAAATAATTAGAACACAGTTTTTTGAGGAATGAGCACCTTCTCGGTTTTTTTCACTTCACATTATGGAATACTTTCTAAGTGAATAAAACTGAGAACGTGCTCCACTATGTGAGAAATGTCGATTTACTCAATCATAGACTCAGCATTTTATTGTCAAGTAGAGGATCCCACCAATGGCTTAAACAGAGAGATATATGCCTTCCCTGAAAAGTAGGAAAAAATATAATTTCCATATTCATGAACATAAGATTTGCATTTTAAGTAATATTTTTGGTTATTTTATGATCCAATTTTCATGCTTATCCTTTAAACTAACGCCAAATTTGGCGATTATAGACATTTTGATTATTACGTTCTTCTTATTAAATTCCCCACCCAAAAAAATTCAAATCCCCTCCTCCAAAAAAAATTCTGCATACGCTCCTGCATCTCACATATGTCTCCAAGATTTTGATGAAACAATTTTAGGTAAATCTAGGCCTTAAAATATTGAACTGTGTGAAGATTAGAAGCCTCGGATAAAAATCCGGAAGTTTGTATGTGCAAAACACATTTTATTTTATATCTCAGGTTCTGATGAAGGTGGAAAAATGAGTTTAGTACCAAAGGAAAACGCTCTCAAAATAGTAATTTTTGGAGGAAAACGGGTTTTTCCTTTATTAATTACAGTCTGTGATAATGAAGAATATAAACACCAGTCAAGAGTGAATAAGACTTTAGGACTATTCACATATTTAGCTATAACTTTTAAATAAACGGACACACGTTTCAAAAAGTAAACTGTAGTGAATAAAAAAAGGATGTAAAATATATTTTCGGACTAAATTTCATACTAAAAACTGAGGTTGTGGTTTTGTTTCCAAAAACCTATTTCTACTGATAAAAGAATATGATCATTTTTTTTTTAAACTCCTTACATTATGGTGTAAATTTGTGCAAAATTTCAAGCTCCTGCACTGTACATTTCTAAAGCAGAAGAAATGTGTAAAACTATTTTGCAATAAACTCAAAGAGTACCTATCCCCTTGGTTAGCTGTTTTTATAAAAAAAAAATACTTTTTGATTTTCTGAAAAATTAGAAAAAAACAAAGAAAAAAAATTGGGTCTGATCTCGCAAATCCAAGTCTGATCTCAATTTTTGAGAAAACTATTGTTTTCCCCTCAATAATCACTATTTTGAGGGCGTTTTTGATCTTTTTAGAATTTTTACCAAGCGTACATAATACTTGAATATTTTTAAGCCTTGTTTTTATTATTATTTTGCTTAATTATAGAGGTATTTTGGTACTAAACTCAAGTGTAGAAGTTTTGTAAATGCAGAGTTTGAGATTTTTTTTGGACCTATTGGGATGCATTTGATGAATTACCGGAAGGGCCCAACGCGCGCTGTGTAATTATTTTTTTGATTAGCATACTGTCTTCGCTTCACAATATATATATTTTTTTATTTTACTAATTTTATACAAATTATATTTTTTTCTATATTAAGTGGCTAAAATGTCATTATTTTTATTATTCTATATGCTCGCTAATTTCGCATTAAGGCGCTTTCAGGAGCTTTGCAGGAATTTGAAGAAGCTGGGTAAAAATTGGGTCTGGTGATAAATAAGGAAAAAACCCCTTACATGATTTCCACAAAAATGATGGGCAGGAAGAGCAGAGTCATGTGCAACTGCTACCACACATTTAAGAAAGTGGACAGCTTCAAGTATCTGGGGGCTTTAGTGACACGAAAGAATGACATTACTGCAGAAATTAAAGCAAGAATTTCAGCAGGCAACAGATGTCTCTTTGATTTGCAAAAAGCCTTAAGATTTCGGAACTTGTCACGGAAAGCAAAATTATTGATTTAAAAACAATCTTAAGACCGATTGTCACGTACGCTGGTAAAACGTGGGTCCTAACCCAGGAATGCGAAAAGATGCTGCAGATCTGGGAGAGGAAGGTGCTTCGGCAGATATTTGGGCCAGTATGTAATGAAGGCCAATGGAGATCAAGAAATAATAGAGAGCTTCTGGACCTATACAATGAACCAGACCTAGTCACCTATATCAAATCAACCCGTATAAGATGGCTTGGGCACGTAGAAAGAATGGGAGAAGATAGGTACCCGAAGAAACTATTATATGGCAAACCAGGAGGCAAAAGAAGAAGAGGAAGGCCCAGGCTGCGTTTGCTGGGTGATGTGGAGAACGATCTGCAGAGGATGGGAATCGGACTGTGCAGAAGTCGAGCTGCTGACAGGGATGACTGGAGTGGCGTTTTTGCGGAGACCAGGGCCCTACAAAGGCTGTAGAGCCATGGAAGAAGAAGAAGAAGCTAGGTAATATCTTTAGAAATAAAAAAATATATATATTTCTTTGATTAACGTACTACTTTTGGTTCATAATAATACTTTTGTTAAACATCGTATTTTACTTTAGAATTTTCATAATTTGATAAACAACATTTTTTTTGTGAATATTTGGGTATTATACATTGATTACTAATTTTTTTCTGAAACCAGCATTTTTTTTTCATATAAGTGAATGTTTTATACTGTTTGGTTGGCAAATAGTTTTATTATTAATTAATTGTATTCCATTGAGCTATTAAATGAGAAAAGCAAATCACAAAGTATTTGGAAGAACAGCTTCTATAGGTTGCACACACAGCAAAAAAAAAAAAAGAAAAAAAAAGCCTACTGGTAGATAAACACCGATACAGCTGTACTGCAAAAGTTGAAAGACAACTTTAACAACAGGTTAAAACTAATATTTTTACAACTTGTTATATTTCACCTTAGCGAACTTTCGTGGCTGATTTCTGATACATCAGTGTTTAGGCTTCATGCTCGGTAGAGGGCAGCTCTAACCAGTTGAAGGTTTGGATTTGACGAAATAATTACGCACTTGCCCCCACTTTACCCTAATTAATAGCATTTCAACAATAAATCAATTTTTAAAAAAGAGATCAACTTTTAGTAGTTACTTATTTTGATTATTCATTTTTATATGTGTCTAATGATTACAAGAGAAAAGCTCCAAAACCTTCTTTCATTTTTTTTTTTTTTTTTTTTTCAGAAAACTTAGGTCATCATGTGCTAACCACAGTGGGAATGTCTTGATTAATTTCAATTTAATACCGCGAAATAAATATTAACTGACCCAGATGGGAATCGAACCTACAAACCGGGCATTCATCCCAACGTGCTCGAACCTCATGTCCTCTATCGTTCTCTTAACTTTATTAAAGAAAAATAAAATCACATTATGGTAGTAAAAATAAACAGAAAATATTTAATTGTGATTGAGTAAATCAACCGACAAGGAACGGCATCATTTTGACATATGCAACTCCAACCGCAGTGATCCTCCTAAGCTGGGCCAGAAGTTACAGAGGCAAGGTGTAAGGTGCACGTTGGAGGGAAGTAATCGCCTCTTGTGCACAAATCTAGTTGTTTGGAAACTGCCTGCTTTGCACTGTATTTTCTTGGTACTGTTAATTCACGTCTTATTTTTTGAGTTGGTTATTAGGAAGATTTAGAGAAGTAATTGTTCGCAACATCTTTTATTTTATTTCTGTGAACTCCAAATGCTACAATTCTGGAATCGCCACTGACTAAAGTTAGCTTTATTGAATCTATAAAGAAAGTGTAGCTGACTGGAACCCTTATTGGTAAGATCATCTAGTCCCTTCCTAGGCTACTGTACTGGCTTAGCTGTCAAGACAGCATTAATGAATTTACGATAGTGTATCGTTCATAATTGTCCATAGTTTGAAAATAAAACTTGAATAAAAATATATTTAAAAAAATTCAGAACTAATAATATAAATAATGTTGAGACAAAATTAATGAAGTCACGATAATGTATCGCGTTAATAATTGAAAATAGTTGTAATTTACAAAGGAACAGAATACTATTGTTATAATGGTATAGGAAATAGTAGTATATAGAACTAACTTCTTATTCAATTAAACAAAGTGCCTCCTAGAAGTAGATATATGGGCTCTTAGGTCGAAATGGAGCGCTGGCATGTGACGTACTTATAAAGCTTGAAGAAATGATTAACAAGATAGAGTCCAGAGAACCACGCCGTGGATGAATGCTTCTTAATCATGAAATTCGCTTGGAGGATGAATGCCAAGAGCCATGACCAGCCAAATGAGAAAGAAGAGAGACTCGCTGGCAGATCTATGTACTTTCCAATCCAGGTCAATGGACATGGATCAAGCTGATGCGAGCAGTGGTTTCTTAACACCTGTAGGCAAGATGTTCATGAATAATACGAGTTAAAAAGACAACGAAATAAATGACATGCACCAGGAGGATGGAAGAGTGCTCTTCCATCCTCCTAGAAGATGGCAGTCGAAGGGTGAATTCATGCGGCACTAAGTTGATACTAACATTATTTTCTTTATTCTTCGTTTTTATTAACAAAATATGTGCACAGATTACAATATCTTTTTGCAATATATGTCTATATTTTTAAATATTTTGTAGATAAAATCGGAGTGAAAAGTCAGTTTTAACCTCGCGCCACGCTTCCATTACAGTTTCCATGTCCCAACGCCAAACCCACAATTGCCATATTGCAAGTATATTGCTTTAATCAGTTGACATCCGCATGATGGTATAGAAGGATCAATCTAATTAGGGATTGATAAATTATTTGCCACTTCTATAAATTTGCTTTATTGAAAACTAGTTTCGAATGTTATTCATTCATCCTCAGTTCTAAAAACACACAAAAAATTCAAAAATAAGCATTTCAAAATATAGTTAGTATTATTATACATATTAAATTATATAAATCAGTATTATAAAACATTTATGAATGATGAATTTAATTAAGACAAGAAATCAAATACAAAGTCGGAAATGAATTGAAAAAACTAGGATTAAACCCTGCATTTAAAATAGAAAAAACCCTATCCTCATATTTCTCTTCTCCTAAAGACAAAGTAGACTCTTTCCAAAAAAGCGGAGTATACGAACTAAATTGTAATGATTGTGCAGCCAAATACACGGGAAAAACTGGAAGATCGCTAAATCTGAGATTAAAGGAACATATACGTGCATATAATAATAAGACAGATAATTCCAACTTTGCGATTCATTTAAATGAAAATAATCATAAATTCATCAAAGACTCAGGAGTTAAATTAATACATCACGTTGAAAACAGTCTAAAATTAAATATATATGAAGCACTTGAAATAATAAAATCCTTCAAATCCAATCCAGATTTTTGCTTAAATGAACAAATAAATATCTCCAACAGTCCAATCTTAAATTTATTCCCATCTATAACAGAAAAAAACAATTACTCACCGGCATTACTGGGAAAACTCTGACCCTTAAACCGTTTACCTAAAAACATCCTGCCTATCTCTCGTTCATTCTTAGTACAATGCGAGAAGAAACCAGTACAAACTTTTCTGTTTGATATAATCCATTTAAACCTTGGTGAGTACCAACATGTATTTGATTTCTTTTCTGAATTAAATTCATAATTCATAAATGTTTTATAATACTGATTTATATAATTTAATGTGTATAATAATACCAACTATATTTTGAATTGCTTATTTTTGAATTTTTTGAGTGTTTTTAGAACTGAGGATGAAGGTATAACATTCGAAACTAGTTTTCAATAAAACAAATTTATAGAAGTGGCAAATAATTTATCAATCCCTAATTATATTGCTTTAACATGTGAAAACTGGTCACTATAAATAATTATAATTTTAGTCTATAACATCGTGCTTCTATTCTGCTGCTAAAGGCCTGTTTCACTATCACCCGGCTGACGTATAAACGGTATAGTGTACTCTATAATCGGGACTAAGTGTGTACAAAAAATTTCACACTTACCTTACAAAAGTCGTGTTCGGGAAAACGATACACGACTACCCTGCTATTGGTATAGGAAGCTGATAGACCCCACTGCAAAGGACGACCGCAGGGCAATGGCTTAGGGATTGGGACCTCTGTGACGATATTTTTTAATTTTTTTGTATTGGAAGAGGTCACATGACAACGCCTTATCCAATCCTTTATATGTGGATCATTAGAACCTCGATTGAAATTAAAGATGGAAGGTAGCGTTGTTGTGGGAGAGATGCTCCTATCTTAGCCAAATCGTCGGTCTTTTCGTTTCTAATAATCCCTAAGTGGCTTGGGATCCAATGCAGCCTTTGCTCTCATCCCATGTTTGCTAAATCGTTAAACACTTTTCGACGTGTCGCAGTATTATCACAATCAGTGTAGCAGTTATTCGACAGATTGTGAATGGCGTCTTGGAAATCGATGATAAATACAACTTTCCTCGAAGACTACTTTCTTCAAGTCTAGTGCTTGTCCCCATCACTTCTCAAATCATCGAAAAATAAAAATAAAATGTCCCAATTGTTAAATATGTTTGCTGAGTCGCTTATCTTGATCCTTTATAGCCATTGGTGATTACACAATCAAAAGACACCTTAGTTAATAGTTAATTTATTCATTGAACTGAAAGCACAACACACAAAACGAATATATGAACAGGTAGGAAGGTAATAACAACTCTTACCAACGTAACTCAATTAGGGACAGAAACTCTTTATCAGATATCGATTATCTCTGACACCAATCTTGCCTTTCCCATATTGACCGGATGAACCCACTGCATCCTATGTTTTCCCCGCTTCTTCAAATGTCAGTAAAGGGTCATACACACAATCATTTGTTGTGATATATTAATTAACTATTTAATGCAAACGTTTACTAAATGAAGGTCTAAATTAAAATGAGATCAGCGTGTAGGCGGCTAGATGTCGGTTACCTGATAGGTTTCAAGAGAATATTGTTGGTTTCCGGGAAATATCTGTAAATACGACTTATAAAGAATGGACTATTCGTGGTAGTTGGAACGATATAAACTTCCCTACACAACTTCTCTTATTAACATTAACTTTAGGCACATTACTTTAGCGTGTGTGAGTGTGAGTGCATATAAGCAGCTAGTATAGATACATGGTTCCAATGTGTTGGATGGACGCCGAATGTCGATTTTGATATACTTCTATCTTCGGAAACTAGGCACCTAATTCAAGATCACTTTTAGAGCCACCAATTTATAAGTATTTTTGTGAAGTGAGAATTATTTGTATCAATTGTTCCCAATAATTTATTATTAACAATAAAGCATCAATTATTATTTATAACAAAAATCAATTATTTTAATATTATGTCGTTAAAGATTATTGATTACTATTGGTGACTGACTAAGCGATTACGACAAATAGGGCAAAAAGTTTGCCGTAAACGAGTAATAGCCATTTCATGCATAACTCTTATGTCTGTTTGGCATCAGTAAGTTTTACATTATTATAGTAAGTATAATTTAAGGTATTGCTCAAGAATATCTTTTAAAGGAATTGAGTTTAAGGTCTCTCACCAACATTACTGCTCACTTGGAACCATAGGATTGGAAAAAGAATGTGATTATTTTGAATGAATGTATGTTCGATAATTATCATTTTGATGGAGATTCAGCCGAGCGTTTCAGTATGCTCCAGTGAATTAGATTATTCTGATCAATTTACCGCAGATTAATGATCGCATTCTAGTTGAAGTAGATTGGTATCATGATATCACGCTTTTATTGATTATTAGTGATGAAAATATTCAACGTTTTATTTTTTATTATTTTTATTAAGGTAAATTTATTTTATAGCTTTAGAGTTAATTTCGAGGAGAGTGCAAATTATTCACTATACAACAATCACTATGGCATGAAAACTCGTGGAACACCTTGTACCCTTCCCTATCCTGTCAGGTTGTAAGGTTCAAAAAATTGTTACCTTCTAAATTTGAATACCTGATACCTGAAAAACAAAGGTAATTTAGATTAATCTGTTATTACGGTTTTACTTCTATATCCATTTCAAATATCATATTTATTTTCTGAATGTCGGATTTATGCTTAGCCTAACCTCTCCTAGCATATGATTTTTGTATTACCATTCTAGGTCTTTTTGGTATGATCAAATCAAAATTTAGCCATAGGACATTTTACTTGTTTTATTTTATCAAAGGGGACTCTGTAACCTTTATCCATTTAACATCAATGATTGCTTTTTAAATCTTTATTGTTTTATTTTTATATTTCAGAAATGCCACGAGGGAAAGGTACCGAAGAGGCTGACAAACTAACAAGAATTGCTATTGTCAATTCTGATAAGTGTAAACCCAAAAGATGCAGACAAGAATGCAAAAAGTCATGTCCTGTCGTCCGGATGGGTAAATTATGTATTGAAGTCACCCCAAATGACAAAATTGCTGCTATTTCAGAGGAACTATGTATTGGTTGTGGTATTTGTGTGAAGGTAGTGTTTGTTAAAGTGTTAAATCAGTGATTTTATAACTGTTATTTGTTTATTTACACCACACCTGGTTGTAGAAATGCCCCTTCGAAGCCATCACAATTATTAATTTGCCCAGCAATCTTGAAAGGGATACCACTCATCGATACTCTCAGAACTCTTTTAAACTACATAGGTTGCCGATTCCAAGACCTGGTGAAGTATTAGGGTTGGTTGGAACTAATGGTATTGGAAAATCTACCGCTCTGAAGATTCTTGCTGGCAAACAGAAGCCAAATTTAGGACGTTATTCGGTAGGTTTTAAAAGCCATAATTCACTTAGTGGGTTGAAACTTGGTTAAATTCCTTTACATTTTCTTTATTTTAAATTCTAGAATCCTCCTGATTGGGCTGAAATATTAAATCATTTCAGAGGATCTGAATTGCAGAATTATTTCACCAAAATTTTGGAAGATGATCTTAAAGCTCTAATTAAACCACAGTATGTTGATCAGATTCCTAAAGCTGTCAAAGGAACTGTTCAAGCTCTGTTAGATAGGAAAGATGAAAAGAAAAATCAAGATGAAATCTGTGTTTTGCTAGGTAATTTAAGGGTTTTTGTTTTCTTAACAAATTTTATCTTGTATTAATCATGTTATAAACCTATAATTTAAGAGTGATGTTTTTGATTCTTCAAAAATCATTCAATAAGAATTTATAATTTGAAATTGGAATAAGTTTTGTTGACCGAAGATATAGTTAAGGAAGAAGTTGGGGAGAGGAGAGGGGAATGTGGTCAATGAATAAACCCACAAATAAGAAATAAAACGTATTATATTGTGTGCCTAAATTTCAGGACTAAAAGAAAAACAAGATAACATTGAAACCTAGAGTAAAAAACATATTAATTTAAATGGCCACTAGTATGCAGATTTGGAAGTATTCTATATATCCAGTAGTCATATTAATTAATAGTTTTCGCATATTTTAATATATCATTTGTAAACGTGTTATTTTAATTTCAATTCATTTTTAGACTGTTTTTATTTTCATAAATAACTAGTCAACATTTTTGATATCGTAATATTTTACAAAACTTAATTATCATAATTATCTTGATATACTGTTACATACTTCCAAATCTTAATACTATTAGTCATTTTAAATAACAGTTTTCATAGACTTTATTATATCATGTATAATATACGTTATCTCCCACTGGTTTGACCCTGTTTTGAACACAATTAATTACCGCTAATTATCATAGTTACATAATTACTACTTAAGGTAGCAAAACTATGCTGGGACACAAATTATCAATGCTCTAAAATTATAGCCAATAAGTTTACTCATATTATGTGACAATCAAACAAGTCTATTAATTTTAATGTAGCCTTAAAAATGGATTCCAAATCTTTTCTATCGTAATTAATTGAATGTATTTTAGCCAAGACTCTGACCGAGTCTTTCTTGATTAACTTATGCAGATGTACATTAAAAATATCATAAAATATCTACATAACATACTAAATAGATATTTTATGTAATTTTTGTTATTTTAATATGTATTAAACATAAAATGCTTAAATAACTAAAGGAGCTAATCACTACAAATCTTGTTTGTTAGTAACATTTCCGCCTGTTGATGACAATTAATGAAAAAATAAGAAGAATATATATTTCATAGGTTTAATTTTGAAGCACAATTTACATGAAATTTGGTACATTTGCGATAGTTTTTTTTTTTATTTTAAAATTTGTTAGTATTTTTTTCTGAAGGATTGCATTATTTCCAATTTTCGCGTAATGTCTTCTTAATATCTCATGCCGTAATATCTCATTCTGTAATATCTCATGCACTTTATTGTTTCATGTAATTCATAATCTTTCCTTTACTCTCTTCACATTACTTTAATTTTTCATTATTTGGAATTTCTATATTAACATCTTTTTCTTTAAACTTCATATTTTTTTATCATAATTGTCATTTCTGTTTATTACCATTTTTTTACTGTTACTGATACTGCCTCTGTTGTTTTCAATGTTGTTTTGTTTTCTTTTAGCCCTGATGATGGCCTGAAACTTAGGTCGAAATGTTGGCATAGAATAAACAAGTTATACTTATTAGTGTGTTAGTCTTTGACAGCACTCCTCGACCAACTTCTTCCTTAATAATTTGAAATTTGTAGAATAGAGTCATTCTAAGTTAATTTTTTTTTTAAATTGTTTTTAGATTTAGATAAGATCAGAGATAGGTCTATAGAGGATCTTTCTGGAGGAGAATTGCAAAGGTTTGCCTGTGCCATGGTTTGCATTCAAGATGGAGACATTTTCATGTTTGATGAGCCTTCTAGTTATTTAGATGTCAAGCAGCGTCTTAAAGCTGCTTACACTATCAGATCCCTTATCCGACCCGATAAGTAAGTTGTTTGTAAAATGTGTACAATTTAGTTTTTTTACCAGTATATCAATATTTGTTTCCTGGTCTTTTTACGTTCATTTTTGCTAAAATTATAGTTAATTAGTTAATTTTACTCTCATAACGTTAAATATTTTTGTTTTTAAAATTATTACTGTGTTTAAATTACACAATAGGTTTATTATTGTGGTTGAGCATGATCTCTCAGTATTGGACTACTTATCAGACTTTATCTGTTGCTTATATGGAGTACCTGGTGTCTATGGAGTTGTTACTATGCCATTTTCTGTAAGAGAAGGTAATTATAAATTTAAGTGAAGTTGCGTTTTCATCTTTGTAATAACTACCTATATATAATGCTTCTTTTTTTTCACAGGTATCAACATATTTTTGGATGGATTTGTTCCTACAGAAAACCTGCGTTTTCGAGATGAGTCTTTAGTATTCAAAGTAGCTGAAAGTGCTACTGAAGAGGAGGTAAAGAGAATGCAGCATTATGAGTACCCAAGAATGTGTAAGACAATGGGCCCTTTCAAGCTTAAAGTTCAGGCCGGCCAGTTTACAGACTCTGAAATTGTTGTTCTTCTTGGAGAAAATGGAACTGGGAAAACAACGTTTATCAGAATGCTAGCAGGAAACCTACCACCTGATGATGGATCTGGTAAGTCTCCATTTGCTAAAATGATATCATATTGATTTAATGTATGTTTTTTTTATTTTTTGACTTGCTCTTCATTTTAGGTGATTTGCCTCAGTTGAATATAAGTTACAAGCCCCAGAAAATCAGTCCTAAATCAACCGGACTTGTCAGGCAGCTTTTACATGAAAAAATTAGGGACGCTTATATTCACCCTCAAGTAATTTTTTAGCACAGTTTTAAGTTAATGTGGTTCTTAAAAAAAGTAATATGTTTGTGCTTCATGTGTTGCAAATGATCTTCATACTCAAATGAACTTCAGATACAAATGATCCAAAATACTTTACTTCAGATTTAATGCTGGAATTGGAATACTTTTCTATTCTTAATTTTCAGAATTACTCTTTATCATTATTATTTAAACATTGTGGTGATATTTCTTGTTATAGTTTGTGACTGATGTAATGAAGCCTCTGAAGATAGATGATATCATGGATCAGGAAGTGCAAAACTTATCAGGAGGTGAGTTGCAAAGGGTAGCTTTAACTCTCTGCTTGGGAAAGCCCGCCGATGTATACCTTATAGATGAGCCTTCTGCCTACCTGGACTCCGAACAACGTTTAGTTGCTGCTAAAGTTATTAAAAGGTATTTTCCTTTTGTACCGTTAATTTTTGCATTAATTGTATTGATATGTATATGTGCCTACATAAGCAAATTCTTATATTATGTAAGGATGCAAAAATAAGAATTTATAATTTCGTTTCGGAATGTTGGACAGTGACCAGAGCCCAGAAACAAGTTCTCAAGTTTGAAAGGAGGGTGCTGAGAAGAATATATGATGGAGTTTATGAACAAGGTTCCTGGAGAAGGAGGATTAATGCAGAATTGAGTGCCATATATGGAGATCTAGATGTATGCATCATAATTAAGTTATCAAAGTTTCGATAGGCGGGTCATATAGCAAGAATGGAACCGCATGAAATCCCATATAAAATACTTTCTGAGCATTTATTTGGCACAAAATGACGTCTTAAGCTTTGCTGGGAGGACAGTGCTGTACTTGATATCAGAAATTGGAAGGCAGCAGCAAAAAACAGAGAAGACTGGAGATCTATGCTGGAGCAGGCTTTGACTCAACAGCTGGGTCGTAACGTACTAACATAATTTACAAATGGATCTGGCTCAGCTTCACTGCTTGATGCTTCATCGCCTCTGCTCACTGAGAGTTCAGTTTGTAAATTTATTAGGGACGATAAACGACACCTTTTATTTCTGTCCATGCTTGCACCTCTGGTTGATGCATCACAAACCTCAACTTCATTGCATTCACTTGCATCAGATAATTTAGGATAGTCAGATACATCACTGCCTGTGGACGCTTAAAAGAATATAACCAGTAAGAGATAATAAAACCACGCTAGTATATTTTTGAAATAAACACCGCCTACTAAAAAAATATTGTACTTACATGGATGATGAGAAGCCAATGCAAACTCCACCAGCTTATCTCCTCGAGATACACAAATATTGATATGTATTTTTATGAAATAAAAATCTTACAGATCATAGCAAAGCAAAGCTATATTAATATGTTAGCTATTCTGCAAACTCCACTATTAATGTATCAATCATACATAACACACTTATTATCTCTTTGCTTATCATATCTACTAAATCCCTTTAATGTACATTTTATGAGCACGCTAGAGTACAAGACTTACGAGTTCTATGGTTTAGTGTCTTATTATAGCTGAATAAATTACCAATTGTGTAGTGACTGTGACATGATATACACTACCAACCATAGAGATATACATTCAATTCCTGAGAAGGAGCCTGAAAGGGTTATTTTTTTTCTTCAAAATTTCATTTTTTTTTCTTGCGACTGAAATTATTTCACTATCTAAAGTTTTGGATATGCTGATGGTATAATGCCATAACATACCCCATTGCATATTTCTTGTCATATGAAATTAATCTTTTTTATTTAAGAAATGTTATTTCCTTTCATAATGGTGGTGGTATCATTGACTGTAGGTATAATCATGAAGTCTGTTTGGGGATGCTGGACGAAAGAAAGAAAACAACGCCTTCAGATCCTCCAACAAACTTTCCGACATATTCACAAGTCTTAAAGATCCTATTCCTCTTAAGTACCATTCCAATATTGTATACCATATTCCTTGTCCCACTTCTAAAACCTCCTTAAAATTCGCATCATCCAGCATAAATACTCTATTTCCTCCCGTAACTCCAGTGGCATAATATAAAAAAGAAATTTTCCAACACTTACCACATAACATATGACGAGGCTTGATGGTGATTAGACAATCATGATCGAGACTAGATGATTTCACGCTGATGCCATGTAAGCTTCTGAAACTAAGTGCCAGCTGGTGTTTTCGACAGTTGAGACCCATGGGAAACCAAAGACGAAAAAGAATTGGTCTACAAAAAACAGTTGTAACAGCTGAAATTCATGAAACATCGTGGGCCAGATGAAACAAGCAACAGGTCTGCACAAACATATTTGTTTCTTGATTTTCAAGAGAAATTCACTTAAAATTATGAAAACCCTTCAGATCAAATTTTTAGACGTATACCGAAGTGTAATGAGGTGCCTGTCCATTTACTGTGGGAAAAACCTCGTTCAGAGCATAAAAGTTGGGAAGGTTGGGTCTCGACACAGACGGGGAGTGACGAATAGGCTGTTCAAATATATTTTTTTTCTACTGAAGCCAAATACAACAATAACAAAATATCTCAACTCGAAAAAGTATAATCTCTACTCTCTTCTATATACTAATAATTTTCTTATTATTTGTTTTGAGATCAACTAAATTGAAAATTTTGTTGATTTTGCAATTCAAAACTGTTTCAATTATTAATTGTTTTAATTTTTCTAGTCTCAATTCAAAATGCATGTATATATTTTACTGATAAATGTTATCAGTATATTTAATTTAAATAGTTTTAAATATTAGACTATGGGCCATTCTTCTGGAGAACACCTCAATTGAATTGTTTCATATTTTATATATCTTATATTTTATATGCTATATCTATATTTATTTTTTGTTGTTTTTATACTTTCATGGTTATATCTTGACATACTAGAGCCTTACAAAGTAGAGGTATTTGCTAATGGAAATCTGGCATATGGATATAAGCTGTCATTAGTACCATTCTAGAGAGGTATCTGGGTTGAGGACTAACAGTCGTACCTATACTAGTGGGCATGAAATTAGGCTGGTCTGAAAAATTGCTATGTTGTCAACTTTCGCTCCACAACCTTAGTCACCATTCACTGACGAAAGGTTTGGAACTAGGCAACAAAGGACAGTCAATTTTGTGAGTAAGTGTGAATAAAATGGCAAAAATGCCTACCCGCCTAATTTCATGACCGCTACTGTTGTCATTACACTTATTTTATTATTATTATTTTATTTATTTTTTTTAATTCAAATATTAATACTATGCTGTACTGAAAAATTAAAGAGGATAAGAAACAGTTAATAATATATCTATTTTTGGCTGTTTATTACACTTATATTTAAGTTATGTTTTAAAATTTAATTTAAATATACAAAAGTTAAGACATAAATAAGAGGCTTATAAATTAGAGGCTAAAAGTCACCCTACTAAAATAATATAAGTAACAAAGTTAAAAAATATTATTTGTTAAAAACTAACTATAACAATGACAAAATGATATTATAAATAAATTAAATGATATCTCAAAGTTAGTTGTTAAAATTTATAATATCATTGAAAGGTAAAAAGTTTATTATTACAAACTAGGCTAAAATGTTTACTACTAAAACAAGATATATTTTTAATTAAACAAATACAAATACAAAAATTATTACTTAGTCATTATTACGTCATTCCAACTCTATAATTTGAAATTCCAGCAATGAAAAAATACAACTTCTCGTCTATCGTCTATGGTTTTTGGTTTATATATTTCAAGCCCATTAAGATTTTCCATTCCTTGACATATAGGGCATTTAAACAATATATGATAAAGTATTTATTTATTTTTTCTATGGCACATTTTACACTCTTGTTGTGGATTAATTCTGACTATTGTATTATTATTAAATACTGTGATATTTGGTAACTATTGCAAAAAAAAATGTATATGTTCACTGTAACTTAACTGTAATGTAAATGTTCCATATCCTTTTTTTGTAGATAGCGTTTGTATTTATTTAAAATTCTATTGGCATTAGCTTATATTGTGGCTGGATTGCTTTAAAAAATCAAATCTTCTTCAATGGCTTTCAAGAAACTTTTCAATTGGAAATGCCAATTGTATTTTGACAGTGGAGGGTTTGATGGACACATTTTACTAATTTATGGTATCTAAATTCTTCCATTTCTAAAAGTGTGATTGGCAAATTGAGCGGATATTTCATGACATTATATCTAATGTGGAGTGAACCTGTTTTATAAAAATTTCCTTAAAATTCAATATTCCTATTTTATTTTATTTTTTCTAGGTTTATTCTTCATGCCAAGAAGACTGGATTCGTTGTAGAGCACGATTTCATTATGGCTACCTACCTCGCAGATAGAGTCATTGTTTTTGAAGGGATGCCTTCTGTCGAAACAACAGCCAATGCCCCGCAGAGCCTTCTTGCTGGGATGAACAGGTTCCTTGAAGTACTTGAGATTACATTCCGTAGAGATCCTAACAACTACAGGCCAAGGATAAACAAAGCCAATTCTGTCAAGGTGAAATGATTTTTAACATAATTTCTTGTTATGTATCTAAAAATCACTTCGGTGATGTAGTTTGTTTTATCTTTCTAAATATTTGTTATTTTTTACAAATTTGCAATCATCATTTATTTTTATAAATTAAAATTCTGAGTGAAAAAAGTTTGATTATCCCTTTATAGGGCAAAATTCTCCAATGAACTAAAAAAAAAAAAAAAAAAAAAAAAAATTATTATAAAAAAATAATTCAAATAACATGTTGTAATTGGTTTTAAGCACATTGGTAGCTATACTTACCAATGCCTGTTTAAAGACATTTTTGTTCTAATAATTACCTGACAATCAAATTGAAATATATCATTAGAATTCTAGAAAAAATTAAAAATCTATGATCTTGAAAATAAAATAATTATTACCAAAGAAAAAAAACAGTTGTGTGATAGAAACTGAAAAGACAAATTATTTTATTTTACTATTTTCTAATTCAATAGGAATAACAAAATTGAACTAAATAACTAAACTATATAATAACTAATAAAATAAATAATTACTAATATCTTATCTCAGCGACGATATATTTTTAATTTTTTTTAATTTTAATAACAATAATTATTTTTTTTATTTTTAATGGTGAGAGTATGGTTGACTGTGAAAATATGCGTAGAAGCTTGGTTGGGGGTGTGGTTAATAAATAAACTCGCAAATAAGAAAACACTTATTATATTGTGTACCACCGTTTCGGCCTAAGTTTTATCATCCCAGAAATGATGTTTTTGAACAACTTGGACTTATACCGGTGAGTTAACTTACCACTTATTGTGAATAACCCTCACCCATTTAGGGATTACTGCTATTTCGTTTTTTTTCTAAGACACAAAAAAACGATTTTAGGTGTAACAAGTTCTGATAAATCGCACAAGAAACTGGCAGTAACTATACTTACGAGTGCACTGTATAGGATAGGATTGAGTTTCAGGGGTTGAAAGTAACAATTATTGTAGAGAGAAATTTGTTTAGGTCAGTTATAATTTATTTATAAACATTAGTTTACATTAACAGTTTATTGGTAACATAAATGAGTTTTGTGGATAATTCTGTATGTCAGAGGTAAATTGACACCTGGCCAATCTTGCTGATTTCGATTTTAATATTGTATTTGCATTATTCTGGCCATATTTTTTGTATATAAATATTGTATATAAGCTAAAAAGGTAATAAATACATAAAACACTTCAAATATCAAGATTCACCACTATCCATAACAAGTAACACAAAGCTATCTGAAACTTCTTTTTTCTCTTCTGTATAACTTTGAAAATGTTACTTACCACATCTTACTTCTGATGTACAGAGTTAGCTAATCAAAATTAAGCCTTTTCCTTGATATATTTAGTGTTGTATTCCAGAATCAATTTAAGTAAAGCTGGGCTAAGAAAATCACTCTGCAATAAACCTGTACAGACCTTAAACCTCTCAAAGTAAATTTTTTAATTTGGACTATCATATAACTTTTCTAAATATTCTATTTATAAATAATAAAATATTTGATGGGTGAATCTGTCCTCAAATTGGACAGATAGTATAGGAAATGTTAATCTGATTGAGAATTATTATTGTCATAAGACTATTAATGAATTTTCAAAAATGTCACTTGTGTGAAAATTGGTGATATATCACAGAAATTCTCCCTAATTTCATTATTAATTGTTGTGTACATAAATTGCCTCCTGTCCCCTCCTCCACTTCCGAATTTATTTCATCTTTCAAACTTTAATTTGTATTTTTTTTTTTTTCAGGATGTTGAGCAGAAAAGAGCTGGCCAGTATTTTTTTCTGGAAGATTAATTTGTTGTATATTTATTTCATACACATTTTTATAAGGATTCTTTTTGTTTTAAATAAATGTTTCAGACATGATGTGTCTCATGTACTTTTTCCATATCATTTTATTCAAGGGATCAGTTATTTGTTTAACATAATTGTTCATTAACATTAACATTATTGTATGTTATAATTTTCAGTTATTATCCAATTTAAATTTTTAAAGCATTCCCTCAATATGTAAATGCTTGATTTATTACAAAATATAACTATACCATCTTTTATCATTATCTTTTCTTATTCAAATATTTATGCCATACTTACATATAATGTTCTAAGAAGTAAATGACTGCATATTTTATTCTTATGACATTTTATGGTTTTATTTGCCCATTTTAGTAATAGTACTTAAACATTATTGATATTTATGTTAAATGGAAACATTTCTATCAGTTTTAGTTTATTTTTCAAATAATTTCTTTATTTTTTCCACTATTTCAATTTATTTAAATTAGCTATGAATTTATAAATATTAGCCACTTAAGGGCAGCTCTTCCCTTCCCTGTATAATTTATGTTAATTATATCAGGCTCTTTAATAAGTTGTCTTCCCATTCAGATATAAATGCCACTGATTTCTGACAAGCTTAGCTGAACCTTGAATATTAATAAGCAGAACCAGTTTATTTTTTTATAAATTTGTGTTGTTCAATGTTAATATGAAATAGCTAAAGACTAAATAAACCTAATGAATTTTATTCCAAGAAATTGTTGAATAAGTGAAAGCTAAACAGATCCTCATTCTTCATGTTTATTAACATTAAGATGTTTTTTTTATTGTTGAAATTTATTCCATTTATTTTTATTATTATTCTTTTGGATGCTAAACAATAAGAAGAATTAACCTGTAGTATTTTATTTTATTACAACCTAATTAAATTTGTTACTATTGCAGTATAATAATACTTAATATGGAAACACAGGAATGATTAATATTTATAAATGTTCATCTCTTGTCTGTGTGTAGTCAGTCATGAATTCGTAAATCTTAGCTTTCCTTTAATACACAGAGGAAAGCAGTTTTATAAAGTGTATTATGTTTCGAAATTTAATTATATACAAATTATTTTTTAATTCAGAAACCAAATATATATATTTCTGAATTAAATAAATATATATATCTGACATCCATTGAAACATTTTGACCCTTTCAGTCAGTTATGATTATTCTTATCATTAACCTATTTGAATTGGTATCATTCAGATGATAATGAAATTATAATCATTCAAAGCAAAGCATTGCATTGTTGTTTTCCATTAAACTACATGAAAAAATAAGGCAGTTTTATTTTAACTGGATTTATTTTCTTTAATTAAATCCCTTGGTTCTAAATTAAATGATTATTAATTAAACAAATCATGCTATTAAATGAAAGAAGAATTTGATAAAATTTTAAAATGAGAGATGCCTGCCTAGTATGAAAAAGTTTTTCGGTAGCATTTTTTTCAAAATGTCTGACCATAAAGTAAGAGCAAACTTGTGTAAAATTTTCTGAATAGTAAACTACAATTATTCAAATAAGTAGAAAACTAAGAATGTAGACAATTACAAAAATAGCATTAGTTTTTTCAAGGCTAATATTAATAATTAAGCTAGGCTTTAGTTGATCTCACATTTAGATATTAATTTTTTTTTAACAGATAACAAGTACAATCTCAATTTCGCCCAAAAAAAATTGACCTCGTTATTCTGTATTAGAAGTAAAATGTTCACTAAATAAGCACTTTTTATCTAGCTTTAGTAATGCTTAAATTTTAAATGTAAAAGTGGAGATATTCCAGAGATACGATGATTTCAGAGATATTACTGATTGATTGATTCAGAGACATTACTATGATAAATATTCCTAATTATAACACAGAATTTGGTAAAGTGACTACGCAATCGATAGTCAATGAAAGCACTAGTTTATTTGCAATTTTACACTTTTTATTAACCTAATGTTCTATCACCCTATTTGACTTTAGAATTACACCTGAATTTATTAAGCACAACTAGTTCTTATTGTATCTAAAAGAACATTTTTGGTGTTAAATTAATACAGAAATGAGATAACATGCACCTATACATCAGTCTTTCACACGAAAAAATAAAACACTTTTATACATTAATAAAAATATACTGATTTAAGGATAAAATGACTAAATGAATATCACAAGTATACCTTTAAAAAATACATTATCATTTCTATTAGACTATTGGTTTCTAAAACACATACTTATGTTTTTATTTCAGCAATAGCCTGTTTAAACTGTATATCAAAAAACAAACAACACAGTGTAAAAATTATAAATGCTAGGTATGTTTCCTAATAGGAAGTATTATACAGTACAATTCATCTAAATATATAATGCCCACATTGAAATTACAGAGTCAACTTCTACAAATACACTTATTTTTGTAACAATACTCAGAAACAACAGGATTTAAATGATAGCCTTGTTGTAAGGCTGTAATTTTTTAGCCCATATCTTTAAGTCAAACAGGTAATAAAGTGAATAACAATTTCTATTTTTTTTTTTTTTTTTAATATACATGATGTACAGTTAATTTACATTTTATTTATATACATCTAAAATCATAAAATAATTTTAATGATCCATACCTACATTACATAGATAACTGTCATTTTCATTAGTAAAAAGTAAAAATAGTTACTTTCAACAAGTAAATTATGATGAAATTAACACAATAAAACATTATTTACTTACAACCTAATAAAATTTAAAAAAAAGTGCACCTTTTTAAAACCATAGAATATTATTTTATTCAAGAGGTTCTTATTAAATAACAGATTATATCAGGTGCAATAGATCAGTTAATGAATTATTTATAGTTAACAGCTAGTAATTGTTTTTCATAATTTGAACCCAATGAATTAAACATTGATTCACGTATATGGAATATCTTTAATCAACTTCCAAATTATTTCTAACATTTTGAAACTATCAATATCACATTAAATTGTATTCCTGAGTAAATTACCTACTCAAATCAAACAAAAAGTTAGTGAAGATTAAAAAAATTAAAATGAGTCATAAATTTTATGAAATTCAATAGTATTTTACACATCTTCCAATTATAAAAATGAAAACAGATTAGAGATTAGGAATAATCATCAAAAAAACTAAGATTGGAAGAAAAGAACCGACTGACTCAATATTTTCATAATCCGCTTCTTAAGTCCATTATATCTACAGAAAAGTAGATAACATTATCTGACACACCCAATCTGATCTGATAAATACTATAACACATATTTTTATTTATATATTTGCATTAGAACAAGATCTAGGCATATTTAAAAGACGCAATCATGAAAATTCACACTTTCTAAATTATTTGGCTCCAATTGGTCACTATTTAGTATTAATTAAAATAATTCTGATCTCACAACTATTTGTTCTACTATTAGTACAAATTATGTTTGATCCGATTATAATTATAATAAAACTAAAGATACTTAACAACATGTAGATTTGGCAGGTTCAGCTTCAACCAAATTAAAATCCATCCCACTGGGTCGGACAAACCCTGCCTTAATCCCATCCCAGCCATCTTCAACTTTGTATTCTCCTGAGAGGATTCTATTGTACACTTCCTGTGTCACTGCTGTAAAAGCAGCTTCGACATTATGTCCAGTTCGGGCTGATGTTTCAATGTGAAAAATTCCATGGCGCTGTGCGAATTCTGTGGCACTTTCAAGAGATACTTCACGAGGTACTCCTGACTTGACCAAATCAACTTTGCAACCAACTAATGCAAAGACCGGAGAGTGAGGTTCAATATGCCGTTTAGCTTCAGTCATCCAGTGAGGAATATTGTCAAAACTTGCTCGATTGGTGACATCGTAAACCAAGAGAGCACCTACAGAATTTCTATAATATGATTTGGTAATTGACCTGAAAGCATTGATTTATTATTAATAACAGTAAACCTCATCTGTATTATATCTTAAACAGTACCTATAGTATTAATAGAAAAACAATCAACCAATAACCAGGTTTAACATGTAACAGTGCTTTAGATATAAAAGACAAAAGTGACAAGTATCAAAAGACAAAAGTGACAAGTATCAACCAATAACCAGGTTTATCATGTAACAGTGCTTTAGATATCAAAGACAAAAGTGACACCAAATCGAAAATTTTATTTAAAAAACTCACCTAAACCTTTCTTGTCCTGCAGTATCCCAAAGTTGAAGTTTTATCCTAGTACCATTTTTAACTTCTATTAACCTTGCGAAAAAATCAACTCCCACAGTCGGATCAGAAACCTTAAAATCCACATAAAACAATTAAAACATTTTTTTTAATGATATATAGTATTCAATAAGACAAAGAAATGAATCACCTCTGCAAATTTTCCGTCAGTGAAATACTTCAACAATGAACTTTTTCCCACTGTACTGTCACCTATTAATATGAGACGGAATTGATAATCGAATATGGGCTCGACCATTTTCTAATATGAAAAAACTATCTGTCTTATTTAGATGAAATTAAGTTCCCATAGTAATTAACTAGCAGGTGAAATTTTCCCACGACCGTTGATAATAAGGAAACTACGTCGAAAATAGGATACAAAGGAAACCATATTAATAACCTACTTGTCAGCTGGTTGGGGGCAAAACATTACAAAACCAAAGTAATCGTTCTCGCCTATGTCATACCTCAGCGGGGATATCAGCTGAACTGTGTAATTCAAATAATTGAGAATGATGCGGGCTCTAATAATTTTTATAGTCTTTATCATGAAATCATCATATTTACAACCTTAATAAGTATCAGGAATCTGTTCTTGGTTTTGTTTAGATGTAGGTAGATAGAAAAAAACTTTATTCTTAGACTGGGCCCCAGGTATGTAAAGCTACCCATTCACGGTCAACTTAGTAGTTCTACGTTGTAGGACTACAGTTGGATTTATTCGTCCACTCACGGTCTTACAAAGGATCCGATCAGCTATTCTAGCCTGTAGTCATCGTTTATCACTGTTTTAAAAAATAAGAAAATATCGGCAATTTGTCTTACTAAGGTGTTATTGGAAAAAAGAAAGTTTGGACGAAAACATTTATTAACCGAACAGTGATTTGAAAAAGCTAAATGAAATTGATAGGAAGGATTATAAAAATTGCTTAAGAAAGGATAACAAAATTATCCCTCTAGTACAAGATAAGAATAAATGATAAAAATGTACTTTAATTTTATATTTGTGTTATACGTTTATATTTTAAAGGTTTATACATTTTCATATTACTTTAATTCCATATAACTTAAATTATTTGAAAGATTCGGTCAAATTAATGATTACATGCAAACTTATATCAAGATAATGATATTGAATAATCAATGGTTGACCATAGATTTTATGAAGGAATGAGATGGTCCGGGAGGCGTAAAAAGTGGAACATAAATAGTAAAAACTGTTTATTAAAGAACCAACGTTTCGACCCACTTTGCAGGTCTTCTTCAGGGCTAAATAAACAAGATACAAAAATAAGAATAAAACAATGGCATTTATAGTGAATGAATTAATAATTAAAAAGATTTAGCGAGAAAAAAAAATGAAAACTGTTATGAATTTGTAAAATGGAACCTTCTTAAAGCAAGATAAATTAGAGATGAACATTTAAGATATTTTAAAACAAAAAAAGGATCCAAAATTGTCGCCATTCATGTTAAATCACATTATTTATTCAATATTTTAATTCAGTCCCAACAATAGAACGTCACATTGACGTTATAATAAGGAATTTTGGACATTAGAGCATAATTTTGCCAGAAGTCTATGGTTTAGAATACTCGGCTATCGTGAAGGGTTGTAATACCTTCGGGTAATGTAAGGTCTTGATATATAACATTGTATACGTATTGTTCATTCATGTATGTAAAAGAGATTTTTAAATAAACGGAGGATCAGAAAAAAAAGAAGATTGAACATAATTTCATTAGCTGCTTATTACAACTGCAAGTTTTGAAAATACGTGTAAAATAAAGTAAAAAAAAAAAAAAAAAAGCTTGGATCTGTCACGAAGACGTCTGGCTTCCAAGAACCATCTTGTATTTCGGGTAGCATCCATCCCGTAGACGTGCCCTGCATTTTAGCTACCGCACTTCCAGTGTGCCACACACTGATCTCATCCCCAAGTCCTCAAGAATCCTGTAATTTCTGATACAATCTCTCTTGTTCTTACCGACTATTCTTTGATCTAATCTCTTTTCAGCCGCTGTGATCCTGATTATACATCGAGGGTTGGCCAGCTTTTCGATCAATACAGGAACATTAGGAGGATTGTGTTTGATATCTGGCAGTATAGTCCATTGGCTATCATCATCCGATTTAGAACCTCATTGTCTATTTTTCTATATTTGCCCCTAAATACACATATGTATTTGCCAGTTCTAGGAGTTCAGCGTCACATTAAACTCCAGGCTCCACATTATCCCTTCCAACGCATATAACTTTCCTTTTAATCAGATTTATGAGCAATCCTCTTAACTACAATTTTTGCTATTCGACCAATGATGACTGGAGAGCCTCCTAGGAATCAGCAATTAGGACTATATCGTCAGCGTAGATCATAGCCTCAGCAAGCACTGGTGTTAAATTCCAATATCCCACTGCTGCTTTTAGGATTCTCCTCTTACACACCTTCCATATCTCATACATAAGAAGAATAAAAAGCAGAGGACTAAGGTTATCCCCTTGATTTACTCCTTTATAAAAGTGGAAACGTTCTTATGTTGAGTCTTACAATGTCCTCTGGGTCAAGAAGAGTATCGGTTTTATAGCGCGGATAAACGGATTTAATAGAATACCGTTTATACCTCCTATTTCAGAACCGAATCGAAATCGGCTCTCAGATCGAGAAATACCAGATTGACTGTCTTGCGACGGTCCCATGCTTCTTCCACAATCATTCGGAGGGAGAAAAAATGGTCCTGGGTCTGTCTACCATGTCTAGAAGCAGCTTGCCTCTCTTTTAGGTCTTGATCTATCATATACCGCAGTCGCTGCTCTAAAGTTCTTGTATATATCTTGCACAGTACTGACGAGAGGCCTATTGGCCTATAGTTCCCATATTCACTTTGGCTGTTTTTTTTTTGTTTTTTTTGTGTGTATCAGGATTATGATGTTCTCCCATTCTTGGGGTAATAGCTTGAGGCTCTAAATCTTTTGGAAAAAGGATTTTGAGGCTCTTAATAATTCCATTACCGCCATATTTAATGAATATTGTGGCTGGACCGTGTGATCTCGGAGCTTTTTCCCTGATGAATTTTGGCTACAGTTCTCCTTCTGCAGTCTCTATGATTATGGCGTCGACATTCTTCCATATGTATTTTTTTCTGGAACAACTGTCTCCAAACTTCCAGTACTTCCTTTTCTTCGGTCACATGCATCTTTTATGTTCCTGACCGGCATTGACTCTTTACTTTTCAGAGATTCGGCGACATGCTAGAATTTCCTGATGTTCTCTTTATAATTCTGTTCTAGCTCTTGGCCGAAATTCTTCCAGAACCTCATCCTGGTAGATCTGATTATTCTTTTGGCGTTGTTTCTGTTTTTAACATACACATCTCAGTAAAAAGGTTTTTTTTTTCTACGATATGGTTACTAGGCACCCTTCTTGAACTTCACTACTATTTTAACCTCGTCGTTCCAACATTTTGTTTTCTTGGTAGAAGGCCTTGTTTTCTGGATGCTACATACTTCACTGGCATTACTGAGTGTGAAGTTCTTTATTTCGTTCCATAGAATAGCGCTGTCCCCGTTTACTTCCTGGATGCGACTTGCAAGCAGTAGCCGGTAGTCTTGTTGTTCATTTTCCATTTTGAGCTTGCTCACATCTATTCGATTATATGCTTTGCTGAACCTCTTTCTTGGCTTGCTGAATTTAGTATCAGCTATCAGTAACATGTGGTTTATACTTAGTTCTTAACGACTTTAATATCGTTGAAGAACCTTCGAAGAAACCGGTCAATTATAAAGTAGTCATTTTAGCCACGTGACCCGCGGCGCCTCCTGGGCTATGCTCCGTCCACAGGATTTAGTCACGTGATCCAGTCACGTGAAACGCAGCGCCTCCGGATCTATGCTCCGCCCACAAGTTCCAGTCACGTGATCTATAAAAATGAACCATTGCATCTTCTGATCTCTTTTTTTTTTTTTTTTTTATTCCCCTACCCGACCTTTCGGTCATACGGGGTCGTGGCGGCAGTGGGGTATTACGCTGGGGTAAGCGTATGCCATTGCCACCAATAAACTACTCATTTATTAAATATCTTATTATACATGTTTACATTGAGGATAATATATTTTTGGGGACAATGAATCCTGCTACTGTGGAGCAGCCCGGTGCGCGGTTGCGTACCTTAGGGCTGCACCTTATCCTCTGCGGGGCTGCATGGCCAGCCCTCCTGGCGCTCTCCATCCGTCCGGTTCCAATCCAAATCCTCCCGGTGCCGTCCAGCCCAGGAGGGTCTGTATCTCTTTGAATACCGTCTTAATATAAAAACATTATTCGTGATCCAGAAATAGTTAATTTTAGTGTTCTTATTTTTTAAAACGAATAATTGAATTTTAGAGCGGCCTGAAGGGTGTATTGACTTATAAGTAATGATAACGGTATAAAGGTATTCTTTGATGTACTTAAGGAGTGAAGTATATTAACATTTTTTTTTTTTAATTGCGTCAGATTTGGTTTTAGCACTGTGGAAAACCCCTATTTCGAATTTTTCTGGTTCACGAATAATGTTTTTATATTAAGATCGTATTCAAAGTGTTTTAAGTAATATAAAAACGTTATTTGTGATTCAGAAATCGCAAATTTTAGTGATCAAATTTTTTAAAACGAATAATTAAATTTTAGAGCGACCTGAACAGTGTTTTGGTTTAAATGTAATGATAACAGTATACTTTACGGAGTGGAGTATATTAACAGAATTTTCTAATTAAAAACTGGCGTCAGATTTGATTTTGGCACTCTGTATATCCTCTATATTCAAATTTTCAAGTGAATCTAAAAATAAAAATTTTTCCAATGGTTTTCTAACTTAAAACTACTTGCGTGTACGTTGCTCAACGTTGACTTGTGCGCTGTCTGCTCCGACGTCGTTGATTTGCAGGTTATGTTGTCCTTGCTGAATCTGAACTGCTTTCGTTGACTTGCCTATCGCTTTTTTCTTGCCTGACATCCAAGGATTCCTCTTTATAGCCGTCCTGGGCCCATAACCTGTTGTTATTTTGGTTGTTTGAGAGGTCCTTGGTAGTTAAATAATAAAGTCCAGAAATGGTATTGATTGGCTTTATTGACTTACAATCAAAAGGTACCTTTTGAATCACTTGAAAAACACTTGCTTTGATGCACTAAACAGTTGCAAAACAAACGACGGACTGCTGCACAAAACCTTCTCAAAGTGTCGATACAAATCGAAGCACATTCGATACATTAATCTGTCGATGATCACTTGTCGCTTGCCAACTCAGCAATACAAAATTTCAGTAGGTGCCAACTTTGACTCTATATAAAACAAAATAGAACGTGAAGTTAGGATAGGATCAAAGTTGGGGTAGGTTAGGTTGGGTTGCTGTCAATTGATCAATTTCAACACTCCTCCTTGATCAATTTACAGCGAAGAGTTTCAAAGATTCTTTTGTTGAGTGGCTTGGTCAGAATGTCTGCTATCTGCTTGCTGCTCTCAACGTGTTGCAGTGTCACCGTTTTGCCGATGTGTTGTTGGATGTACTTTCGTGGTATTTCGATGTGTTTCTTTCCTCGGCTGGTCTCTCCTTCGTGGGCGTTTTGTAGCATGTGGATGGCAGACATGTTGTCTACGTACAAGTTGATTAGCTGACCGGCTTTCAGGATGCCAAGTTCCAGTGCAATTCGTTTTATCCAACACACATCATCAATGACTGAAACCGCGGCCCGGTACTCGGCTTCAGCTGTTGAAGTCGCTACCAGACGCTGGTTCTGTGAGTACCAGATCACTGGCCCTCCTCTCATCAATAACACTCCACTCGTCGATTGTCCTGTCTCCGAGTCTCCTCCGTAGTCTGAATCGGTGTAGGCTACGAGGTTTTTGTCTCCTCCGAAATGAATTCCAGCTGTTGTCGTCCCTCTCAGATACTGGAATACGCGTTTCACCATCGCCTGATGGCTTTTCATTGGTTTGTTGCAAAAACGACTCAAGTAGTTCACAGCGAAACTGATATCCGGTCTGGTGATGGTGGCTAGGTATAGCAGACTGCCTCACGGTAGTTGTTGTTCGCCGGAAGTGGTTTATCATTCTCAAAGTTTGTCTTCTTGGTGATCATTCCTTGCTCAATTGGTGTGGACACTGGATTGCATTGTTCGAGTTTCATTTTCTTCAGGATCTTCTCCGTGTATCGAGGTTGATTTACGAAGATACCGTTTGGTTCAATCTTGATTTCCATGCCCAAGTACGTCAGTTTCTCTTGAACCTTGTTGCTGTATGTAATTTCAAATTCCTTATTTATCTTGGCCAGAAGTTTGTATATTTTGTCTTCATCCTTGCAGGCTACCAATCCATCGTCCACAAACAATGACAGCATTAAGCTCTTGTCTTTGTTGTAGTATATGCATGGGTCGTCATCTGTGCTCGTCAGTCCCATCTTTTCTACAAAGTGTGTTGTAACTCTCTCATTCCACATCCTTGGGGCTTGCTTGAGTCCGTACAGACTCTTTTCTAACTTGCAGACTTTCCCTGATCCGTCATCGAACCCTTCGGGCTGGTACATATAAATGTCTTGTTTGAGGTTTCCATACAGGAAGGCCGTCTTTACATCAAATGACACTAACTTCATATTCTCCGATGCTGCATGGCTGAGGATCAGTCGAATAGATGCGTGGCGAGCTACTGGACTAAAGGTCTCTGTGTAGTCCACTCCTTCCTTTTGTTCGAATCCACGTGCCACAAGTCTCGCCTTGAGTCGGCCATCCGCCTTCTCTCGAAGTATCCAGCGACAAGTTATCGGCTTCACTCCTTCCGGGCAGTCCACCAGTTTCCATATTTGCATTTTCATCAGCGAGTCGTACTCCTCCTGCATTTCTCGTCTCCAATTTCCGTCCTTGAGAGCCTCACTCGTTGGTATGTCCTCGGTTTCGCCGATCATTGCCACTTGGGCGCTATTTTCTCCCCGAAAATATCCCATCACATAGTCCCTGAGTCTGGGTGGCGGTTGCAGGTTCCGACGGTCTCGCAGATTCCTCCTCCCTGGCTCATCATCTTGCGGTGGGTTTCTCTTCTCATTGTCGCTGGCCTCCTCGACACTTTCATCATCTTGACTCTGGTCTGTTTCATCATCTGTCTCATTGCTGCTTTCTTCCTGCTTCTCAATTGTGTCCTCTGGTGTTGACGTCTCGAGTTCAGTGCCTTGCCTCATCCTTCTCTTCTCCTCGTCAAAGATCATATTGTCTGAGCTGATTATGTCTCTCTTCTCTCTCATGTAGATCCTGTAGCAGGGTGAGTCGATGTCGTATCCAACCAAAATCTCTTTTTCAGACTTTCTATCTATCTTGCCTCTCCTTTGTTCTTGCGTGAGCACGTAACATTCGCATCCGAACGGTCTCAGCTTCTCAATCTTCATTTTTCTGCCAAACCAAAGTTCAGCTGGGCTCTTCCCTGGTACGTTGCTGGTTCCAGTCTGGTTGATTGTGAAGACTGCGTAGTTCATCGCCTCTGCCCACAGATTCTCATTCAAGTTCTCAGCGTGAATGGCTGATCTGGCTGCCTCGACAATCGTTCTCATTTCTCTCTCTACTCTTCCGTTCTGTTCTGGAGTATGAACATTGGTGAACGTGTGGAATATTCCCAGTTTGTCCATCATCTCTTTGGTTTTTCTGTTCTTTAATTCGGTGCCATTGTCAGACCTCAGACTTTTGACTTTCCTTCCCAGTTGATTTTCTACGAGTCTCAGGTAGCTTTCTATCTTTTCTGGAGCTTCACCCTTCGTCTTCATGAAGTAGATGGTTCGGTAGTGTGTGAAGTCGTCCTTGAGTACAAGAAAATACTTGGCTCCTCCCAGCGATGGAATGTTCATCTCGCCGGTGTCGACATGCACGAGATCCAATGGCTGCTGGGCTGTCTTCGGGTTGTTTGGATGTGAGATGCGGTGTTGCTTGCCGTATGTGCACCCCTTGCACACGTAATCGTTCCAGCTCATGCCAGGTTTTGATCGACGTGGTCATCAAACTTGTCTCTTCTCCTCTCCTGAACATCATTTTGAAGACTTCCTTTGCGTTTGGCAATCGCGACTATTTCCCTGCCATCTTGACTGTAGAACGTTGACTCATTTCCATTTGCTTTCTGTATGTGACCTTTATCTAACATTTGACTGACTGAGAACAGATTAAAGTTGAGGTTTGGTACGTAAATGACATCTCTCAGTATCACTGGGTACCACTTTTGACCATCAAATGCCTCCATCTCGATGTTGCCGACTCCAACGCCATCTAGCTTGGTTGAATCTCCAATCACAATTGAGATGGGCTCTTCCAGTTCGACAAGCTGGGCAAACCACTCCCGATGTGACGTCATATGTTGGCTTGCTCCACAGTCCTGATACCATGAAGTTGGCCTGTCCTTCGAGATGTTGGTGTCTGCCGTTGACAATGCCGTGGTCAAAAATGCCCTTGGTTGTGTACTTTTGCTGTTCGCTGACTTGCTTGAGTCATCCTGTTGTCTGCAGTCTTTTGCAAAATGTCCTTTCTTCTTACAGATGTTGCATGAGTAAGTCTTCTTGCAGTATGCGATGTATTTCGCACATGGTTTTCTTCTGCACTCCTTGAGCACGTGACCTCTCTTTCCACATTTGTAGCATTCCACTGGTGACTTGTCCTGTTTGTTGTTTGACGACTGTCCTTGCTTCTCACGCCTTGTTATGAGAGCGTTGTTGGTGCTGCCCTCTTGTTTTGTCGTCGTTTCTCTCAGTCTCTCATCCTCAAGTCTCAAGCGTTGAATGAGGGTGTCCAGGGTCTTGTTTGCGCCGGTCACGTTGTCCCAAGATGTTCTGAAATGTGCCAACTTTGTTGGCAGTACACTCATGATTCTTGTCATGATCCAACTTTCTCTCATTGGATCATTTTCTGTTGAAACTTCATCAGCCAGTGCCATAATCTCCATACAATTTTCAACAGCAGTCTTATTCTCATCATATACAAAATTGAAAAATTTGATTCGGGAAGTTTCTAAGCTTACTTCAGTCTTGGTGCCATACAAAATAACTAACTTATCTATCATATCTTTGGCAGTTTTGCAGTTTGCAATTTTAATTGAAATTTTACTATTAAAATTTAAACCTATCAACGTTTGAGCTTCGACATCTTTCTTTGTCCAAGCTGAAACGCCATCTGTCGACTCAGCACCTGCTGGTCTGGGGGTTGCACCCATTACAATATCATACAGGCCCTTATTTTTAAGTGCTAGGTTTAATTTAAATCGCCATGAAATGAAATTTACATTTCCTTGACCATCATCATTCAACATTTCTAACTGAGATTTTACAGTATCCATTTTGTTCAGAACTCAACTTGACTGACTCAAACAATTTTCGATTTAACAAAATGAATTTACAATTTTTCGTGGCGATTTTTTAACTTAAAACTACTTGCGTGTACGTTGCTCAACGTTGACTTGTTGTGCGCTGTCTGCTCCGACGTCGTTGATTTGCAGGTTATGTTGTCCTTGCTGAATCTGAACTGCTTTCGTTGACTTGCCTATCGCTTTTTTTTTGCCTGACATCCAAGGATTCCTCTTTATAGCCGTCCTGGGCCCATAACCTGTTGTTATTTTGGTTGTTTGAGAGGTCCTTGGTAGTTAAATAATAAAGTCCAGAAGTGGTATTGATTGGCTTTATTGACTTACAATCAAAAGGTACCTTTTGAATCACTTGAAAAACACTTGCTTTGATGCACTAAACAGTTGCAAAACAAACGACGGACTGCTGCACAAAACCTTCTCAAAGTGTCGATACAAATCGAAGCACATTCGATACATTAATCTGTCGATGATCACTTGTCGATTGCCAACTCTGCAATACAAAATTTCAGTAGGTGCCAACTTTGACCCTATATAAAACAAAATAGAACGTGAAGTTAGGATAGGATCAAAGTTGGGGTAGGTTAGGTTGGGTTGCTGTCAATTGATCAATTTCAACAGTTTCGCTTTCGCTTGTATATTTTTTACATGTATGGAAAGAAGGAACTCCCCAACGTCCAAGAACGTCGATATCGGGTAAACTGAAGGGGATATACAGGACTTTAAACCCAAACGTAATTTTCTGGCTTAAAACATTTTGAGCACACTCGAAACTGATTTTTTTTTTTTTGTTTTTCATGATTTTTTCAACATTAATTACAGTAGGATTTTTTATTTACTAAATCCTAATTTGCAATCATTTTTGGTGCGAAAAAATCTATGACGCTAGTTTACTTTATAATTTTAACACCTTTTTAAATTTAGACGACCAAAATTCAATTATTTTTAATGTTTATATTGGTTTATTATTTTCAATAATAGACCTTTGTAATCGTCCAAGAAAATTTGATTTATAACTCCCTCTCAAAATTTGAGGTTTTACTTTTCAAGATACTTAGAATTCAAATATGGAATATAATAAAAAAATCCGTCCGTCCGCCATCCGCCAACCGCCATCCGCCGACCGCCATACACCGCCGCGGCTTTCCTCCGAGACTACTGAACCGATTTTCTTGAGATTCTGCACCAAAGTCACAGGTCACCCCAGGCTGATCCCCGGAACTCGACTGCTGATTAGAGATTTTAGAGGCCCATATCATAGCCATTTATAAAGATAGAGGCAAAATGTAAAGTGTTTTGGAATCAGCATACAAAGGTATTAAAAATAAAATAAAAATTAAAGAAAATCTGTATAAAGCCTTTTGGTTTATTATTTTCGGTACAACTTTACAAGGTAAACATATTTGCGTTATCACTTGTTCCTGCCGAACTAACCCGAAGGTCGCCGGGCTTGCATACTCTAGCACCATTTGTGCTAATGGCTTTGCATTCAATTGTAACATTCGTGTTCATTGGAATTATTAAAACTATTATTGCTTTAATTAAATATTATTTAAAATTATTATTGCTGTCGACTTCCGCTCATTACGTTCGCCCAAGAAATAAAAAAAACAGCAACGGATCCTTTCCAATTGAGATCGGAGTTTTACCGTAATTTCAATTATTACTGCTTTAATTAGATCACAGCTGTCTA
Organism: Rhaphigaster nebulosa; assembly: GCA_948150685.1. NCBI lineage: Eukaryota > Metazoa > Arthropoda > Insecta > Hemiptera > Pentatomidae > Rhaphigaster > Rhaphigaster nebulosa. The sequence goes on from OX411306.1 coordinate 197,148,916, forward strand.
CTTCCGCTCGCTACACTCGCTCAAGAGATAAACAATCCCCAAAAGTTCCTTTTCAGTTGAGGTCGGGTCCTTATAATAGAGCTTTGTAATCGTCCGAGAAAAAAAAATTTAACCCCCTCAAAATTTGAGATTTTACATATGAGATATATATAATATTACATATTATATATAACATTCGGGGTATCCAAATATCGAAGAAAAAAAATCCATCCGTCAACAATTTTATCATAATTAAGCGTAAGATAATGAAATTCCCTACAAAGCAAAAAAAAATCATTTAAATCGGACCAGGATTAGCTGAGACATAGCGCAATGAACTTCTTAGACTAATTCTCGCTCACGTCATCGTGGTGTTTTCTTGATTTCATCAATTGCGGACTTCTTTCCTAAATTTCCCTAAATGATCCTTCCTTGGACTATTTCGGTATTTCCTTAGGTTCTTGGTCATTCTTTTTCTTTTCTCATTAAAGTACACATCCAGTATTTTCCTCTGTACCATTTTATCCTCTGATTACATTTCCTAACCATATCAGCCTACTAGCATTGACACATTTTCTTCTTAACTCTCCCAGTTCAGCACTCTCACGGCGATCATCTTGGGACAAGCTTCAAATTTCTATTGCATAGGTGCATACTGCTTTATTTCTTTGCTGAATATGGTAGGTATCTTTTATAAAGTATTCTGCACATGTTCCTTTTTCGAAACACTCCTAATGCTCATTTGAAAGATAATCTAATTACACAGGCCAACAAAAAAATTTTTTTTGAAAACTTTTTTAACTTTAATAGTTGATCTTTATAGATTTTTATGTGCTGAATCTAAATCTGGCCTTAGTTTTTTTTTTTTTTTTATCACCCATAGTTTTCCAGCAATATGCATAGTATAAACCCCTATCTAAACCCCTATACAGTATACGGGGGGATTAATGAAACGCTATGTAACATCATAAGCATGATTTGTATTTACAGTGACTACTTAAAACAGTGATATAATGTGGTAATATAGGTATCACTTGTCAACTGGAATTGGTCTATACATTCTTTCTATTTTATCTTTGAAACTTATTTTGTAAGTGTTTATACGATGAGTCGCTTGTTGAACAATGAAAAAACTTTTGTACTGAAAATACCTTATTCCTATAGTTTTTAGGGTGCTGAATCCAAATATAATATTAAAAAAGCTGTATCACCCACAATTTCTTCACAATTTATAGTTAAATTTATTAAATTAAGCGATTATAATGTAAATAATTGAACAGCTTTAATAGCTAAAATTGTGGGTGATACAGATTTTTTAATATCATATTTGGATTCAGCACCCTAAAAACTATAGGAATAAGTTATTTTCAGTACAAAAGTTTTTTCATCGTTGGCCTGTGTTATCTAAGATGTAAACCAAAGCAATGCGGAAAGTCCTGTTAATTGACATACCTGATATTTTTTAAATATTACTATTTGGAAATAATAAACCATTGTGTAATAGTTTTCTGCGTTTTTTCCTTTAATTATTTTTTTTCTCAGTTCCTACGGCCTATTGGATAAAACGGAAGAATACGGGTCAACTTTTTTTCAACGTAGAATCACCCAAAAAAATTTGATCAAAATCGGCGACGGACACACCGTGCATTTCCCTTGTCGGTGAGGAAATCGCATTACAAATTTTTAAATTTTAAATCCCTTTTTTAAAATATTAGTGTAAATTAGATGGAATGAATTTAATTTTATTTATCGATTGTTTTGATAAGACGGTTGTTATCAGGATTGTTGATAAAGACCTGTCATTTTCAAAGTAATCGTATTATCTTTCTTCTTGTTCCTTATATTGTGTCGTCCAATTTTAATTTACATTAAATTAAATTTTAAATATAAATTCATTATGAGTTCCAAGTTTAAATTTGCAATTGATAGAGGAGGTACTTTTACTGACATTTATGCAAAATGTCCAAATGGAAAGGTACGAACTTTAAAATTATTGTCAGTGGATCCATCAAATTATGATGATGCTCCTAGAGAAGGTATAAGAAGAATTCTCCAAGAGGTAAGTGAAGTATTCTTCTTAACTGTGATAATGAGTAACTCAATAAAATCTCATGAAATGTAAAAGTTCTCTGATAGTTATGACAACTGGATTCAATAGAAATAATAATGAATTGCCTTAATGGATTACTCTGTGCTGCACAAGAGGTGCACAGAGTAATGCTAGTAAAAGATATCATATATATACAGAGATGTTGGGTTTTTTGTGGATTGGTATAGAAAGGCATCCAGAAAATAATGCTGTAAGTGGGATAAAACCACCTGAACTAGGTATATATTAGTATATGTACATCTGAGGATCCCAGTTATAAATTTTATTGATCTTAAGAATGTAGTCATAGCCTGGATAATGCTTGACGATTTTTTTTTTGTTGTGTTTTTATTATTTAGGGTCTAAAAACTACTGGGATGATGAGAATGATTGTGATGTAAATCAAATTTATTTCAATGAAATGAATATTTTGTAAATGTATTTAAATGATATATCTACATCATTTAGATACATATTATACTTAAATTTGTATATGTTTAATGTTATGTGCATATAATATATATATATATATATATATATATATATATATATATATATATATATATATATATATATATATATATATATATATATATATATATATATATATAATGCATATATCATTTAAGTATATTTACATAGCATTCACCTTTCCAAAATAAAGGAAATATGGAATGCACTATCATTCTTATTGACCCAAATGGGCTGGTGTTTTTATTTCAATTCACTTCGTTTTTCCAATTATAGATGCAAATTTTTGCCAACTTTTAAGCAATTAAAATTCCTCAGCTTATTATTGGCATTGTTTATTTATTTTTACAAGGCACTTATTAAAACCTAAGTTATCAAATGAATATTTTTGCTTCATAAAGGACTAAAATTTTGAATTGCTTAAAATGCTTTAATAGTCAATGTTTGAATCATTACCCTTTTTAATTTAAAATAATTTTTTTTGTTGGAACATCTTAATTATAAAATAATTTTCTATTTACTGAGTAATAATTTTCTGTTAATTGTTATATAACATTAACTTCTAATTAAACGTCTCAATTGTAATGCATATATTTGTTTTGTAGATTAAAATGTTTATCATTCAAGCACTTAAAGCTTGGTTTTATAACAGGTGATGACGTTTGCATACTAAAATAACTATTATAGCTGTTGAAGTCATTTTGAAACACGGCCTTTTGACTCAATCCATTAAAATTGGTTTTTATATATATATATATATATATATATATATATATATATATATAATTTATTTTATTTATTGCTTTGCATTTTTATTATCCAGTAATTACAAATACAAATGATAATAATAATAATCATCCAATAAATATTTAAACAACATTATTGTTTTTATTGTCCATGTTATTGTCCCTTGAAAAGGTTTATTTACCTATAATTTATAATTACAAGTATTTTCTAATACAATTAATAGTAGAAAATAAGCAAATAAAGGAGTGGGGTAGCCACCACAGTGGGAGGACACTGTGGTACTAATCTCAAGGTCCCATGTTCCAAACTAGCTGAGGCAGATTAATTATTTATTCTTTTATCAGGAGATCCTCCTAGGGCTCACCCTGCCTCTTCAAAGTGGGTACTCTTAATTGGGGAATAAATCTGGCGGTCGAGCGTGATCTCGATCGAATCACCTCCTTGCAAAACTTTCTTACCAAGTACTGAACCCAAGACCCTTCAAGGGTTGTATTAGTATAAGTAGTAGTAGTAAAAGATAAACAAAATTATAAGTTATTCTTATCAATATTTTTAAAGCATATTTTATACAATCAATACCGTAAATATTAACTATACTTTATTTACTGATGAATAATTATTATTATTATTGCACAGTCTAAAACTGTGAAGTTCATTGTTCTACTCCATCAGTTTTCTGCACTCAAGATCGGTTGGAGTGATTGGATTTTTATATAAGGTGATGAAATTTAGGGCTGATAGATTTCCAGCTGCTCCCCACTACTCCAAATAATCCACACTGTTGATTTAATTTTAATATTATAGATTATATAAAAAAATTAATTTTATTAAGAATTGGAGATAGCCTACTTTTCAAGAAATTACTAATTTAATTTACCAGTGTCTCTTTGAATGGTTTTCACAGAATTGGAAAACAACTTACACAAACAAAATCATCACCAATATTTGAATCAGGAACTAACCACACATCTCTTCTTTACTTGTCTTATTGCTTCCAGTTAGTTTTTTGAATTAAAATATTATCAACTGATGTTTATATGGCAGTGTAGGGCATTATTCGATTAATTTTTTATCTAAGTAACGAAAAAAGAATAAATTTTTATCCGTTATTATTTAGTTATTTATAATTGATTGATATGTTATTCAACAGATAACATTTTTAGTGGATTTATAATTTTTAATATGCTTAAAATCTCCACTACTTTTTATATTTTTTTGGAGAGGAGGTTAAATTAAGATTAAATTAATTTAAAAATAAGATAAAATTAATTCATGTTCTTGCCTAGTAGAGCCACTATTTTATAGTCTCAATTATACTTCTTTACATGAGCATAAATCACTACCTCTCGGTAAAAAATAGAGCTATGTAGTGATCATTAGTGAGACCTTTGAAATTGTCGTCACTCCGTGTACTCCAATTGCTTCACTTCATTACTCCATTTTTCGATTGGGAGTTATTACCAGAGCCTACCTTGAGCATTTTATGTTTATTTGAATGCATAGATAATACATCCTATACATTAATATTTAATTTAATTAACTCATTAATTAATAAATATTTTATTTCATTATGTTCTTTCACTGTTTACTTATTTCTTAAGTGCTTAAGAGAGGTTTGGACATAGAAAAATATGAAATGTAGTTTTATGATGTTTGTAGTCCACCATCACATAAGGCTCAGTAGTGTAAGGCTCTCGATAACTCCTGGGCCCATGTTCGAATTTGGCTCCTTGTAAAGCATTTATCAAGAAACAATAATGCTCTACCTGAGTTCTGAAAACAAAACACTTTATGGGTTATAATGGAACGCAGCTACGAAAAGCATCATCCAGATCACTAACATGGCTTGGTTGACTAGTAGCTGCTCCTGTAAAATAAGAAGGATCCACATCCTCCATAATTTGAGAAACATTCCTTAACAGATTTATTTCTTAGTTATTTGAATACTAATAATTAAGTATCTTAATTAAATTTTGTTCTAGGAAGTAGGTGTTCCTATTTCTAAAACAGATAAAATATCATGTTCTGATGTAGAATGGATTCGGATGGGCACAACTGTAGCAACAAATGCATTGCTAGAACGTAAAGGGGAAAGAATGGCTCTTGTGATAACCAAGGGTTTCAAAGATCTCTTATACATCGGAAATCAAGCTCGACCTAAAATATTTGATTTGGTAAGATAAATTTATTTCCATAGTTAATAATTTACTTCAGTATAGAAATATGAAGTTTAACCTAATGTTTATTTTGTCTTTCCCATGGTAAACTAACGAATAAGAAAATCACTACTTTTTAGGAATGCAAAAAAACTCTTGTATCGTTCTGTATATAAGGGACACCTTTGATAATTTTAATTTTTTATGTTGGTAGATGCAACATCAACAAAAAAAATTATCGAAGCTACCCCTTATTCACAGAAGTAGTTTTTTTGCACTCCTACAAATTTGTGACTTTCTTATTCTTTGGTTTGCCATGGGAATGACAATATCATCTGATAGCTCTTTTGGTAACTTGTATTATTAATGATATTATAATTTTTTTTTAGAAAATATCTACACCTGAAGTATTATATGAGGAAGTTATAGAAATTGATTGCAGAGTTGTCCCTGAAATGAAGGGAAAATGTGCTTTTGAGGAGTCTAGTTCTTGGCCTTTAGTTATGGGTGTCAGCGGTGATAGGCTGTTGGTAAAAAAGAGTCTAGATCATCAGATAGTGAAAAAACAGTTAGAAGAACTTCAGGCTAAAGGGATCAAGAGCATTGCTGTTGTTCTAATTCATTCTTACACGTAAATATAATTTTTTTTATAATATTGCTTACCAATTGTACATATTATATAATATATTGTAACTTACTTTACAGTTACCATGAGGATGAGATCACTATTGGTAAGATCGCTGAAAGTTTGGGATTTGCTAATATATCCCTTTCCCATCAGGTGATGCCGATGGTGAGGATGGTCAATCGTGGATTCACAGCTTGTGCAGATGCTTACCTTACCCCACATATAAAGACATATGTTAAAGTAAGTACTATGAAATGCTATTCAAACCGATAGTCCGATGACACTCCCCAATCCGGTATATCCAGTAGTTAAACACTGTACTGGTCGGTTCATGAAACATCTATGTTACTGCATGTCGATGTATGCGAGTGAAACAGAAAGTTTTACTGTCTCAGTCTCTATAGTGAATTATTAGGCTTCACAGTAAAACATTTTTTTATTACTTTATCGGTTTTTATAGTGTTTAAAGTTCCTTTTTACAGTTTAATTATGTCTGAACCCGGTAGAAGTGGAAAAGTTGGCAGTGTAAATTAAAGATGGGCAAAAAGTACTCTTGAGTAACGAGTAGCGAGTATTTTACTCGAATACGCTCACTAGCCTGGATTAGATTTGACTGGGGATGGAAGAGGTAGAGGTCAGTCTTCACTACCCCTTCTATCCTCAGTCGTATCTAATCCCGGCTATTGAGGTTATTCGAATAAAATACTCGGTACTCATTATTCAGTGTCAACATTTACAATGTAAGTATTCACCTTCTATAGTTTTGTGATTTCTATTTTTCTCTGTGGAAGAAGGAAGAGGATTAAATAATATCACCAACTCTCTGATTTGATAGAAACTAACACTAAATTTAAATACTCTGTGATCAAAAGGCATAACAATTGATTTAAAAACTGGTAAAACGTAGTAATTTAAGACCAAATAAATAAATTAAATTAAAATCTCAAAATTAATGTTAAAAAAATAAAATTAGAAATTAATATCTCATAAAAAAAAAAAGAAGTGATGGGAGGGGAATGAAAAGTTAGGTTTTTTAATAAATTGAATATTTGGGAGTAGGTTAGAGAAAGGTTTTGTATATTAGTTTTTTTATTGATGGGAAGGGATTCTAATTGGATGTAGATGCTTTCTGAGTGGAGTCGTTTGTCATGGTTAGTGCCTGTGGTGAGGATTGTCCCTCGCCAATTAATAGATCAATATCTTTTACCAGTTTTTAAATCAATTGTTATGCCTTTTGATCACAGAGTATTTAAATTTAGTGTTAGTTTCTGTTAAATCAGTGAGTTGGTGACATTGTTTAGAGTTTTTTTTTTTTTTTTTTTTCTGATTCCCAGTAATCTATTATTACGATTCAGTTGGCGCTCGACTGCACGCCCCTCTGGTATGTAATTATTAATAACTTGTCACATCATAACTATCTCTATATGCTTTACATATTCCCAAATCTTCATACAATTGTCTTTTTAATTAATAGTTTTCATATATTTTACTATTTCCTGTGTAAATAACGCATGAATTTATTTTAATTTCAATTAATGTTTACATTGTTATTTTTTCATTAGTCACTTGTGTATTAATGCACTTAGTGTCATATTTTTCTTTTTATACTTTATACTTTTTTATCTTACTTGTAATTTCTGTTTTTATCATTTTTTACTGTTACTGGTACTGCCTCCGTCGTTTTCAATGTTGTTATTTTGTTTTTTCTTTTAGCCCTGATAGGCCTAAAACTTAGACCGAAACATTGGCACAAAATAAATTAATATTAGTTATTAAAGTGTTACTTTTTGACCACACCCTCTCCCCCCTCCTCCCCCCTCCCCTCCCCGACCAACTTCTTCCTTAACTATATCAACGGTCAACCAAAATTCACTCCTATATACCTTTACGGTAAGGATAACATTATGCCGAAGTGTTTTGTAGTAGCATATGAATTTTTCTCCCAGACTATAGGGCCGATTTTTTTTTTTTTAATTTGCAGCAAAATTACAGGGCACCCCAGGATGATCCTCGAAACTCGACATCACTGTCCACCATTTTATATCAGAATGGCGGCCGATTATTGGATTTATACATCCATATCTCGGCCATTTATGAAGAATGAGGAAGCATATGGTGTTTTGGAATTATAATACCCAAAACAAAAAAAAAAATAAAATACACAAATTTAATTTTTCAACTTTTTTTATCATGATTCTGGAGAACTTTTTTTAATCATTTGTTAGGGTTATCTATTTCGATTTAATAAACCATTGTGTAATAATTTGCAGCTTTTTATTGTACATTGAAATTGAACATCAGCTGCTATTAAGAAAATATACAACTATAAAGTGAGAGGACAGAATGGAAAAGAGGCACAATAAAATAATGCATAAAAGCAATAAGCATACATTTTCAAAAATTTGAATGAACCAAAAAGTGGAGGTTTATAAAAAATTGTCTTTAATGAGAAGGAGGTATTAAAAAGTCTAGAAAAAACAACTTTAAATATGACTTTCATCAATTTCTGAGGTTCAATAATTTTAGGTTGTACCATTATCCAATGATATGTGCAATATATATATAAATGTATATATATATATATATATATATATATATATATATATATATATATATATATATATATATATATATATATATATATATATAATTGGTGCAACTTAAAATAAAAAATTGTTGAAAGTCGCCTGTGAATATTTTCATTTCTTCTGCCATTTCATTTTAAATTTTATACATTTATGGTGAGGATAACATAGTGCATAAGTATAATAATTGTGTTACACCTTGTGTGTGCATGAGGCATGCCCTGCTTCTACCACACCACAGTAAGCATGTAACACCTACCTGACCTGAAAATGGAACTTTTAGTCAAAGCATGCATCATTTTTTTTAACTTTCAAAGGGAAAACTCGAGCTATTAAGTATATTGTGTCTACCATGAGGCTTTTGTCCATCGTTTAAGGCATCTCCAATTTCTGACGTGATGTAAATGTGATAAACAAATCAGGACGCTGATAGTGATGAACATGTTTTTTTTTTTTTGTTTCAAAAAGAATTATGTTTAATCACTTAAAGTACGATTTTTTTTTAAATCACATCTTATTGCACATCTACAACATAAGAGGAGCCACTATTAAAAATTTGAGCTTCATACGCATTGTCATTTTTGAGATACAATGATTACTAAGTCATTGAGTGAGTTTAAATTATACTGATAATTATCAGTATAATTTAAATTACTTTACTTTTAAGTGAGCAACTGTGCGTGTATGTGAAATGTATAGTTTTCGAATTATTTTAAAAATCAAAAATTGTATGGGTTTCCATGGGAACTTGCACTGAAAACGTGGAGATGCAATATGCTTTTATATATCTAGTATTTTTGCTAATGCTGGCCCAGCTTAGATGATTTTGTTATGTAGATAATTTAATTATCCTTCAAATGAGTGCCTTTAGTTTTTCAGGAGATGTATAGTTTTAGAGCTTTTAGAAAAACTATTTTTTTTTAGGCCTTTGAAATTTTTTTTTTTTCAACCACTTGGATTATGATTTTTTTAAAACCCAAGCTTATTACACATCTGGAGCATAAGGGGAACCACCATTAAAAATTTCAGCTTCATAGGCAGTGTCGTTTTTGAGATACTGATTTTGAGATGATGACTATATGGGTGGCAACTTGCTTTTATAGATATAGATTCTTCTTCTTTTTTTTTTCTTTTTTATTTTTTGTCAACAAATTTCTCCATTACTAATCAAAAATTATTTTAGTGATAGGATGTTATTTTGACATGAATAATTTTATATTTTATTTAGAACCTGCAGACCTATTATAATGTTACTGTTTAAGAAAAAAAGTGAAAATAAATAGAGTATAAGATATGCATTTATCGAAACCTTTTAATTTTTTTATTTTAAACAATTTTTGGGTTGAAGATTGATGTATTTAACCTGGTATGTTATCCAATTTTTTTAATTTTAGGTGTTTTATTTCTTAGAACTTTCTCCAACACATTTTTAAGTCCGAAATAGAATTTGTTTTTGTTCTAGGGATTGAGTAATATGTGAAATCACGAAACCTTAATTGATATAATTTTAGTTACTATGTCTTTATTTATATAGTATTTTAATTATGTTGATTTCTGAAAAACTCTTTTATTAAAGGGTTTTGCTTGTGGTTTTGAAAAAGATCTGGATGGTGTAAACGTACTTTTCATGCAAAGTGATGGCGGCCTAACACCAATGAATGAGTATGTAATTATTTTTTTTGTATATCTACAATTTTATAGTATGCTATCACATCATTTCTAAATTTTAATGTCTTTCTTTTGTTGTCAATTTTGCTACGTAAATGAATTTATTGCAGTAATAATCTGTATTTTCACATTACATTCCCTGATCTGTTTTACAAGTTTTAATTAATTGCATTTAAATTTAAACATAATTTGTGTTTCATGTTTCCTTTTTAATTAAAGAGATCTGAATTAGTTTAGAGTATCAAAGTTCTTTTTTAAATCATACTATTATATGATAATATACTAAATTTTTTGTTTGTAACCTCCAACTGCAAAAACTACAGAACCAATCTGTTCCAAAATTTTAACTACATCATTTCCATGGTCCCCCGAAGGTTTAGCAATTATAAAATTACCGATTTTTTATTAAAATGTTATTATTAAGTCATTAATAAATTGCTATAAGAAAAAGTGTCTAACCTTCATACCTGTCGTAGCCATGACAACTTCGTACCTTGGGAAGCAAGTTAAATACAAAAACATTTTAGTAAGCTTGAAAATGTTATTTTGTGAATAAAACCAGAGGGGGGGGAAAAAAAGGTTGGAAATATGAAACTTATTTGAGTGAAACTTTGAGTGAATAGCTCTCTCTATCTCTCTCTCTTGGCTGGCTGAAACTTTCTGAGAGAAGAAAATATATGCTAGGCAGTTTCCTTTATCAACTTTTTAACAGCAAAACACCCAACTATCTGTATGACCTATTTGGAAAACAAATTCCTCTCCCAAATCGTCCTATCCATGAAATTCGCAGCCAATTTAACATACCATTTCATAGAACGACTTGGTATGGTTACTCATTTCTAATAAGCGGTATTCATTTATGGGATAAAATTTCACAGAAAATTAAATTTTCAAAATCACATTCGGTCTTCAAAAAAACGTACTATAATAATCTCTTAGACCCTAAATAAAAATCCTGTTTTTAAATCCTCATCATTGATCTTGCTGGCGCAGATGATCAAGTCGGATGGTATTTATTGTTAACAAATTAAGAATTTTTTTATTTATTTTTCTTTAGTTCGACGGTGTGCCTGCGGAATCTTCTGGGCTACAATTTATTTCAGTATCACTGACAGGGTTCTGTAGCTGCACTATCGATTTAATTTTCTAAGGTTAATTTCATTAAATAGCGTTGGGACTTTTCTTACTTATTTTATTTTTTTTAATTTGGCTGTTGGAATACTAATTTGCATTGCTCAATGAGATACTGTAGTCTCCGAGCATCATATTTTTAGATTGTATAAATTGTAAAAGATAAATAAATAAATTCTCTCTCTCCCTCCCTCTATCTCTCTCTCTATATATATATATATATAAATATATATATATATATATATATATATATATATATATATATATATATATATATATAGAGAGAGAGAGAGAGAGAGAGAGAGAGAGAGAGAATTTATTTATTTATCTTTTACAATTTATACAATCTAAAAATATGATGCTCTGAGACTACAGTATCTCATTGAGCAATGCAAATTAGTATTCCAACAGCCAAATTAAAAAAAATAAAATAAAATAAACATTAAAACTAAATATATATATATATATATATATATATGTGTATATATATATATATATATATATATATATATATATATATATATATATATATATATATATGAAGATCAAATACAGCACATCTCACATCAACTGTGAGTGTGTGATTGAATGTCTTGGAGTAATTTGCTGTCTCTGGTTGGCGCATCTTTCTGGACTGTTGGTGTGAGATGTGCTGTATTTGATCTTCATAGATGTGATTTCATGTTGTATGTCCTAATGAGGCCTGAATTGGCGAAACGTTGACTTGTTAGTTGTTTGGCAGTTTTAAGGAACTTGAGGTTTTGTGGTTTGGAATCTTCCAATTGTTTTCTAACAATTAATTTATGTATCTTTTTTGAGTTTTTGCTGTTTTATATATATATATATATATATATATATATATATATATATATATATATATATATATAAAGTTATGTGACAGCTGGTTAAAACAGATAAAAAAAAGAATTAGGTTAAAGAAACAACAAATACAGAGACAAAATCAAGACTGCTTTATTCCTCTTAGTAATCCTACTTATATACATTTAGCTCTTGTTTACATAAGAGATTTGGTATTAAATACAATAATACTATGCTCCAGACTACAACTCCCCTCTGCCAGTTTACGGACATTCTTCATAAACTTCTTACATACAAAAACACAAAAAAAGTAAAACAATTTTTGTTTGTCCGGTCATGACATAAAAAAAAATATATACATACAACAAAAAAACTTCTCACAGCTATCTGTACCTAAAAAGAAACCTCTCGTGGCTTTATAGCCGTTTTAGCACACTTACCACACTCTTGTGCTCTTAGGGCCACAAAACAAAATTATAATAATACTACAAAACAATAATAAAAAAAAAAAATCTAGAACAATTTGTTATTTACAAAGTTTGTGTAATGAGACGAGTATACTCCAGCTTACAAAGGTGTTTCTATCGCTGGGAGCTTTAATTTCTCAATATGAACTGTCCTTGAGGGTTTTAAGGGTTTTTTAACACTCTCGATGATGACAATATTGTGCTCTCTAATTACCACCCTGAATGGCCCCTCGTAATGCAGTAACTCTTTACCTCTATTAGTGCCTAGCTTCCTGTACACTATCGTCCCTATTTTTACCCCTCCCATCATATCCCTAAGGTTGAGATTGTCTCGAGCGACCCTCTTGCTCTTTTCTTTCTTTATCTTCTCCTGGACTTTTACCCATAATTTCTTCCTCTCAATAGTATTATTGACTACCTCCTCCTCGTCCGCTGTCGTAACCCAATAATCCTGCTGAAGACTGCGAAGTCCGAAAAGTATCTCGAATGGAGAAAAATCCGTTACTGTGTGGATAGAATGGTTGTATGCCACAATAGCCTTTGCCATTGCCACGTCTGGTTCCAGCCCCTTATCCGTTTGGTACACCCTCAGGTGGTCGCTCAATGTGCTGTGTAGCCTTTCAATACTTCCCCTGCTCTTAGGATGACCGGGAGTGTTCAGATGCCACACCACATCCAGCAGCTTCATCTCCGCTCTGATGCTGGCATTATCCAACTCCCTTCCTCCATCGGACCAGATCCGATCAGGAACCCCATAGAACTGAAGCCACAAATTTAGGGCTGCCTCTGACGATCATTCCTGAATCTGGTATGCCATGGCTGTTTTGCTGAAGAGATCAATCATAGTGACCCACTTATATCCTCTCCACGTGGAGGTATCAATCTGGAGATCGCTCAGCGTTTTGACCATCAATTTACATCGAACGAAAGTTCTATCCACCCCGATTCGCTCGGATCGCCATATTCGTTCGATCTTTTCCCAAATGGTGTTATTCCCGACATATAGGTGATGGATTTTTCCAGGTTTGGATGCATTCTTCAGAGCTCTGCAGATTTGGTTATTCCTAGCTCCCAGCTGCGACCAAATGATCATAATGCGACTATTTCTGTACCGAGTATACTAGATTTTCATCAACCCGGAGGTCCTGGTTTTCCAGATTATTTGTCGACGCATGTCGTTAACGATTTCTTCTAATTCTTCCATGTCCGTCGGTCTTTCGTCGCATGGGTTCTCATCTTCTGAAAGATCCTGATCCCGTCTGTCGTCTGTCGTGCCATGTTCACTCTCCCCTTCTGGTGTCCACTCTCACAGAAATTGCCTCACGTTCCTGGATGATTCCCCTTCGTCTTCCTCTATCGCGTTGACAGTTATTGCTCGGGACAGCCAATCCACTACCACATTCTCTTTCCCCAGTTTGTATAAGATGTCCATGTTATACTGGCTTAGGAATTCTTTTCTAGTAACCCTCACGGAGGATTCTTTTAACTACCCAACACAATGCAGGGGTCTATGATCCGTATGTACTTTGAATTTTCTTCCGAACAAATAGGACGTTCCCCGGACGTTCTCCCCCCTTCCCCCCTCCCCCCGTCTCCGTCTGGAGATAATACCGCCCCCAGCGCGTATTTGCTCGCATCCGTCATGATGATAAATAGCTTTTCGAAATCAGGGAACGCGATTACTGGCTCCATTTGTAACCTCTCCATGCATTTCCGGATGTTATCCTCCACTACTGGCATAACTATTATTTTCCACCCTTTCTTCAGTAGATTATTGAGAGGAATTAAATATTCTGCCATTTCCGGTACAAACCGTCTGTAATAGTTCAGCGTCCCCAATAACCTCCTAATACCTTTTACATCCCTGGGCACCGCTATCTTCTGTATGGCCTCAACTTTGTTCGCATCAGGTCTGACTCCTTCTTTTGAAATGGTGTGCCCTAAAAAATGTATTTGACCCTGACCCAATAGTGACTTATCCTTGGATAATTTTAGTCCAAATTTTCGCAGCCTATTAAATACGCTTTGCAAATGTTTTACATGCTCGCTTTCGCTTTTACTAAAAACTAAGAGGTCATCCATATAGATTTGGCACACCAATTCATCTATGCCCCTTAAGAACTCATCCATGAGGCGCTGGAACGTAATGAGAGAGTTTTTAATCCGAACGGCATCCTAGTGAATTCATAATGACCTCTTTCAAACGTGAATGCCGTCTTGGGTTGATCTTTCGGATGCATTTTTATTTGGTGATACCCTTCCTTTAAATCCAATGTACTAAATATCATTGCCCCGCTCAACCTGTCTAAAATGTCTTCAAATCGGGGAATCGGATATTTCTCATCGATCGTGTTCTCATTCAGTTTTCGGTAATCTATCACTACCCTGTATTTTTCCTCGCCTGGCTCGCTATTTTTTCTCACTGCCCACAAAGGACTGTTATAGGGGGATGTACTATCTATAATTATCCCCTGTTTCTTTAGGTTCTCCATCTCTTCCCGGATGTGGTGACGTAACACTTGTGGTTATCTCCTTTTCTTGACTTACGTCACTCTCTTGCTTTAGCGGGATTTCATTCTGTCTTTCCCGTTGCTCCCAGTGTGTCGCCTTCCTTGAAGAAGACATCCCCGTATTCTGTTCTTAATGTTTGTCTCCATTCTTCCATTCGATTTATCACGCCTACTCGTGCTTTCTGGTCCCTTATGAGGCTTTGACATTTAAACTTTTCTCCCCCTATCCTAACGTTCCATTTCCCACTGCTATTCCTAATCCTCACGCCTACTTTTCGTAGCAGATCACACACCATAATAACCTGGTAATCACAGGGCATACCCCTTACGATATGCACTCTTAAATTAGATCCCCTAGATCCCCATCTATCTAGCCGTATCTCGAACTTCCCCTCTACTTCACTTGGGCCACCCAGGGTGATTAATTTACAGTAACATACCTGGACCTGGAGTGTCCTCTCTCTGCCAGTCAGCTTTTCCAGCGCTTCCCGGCACATGGTGTTGGAGCTCCTGGTGTCAACCAGACATCTCACTCCACCCTTTAGTTTAATTATAGGCAGACCGCTGTGTTTCCCTCTCACGTTGTGACTTACTAACCTGCGGTCGCCTCTCTGCCGCCACTCCCCTCAGACTTCCTCTTGATACTTTCTTCCTCCCGATACTCGCCTCCAACTGCTCCTCCCGCTCCTCTGTCCGCTTTTATTGTTCGGATCATCTACTTCCTCTTCTGATTCAGAATTCCTGGACGTTCCCGTTGAATCAGCTGATGATCCGCTGAGTCTCTGTGAGACATTTCTTCTCCGACTCTTTGGGCGTTTACCTCCATTGGTTCTGACTGAGCTGTCTCCCTCCTTCTGTAGATGTAGGGGCACTGCCTGGCGATGTGCCCTTTGGTTCCGCACTCAAAACGTCTAGTGCGTGGGCATTGCGCTACTAAGTGTCCTGTTCTCCCACAACCGTGACACTTCCGATCTTCTTTCCTACCGCTGTTTCTTGATCTTGATGGTCCTGATCTTCTTTCCCCCAGTGCGGCCCTCTCTTCCGCTATCTCCAAACTCTCTCTTCTTCCAGATGGTCTGTGCAGTTCTGGGTCGTCTATATATCATTCTGCTCCACCCAGTCTCTTCGACTTCCATCCAGGCTTCCTCATCTCTCGCGCTCATATCCACCATTTCCTGAGCACATTCAACAAGGTCCACTCTCTAGGTAGGCCTTCTTTCTTCCCTGTCTTTTTGGCCAGTTGTATCTTAAGTATCGTTGACAAGGCCATCCTGGCTTCTACTTCTTCCACACTCCACGTCTCCCGCATTTTCTCTGTGATTCTATTGTATCAGGCTAAAAGTGTCCCTGCATATTGCCCGCTCGACTGTCATGGCTGTTTGATTTCACGGCACATCTGTGACAGCGAGTTAAAACAGATAAAAAAAAGAATAAGGTTATAGAAACAACACGCACAGAGACAAAATCAAGACTGATTTATTCCTCTTAGTAATCCTACTTATATACATTTAGCTCTTGTTTACATAATAGATTTGGTGTTAAATACAATAATACTATGCTCCAAACTATAACTTATATATATATATATATATATATATATATATATATATATATATATATATATATATATATATATATATATATATATACATTTATTATTATTTTATATTATAAATATAAACCTAACAAAAAAAAAATGTTAAACCTTATCAAATGTATATGAAACCTTACAAAAAAATAATTTAAAATGTAACCTTTAAATAACAAAAGAAAATAAAAAATAAAAAAAAATCCAAACCTTACAAAAATAAAAATTTAAAGCTTACAAAACAGAAAAATTTACCTTTAAATTACAAAAGAAAATAGAATGCAGCCACAAAAACAAATTATGTATTAATAAGTACAAAAAGAGAAATTTAGGTTGCCCTTCTATAGTCGGTCAATCGTTCAAAGTCAATTTGTTTTATAAATTTTAGTAAGTCTGTCTTAAATTTAGTAAAAAGAATGTGTTCTGATTCAGATCATGTACCATGCTTGAGTTGTATGTTTTGTATTAATTTAAATCTCTGTCTATCATATAATCTGCAGTCATAAAGTATCTGTCTAAAATTGTGAATCTGTACATCTTTGTCACATGTATCAGTTGAATCATTATAAGTAATATTTTGTTTTACCGTGTTCTGTAAGGAATTGTGTCAATATGTATTCTGTATTGTGCATACTCAAATCTAGCAATAGCGAAGCATTGTCTTATATTTATAAATGCTTATATTTGTGAATAGTATAACTTATCTCTTGAATTACTCTTAATTTACACCATTAATGAGGTTACAGTTTTCTTGAATGTAGCCGATCATAAGTCTATTACAATTATATATTTTACTTAAAAACTGATGACCATTAGTTTTTAAATTCTAATTAGAAAATGTGTCGACTATATTTTTTTATTTCATTAGTTTGCTTATTGTATTTATAAAACTTACCCATTTATGAGAAATATAAATTAGGTCATTTAAATTTAATATTATGGAATAAGAAATTTAAAATTATTGTATTATTTAATCTTTATTGGAGCGGAGTAGCTCAGTGGTAAGGCACTGTGTTACCATGCTCTCGGGTTCGAGACCGGCTGTGGCAGATAATTATTTATTCTGTTAATAGCCGTGGATCAAACCTGTGGGATTGGAAGACCCTCCTCTATAAAGTGGGTATCCTTAATTGAGGAAAAAACCTGACGGTTGAGCGTGATCTTTGCCAAATCACTTCCTTGCACAACCGTTGGCCTAGAAACACTACTGTCCTTACCAAGTACTGAACCTAAGACTCTTCGTGGGTTGTAATGGTACAGGTTTTTTTTTTTTTTTAATCTTTATTAGTATCTTAAATTAAATTAATCAGTCCCACTATAGTCTAGGGCAGTGGTTCTCAACCCGTAGAAGTCTGCGGAACACCAAGCCAGAAATTGTACTGTATTGACCACTCTCACTCCCGATTTGGACCAGAAGAACGGATATTTAAATTGTCATTGTTTGACCGTAATTTTGCAAGTTTCTTTTCTAGGTTATCATGTTTTTCAAGATAAGATTTTGGACACATGTTCGACTTTGTTTGTTGAGAGAGTCAAATTCAAGTGGGTGGAGGATAAAAGTTAATTTAGAATGGAGGATGTAAAGGTATAATTTTATATTGTCCCTAACTGAGTACCAATGATTGATTTCTAGTCTCACCGATAGTTGTCTTGCATGGTGGATGGCTCTTGTTTGAACTCCAGATCTTATTTGAACATAAGACTGTGTCAGGTTTTCTCTTACGCAGGTGTTGTTGAACAAGGTGTTTTTGTTGGCTGTTCCATATTTGACTCTCAACTTGGAAAATAAATAAATGGCATATTTCCGTTCTGCATTCCTCAGTTCTGTTATGACCTGTTTGGAGATAGAATCAAATTTAGAATTGCTCAGTCTTTAGTCTTTGGGTGGTGTAATATGCATTATAGCTTGGCTCGCTTCATAGTATGATGGTATAGAAGGGTCAATCTAATTAGGGATTAATAAATTATTTGCCACTTCTATAATTTTGTTTTTATTGAAAACTAGTTTCGAATGTTATATATTCAACTTCAATGCTAAAAAACACACAAAAATTCAAAAATTATCAATTCAAAATACAGTTTGGTATTATTATGCATATTAAATTAGATGTAATATAAATCAGTATTATAAAACATTTATGAATTATTAATTTAATTAAGACAATAAATCAAATACATGTTGGTACTCACCAAGGTTTAAATGGATTAGACAAACAAAAAAGTTTGGGGTTTTTCCAGTAATTCCGGTGAGCAATTTGGAAGCATGTTGTAATTGTGTCTGTCTTATTATTATATGCACGTATATGTTCCTTTAATCTCTGATTTAGTGATCTTCCAGTTTTTCCCATGTATTTGGCTGCATAATCATTTCAATTTAGTTCGTATACTCCGCTTTTTTGGAAAGGGTCTATTTTGTCTTTAGGATTATACGTGCATATAATAATAAGACAGAGAATTCCAACTTTGCAATTAATTTAAATGTAAAAAAACATACATTTATCAAAGACTCAGGAGTTAAATTAATGCTTCATGTTGAAAACAGCCTCAAATTAAATATATATATATATATATATATATATATATATATATATATATATATATATATATATATATATATATATATATATATATATATAAGGGGCCGGGGTGGCCGAGCGGGTTAGCGCGCTTGCAAAAGTGCACCTACTCACAAATCCAAAGGTTGTGAGTTCGAATCCTGACACCGGCACTACTTTAATTTAACTAAAGTAATAATTCAAGAAATTTATCACCCCTCCACCCGGGTATGTGAGGCCCGTAGCCTACTGGAGGCTACTCACACAGACCGGGCGAGTAGGAGTGAACCCCTACCCTGTGTACCTTAATTGTGAATCGCATTGTGGTTTTCCAGGACATAAAATAGCCGCCCGGAGGTTTGGTCCATGGACGGTCTGCCTCGGGGAAAGAAATATAGGTCCTGCTGACTCCGAACAGCCATAATCCGTGGATCTAGACCGATTTGTCATTGTCCTTGAACCCGAGTGAATCGGTGGGAAGGACACTGCCGAATTGGCCCCAAAGGGACCGGTTATGGAGCAATGGGCAGCCTGCCGCTGCACCATGGAAACCATGGTTCGCAGCAACGTGAGGTTGGGTGACCCCCTCCAGGCTGTCTGTGCTCCCGCAAGCAATAAATGTCTGTAAGAACACCACATCGCGCGGCCAAAGATCTACTAGGTCTATAGAGCCAACCAAAAAAAAAAATATATATATAGCACATGAAATAATAAAATCCTTCAAATCCAATCCAGATTTTTGCTTAAATGACTAAATAAATATCTCCAACAGTCCAATCTTAAATTTATTCCCATCTATAACAGAACAAACAATTACTCACCAGAATTACTGGAAAACCATAACCCTTAAACTATAAACATCCCACCTTTCTTTTATTGTTAGTTCAATGCGACAACAAGCCAGTACAAACTTTTCCATTTAAACCTTGGTGAGTACCAACATGTATTTGATTTCTTGTCTTAATTAAAATCATAATTCATAAATGTTTTATAATATTGATTTATATTACATCTAATTTAATATGTATATATATATATATATATATATATATATATATATATATATATATATATATATATATATATATATATAATACCAAACTGTATTTTGAATTGATAATTTTTGAATGTTTGTGTTTTTTAGAACTGAAGATGAATGTATAACATTCGAAAGTAGTTTTCATTAAAAACAAAATTGTAGAAGTGGCGAATAATTTATCAATCCCTAATTAGATTGATCCTTCTATACCATTTTGCGGATATCAACTGATTGTGAAGCGAGCCAAGCTATAATGCATATTACACCACCCAAAGACTCAAGACTGAGCAATTCAAAATTTGATTCTATCTCCAAACAGGTCATAACAGAACTGTGGAATGCAGAACGGAAATATGCCATCTATTTATTTTCCAAGTTGAAACTCAAATATGCAACAGCCAACAAAAACATCTGGTTCAACAACACATGCGTAAGAGAAAACCTGACAATGTCTTATGTTCAAATAAGATCTGGAGCTCAAACAAGAGTAGCATTAAGATCCACCCATCATGCAAGAGGACAATGGGTGAGACTAGAAATCAATCATTAGTACTCAGTTAGGGACAGTATATAATTATACCTTTACATCTCAATGACTTACACTCTCAATAAACAAATTCGAACACGTGTCCAAAACCTTATGTTGAAAAAACATGATAACCTAGAAAAGAAACTTGCAAAATTACGGTCAAACAATGCCAATTTAAATATCCGTTCTTCCGGTTCGTCAAACAATATCCAAAGTCAAAACCAGTTTCCCCAAGGTGTTCTCAATGTCACTAGCACCACCTTATCGGAAACTGAAAACAATCTTCTTTATATCGGCTTAAAAAACTCCATAAATTCACCCCTAAACTCAATAATGTTTGAAAATCTTGCGGTTCATATCAAAACCGTTCTAGTACAATATAATAACGACTCTATTTCCAAATCCGCGCCAATGCACTAAAAACCAAAGTAGAAAAAATCAATAGGTCTAATAAAAATATATCAGCAGAACATAAAGCAGCACGTGTATTGTCAGCAAAATTATGCGAAAATAATCTCATAGTCATAAAAGCAGATAAAAAAAATACGACAGTAATTCTAGAAAGAGATAACTATAGAAAAAAATTTTATGATTTCATAAACAAAAACGGTTTCCCTAATATCAAAAATCTCGTGAATAAACTTTCCACCGAAGTTAGCGAGTTGATAAAGAACAGTATATTGATAGCGAATAATGAAAAATACAATCTCATTGAGATGAATCCGCTACCTCCCCGACTATATGGCCTACCAAAAATACACTAACTGAAATTCCCTTAAGACCAGTCTTTACTTCCATCAATAGTCCGATCCGAATAGCCCGATCTATAAACTTGCCCATTACTTGAACAATTTATTCAAAACCAGAATCTCATTTTCCCCACAACACACGGTAAAAAAACTCTATAGCGTTAGTTAACAAAATTAAGAACATAGTAATTCCGGATAACGCAAAATTAATAACATTTGACGTCACAAATCTTTTCACAGTTATTCCATCATTAGAAACAACTGAAATCAGAACAGTTAATCTTCAGATCAAATCTATTACCGCTAGAAAAACTAGTTCTTTACAATTTGATGTCTATTTGTATAAACCATAATTATTTTCAATTTGATGGAAAGCTCTTCAAACAGGAAGAAGACTAACCGATGGGCTCCCCTCTCTTACCTCTTCTGTCAGATTTATTAATGGACAAATTAGAACAAAAAATTCTTGACCCAAACAATTCTCAACTAGCTCAACACATCATATACTGGTATCGGTATGTAGATGACATTATATGCCTATGGTCTGGTACGACGAGACAAATAAATAATTTCTTAAAGGAAATAAAATTCACCTGAAGATGAATGTATAACATTCGAAACTAGTTTTCAATAAAAACAAAATTATAGAAGTGGCAAATAATTTATCAATCCCTAATTATTATTTTTAAGGTTTAATGGCTCAAGAGCGGTACTGTCTGGACCAGCTGGTGGTGTGGTTGGATATGCAGTCACAACCAAGGTAAACAAACCAGTCATAGGATTCGACATGGGTGGAACTTCAACAGATGTCAGCAGGTTCTCTGGAGAATATGAACATGTATTTGAGTCCATTACTGCTGGTATCACTATACAAGCTCCTCAGGTTTGTTTATTTTTAGTTAGTTAGTAAGATATGTAGGCTGTGATGCCCTAGCTGTTTGGAGTAAGGTTCCAGCGATGTGTGTACGGTTCCTATCTGGGTCAATTAATATTTATTTTGTAGCAAACCGGTGAAGTGACACTCCTACTCTGCTCTGGCAACCTCTAGGTAACTGTCACGGGATTGGTAAAACAGACTAATAACTGAACTGTTTCGCCATATCAATGAAGCACCAGTACTCAGCCAACAACAATTCAATAAATGAAAACCAAATAAAATAAATCATATTTTTAATGCATGATACAGTATTAAAGGGCTAATAACACTAGCCAACAGTAAAAATGCTTCCGGATTAAAAGTATCGAATTTGTATTCTATTTTGGTTACAAAAACTAATTTAATCTTTTAAAAGTTTAGTTTCCTCTTATTTTGAAGATATAATATAATTTTAAGTATTTTTTAGTGTGGAATTGGTAATGTTTTTTCTGCAGTTGGCAAACCTGCCTGCAACAACTGTTATTGTCAGTTTATAACTGCTATTTGGCTGACAATACTCAATTTGTAAACGCCAGATATACTTTCTAATTTTTTGTGTACAAACACTGAAAATGCCTCGCAAATGCGTTAATAGTACTGACAACTTTTTGCTAGATATGTGGTGAAGTAACATTCTTTGCTCAAAAAAGACCTTTATCTCAGACAGTAAAAACAATCTACTTTCATTACTTTGATATCAAGGTAGGAGATCAAGGTAAGTCATGGGCACCTCATTTCTGTTGTAATTCATGTCCAGTGAATCTTCGTAGATGGTTAGTTGGAAAGAAACATTCGATGAACTTTGGGGTACTGATATGACGTGAGCCAACAAATGACTGTTATTTCTTCATAAGACCACATTTACAACAGAGAATATCAAAGAAAAAAAGTGGACTGTAGAATACCCTAATATTCCATCAGTCCCACATGGTGAAGGGCTTCCGGTGCTTAACCCTCCAAGACTATCAACTGCTGCCTGATCACGATGAAGTCGTATCAAGAGAAGTTGTAAGTGAGCCTTCTATGTCACAAGATTCCGACTTTGATCCGGCAGATGACTTGAATGAGCCACACAAAATTACGCAGGGTGAGTTAAATGATCCGATACAATATTTAAATCTCATGAAAGACAAAGCCGAACTCTTAGAATCTAGACTTAAACGATGGAAGCTTTTGTCAACTGATGTTAAAGTAAGTTTTAATATAGATCGACAAAAATGTCTGATGCCATATTTTAAAAATGAAAACAATCTTGTTGCATGCTGTGATGTTAATAGTGTGATGAAAATATTAATATATACTCTAAATATAGAGTATAACTCTGAAGAATGGAGACTATTCATAGACTCATCAAAAATGAGCTTAAAAGCTGCTTTACTTCATAATGGCAAAACATTGCCCTCTCTTTATTCCTTTAGGACATGGTGTGCATATGAAGGAAACATATGAAAATATGAAATTGCTTTTGGATGCTATCAAGTATCAAGAACATAAATGGCAGATCTCTGGGGATTGGAAAATTGTAGCTTTACTTCTCGAAATGCAGTTGGGGTATACAAAATATTGCTGCTTTTTCTGTGAATGGGACAGTCGAGATAGGAAATCTCACTACGAAATAAAAGTATGGCCAAACAGAATGCTGTGCCCAAGTGAAAAGAATGTTCTTCACAATCCTCTTGTTAACCGAAGCAAAATTATATTGCCTCCTTTACATATAAAACTAGGTTTGATGAAGAATTTTGTTGAGACAATGGATGAAGATGGCGATGGATTTAAATATCTTAGAGGAAAATTTTCTCAACTAAATGATGCCAAAACCAAAGAGGACATTTTTGTTGGTCTTCAAATTAGAAAGCTGATAAGAGATGAAAACTTTAGAACTGTACTTAAAATTAATTAGAACGAAGCTTAGGAGGCATTTAAAAAAGTAATTAAGGGATTTTAAGGTAAGAAATGACATGAAAATTATGTTCAAAACGTAAATGAACTTTTAGAAAAATTCTATAAGTTAGGATGCAATATTTCTTTAAAATTCATTTTCTCCACTCACAAATGGATAATAAAAGGACCAGATATGAAAATAAAATACATAAGGTTAATCAAGAGACTCTACTTATCAATGATGATAATATATATGGTACAATGTATTGTTATATCTTATAGTTAATTAACAATCAAATTAATATATATTAATTATGACCATTACTGTTCAATTTAACTTGATTAATATTTAATTTTATAATCAACTATTCAAATTGTATTCTGCAGAATAATAATTAAGAAACTGTTACTTGATTCATCTTCTACCTTGTGATGTATTCTAATTTTTAAATGTTTTATTGAAATGTGTTAAACATATAAAATATTACTAATTAAAAATACTACCAATTATCAGACACAGCTTTATTTTATAATTGTTTTTATTTTAATTTAAACAGTTGGATATCAATACTGTCGCAGCTGGTGGCGGTTCAAGACTGTTTTTTAGATCTGGATTGTTTGTTGTTGGTCCTGAAAGTGCGGGGGCACACCCTGGCCCAGTCTGCTATAGAAAAGGTGGCTACCTGACAGTCACTGATGCCAATGTAGTTCTTGGAAGGATTCAACCTGACTATTTTCCAAAAATATTTGGCCCCAATGAAAATCAACCATTGGATTTAGAAGCCAGCATAGCAGCATTTCAAAAATTATCAATAGATGTGAGTGGGTAATAATATTAAATTGTTTAGCTAAAATTAAAATTTAGTGGAAATATATTTCTTTCAAGTTTCTATTTATATGATTTAGAAATAATAGGTCATTTCAAAATCCACATAAGTCACACAAATAGAATTTTATAAAAATCAAGGAAAACTATGTCATTCACAAGTAAACAAATTTTCAATGACTTTTTTTGGCTAAATACAATGTTTGGATTTGAAAAGGTTGAAATATCGAATAATCTTTAAAATTATGAATTAAGAAGACAAAACACAAAACTGTTCTTGACTTGTGTTGTTTTAGGAAGAAACATGGTTAAGTGGTAATTAGGTAATTTTTCGCATCTTTAATCATCTTCAGTTATCAACAAAAGGCTCCCCAATCGATACCTTTCGATTATCTACTAACGCTTCCTTTTTTGAATAAATAAATAAAATAAAGCACCATTCCCTCGCAGTAAGCTGTAGTGTCCACATCTATTATTTCACTCTATCTTGCGTTACACTTCTGTTCATATCTAATCTCTCTCACTAGCAGCTTGTGTGTTCACATCTCTTATTTTTAATTATGCGCTTCTACAACCTCCATTATGGTTTATTCTTTATTTTATATCAAGTTGTGTTCAGTGTTTTTCAATTATTGCATATTATCCTCAAGATATTCAAGAATTCAGCTTTGTAAGTTCGCTATCTCATTCTCTCCCAAAATCCTTTCTTTACACCTTCCTTAATTTTCTGCCTGTGAACTACAATTACTTTTCACCATTCAAGTCTGCGGCAACTGTAACTTATACTGTAAAAATCCATATTATTATTTTGTCTCTTTTGCATTGATATTCATATCAACCTTTTATCTCTAATAATCAACTGACTTTCTCATAATTCTCATACTTCTCAAGAAATCATTTCATTCTGTATTTAAATACAGTGGTCCTTCATTCTATTTATCATATTACATATAATTTCATGTCCCAGCCTACAGGATATATTCACATCCTATCAGGGGGTGCTAACATTTTCAGTTGATGTACGCATGATGGTATAGAAGGATCAATCTAATTAGAGATTGATAAATGATTTGTCACTTCCTTAAATTTGTTTTTATTGAAAAATAATTACCAATTTTATACATTCGTCTTCAGTTCTAAACATATCAGTAATTTAAAATATAGTTTGGAATTATTATGCATATTAAATTATGTGTCGTCAAAATGTATGTATTTATACATATTAAATTAAGTCTAATGTTAGTTCCTATTATAAAACATGGACTGTAATTTAATATGTATAAATTCCTGATTTTTTAATGTTTGTGTATTTTTAAAACTGAAGATGAATGTATAAATAACATTTGAAACTAGTTTTCAATAAAAACAAATTTATAGAATGGGCAAATCATTTAACAATCTCTAATGTTATAATTTTGTTCCTACCTATGGACTGTTGTTCATAGTGGTATTTAATTGGAACAAAACTGTCATTAATCATATGTTAATAAAAATTAATGAAAACTAATATTCCCCGAGCGAGAACTCTCGCATTAGATCCTAATACATTAGAAGTATAAGAGATATTAGGAAAACATATTTATTCTTATAAAAAACCTGTACCACTACAGCCCATGAAGGGTCTTGGGTTCAGTACTTGTTAAGGACCGTACTGTCTCTAGGCCAACGGTTGTGCAAGGAGGTGATTTGGCCGAATTCACGCTCTACCGCCAGGTTTTTCCCCCAATTAAGGGTACCCATTTTATAGAGGCTTGGTGGTCCCCAGGAGGGTCTCCCGATCCCACAGGGTCGATCCACGACTGATAACAGAATAAATAATTATCTGCCACAGCCGGTCTCGAACTCGGGACCGGAAGCATTGTAACTTAGTGCCTTACCACTGAGCTACTCCGCTCCCTTATTTATTCTTATAAACAATATAATATTACTAAAAAAATGTATTTAACACGCACATTTGGGGAAGCTACATAGTTTGTAATGACTATGTTGAAGTTACAGTTCATACTTAATAAATAATTAGCTTACCCCACTGGAAATCATCTCTTCAATTTAGCAGTTAGGCAATGAGATCTAGCTATACCATTTTTTATATGTAGTATTCTTATTTAACAGTGCCCTTTAGGGTTGGACATGGGAAACAATATATTAAACTCATTAAAAGTGTTAGTAAACAGACTCAAATTGTTATAAAGTTGCCATGACAACGGCAGTACGCAAGATGGCATGAGACCCGCACGGACCTATATCGTGCGTTATCTCAAAAACGGTAGGTTTTTAAGCTTTAAAACGCTGGACCAGTATGATCCGAAGGATCATACATGATTTTGATGCCCGCGTAAAAATCTGTAAAACCCAACCTATCCCGTCTCGATCCGTTGACTCTCAGTCGTCAAATTTGTGAAACCTTCCAGTTTTTTCATCACTTTTATTTAAGCCCCTGTAAGATTTTAAGAAACAAAATCAGGATTCGTCACTTCTCCGTGAAATTCTATTTCTTTTGATATCTCACCCGTCAAAATCCATCGCTCCTGAGAGCCGGAAAAGGGATCTATACTACCGTAATAATATATAGTAGTGATATCACTTTAACATTACATTATTAAGATATAGGTATTATATTATTATTAATGTTTTCATTTTTTATTATCATTATGGTGCATAATCATATTCTCCATCATTATCATCTGGCTTATCTTGAACATTTGCAGTTGGCCAGCTAAATATGTTTATGGGTCTTGACTTGTCAAGTTCGTGTCTATTGACTTAGAGATTATTTTTAGATGCCTCTAATTATTATGGAGTTGACTCAAATTTTTGTTTGCATTATTGATGAGTATATCTATCATTAGTAAATAGTGAATGGCCAAAATATTGACATTTTAAGTAAATTGTGGTTAAAATAGTTGGAAGGCCATCAACAACTTAAGTCTCCAGTAAATGGTGTAAACGATAGCTCAAGTATGTTAACACTATTATTTCGAATAATATTCATTTTATAAAATGATAACTCTGAATTCCTCTGACCTCGGACAATGCAATATCTCATAATATAGGATTTTATCCAGATAATTTGTGTCAAACTGAACCTACAACTGAAATCGTTGTGGTAACATACTTAAGCACTTGTTTTCAACATACTCTTGAGACAAGTTCTTCATGACTTCCTAACCATTGGAAATGTTCAACAAAATTAAATCCTATTCCTTTTTTAATAATGGCACACTTTTGCTTTGTAAGTGCTACTTTCAATTTGGTATAGGATTTTTTTTTCATCAATGTATGCCAATGTGGGCAGTAATATACTTGAGAATTTTGAATTTTAAAATTTAAAACTTAAATGTAAATATTTTGACCATTCATTATATTCTATTGATAGGTGTACTCACCAATAATATATACGAAAATTGAGCTAATTCCATAATAATTAGAGGCATGTTAAAACTACCTCAAAGTCAAAAGACGCGAATTTGACAAGTCTCATGAGAATTACCCATATGATACTCTGAACTTGTTTTAAATTGTCTAATTTTTTACTATTAATTGCCACTTTTAATATATAGGCTTTGCCTTATGGAAGTGACACTGGAGTTGTAAGTTTTTTTATCAAGATGAATGAATGTTTAGCTAATCTGTCACTAAATACCTCACCTATAATAATGTCATTTTTATCGGAATCAAAATGGAAACTCATATATGCTGAAAGGGCAAATGTTCTTTTGAAACATATCAATTGAAATAATATTAATTCAGTTCTTCTTTTTACATTAAAAATAATGTGTTCCTGTTGATTTATGTTTTAAAATATACCAGGTGGAACTCAAATAAATTAAATTGAGCAACAACGAAAAATCAACATTAAAAGAGCTAAGATGACACATGGGCAAATTGCTCTTGAGATTAACCATTCCTAGGTTGTTGAAAGATATATTGAAGTCTGATCCAGAAAATTACAGAAAAAATTAAAGAACTCGAAGACTTCCAAGATTTTCCAGTAATAAGAAACACACCGCTGTGAGAGAAATCTCAAACAATGTTGCTTCTTATCCCCAGATTGTGCGGCGGTTCAAAATAGGTAATGATGCATAGTACAGAAGCGGATAGCTGAAACCAGATACTTGAAATATCGAAAAACTATAAGATAACTGCAACTCAAAAAACATCACACACTCAAAAACAGGGCTTGCAGTTTGCTGAAAAACATTCAAGAAAGCCTAATATGATCCAGGGTTATTTTTAGTGACAAAAATGAGCTGATCTTGATGGCTAAGAAGGTTTTAGTTATTCTTAGCCATTATAAGAAAGAAAGAAAAAAATGTTGTCCTGAAGATTGTGAGTGATGTTTTTTGAGCTGCATTTTTTAAAAATATTTATAAGATATTTCAAATTTCTGGTTTCATCCATCTACTTCCATACTAAGCTAGCATCACTGCTTAGGTTGAATCACCTCACAATCTGAGAAGAAGAAGCAACAGTGCTTGAGATTTCCCTCAAAACGATACATTTCTCATGACCAGAAAATCTTGGAAGCCATCCAGTTCTTTTATTTTTCCATAATTTTCAGGACTTGACTTCAAAATATTTTTAACTACATCCTGGGTGTGGTTTATCTCACAAGAAATTTATTTTTCTTTGTGTCATCCTAGCTCTTTTAAAATAGATTATTCGTTGTTGCTTAATTTTATTTTATTTGGGCGCCGTGCAGCATATTTTAAAACATTAATCAACATGAACACACTCTCTTTAATTTGGAAAGGAGAACTGAATTGATATTCTTTCATAAATATTAAAGTAAATTGAAAATAAACTTTGATTAGTGCCTTGAGTTTATATGTATTCACTGCTTAAATAAGGTTTTTTGTTGTTACATGTATACATTTAACAACAGTTGCTACATGTTTTTATTTATATTTTTGAGTTTATATTTCTTCACAGAAGTGTATATATCCTGCTCATCTTTTGTTAAAAACATTAATCCTTATCATCCTGGCTATAATTTGCAAAGGACTGCTTCTTACATCTGCAATAAATGACGTAATATTTATTTTATCTAGCCACTAATAAAACAGATGCCAACAGATAAAAAAAAAAAATTAGAACTATTATTATGACTTACTTATTATTTAGTCACCATATTACGTATTGATTGTACTCATAAACACTTCCTTGTAACTTCCTTTTAATTTCTAATTTTTAATTTCTCTGTATTGGTGTCTCTTGGTTGTTTCTTTATGTCTCTAGAAATACCATTATTCTCCACCACTCAGCCCTTCTGTCCTTAGTTTTTACCTCGGTCTCTTTGTTGTACTAGCATGCCCTGAAGATGGTCCACATGTTTGGATCAAAACGTCAACTTACATAATTAAATAATTACTGACTGATTCCCTGTTATTTTTGTTGTGTTTTTTTCTGTAAATAGTGACCAGTTATGTGGGTATTAATAGTTTTATGTATGTGTATAAATGTCGTTTAGTGTTGCATTAGATTTTGAGAAAACTGTGAAATCTAAAGCTTCTGAAAGATGTACTGGATTAATCTCATATGATTTATTTTAGTTTTATTGTATTGATAAATTTAATACCTTGAATAGCAATATTTAAGTTATAAATAATACTTGAGGTAGATTCTACTCATCATCATCATGGCACTACAATTCATGAAGTCAGGGCCTCACGTAATTTCAGCCGCCAGTCATCTGTGAGAAGTTTTTTTTTTAAATTATGCCTCTCCTTGTTCTAATTGCTTCCGCCGTTAGAGGTCTAGTAGCCCAGTACCATTTTGATTTGGATGGCGTCATATTTCTTATTTCTTCTAAGCACGTGCATAAGTTTAAATGCGCTGCATCCATATTTTCTCCAGAATTACACAAATTGCAGAGTGGAGAGTCTACCAATCCTATTCTATTTAGATGCTTCATTATGGCATCTCTGAGAAGTGCTGCTGTCTTCCAGTTGTGTACACCAAGGATAACCCCTGCATCAGTTTCCAGTTTATCTTCCCATCTAGGCCTAGGTCTTCCTACTTGTCTTGTGTAGATCCGTTCATCCAATAGCTTTCTTAATATATGTTCTTCGGGCATCCGATGAATGTGTTCAACCCATCTTAATCTATTCTTATTACCCTAACAACATCAGCATCTCCATGTAGCTCCTGCAGCTCATTGTTTGTTCACCTTCACCACTCCTGGTTAATACTGGTACTGGTACTGGTACTGGCAAGGGTGGGGGGACAAAGTCCGGCAAGTTGGTCTGATGGTCCTTTTTGCCATCCCCGGGGATTACCAATAAGAAATAGCTTATTAACCCTCCATATCAAACCTTCTGGTTTTTCTGATGAAATTCAGAAGGGATGTCCATTCGATGGAGGGAGCCTCTTGTATTCTGATTCTATCAGATCCTAACAGTCTGTTTCTCAGTGACGCATATCTATTACATTCGGCTATGTAGTGTAGAGCAGTTTCAGGTGCCTGCCCACAGGAAAGGCATGTCTCATCCCCTGCTATTCCACACATCTTTAAGTGTCTTTTAAGCCTGCAGTGCCCTGTAAGTATCCCTATAAGCAGTCAGAGTTCCTTTCTGTTGAGGCCCAGCAGCCACTTGGTTCTAGAAGCAGAGGGTTTTTTAATTAGTTCCTTAGCCTGTCTACGGCCCGCACAATCCCTCCACTCCTTACTTGCTATTTTCCATGTCCAATCCTGGACCTTCTTCCGCTGATATCTTTTAGAGATGCTTACTGAAGGTTCTGGCCCAAAGATAGGGTTCTCAGCACCTTCTCTTGCAAGCTTGTCGGCTATTTCATTGCCTTTGATTCCTTTATGTCAAGGAACCCATACTAATTCCAGTCTCTTCGAACAGGCAAGTAGATCCAATGCCTGTTTGCACTATTTTACCAATACAGAAGTTACCCTAGAGGATTCCAGGGCTTGGAGAGCTGATTGGCTGTCTGAGTAGATAGTAATTCCAGCCCTGTCGCAACTGATAACTTCCGTACATGTGACCGCAGATAGTATCGCGAACACTTCTGCTTGGAACACAGTAGAGTGTTTACCTAGTGGTAGACTTATGTTAATGCCTAAATCCTCTATGTAGACGCCCGCTCCTGTTAATCCGGTCGAATCCTTCCATGATCCATCCGTGAAACAGGATAGGTTGCCTGTTTGAGTGGCTATTGAACCCCTTTCCCGGTCGGATATACTAGGATATGAGTATCTCACTTTAGAGTCTAGAGTAAGGTTTCTGTTAAGTTTAGGACAACAATATTGAAGGATAGGAATCTCCTTTTCCACCACTTTGGCAATTACTGAGTGGCCTGTGGGTTCGCCCCGCACTTGCCACTGTCTGTTTTCCTTAATTCTTAGATAGGCCATAACCGCTTCGCCCCTCAGCCATAGGTGAGCGGTTAATACTGGGTATTGAGTCAAATATTCTTCTTAACACTCGACGTTTGAATCGAAGGAGAGCTGCTACAGTTCTTGAAATCATCCACCACTCTGACCCATATGTTAGCACTGGTCTGATTAGGGTTTTGTATATGCGCAGCTTAGCTGTGCATGAGATTAGCTTAGCTGTGCATCACCCTGCTTCTTAGGTGTCTTTGAAGACCAAAATAGACTCTATTTGACGCCATGGTACATCTCTGGATTTCTGTATTCATGTCATTATTTATATTTAACTGTGAGCCAAGGTATATAAATTCTGGGAAACTTTTGAATTTAAAGCCTCTAACTTCCACATATGGTTCTCTGGCGTCTCCATTTCTTGGATCAGCCCGCATATGCTTAGTTTTGTTTTCATTTACTTTTAAGCCAACTCTTGCTGCAGATCCTTTTTGGGCTAAAAAAGCATCCTTTATGGATGTGAGTGTTCTCCCAAGCAATGTAATGTTATCGACAAACCCCAACAGTTGACTGAACGATTAAAGACAGTTCCACAATCTGAGCTCCTAACTGCACTTTCTAGGACGATGTTCAATAGGAGAAATGCCAAGCAATCACTTTGTGTTTCAAAATAGTCCGACATATCTCCTTGGATTTTGACAGCCCATTTTACTTCCTTCATTCTCACTTGTATTAACTGCACAAATTTAGGTGGGATACTTAGGTTTAGCATATCTTGATATAGTTCTTCTCATAGGATGCTTTCATATGCCCTTTGTTAATCAATGAAGAGGTAGTGTGTGCTTATGTTATGTTCCCTTAACCTCTCGTTCTGAAATATTTGGTCGATTGTGGCTCTCCCTCGCATGAATTCAGTCTGATATATGCCTATTTCCCTTTCAGCAAACGGAAGTAATTTCTAGAATAAGATTCTTGAATGGATTTTGTATGCGCATGATAGCAAGGATTGTGACAGTCAAAGATTTCTCAATTCTTATGAATGGGGAATATGACGGTCTTGTACCAATCAACTAGTATAGTTTTTTCTTGCCATATGTCCATGATAATATTGTATATATATCTCGCAAGTTCTTTCCCACTATATTTGAACAGTTCTGATGGGATTCCATCTATCTTCAGAACCTTATTTTTTTTAATGTACTTTATTGCCTCTTCCTTGTCGGAAGGCTCCAGGTCGTCTGCTCGTATTTTCTGTCTCTCTTCCCTAACATGAGGAGTGCTCTCATTCCAAAGTCCTTGGAAATAGTATTTGCTTTGGATCTGGTAGATGTGATAGTAGAATTTCCTAATTTCATTTTGGCTTCTCATATTCTCTATCTCTTCCAGTTGGCTCCTCTCTCA
The DNA here is from genome assembly GCA_948150685.1 of Rhaphigaster nebulosa. Lineage (NCBI taxonomy): Eukaryota > Metazoa > Arthropoda > Insecta > Hemiptera > Pentatomidae > Rhaphigaster > Rhaphigaster nebulosa. The sequence continues at coordinate 197,182,983 of OX411306.1, forward strand.
GGCTCTTTTCTTCCTCTGTAATAGTATTTTCTCTTCTCTTCTCCGAGCTTGGTATTCTTCTACTGAGGCTCTTGTGTGCCTTCGCTAGATCATCTGCCGATATGCATCATTCTTAATACTTGTTATCAACTGGCACTCTTCATCAAACCATCCCTCCTTGCACCTAGCTTCTTGATTACCGACTATTTCTTGAGCAACTTCCACAATTGCCTTCTGGCATCTCCTCCATCGTTGATTCAACTCGCTGAGGCTTCCTATCATCCTGTACATATGCTTAGAGAAGCATTCCCTCTTCTCATAGTCCTTAAGACCCTCAAGATTAAACCTAACTTGTTGCTGTCCTTGTTGGACCCTTACCATTCATATCCGCGCTTTGATCCTGGAGACTATGAGGTAGTATTCGGAATCTATATTTGCTCCTCTGTAGACTCTGACATCCTGCAGTCTTCCTTTGTGTCTGGTGCTCATCAATACATGGTCAATCTAGTTACAAGTAACTCCATCATTAGTAGACACCAAGTACCTAGGTGTATTCTGTTATGAGGAGTTACCAGATCTCTTGATGCCGAAAAATTTATGGTCCTCTGCCCATTTTCATTTGTGGTATTATGGATGCTGTGTGAGCCCATTGTGGGTTTGTATTGTGTCTCCCTTCCTATTTGGACAATGAAATGTCCAATTACCAACTTAACATCAGCTCAGGGACAGCTATCCAGACATCGTTCCAAGTCATTGTAAAAGTGGTCCTTTTATTCTTCTTCAGATGGCTCTATTAGAGCATGTATGCTTATAAAGCTGAAATTGTTGAATTTACCTTTCACTCTGGGGTTCACAGGGGTAAAACCTATAACAAGCTTGGTCAGCTTCTTTCTAAGGATGAATCCAGTTCCATAGGTATGCAGACGATCGTCACAAATATAATAGACAGTGTGGTTTTTCTTGTTGAATGTTTCTTGGTCCGTCCAACTGATCTCCTGGATCACAGCTATGTCTATTTTTTATAGGTCTAATTGTGTTAGGAGCTGTTGTAAAGCTCCCGGTCGGTATAATGAAAGGGTATTCCATGTTTCGATTTTAAAATCCATTAGATGGGTGCAGAGTCGTTTCCTTAGATTCGATCCGGCTTGTTTTTTTACAGGCTTACAATAATATTAGGTTTAAGAGTTATCAGCTTTAGGGTTATCAGCCCACTGCCCCCGAATCAGATGGAGGGGCTGCCTCCTTGTAGCCTCCTGACTGGCTCCCCCATCTTGGGTGGCTACCTTGGAGAGGTAACCCTAGGGTGTGTACTGTGCATGACCTTGATCTATATGTGTGGGATGCATGTAGTGTGCTGTATACATTGTACTGTGTGCTTGTGTTAGTGCAATTGTTCCCCCAACTATGGCTGATTGCAGTCATATGACTGGGCGATGGTTTCGCCACATCCCTACGATGGTAGATTCTACTAAATTAATAATTTATCAGCTGTATTATCTTTTTTTATCTAGTAATTTTTTTTTCCAGGTGAATACGTATTTAAAGGCTAACAGTCGTAAACCAATGTCAGTAGAAGAGATTGCATGTGGATTTATAAAAGTCGCTAATGAAGCTATGTGTCGACCAATAAGGAATTTAACCCAGGTGTGTGTTAAATAGTTATTATAATTTTTATTTGATAAGTGGTTAATGCTTTAGATGGTACTTGTTGGCAGTGGTGATCCACTGAGGGGGAAAAAAATAACCACTGAGAAAAAAAAAAATACGGCTAATTTGTTGATTTAAATTTTAATGGATTACTTTTAAGTAACTGTGAGAAGTTATCATTCGTTAAGTAGGAAGGAAGTTAACCTTGGCCCACCTTGTAAGAAATCATCATCAGAATTGTCAAAGTAATTATGTAATTGTTGGTTGGAATTAAGTGTGTTAAAATCCTATATTTTTATATTATTTTTTAAACCTAATGAAAACTTATCTATATGGTCCAGTGGTTAAGTCATTGAAATCATATAAATAAAAGCCTAATCAAGGTCAAAATAATTTTAAGTTGGTTCAAAGTGTAGCATTTGTCATTGGTTTACTAATTACTGATATACCCTGTTAATCCCTCCTGATGCAGGATAAGACAACATAATCACATATATATTCATCACATCCTGCCAATAATCTCTTATAAATATTCATTGCATATAAAAATGGTTGATGCCTTAAAGAAAGAATATTTACAAACATAAAAAAAAAAAAAAAAAAAAAAAAAAATGGATGGCATAATCCCAGCTTGCTTTATGAATATCCCAAATGCTGTGGTCACCCTGATGCAGGGGAGGACTAAGGAGCAAATTTTTATTTTTAGGTTAAACTAAATATTTGTTTCTGCTTTTTGATTGTATTGACCTTAATTCAGTCAATGCTAATGTTAGGATATGATGTTATTTATTTTGAAATGTACTGCCTACCATACCGTTATAAAACTGCATACTTTTATTAGAGGAGGGGAGTGAAAGATCGGCCGACAATTGAGGTTGCCTCTCCTCAAAATCCTAGTCAAAAATCCTAGTTCTGGCCCTGCCCTGATAGTTCTCTCCCCTTAAAACTACCTCTGGATCCGCCCTTGCTTGCTGGTTACCCATTCTTTGTATAGGAATGATAACATTGACTACAGTTCTTACTGTTACCGAAGAAATACCAGGTGGGTTTTTTTATTCATACTTACTTCGCTTTTTAGTATTTTTTGTCTAGTAGAATATTTATTTTTTGTTGTAAATACTTATAAATAATGTATTAATTACAACATAACTATGGAATGCTTAAAAAAGTTGCAAGAAAAAGGCTTGAAATTTCGTTTTACTGCAGAGCCTCCTGGTGAGCTGTGTTAGGTGTCCGTTCTCCTGGGGCATTGACAAACAGACTGTTGAATCCCCTGACTCTGGAGCGGAATTGGACAAGATTTATGCATAGATAATATATGATAGATAATGGGTGAAATTATCTATTATTCAATGGGTCGAATAAAGATAACTGCATCATCCGTTATCCATAAATAACAAATTATTTAAAATTATGTTATCTTTTATCTTAGATAATTATTTGAATGAAAAAGTATTCAACGGATAAAAATTATTCATATGAAAAAGCATTCAAAAGATGAAAATTATTCAATTGAAAAATCATTTGACAAATAAATATCACTCAAAAAGTTATTCAATTTTCAAATTAAAAAATAATTTATAGTTGAATTTGTTAAATGATTGGAGGCGTATCCAGCCATAAAATATAAAGTAAACAAGAATTGTGGTATTCTGTGGGGACTAGGACAAAGGAGGGTATTTTTTCTTTCTTTTTATAAGTTCTATTCAAAGTTTTGAATTTATTGCTTAGCATAATGTTAAAAATGTATATTAATGTAGATATATTCGTTTAAAATGGCAATTTAGTAGTTTTTTTTTTCATGCAATTGTGTAATCGCAGGCTCACATATCCCTTTGTTTTAATTTTTCCGATTTATTCAATATTGAGTTCCATTATAGGGTTGTTGTAGGGGCTTTTTATGAAATCGCTATTGATTTTAAGATAACGTGCTCGAGCATCAATTTATTTTAGCTTATTAATTTCTTCGCCCCAGGGGCTAGCTGAAGTGCACAGTTAGTGAGGTTTAAACGCTCCCCCGGTTTCCTGAGTTCAGTACACTGCACAAAGACCCACAGAACAATATACTTTACATTGACCCTGGCACAAGGACATATACAGTAAACACCCCAGGGTCTCCTCCCCTGGGAAGACCCAATGGTCATTGGGTATTTAATAGATCCAGTAAGGGGCCTTCTTTACTGGACCAAACACCTATTAAGAAATAAATTGGATTCAAAGAAACATATATGGCCTCGGAACAAACGGACCGTCTATACGGAAACGATGCGGCATGGAAAATGATTTACAATTTGGAACCTGAAATATAAAATCACTGACAGGAAAAGAGGTTGAGCTGATTGAGGAGATGAAGAAACATAAGGTGGACATATTGGGAATTGGTGAAGTAAAGAAAAAAGGAAGTGAGGAGGTAGAGTTAGATGAAGGGGATGTCCTGATATATAAAGGAAAGGGTGTGTACCAAAGGGTGTTCATGCAAAAGAGGGAGTAGAAATAGCCATGTCTCCTGCAGTATACAATATAATGGAAGAATGGGAGCCAGTCTCCTCTAGGATTATACTTGCAGATCTCCATATGAGTTTAGGTAAGACTACTATTATACAGGTATGCTCCCATGATATTGGAATATAGATGATGCCGGGATATTGGACAAGGAATTGTTCTACTCTGATCTGCAAGGAGCAGTTGACAGAAGCAGGAACAAAGGAAGGTCGGTAATTTTGTGTGGAGACCTAAATGCAAGAACCGGACGGAGTTATAGAACCTCATACGGTGCCATGGAACCACATGGAGGTGAAACAGCTAACAATTAAAATGGACAGCGAATGATCGATTTCTGTGTAGACAACAATCTCTTAGTAGGCAATTCCTTTTACCCACATAAGAGGGTACACAAAATTACTTTATCAAGCGCAGTTGGAAATAGTGCCATTGACTATTTCATATAAGATCAGGAAATACGACAATATTTCACAGATGTGAAAGTAATAAGAGGAGCAGGGGTTGTTACGGACCATCTACTGCTGGTCGTGGATACCAGGCTCTTAAGAACCCACAAGCCTAAGCCTAAAGCATATCAACCAATAAAAGTGCGGGCTCTGAACGATCCGGACATGAAACCTCAACTTTGCCAAATTAGAGGAAAACCTCAGAGTTCTGAATCTAGAGGGAGATGCAGAAAAACAATGGAAGGCTCTCAAAAATTGTATTATATGGACTGCCATGGAGATCTTCGGCCTACAGAAATTCACAAAAAAAGGTAAGTGCAGTAAATGGTGGAACACTGATATAAAATTAATAGTGAGTAAAAAGAATCGGGCATGGAAATCCTACCAACAGAATAAGACACCTGATAGCCTTGCTGAGTATAGAAGAGCAAGAAATGAGGCAAAAGAAGCAGTTAAAGCTGCAAAATCAACTAAAATGAATATTCTGGAAAGAATTCGGAAAAAGTCTGGATCAAAACAACAGAGAAAATATCAAAAAGTTTTGGTGCACTGTGAAATTCTTGAAGGGAAAAAGAGCAAAGCCAGTGAGAAACATAAAAGACATTAATGGTGAATTATTGACAGAAACAAGTAAAATCTTAGATAGATGGTGAAGACACTATCTAGATCTCTTCGCTAATAAATTAAAAAGTAGAGAGAGAAGGGAACAGACGCTGTATAATGTCAGTGAAGAAGCCATTCATGAAGAGGAAGTAGAACTGGCTCTTGAGCAAATAAAAACAGGTAAGGCTGCAGGGAGAGACAATATTGCCCCTGAGTTCGTAAACTATGGTGGCCATGAGCTCATTAAAGCACTCCAAGGGCTGTTTCAGAACGTTTGGACACCAAGACAATACAGAAAGATTGGGAATACAGTGTATAATCCCAATTTACAAAAAAGGCAGCCAAACAGAATGTGCTAACTATAGGCCAATTACTCTCTTGTTCGTGGCCTACAAAATGTACCTGTACATTCTGGAGAAAAGACTATGATGGATTCTGGAGGAGCAACAGGCAGGTTTCCGTCCAGAGGCAGACCCAGGATCATATCTTCATCCTATGAAACATATTAGAAAAATCATGGTACAGAGACAGAAGCATGTACCTAGCTTTCCTTGGCCTTAAGGCTGCCTTCAACTCGGCCCCGCGTCAGGAGATAAGGAACGCTCTTGCAGCTAAAAATGTTCCTAGGGATCTCATCACTGCTATGCAGTCTTTATATAATAATTCAAAAGGAGTGAGGATCAATGGAAAAGAGTCTGCTCCTTTTTCCTATTGATTGAGGTGTCAAACAAGGGGATACGCTAAGTCCACTGTTATTTACTATATTTATGGATGAAATCCATAAAATATGTAAAATGCGAACAGCCATCGAAAAGTGGAATATGAGGACAATACTCAGCCAGTCTCTCTTGTATGTAGATGATATTGTTCTGGTATGTGATATGAAGGAAAAACTACAGCAAGGTTTACTGGAGTGACAGGAGTAACTGAAAAGAAAAGGAATGACCATCAATGCCTCGAAGAATAAGATACTGGTCCTTTCCTGAGATGAAGAGGAGGCAGTGGTGGAGGTGTACTGTAATGGTGAAGTTCTTAAAGTGGTTGACAACTTCGGCTACTTGGGAACCAACATAAACAGCCAGGGCAGAATAGCTTGGGAGATAGCAAATAGGATTGCTAGAGCAAACCAAATCTATTAGAGCATAAGCAACAGCATCGTTGGCCATTGGGATGTGGGGCAGGAGACCAAGCTCCACATTATAAAGTCCATGTACCTCTCTACTCTTACCTACGGAAACAGGAGCTGGGTTACGCTCGACAAGCAGATTAGCCGAATAACTGCAGCGGAAATGAAGCACTTATTCAGGGTTGCAGAAAAAACTAGAAGAGACCGCATAAGAAACAAAAGCATTAGGGAGGAGCTTAAAACTCCTGCTTATAAGCCATCATAGAGAAATGACAGCTAAAGTGGTTTGGCCACATTTGTCGAATGAGTGAGGACCGGAAACCCAGAAAAGTGATGGAAGCTCGACCCACCCCAAGAGGCCATGCGGAAGGCCAAGGATTTTGTACTAGGAATATATCCTGAGGATTGGAGGGAAAAAGGAAAAAACACTCCAACAAATGAAGCAGCTCTGTAAGGACCGTGATTCCTGGAAGTGTTGGATTGAGACCCCTCCACGCTAGAAATGGCACAGGGAGGAAGAAAAAAAAGAAGAAGATTCCTTCGATATTGACGTCTCTTGAATTATGAAAGGCTCTTTTTCAAAAATTCTATCAATTAAGGACGTAACATAATAATATACCTTAATATCTAAAAAAAGTGGAATGTTAAAATAAATCGATACTTTATCGTCCGATCTTAAAATGGATAGAATAAAATAGACGTCATCGATACTAACCCAATACTGGACTATAATTGTTTTATTCGTTAACGATAAAACAATTATTCGAAAAATGCTTAAGCGTCAAAAATTGTTACACTCATATTGTTTATACTTTATACTTTGTTTATACTTTTATTTATTGTTATACTTTATACACTCAGATTATTATAACCTTCTAATATTTTTTTTAAAAAACTATAGCTATAGAGTAATTAATACATAAATAAAGTGGTCCATTAATTTTGTCCAGTAGTGTTCACAGTATTTTACTTTTCAATTGTGCTGTGGTTGATTCAAAACTCACTGGAGCTAATGGTATAATATTAATAGTAACATTATTATTTGTTAATATTAATGGTCAGTACAGAGAATATTTATTTATTTCATATTTTGTTTTGTTCAGTTTGGGTTGGGTCTGTTTGTGATGAGAAACAAAATAACATTTACCACCATAAATATAAAGAATGCAAGTAAATATTTTTATCTTTAGGCCAAGGGATATGATACCAGGGACCACGTCTTGGCTTGTTTTGGTGGAGCTGGTGGACAGCATGCTTGTGCTATAGCTTCTGAGTTGGGTATGTCTGAGGTTTTTATTCATAAGTATGCTGGAATACTTTCAGCATTTGGTATGGCATGTGCTGATGTTGTTCATGAAGAGCAAGAACCATCATCTCTCATCTATCATATTGGTAAGCTCAAATTTATAAATTATCATGAGTTTTTAAGGTATCAAATTCATTTTATTTGCTTGTAATCTTTTTTAGTTTAAGGAAAGGAATAAAAGTTCCACCAAAAAAAGTTTTGTTCTTTGAAAAATTCATTTACCTATTAGATATGCTGGGAAATTATTTTAACTTTCTATAAATTATATATGATTTTTTTATTTGTTTAAAATTGAGAAAAATAAATTTTAAAAACAAAATAAAAAACAGGCAATTTAGTGAATTAAAAAATAAGACCAAGTTGCTTATATTTACAATTACAACATAAAAAATTATAAATCTAATGTTTTTAAAGAAAGTAGAATTTCAATAATGGATATTACCTCCTCTTGTTTAATTATTGCCTCAAGCCTTGTCACAAGTTTTGTTACATCTGGCGTGCTTTTCTCAATTTTTCCTTTAAAGCTCTCTTTAGCTCTTGTTACCTATCTGGAATTTTAACTTTCCTTCTACTAAGTTTATCTCAGAGATGCTCTATTGAATTTAACCTGTACTTTGAACTGTCCATCTTAAATTTTCGATTTCTGCATCATTGAGATATTCAGAATCATTTCATCTTTTTGAGTTTTCTTTTTTATTGATTATTGTATAGCTCTTGAAATTGAGAGAGTGCCTTTCTGTATAACTTTCCTTTAAGCAGATTTGTGCTAAATTAACTCTATTGGGAGAGTGTATTGGCTAAGCATGTTAGGGCAGGAGCCTCAGGTTGTCCTAATATTAAGTTCTTAGGACCAGTCCGAATTAATATTGGCATTTCCACTCTGGTTAGATGAAGGTTGCAAACTCTAGAGAGATGTAGGATTGGTATAATAAACCCTTAAGAGGCTATGTAGGTAGATGATTAGCTTGTTATTAATAATTCTGGTCACTCTAGAGAGGTGTCCATTTGGAACATTCATTGTAAGTATTTTATTGAATAGAAAGGAAAGTTGAAACCATATACATAATCTTCGATGATGGAAATATGTCCTATGGCGATTTAGAAAAATATTATTTTTATTCTTTGAATGAAACTGTAATTTAAAGTACTCTCTCAATTTTTAAACTTACTTTTGTAGACATAATAGAGCCCTTTTTTGTGTTTAAAGTGCAATGCTTGTTCAGAAAAAATGAAGAGGCCGTTGAATTTTAGTTTTCATTATATTGAAGAGATATTACATTTATTTTTTTAATTGCAGTTGATCTTATTAAAAATAGCAAGTGCTTATGAAGTTCATCCTCAATAAATAAAATTTAAAAAAATATGCTTTATAACCTTACTGGGGGTAAAATATATATATATATATATATATATATATATATATATATATATATTTTACCCCCAGTAATATATATATATATATTCAAAATACTGAGTTTTTATTTAGTTTTTTTTTTTTTAATCAATTTAAATCATTATTCATTATTTTCATATTTACAGATAATTTCCCACATATTGAAAAACGTTTTGAGGAGCTTATAAAAAAATGTACTGAAAAACTTAATGCTCAAGGTTTTACTAATGAGAACATAAAAACTGAACTTTTCTTGCATATGCGATATAAAGGAACTGACGGTTCAATGATGTGTTCCCCCCTCAAAACTGCTGGTGATAATGCTACCAAATTTGGAAACTTTGAACAACCATTTATTACTAGGTAGTGTTTTTTATTGTTTAAATAAATTGCTTAAATAGTCACTGCGAGAGTTTAAGCCCAATTGTAACTTATTATAACAATTTTTCAACTCCATGCAATTGCTTACTCATTCTCACACTCTGAGAAAACATATGACTTGCCAGAGTCCTTATTCTTGTTTTGCGAAAAATATAACTTCGATGGGCCCCTTGACTTGGCAGGATATAGAATTTTCAACCAAAGGATTACTACTACAGAAAGATAAGATGGTCAGGGTGGTAGTCAAGATATTGATCTCAAAAATAGTTACAACTATTTATTATTATGCCAACATTTCGATCCACATTGCAGTCTTTTTCAGAATATAGTTTGGTATTATTATACATATTAAATTAGATGTAATATAAATCAGTATTATAAAACATTTATGAATTATGAATTTAATTAAGACAAGAAATCAAATACATGTTGATGCTCATCAAGGTTTAAATGGATTATATCAAACAGAAAAGTTTGTACTGGTTTCTTCTTGCATTGAACTAACAATGAACGAAAGGTAGATAGGATGTTAACAGGTAAACAGTTTAAGGGTCAGGGCTTTTCCAGTAATGCCGGTGAGTTATTGGTTTTTCTGTTAAAGATGGGAATAAATTTAAGATTAGACTATTGGAGATATTTATTTGGTCATTTAAGCAAAAATCTGGATTGGATTTGAAGGATTTTATTATTTCAAGTTCTTCATATATATATGTATATATATATATATATATATATATATATATATATATATATATATATATATATATATATATATATATATATATATATATATATGGGTGAATTTCGTTTAAAAAATTATTTATTTGTCTTGTCGTAACAGACCATAGGCATATAATGTCATCTACATACCGATACCAGTATATGACATGTTGAGGTAGTTGAAAATTGTTTGGGTCCAACTACCTCAACATGTCATATACTGGTATCGGTATGTAGATGACATTATATGCCTATGGTCTGTTACGACAAGACAAATAAATAATTTTTTAAACGAAATTCACCTGTCGATTAAATTGATAGTAGAACTGGAAAAAAACAAAACCATAAACTTTTTAGATTTAGAAATCTCAGTAAAAAACAAACATCATGAATTTGGAATTCACCGGAAACGCACCCACACGGATGTCATAAACAATGAAGCTAGGAGACCGATAGCACATAAACTCGCAGCCTTTAATAGCATAATTTACCATCTTTTGAACGTGCCATTAAAAGACTATAATAAAGAAATTGAAATTATATATTCCTTAGCAAAAAATAAAAGGTACAATAAAACCACTATCAATCATATTTAAAAAAAACAAATACAAAAAATGATATTTAATCAACAATTAATGATATCTATTCAACAACCCCCGAAGATAGGCCCATCCCGAAACATTATGTTTTGATTCCATATTACGGCCCCATATCCACCAAAGTCGGAAATGAATTGAAAAAACTTGGATTAAACCCAGCATTGAAAATAGAAAAACCCTTTCCTCATATTTCTCTTCTCCTAAAGACAAAATAGACCCTTTTCAAAAAAAGCGTAGTATACAAACTAAATTGTAATGATTGTGCAGGCAAATATACATGAAAAACTGGAAGATCGCTAAATCAGAAATTAAAGGAACATATACGTGCATATAATAATAATAATAATACAGAGAATTCCAACTTTGCAATTCATTTATATGAAAACAATCATAAATTCATCAAAGACTCAGGAGTTAAATTAATACATCAAGTTGAAAACAGCCTCAAATAAAATATATATGAAGCACTTGAAATAATAAAATCCTTCAAATCCAATCCAGATTTTTGCTTAAATGACCAAATAAATATCTCCAATAGTCCAATCTTAAATTTATTCCCATCTTTAACAGAAAAACCAATTACTCACCGGCATTACTGGAAAAGCCCTGACCCTTAAACCGTTTACCTGTTAACATCCTATCTACCTTTCGTTCATTGTTAGTTCAATGCAAGAAGAAACCAGTACAAACTTTTCTGTTTGATATAATCCATTTAAACCTTGGTGAGCATCAACATGTATTTGATTTCTTGTCTTAATTGAATTCATAATTCATAAATGTTTTATAATACTGATTTATATTACATCTAATTTAATATGTATAATAATACCAAACTATATTTTGAATTGCTTATTCTTGAATTTTTTGTGTGTTTTTATAACTGAGGATGAACGTATAACATTCGAAACTAGTTTTCAATAAAACAAATTTATAGAAGTGGCAAATAATTTATCAATCCCTAATTAGATTGATTCTCCTATACCATAATGCGGATGTCAACTGACCTAGCTAAATCTGTGCCACTTTCAGAGTATCCATTATCCATGCCAAATCACATATTGAATCCATAAAAATTCTTAAGTATAGTTATGGACCATGAAAATGTATGACAGCATGTCTTAATGCTACGCCCTTATGTTGACTAGAGGGTAATTTTTACTGTGAATATGGATTCACGAGAGGAAAAAGCATATCCCCATTGACATCTGAAAACTTGAATTTTCAAATAAGGGCAATAAAATGTAAAATAGGTAAACTAAATAGAATAAGCAAGTTTTATTCTATTTAGTTTTGAAATATATTCCTATAACTACATGATTTTATTTCCAATATTGTAACCAGTCGGATGTAAGCTTTTGATTTATTTTATACTACTCTAACATTTTCTTTTTCTTTAGCACTTTATATACTTTCATTTTATCTATTCATGTGATCCTCATCTTTGTTTTATCTTGTCTTTTAAGCCCTGAAGGTCTGAAACGTAGGTTGAAAAATCGGTATTCATTAAATTTATAATATTATAACAGTATTATATAAGTATTATATAATATCATGCAATATTTTGTATAATTCTGACAGCTGTCCTGACCTGTATGGTCAACTATTCCTTGCATAAAAAAAAAAAAAAATCATAATTAATACTTCAAATGCTTCCTTTTAGTTTGAGTACCTTTTTTAAAATGAAAACCATCCTAAACAAAAATAATAATATAGAACCAACAGAGTTAAAATGCACTGTATTCTAAGGGATGTTTGAATTACATTAAAAAAAAAATTCTTTTGCCATAAGCCATGGCTGAAAATTGAGGTTATATAGCTATCGCCTTTCTTAGAAAATAAATTTAATGAAATAAGTATATGTGTATGTAACTGTCCAACAGTCCACACATATACTTTGAGCTGTGAAGCCCTAAAGAAGACTGCAATGTGGATCGAAATGTTGGCATAATAATAAATAGTTGTAACTATTTTTGAGATCAATATCTTGACTACCACCCTGACCATCTTATCTTTCTGTAGTAGTAATCCTTTGGTTGAAAATTCTATATCCTGTCAAGTCAAGGGGCCCATTGAAGTTATATTTTTCGCAAAACAAGAATAAGGACTCTGGCAAGTCATATGTTTTCTCAGAATGTGAGAATGAGTAAGCAATTGCATGGAGTTGAAAAATTTTATAATGTCACAATTGGGCTTAAACTCTCTATCTTTTATGGCTATTGATAGTTGAAATAATTTGCAGATATTTGTCTGAATATGGTTTTACATTAAAGGAAAGAGATATATTAATTGATGATATCAGGGTGAGAGGAATAGGAAAAACTAAGTTGGACGATGAGGTAGATCTGCCAGAAGCAACTAGTCCTCCAGTAGTGGATAGGGTAAGCTTATTCTTGATCTTAATCCTATAACTTATTGAAATTGATTTAGAGATAAATTATCAGATTTACACAAACTAATGTAATTATTAACAGCTACCATAAACTATTAAGTTCTTGAATTATAACTTTGGTGTAACAAGAGCCTAGATTAAGATAATAACAAGTTGTCTTCCTGCGACATACAAGAGAAGCTTAATGGTTCTTGCGATGATTCGATTGCAGAAACATTTGATCATTCCAAAGTAGCTTTTGTTAGCGGCTAAAATCCTCCTATGGATTTCCGGCTTTATGTCATTGTCATAGTTCACTTGCGTTCCAAGGTATACAAACTTGTCCACCCACTCAAGAGTACTGTCCCCTACTCTAATTTCTGGGGATTCTTTACAGCGATCATTGAGGGATGCCCAATTCAAAGAAGTTCTTATAGAGTTCATCTCTATAAATGCTATCGTATGCAGCCTGAAAATCAATGAAGAGGTGGTGTGATTGTCCCTCGCTCTTTCCAGTAAGATCCTGATTGAGAAAATTTGGTCTTTAGTTGATTTTCCACTCATAAATCCTGCTTGGTATGTTTTAATCTCGCATTCTGTAAACGGTATCAGTCTCTTATATAATACCGGCGAGAAGATTTTATACGTGCATGGAAGTGAGATTCATCCATAGTTTTGACATTTAAGGACATCTTGTATTTTATGGATGGAACATAATATACAACCCTTCCACCCATCTGGGATTTCTTCAAGCTCCACACCTTCATGATAATGTCGTGATGTACTTGGTCAGCTCGTCACGCCATATCTTAAGGATTTCTGCTAGTAGACCACCGGGGCTAGAAGCTTTATTGTTACTTAAGTACAACAAGGCATCCTGTACTTCTTCAAAATCAGGTGGCTCCAACTCTTCTGTCGGAATTTCTTGATAATCCCTGACCTCCACCTCGCCCTCTCCCAGTAGTGAGCTGAAGTGGTCCTTCCATCTGTTCAGCGCCTCGGAAAAAACAATAGTCTATTAGACTGGAGATAAGACCGTGGTCGATTTGATTTGTAATGACGCCATCATTGAATCGCCATGTTATCAGATGGATCTTTTTGTGAGGAAAGCGTGACTTCCTATAATCAATCCTTTCGACGCAGCAAAGTTGAATAATCATTTGCTATTGTCATTGGATTCCTCATGTATGCTGTGCATGCCAATAATCGGTTTAAACTCTTCCTCTTTCCCGATTTGGACTTACAGTCTCCGACAACTATTTTGATATCAATTCTTGAGCACTCATCCAGGCATTCCTCCAGTCTGGCGTAGAACTCATCCTCCTCTGAGGATTCTGGTGGGGCATGGACACTGATGAGGCTAAAATTGTATTCATATTATTGGGGTAGGAAAAAAAATTCAAAAAGTTTGTTGAACAAATATATGCAATTAAATCATTTAATCTAAAATAAATAACAGCACGTACTTTCATCATGCTCGTTGTTTGAAGTTTAAAGCAAAAATAAAATGTGTTTTACTGAGACTAGGTTTGCAAGAACATTGAATTTTGACTCGATTAATCATTTGCGGAAAAGAAGGCAAGAAGAGTTTTATGAATAATAGTTGTAAACAAAACCTAGTTCAAGCTCTTCTACTGCTATTACATGAAAACTTTATTAAAGTAATTATTATTAAATTATACTATCATGATTAAGTAATTTTGAACAAAAAATGTGTAGTATTATATGTAAAACAATAAACTCTTGTTATTATAATGTAGTAATGAGTTTCGTTTTCATAAATCCTTAATTCGTGTATTAATATTATTTAATAAAACGCATGAAATACTGAGTGGGAAGGGCCCGGAATCACCTGACGGCGGCCCTGGTGATATTTTAAATTTGTATAAATATAAAAATATATTTACATTAGATATATTTAATATATAAATTAGAAATACATATAAGCAATTGTCCTATGTCAGCGAGGGTCAAACTGAATCTGAAGACATAATTACGTCATTTACTGTATTAAATTTCACATATTTAACGTTGTGAAATCCTTAAACATGTGGAAAAGAAATCATCAGATATATTTTTGAGTAAAAAGAAATTGTCGTATAGTGTCACAAATTTGTTTCAAGATGGTCGAGTAATCTTGATTACCGAGATCTACGGAAAGTTGATAAATTCGACTCTTGCCCTTGAATACAATCACATTCGGAAAAAGTTTGTCAATATTTAGCGTGATTCTCACGTCTTATTCCTCATCAATGAATGTTCGGGCTCCTATGTTAGAAACCCGTTTATTTTTAAATAGTTTTTCAAATTATCCGAAAACTATACTCTCTTGGAACATTCAAGGTGCTAATTTGAAGGATAATTAAATTGTATTGAATTTTCCACCCAAAGCGATAATGAAGCTTCATCAAAATCTTTTGAGCCATTTTAGCACTACTGTCTACAGAAAATAATTTCCCTTGAATATAATCAAATTAGGAAATAGTTTGTCAATGTTTAACGCGACCCTCACGTATTAATCCCATTTATGAATTTTCATGCATTATGAATTTTTAGATATCAATTATTCAGAAATTTTATTGAATACCATGGATTGGCAAAATAAAAGTTTCTACATTCTTTAATAATTAAAAAAATAATAATAATAAAAATACTGTTCTATCTACAAAATATCATCTATCTATCTAATTAGCACTACAACCGGGGATTCGGTCTTGCTTTCCTCTAAGAGCTTTTGTCATACAGCTTTATCCATTGCTGTCATCTTCCAGTTTGGTTTCTTGAGAATCCTTGTGTCGCACTGTCCACCCACCTTAGTTTGGGTCTACCCCTCTTTGTTGTTTGGTCAATCTTAGCATTGAGCAATCTTATCTTATCCTTTATACTAAATAATGTATATGAATTGAATAAATTTTGAATGTTAATGTTGTTTTGGTAGTAAATTAACAAGTGCAGGGAACTGAGATGCAAACTCTCCACAGAAATTTATCGACACCAACATATTGTGAATTGACCAGCGACTTAGCTGTTGCTATGCTACTGGACTCTCTGTTCTCCAAAGACAACGTTGTTGTCTTATATATTTTATAGAAAAACGATCTACTGTGTGTTAATAACTTGATCGACTAACATGGTACGACAGAGGATTGACGCACTTTGCCCGGGACAAACTAATTTACTCGAATAGCCTGACATGTTTGAATTAAATATGTAGTTGTGAATATTTTTTAGAAACTACAGCCAATTCTCAATATGTAGTAATAATTAAATTAATAGAAATATGCTGAGCTAATTCATAGAAAGCTTGTCTTTAGATGAAATCATCAGAGAAACAAGCAGAGGACTGACGTTACTAAGTTTATTATTTTTAAAAAATATATATTTAGCTATTGATATGTTGTTTGACTATTGACTATTGTTGAAATAATCGCTATGTACATACAAGATTATTCAAACTTATATGCTAGAGCATCAATATTGCAAGTTTTGTGAAAAATATCCACAGCATAAATAATTTATATTTTTTCATTCTTTAACTATTATTTGTGTTATTCCTAAATAGTTTTATTTTATGTTCTTATAGGTCACAAAAGTGTACTTTGAAAGCTCAGGCTTTGTAGAAACTAATGTTTACCTATCCAAGAATCTTACTAATGGCCAGGAGATGAGGGGTCCTGCTATTATCATTGATGATTTAAGTACAATCGTTGTGGAATCATTATGTGTAGCGAAGATCTCACCAAAAGGTGATATAAGGATTGATGTTAAAACAGAGCCCAAGCCTATCAGTTCCATTCTGGATATGGTTCAGCTCAGTGTGTTTTCCCACAGATTCATGAGTATTGCTGAGCAGATGGGCAGGTTTGTTCTTCTAGCACATAAGACTATATATTATATATGATTACTCCTACAGGAATATATTTGGTATATAACTATTAAAGAAATATAATTGGAAGTGTGAAGGTCATTTAACAAACTTTGAAATGATTGTGGTTGATATCCTATTTCAAAAGAAATTTGATGAAAAATTGTAAGACCCAACTATTATTGTCTGAATTATATATATTCATTGGGTAAAAGAATAAATGGGTACCCTTAATTAGGAAAAAAACCTGGCGGCTAAATGTGATCCTGACCAAATCACCTCTTTGCACAACTGTTGACCTAGAAACAGCATAATCCTTAAAAAGTACTGAATCTTCATGGGTTGGAGAGGCACAGGTTTTTAATTTATATTTCTTTTTGTTCTGTTAATCAAAGTATACTCTATCAGAGCTTGAATGTTGTCCCACCTCTCAGACAAAATTAATCATAGAAAAGTATAAATCTGGTTCTCTTTAGAAAATCTTTTCAAGTTATTACTTTAATAATTGAAATTCTACATGGGCCATATGAAATGAAAATCTAAAGCAATATTTGGCTATTATGATAGATGCAGTAAAATTATTCAATGCACTCCTCCAAATTACACATAATTGAAGGGTTAGCTGCAAAAAGAAAGTAGCTCCATCGTGGGGGAGTTTGGACTTAGATATACTATTTTGTGACAACAAATTCTTTTGTCAATGCTGTCTCCTTTTTGCAGCAACCCTACAATTCCCTCCAATTTTTGTTGTGAGCTTTATAAATAGGTCTTATTTTTGTTGTGAGCTTTAAAAAAGAGGTCTTATTTTAGGTATGTTCCATTGATCATTTTAATAATCTTTTAATTAATCCTTGTGTGCATTAATTTGTATTTATATTCAATAAACAAGAGACATATATTACTTGAGCTATGCCTACAAAAAAAAAAAAAAATAGAAAAATTATTGAAATAGAATTCATGAGGCAAAAGTTGCATCCTCCTGGGTACATTAACATAATTAAGTTTACTGCTTAAGTCAGATACCTAGATTTGTTTTCCTCTATAAAATCATCATCATCTGGTGCAACAACTCTTCACCGAGTCTGGGCCGTCTCCAATAGTCCCTATCAGTTGGCTCTATCCTGAATTGCATCTCTCCACTTATGAATATTGAGTAAAGTTATTGCATCTTCTGTAACAGCCTCCATCCACCTCTTGTTCGGTCTTTCCACTCTTCTTGCACTGTAGATTTCCTCGATGAGGATCTTCTTGGGAATTAAAATGTCCTCCGTTCTTGCCATTTGGCCTGAATACCATAGTCCCATCCAAGCTTGACTGCCTTAACAGCACCTGAGCTATTGAAGAGATTGTCTCAGTTACTGCGTCTTCTCCATACTTTACCTAATTTTATTGGTCCGAAGATCTTTTGTAGGATTATCCTCTCGGATATAAGAAATCTTTTCTCATCAGCCTTTGTTATAGCCGATGCCTCTGAGCCATGTATTTACAGTGGTCAGATGAGTGTTGTATAGAGCATCACTTTTGTCTCCTTTGAGAGGAACCTGCTTCCTTAGGCTGGTACTCACATGTAACAAACTGCCATTCCATTCCTCTGTACCGAACAAATCCCAGGATCAGGACAGCAAAACTTCAAAGAAATGATGTTCGGGAGAACGGATCAGGTTCAGCTCCACTGAACTGACCAGTTGTTTTGGCCTGCTTTTCTTCTCTCTTTCCTACTTGCATAAACTTATTCTTTATTATGCTGGCACTTTCTTGGCTGCCCCCTCCATTGCAAGAAATGCTTCCTTCAGTCCTCTTTTAGGTCTCATTATAATTTCGAGATTGTATGCATAATCTAGGATTGGAGCCAGTTTGTTAAATAGTGTCTCACCAACCTTGATTCCTGAGTTCCTAATGGCTTTTTCTTCTGCGAGATTGAAGAGTAGGCAGACAAGGGCATCACCTTGGCTCATCCCTGTGTCTATGCTGAACTCTGAGAGATCAGATTCAATTTTTACTGCACGCTTTGATCCTTTCATTGTCATTTTTACAAGACGAATGAGTTTCTTGGGTATACTCATCTCTTTCAGGACTTGATATAGTTCATTTCGATCTACATTATCTTAGGCTGCTTCAAAGTCAACGAAGAGGTGATGGATCACCACATTACTCTTTGCACTTCACCAGAATTAGCCTTAGTGAAAATATCTGTTCTACTGTAGACTGTCCCTTTCTGAAGCCTGCCTGGTGAAAACTGAGTTCTCTCTCTGATTACAGGATGAGCTGTGCATTCAAAATGTTCGACAAAACTTTATAAGCACAGGAGAGAAGGATGCCATCGGTAATTCTCACACTCAGTCTTGTCTCCCTTTTTATGGATTGTGCACGTTATTGCCTTACTCCACTCTAAAGGCATCTGCTCCTCTTTCCACACTTCAAGGATAAGGTTGTGTAGTGCTTTCTTGAATCCTTCTCCACTATTTCTAAAAAGCTCAGACTGAATGAGTTTGTTAGTGGCACCTTCAAGTTCATCCTCATCTGGGCATTCTAACTTAACCTATTCTAACTTAACCTATCTGATATGGGTTCTACTCTGATCAAAATTTTTTTAAAGTGCCTAACCCATCTCTTAAGAACCTCGTCTCTTTGTGTAAGGAGGATTCCATCTTCATTTTTGCAACATATTACCTTGGGCTTGAAAATTTATTTTCCTTAATTTACTCTATGAAAGAATAATCGGCTTACGTTAGTGATTCTGAAGTTCTCTACGTCTTTCATCTGATTATTCTCCCATGTCCTTTTCTTCCTTTTGTGAACCTTTTTCTCTGTCCTTCTCGCATCGTTTTAGAGAATATTAGTGTGCCTGATGTACTTCTGTACCATTTTCTTATATGCCTCTTATTTTTATTATTTGCTATAAGTTGGCATTCCTCATCAAACATTGTGATCTAGCTGCATTTGTCTTAAATCCTATGGTCTCTTCAGCAGTAAATAATATTGCATTTTTTATACATTTCTAATGTTCATCAATTTCACCATTTATGCACTTCAGTTCATCAGCCAGTTTCTCTTCCAGTCTTTTTTGATAAGGTGCAAGCTGATTGGTTTTATTGAGTCTTCCAGCTTGATTCCGACGTTTACGTACAGCTGGCATCCTGGTTCGAATTCCAGCAATGCTCATGTAGTGGTCTGTGTCTAGATTAGCTCTCCTGTATGGCCTGAACTTATTATCAGGAACTTATAAAGAAGTGGCCAATTTGGTTGGCCATTCTGTCGTCTAGCATTCGCCATGTCTCCTTATATATACTTCTATTTGGGACCAGGGTACCTCCTACCACTACTCCATGTGCAGTCATAAAGCTTTTAAGCCTGTCCATTATCATTACTTCTTTCATTGAGACTGAATTTCCATATATACTACAGTATATAGGAGAACAGTGCAAAATAAACAACAGCATTTTTACATTCATGAATTTTTGGTCATAACTTTGTCTTGGCAGTAAGAAGTCCGCCCAAATTTCTGGGGGACAACCCTCCTTGGGGAGGGGAGGAGGAAGGAAGGGTCGAATTGGCATTATATTCACAAAATAACTTGCACAAATTAAATCGAGTTAGATATCTTTTATTATAGTTTTTTGTTTCGGAATCAAATGAGACCTAACTTCTAAACTATTAACTGTATTGTCATGGGAGTGCTCTCATTTGATTCTGAGACAAAAAATTATTTTGGTAATACCCTGCATCCTTTTCAATCCCCCGATTTATACTACCAATACAAAGTTATGACCAAAGTTTCATGAATGTACAAATTTTGTTGTTTATTTGGTCAATTTGGGCTTATTTTTCCTGTGTTAATAGTAGATTGCTATTGTGGTTTCTGTATGACTTGTGCATTAAAATCACCAAGAAGATTTTAATGTATTTTAGTATAATGTTGAGGACATCTGTTTAGCATCTTTTCTAGGTCTACATAGACCTGGCCCTTTTCTTCATCTTGGGCTACTTCTATGGGTACATGGCAGTTTATTGGTGAGAAGTGAAAGAATCTCCTTTTATACGAATGTAGCATGACCTCAGACTTAGGGAAATAAATTTTAGTACTAATTGCCAGGCTCGACATCTCACTACAAATCCTGTACCAAAATTGTGGTGGATTCCATTTCCTGGATAGCTGTCATGTCTGTGTTTTATTTGTTAAGTTCTGCAAGGTTTGCCTCTAGGGCTCCGAGTCTATTAAGAGATAAAATATTCCAATAACCAGTATATAGGTGCTTATGACAGTCTTTGGATATTTCTGATTAGACATCTGGGTTTAATTTTTTGTGTTTGAGAGATAGTATTTTAAGAAAGAAGGGCAGTCAACTCTTGCTCTCTGAGTCAAGTGGAGGGGTTCCTTCCTTGGAGCATTCTGACGTATTCTCCCATCCAGGGTGGCTACCTATGGGAGATTAGTCCAGGGTATGTACTGAATCTGGCCTTTGTCTGTAAATGTGGTGTTCATAGTCTGCTGTATGTAGTGTATTATTTGAGCATCAGAGTAGTTGTTTCATCAACCCAGCAGGCCATTCGCTAATTATAGTCTGTAGACTGGGCGATGGGGCCACTATCTATCTATACCAGCTAATGCCTCTATAAAATGGAGTTCCTAAAAAAATATTTCACTTAACACTCTTACTTAGCCAGTAATGTAGTTATGGAGTCTTTATTTAGATAATTATTATAGATTCATGTCCGCTAAGACAGGTGAGAATATTTTAATAAAGTATAAATGCATTAACAAATTATATGTTTCTGGTTTTCGTGTACTGTAATATAAATGTCCATTTTAATTGTTTTGACATCAATGATAGTAGGACTTTTTTGGTCTTGGCTGAAGATGTTCATAAAATTCCCATAAAAGTAAAACCCGGTTTTATCAGAATTGATATTTTTTTGTGTTAAAATAAAGGAGGCTATGGATCACATTGGTCTGAAGTGCCACGGAGATTATATTATATTGTGTTATGCCCAAAATATCTGGAAGTTATTCAATATTCTACATTTGGCAGTTATTGATTCAGATACTGCATCGTTAACATTTGCTTTTTAAAATTGTATGCTGTATATTTTTTCAACATGAAAACCAGCCTATAACTAGTTTTCTGTAATTTTTTCCTTGATACCCAGTTTTAATTATATTTTATTGTAAAAATTAGGGTTCTTCAGAGAACTGCTATTTCAACAAATATAAAAGAAAGATTGGATTTTTCATGTGCTTTATTTGGCCCAGATGGAGGTCTTGTTTCAAATGCTCCTCATATTCCAGTTCATCTTGGTGCTATGCAGGAGGCAGTTCAATATCAGGTACATAGTTATTATTTTCATTTATTAGAGAATAAATGATATGTTATTATTTTTATTTTTTGTAATAGATATGTATATAAAAATAAAGTGCTCTACTATAATTATATAGGATGCATATAATTATTTATATATTTGGTTATTTATGGCACAATAACAAAAATAAAATTACACCAGAAATAGAAAGAAGAATTATGTTAGGGTACTGTGCATATTTTGCAACCTAAAGTTATTTCGTTCCCAACTATTGTCTGGAAAACTAAAATGAAATTATATAAAACTCTGGTTAGGCCTGTAGTTATCTATGGCGTAGAGACTTGGTGCCTCTCTGCTGCAGATAGAAACATACTTAAGATATTCGAAAGGAAAATTGTGAGGAGAATCTCGAGTGAAAATTTGGTCTATGGAATTCGAAGAATTGAGAGCAATGAAGAAATTTAGAGCATCTTAAAAAATAAAGATTTAGTTAATTGCATAAAAGTGAGTAGATTAAAATGGGCTAGACATGCTACATGAAGGAGGATATAGTGCAGCTGAAAATTCTGGAAGTAGTGATTGATGCTAAATGAAGCAGAGGAAGACTCCCAAAGCAGTTGGGAGAACGAGGTGAGAAAGAACGCCAGAATTCTAGGAGTTAGAAACTGGAAAGAGGCTATCAAGGATAGCTGCCAAACTTCGACCTGCAGCGCCATCGAGTGAGTGAGTGATATACTCCTATAAGGTTGATTTTCATCATCCTCATCTATTATTAGAAGTGTTCAGTAACCAGACTACCTCATCTAGAAGAGGGTGCAGATTATAAGCTAAAATAGAAAAATTACTATGTATCTGTAAAACAATGGCCAATTGGCATTCAAGATCTACGAGGCGATCTTGTCAGCTCTAAATTACAATAGAAGCTACAATGACAAACCTTCCTTATGATGAAGGTGCTATGAGCTCTATTATTAATGAAGGTGTTATTTAGCCTCACCTCCCTGCACCCTGAGGTTGAAATAATCTTGAGATTTGGAAATACAAGGGCATGAACTTTTGTGTTGAAATTGATAATCTTAGAGAGACACAGCACAAGATTGAGAGGTGGGAGTATGGAGGATGAATAATCCATTAGAAGATGTCTGTAGTTCATTAGCCAGGTTTACCTCCTCAATCTTAAAAGATCATCAGTCTTAAAAAAGCTGAGAGGTTGCGTTGTAGACTAATTGAATTCTTCAGTTACAGTCAGACAGCATTGGTGCATGAGGAGGTTAGGCAACTTGATCAAGAGTATTAGAGGATTGTAAAGAAATTCTTAATACTCTCTCCCTCTGCAAAATAATTCGAGTTGAGTGGATACCTGGTCTGAGTGAGATTTCAGTATTAATAAGAGTGAAAAGAGGGCTGGCTTACTGCTGGCCTGAGCTCTCCTTGTATATACTGTTATTGATTACTATTATAAAAAGAACACTTTTTTTCTCTTACTTTAATTTGCTTATTACTAATTTTTGAATACTTTTAGATGAATGTACTAGGTAAAGAACTGAAAGAAGGTGATGTCATCTTGACAAACCACCCAAAGGCCGGTGGGTCTCATCTTCCTGACTTTACTGTCATTACTCCTGTTTTTTACAAGTAAGTAAATAATGATTCTTCTAAATGATTTTTTTTTGCTTTATTCACTCTCTCACATTATACATACACAAACACAAATACACACACATACACACATGTTATGCGATGACGAACAGATTCAATAAAAAAAAGGAAGGGTTGAGAAATAACTAGCACGACTTTTGAGACAAGACTGTTTATTCATAAAAGTAATCCTCCTTTTATACACATGGAATGTTTACATTCCAGGATGGTATTAAGGTTGATACTGCCACGCTTCGGTCTTGAACTCCCTTCCCTCCCCCCCCCCTCCCCCCCCCACCAGTTTACGAGAATCTTCATAAACTTTATATTCGAACTTAGCATGTTAAACTGTTCAGGGAGTCCAGAATGGAGCGGACAGTCGATCAAACCTTACTATCTTACACATGATCATTAAAAAGACAAAAAAAAAAAAGACAATCTTCTATCACTAGCTTGTGTTTAACATGAAGCTTGCATGCCCTCCTACCGTGTCAATTCTTTCTCTCAGTTAGACCCCATTCTCTGGTAGACAGTTGTCCCTATTCTTACCTCTCCCATCTGATCTCGTACTTTTAAATTCTCCCTCTCTACCCTTTTCCGTTTCTCGCATTCTATTTTTCCCTGTATTCACTCCCAAACCTTCCCAATCTCTAACCTACTACTGATGATCGCTTCCACTGTTTCCTCATTAGTTGTGATTTTCCCAAAATCTCATCCCACCCACACATTCAAAACAAAACTTCGACGGCTGAGAATCCCGTGATAGTTATATTGATATCCCGTGGTAGCAGCACCAGTTATGCGACTCCGGACTGATTAAATAAAAAAAAAAAAGGAAAGGGTTGAGAAATTACTAGCAGGTCTTCTGAAACAAGACTGTTTATTCTTAAAAGTAATCCTCCTTGTATACACATGGAATGTTGTTTACATTCCAGGATGGTATCAAGGTTGATACTGCCACGCTCCAGCCTTTAACTCACACACACACACATTAGAAATTAAATTAGTTTTTGACACACAATATGAATATTTTTCTATGATCATTTTAGTTTAAAATACTACACTGTTATTTTAGTGACTTTCTTATAGGTAGTAAAACTCTAACATTATTCAGTAAACACATTTTTTTTTGTTTTATTTTAAAGCTTTTATAGAACCTAGGAATTGTGGCAGTTATTTAACAGTGGTGGGCTGCTTAGAGTTTTTTCAGTTGTTTTGATACAAATATAGACTCAAAAACATTAGAAATAAATATTCATCTTTTCCAACTTTAGGAGTGTTTAGGACCCTTTCTAGCACCCTGGACCCTGATTTGTATTCTTCTAGGTGACCTTGAGTAGTTTTTTTTTCATTTATTTCAAAACCTTTCAATATTTTTTGCTAAAAATTTGTTAGGATTATTAGAGAAAATGTATCAATAAATCTACAGAAGGGCAGATTTATCAATTTTAATTTTAAATTAAATTTAATTGTATTAATTAATTTCTTTGGTAATTTTCTTTGGAAATATAAGTGATTGAACACTCATGATTGTACGTCTGAAAATTTCGTATTTTTGGCGCTTTGTTTCTTTTTCTCAGAAATCGAAATACAGTAGAGCGTCGATTATCCGAACTAATGTTGCCAGTGTTGGTTCGGATAATCAAAACTTCGGATAATCGAAATTCACGTACTCGCACACTATATATGTATATGTATATATATATACATATATATATATATACATATATATATATACATATATATATATATATATATATATATATATATATATATATATATATATATATATAAATTAATTTATTTATTTTTTTATATATAATAAGAAAAAGGAGATCTAAAACAACAACTTTGAAAAAAAAACATGTTTGTTTATTTATATAAATATAGTATGTATGTGCATAGTGAAAAAACCAGTGTCATAAAGTACATATAAATTGTTTAACTTAGTCACATGTACATAATGAGATGAACAAAAATATGTATTTACCTGTTTGCAAAGAACTAAAGTGTATCTAATCAAAGCTTTATCAAAATTAATGCTGTGGCATATAAAATGTCATGACCAAATTAATTAAAATTACACATATAAAAAAAAAAAAAAAAAAAACCGTTCCGATAATCGAACGTTCGGATAATCGACGCTCCACTGTAGTTACAGATTTAAAACGTTCACACCTTCCTTTTAATCAATTTTTAATTACAAATAAAAAAAAAATGTGAATCTTGAAATTTACACCGATTTTATTTCATTGGTAATTGGTTTCTGTTCAGTCATTGATTATCATACAGGAATTGATTATCCTAGTGTCTGTTTCTTTCAAATATCATTAAAAGTAAGGTGTGAAAATTTTAAATCTATTTCGATTTCTGAGAAAAAAAAAACTTAGTGTCAAAAATATGAAATTTTTGGACATATAATTGTGTGTGTTCTATCACTTATATTTCAAATGAAAATTTATTGGTAAATCTGCCCTTTTACACAGATTTATTGCAAAATTTTTTCTAAAGATTCTACCAAATGTTTTGAAAAAAATATTGAAGGGTTTTGAAATAAATGAGAAAACTACTCAGGGCTGCCTAGAAGCATACAAGTCAGGTACAGAGTACTAGACCTCCCTTGAATAATTTAGTTTTGATTTGATGTTTATCTGGTACACATAGTTTTAGAATATAGATCTAATTCCGTGATAGCATTAATAATAAGAAAATAAAAAATAAATCCAAGCCTTATTTTACTAACTATACTGGGCATATAATTTCTTTATCATATAAGACTGTGGAAATAATATCAAATGGAAATTAAAAGCAAATATTAGTTTGTACAAAGAAATTGTTTATGATTTGAAGATGAATTATAAACAAAGATATAGAGGTAAGTAATATATTAAATTTTTGGCATTGCGAAGAGAATAGAAAACCACATGCTAAATACAATATAATCCCAAAATTGCAAAATATGCAGATACGCCATACCGATGATATTCAAATATGTGGTTTACTAAAGGAAACTCTTTTCTTTCTTGTGCCAACAATCATCCTTATCTATAAATGAATTATTATTGTGCAAAGTTCCTGCCGTCATTTACCTTTGCTGTCTGACGTATAAACTATTTTCAACTACAGATAACTCAAAATAATTCACCAAGACTGGTTACTGACTCCACACTACATTACATGAGGATATTGGAATCCCCTTATTAAGTGATTTTTCAGAGATAAGATTTTAAATTTGTTTGTTAAGTAACTTTAAATTATTTTATCATTAGTGTTTTGAATGGTGCATGCACAGATATTATTTCAATTATTAATTATATGTATATATATATATAATTATACCTTTTATATGCTTACTGAATTCCAAGCTAATGTAGGTATAAATAAGTTGTAAATATTACATGTAATAATTTAGGCATTATCTTTAAGTGAAATATGAATAGGCAGAGATCCTAATTATATATAAGAATATATTGGAATGAGTATTACAACATTTGCAGAAGATAAAGTTTGTTTGAAACTGTTGCCTACACTTTTTTCTCATAGCTACAGAGTAATTGTTAGTAACTGTAAATAAAATTTCTTCTTTCTGTCTGTAATTTCATTACAAACACCATAATAATAATTTTTGTGTTAAGAAAATTACCAGGGTACAATGTATTTAGAAATAACCTTGTATTTTAAAAAAATAGAGTTATTTAAGACAAATTCCTTATTTTTTTAGGAACATTCCCGATCCAGTATTTTTTGTAGCTAGTAGAGGGCACCATGCTGATATAGGTGGTATTACTCCAGGTTCCATGCCTCCTCACTCTAAAACTCTGATGGAGGAGGGAGCGTCATTCAAGAGTTTCTTTTTGGTTAGGGGTGGCAAATTTATGGAGGAAGAGCTGACTGAAGAATTAATGAAGCCAGGAAAGATACCGGGCTCATCAGGGACTAGGAATTTAGCTGACAACATTGCTGATCTCAAGGCTCAGGTCGCTGCTAATCAAAAAGTAAGGCAGTCTATTACCTCACATAATCTTATAGTAATCTTCCTGAAGATTATTATTTTTTTTACTCTCAATCAGAGATTGTGAAATCCTTAGATGTGCAATCTTGCTTGACAAAGAGTTTAGAGCTGGATTGACAAAAAAAAAACCCATTTAATTTAGTAACACTGCTATTCTTCTTTTTGTTCAGGGTATTAAACTGGCACAGGAACTTGTCGACCACTATTCTTTAGAGGTTGTTCAAGCTTACATGGGCTATATTCAGCAAAATGCTGAAACTGCAGTGAGGGATCTGCTGAAGGATATTGGGATCAGGTACAATGAAGGAAATTCCAAACAAACAATCCTCTCAGCTGTTGATTACATGGATGATGGGAGTCCGATACATTTTTCAGTACAAATCGATATTGATTCAGGGACTGCTATTTGTGATTTCAGGTAATTCTGTTGCATCAAGTCATAATTATATACTTCTGTTAATAATTTATCAACGAAAATTGATTGTTAGTTATTTTAATTGAACTTTCATTACTCTAAATACTATTCAAGGATTTCATGGATCAACATCATTTCTAGACTCTCTAAATTTTATTAAAATTTAGAGATTAATATTCTATATTTTATAACACTAATAAAAAACAACTGAATTTTTGTATATTTCAAAATAAGCTCCTGATCAAAATTAGAGTAACACCTTAATTTTTAAGCAATCTTACTTAAAAGATTTGTTTATAACCGGTAAGTATTGTTGAAGGAATCTTTGGAATTTGTTAAATACTCCACAATTCTCGTCTGGTTGATCGCTTAGTTACCCAGTTTCACTGCTCTTGTTTGCAAATAACCAATTTTTTTACAAGGTGTTTTAATTAGAAACTTTAACATTTAAAGTTTCTGAGTTGGCGCTCGACCACACGCCTCGCTGCCCTGAAGATGGCCTAAAACTTAGGCCGAAACGTCGGCACAAAATATATAAATTCGCTTATGGTAGTGTAATTCTTTGACCACACCCCCCGACCAACTTCTCCCTTTAAATTTAACATTTAAAATTTGTTAATTTTATATTTGTTAATTTCTTTCATTTTTCTAGAATTTTTGTTTTGTTTTTTTAAATAAAATTCAATTTTTCTATTTTGGGTATTTAATTTCTTCTTGTGATATTTGATTATTAATTACACTATATATCTAAAAAGAAAATAACCAATGACCAGTATTAATAAAATGGAATTGGAAATGATAGAATAATGAAGTTGTGCCCTAATTTTGATCAGGATTATATATCCCACTGGTAGAGAATTATATTTTAAATTAAATTAATAGAAAAATAAATTATATAAGCATTTTCTGAATGCATGATGAGTGATAACTTGGAGAAATTTAATTATATTCCTTAATCCCCTTTACTCCATTTACCTCAAATGAATTTATAGTTAAAGTATACCTTGTTAGAGACCTTTTCTTCCCATAATTTGGCATCACCACCCTTTTTGGGATTCTATACTCTACTCTTAGAATGGGGTGTGATCTCTCTGGAAGATTTCCAACCAGGAATTGAAATTGAGATTTTTTTTATTTTTATTTAAAAATCATATCATGATTAGATTTTTATTTTTATAAATTAAAAATCATTTTTTGATTTGTGTCTAGAAATAAGTCTGATTTATTTGATGACAGATTAAAAACTAGCTCATATTAATGATTGTTGAGTGAAAAATTTTAAATTAAAACTAATTATTATTTTTTAGCATTATTTTGTCTGCTCACAATAAAAGTCAAAATGCTATTACTTGCTTAAAATTAGAGCTAGCGAATTGAGAGTGGTTAGATTTTATTCAGCATGAAAAAGCTATGAAAGACGGTCATTTAAATCCTTTTTTTACTCATATGATATACCGAAAAATAAACTACCGGCAAACCAAAATATAAAACCATAAAGTAAACATTTATATTTTTTCTACCTACCTGTTTGATCTTTAATCCTTAGTTATTGTTTCAAAATATATTAAAACAAGTTGTTTATTTCTATTCATACTCCTGTTTATTAAATCTTCCTTTATGCAGTCTTACTTAAATGCTCTCCTGAATTCCATATTTTTTTTTTCATATTATCTTGATTTATCAGTTGAGCTTGTGAATTAATCCGAACAAAAATAGTGTTTACGTGCTTTTGGAACTACTCTCAATTGGTTAGGTTTAATTTTAAGCAAGTTATAGCGTTCTGAGTTTTCTTTTGAACAAAAAAAACATTGCTCAGAAAAAAGAATTATTTGTGGCCTAAAAAAAATGCTCTTTGAGTGATAGTTATTTTTTAACTGAAAACAAATAATCACTTAATGCTGCTTATTTATTTTTTAACTAAAAACAAATAATCACTTAATGCTGCTTGAATTTTATTTCAAGCAAATGCAAGTCATAAATTAACAATTAATTTTTAATAAAATTCATGAACGATAACTATTTCAACTTTTATTTTACTTATTTTGATACGATTTTTATTTTATTTTTATAAAAAAATAATTGTAATATTTTTATTTGGCCAAAAAATTAATTCTAAAATTCAATTCCTGTTTCAACGCGTTGTTTTATCACTCTCTGAAAGAGACAGAACTTGTACAGAAATTGGAACAAAAACATATAAACCATCTCAGATCATGTAATTAGACTTGACTCGGGATTAGTTTTTCCCTAAACTTATTTATTCAACATTTTTAAAATGTTTTACTATTTTTCAAAGTTCCATTTCCTGCAAGTGTAATATTTTTGAAAAAAATTAGTTATTTTATTTTATTTTTTTATGGTGTTTACATGTTTGCATTGTACCAATGTTTGGTTTTATGTTTTGTTTTACATAATTTTAATTTTAAGTTTAATAGATTTGTGAATATTTAATTTTCTCTATATCTTTCATGGTTTTATTTGAAAGTGGAAGCGGTTATGAAGTGTGGGGTAATTGCAATGCCCCTAAAGCTGTCACATTATCTGCCCTTATCTACTGCCTTAGGTGTCTGGTTGGCTATGATGTTCCTTTGAACCAGGTAGAATTTAATTATGCTATTCATTTATCTGATTTGATAAAGACCCTGATTTGAAGTGGTCATTTTAATTCATTTATGATAATTTAAAATATTGGGGTGAGTAAAAGAAATGACGTTTCAAAAGTTAAAATGAAGTTTGTTTTTTTCTCACAAATTTCTTTCGAAATACAGTCCATTATGTTCTATGGTTAGTTGCCATCTAGAAGCCAGCTGTTTGATTCCCTTCTTGTACCACTCTTTGGGTTTTGACTGGAAAAAGTCTTCTACTCCAATTTTTACCTCCTCCAATGTTTGAAATGTTTTCCCCTTAAGAAAGCGAGCCATTGATCGGAAAAGATAAAAGTCCAAAGGCGTAAGATCAGGACTATAGACAGGATGCGATAGAAGTTCGATGGCATCCATTTCAGCAAGGTTTTGCTTCGTGTGTGCAGCTGGGCATTGTCCTGCTGCAGCAATACATTCTTCTTATTCACCAATGCTGGGTATCGCCTATCCAAAACTTTATGCATTAGTTGCAGCTGTTCTGAATAAAGCTCAAAATCGAGAGAACATTGAGACAAACTCATTAAACCTTCAAAATTTCAAAAAACTGATAGCATTGTCTTTTTTTCAAATTCACTTCACCATACAACCGGTAGAGCAGCCTGGCCTCGGTCTATCCACTGTCCTGATGTGTTAGGATTGCGCCAACATATCCAATTTTCGTCACAGGTGACAATCCTTTTAATGAAACGTTCATCATTTATATTTCAAAGGAGCAAGCGTCATGTTTCCAGGTGACGTTCGGCTTATTGCAAAGTGAGCTCATGTGTAACTTTTCTATGTGCTCTCTTCTTTTTACCTAATTGATGTAAGTGACGGTTCATACTTGACTGTGACAAACCAAGTTCAGAGGATAGCTGCCGAATACTTTTTGTGGGATCATCTTCAATAGCATGTCGTGAAGTCTCGCTGTCCACAACAGATGGTCGCCCTGGGCCCAGCTGCCTTTTCAAGCTTGCATCACCACTTTCAAATTTTCTACCTCCTCACAGTCCGCTCATTAAGTTTAGGTTCCTCTTCAACTTCGCGTAACAAACGCGTGGTTTTGGCTGCTGAAAATTTCCTTTTCCAGTAATGTCGCAGAATTACTCGAATTTCTTACCTCAACATAATTTTGATTGGAAGAATGCCAAACTAGTACTGAGCCTCACAGACATTTAGTAAGTGATTCAGTATAGTATTAGGATTAAAAAGATACCAATAACAACAACAATAGAATTAACAGAGATTTAAAAAAAAAAAAAAATTCATTTTGACTCTTGAAACGGCCACTTTTTTTTTACTTACCACAATAGTAAGTGTAAATTTAAAATTTGGCTTTATCTTGATGTATATAATTTTCTTTTTAAATTAGATATGATTTTGAATATATTCATATAATTGTAATTATTTTTAATAATCATTTTATTTTAAAAACAATCATTATATGGCTATTAGTAAATAGTCAAAAATTATTATCCAATGTAATACTGAATGATTTATGCTTTTAAGGTTCTCTTAAATTGATTATTTTATTTTCTATAATAATCAGTCAAAAATGTTTTTGAAAATGTCATTCAGTCGCCATCATCCCCTATTCTCAACCACTCTTTCTTTTAAACTACTGAATTATTTTTGATGAAATTTTAGGGGTATATAGCAGTTAGTTTTAAGTCATATCCATGGCTGTGATAAGAGCAGTCCAGCTGCAATCCACTCTATAACAATAACAAATGTAAATTTAAACACCAATCCTCTTGGAATTATATTTTTTTTCTTTCAGAAAAAACATTTTTCTGAACTCACATCTCAAATCATTTCTCAAGTTCAGATTAGCTGTGGAAGAACTTTAAATCAGTGTGGAATATGATATCATTCATGCATCTGGTATATATTTTTTCAATTATAGAAAAAATAAATTTTTCTACATATTTAAAGGTTTCATTTCACAAATTGTCTGAAAACATAATTTTTTAAATAACTTACAAACCAAATCCTATGGATATTCATGGGGTCATATTCAATAAAACAGGAATATTGAAATTTTAAAAAGATTGTAGTAAATAATATTTTAAATTCGTAATTTTTTTAAAAACTTGGAATGATACTTATTGAACTTTCTCAGCAGAATATATTGATGTTTTTTTAATTTGATTATTTGAATGAAATGGTGTATGAGAAAGCTCTTACACAAAATATTCTGATGCTTCTTTAGATTATGAAGGGTTTAATATTTTATTGTTTTTATTTAAATAGGTTTTATAATTATGTATAAATAATTATTGAATTTATATATAATAGGGCTGCCTGGCTCCTGTAAAAACTATAATACCAAGTGGCTCTATACTAGATCCGTCAGAGAATGCAGCTGTTGTTGGTGGTAATGTCCAAACCTCTCAGAGGGTTGTTGATGTCATCCTTAAAGGCTTTCAGGCCGTGGCAGCTTCTCAGGGCTGTATGAACAATATTACCTTTGGTCAGAGTGACTGGGGGTATTACGAAACTGTTGCAGGAGGAGCAGGAGCAGTGAGTAGTGAAACAAGTCATAATTAATGAAATTAGTTTTTTAATGTATTTAAAAATAATTTACTGTGATTTCATTTACTGTGTTTGTAATGTTATAGTTGCATTAAAATTTACCATCTTAACTCCTTTAGTTACTACATAGTAATTAAAGTTATTATTTTATTTAATATTTGAAAAGTAACAAATGTTTAGAACAAAAAATTTTCAAAAATTTACAAGAGGTAGGGGGCCCTGATGTGGTCTATGGGGTAAAGATGGCACTTGCCATTCTTGTCTTTGGTACTCAGCTTCAATATTTGTCAGGCCTCTCCCTCCTTCCTTTTTTGGCTGACAAAACTATATGATAGATGCAGTCAGATGCATGCAGCAATGAATGTATGCTGCATGCAGTCAGAATGAATGCAGCATTCTGGATCCTGTCATTCTCATTCATATAAATGTGTTGAATTCTTTAAATGATGCTAGGAAACAGACTTCCTTTAGCCAACCAACCAACAATGATTTATGTATCTCATTCCACCGGAGTTTAAGTCATTCAGATTTTATTCTTCCGAATAATATTGTAGACCTGATAAAGAGTTGGGGTCAACACTTTGGCAAAATAAATGAAACAACGTAATAGTTTGTTTTTGTATTCATCTTGATCGATCCCCGACAAATCATTCCCCAATTATATGGAAAATTATTAAAAGTACCAATTTAAACTTGATGTTGGATCTCTTTAAAATTAACAAAAAGTATTTTTAATTATTTTAAATTAAAGGTTTGATTTAATTTTAAATATTCATTATAGATTGTTGGTATTTCTTCTATTGTTATTTTATACTTTTAGGGTCCCACATGGGATGGAAGAAGTGGTGTACATACTCATATGACTAATACAAGAATCACAGATCCAGAAATCCTTGAAAACAGATATCCAGTTATCTTAGAGACTTTCAGCCTGCGTGAGGGTTCTGGAGGCCGGGGAATTCACAGAGGTGGTGATGGCGTCATTAGAAGAATCCTATTCAGGGACCGAATTGAAATGTCTATACTGACAGAGAGGAGGGTCTTTGAACCTTACGGATTGAAAGGTTATTTTAGTCTTTTAAATATTTCAAGTGATCCCATTATTATTGAGTCATTCCACACCAAATCAACCAATGGCCCAAATGTCATGTCTTTGGATTTTGTTAATTTTTGGTCCAGGTTTGGTACCAGAACATTAGATGAAAAATATAAATTTTTGGATTTTTTTAACCATTTGTTTCTGAGTTACAAATTTTTGAAAATGTCACATATTTAGTTTCATTAAACAATCTTAAAAGGACTGACTATAACTCAAGAACTATTTGACCTAGGGAGCTGAAATTTTTAACATTTTGTTCAGTTTCAGATGCTGTTTTATAAAATATCTAACATGACCAGGTTAATTTAAAAAGAAAAAAAGTTCAAAAAGAAAAAAAGATTTTTTTTCCAAAAACTCAAAATCGAAATTTTTGTTTTTAACCTCTTTTTGACAACATTTATGCCAAATTTCATGATGGTACTCCTATGGTATCATTAAGAAAAAAAAAAATTTCTGCTTAACTTTCAACTAAAAATGAAACCCTTTAAGAGCGGTTTGAGTATAAAAAGTAGACTCTTTATGCTGAAATATTCAAATTTTCTATTCATGCAGGTCAAGCTAAATTCAAATAAAATATCAGTGTTAATTTGGTAAGTTTTGTTTATAGTTAACAATAAAAAAATAGAGTAATCAAGATAAGTAACATTTTGTATAATTGACAAGCTAATTATTAAAAAAAAATATATTTAAAAAATAAATTGGTGCTAAAGCCAGCCTCCAAAGTCCAACAGACAACCAAATATTGACACCATTTCAATTTTTTCAGTAGGGTGTAGAAAACTTGCTATCAATCACTTTTTTTTAATGTAAATAATGAAGAATACGTTGAAGAAGAGAAGACTTTCAAAATCAAGATTTGAAGCTGTCGCAGTTGTTGGGAATCAAAAATTTCATGCTTTCATCCCCCTTCAATAAAGTTCAAACAAAAACATATTCTTTTTCTGATAGTACGGAAACTCACAAAGTTCAAGTGAGTTCTGGTGATGAAGACATTCTGTTTGAAGAAATTGTGGGGTATGTCGCTTGTGCCTATGAGAAGGAGTGGTGGATAGCATGTGTTCTATTAAAAGATCCAGTTGAAGAAGAAGTTAAAGTTTCTTTCCTTCATCCGAATGGGCCATCAACATCATTCAGTTATCCAAGAAATGCAGACATTTTAATTATACCAAAAAACTTTATTTTATGCAAATTACACCCTATCACTGCAACAGGCAGAACATACCAAGTTCCGACAATGGAAAAAGCAAAAGCTTGCCAAATTTTATGTATAAAGAAAAAATACCTCTACTGAGCTCTAAAAATAATTCCACTGGCAGCCTGGAGCAAAGTGACCATGTAATAACTTATTAAGTTAACAAATATTATTGCACAAATTAACAGCTTTTTACATTATAGTTTTACAAGTCATTAAATAAATATGATTACGATAATTTATACATTTTCAGTTTGAGCTAAAATTCCTGGATGAAAATTTTTTAACATTTGTTATTCACCAAGTTATTCTTGAATGTCTCCACTTTGTAGTATTGTTTCCTTGACATTATCACTTTAGGCTAAACAGGAAATACTATTATAACAGGGTATTTTTAAAATTTACACGAACTACAAGACAGAAAATATTTTTTTTACCATGTTACCATAGAAGTATCACCATGAAAATTGGTATAACTGTTGCCAAAAATGAGTTAAATAAAATATATTTTTTTCAAAAAAATAAAAAATTTCGATTTTGAGTTTTCATAAAAAATATAAATTTTTTTTAAAAAAAAGTAACTTAGGCATGTTATGTGTTTTATAAAACACCATTAAAAACTGTACAAAATGAAAAAAAAAATCAGGTCTTTATGTCAAATAGCTCTTGAGTTACAGTTGTTTAAAAATTATAAAACTGCGCAAAATGTGTGAATTTTTCAAATTTTCAAAAATTCATAACTCTGGAATAAATTGTCGAAAAAAAATTAAACTTAACATTTTTTCATCACAGAGGTAAGGTCAACAAACAACCAAAAAATAATTAAATAATAATCTAAAATGTTGACATAAAAAAATAGTTTTTTATTGGTTGATTTGGTGTGGAATTACTCTATTCCCTTAAAAATTGTTCTGTAGTTGGTTTTACTTCTTGTATGTTATAATTTATATTTTAATATTTCTTATATTTTTATTCTGAATTTCTTTGAAATGGCTCACAATATTTTTATATCTTTACTTCATATTGTCGGCCCCATGTTAAGCTTACAAACGTGAAAAATTCGATATTTTGTTTTTGTTATTTTTCGATAGTATTTCAGTTGATTCAGCCTGTAGTAAGGTTAGGAATCTGTTACGGCACTAGAAAATGCTGAAATCACAGTTGCATTTTCATGAAAAATGTCTCAAAGTCTGACGCTTCCATGTTAAACTAACGAATATATGTATTATTTTAAAGAATAATCCAATAATTACACATGAAACTATGGTATAATAAAAGAAATACACCTAAAAAATTAAAATAATCTGCCTAAATAATTAAAATAAAAAATTAAAATAATATGCCCTTATATACAGAAGAATGGAACAGTTTTTGTTGCTATCCTGAAACATAGTGATTTTCACTTTCGTAAGTTTACCATGGGAATGACCATATATGATCCACATTTTAGTTTTTAATCATGACTAGTAATAGTAAAAGAAATTAGAGCATCGATATATTGATTTTGATTTGTTTTAACAGAATTTTTAATAAAGGTTATGATAAATGAAAGCTTGTTGAGAGGTCTTCTTTTGTGAATTATGACACTGCAATCATAAGACCGGGATAAGATCCTGCTGGGCGGTCTGTCCTTACCTGAGTGTGGTCTGCCATAATTTTTCTATTAGTATCTAATTTGCTGAGGTCACAATCATTTGTGACAGGCATGAATGAAGATTTGAAGATTAAAAGAAATAAGGTTATGACGTAATATGACAATTTGTTGAATTTAAAAAAACAAATAAGACTGCAGAACTAAATCAAAATAAGTTGATCTTTTAATAATTATTTACCAGCTCTAGAGTATATCCTAATTTTATAAATTGGAAATATTGATTTTTTACCAAATCCTAAGATGGACTCATGAACACCTACTGTAACTAATAGTCGAATGATACTCTAGGATTTTTGGTATGATTTGTTGAATAATTAGTGCAAAATTACATTACAAAATTGCATTGATCTATTTCAACTTGCTGACTTCCTGTTAATTAATGTTCATTGTGTTTAAATAACCATTATCTTACCTTGACTTCTCAAAAATTATTTTTTGTTGATTTCATATTTCTTAGCTAAAATTTACTGTCATTTTCTAAGCATTCCATTTTAGTCATTATTACATCAAAAAGGGTTTAACTTAGATTAGGAAAAAAATTATTCTTTATTATTTTCTGCTAATCATTATTTGAACTTCAGGTGGTCACCCTGGTGCAAGGGGTAGAAACTTAATATACAAGAAGGATGGACGCATAATTTACCTTGGGTCTAAGACGTCAGTTCCTGTTGAGGCTGGAGTAAGTATACTATTTTTTTTTTACTTTTATCAATTACCTGAGGTGGAGAAAGTATGGTAATTGATGGACCATTTGGAGATTTTCAAAAGCGATTGAGATGCCTTGGAGTAGAGTAAATACAGTGCAATTTAGGTCTCTCAATCCAACATTAGCTGAAAAACAAAACAAAGTATGATAATCAGGCGAAATAAAGGTCTTAGCTAATCACAAAAAAGTGATTTAAAAAAAAATTATCATTCTATTATTATCTTTGTCCTCTATTTTAAAGGACCCATTTTTTTTATCAAACTATTTACAGTCTTTAATGGAACTATATGGTGCAGTTGCAGTTTCTTCAATGTCATGAATGCAAAGAGTTTAGATAAAAAGATTCTAGGTTGGAGATATAGACAGTTCAGTCCGTTGTACGAGAGTAATTCAAATATAAAGAAGAATTGGTTTTTAAAAATTTATTAACATAAGTTATTAATTAACCAAAAATATATCATTTTTCTATTTGGAGTACAAATTAGTATATATTCCTAATTTGTACTCCCAATACAAAATCACTCTCTTTTATGACAATTTTTTCCCATCGAATCAGCTTTTTTATCCTTTCACTATAAAAAGATGGGAGTCTCCCCATCATCCATGAAACACTGCTCTCCTGTAGCCTCTTTCAATTGTCCAAGCATGTGAAAGTCACACGGCGATAAATCTGGACTATATGTTGGGTGTTCAAGTGTTTCCAAAAACATTTCATCAAGCTTTTAATGCATTCGATGAGCTGTATGTAGCGAACTTTCCCCTGATGGATTGTTGCAATCTTTTGTTCCTTTAAACAGACTTCGCTTGATCCAAGAAAGTGCCCTAATCAGCAACATTAACTTTTCTGTGTTTGTGAAGGTAATCCTGATAGAGATTACTGATAGAGCATCTTTTGAATATGGTTTTCTGTCAAACTCGTCCTCTACCAGCGATCGTGGGGTTCATTTCCATTTTTTCTCGTCCTTCAGAGGTGTTTTTGTTCCTATAAGGCACTTATGTCTGTGAAAGGGTATTTCCTCCAAACTGTGCAAGCAATGTGTTTCCTCTCGCAATCTCAGCAAAATATGGCTTATTTATATGACTTAAAATAAGCTTAATTATTATGTATTGTGCAACTGATGAAGGTAATTTCTTCCCACTCATGTTTGTTACTACTCCCCTACTCGTTACGAGGCCAAGTCAGTGGTCGCTCTCCTCTCCTGTAGTTCCCATCTACGGGGTGAATGAGTCACCCCAATCTCTTGTTGGACAGCTAGATCAACATTCTTGTTTATATTTAATTGATCATTGTATAATGATTGCTTTGAGTTAATTGAAACTGGCATTGACTGATTTGCAGCTTTCCTACGTACATGACTAATATTTGGTAGCTCATCTTTGTATTAAAAAAACAAAAACATTTTTATATTCATTTATTTTATTACTTCCCTACCTCTACTAGATTAGGAAATTATTGTAATTGGATCAAAATTTGGATGTGCATTTTTCAATAGATCTATGCATTTCAGAGCACCCTGAGTCCAAAAAATGCATTTTTATCCATTGGTGTCTGTGGCAAGATCATCTCTTGAACTGGTTGACCGATTTTCTTGTTTTGTTTTTTTATTTTGTACGATATCGGCCCTTGATGTCTGTATACTAACTCGGGTGCTCTGTCTAAGAACGTGTTTTGTCTATAAATAATATTGCAAAAATGGCTCTAATGATTCTGATGAAACTTATCTAAAATCTTCTTAATGCCCTTTAACTATTCATATATACATATATAAATAGTTAAAGGGCATTGAGAAGAAGATTTTAGGTATATATATATATATCTATCCCCAAGAAAAAGCAGGAAAAAAAGTTATGCAGAAAACAAAATGTTATTTGTTCTTAACTCAAAAAGTATGCATTTTACTGTAAATTTTGTATAAGATCATTCGAAAGGTAATTAAATTCTCTACAAAAAAAAACATCTAAATCGGGCCGGTATTAGCAAAGATATAGTGTATTGAAAATTTTAGATGTTTATTTGAAAGATAATTTAATTGCCTCTAAAGCTAAATATAAAAAAAATCTTAATTGAATTAATATTTGCGGAGTTATAGCTAACAATTTATATTTTGGATTTTCATCCAAACCAGTAAAGAAAGTTGTGTGAGTTGGTACACCAGATATTTTTTTTTCATGTTATAATTCTTACTCTGAACTCTCAATTCATTTACCTGGTTCAGAGTCAGAATTTGAGAAATCTATAAATCAATAAAAATTATAATACCATTCATGCTTTTGGTTTATTAAAAATTACATAAAATCTATTTCATTAACATTTTTTTAAGCTGTCACAAAAATTTTCTCATAGCTTTGGGTTCTTTTTTCTAAAACTACTAGCTGCAAACTCATGAGATGTCAATCATTTTTAACAAATAACAAAATATATCAAAATCATCACCTCAGAAAAAAAATATAATAAGGAATAAAATAAAAAGGAGCCCATTCCTTCATGTTTTACTTACTTCTGTGGCTCTATAGTTCTATCCTCCTTCATGTTTTGGTTGTCTACAAATAATTGTTTAACATTTTTGTTGTAGCCGGTTTTGTGTATTAATGGTGGTCATATCTGTTTCAATTTTTCAGTAATTTTTAGAGTTTGCGTACAGTACTGGTTTTCTAAATTACTCAATCCTGGATTGTCCTAGACCTTCCAAATAAACTGAAGTTTCAGTACATTCTGGCTTAAAAATCAAAGGCCTTTTTTTTCAACCTAATATGTTTCTAGGTAGAAGTTGGTCAGGGGGGTGCGGTCAAAGAATTACACTATTATAAGTGAACTTTATCTGTAACTATTTTAAGTGAGCTTTATCCTTAAACCACACTTTTGATTTTGACAGTCCTTCATCCGACTTCAATCCTCGCCACAGTCCCTAACCATGACAAACGACTCCTCTCAGAAAGCATCTTCATCCAATTAGAATCCTTTCCCGTCAATCAAAAAATTGATATACAAAACCTTTCTCCAACCTACTCCCAAATATTCAATTTATTAAAAAAAATATAACTTTTCATTACCCAAACTTTTTTTTTTATTTATTTATTTTTTTTTTGACCTGACAACTCCTTGTACAAAGCATTTATTTATTTTTTTTTTCCCCTTAGTAAATTTAACCCATCACCTATATTTATTTCCATTGTCATTTATTGCACCAGTTGGAGTGAACGTTTTTTGGGTGAGATATTAATTTCTAATTTAATTGTTTTATATATATATTTTTTTTTTAAATATACTTAAATCAATACGTTTTTACAGTTTTCAAATCAATTGTTATGTCTTTTGATCTCACAGCATTTAAATTTAGTATTAGTTTTATTTCAAATCAGTGAGTTAGTAATATTGTTTTAACGGTTTTTCTAATTCCCAGTAATCCATTATTACGATTCAGTTGGTGCTCGACCACACGCCTCTCTGGTATGTAATTATCACGTTTTCTTTACATTTCCTCTTCCTCATTATTTTCTATCCTTCTTCTTTCTTCACCACATAGGATTTTTTATCTATTTTTGTTTTGGGGCTTACATTACTTTATATTTTACTCCTTCATCTCATAATTATTTAATTACAACAATGTCAACTTCTTTTACATCATTGTCACCTTTTGCATAACTTGTCACATCACTACTATCTCTGTATGCTTTACACATTACCAAACCTTCATACTATTTGTCTTTTTAATTAATAGATTTCATATATTTCACTATTCCCTGTGTAAATAAAGCATTATTTTAGTTTCAATTAATTTTTACATTGTTATTTCATTTATTTTATTTTATTTTTTCATTTGACTTTTATGAAATGAAAATGAACAAAATTAAATTTTTACAAGGTAATTTCTTAAAGAAAAAAAAACTTTCTCAGCCTCAGTTTTTTTGGTGCATATCTACATAGGAGTGCTCTTACTTTATATTCAGTATCAGTGGTAACTTATCCTTTCAAAATTATGCCCTCATAAAAATTGTTTTTTAAAATGTATTCTAATTTTCCAGATGCAAAATCTCCTTGTGTTGGAGGAGCATACACAAATTTGAAAATTCAACACCTAAATGTTCTCTATGTTCTCCATTATAAATTACAAAGTCTAAACTCAGTGTCTATTACTGGTGCGTGTACCCTAATATAAAGGAAATGGCTTTCATCTTGCTGTTATAATCTATATTTAATAACCATCTCGCTCTTTTCCTGCTATTACTCTTTGTTATTTCTTATCTTTGCCTAATATTGTTAAAAAAATACATTACAATTCAATCCAATCTAGCTCTATAGCACTCGGGAAAGAGCATAAGTGTAAAGAGGCCCATTGTAAACCTTTCATACTGGAAAAAGCATATGTGTAAAGGGTCCAATTACGTTATCTTTCGTAAAAAAATAAAAAGTCTGTCACAATCTTCAGCATCAACCCAACAAGGTTGGGTAGTTGGAGTCCTAGGTTACCAAGTAGTACATTTCTGATACCGTTGGAGACTATGTTATGCTCTTTTTATTTTTATTGGTAATAATATTCTTTTGTTTTATTTTATTTGTCTTAATGCCAGGCTCCTAAGTTCTAGATTTACTACAGTGTTCTACTACAAAATAAAAATCAAACCTCTCACTTGCTGAATTCGAGCAGTTACCACTTCGGCCTCAAGGCCTTCAACATTTCTTTTTTTTATGCCGATGGTTTACATTTGGCAGAAAATGATTCAGAGTTTGTGGTTCTTAAATAATTAATTTACGGTAAATTAAAATATTTTTCTTTTTATTGTTCCCATATACTTATGCTCTGTAACATCATGTTATATATAGCAAGATATTAAAAAGAAATGAATTTTATTGAAGTAGAGCAATTATTGCCATTGATTACATACTCTATTATGGAACTCTACTTCCATCAATATTTCATTTTTAAATACAATGATTTATATTATTTCTGCATTCAAATTTAAATACTTATTTAGAGTGTATATAACATACTTATTCTGCTTAATAAATTCTTACAATATTAATTGTTTTAGGATATCTTTGAATTGCTTACTCCAGGAGGTGGAGGATGGGGAGATCCTGAGAATATGCAAACACCCCTTAGATCCATTTCTTCGAAAGATAGTACCTGTCATGTTTTGGAAAGAGGCAGCCTTTACAACTATTCTCAAGCACAAATTTCTGCTTAAAAAGTGGATTTTAATGTTGATTTTTGAATCAAAATAACTTTTAGTTTCTTCTAATCATTATGTTTTAAGATAACATCTTAAAAACATAGCATCTGCCTATGTTATTTAAGCCTGTAAATGTCAAATCATTTTGAAATATATACCTATGATATCTGTTATCTGTTATAAATATATTATTTTCATAATAAATTTTTATTTATATTCTACCTAATCTTTTGAAATTCTTGGTTACTTTATTATTGTGATATATTTGGAAGATTCTTTGAGTCTCTAAAATACCGGTAACCAACTAACCTGTCAGCATTTTGCAAATTCAGGCATCCTTAAGACATAAAATAAACAGCGGTTTTTGTGTTCGGAGATGAGGATGTTCCAACCTGCTGAAGGCTGTTCTGGCTTTGCACTGGGAGTTTTAGTTGCTCGATATGAACAGTCTGCCACTTTCTGGGTTCTCTTAAGCTTTGGATTGTGACTACATTATGTTCTCTAATAACAATCACCCTAAATGGGACTTCATAACTTTGTAACCCCTTACTCTTGTTAGATCCGATACACTATGGTCCCTATCTTTATGTTCCCAGTTATATCTGGTACACTCCTATATTTCCAGGCCACTCTTCTACTTTTTTCCGTCTCTAGTCTACTGTGCCCTTTTTTCCACAATTTCCCCAGCGTTT
This sequence comes from Rhaphigaster nebulosa, assembly GCA_948150685.1. Taxonomy (NCBI): domain Eukaryota; kingdom Metazoa; phylum Arthropoda; class Insecta; order Hemiptera; family Pentatomidae; genus Rhaphigaster; species Rhaphigaster nebulosa. The sequence goes on from OX411306.1 coordinate 197,226,952, forward strand.
AAGATTGTTTAACAATGTCTCGAAGATCTTTTCATCTGTAGCCATTTCTCCTGTATCCCTCGGAGCCCGAAGAGCATTTTAAATTGGACAAATCCTGTTACAGTGTGTATCGAATGATTATACGCTGCTACCACCTTCGGCATCGCCTCTTTTGGTTCGAGACCTTTGTCAACATGGTATACTCATTGGTGTTCTCCCAATGTTCCATCCAGGCTCTCAATGCCTTCCCTGCTCTTGGGGTATTAGGATGCCATTTCACCTCCAGGACCTTCATTTCCTATCTGATGATGATGTTATCGAATTCAGTCTGATGATATCCGATCAGATACCCTATAGAACTGGAACCATCTCCGAAGTGCTCCTAGTACTGCCTCCGATGACCATTTGTGTATTGGCCATGGCCACTTTACTAAATAGGTTGATTATTGTGATCCACTGGCGCTCTCTCTCACTTGTAGATCGCTCAATAGTATACTCGCTGTAGAGGTTTCCTCCTGACTCTCGACGGGTGCTGGTCATATTTAGTAGTGTGGCAATCGTCTATTACATGCCGCCCCAGAAGTATTTGTGCTTCAATGCCTGTAGCGTTTCGTGCTCGTCCGGTGGTTTGTTTTTCCTTGGTGATACGCGAGTTTCACCTCTTTCTGCTGAGATTCTTCCCGTGCCGTTTCTACCGATAGGTTGCATCAGATGAACATTCTATCTACGCTGATCTGTTCGGTGCGCCATATCTTTTTGATGTTTTCCCAGATAGTCTCATTTCCCACTTTCAGGTAATGGGTCTCTCTCCGCTTAGACGCCGACAGCGTCCTTCAGTGCCATGCTAATCTACTCTGCTCTCACTTCTGGCTGTGACCATATGGGGATGATTTTTCGCTTCTCCTAATTACTGTATTCCGTTTTGAATAGCCACGCGGTTCTCGTTTGCCAGATAATCTGCCTACTCTTGTCGTTTATTACCTGGTCCTTTTCTTCTATATCTGCGGGTCTTTCCCGTCCAATAACTGTTCCTCGTCTCTCGTTTGTTGTTCGTTCTGTTCTTCTCCTTCCGGCGTCCATCTCTGGATGACTCCCCTCTTCTTCTATCGCATTCACCATCAGCGCTTGGGAAAGCCAATCTGCAACGATGTTCTCCTTTTCCGGCTTGTACTTCCATATTGTATTGGCCGAGGAGTTGCTTCCAACGAATAATTCTTGCAGGAGATTCCTTCAATTTTTCGACCCATTGTACGGGTCTGTGCTCTGTTAGAACCGTAAATTTTCTGTCAAACACGTATGCCCTAAAACGATCTACGGCCCACACAATACCTAGTAATTCCCTTTTTAATGCGCTATATCTTGTTTCCGCGTCTGTGAGGCACCTACAGGCATAAGCCACCTGTAGCGACAGTACCACCCCCAAGGCATAGTCATTCGCCTGTCGTGATTATAAATTTCTTCTGAAATTCGGGGAATGCCAACACGGGTTCTTCTTGTAGTCGTATCATACACTTCCTAATGTTATGCTCCATCGCAGGCGTTACAACTACTTTCTGACTTTTCGTGAGTAGGTTGTTGAGGGGCACGAGATATTCTGCAATCTCGGAGACAAATCTTTTATAATAGTAGTTCAGTGACCTAATAATCTCCAGATCCCTTTCACCTCCCTTGTCACCCCTTCCTTGTATATAGTATGACCTAAGAAGTTAATCTGGTCTAGACCCAGCTGTGATTTTACTTCAGACAGCTTCAGCCCGAAGTTACTCTTCACAGATGATCCACATGTTGAATCTCGGTTTTGCACGGCATGTGATTCGTCCACTCCCCTTAGGAACTCGTCCATAAGTCGCTGAAACGTGATGGGGGTGTTTTTTAGGCCGAACGACATCCTTATGAATTCATAATGGCCCCTCTCAAAGGTAAATGCTGTCTTATGTTGGTCTATGGGACGCATTCTTATCTGATGGTACCCCCTTCAAATCTAGGGTACTAAATATAGCTGCCCCGCTTAGTCTATCTAAAATATCCTCAAATCTTGGGTTGGGATACCTTTCGGCTACCGTATTCTCATTAAGCTTCCGGTAGTCTATCACGACCATATATTTCTCTTGACCCTTACCAGCCTTACTCTTTTTCTTTACCGCCCATTCGGGGCTATTATACGGTGAGGTGCTATCGACTATATACCACTGCTTTTTCAAGTCCTCTAATTCCTGCCGGATGTGCTGGCGTAGTGCCTGCGGGTATCGTTCCTCTTTTATATAGCTCACCCTACGTGTTCTGTGAAATCTTATGGTCTTTCCAGTTACATTCAGTATACCTCCCTCTGTTAAAAAGATGTCCTCATATTCTCTCTTTAATTCACTCCTCCAGTCCCCCACTTGTCTAATTGCTCCCACTCGCGCCTCCTCACCCTCCTCAAGAAATCTCTGACATCGGTACTTCATTTTCCCAATGCGAATGTCACACTGTCCCTCAATGTTCTTAACTTTTGTTCCTACCTTCTCCAGTAAATCACACCTGATAATCCTCCATATTCCCCGGGCTTCTCCTCTACTACGTGTACCCTCAATTTATCTTTCCTCATTCCCCATCTATCCAGCCCTATTATGGCCTCTCCCTCGACTCTACAGGGACCATCTAGGGTGATTAATGCGATTACATGAACATACCTTGATCTGGGGCATCCTCTCTCTGCTGTACATCCTCTGTAATGGATTCCTACCTAATATTGTATTTGAGCTTCCTGCATTCACTAGATATCTTCCTCCACCCTCGATTTTAATTATAGGCAGTCCGTGACACTCCTTCTTCACGCCCTTGTTCACTATCAAGCGATTGCCTCTCCGCTGCCACTCTCCTCAGATTTCGTCTCGATGCTCCTGCGCCTCTCAATTACTGGCTCTTGTGCCTTTTCCTCTGTTTCGGATGTCTCTGATGATTTAGCTGACTCGGACTGCAGTTTATATTTTCTCTACACTCTCTGACCATTTACCTCCATCGGCTCTGGCGGCTGGTTCCTCCGACTCATGTAGGGTCATTGTCTGGCGATGTGCCCTTCGTTCCGCACACAAAACATCTGGTACATGGGCATTCTGCTACCGAACTCCTCGTTTTTTCGCATCCATGGCATTTTCGGTTCTAGCGTCTCCCGAAGTTTGATCGACGGTAGATCAAATATCCGGGCCCCGCACAATTCTGGAAAAAGGTTCGGAATATAAATAATCACCCATCACCTTTTTATAGATTTCCGAAGCGCATACGATAGCATTAAGAGGCCAAAGCTGTACGAAGCCCTGCATGACTTCGGAATCCAGGGCTTCATACATAGGTTCATACATCTAATTCAAATTACGATGAATGATGTTAGGTGTGCAGTCCGAGTCCAACTAGATTTATCCCCTGAATTCAGGACAAAGAGAGGATTGAGACAGGGCGCTGCTCTAGCGTACCTACTCTTTAATCTTGTCTTTGAGAGGGTAATACGAAGAACTGGATTAGAAACTACCGGAACCATTTATGATAGGTTGGTACAGATGCTTGGAATATGCAGACTATCTAAACATAGTCGCTAGGTCTCTAAATGCACTTAAAAAACTTTTCTTCAAGAAAAAAATAAGTATATGAGAGCTGGCAATTCTATCAACAAACCACTAAAAATTGGACCGTTCGCCTACGAAAATGTAGACCAGTTTACGTATTTGCGCTCAATAGTTAATTATAAAAATAAGATTTTTATATAGAGGATTATTAAGAGCAATAAATCAGTTTTAGTTCAGATCCCGAGTGTGTTATTTTAAGCTCCTTTTTCCTTTATTTCATTTGTTTTTTTCAGTTCGCTTCGAGTCCAGGAAGCTTAACTGGTGCCAGGACTGTGAGTAGCAGCATAACGGAGAGTAGAGGTCCCGTTTTTTTATATTTTTCTTGCTTTTGCCTTGGCGATGCCAGAAGGAGTGCTGTGACCGGCGACGTTAAACGTGTCATCAGGGTTCCCACCGTTGCCGCAGGAAACCATAACGAAAGCCCACACGAACGCACTGGCCTGAATGAAAATAAGAGCATCTGCGACATAAGATATGAGTAGAGCGATCTCGGACTTAAAATGGTTCGCCGGAGAGACCGAAGAACCTGATAAACCAGGGAGACGAAGAGTCACTAAAAGCGGCATTAATATGCAGAGTCAGAAAAAATATTCTGAACCTAATTCAGGTGGATGAGGATACCCCGTGGAGCGTGATAAAAGAACGCCTGAAGAAAACTTTCGGAGGCGGCCGTTGGACACCGAAGGAGGGCATTTTCTACATATGCAGGGAGACAAAGCGGACCCATCACACGAACGGACAGTACGCCAGGAAACTATTGGTTTACTACAACAAAATTACTGAGAAAATGAGAGAGACGGTGAGCGCAATGGTAGTAAAGGCTTGAATGACATTCCTTTCGACGATACTGAGTGTGCAGTAAGCAAAGAAAACCGGTAGAAAAGACGTTCGTTCTACCAAGAGATCGCATTTTCGTAGAAAGCGCACAAGAAATGATAGACAAAAGCGCTAGAGAAGAAGAGGTCAGAAGCGGAGAAGAAGACGCGGGCTGAAGCAGAATAACATTTAGGAGGCCCAGAACCACACCAACCACGTGAGGGAAAGGAAAACCCGAATATGGCGGAAATATATATATATATATATATATATATATATATATATATATATATATATATATATATATATATATATAAAACGTATAAAGTTCACATATACGCATAAGTAGAGATGACTTGCAGCTTAAGCTGCAGGGACCCCGAGTTGTAGCACCGATTAAATATGTATATATTACCAGATAAAATACAGCACATTTCACATCAACATTATAAGAAATACTAATTAGTTTGAGACAGTACAGCTATTTTTTATAATAGTTCACAGCATGCAATTGTTTAATAAATTTAATTTGGAGGAAAGGGCTATTATTATAGGAAACGGCTATAGAAATCGTGGAACTTACTTTTCTTTTGTAGTAACCAATTCTTCAGAGAAAGTACTTTCCAAGTCAATTTTAAAATTATAACTATTTTCTGATACTAGTTGTACAGTGGGTTACCAATGGCTAATGCCTTCTGTTATGTAGTGAACCCACTTTTCTCAAGAAATAAGGATCTTTCATATTTTGGAGTGATGGGATATGTAAAAAAAATTCCACATCAAAATTTGGTAAAGGATAAAATAGTAAAATTAATCAAGTAGAAAATTTACACCAATCCTAGTCTCTGAAACTTAAATTTTAAAACCATGAGAATTCTTTCAATTTTGTAGGAAAGGTTTTGCATCCATCTTAAGTTCTTATGCATACAATTATTTTCAATATCATGTATTAGTTATTCCATACCATCAAATTCAGCTTTTTTATTACTCATCAGGTAATAAATACTAAAGCTGGTTATAGTTTTGGGAATATGAAAGAGGAATTATGATATTATACAGATTTGAGATGAGAATATTTGCTTATTTCCTATGAGAGTATTGACTGAAATTACAAGAATAGTAATAAGGGAAGAGATAAAAGTTGACATGGAAGAAGACAAAGCACTGTCCAGTAGGGCTGGGAATAGCCAGTCAGTGTAACCGAAAACCGGATTTTTCTCTTCGGTTAACCGTTTTTTTTTTTCGATTGTTATTTTGCCTCGGTTAACCGAAAATAATCTAGTAAAAAAACCGATTAGGAGAAGAAAAAAAATTACAAAAAAATTCTCATAAATATAATTGTTGAATAGGCAGGGTTTTTTTTCTTTACGCTTTTCGTGGCGATCATTGGATGATTTTGGAACGGTTCTAATTGGAACGGTTCCAATCCCAAACCTCGAATTCTCCGTACTCGTTAGGTGTTTCAAGATATTTTAGGTGTGTCGGACTGGACGACGGCAAAGTTGGAAGAAGTTCTGTGGAGAAGCAGTGGAGAAAAGGGAATCAGAATACACGCAGAAGATAACGAGAAGCGGAAGTGGATAAGGGCCTGCTTCTACAATCCGGAAAGGAACGACCTGAAGAGGACATGGATGGTGATTGTTCATCCGGTTGTGAGAAAACGTATCCTGACGCTTAATGAGATCTCGGAGGGATGGTGGAGCCTGGATATCAGGGACTATCTTGACGCCCCTCTATGCCTCAAGTGTCAAGGGTACGGCCACACCAAAATCCAGTGTAAAAACACATTGGTGTGGCAAAGAAGAGCATATTGCCAAGGACTGCACGACGAAGCGTGTCGCCATGAATGTAAGAACTGTGCAGCGATGGGGGAAAAGGAAGAGAAAAGGAGTCACAGTGCGGGCAGTCGGGACTGCCCAGTACACCTCGATGAGAGGAGGAAACTGGCGAAAAGGACATGTTATGGCTAGACTGAGGGTACTACAAATTAACATGGCCCAGAGGCGAGTGGTAGCTGATGAGCTGAGGACCCTCGCACGGCAATGCAACCTAATAGCTGTCCAGGAACTCTGGTGTCTGGATTTGGCGTAGTATCGAGAGTGGTGGCCTTGGGGAGTGGTGGGTCTAGCGCAGCCATAGTCATCTTCAACCCTTCAGTCGACGCAATGGAACTGAAACAGCATACAACCGCGGATCAAGCGGCATGTTTTGTCCGCCATGGGGCATCCTGACGTTGGACAAACAAAGGACTGGACGAGCCCTAGGACTGTCGACGCGGTGATTTTGAAGAATAGTGCCCTCCATGCCACGGAGGATTTTCAATCAATGCTTGGAATGAGGGAGATTCCCGAGACAGTAGAAGATCGATGACCTACGACTTATATATAATCGGATAGGTTAGGATAAGGAAGAGCCTAAGGCGTACCTACCCATATGCCTCCTTCCTATTACCAGTAAGGTCCTGGAACACTTAACACCTAACACGAGTCACCCAAGACAATTTGAATCGACAAGAGGAAAGGGCACAGCGGACGCGCTGATGCGAGTGCGGAGGGACGCTGAGGTGGAGAAGTACGTGTTGATGATATTATTCAACACATCTTCTGCCTTCGATAGTGTATGGTGGCCTTTCGTACTCCAGTGACTTTTATGTGACTCCAGGAATTTGATGCTCTCAGCAACCTGTTCTCCCTCGTTTGTAGCTATCTCAGTGATAGGAGGGTCAAGTTGTGTGGTTGCTTCTACGAGTCCGCATAGCTTCGTCCTCAGGCCAACCCTGTGGAAACTAGTGCCGCTGCCAAGACCCAGGCAATATTGCTGAGAGGTTTGAATGATAGGGCTCACCCTATCAGCCTAAATATAGGAGGAGAATGGGTCCTCGGTGACATACTTTGGGGTGAAATTCAAGAAGAGATTCGACGTCACCCCACACCTCGGACACCTCCGAGTTCCCTGAATGGACTGGTGCATTCTGGGGCCTTGAGTACCCGGCTACTAGAACCATCGACAAGGAAGTCATGCTGGGCATCCTGAGATATGCATCCCTTGCCTGAAGTTCTTATCTCACACAAACACAGAAGAAGAAGCTGATGACCATCCGTAGACTGGCACTGTTGAAGATCACCAAGGCAAACAGAACAGTATAGCATGGAGGCGGTGCAGGCATTGGCCGCAGGAACCTTATGCTGCAAGAGGACACCACCAAACTCGATGTTTAGAGGCAAGAGCTTGATGCACGGATGGACTGAGGGAGAGGAAAGGTGATGAGCCTGGGAGGTGGAAGGTATTGAGGGAAGACTCACTGGATGAGTGGAACAGACGGTGGGTCACTTGTGAAAAGGGCGCAACCTTTAACGCGGCGAAGTAGGTCCATCCCGGTTACTGGTTCTCACAGATTCTGATAAGCAATGGAGGTATATACCATCATAACACTCGAATTAGCGTAATATTTATAATAAATTTTTGGAAAGGGATATATTACAACGAGCTAAACTCTACTCCCGGAAGATTCAAAATCTTGACAATCCACTTCCGATGATGAAAAATATAGGGAGCTAAATTCTGCACCAGAGGCCTAAAAACACCCAAATTTTCATCCGATTTTTAAAAAATGTCTTTAAACGGGTATATTATAGCTAAATATTTTGCTCTAGAAATCTTCAGTACTCGCCAATCTTTGTCCGATTTTCATCAATTTTCTTTGAAAGATCGAAATTATAACCAGCTGAATTCCGCTTCAAAAAGCCAACATTTTCGTTCGATTTTAAAAAAAATTCTTGCAACCGGTGAAATTATAATAATTGGCATTCTGCTCTAAAAAGCTGTAACACAATCAAATTTGCGTTCGATACTCAAAAGCTGTTTTAAATAAAGGAGAAATTACGTAAAATACCTATATTTCAGATATATCAGCTATATTTTTCTAGGACCGGCCTCTCCCCTCAAGAAATTCCTGCGTAAATGCCACTTTTTGACTCTTGTAGGTCAGACTTATTACCGGGCATCGAGCACTGAAAAGTGATAGATATCACTTCAGTTCTCGATGCCCGGCCCTCTGAGATCCTTCTCCAGTTCTTGTATGCAAAGGCACTAAGAAAAGACACAATTTAAGACCCATAACAAGTCCCTGCGACAATTACAAGTCCTATAATAAATTGTCCAAAAATAGCCATATTTCACGATTTTTAATTTTTTCCGAAAAGTTGTTGACCGACTATAATTGTTTAAAACTTATTTTTACTTCCTTATACGCAGTAAAGGTAGTATTGAAATCTCGAAAATTTACGGTTTTCAGAATTCAACGGAGATATCCATTATTGGTAAATTGAAGTTGTATATCAATATAAGTAATATATAGATTATGGTTGAAATTGAAGGTCCGAAAAGGGTTCTTTACTTGAAGATCATAATAAACTTACATCAAAAGGTATATCGGCATTTATCACAGAGATCATAATGGTTCGATGATAAAGGTTACAAAAGCGATTTTTTCCCCACTCTAATTAAACAATTTTGTTTCTTGTTTTAAGTGTTAAAATTGAGAGTAAATACTGGTTTTCCTTCCCATTTGTAAGTTGAACATGTCTGAAGCAGGAGAATAAGATATAAGTTAAGGGGGTTCTTGCGCTTAAAATGTCGAAACCATCGATTTTCAATGCGTTGTCTAGTGACATAAACAGTTCTAATGTTGTCACGGGACACAAAGAAATATCTTAGGAGCTTGTTACCTACTGAAAGCAAACGACATATAATAACGGAATGAAACCTCCAGAAATAAGAGCTTGTGCATGTGTTTGTCAACAGATGGACGTCGCGATGCTGAGTGTCGTTTTTGAGAAAATGTAATCTTCCGAAACTAGTAACCAAATTCAGGATCACTTTTTAAGTCACCGATTTATAGTTTAATAGGCGTACAAGAAAGTCATAGGGTATCTACATCAGATATTTCCCTTCTCATTAAACGCTAGTATTTACTGGTTTTTATTTTTCTTTAAAAAAAAACCTTTCACATCTTAAACGTGAAAAAAACACTTTTCGGCATGTTTATGATTTTTTTTCACCAGGTTGCTACATACCGATTTTGTCTAAAACATATATAATTTGTTTCTACTGTTTTTCTCCTAATTATCGCGTTGAGAAAGTTCATTGGAAATTTATTTTAAAAAATGAATATATTTTCTTTTACACGATTGAATTGCACTACTGTATTAATTTTTTAATCTCGAAATCGCTAAACAACATTATTTTAATTAATCATTAACCACCCAAATCTCAATCCTTTGTCATGTCCGAGGGCGCATGTCCTATGTCATTTCTTTGCTCACAATTTAATTGTCCACAATGCTAACAATTCCTTTGTTAGTTTCAACAGCCTGAGAAAGGACAATTTTGCATTATGGTATTGTTATCAGTTTTGAAATCTTTTTAAGGTAAGGAAAGAATACAATAAACGGACAGGGATAAAATGAGTCGTGGATAACAAGCCATTTTATCTCTGTCCGTTTATCCAATACAGCCTTCTTTGTATAAAAAAAAAGGTAAGCTCTTAACCCTTATGGATTAATTCAGTGCTTCTCAACTTGGGTGACGCGTCCCCTTGGGGCTAAAAGGAGGGCGCGAGTATATCAAGAAAAATATAAATTTTTATTTATTTTACAGAAAACATTCTGACATAGTAAAAAAGAATATATATTTTGCACTGATATAATACACTAATAAATAGGTATTGCTAATGTATTCAATAATTAACTTATCGAAATTAAATTAAAAACAAGATTAATGCTTATTAGTGACTGCCTTGGGGCTGTCTTGAAGAGCAAAGTTTTTCAAATAAAGGTTTAATATTACAAATTGCCATTCTAAGCTCTTTTTCTATATTAAACTGATTGTGAGATCTATATTTTGTCTTTAAAGCTGCCACTGCAGAAAATCCGGTTTCACAAAGATAGGTTGTTGAAAATGATAATAGTATACGAAATGCTTTATTTTTTAGTGCAGAAAACTCATCATTAAAAATTCAAAGAGTGATTTATTACTAAATTGTTGTTTGATTTCGCCACTTGCCGTGAAGCTTACATAGATTTCTTCTTCGGCAGTTGGAATTTAGGAGAGAACTTCGGGTGTATTTTGAAATGGGTTCCTAACCTATTCGTTACTTGCTATCAAGTTGAAGTCAGCAAGAAAATACTTTTTAAAATTCTTTGTCAGCATGGTTAAATGTTTTTCAATGGTTACAAAAACAACATACACGTGCTGTTCTCCAGTCTTGTAAGTTTTAACAGATTCATCCACATTTACAAACATTTCTAGGTTTTTTTGCTTTACATTTCTGCTCCACAATTCAATTTTTTCTTTTAAAAAAAACATTCACTCGTATACGAACAAATGTGTATTTGTTCGTTGGAGTTGAAGATTCAAGGTTTAATTTCTCGAATATGTGGAATAAGTAGCTCTATTTCATCAGAAATAAACCATCTCGACATCGCGGCTTCCGGTCGGTTTTCTTCTTCTAGAAAAGTGGTGATTTCATCGCTCAATTCATAAACCCGTTGAAAAATCTCCCACGTGATCACCATCTTATCTCGCAAAAATAGTAACGCTGAGTGTGCTGCAACCATGTCGTTACAAAGTGCAGAAAACATTCTTGATTTTAGGGGTCTCATTTTTATATAATTTACTACGGTTATCATCGACATTAGCACAATATTCAGTCCAGGACTTATTTCTTGGAATGCCCGAGCTTCTCTATGGATCAGACACACTCACACATGTGTCCAGATACATTCTGGAGATTTCGCAAATGCTTGTACACTTAGGAATTTTCCAGACATTGTACGATCACCATCGATGCATATTCCGACGCAATTTTTCCATTTTAAGATATCAAATAATGCAAGTGCTGATGCTTTGAGTTCTATTGCTTTGTAGAATAATAGTTCTTGTACTGCTGACGTACCATAACAAAAACGAACATAGGTAATTAAATGAGCATCTTTATTGCTATCTGTTGCTTCACCAAGCTGAAAAAATAAAAATTGTCACGTAATTTTTAGAAAAGCTTATGCTGTACATCTACAGCTATATCACCAATTATTCGATACAGGTATGGACTGCAAAAGTTTGGCAAAATTATCTCCAAACATAGTTTCTACAATCTCAATTGCAGAAGGTAGAATAAGATCTTCACCGATATTGTGAGGCTTTTTATATCTGGCTATTTGATATAAAACCTTGTAAGAGGCAAGTAAAGCTTTTTCATCCATAGAAAAAGATTTTTTGAAATGCGATTTTTGCTTTTCATATGATTTTAATTTTAATTCGAAGAATTCTCGAGATTTTCTAACGCATTCACAATGAAGCGTTTCTAAATATCATTTAAGTTTATTAGGTTTCATGCTGTCTGCTGCCAAAATTTTTGAGCAAATGACATACAAAGGCCTTTCTTCTCCATTTACTTCAGTGCTAGTAAACCCAAAAAATTAAATATTCTTCAAAATATTTTCTTGATTTTATGTTCGGAATCACTGTCGTCTGTACACTTTTTGATGCTTCACTATCGTTTAACGATACGCCCACTTAAAAATTGTGACAGAAAATTGGGTAATAAATGCTAAAAGGTTGAGAGACACAAGACTAATTGATCATAAACAATCCAATTCTCATTCCTTTGGCATGTCAGATGTCGCGCTTTTCTGCGTAAACTGCGTTTAAACGATCGCAGAACAAAATTAAAGCTACATGAAAAAGTTTTAACCATAACGAATTCAACTTTTTTTTTTGAGTGCCTGTGATTTTTTAAAAATTATATTGTACCACTTCTAACTTTCTTGAAGTTCGAGGGCAAGCCTCACCCTGTGTATCTTGAGGTAGGAAAACCGGTAAAGGGATGTTCCCCGAACCCAATATCCATATGGGTACCGATATACGGTCAGTCGGAATGACATTCAAACTGAGGATAGGACTGACGATTGATAGTGTAAACGCAGTTAAAACGCGTTCACATGATCAGTTGGAATGGTTTAGGTGTCCTTCCGACTGACCGTGTAGGGGTATCCAATGGCTTAAGGAATCCGGGTCTTTTCTACTTTACTCCCCTCAGTGATTTTTTTTGGAACTGTTATTTAAATGAAATAACACATGTATGTTGAAATTATTTTATTAATACATAATCTGATTTTTATCCAAAGAAGAGATACATTTTAAATTAATTAAATGCCATAAAATTCCTTGAAATTTCGTAATAAGACTTTGAATAATTCCTCTCCTGCATGTCTCCTCCTCCAAAGAAACTCGTATAAGTATGAATCAAATAAATCTCTACTTGTTCCGCATTCTTTCTTATTTTGTCTCTTGGCAGAAGCCCATAATGACTCGACGCCAATTTTCTTCTCCACCAATTACGTTAGGAAGGCACAAAATATCATGAGTATATACTTCTCTTAAAAGATTTTTCCAGTCAGTAATAGTTTGCAGCGACATACCAAGTTCCTTTAAACATTATTTTGTACTTGTGTACTCGTTTACCCATCAATACATTAAAATTAACACCTTATAGAGAGGCAATCTTGTTTCTTCCCACCAGGTTTCTGTAGAAGCACCTTTTTCCTTATGGTATTTACTTGTGTAACGTTGCCAACGGAATCCTCTTCTCTCATTATAATCCAACTTCATTTCATGGTCATTCTTACAAATCCTAGTTTTGATGATATGAACATAATTCAAATCCATTCATTGCTTCTTATTATCGGTGTCAAATTGGAGAATAGCCTTTTTTTTCCTTTTCTATTTTTAGCTAGGAAATCATATTGATTGACTTATGTTATTACCAAGGAGGTAATAACTTCCCACCTCCATTTAGATATAATAACAACTATTATTTGAAGGTTACCTGTTAAATAACTGTTTAAAAAAAAATCACTGAGGAGAGTAAAGTAGAAAGGCACAGGAATTCAATCATTCCAAATGGCAATTAGAATTTTATCATTCTGGATGGGACTTTGTTCCCATCTCACCTCCATCATACTGTACTTCTTACAAAAAAGTTACCGGAGAATGATTTACGATATTTTTTTGTGAATGTCTACATTTGGCATCTTTCTCACCACTTGTTATTTTTATCAATATTTTTTATCAATATGAGTATCAGTTAAGAAGCAATTTTCACTTTTTCATGTGATCGAAATTTCTTGCGCTGTGAAGCTTTCCAGTTCTTCTCCTTCATTAATTTCCTTATTCTTTTCGCCTAATCTTCTGATTTTTGTGCTTGTTCAGAACTCATCATCATCATACTCCGATCCTATTTTACCACTATGCAGTGTGAGGATGCCGTCTATAGAGCTTGGACCAAGTGTCCCTCTCCTATACCAGCTCTTTCCTCCTGTTCCAGTCCAGCCCTCGCTTCCTGAATGCCTCTCGCACACCTTCCCTCCAGGTGATCTGTGGTCTTTCTCTTGGTTTTCTTCCCTCTACTCGTGTCTCATAGGTCATCCTCGCGGTTCTTCCTGGATTCATCCTGAGGAGGTATCCAAATCATCGTAATTTATTCTCCTATAGGGTAGTTTCCACCGGCTGCACCTCGAGGTTGTGGATCCTGTCCCTCCTGGTCTTCCCTTCGACTTTTCTCAGTTACCGCATCTCCATTGCCTGGATCTGGCTCCTGTGTTTTGAGATTTGGGTCCATGACTTCGAGGAATAGGAAATTGTTCAGAACTTCTTAGTAAATGTATATTTTTGGAGCAAATGATGGATGAAAATCTTATTTACATTCAATTGTTTAAGGTCATTTATTGCATAAAACACTGGAACCTTTGCAGTTATGTAATATATCTCAAGCTTTTATCAGTATTATCCTTTGTTACTGCATCAACGCCAAAATCATATTTTTTTAAAGGGAATTCCTAGGATATAGACAAACAATAAAAAAGATTATTACCTTTATGATATTTAAAAAAATAGATAAATATAACTGTCAAGAAATATTGCAGATAACTCAATCTTGGAAAAGTAACGCAAACTAAATTTAGAACATCAATTTGTTCCTCTCTCGACATTTATTTTTTGTAATTTGGATACTTTTTGTAAATTGCAGTTCTAATGTCTATGTAATAAAAGCACAGGTTGTTGGCAGCACTGCTTCTTATCAACTATCAGATGATAACAATTGTCACAATCTATTTCAACAATGAGCTTTAAAGTTATGTCTGTCATTTTTAAGGTATTTGTGATACTTTGAAATATGCATAATTATAAAATTACGCTTACAATCATTCTCTTTAATCATTGAGCTATTATTACAAATAGAGATGTGGATTTTCAGAGATGTGGGTCGGTTTTGAAATTGTCACACCGTAAATGCAGTTTAATGCATCCTAATTTGGAAATAACGGAAGAGAATGGTATCCGTCGTATCGTTATGAATGACACAAAAACGAGGTTTATTTCTTTACAGTTATATTTATTTATTTTTTCTAAATAACATGAAGGTAATAATCTTGTTTATTGTTTGTCCATATCTTAGGAATTCCCTTTCAAAAAATATGATTTTGGCGTTGACAGAAGCAGTAACAAAGAATAATACTGATAAAAGCTTGAGATGCATTATCATTACTGCAAAGGGTCCTGTGTTTTCTGCAGGCCATAATCTTAAAGAATTGCATGTAAATAAGGTTTCCATCCATCATTTACTCCAAAATTTTACCTGTTTTATTGTGTAAATAGTTAGATGTGAGTTGTAGGAGTGTCTTTAAGGATTGTTCTAAATTAATGATGGCTCTAATTGAAACACCGGTTCCTGTCATTGCTGCTGTGGATGGACTAGCTGCAGCTGCTGGATGCCAACTTGTAGCTCAATGTGATATTACTGTTTGTACCAAGAGATCGACCTTCTCTACTCCTGGGTAACTATATAAAGGAATATAGTGATTTTCATGCTTACCTTATGCTATTGATTTCAACAATTAGATTTCTTTATCCATTGTAAATTTTAATTAAGATTTTTTTTATTGAATCTGTAAAATAATTTTATTTGGTTATTGCATGTATATTATAAAATTTAATTTAAAAAAAAAATTTAAGTTCATTAACTGTTTCTCTATATCAGTAATGCAACCTCGTAATATTTTCTGTTGCTATTAGTATATGTTATCAGGCCATCCATAGAAATGTTGGGTCCCCCCTAGTTTTTAACTTGGGCCTCCAGGTACCAATACCTAGCCAAGTATTAACTAGTTATTTCAAAAGTATAACTATTGATATTGACAATAGATTATTGATTGTCTAAGAAAAGAGTAAAAGAACCTGTTCAGAACAATACTTATCTTCTTTGAGCAATGAAACAAGTAACATTTAATATCTTAGTTATAAGTGAATATATATATATATATATATATATATATATATATATATATATATATATATATATATGGAGTGTTATATATATATATATATATATAACAGTTTTTCGGTTGAGAAGTACAAGACCTTCAAAGGAGGATTATTCCGAGTTGGGGCATATGTCCCCTGCAATGACCAATATAGCTTATCTGATACCTCATCATGGGGTATGGCAGGAACTTCCACACGGTACCAAGTTACAGATGGTGTTTGATGCTTCCTGTTGCTCAATCGGCCACAGTCTGAACGATTTGTTGCATTCTGGCCCTAAGCTGCAGGGACATCTTTGCATGATCCTCACTTGGTTTCGTCTATATGCTGTCGCTATCAGCACTGTCATTGTGAAGATGTACAGACTGTCATGCATCAGGATGATGAGATATTCTGTCGCACGATGAAACTTCACATGCAATTCATGAGTTTGAACTTAGTACGGTCAGTTCAGGCTTGGAGGTGAAAATCCTGAAGAAAACCGCGAGCTTGTCTCACAATTATGTGCAATTTCAGCCCCCAGAACACGACATTGTTAAAATGTTCGGTCTCTTCTGGATTTCGAACATGGACTCATTCTTCTATGTTGCCTTACCACCTTCCTCAGATCAGTTTACCAAGTGCATAATGCTTTTATCAGTGGCTAGGATTTTCAATCCTTCGGGCTTGTTGATTCCAGTGATGTCATGGTGAAGTTACTTATTCAAGAGGTTTGGAAATCTGGTCTAGGCTGGGATGATGAGTTACTTGGCAAGCTAAGTGACCGGTGAAAGGTATTGATGATGGATTGGCAAATTCTTTTCTTGATATTCATCCCACTTTACATTTCACACACAAGCCATGTATCAACATCAATCCTGCAATGTATCCTCCAGAGGATGTACAGCAATACTTTATTTGCACTCAGAGGGCCCCGATGGTGACTTAAAAATTTCACTCGTCAAAGTTTGAACCACTATGATTCGTTTCCAACACTCATCTTCAGTTATATGGCGCTCTCTTGCTCGTTCGTTTGGTGTCTTTTATCGCACTACAAATGGAGAAAGAAGTCATCTGCTTTACGGACTCACAATTGGTCCTTTCATGATTTCACACTCCCACTAATGAGCTAGGAGTGTTGAAGTGAATTGTTTATCTTGTGGATTATAAAAAAACATTTTGAAGCGAATGGTTTATCTTGTGGATTATAAAAAAATATTACAAACTTTTAAACCACCTTGGTGAGTACCAACATATATTTGATTTCTTGTCTCAATTAAATTTATAATTCATAAATGTTTTATAATACTGATTTATTTTACATCTAATTTAATATGTATAAAAAAAGCAAACTGTATTTTGAATTGCTTATTTTTGTGTGCTTTTAGAACTGAAGATGAATGTATAACATTCGAAACTAGTTTTCAATAAAAACAAAATTATAGAAGTGGCAAATAATTTATCAATCCCTAATTATATGTTTTTTCATGAAAATATTGCACATATACATAACATAATGATAAAACATATCTGATTAAAATGAATGGATTCTTGAATAAAAAGTTTTAAAAAGTCAAGAAATGACTGAAAAATGAATTTCTAGAATCATCGATGTTTTCCTATGGATGTTCCACCCCTGTCCAATTCTTTTAAAATCAGTGTTGCCATGTCTATCAAGTATTTTCTCCTAAACTTATCTAAATTTTTTCTTAAATCCACCAACTTTAACCCTAAATGTTTAATTCTTAGTTTTTCATTAATGTAATCAAAATTATGCCCTAGGATAAGATAGGATAAATGATAAAAAATGTACTAGTGGTTTATTTTAAAATATTTGTGTATTACTTAAATTCAATATATATAATATTACTTAAATTTCTTGAAAGATCAGGTCAAATTACTATTTAAAAGATAACTTAAAACATGATAAATCAAAAATGAACATTTAATTTTTAAAAAATATCTGATGTGGACAACGCATGACTTCCTTGTACATCTATCAAACTATAAATCGGTGGCTCAAAAAGTTATCCTGAATTTGGTTACTGGTTTCAGAAGATTGCAGTTTCTCAAAAACGACACTCAGTGTCGCGACGTCCATCTGTTGACACATATATGCACAAGCTCTTATTTCTGGAGGTTTCATTCCGTTAATATATGTCGTTTGCTTTCAGTAGGTAACAAGTTCCTAAGATATTTCTTTGTGTTCCGTGACAACATTAGAACTGTTTATGTCACTAGATAAAGCATTGAAAATTGACGGTTTTGACATTTTAAGCACAAGAACCCCCTTAACTTATATCTTATTCTCCTGCTTCAGACATGTTCAGCTTACAAATGGGAAGGAAAACCAGTATTTACTCTCAATTGTAACACTTAAAACAAGTAATAAAATTGTTTAATTAAAGTGGGAAAAAATCGCTTTTGTAACCTTTATCACCGAACCATATGATCTCTGTATTTAATTTTAATATAATTTTTTACTTTAAGTTTATCATGGCCTTCAAGTAAAGTACCTCTTCTGGCTCACCAATTTTAACCAAAATCTAGTATATTATTTATATTGATATAAAAGTCTAATTTACCAAATTTGAGATGTTTTACATAATATTTTTGTATAATTTTGAATACAAATTTATTATGACCTTCAAGTTTGCCAATTTAGACCAAAATCTAGTATGTTTTGAAATCAGTATATACATCATAAGTACCAAATTTGAAAGTTTTGCTCTATATTTTAAAATCATTTTTGATGGAAATCAATTATGATCTTCAAGTAAAGTACCACTTCTGGTGATCAGATAGTAACCAAAAGGGGATGTTCACAACTAGATTTTACAACAATCCTACATACAAAATTTTAAACTTTCTACAGCTAACTATTTTTGAGTTATGCGAGATATGCACGTACGAGCATATGTACAGACTCACGACGTAACTAGTCAAAATGGATTCAGGGATGGTCAAAATAGATATTTCTGTTAAAATCTGTAAGCCGGAGATTTTTGCGATTACAATACTTCCTTTACTGCGCAAAAGGAAGTAAAAAAGATCCAAAATTATTAGTTCAAAATTGTCGCCATTTAGTTTTAACCTCATTATTTATTGAATATTTTATTCCAGTCTCACCACTAGAAGATAGGACTGTAATATCATAGTGAAATAACAATAAGGGATATTTAGCCATGGGAACATCTTTTTATCTTATTACATTTTCTTAGCATAAAACATGTTTTTAGCTTTCTTTTATAATATTTTTTTAACTTTTCTTTGTAAAACATCCTTTAAGTTTATTACAGAACATCTTTTTTGCTTATTAATCTGCACATTTATTAAATAGGTTTAAATAATAATTTTTTTTTTTTTTAATAATTCTATTTTTTATTTTCTAATGAGATAATAATAGTGAACACATTTAGCAGTTGATAAACATCAAAAAAAAAAAAAAAAAACTTTCTCGCTCTGAACAAAACTCTAGTGGGTAAAAAAGAGAATAAATTCATTTCAAGATCTTCTGTCCTTATTCTCTGCAAATAAAATCTTACCTAAGCGCTTCAGGCATTTAGCCCCTTTTGTAGATTCTTCTGGATTCATTCGAGTAAAAGGTAGATTTTCACATCCAATTCATCACCAATTTCTCATTTTGTTAACCTAACCATCATTTAGTCAGTCTTTTAGTTGATTTTTAGACTTGACTCACTTTAGGATAGTTAATCTAGCTCATGACCTAAGACAGGTCTTCATCCTAGCACGGTTCAGATTAAAAGAGACGCTCCTTACTTTCCAAGTGAGCAGCTTTGTCCAGCAAAGACTTATTGTTCTTGTTTAAAATTATCTAATCTTATCTATTATCTAATTATCAATTATCTAGACGAGTCTGGATCTTATCTGCCAACTTATTCGATCACACATCATAGTTGCTCTATTCATTCTTTGCATTTCTTTGTATTTTGCACTCCTCGTTCATTCTTTGCATTTCTTTTGTATTTGCACCCCTTTGCTCAATTTTGCACTCCTTTTGTATAAGCGCCGCTCGATTCATTTTTTGTGCTCCCTTTAGTATTTTGCGCCCCTCTGTTCATTTTTTGCGCTCCCTTTGTATTTTATACCTCTTATGCCATAAGATAAGGCCTTATCTATGCATTACGTGCCTGTAATTACATTCATTTATTTTTTTGTTTTGTTGAATAAGTTCAAGAGGGATGGTGTTCCGTATATGCTCAGAGATTGAAACACTTTGGGAATCGAGTCGATGTACTTTCGTGTTTCATTAAAAAATATGGTTTAATAATCATAATAAATTTAATTTGCCATTCTTTCGACAAATAGTCTTGCCGCCAATAGACAGCTGTCAAATTTTCCCCACTCAACTATCTGGGTATCAAATGGCACAGTTTTCTCTCATATATATTTTTTTCTGTATGGCTTGTAAGAAGATGCAGCTCAATTCATTTATGTCTTTATTTTATCTTCACATTCTATGCTCATTTCACGTTATCTAATTCTTATTATCACAAGTACTGTGCTTACGCTTCATCTCACCGTAACGGTACTACTTGCTCATTGCTTTTTTCTCTGTATTTCACCATGTATTTTCTCTGTTTCACCTTGCATCACGTTCCCTCATCTATTCAACTGTTTTCAAGAAAGAAGCCTGCAAACCAGATGCGTTCACATTTACCATTTTCTCTCCCTAATTACCCTCTTTATTCCGACTCCTAATTTCTTTTCTGTGAACTTTGCTCTTTATCAATTGTAATTTTATTCATTTTTTATATCTTGTAGTTTTTTATTTGTAATTTTGTGTAATTTGTGGTTTTATGATAATATAAATTTGTTCTCCCTGAACTCTAAAAAATAATAATAATAACTAAATGCACTCATGGTACTTCTCAATTGTAATTTTAAATGGTACGTTCAATTGCACCTATGGTGAAATATCCTGAACAGTGTGTTTTAAATTTTCTGAAAGCAAATGACATAATTATTATTATATATAATATTATATTTAATTATATATATATATATATATATATATATATATATATATATATATATATATATATATATATTTATTATTAATATATGTTATACTATATTATTATTATTATAATTTTTATTATTATTATCCTTTCCTTTGTTCTCTCAGATTCCTGGAGTTGAATCTAAATCCCGGAAAAATAATCAAGGGAATGCAGGATTTCACTTATTTAAAAATTTTCCGACAATCCTGCAGGTATCCAGCAGAACTGCCTTCTAGGCTAATTTTAATTTTTCTAAATTCAGGCCAAGGTCTTCCGTACCATCTCTTGTGCTTTTGAATATTAGTCCATTCGAGGAAATGACTAGTGGAGACAATACCACTTTTACTAGATGATAAAGAGATTTCAACTCTATGGCAAGTTCTTGATACTTTCTATTTTTTTCAGCCCTAGTGGTCAATAGGTTGGAATCACTTGGGACGGCTATATCTACGATTCTGGCCACTTTTTTTTATTTTGTCTATAATCAAAATGTCCGGACGGTTATGCATTACTCTATGATCCGTGATTATTTTCTCATCCCAATAAACTTTAACACTATCATTTTTTAAAAGTTTTTCTGAGGTATATCGATAATAAGGCACATCAACCTCATCTTTGCCCAGAAGCCCTAATGTTCTGTATATACTTTGGTGGTATATCTTGGCCACATTAATATGCCTAATTAAGTAGTCCGTCCCAGCCAAAGTCTCGCAACCATTTGTCACATGTTGAATAGACTCATGTGTCCTGGAGCAAAGGCGACATTTATCTGACAACGAATTTTCCTTCAGAATATCTCTTCTATATGCCCTTGTCGCAATAACCTGATCTTGGATAGCTATTACAAAACCTTCAGTCTCACCAAATAGTTGCCCAACCCTTAACCAATGAACTGAGAGCTCATCATCAATTTCAGGCTCATGCAGTTGATGGTAAAATCTTCCATGCAGTTCTTTCTCCCTCCACACAGCCTTATACTGATCATCATTTTTAATTTCATGCAGTATCGGGTTTTTAAGATTAAGGGCAGTGAAATTTTCGTCTAATTCTCTCATCATACCGCTTGTTGACATACTTGCCATAAAATATTCCTTCATGGAATTTTCTTGCTTTCGGCATGCGTCTTCTATCGAAATAAGACCACGGTCACCCCCTTCCTAGGCAAATAGAGTCTTGCCATAGACGCCTTTGGGTGATGAATATTAGCATCCGTCATCATTGTGCGAACCAGACGGTCCAATTCTTGTAGTTTGGTAGTCGACCAGTTGATTATACCAAAACTATATCCTACCAGTGGTATTGCCCATATATTAATGGCATGTATTTTATTTTTACCAGTCAGGTGACTTCAGTGAATTTGCTGCAGCCTCTTTTTAAACTTGGTACATATTTCACCAAGTACCTCTTTCTTGGCTACCTTAATAGTTTGCTTAATGCCCAGGTATTTGTAAAATCCTCCTAGGGATTGGTGTCTGATGGTCTCTCCGGAATGAAGTTGTAAAGAACTTCTGTCCATTACTCTCCCTTTAGTTACATTAACTGTAGCACACTTTTCGAGATCGAAAGACATACTAATTGCATTACTAAACGTAGACACAAGTTCCATCATGCTTTTTAACTGATCCCTATTTTTCGCTTATAACTTCAGGTCGTCCATATAAAGGCTATGGCTGACGGTGGGTCTGTTATCCTCTATTTTCAATTGGTAACCAATGTTACTGTTGCGGAGGATATGACTTAATGGTGTCAAGGCAAGCAAAACCATAGAGGACTGAGTGAAGCTCCTTGGTAAATACCCCGACAAATTTTTATAATTCCAATATTATAACATGAGCGGCTTCTGCCTACTATCATTTTAGTGCTCCACGATTCCATGAGTTTGCTTAGGAGGTTTATTACGTCAGGGTGAATTTTATATAATTCAAGGACTTGAACTAACCAACTGTGTGGTACGGTGTCATACGCTTTTTTATAGTCAATCCAAGCCATTGATAAATTTTGTATTTTTTTGCAAACTTGATTTGCAATAAATGTTTCTATCACTAATAGCTCCTTGCAACCTCTAGCTCCTTTCCTGCATCCCAATTGCTCTGACGGTAAGAGTTTTTGGTTAACAGATTTTTGCTTAAATGACCAAATAAATATCTCTAATAGTCCAATCTTAAATTTATTCCCATCAATAACAGAAAAAACAATTACTCACTGGCATTACTGGGAAAACCCTGACCCTTAAACCGTTTACCTAAAAACATCCTGCCTACTTCTCGTTCATTGTTAGTACAATGCAAAAAGAAACCAGTACAAACTATTTTGTTTGATATAATCCATTTAAACTTTGGTGAGTACCAACATGTATTTGATTTCTTGTCTTAATTAAATTCATAATTCATAAATGTTTTATAATACTGATTTATATTAATATAATTTAATATGTATAATAATACCAACTATATTTTGAATTGCTTATTTTTGAATTTTTTGTGTGTTCTTAGAACTGAGGATGAATGTATAACATTCGAAACTAGTTTTCAATAAAAGAAATGTATAGCAAATAATTTATCAATCCCTAATTAGATTGATCCTTCTATACCATCATGCGGATGTCAACTATTTGGAGAATGAATGTATAACATTCGAAACTAGTTTTCAATAAAAGAAATGTATAGCAAATAATTTATCAATCCCTAATTAGATTGATCCTTCTATACCATCATGAGGATGTCAACTATTTGTGTATAATTCATCACAGAAGTTATGTTTCGGAACAATGTTCACAACAAGAAAGGCAAAGTTAAACTGAGTTTAAAATGAAAATTTCACTCTATGTTAGGAACGAGATTCAAAGAATTTAGATACTCCTGTGCTTTTGAAACAAGATCTTCCCCGAATTGCAAACCAGTGGAACATTTTTTTTTCTTATTTAATTATTACCCATTCTTATGTATGTAAACTAAGGACTCTTTTTGATAACAATCACATTTTATATATTCTTAAATAGGAATTTTTTGTTTGGTACATAGAAATTTTATTCGATATACAGAATATCTTTTTCTTATGAAAATTCAGGAAACCCTAAAAAAAGTTCGATAAATAGAGATTTTCGATTTATGGAAGTTCGATATGCAGAGGTTCAACTGTATTTTGTTTTATTTATTTTTTTGTATATATATATATATATATATATATATATATATATATATATATATATATATATATATTTTTTTTTTTTTTAAATGTATTTATTTTTTAATTTTAACATAAAAAATGGAACAACTGGCATTGATCTTGCGATTTTATGCCTTAAAACCCCAAACAAACAAACAAATGCATATTGAATAATCAATGGTTGACCATAGAACTTATGAAGGAATGAGACCTGCACAGTGGGTCGAAACTTTGGTTCCTTAATAAATAGTTTTTACTATTTGTGTTCCACTTTTTGACCGCCTCCCGGACCATTTCATTCCTTCAAACAAATCCATTGGAAAACATCAATGTTTTTAAAAATTCATTTTTCAGTCATTTATGACTTTTTATTCATGAATCTATTCGTTTTCATTAGATATGTTTTATCATTATGTTAGGTTTTTGTACAATATTTTCATGAAAAAACTAAATATAAATATACTTATTACTTCCTTTATTTTCCCTCCTTAAAATTATTACATTGTATTTATTTAGAAATTAAGTTTTGGATGTTATTTCTGTTATTATAGAAATTTAAAAAAACAAAAACCAGTTTTTTTGTTTTCGATAGTATTATTGATAGTTTGTAGAACTATCGATGTACCTATATGGAATGGCAAGTGTATTTGAAAGCAGATGGATATGCACCAACCGCTCCTTCTCTCACCTAGAAACTCCTGTTCTCAACAATATGCTCTGTTCAACTCAGTTGTTAGCTTCCTGCTTTTTATTATTACTGCTTCACGATAATTACTATAGGGTTGCATGGGAAAGTTGTTTTATGTGCACACTGCACCTTATTGTTTTTTTTTATCATAACCTAATATTTTTGGCATGAGCGGGGTTGCTTGGTGGGTAGGGCACTGCTAATCTAATAATCTCTTAGTTCGAGACCGGCTGTAGCAGATAATTATTTGTTTTGTTTTCAGCTGTGGATCGGCCCTGTGGGATCGGGAGATCCTCCTAGCGCTCACCCAGCCCCTCTATAAAGTGCGTAACCTTAATTGGAAGAAAAACCTGGCGGTTGAGTGTGATCTCGGCACAACTGTTGGCTTAGAAACAATATGGTCCTTACCGTATTGTTACAGGGTTTTTCAATATTTTGCCATAAGATTTTTTTTTTTGTTTAGGGCAGTCTTTGGCTTATTTTGTTCAACTCCTGGAATACCACTGGTGAGGACTGTTGGAAGGAAAACAGCTACTTATATGTTGATCACAGGATACCCGCTTACTGCTGAGGAAGCTTATAATGCAGGTCTGGTTTCACGCATAACTGAAAATGATGGATTAGGTAATTTAATTTTATGCATTGCTGGGTTTTTATGTATTATTCAGTTTTACGTGTCTATTAACAGATTTATTTGCCTGTTACAATTCAAGAAAATGAAGTAAATTGTATAACGAGTGCAATCCTAGAAAAAAGTCATGATGTTATCAGTTTAGGAAAGAAGTTTTTTTATGAGCAAGTTGAAATGGACCTCAAATCAGCTTATGAGTAATTTTGCATTATTAAAACCTCTATATTTTATTAAATAGCAATATTTTATTATTTGTATATATATATATATATTTATTTATTTTTAGGAAAGGAGGAAATGTTATGCTGGGCAATTTGGCTCTTAAAGACGGTGCTGAAGGTGTTAGAAGTTTCATGGAAAAGAGGAAACCAATATGGAGTTCTTAACCACTATTCTCTATTTTTTCCTTCATTATCATTTCTTCTTTGGGTTCAATTAGATGGGATTTATTAACATAGCAGTATTTTAAAAAATAAACGGTTCTCAGGAGTTAAAAGTTTGGATGAACCTTGAAACTAGCTTATGTCATTTGTATTAGTGAATGTTTATGGTTTTTAAAATATGAAACCTTTCCATCCTTTCCTCTTAAGTCTGCTATGGGAATTGCTTGGTGTTGACGTAGTTTCTGTATGTTAATGAAACCAATTTGAGTAGATCTGTTTAATACCAAACAAATCTATTGAAATAATGCCAGATAATAGTTCTCTCTCTATATGTACATATATAAAAGTCCGTGAAAATTTTGTAAATGATTGGATTGGCATCATAATGGCCCCAGGTTCAGCGCACATAGATTTTTCCTTTCATTTCCTTTAAGACCTTTGGAATAAATTTCAATCTTCTCACTCTTCCTTAAAAAAGTTGATAATGTTAAGGATAACACATATTTCCTACCCTGGAAGGAGCATATTAAGACATGAAGTTGCATCTATGAAACAAGCAATGGCTCAATGTTGGATATTGATTGAATAGTATACCTTTCCATTTTATTAATGAATGTTTTCAACCGAGAAAATACCTTGAGGAATTTCTGCTTCGATTTCTTTGTTCCAAATCTAATATACAAATGCTTAGCTCCTTTAATTAAGGTACTCTTAACTGTCATCCTCTTTACCTTTTCAAATATAAATTTTAAGAGCATTAGATTTGACGTAGAATTAGCAATTATTAGTTATTTATCACCTTAGCATTTTGTACATGGGCAGTGTCCTATAAAATCATCTTTTAAAATGCTAAATACGTTTTTTGCATTACATTTGCCACTTGCTATTTACCCTTCTGATCAAGCTACTATTAACTGTCACACCATTGCTGTATTTAAATATTTGTGAAGTTGTAAAGTTAACTGTTAATTTCATCTGTATTGAGCAGAATTATTAACACAAGTATGAATAAATATCTCATGTAAACAAATGACCTATATTGTAATGATCTATGAAGGTCTAATCAAGCTTTGCAATGCTGACATCTTTGCCACATAGAAATCATTTTTGAAGATTATCTTTTAAGGATTGAACACTTCATGTTTTTTAATGAAACAAAATCTTATTCAACTTCCATAATTTATACATATAGATTTATGCAAGTAATAAAAAAAAAAAATCGATTATACGCCAACAGTGAATCAGAAATTATTTATTTGTAATCAATAGAAACAATTCTGTTAAATAGACCGAAATTATCTTTGATGGAGTTTCGCTTTTAAGGATTGGGTCCTAAAGCTCTAAGGAAGTTCCATCAAAGTCATACAGCCAATAGATAAACAGTTTTTTCAGCTATTGAGTAGCTGCCATTCAGCAAAGCTTGTGCTCGATTTGGAAAACAATTAGGTAGTGGTGGGGTATTAATTAGCAATCTGTTTACTGTTTATTTGAAACAGTTTCTTTCATTAAACAGATACAGTAGCAGGGTAGTGCACCCACCGATAGGACGCTACTATCGGCAAAAGAGGGAAACACCAAACGATCTGTTTCATTTAGTAGAAACAGCTATGCTAGCGGTGGGATGTGAAACAGGCTATCTGTTTATTTGAAACAGTTTTTCTGAGTGTACCTGTTTAGTTTAATCCTAAACTTATCTAAATTTCCTCTAAATCCACCAACAAAGCCTCAATGTTTAATTTTAATTTTTCTATTATTGAATAATTAATAGTTGATCATTAAAATTATATGAAGGAATGAGATGGTCCTGGAAACAGTCGAAAAGAATGGATCACAAATAGTAAAAACTATTTATTAGAAACCAATGTTTCGACCACTTTGCAGGTCTTAATAGGGCTAAATAAACAAGATGGAATAATAAAAATAAAACACTGATATATACAGTGAATGACATTAAAATTTAAAAGTAAACACTTTGTCATTATTTCATATATTGTACAAATATTTACTTTGTAAATTTTAATATCATTCACTGCAAATATCATTGTTTTATTTTTATTTTTATTTTTATTAACTCTGATGAAGACCTGCAAAGTGGGTCAAAAAGTCGGTTTGTAATAAATAGTTTTTACTATTTGTGATCCATTCTTTTCGACCGGCTCCCGGACCATCTCATTCCTTCATATTTTTCTATTAGTTTAACCAAAATTACCCCATAGTATAAGATAAGAATAAATAATTAAAAAGTATTTAAGGTTTATTTTATTTTATTAATAGGTCAAATTACTGATTACAAGAAAATTTGATAAACACAAAACAAAATACAACAGAGATGAACGTTAATTAAAGCAACAAAAAAAAAAAAAAAGATCCAAAATTATAAGTTCAAAATTGTCGCCATTAAAGTTTCATCATATTATGTATGGAATATTGTAATAACAGAATATTTAGCATATACCTATTCAATATGAAGTAGTTTTATAATCAGTCAAAGTAATAATTACGAATAAACTAAGAGCAAAACTAAAATTGAATATAATCTTCTTCTTCTTCTTTCACCCCCTCCTTAGTGCCATCAGCATGGAGAAACAGCCTTGGCCCATCTCGCCCACTGATCTCTGTCGCTGGCCCTTCTTCTCATATCCAGGATCGTGCTGCCTCTGGCTCGCCCAAGTCTCTCCAGATAGTTGTGTTACATCATCCTGGGTCTGCCTCTAGGCCGCTTTCCCTTTTGCTTCCAAGAGCCATTTAGCCTTTTGGTTATCGCCCATCCTGTAAACATGGCCAAACCATTTCAGTTGGCATTCTTCTATGATTTCTTTTACTGGCTTTACATTCAGTTCCTCTCTTATTCTCTCATTTCTCCAGAAGTCTCTTCTTGTTTTGCCAAGTACTCTCCTCAGGTACCTCATTTCTATGGTCGTTACTTTGCTCGCGTGTTTATCAAGAACAGTCCAGCTCTCCGAACCGTATAGAAGGACAGGCAGAAGCACTGTTTTAAACAAAGCTATTTTGGTTTCTTTCTTTATCTCCTGTTTCCCTAATATTGTAGTGCAGATGGAGTAGAACACACCATTAGCCTTCTTGACTCTATGTAGAACCTCTTGGTCTATTCTCCCATCTCTGTTGAAAATCGTGCCCAGTACTGGAAATTATCTACCTTCTCTAGCGGCTCATTATTACATGAAATATGAATTGGGTCTTCCTCATCTCGGCCGATAACCATCACCTTAATTTTAATAGGATTTATTTCCATTCCTTTCCTCTGTAGCTCTTCCGACCATTCATCGACAGCCACCTGAAGCCTTTCCTGGGTGTCAGCAATCAGGACCACATCATCCGCATATAGGAGAGCTTGAGCTAACTGGAATTAAATTCCAGTTAAATCCCACTTCGCTTGCAGACTTTCCATACTTCATCCATGCCTATTATGAAAAGAAGTGGGCTTAGGCTGTCCCCTTGCTTGACGCCTTTATAAAACCTAAATGGCTCTGATTGAGTTCCGTTAAGCCGTATAATTCCCTTGGGATCCTGGTATACCGATTTGATCGTACTGATGAGAATGGATGGCACCTGTTTTTCCTGTAGAGCATTCCAAATCTCTTGGCGGGGAATCGAATCGAATGCAGCCTTCAAATCCAGGAATGCCAAAAATAACTTTCTTCCTCTATCCCACACTTTCTCAACAACCAGTCGTAGTGAGAAAATATGGTCCTGCGTTTGTCTCCCTTGTCTAAAGCCAGCCTGCTCCTCTTCCAGACCATGTTCCACCAATCTCCTGAGCCTCTGCTCCAATATTCTTTTATATAATTTATATACTACAGATTTATATACCAACCTGGAGGACTAGTGGCTAACTGTGTTACCATGACCGGGCGATGGGGCCGCCACCTCCTTAAGTGACAATATAATCTAACGGAATCCAAAAGTTTTGGTTAAAATTATCCTGTTACAGGTTTAGCATTATGATAATAAAAATAGTTTTGATATTAGGAAATATAGTATGAGCTGGGAATTAAATTGAGAAAAAGTTAAAACAGTAAATACAAAGTTAATAATTCAACAAATAATTAATAAATAAAGTTATCAAAATAAAAGAAAAATAATTTACAAAATCCAGTGTATTTTTATTAACTTGTACGAAATATGAAGTTAACAAATGTGTTTAACTTCTTATAATAATTGTTGCTAAAATTCTAGCATTCGTTTCTAATCAGCTAAAAATGGTGGACATTTAAAAGATGATTGAAAAAAAAAAAAAGACCCCAAAAACAAATACCCTAAATCTAGAGAGAAAAACACAATCTGGCAACACTGTTTTATTTTTTAAATCAATAAATGTACTTATTGGCTTTCTTAATGTGTTATGATTTGCAATTAAGGCTGAAATGTTAATTTGACTTTTTATTACCGGCATTTATAAACAAACTAAATTTTATTTATTTATTTTCTGACACAAAATTAATATAACAAACATTATCTAAGCATAATGTAATTTTAGGTACTAAAATTAGATAACCGGAAGTCGACAGCACTAACAATTTTAAATATGTAATTAAGGCAGTAATAATTTTAATGAATGCCCGGTTTTCAAAAACCAGAACAAAGAGGAAGAAGAGTGGCAGCTGGTGACGGGTGGGCATATAACCTTACTGAGGCCACGCCCCCTCCCTTTGATAAGGACGTGATAGTCTCCGAGTAGTAACTAATTTTACAATTAAAATTCAAAATTAATTAGGGAAAAATGTATTCATTGAACAGAAAATATTTATTATTAGCTATACAAATGTTTTTAAAATAGTAAAAAGTTAAAAATATTACAAACTGAAAAATTAATAAAATTCTAGATTAATTAATTTATAAAATAATCATTTCTAATTAAATTATGCGGAATAATAAAAGTAAGATGTGGGAAAGAAAGTTCTTTACACATAAACATTTTAATAAATGCCTCAAAGTTTGCATAGAGCATTTTCTCTATTATTAGAATAAAAAATAAACAAACGAGAATAATACGTGAATTAATAAGAATATTTATATATATATATATATTTATTTATTTTTTTTCTCGTAGTTTGAAACAGTTGTATCTCTGTATTTAAATTAGCAGAAACAGTTGCTACTGCAAATAAACAGTTTTGCCCATCACTACAACTAGCTAGGAATGGGCGTATCTCTCCTTGAGATCAATTAATCTCAAAATTATTTCCTCAGAAAATTTTTAAATTGCAGTTATGCCGAGAAAAAGTAATATTTTAAAACTACCTTAGCTCACCCTTTTATTTCCTAATAAATTATGAAATGTACTGTGATGCCAGCGCGGTTTCCTTAAATTTTAATTTAATATTGACAAATTACATTCTTCTGCAATCTTGGATTGTTAAGAGCATATGCATTTCTCTTACTCTCTCCTTTTTTTTTTTAAATAGGTACATAGTTTCAACAATACTATTTATCGACGTTGTTCTTTCTTGTTTTTCCGTGAATTTGATATTCATGGAAACTATTGTAATTTATTTGCCTCGTAAGATTATTGCCCTTCTAACTCAGAAGTGTTTTTTTCCCGCTCTACTATTTCCTCAATCGATATGTTGGTTTTTTTAATATTAATAATACCTACGCATCTTGGTTTCATCCTTTATTAATCGAAATAGAATATTCCCCAAACTGGTTGTAGTAAAATTATTTTATGAATTGGGCGCCTAAAATATCAAAACAACCAACCGACCTTTTAGCTCAGATATGTTTACTTGATTCTGTTTCCGTCATCTGGATATTTCCTTTGTTAGATAAATATATTCTATTTTAATAATATCTACTTATCTAGGTTTAATATTTTATTAATTGAAATAGAATCTTCTATGAACTAGTTATAGTAGAATTAATTTATGGTTCCGGCGCCAATGATCTGTATGCTTGGAGCTTAAAGCATTAAACAACCAAACAGCATTTTATCTCAATTTTCTTTTGTAATTCTGATTAACTTCACAGTTATATACATCGAGTTCTATTCAGTTTATTTAATGAAAATAATTTACCAAAGTTCAAATAGTTATCAATTAGAGATTGATAAATTATTTGCCACTTCTATTAATTTGTTTTATATGGATAGTTTCGAATATTATACATTCATCTTCAGTTCTAAAAACACACAAAAAATTCAGAAATAAGCAATTCAAAATATAGTTTGGTATTATTATACATATTAAATTAGATATAATATAAATCAGTATTATAAAACATTTATGAATTATGAATTTAATTAAGATAAGAAATCAAATACATGTTGGTACTCACCAAGGTTTAACTGGATTATGTCAAACAGAAAAGTTTGTACTGGTTTCTTCTCGCATTGAACTAACAATGAACGAAAGGTAGGTAGGAATATATATCTGTTATAGATGGGAATAAATTTAAGATTTGACAATTAGAGATAATTATTTGGTCATTTAAGCAAAAATCTGGATTGGATTTGAAGGATTTTATTGAAATAATAAAATCCTTCAAATCCAATCCTGTGCTTCATATATATTTAATTTGAGGCTGTTTTCAACGTGATGTATTAATTTAACTCCTGAGTTTTTGATGAATTTATGTTGTTTTTTTCATTTAAATGAATTGCAAAGTTGGAGTTCTCTGTCTTATTATTATATGATCTTCCAGTTTTTCCCGTGTATTCGACTGCACAATCATTACAATTTAGTTCGTATATTCCGCTTTTTTTGGAAAGGGTCTATTTTGTCTTTAGGAGAAGAGAAATATGAGGATAGGATTTTTTCTATTTTAAATGCAGGATTCAATTCTAGTTTTTTTCAATTCATTTCCGACTTCTGTGGATATAGAGTCGTAATATGGAATCAAAACATAATGTTTCGGTGTGGGCCTATCTTCGGGGGTTGTTAAATAGATATCATTAATTGTCTTTTTTGTATTTTTTTTTTTAAGTATGATTGATATTTGTTTTATTGTACCCGTTATTTTTTGCTATGGGATATATAATTTCAATTTCTTTATTATAGTTCTTTTCATTTAATGGTACGTTCAAAAGACGGTAAATCATGCTATTAAAGGCTGCGATTTTATTTTATTTATGTGCTATCGGTCTCCTAGCTTCATTGTTTATAACGACATCCGTGTGGATGGGTTTCCGGTAAATTCCAAATTCATGATTGTTTTTTACTGAGATTTCTAAATCTAAAAAGTTTATGGTCTTGTTTTTTTTCCATTCCTACTGTGAATTTAATCGAGGAGTAAATTTAGTTTAATAAATTATTTATTTGTCTGGTCGTACCAGATCACAGGCATATAATGTCATCTGCATACTGATACGATGATATCTTGAGCTACTTTGGATCAAGAATTTTTTTTCTAATTTGTCCATAAATATATCTGCCAGAAGAGGTAAGAGAGGGGAGCTCATCGGTAAATCTTCTTCCTGTTTGAAGAATTTTCCATCAAGTTGAAAATAATTATGGTTTATGCAAATATAAATCAAATTGTAAATCTAGTTTTTCTAGTAGTGATAGATTTGATCGGAAGATTAACTGTTCTAAAATTTCTGTCATTTCTAGTGGTGGGATACTTGTGAAAAGATTTGTGACGTCGAATGATATTAATTTACCGTGTGTTGTGGGGAAAATGAGATTCTGGTTTTGAATAAATTGTTCAAGTAATGGGCAAGTTTATATATCGTGCTATTGATGTAAGCAACGACTGGTCTTATGGAAATTTCTGTTTGACATAATCCATTTAAACAGTTATATCTATTAAAACAGTAATACTTTTAATAACTCCAATACGAATGTTACAATTAAATACAACGAAGTTAGTTAGCAGAAATGACGCTAGAGTGTGCTAGCGCGGTGACCTTGGGCTAGATTCGGGCGCAGACCGTGATAATGCGTTTCAATTATAAAGTTGTTCCTGTTAATTTAGTTCAGGTACAGGTTAATAGCAAACACTTTTTTTTATTTTCACTAAAAAGGCAGTTTTACCACCAAACCGATGATATTAAGCAACAATATTTTGATGTATGATTGTTCTGATTGTTTAGCGTGCGTTTACTTCTATAGGAGATATCTCTTTGGAAAGTTCGAACGTTTTACCACTAATCGATAAATTGTTTACTTTTTTGAGTTATGGATGTTGATCCTTTAAGTGTTATTCTTGTAAAAAGTGATAGTAAAGGTGATAGGCTTCTATTCAGATACCCATATGAACTAAACAAACGTCAGGAGAATGGCCAACAACACAGAAAAAAAAATCCTTACGCCTTAATTGTAACTGAAGATTTACAGGGTCCTCCCCCACAAAACTATAGTACAGAAAAAGACTGCTTAGCCAATTTCGCTGATGATATACTTTCAAATTTATTTGCTGTGAAACAGGAACTATGTGAAGCAAAATTTGAATTAAAAATCAATGATGTCAGATTTGTTGGGCATCCAACCATGGTTCCACCCTGCAGTAGAAAAGGTAAAGCGCCTAACAGACCCATAGTTCTAATCAATATAGTCTTTGCTCTTCATGCAACGGCTAATCACTCAGTAGTGAAATGTTATTATGAGCTTAGCAAAAGATTTGGTGTTGCTTTGAAGCATGAAGAAAGGAGAGTTGGTTATGTTTACCAAGAAATGAAAGCTATGATTGCTGCCCATGATGACTATGGCAGGTAATTATTTCTTTTTCTTTTCTGTAATGTTATTTGTAATTTCTTAGTGCTTTTTGTAGGCCTGATGAAGGAGCAGAAGTTAGAAATCCTTTTGAAGTAATATTGGAACAATGTTCACTAGCAAGAGATCTTCGAAAAGCCTACAATGATCTCAAAATTTCTGGACTTGTACAGCTTCGTATAAACAGGTGGATTTATCTTAGTTTCTGCCTTCCCCAGAAAGTTCATCAACTCCACAATAGAGCACTGATGGTGGAACCTGAAGCTATTGATAAGTGGGTTATAGTCTATAGTTATTTCCATATTTTAATCAAAATGTTGATATTCAATTGAACCAATTTATATCTAGGTGTCTTGAGAGTATTCGACCATATCATGGTATTCTACTTTTAGTGGAAACTAACCAATTGCTTGATAGCTTAGTACCTGATGCTTCCCCTGCCCTTATTAGACTTCTGAAAATTTATACACCTTTAAAGTCATTGCAGACCCTTTCTGCAGATGCAGATTTAACTCTTACACAGGTAATAGACTTATTGCAATCTCATATTAGCTGTCTTTATTCATCCGATTCAGTTTGTTTAGTATACTTTCTCCAAAATTAAATATTAAAATGTACATGTCGTAAAACATTCAAATGTGTCAATGTTGTGTAGTTTATCTCCGATTGCTACTGAGACTTTAAACATTATAAAATTTATTTTCAGTTATTATTACCTGTACTACTTGTAATTAAGTGGTTTAGTCAATATTTAGTATTTTATTTGTATGATTTTGAGAGTGAGTCAGCTGATTTTGTTTATCATAATGGTTACCATGTATTGCAAATCCAGAGATGATTTTCAAGAATGGCGTGGGATTCCTTGCTCCACATTATTGGCCTTGTGCTAAAAACCAATGACAATTTTAAATGAAATATTGATGTTGTAAATATATTTCTCTCTTCTTTTCTTTATTGATTTTGGTCCAACTTCCTCAGACTACTGCCTTATCAGAAGCATCTGGAAATGGGTCTTGTTGTTGTCCTACCAGTACCATTCGTGCTAACTGCTTTGTATTCAATTGTAAAATTAGTACTCATTGAATTATTAAAATTATTAAGGCTTTAATTAAATGTTGAAAATTATTAGTACTGCCGACTTCCGCTCGCTCAAGAGATGAACAAAACCCCTACTGATATTTTTCTGTTGAGATCAGTGCCTTTACCTTAATTTGAATTATAACTTATTTAATTAAATCACAGCTGTCAACCTCCGCCGCTCACTCAAGAGATATACAAATCTCCAACGGACCCTTTTCAGTTGAGGTTGGGCCCTTACTATAATTTAAATTATTATTTGTTTTAGTTGATAAATTTTCAAGTTTATTCGGTAACATTCAATTTTTCTGTATTGTTATATTCCTCTTATATTTTAAATTAAAATAAGAATAAATTTGGAAGCTGTAAAACACGTTAGGAATAAACATAAGATAAGGGACATAACATAGTTTAAAAGAAAGTGCAGGGGAATATTGTTTGCAGGAATGGCACTAGAGATTGCTAGTGTGGTGACTAATAAGGCAGTAGTCTGGGGAAGTTGTACCTTGGTTTTTAATCCCGATGATAGTTTACATTGTGTGTCAAAGTATCTGTGAAAAAATTAATACATATAACAATATTTTATGTATTTTTCACCCTGACCGACTCCTCTTCAAACATATCTTGGATTCTTTTAAAAAGTAAGTTAAAGTTGTTCTAAAAATAGTGACTGATATTGGTTAATAGTAGTTAAACATTGAAAACTAGGATGAATGGCCATAAAAAGTGTAGAGAACTTTCAATAAAAGCACATTAACCTGTTTATTAGGCTTTATTCAACTTAACAAGATGTATCACCTTAAATAAAACCTAGAAATTGAATCATAATTTTATAACTTTATCATATGACCTAATGGATAAGCTTAAAATTTTAATTAATTTTGTGTCCTTTAAACTCTATAAAACTATATCAGAATTTTCTACATATGAAGAAGCCATCAGTGCTCTGTGTAAACTATATACTAAACCTGCTAACGAAGAATATGCTCGGCATCAGTTACCTGCCAGAAAATGAGAAGAGATGAAACTATAGACCTACACTTATGGTGCTTAAAGGAATTAAGTACAGACTGTGACTTCAAGGCAGTTACAGCATAGAATAACAGTGACAATTAAATAAGAGACTCTTTCATACTCTCACTTCCCCAAGAATCAGGCAAAGATTTCTGGAAAATCTGACTTTAACTATGATTGATGCCTACAATCAAGCTGCCACTTTAGAAGTAGCTGAAAATCGAGCTAACCCTTATAACACTCTGGCCTATAATTACTTAAATGCTCTAATGCTTCCGGAATGCATGCCTGAGAAGATGATGCATCAGAGCAGGCAAATAGTAATTTTTCATCCTCCATTAACTTTATGTCAAATATCGAACCGTCTATTTCTTTCCCAGGAAATCGAATAGCAGCTCTTTCAACAGGAAAATGTGGGTATCGTGGCTATTCTCCCTAACATCCTTGGACCAAGTGCCCTGTCTGAAACGCGATATGCAACTCTTGTCACACAAAGGGACATTTTTCAAAAGTATGTTGGTCTACTAAATCCCATGGTTCCAAGAATTCAGCAAACTCCATGACGGTTTGGCTCCGATCTTAGCTGCCTATCCAAAGCCACTCTTGCGATTCTTATAAATGGCACACCAGCTCAAGCTTTGATCAACTAAAAAGGGAAATAGCAAAATCATGTATATTTTCAGTAAATGAGGAAATTCTTTTTATTATAGTGACAGATATTTCAAATCATCCCATCGCAGTGACCCTATCTCAGGCAGAAAGGCCAGTGGCTTTTCCTAAACTTTATCTAACAGCTATAAGCAGTACGCTGCAATCGAAAAGAAAGCATTCGCTATCCTCAAAGCACAATTAAAATGGAGACATTTTCTATTAGGAAAGGCTTGCCGAAATCAAACCTCGTTTCTTTCAAAAACCTCCATCAGGCTTAATTAAGTCTATGTCACCTTTCGAATCGACAAATACCTCCTGGTTGTTGTCGATGAGTACTCAAGAGTCCCATTTGTGATTCCATGTTCTGATATAACTTCAACAACTGTTATACCAAATCTTGGTTCTATTTTCTCTTAATTTGTCATGAATCCTGATCATCCACACTTACCAAGGATATAGTTTTATGTCTTCTTCTTGTTCTTCCAGCATTACAACTCGTAAGTCAGGGCTTCCTGTAGCATCAATCACCATTCATCTCGATGCATTGCTGCTGCTTTCCAGTTCCTTACTCCCAAAACGCATCCTTTGCAACTCCATCGGCCTACCGCAGTCTTCACCTGCCGATTCTCCTCTTGGCATATAGCTTTTCTTCTAGAATTTTCTTTGGAATCTCATCGTCTTTCATTCCAGCAACATGCCCTGTCCAGCGAAGCCTTCCAATCTTTATATATTCGACAAAATTTATGTTATTAAACATTAATTAGCCCCTGCTCAACTTCCCCCACCTTTTCTCCTTGATGGTGTCTCGTAAGCGGTGAAGTAGGGGCTCATAATATTCGGCATTCACTGTAGTGTTCTTTTCCTTAAAATCAATCAGCAATATTCCTCTACAATCCCAAAAAATGGTGGCCATTTCCTTTTTTATCGACTGCGTGATTTTTGCCTTTAGCGGAGGTGCTTCTCCATTCCATGGACTCCCTTTTGCTGAGTGGGTAATAGTATAGAACCATTTTCTCATTCCCAGTAACAATTGAATCCAGGAAATTTTTTGGGTCGACATTATACCCACTTAAAAATTCATTGCATCAGCAAACACGTTCCTCTTTTTGAGCAGCCGAAAGAATTTTTGGAATCCATCTTGCACTCTTATTTACTTATTTTTATGCTCATATGCAAATATTCTTTAATTATCCTTAGAACACTTGTTTTTGAAAGCCCCAACCTTGCTGCTATTTCTTTGGTCTTCAACATCCGATCAGACAGCAATTCAGCTACCAAGGGCAAGTCTGAGCCTGCTTGAAGTAGGGGAGCGAGGACAGACCGAAAACTTATGGACCTTACTGCTTGTATATAGAGAAGTGATTGATTAGGCATATAAGCAAGGGGGTCATATAACAATAAGTGAGTAGGCATATAAGCAAGGGGGTCATATAACAATAAGTGAGTAAGCATATAAGCAAGGGGGTCATACAACAAAAAAGAAACAGATTTGGTCACTGACTGTATATTACATAATTATACAAAGTTTATAGTACTTGCCTAATCTTTCTGGTCTGCGGACAGTGTGTTGTGAATAATTTAGCATTTTGTTGCTTTTTTTCAACTAATATTTAATTTATCTTTTGAACAAATACATTGATATAGGAATCCTAATAAATTGATATAGGAAAAATAAATTACAATTTTATTTATGTATGAATGTAAAGAGGCCAATTAAAACCAAGTTTTCTTCCGTCATACTGCTGTGCTAAGTATAAAGAGGGTAACTGCATTTGAGGTTATCCTGAGAAAATGGCATTTGAAGTTCTGATGCCTCCTTTTTGTTCCTTCAATAATTAAGAACATTATATCTTACCTTTCAAGGCAAAGCAGCCATATCTACATCAACCCCTAAAACTGCTTAAGAATTGTCACATATTGCTAAACTGTCTTAGTAAAAGATACAAAATGTGCAGTTTCAAACTTCAAATTTCCCATATAGCTACGGCTGTAATACTCTAGTATTAGGTGTATTAAACATCAATGAATCACTAGGTATCAAAAACACAATTCGCCAAAAAATGCCATTTACTTCCTTTGTGCTTAGCATGCCAGCATAGGTGATTTCTTTTGATCACATTACCTCAATACAGCAACTAAGGACTGTTATTGGGACCTAGCAGTTTAACAAGAACACTATGTAATCTATGCCGGTTTTAAGATTAAAATTAGACATGTACTATGATGTTATAGTTAAGCTTATTAATCTAAAAGTAAGATTCTTAATAATTTTGTTTTATAAGATATTATCAATATCTTGTTATATTGTTTTTATAAAGTAAATGAAGCTCTGTATTACTTTTGCAGGTTTTTAATCTTTCAGGTCATCTTGTATATTGGGGTAAAGCAATTTTTATTTATCCATTATGTGAGACAAATGTGTATATGACAGCACCAGGAGCTCCAGTTCACTGTAGATCTCATTTGGTTGAAAAGTTTGCAGAACAATTTCCGGGATATTCTTTGATTCAGGTAATTTATAAAATTCATTCTTTGGTATGTTTCCAACTTCTTTTACCAACCACTAAATTATGATTCAGAATTCTAATTAATGCAGAGATGTGGAATTACTTATTGTACTTTAAATTGTTGCTCAAGAGCTACATGCCGGCTTATCGAAAAATTAGGCTATTAATAAATTATGTTTATATTACTGTATGCTAAGAAACTTTCATGTTTGTTCAGTTTATTTTTATGCTAGTGATAATCCTCTATGCTTATGGTTTATAGGTGATGAGTGAATTTTCCCTCCCAATCTCAGTTCGACATAAAATGTCACCATTAAGTTCAGATCCACACTTGGATGTTCAAATTATTATATGGCTTCTGCAACAGAGGCTAATAATGCAGCTTCATACATACATATATTATATGCCAACATCAAAAGGTCTTCCACAACAGGTTAGGAAGATCTTGTTTATTATATGTATAATATTGAAGAATTATAAGTAATATTTCTTTATGATTAGGAGACATCAAGTCCTGAGGATGCAGTGACATCTAGTGATGAGACAGGTGGAGAAAGTAACTGGGGTAGCCAGCAATCGCAAGATGACTGTCTTAGTAGATTACCCCCAGAAGAGCGTAATGCCTTAAGCTCTGGAGGTACTGAACACATTAGGCTTCTGGTCCGACTCATCTTACTGGGTTAGTAACCACAACTTTGGTACTACTTTATAATCTTGTCGCATTATCAATGTCCGAACTTACTCGAAGTTAGCCGCACTAGCATATTCTGGCACCATTTGTGCTAACTAACTGGTTTGTATTCAATGCTAAAATAGAATACATTGGAATTATTACTGCTTTAATTAGATATTATTTAAAATTATTAGTGCTGTTGACTTCCAGTGCTTGGGAGAAGTTGTAATAATA
The DNA here is from genome assembly GCA_948150685.1 of Rhaphigaster nebulosa. Taxonomy (NCBI): domain Eukaryota; kingdom Metazoa; phylum Arthropoda; class Insecta; order Hemiptera; family Pentatomidae; genus Rhaphigaster; species Rhaphigaster nebulosa. The sequence goes on from OX411306.1 coordinate 197,267,426, forward strand.
ATTTAAATTACAGTAACTGAAAACCCGATCTCAACTGAAAACGATCTTTTGGGAGTTTGTATATCTCTTGAGCGAGTGTAGCCAGCGGAAGTCAACAGCTGTGATCTAATTAAATCATTAATAATTGTGATTACTGTAAGGCCCCGACCTCAGCTGAAAAGGACCATTGGGGTTTTGTTAACTCTTCAGAAAGCGTAATGAGCAATTGTCTACAGCACTAATAATTTTTTTAGTAATATCTAATTAAAACAGTAATAATTTTTATTAATAAAAATCTTACAATTGAACACAAGGCAGTTAGTTAGCACAAATAGTGCTTGAGAGTGCTAGTGCGGCAATGTACCGGTAACTTCGGATGCAGGCACTTATAATGTGACCCTGTTGTAAAGTTGTACCACAACTTCTTATGGTGCTCTCATAATAAGAATTTTTTACCTCCACCCTGTTGAGTATATCGGTTTCTTTTCATTCTTGTAAAATGTTTTTTTTTTTCAAATAACTAACTGATGCAGAGATGATGGTCAGAGGAGGAGAAGGGGATGGGGGTATTTAATAAAATATACATATACTTATAAATAAACAAATAATATTCTCTTTCAAAAAAGTAATAACATATTTTTATTGAAAAGAGAGAAGTACAATTTTATTGGATCTTTTTATGAATTACAAAAACAATTAGAAAACTTAATATATTACTTGCTTACAGTTTCTAATTAATTGGTTATCTAGAGAATCTTCTTCAGGATTAATTTGCCTAAACACTTGAACATAACATATTTTATTTATTAACATATCCACAGGAATGTTCACTGTCAAAAACATTACTGACCTCCTTGGTACCTTGTATTTGATTATAAATTAACAACTGCCCCTTTTTTATTGATCCTATATTCAGACTGACTTAATATACTTATCAATCTCCTTTAAATATTAGCTTGTCCTGTGGCTGTGATCTAGGATGTTTTCCAAGTTTATTATGTTGTAATTTTTGTATTTTTAACATTATCATAAATAATTTATTAGTTCAAAATATTCCTTAAATGTTAAAAAAAAAATTATTTGTATGATTAAACAAATAATTACATCATAGATTATCCAATAGTTTTATAGCAGTAAATTATATAACAACATAATTTAATAGGCAATGATGACCCTTAGGGTTTTATGCCTTAAAATCTAAACAAACAAATATTGTTTTTAATAACAGAATTTTTTTGGAGTACAGTACGTTATAACATGCATTATTTTTAAACTATCAAAATCTTAATGATTTATTAATATCAAAGAGTTATAATTATTATTATTAGTATCAAAACCTTAATTAAAAATTAACACGATAGAGATCGAATGATAACATTTATTCACTCCATACCCATCTAAATGTTTTTATACAATATTATGTAAGTAATAAAAAATTCATTATATTTATTTTGAAATTATAAATATTATTTAAAGAAACTTTAAAGAAATTTATTTTGCATCTTTTATCTAACTAACATTTAACCCTCCTTGTCATTCATTATGGGAGCTAGAAACAAGAATATGATTAAGAATAGTCATGAGGTTGTTCATGACAGAAGGGAACATAAATGACAAATGCATTAGAATGCTGAAGTCCAAATGAAATGATTTTAATCTATGTGAATTTGAAATAAATCTAAAAAGAAACTTATAAAATAATGAAATAAGCAGTACATTAGTATTTTTGGAAATTAGGAATAGGACAGAGCATGGTCCTAATATCTATAGTATATTGGGTCTAAGAAGATCAGTATCTGGATTGATTACACTTGAAAGATTAAAAGACTAAGTTAAAGCATAGATTACATTTAATATGTAATTTACATATTGGAGCCAATATGTCAAAAACAGGTCATAGAAAAACTAAACTTAGGAAAAATAATCAAATTTTTATTTTTATTATTTTTGTTTGGAACTTCTAAAACATTTTATCTATTATAACTTCTCTATGGCTCAGTCGATTTAAATTTGACTGCTGTACAAGCTTAAATCTAATGTCTAATCTCCTGACTTAGCTTGGCATTATATATGCAGTTTATTGGTGCATAATGGTTAAATTTTTATGCAGAAATAACCTAGCCTTGTTATTGAACCGAGTGAAATGACGTTTGTTGATTAAATAAGATTACAATTCCGCCACTGTGTGCATTTATGCCCTTATGATACAAATGAAAACCATTAAATTTAAGTCTAATCTCTTGACTGTGTTCAATGGACTGACCTGACTGACCTAGGAAGTGGTAGACGATTTAACGACAATGAGATTTTGATGATCTGGTGGTTGGGAGGTTTTTGGACCAGTATTACTACTGAGTGTTATTAAATAAGTATAAAATTCTTCATTCTTCAGAATATGCTGTTAGGGTTAGATCTTGTTAAAACCACAGTTTCCTCACCCTGTTCTAAAATAAAAGCTAGATTGGAATCAAAGTCATTGTTGTAAACTCAAGTGTGTATGATCCTTTCATGAAGGCGAACAACAAACTGAGCTATAAAACATAAAATGAAAAATATAAGCAGAAGCAATTAAAAGTAATGGTTTGCAATCACTTCCAGCTGCTATGGTGGACAGTTCCAGCGATAAAGTACCTTTAGGCAAGTAGAGGACAGTTCTTGTTTTCCAGTTTTTTTGTGAGTTAGTCTCATCTAGTTTGTTAATGGTCTCTAAACCATATGTTTTACTTTTGATATGTGAAGTCAAATAAATTAGTCCAGTGGAAGTTGTGTTTTAATGTGTCCCAATTCATCCTCAAGAATATTCTCCATGGAACCAATTAATGAGAAACAGATTCTTAAATAACTGTAAACAAGATTCAATTTTAGTTAGTGTTTATTTAGTAATATGTTTAGAGAAATCAGTTTGATGTAAAAATGCAATAGTATTTTCTATTTTATTTTCTCGAAAAGATTGATTATTATTTGAGAATTTTAATTTTTTTTTTTGTCATATTGCAAAAGAATTCTTTCATAACAAAAGATGTCCAAGAAACTTATTTCTTCATTCATGAATTAGTAACTTTTTAACAGTAAATGTTTTACCTTATACAGTATAATCACTACAATATATTATTACGGTAGTATAGATCCCTTTTCCGGCTCTTAGGAGCGATGTATTTTTATGAATGAGGTATCAAAAGAAAGGGAATTTCATAAATAAGTGACGAATTCCAATTTCGTTTCTTAAAATCTTACAAGCGCTTAAATAAAAGTGATGAAAAAACTGTGAGGTTTCAAAGATTTGACGACTGAGAGTCGGCGGATCGAGACGGGATAAGTTGGGTTTTAAAGGTTTTGACGCGGGGATATTGGTCCAGCGTTTTAAAGCTTAAAAATCTATCGTTTTCGAGATAACGCACAATATAGGTCCGAACGGGTCTGATGCCATCTTGCGTACGTGCCGTAGTCATGGCAACTTTATATCAATTTGAGTCTGTTTACAAAAACTTTTAATGAGTGGGAAATTATATACTGTTTCCCATGTCCAACCCTAAAGGGTGCTGTTAAATATTAATACTACACATAGAAAATGGTATAGTTGAATCTAATTGTCTAATGGCTGAATTGAAGAGATTTTCCAGAGGGGTAAGGTAATTACTTATTAAGTATGCGCTTTAACTTCAACATATTCATTACAAACCATGTAGCGTCACCAAATGTGTGTGTTAAATAAACTTTTTTGGTAATATTATACTGTTTACACGAATAAATATGTTTTCCTAATATCGCTTATACTTCTAATGTATTAGGATTGATATCTAATGCGAGAGTTCTCGCTCGGGTGTACTAGTCACTACTATATATTATTACGGTAGTATAGATCCCTTTTCCGGCTCTCAGGACCAATGGATTTTGAAGAATGAGGTATCAAAAGAACGAGAATTTCGCGGAGATGTGACGAATTCTGATTTTGTTTCTTAAAATCTTACAAGCGCTTAAATAAAAGTGATGAAAAAACTGTGAGGTTTCAAAGATTTGACGACTGAGAGTCGGCGGATCGAGACGGGATAAGTTGGGTTTTAAAGATTTTGACGCGGGGATATTGGTCCAGCGTTTTAAAGCTTAAAAATCTATCGTTTTCGAGATAACGCACAATATAGGTCCGAACGGGTCTGATGCCATCTTGCGTACGTGCCGTAGTCATGGCAACTTTATATCAATTTGAGTCTGTTTACAAAAACTTTTAATGAGTGGGAAATTATATAATATTTCCCATGTCCAACCCTAAAGGGCACTGTTAAATATTAATACTACATGCAGAAAATGGTATAGCTGGATCTAATTGCCTAACGGCTAAATTGAAGAGATGATTTCCAGTGTGGTAAGCTAATTACTTATTAAGTATGAATCGTAACTTCAACATAGTCAGTACAAACTATGTAGATACACCAAATCTGAATGTTAAATAAACTTTGTTGGTAATATTATATTGTTTACACGAATAAATATCTTTCCCTAATATCGCTTATACTTCTAATGTATTAGGGATTAGGCGAGAGTTATCGCTCGGGTATACTAGTCACTACTATATATTATTACGGTAGTATAGATCCCTTTTCCGGCTCTCAGGAGCGATGGATTTTGACGAGTGAGGTATCAAAAGAAAAGGAATTTCACGGAGAAGTGACGAATCCTGATTTTGTTTCTTAAAATCTTACAAGAGCTTAAATAAAAGTGATGAAAAAACAGGGAGGTTTCAAAGATTTGACGACTAAGAGTCGACGGATCGAGACGGGACAAGTTGGGTTTTAAAGATTTTGACGCGGGCTTCAAGATAATATATGATCCATTGGATCATATTGGTCCAGCGTTTTAATCCTTAAAACCTACCGTTTTCGAGATAACGCACGATATAGGTCCGCACGGGTCCTATGCCATCTTGTGTACGTGCCGTTGTCATGACAACTTTATACCTTTTAAAGCCAGTTGAGACTGTTAACAAAAACGTATTAATAACTGTGAAAGCGTTTTGTAAATAAAATATTGTTTTTATGTTTCCATGAATGATAGAACACTACAAACAGAAAGTGGTATAGTAGAGTCTTATTGCTTAAATTTTAAACTGAGGGGGTACTTTCCAGTAGGGCAAGCTAATTACATATTAAGTATCAACTATTACTTGAACATAGTCATTATAAACTATTATAAAGCTTCACCAAATGTGTGTGTTAAATAAACTTTCTTGATAATATTATATTGTTTATCGCTTATACTTCGATTTCATTAAGGATTCATTAAGATATGTAATGCGAGAGATCTCGCTCGGGTATACTATAAATTAATCGGGTATAGTATAAATTAATATCACAACCAGGGCAAAACTTTATTTCTTTACTTAATTTGCAATAGCTTCACTTATCAAGCATCAAGATTCATTCAGTTAATTAAAATTTTATTTTTGTTTACTTGATTGAGATTGTACAGGAAATATTGTTGATGAATAGGAATCTTGATGTAATTCATCATTTTCTTCCTTGGCTTATCATATCCATTGTGCTAGCTTTTTTCTCCAAGTGGGAATTATGCTCTTTTCGATATTTCCTTTACCATTCCAAATGACTTCTTCAGAGACTAATGACTTCAGTATGACAGCATTATACAATAGTAGATGATATATACACCATTGAGAACAAAAACAACAGTACAATGAATAGTAATATTAATTTTTTAAGTATATTGAAAAAGTACCAACAATTGATTTTCAGATTATTTGCAAGGCGAACACCACATAGAAGAAATCATGTATACAGAGAACTTACGTCGCTCTCAATTGATGCAATTATTGGACAAGTTCCGTGAAGTTCTGGTTACCTGTGAGGCCCAAGATCCTGCCCTTGCTTTGTTCTATCCTCAGTAATATTAGCAGAATATGAGCAAATAACTTTATGACAATTTAAATTGATTTGTCGAAATGACGAATTATAATGTGATAATATTGTTTACTAGGCCCTTATTAAAATTGGGTTCATTATTATAATAAATAAACTGCTTATTAGCATTCCTTATTCATTCTTATTAACTTAATTACAGCCATTTAAATAAATCAATCATTCTTAGTCTATTTTCCAATTGTATATCCTACATTAGATATTATAAAAGTTTATTTATTTTTTTTAATTAATATTTTATAATTCTTCTGTTATGACTACTAATATTAAGTTTCTGGCATATTTAATTTTATATGACGCTTCTGTTTTAACTGAGAAAATTGTGAATGATTGTGCTGTAATCAAAATTTAAAATAAAAAGAACAACTTGCCTTTTTTTGTAAATATTTTCAAAACTTTTATAAAATAAGTTAACCAATATTTTCAAATTAATCAGTATTCTTGTTAATTTAATATTAAAATATTTTAGCTTTTTGATGAAAATGTTTCAGTTACCAAATAACTTACTAAGTAATTTTTACTTTCCCTTACTTATATACGAACTATATAGTAAGGGGAAGTATTGCGATCGTGAAAATTTTCGAATTCGAGTTTTCGACGGAAATACACGTTTTAAGGCCCCCTGAGTCCAAATGACCAAGTCTCTCAAAATGGTCTGTGTGTCTGTGATTATTCTAGCTCAAAAACGAAAAGTTGTACGATACTGAGATTACGTATTTAAGGTTGACACTTGCATGTGATGTTACAGCAACGTTTTCGTCAAAATCGACTAACCGGAAGTGCCACTTTATATAATCGATTTTACACTTTTTTATAATTTTCTCGAAAACGGCTCTAACGATTTTGATGAAATTTGCCTAAATTATTCTTCATAAAGACCTTTAACTTTTCATATATGTGATACATCACCGAGGAAATGCAGAGAAAAAAGTTATGATGAAAAGAATATTTTATTTGCGCATAACTTAAAAAGCATGCATTTTATAGTAATTTATGTGTAGACTTGCATGAAAGGTAATTAAATCATCTAAAAAACAAAAAAAGAATCATCAAAATCGGACCAATAATAGCAAAAATACAGCTCATCGGACTAATCGGAAATGGTGATTATATCATGGATATTACAATTGCTTACAATTATCTCGAAAACGGCTCTAACGATTTTGATGAAACTTACCTAAATTATTCTTCATAAAGGTCTTTAACTTTTCATTTATGTAGCAAATCACCAAGGAATTGCAACGAAAACAGTTATGATGAAAAGAATATTTTATTTGCGCATAGCTTGTTTAAAAAGTATGCATTTTACGGGAAAATATATAAAGAATTGTATGGAAGGTAATTAAATCATCTAAAAAACAATACAAAAATCATCAAAATCGGACCAGTATTAGCAAAAATACAGCGCATCGGACTAACCGGAATTAGCTATTATATCATGGATTTTACACTTTTTTACATTTTTCTCGAAAACGGCTCTAACGATTTTGATGAAACTTGCCTGGTGTCTTCTCCCTACAGCCCTTTAGTTTTTCATGGATGTAGTATATCAACGAGAAAATGGAGGGAAAAAAGTTATGATGAAAAGAATGTTTTATTTGCGCATAACTTAAAAATCATGCATTTTATAGTAATTTATGTATAGAATTGTATGAAAGATAATTAAATTATCTAAAAAACAAAAAAATAATCTTCAAAATCGGACCGATGTTAGCAAAGATAAAGCGCATCGGACTAACCGGATGTAGCTATTAGATCATGGATTTTACCCTTTTTTACATTTTTCTCGAAAACGGCTCTAACGATTTTGATGAAACTTGCCTGGTGTCTTCTCCCTACAGCCCTTTAGTTTTTCATGGATGTAGTATATCAACGAGAAAATGGAGGGAAAAAAGTTATGATGAAAAGAATATTTTATTTGCGCATAACTTAAAAATCATGCATTTTATAGTAATTTATGTATAGAATTGTATGAAAGATAATTAAATTATCTAAAAAACAAAAAAATAATCTTCAAAATCGGACCGATGTTAGCAAAGATACAGCGTATTTTATGAGGAGCACAAGACCCTAGATGGATAACCGAGCGCATCTGAAAGGAGATGGATGCGACCGAACCTTCTCCCACCAATCTGTTATAAACAATATATTCTGTAATAAAGTAATTAAAGAATACAAAAGCGGAAATTAACTTAATAATTTCTTCTTTCATATTATTTAATGGAAAGAAAATATTTCCATGAAAAATAAACCGAAACTTTTAAAATATATTTGCAACTTGACGAAGTTAAAATATATAGGTAGTGTACAGAATTGTACTAAAATTGTTTAAAAAACTGTTTTATTGTACTTAAGTGGGAGAAGAATTGAATGCTGCTGAGTTTATTTCAAGCATTGTTTATGTGAAGTTTTTAAAATTATATTAAAAAGATAATTATTATAGGACGGTAAGGGAAAGTTGTGTGATGCGCGCACCGCAACACATTTTTAGAATTTGTAACCATCTACTATCGCACCATAAACCACTTTTTCATTTTATGGGTTTGCATTTTTTTTATGAGCTATCATTATTTTTCCTAAATCACTTAAATACAATTTTGGGACAGCTAGAACAAATTGGGAACAATGCAAAAAAACAAAAAAACAATGCAATTAAATATGTTGCGCCTTACGCTTTCAAGTCTATTAAACACAAAAACCAAAGAAACAAATAAGCCCTGCAATAGTGGCGGCAGAAAGCGACTAGGGCAAAATTCAATTAAGTCGTTTATTATACATTTATTCCTCATTTGTGTCCGATATTGCTACTGGATTAAAATTTTTAGTCGACTCTGGCGCCGAAGTCTCCGTTATTCCTCCTACTAATGTGGATCAAAACATTAATCATTGTGTAAACTATTCGCTGCTATCGGCTCAACACTTCAAACATTCAGAAAGCACCATCTTCATCTCGATATAGGTCTTCGAAATTCTGCTGGCCATTTGTAATAGTTGAAGTCAGTTGCCCTATAATTGGTACTTTTTTTTACTTTCCCTTATCTATATACAAAGTATATACTAAGTGGAAGTATTGCGATCGTGAAAATTTTCGAATTCGAGTTTTCAACGGAAATACATGTTTTAAGGTCCCCTGAGTCCAAATGACCAAGTCTCGCAAAATGGTTTGTGTGTATGTGATCAGTCTAGCTCAAAAACGGAAAGCTGTACGATACTGAAATTACATATTTAAGGTTAGCACATGCATGTGATGTTACAGCAACATTTTCGTCAAAATCGACTAACCGGAAATGCCACTTTATATAATCGATTTTACACATTTTTACAATTTTCTCGAAAACGGCTCTAACGATTTTGATTAAATTTGCCTAAACTATTCTTCATAAAGACCTTTACCTTTTCATATATATGGTACAACACCGAGGAATTCATACAGGGAAAAAAGTTATGATGAAAAGAATATTTTATTTACGCATAACTTAAAAAGCGTGCAATTTATGGTAAATCATCTATGCACTTGTATGAAAGATAATTAAATTATCTAAATAACAATAAAAGAATCATCAAAATCGGACCAATATTAGCAAAGATACAGCGCATCGGACTAACCGGAAATAGCTATTATATTATGGATATTACACTTTTTTACAATTTTCTCGAAAACGGCTCTAACGATTTTGATGAAACTTGCCTAAATTATTCCATAAAGGTCTTTAACTTTTCATTTATGAAGTAAATCACCGAGGAATTGCATGGAAAAGAGTTATGATGAAAAGAATATTTTATTTGCGCATAACTTGCTTAAAAAGTATGCATTTTACGGGAAAATATATAAAGAATTGTATGGAAGGTAATTAAATCATCTAAAAATAAATAAAAGAATCATCAAAATCGGACCAGTATTAGCAAAGATACAACGCATCGGACTAACCGGAATTAGCTAGTATATCATGGATTTTACATTTTTCCCAAAAACGGCTCTAACGATTTTGATGAAACTTGCCAAAATTATTCTTCATAAAGGCCTTTAACTTTTCATTTATGTAGTAAATCACCGAGAAAATGCAGGAAAAAAAGTTATGAAGAAAAGAATATTTTATTTTCGCATGGCTTAAAAAGGATGCAATTTATAGTAAATTGTGTACAGAATTATATGAAAGGTTATCACAGTATCTAAAAAAAAAAAATCATCAAAATCGGACAAGTATTAGCAAAGATACAGTGTATTTTATGAGGAGCATAAAATAGATGGATAACCAAGCGCATCCGAAAGGAGATAGATGCGACCGAAACTCCTCCCGCCAATCTGTTGTAAACAATACGCTCTGTAACAAAGTAATTTAAGAATACAAAAACGGAAATTAACTTAATAATTTCTACTTTCACATTATTTAATGGAAAGAAAATGTTGCTATGATTGCCAAAGAGAGACGTCTTCCGCCAGATATCGAGTGAAACTTTAGGAATATGCCGCCCCATGAAAAGTTGCTGGACAAATTCTTTGCATCTTGTTCCGAAAAAAGATGGGTCCTGACTAGGGTTGGAATATTGACACGCAATATATCGATATATCGGAGTTGAAAAACCGATATATTATACAGATATCTTAACATCCGATATATCGATCACACCATATGCTAAACTATATTACAGTAGAATCTCGAAAATTCATATCCCAGTAATTCGTATAGATTTTCTGGTCTCTTGAAATTCTCCCTTTATTTCGTATAAAAACACTGCAATCCGGTTTCCCCCGATAATTCGTATTTATTTTCGTCTTCCAAGTAATGTAAACGCCTTATAATCCGAATTTCCAAATAAAAAATCTGGTTAACTCTTAATCTTTTCAATAGGAGAGTTGAGTGAGTGACAGAGGAATCGTTTATATGAATTTCGGTCGGTTTACCCTTTTTTTTATTCAATTTTCTTTTAATAAAATTATAAAAAAAAAAACCTGTAACCATACTGTTAGCCGACATCATAGATTGATCTAAAAAATTAAGTTCGCTTATGACTGGCAAATCCGCGAATGCAAGATGCTTTATAAACAAAAACTTTACCGATCACCTATCGTGCAAACACAAAAGCGTGTATCATAAGTGAAATTTTCAACGAATGGGTACATGTGGAATATAAACAGCAAACATTTTCAACTGTTTATTGATAATTGTACGGCCCACAACAGCCACATCACTCAGCGATGTTTATCTTCTGTTTTTGGCTCCCAGCACAACCTCTAAGCTGCAATCTCTAAACTTGGTCATAATTAAACGATTTTAGACATTTAACGCAAGGAAGTAGCGATGCAACTCTTAGAAAGCATCAAGGATGGGATCACCTACCTCAAAATTAAGAACTCCCATGACTTTTCGAGATTTCGCCTATTTTGACGAAGTTTTAGCAGTAGCTTGGATCCTAACTGACGAGGAAATTTCGACTCCGTAAAAAAAGGAGACGAAGAAGAAATTATGAGCCGACGATTAGCTCTAAAATGGCGAAATAATGTATCTAGAACTTGTCATTTCTTAGCAAAATAGGATGTTTGCGTAAACGTATTTTCTGCTCTGACCATGCGTAACGAAGCCATTGATCCGTCTTCAAGGATTGCACCATAAGAAAATAACCGAATTTTTTTGTTGATATAACTATATCGTTTGTATTTCCATGCATATTAATACAATTTTGTATTAATCTTGTTATTTCCTATTTTTTACTGCCGATTATTGGAAATCTCGATAATTCATATTTACCTTTCGAACCCTTGACCGTACGAATTATCGGGATTCTACTGTATTTTATTTTAACAATTTCCTTTATTCGGTAAAACGCCAGAATCGTAACCCCAAAATGGCGGCGGTCTAGATTTTAAGATCAGCCAGGTCCTAAAAATCTAGATGTCCTCCATGTTGGGGTTACCATTCTGGAGTTTTAACAGTAAATATAACAATAAACAATATTTAATTACCAAACAATAATTAGTAGATAAGATTTACATACAAATAGTGTTGATTTATTTAAATGATGTCAAATATGGCTAAAAGTCTTCAAAATAAAAATATGTTATAATATTTTTTTTCTTTGAAGTATAATTCTTTTCTATCTTTTCTTATAATGATTCATGGCTAATAAAAATATTGTTTTATAAATAAAAATCATTATATTATTTCATAACCTTCTTCATAGTTTAATAATATTAATAGTATTTAATAATGCTCATTTAATGCACGGTTTCTTTGTTTTTTCATCCATTTCCTTCCGATGTATCGATATTTTCCTTTCGATGTTCCAATCCTAGTCCTGACGTCTCTGGAGAGATTACTAGTCGCTTAATGCTGTGACGGTTTCTGATAGCTATCCTATCTCTCATTTACAGGATTTAACAGCCAATTCCATGGTATAACAATTTTTCCAAAATTTACTTGGTAAGAGCCTTTCATCATAAACCAATAGCTCCTGAAGCTGTTTGGAAGATGGCTGTGATAACACCATATAGACTTTTTAAATTTCTACAAATGCCTTTTGGACTTAGGAACTCCGCCCAGTCCTTCCAAGGATATTGTATTGATAAAATTGGTTAGGGTTATGAGTTAATAAAGTATTATTAACTAAATGTAATTTTTCAGAAAAGAAATAATTTAGGGACAATTGTATTTTTAAGATATAATTACTATTAACGTTAAAAGTATTAAAATATCAAATAAACTGTGGAACTAGTGCGTATTAAAGCGATCAGAAAGTAGAGTTTTCTTATATATTAAAAAATGTTTTGTGGAATAAATTTGTTCCTTTAACTAGAAAATGTATTTTGTTTAAATGAAAAACTAAAAAAGGACATTCTAAACAAATAGAGAAGAAATAAAGGAAAGAAAAAGAATATTGACTCAAATATTTGATTATGCCTCCTTAATTAATGAGCCGTTAAATTAAGAGAAGCGGCGCGACAAAAGGCAGTTAACGCCTCATTTGAACATCGACCGCCTTGAGGTATATATCGAATCTAGTTCATTTTTTGGACTATGTATCAAATTCAGAAAAGTTTATTTTTATATACATAAAGTCGGGGTAGTAGCTTTGAAAGTAAATGTAAATTAACCTGTTAACCGGGGAATTTCCTTTTTAATTATGCAGCATATAACAGGCGCTACCGGGGAGGAGGGGAGGACTCTTTCACTAGGACGTCACGTCCGGAGGACGTAATTTCATATTTTTTTATTTTTATTTATGCTTAAAATAAATGAAAAGACTATGAAATATATATTTTTTCGTTTATTTATAAATACAGCACAAATGAAAATACCAAATTACAAACAAATAGAAAAGAATAACAAAAAAAAAATGGAAACTTCGAATTAAAAAATTACAAAAAATATATATTTTTTATTTAGATACACCATAAAAAACGTTTACAGAACAATAAACAAAAGCATACAAATAAAGAGTTTAAAAAATTAATATATATATGTAAAAATTTAAAATTCAATTTCCGTGTGATAAATTTTAAAACAATTGTTGATACATAGTGCTACCTTACGATCCGGACACCATTATGTAGATTCTTACCTAACACCTTTTTTATTGCATACTCTGCATTTTCTGGATTTAGTTTTTCCTGTATCGCTTTCCATTTGTTTTGGAAAATGTCTTTCAACTAAGCGTGATGATTTAGGTGTAGAGCTGCTTGTTGATGACTGGGTGGGTTTTCACTATATTATCATCAACCAATTTCTCTACACAATCTATCAAAAAGTGTAATCGATCCAAATCACCTTAATCTTTTTTGTATATAATATGTGCATTGAAGCAGCACATACCAATTAATCGTAGAAATTTTTTTTTTAGCCTATTACAGGCAGCCCTGTAGGCCACCATAACTCCATCTCCCAAATCTACGCCGCCCATATTCGTGTTATAATCCAGGACAACATTTTCTTGCCTTCTTCCTCTCTTTTCAGTCATTGTCTTTTCGTCATTATGAATAGAACTGGGCATCAATATGTCTTTTTTATCCTTCCGTTTCAAAACCATAAGTTTGTCTTTGAATCGTACTATATGTTCATTTTTCTGTATTTTTTTTTGTTTTTATTTCACTGTGGATTTCGACTCTGTTTATCCTCATTGTTCCAGCAATGTCCTATATTGTTTTGACACAAGAGTGCAGCCAAATGAATTGAAGTATGGAAATTACCTAAGTAAATTCTATACCCATCACTACTATATATTATTACGGTAGTATAGATCCCTTTTCCGGCTCTCAGGAGCGATGGATTTTGATACGTGAGGTATCAAAAGAAAAGAAATTTCACGGAGAAGTGACCTAAATTCAATTCTTAAATTCTTACTAGGACTTAAATAAAAGTGATGAAAAAACTGGGAGGTTTGAAAGATTCGACGTATGAGAGTCGGCGGATCGAGACAGAATAAGTTGGTTTTTAATGATTTTGACGCGGGCATCAAAATCATATATGATCTTTTGGATCATATTGGTCCAGCTTTTTAAAGCCTTAAAACCTACCGTTTTCGAGATAACGCACGATATAGGTCCGCATGGGCCCTATGCCATCTTGCGTACGTGTCGTTGTCATACCAACTTTATATCACAAGCTAATTACTTATTAAGTATGAACTGTAACTTCAACATAGTCATTACAAACTATGTAGCTTCACTAAATCTGTATGTTGAATAAACTTTTTTGGTAATATTATATTGTTTCCCTAATATCGCTTACACCTCGAATGTATTAGGGATTACCATAATCATTGATATCTAATGCGAGAGTTCTCCCCCGGGTATACTAGTTATTAAATAATGTTTTAACTCCAAAACAATTCTTGTTGATTGTTTTTCTTGTGGGTAGTTCGAACCATAATTTGTGTCCTTGCCTGTGTATAAAATTATATTTTGTACGTATCCAGATTGGCTTTTACTCAAAATAAACAACTTCATTCCAAATCTAGCTCTTTTTGTAAATATATATTGTTTCCAAGATAAATTTCCTTTGCATAATAAAAGAGATTCATCTACGCATATTTCTCGTTCACATTCATAAAAACTTTTAAACTTTTCTGACAAATTATTGATGATTGGATCAATTTTATATGTTTTTCTATTAGATGCGTTAGGATCAAAACTTAGATTGTCTGCAAAATGCAAAAACTTACATAATAATCCAAACCTACTTTCGCTCATAGTTTCATAAAAAGAAATGGTGTTTCAATTATTCTTCATCTTGAAAAATAAAAGCTCCAAAGCCGGTTTTCTAATTATTCCTTATAAAATTAGGAGCACCAAAAAAATCTTCATTTATATCCTTCCATTTTCGAACGTGGTTTCAACTCAGGATCATTATCAAAAAATTGGGCGGCGCACAAATTTGTTAGCTCTGTAATTAATGTGATAAGTTCCTCATCGTATCCATGAGGAACGTATTCATATGTCCTACCCGTACCCGATATTGCTTACGTTTGGCATATTTATAAGTCCCGCTGGGCTAACAGGTTAAAGATCAGTGAGTACAGACCAGTTTTAAAATCATATTGTGTGAAACATAGCAGAATGGATTGAAAAGTATGAGTACGAAGACATTGAATGATGTATAAAATAACTTTATTTAATATGCATGTGCAACTTTAAATTTAATTTTTTATTTTTAAAATTAAGATATGTATGATTTGTTAATGTTCGAATATTCTATATTACTAAACCATCCAATTTTCTTTTTGTAAAAAATTATAAAAACCTATTTTAATGTTTTTATTGATATTAATTTTAAATTATTTGGTCATTACATTTTTATTAAATTTTTAAATGAATATTTTTTATTTTCGTACCAATAAATAGAGTTTTTCTGATTGTATTTTATATTATTTAATTAATAACCAATAACCAAACAATTGATCCTTAATTCAAGATTAACAATTTTTCACTTAAAGTTAAAATAACAATTGAAAAGAAATTAGTACAAAAGTATAGTATTTTAATTGGCGATCCTGCCCGGATTGGTAAATGTGAAATTTCCGAACGAAAAATATATTAGATGGATAGATCTTAGATGGATTGAAAGACGAATGAAGTAAGTAATTTATTTGAGGTTTGTGCTAAATTATAAGTAAGAAAATTTAATTTTGAGGTGAGGGGCCCCATCATTTGAGAAATTAGGGGTCACTAAATGCACTTCTTAGTAATGGTAACTAATATGGCGAACCGTGATTTAGGGAGTGTCTGTGGTTGATGGTAGCGTGCCACAAATGGACAAAGGAAATACAAACAAATGGACGCGGATCTAGATATTGAAGAATTTTTTAAACAAATGATAAATCTATATTATATAATTTCTACTATTTTCGGAAGTTTACATTACTAAATTTAATTGGTTTTTTTTTGTGAACAAACACAACTTCCCTTCATATATCTTTATTATTTTTATGACTTAACATTTATTACCCAAAACAAACCAACGTTTCGAAATTTTCTTTCTTTCTTTCTAAAAATTTAAGAATACAACAACACTGTACATATATTTCAATTATTAATGTAATTTTAATATAATATTCCAAAAATTAAATTATTTTCCCTTAATTATGCTGGGGTTTTTTCTAATATATACCGCGAATTTAAGGAGTCACCATGCTGATACAATTAATAAACTAAATATTAAATTATAATAATAATTCATAATAACCAGCAATACAATAGTTAGACATATAAAATATTAGATTTAAAAAAAGAAAAGTAAGAAAATAAATAATAGAGCTCTAGGTAAATATGTTGGACAATAGACAAGTAGCAAACAATGGATTAGTGCAAAGTTTATTTCTAATGTAGTTCAGTGTGACATCGATACAAGTCATAGCAGACAATTAATTCCATAGTGTAATGATTTAAAAAAAAAAAATAATATTGGACATAATAGCCAAATAATTTACTTATGGAAAAACAGATTTTAGGGAATTACTGCCAACTATTAAATATTAGAAAAAAAAACAGCATAATTAAGGGAAAATAATTTAATTTTTTTAATATTACATTAATAATTGAAAAATATGTAGTCTTGTTGGCGTATTGTTAAATTTTTAGAAAGAAAATTCAGAAGTTATAAAGATATATTAAGGGAAGTTATGTTTGTTCACAAAAAAAAAAATTAAATGATAAATCTATTAAAACAAACCTTAACTAAATTAAATTTTAAAATAGATGATTAACATAAGAAGACCATGGCCAATATGGACCAACTGAGATCAAGCTTGATAAGAATTGGAAATGATTGTGAAAACAATCACTCAGAAATTAATTCAAGTAGTGAAGAATTTATACAGTTCGTTAAAAATGAATTTAATCTATAAAAACTAGTGTGGAATCCAAAGAAATAGACACGGCCTCAAAACTAAAATAATCAAGGAAGATTATGGAAGCGAAACTATTTTAGATTGTATAAGAATGAAGATATAAATTTAAAAAATGGTGAAGTTGAATTAAAAAATAATGAAGAAACATATGAAGTTGAAATGATGAATAATGAAGAGGAGATAGATAAACCAAATAATATTTCTAATCAAGATGAAAATGAAATAATTGTGTTGAATGAACAGTAAGGAGTGTTATGAGGATGAAAAGGTAAATGAAATGAAATTAATAAATAATAAAGACAAATATAAAGTTGAAATGATGAATAATGAAAAGGAGATAGATGAACCAAATAATATTTCTAATTAAGATGAAAATAAAATAATTGTGTTGAATGAACAGTAAGGAGTGCTGTGAGGATGAAAAGGTAAATAAAATAAATTTAATAAATAATAAAGACAAATATAAAGTTGAAATGATAAATCATGAAGAGGAGATAGATGAGCCAAATAAGACGTCTAATCAAAATGAAGATAGCATATATTGTTTATAACAGAAGAAGGAACTATGTGAAGAAAAAATGTATTTTGTAAAAAGTTGGAAGTCCAAAAATATGATAAAGAAATAAAACCTGATGAAGTGACGCTTAAGTTACTTAGTAAGTTACATTGGCCTATGAATACATCTCAAGGAATAGGAATGAAGTTTTGAACATATATTTTAATGATGTCCCAGACTGTGAAGAAAAAATAAAAAGTAAAGAAGAGATTGGAACCTTGAGAGATGATGAAGTATTTTGGAATTGCATAGAAGAGACAGGTTTTCAAGAAAATGAAATTGTGGTATTCGAAGGAAGCATGAAAGATAACAAAAAATGAAGTATGATTTAGTGATGTGAGAAATTATTTGAGGGGGAAGATTAAAAAGAAATTTTTATATTTAAATTCCCCAAAAGTCAACAAAGGTACAGACAAATGAACGAACAATGGAAAATAAACTTATTGTTCTGTTTTGTTTTATGGGTGATTCAATGACAAATTATTATGGTAATTTCACAATTAAATTTTATACTTATTTTGAAAAAAGAAAATATAATAGGTTTTTAATGTTCGAATATTCCATATTACTAAACCAATCCACATTTCTTTTTGTAAAATTATAAAAACCTATTTTAATTTTTTTAAGGGTATTAATTTTTAATTGGTCATTATATTTTTATTAAATTTTTAAATGAACAAGTTTAATTTTCATATCAATAAATTGAGTTTTTCTAAATGTATATTTGGAACAAATGAGGTGTCATTTTTGGGTTATTTAGTGTCTAAACAAGGAATTTTCCCCTTCCAGACACAATAGCAGATCTTTGTAGATTTCTCGGCCTAGTTAATTTTTATCGCCACTCCCTAAACTCAGTTGCTAAGATAAACACAAGGTT
The DNA here is from genome assembly GCA_948150685.1 of Rhaphigaster nebulosa. Lineage (NCBI taxonomy): Eukaryota > Metazoa > Arthropoda > Insecta > Hemiptera > Pentatomidae > Rhaphigaster > Rhaphigaster nebulosa. Next base: position 197,286,105 of record OX411306.1, read on the forward strand.
CAATGGACATGAGAAGGTCAGGAAGTGTTTACTTAACTAAAAGAGCATATGGAGAGCATATTTTTCGTGCACATCCTTCAGATTCTGTTGACCAACGATGAAAAAACTTTTGTACTGAAAATACCTTACTCCTATAGTTTTTAGGGTGCTGAATCCAAATATGATATTAAAAAAGTTATATCACCCACAATTTCTTCACATTTTTATAGTTAAATTTATTAAATTAAGCGATTTTTAAAGAATTGAACAGCTTTCAGTCTTAGGCCTCATGAAACAATTTGTAAAGGCTTTGCCTAAAGATGGACCATGTTTCAAGTATCTCTGCCAAAAGTTTCCATGCCTTTCAGAAGCTAAACTAAAAGAAGGCGTATTTGTCGGACCTGACATTAGAAAAATGATGTTTGATGTTAACTTTGAATCCACAATGACCTTAAATGATAAAGAAGCATGGGATCATTCAAGCAAGTTGTTACAAAGTTCTTGGGAAATGAAAAATACCCAGAGTATGGTTCTATTGTAGCTAACATGTTACAGAAGTTAAAAAAGTTAGGATGTTTGATGAGCCTGAAACCTACAGAAAACTATGGGTGATACAAAAAAAAAAAACTAAGGTCAGATTTAGATTCAGCACATAAAAATCTATAAAGATCAACTATTAAAGTTGCTATGTTTTATCTAACTTGAGTTGAGCTTGATTACTATTTAGCTCTAATACATTAGTCTATATAAATAGGGATGCCATTGGGCAATCATTGAGGATGATTATCCCAAAATTAAGTAAGCTTATGAATACTTTTGAATTTCTTACCTTGTCCTCTAAATTGGATACCTTTCCAAAGGCCTGGTTTGTGGTTACCATTATTTAATAATTAACCAAGATAATGTTCCTACTTTTAAGTTTAATACTAATGTTAATCAAAGTTAATGAAATATATTCAAATTAAATATGGACCTGGTTACTAAAGAACAACCTCCTTGCTAACATTTATCTTTATTCCTCAAAATTAAAATAACAAAATATTACAATAAAAATTAACCATGGAATGATTCAGCCTAGACTTAGCCATTAATTGTTTTAACATAAATCTCTTATCTGTACTAGTTGTTGTTGATGGTTCCTCAGCATCTCTCCCTCGGGTTCCCCTGCATATCTTCAGTCATGGAGCCGGAGCGCATTTCTCATCTTCAGAGTCTCGTTGTTCCGCCCTTGAGTCCGGCGAGGTCAGCCTTCAGCCAAGCCCAGTCTAGAAGTATATCCTTTTTCACCTCTTTGCTTCTTTCCCCCTTTCTCTCTTATTCTGCCTAAGATGGGGTTGAAAACAATGTTCATTGGCCGACTAGTTTTATAGAGGGAGGAAATTCTGGGATTTCATCGGATGGCTCCACCCCTTGTCCTGACAGCCGGTATCTGCGAACCATTATCCAACTAGTCTAATTTAATCATACCTTTTCCACTTTTTCCTCGAGGCCAGCCAAATCTAAGGGGACCAGTTCTTAAAATTGATTAGATGTTCTAGCTTTTGGCATTGTTACAATGTTAACTTCTCAGTAGGGTTTTTAAATTAATTTATCCCTTATCACTTATGTGGTGACATCTGTCATCGCCTGTCAGTTACCTTTCTCTACCTGCTCGTCCCTTATTTCCCTTGCTCGCACCTGGTCTGTTTAAACTCTATAACGATAATATTGTCCAATATCAATACATATTAAAGTTAAAAAAATTTTCAAACAAATTTTTTTTGTTGGCCTGTGTGGATTACACAGAATGGATTATTCTATATACCATCACAAACACCGTATGTTCATGTTTCAGCAAAATCTGGAAAAGTCTTCTTCATGACAGTTGCGCCATCTTGATTTCATTGGACGATTCACCAAAGACCTCAGATATCTTCCCAGAAAGGACAACATCTTAGCAGATGTATTCTCCAGGATTAATTCAATTAGCCTTCCGTTGTCAGTCTCATTCACGGAAATGGCAGAACTCGTGAATTCATTGTCCTGTTCCCTCTGTTTAGTGAGTCTGACATTCAGTTAACAGCGGGCTGACACTAGCATCCTGTAGCCAACGGGAAAATAGAGAGATGGCTTGTTGTCTTAAAGAGCATTAAAAGTACAGTTAACTGAAGACTGGATTTCGAAACTATCTACTGTGGTGATGGGTTTGCTATTCTAAATTTAATTCTAAAATCTGTTCTAATTTAATTCAATATATTAAATTTGTTTGACTTGTTTATGATTAATTCTGATCCCAAAGCAACATAGAGTCAAAGAAAGTAAGAATTGGTTCATTTCATAGAAGGCATCATCAGCTATGAATCATACGAGCTGAAATTTAGCAACATGCTTAAAAAATTGCAATAAAAAACAACAACAATAATATAAATAAGTTCTTTGATATGATCATCTAAAATACATTAAAAGTATCCACTATAAAAGCATCTTTAAAAAATTATCGAAAATTTATGCCATTACTTAGTAAGTTAATTCATACAGTTTTATACTGGAGTGAGTTGACACTGCCTGTATTGATCATTAGTCGCTTGTTAACAAATTTAACATCAATGTAATCCTTTACAAAACTTACAATATCATAATTATCTTGATATGCTTTATATACTTCCAAATCTTCATGCTAGTAGTCATTTCAATTAATAGTATTTGTATATTTTATCATATCGTGTATTATGTACTTCATTGTATCAAGTAATTCATAATCTTTCCTTCACTCTTTTCACTTAACTTTACTTTTTCATTTTTTTACAATATTCTTTTTCTTTTTATACTTCATATATTTTTATCTTTCTTGTAATTTCTGTTTTTATCATTTTTTTACTGTTACTGGTACTGCCTTTGTCGCTTTCAATGTTGTTATTTTGTTTTTTCTTTTAGCCCTGATGATGGCCTAAAACTTAGGCTGAAATGTTGGCACAAAATAAATAAGTTTTATACTTATTAATGTGTTAGTCTTTGAATGCACTCTCCTCCCCCCCCCCCCCCCTCTCCCGACCAACTTCTTCCATACGGTTTTATCTATAGCCTAGATATCATAGGTGATTAACTTAGGTGAACCAATGAAACTAACAACTAAACATTTCACTTTTATTAAATACATTTAAACATAGCTTTTTGAACCACTGCCTTGCATATTTTTCTTTTTACAGATGTATTTAAAGTTATTAAGAAAAGTCACAGAGAGTTTTGGCCAACATTTAATACTTGCCGAATATTCAAATTGATCCTGGCTTTACTCAGAAACTGTAGGTACTCATCACCTTTCGGCCAAGGAGTCAGTATAATTCTTGGCACACCATGGTAGCAAAGTCGACTTTCACCTATGAATATAAAACATATATGCTATTTGAAAACATGTGAAAATAAACAATATAAAAAGTATGGATAAATAAATAAATACAGTATGGATAGAAAACCATATTATACTATGTAGTCAGTATAGTATGTGTGAAATCAAAGTAAAGTTCCAGAATAAAACTCAAAATTGTTTTTAAAAATGTGTGATTAAAAGATTTTAGTTTTTAAATAACCTCCCAATTTTAAATAAATGCATATTAAAAAATTAATTAATTGCCAGGACAAAAGAAAATTACAAGATTAGAATAAATATATCTAAATTGATAAGATTTATCTGATTTTAATATTTTAAATTGTACAATATGAAAACTATAAATATAGTCCTAGAAATTCATACTTTAGATTCTAAAACTTATTAGATAAATATCAATTTATATTTAGTTCCCCCTATATTTATATAATTCACCCTTTATTAAATATATCTAATTGAAAAGGTTTATCTGATAACAAAATTTTAAATTATACAATTTCGGTTAAGCGTCAAGTTATAGCATGATTTTGTGTCCATGGATGCTCGGTTCGGAACGTTGTGGGTCCAATTCCCACCTGGGTTAGTTAATATTTATTTCACTGTGGTCCCAAGAAATGAATCTTGACATATAAAAATAAAGGCAGGCTGTTGCTATTTCACCAATTTTATTTATTTTGATGCAAATTTTCGGCCTACAAACCTGTGAATATGTTATAAATTAAACTAAATAAGGGCCTTTTACAGAGAAGCCTGAGGATGGCTTGTAGGCCGAAAATTTGCATCAAAATAAATAAAAATGGTGAAATAGCAACATCCTGCCTTTATTTTTATATATAAAAGCATTCACCTAAATCAACAAGCACATATGAATCTTGGCACTTCCACTCGGGTTAGTACGGGACAGCAACCTAAAGATATCTGTTGATCCAAACTTGCCAAACTAGTTCCTCCCCACCATTACCAATACCACTATATACATTACTAAGCACACAAATAGGATACACATTTCAATTTATAAATAGGATAATATTTGTTAGAAACAGTATTTACCTGACATAACAACTATATCACCAGTTTCTAACATTATCGGTGTAGCTTTGTCTTCCAATTTTCTTCCACCAATAAGAAAAATAGCACTTTGTCCAAAACTGAAGAAAAAAATTATGAACTGAAATTCATCAAAAATAAAATAATCCTAATTTAATCATTTCATGTTTGGTTATAATTAAAAGACTTATGAAAGAATATTTTCTGTAAAGTTTTTTGTAGTAAAAAAAAACATGTACCTGATAGAAAAAAGTGGTGCTGTATTATTTGGCTCAGAGCAATCTGTATGTCCTGAAAGTGTTGAATTCATGTGATAGATGTTAAGAATTCCAGCTTCAGCTCTTACATCCCACCCACCAATTGCCTGCCCCAAGCAGCTGATAAGGCAAGCCAATTCTTTCGGGAATTCACTTTTATTAGACTCAGAATAAACCTTTAAAAAAAGTAAATTTTTACCGATTAATTTAAAAACAGGCTACCAGACAAATCAACTAAAATGAAAAAATAATAAATATCCTCCTTAATTTTAAATAAAAAGTCTTATTTAATAAATTCAAGGTTTATTTACAAGTAAATATTGTCTCTAATCCCATTTAAATGGACCTAGTTAAATATTCTATTGAGCTTTTCTGGTTGATCCTCTTGACCGGAAGCTGAGGCCGAAAAACGTATCTAATTTCAAGAAATTTTTTGATCGTGTAGGTCAAAAGTGCTCTAACCATAGACTGGAAATATGAACGTCTGCAACCCTAGATCAGTTGCAATCAAATTTTATAGGTCAACGACTTTGTTATTTTCATCACTTTTTTCAGGTATTACTCAGTAACTCGCTTCCAGTGGATTTTAGGTAAAACTTTGGCATAGCCAATTTTAAAGAACGTTAAATTTTCAGCAAGTTTTAATTGCAATATCATTTAAAATTCAGAACAGCTATTAAGATGCAGGACCTTAAACATCTGCAAAATGCCAAGAAAACACAAGGTTAGATATTCAGTTGTTCTGCCTTAACTCTTTTTTTAGCACAAAATGCATAATAACCAATCTTGTAGAAGATTAAATTTTTTACATGATTCATACAAAATATTTGTAATTACCCTTAGCAGACGCCAAGAAATATTGAAATAATTTTAAAGAAAGTGCAGCTTTTTCAGGTTTTCCTCAGTTACTCGCTTCCAGTGCATTTCAGACAAAAGTTTGTCATATGCAAAGTCCAGCATCTCAGTAGGTGTTCCGAATTTTAAACAATATTGCAAGTAAAACTGGCAGGAAATTTATTGTTCTTTAAAATTGATTGTCAAGATTTTGGCAAACCTTACAGGAAACACATGAAACGATTTTTCTCCAAATAACAATATATATATATATATATATATATATATATATATAAATTTATATTTTTTATTTATTTATTGTATACAGTAAGTTTGTTTAACTGGCAAAACCTTTATAATCACAATGTAATTTTAGGGTTTCTAGCACTGGTTTAGGCCAGTATGATGACTGAGAGGTGTTAGTGTTTGGCGCTTACATTATCAATATTCAATTTTTTGGACCATTTCCAATTTTTTTTTTTTATATATCGTGAGCGAGAATCGATAGAGTTGGTGTTTAAGTTCCATAATCAATTGAAACCTAAATTTTGAATTTTTGGTGCTTAAGCCTTTTTCAAAAAACGAAGTCGATATGTAAATAATTAGTAGCCTGAAAAAAGCTAGTAAAGTGGACTGAAAAATTGGCATTTTCAGATTTGTGTTGATTATCACGCAATCGAGGTTGGTGATTATTAATATATCATTGGAATCATGTTTTTTGATTTTCAAATTTTAATGTCATTTATTAAGTTGTCATTTATTTAAATACCAATGTAAGTTAATCTTGTAGAAGGAAATAATGTCTTAAGAAATGAAAGAAAGGAACTGATTTGGATTTTAGGAATAAGTATGATGTCCCTAAAGTTTTAATTTTTATAGCAGAGGTTTATACTACATTCTGAAGTCAAGAGCTGAAGGAATTAGCAATGTGAAGGGGATTGACAGCAGTGTCAACAGCAGTGTCAACATGAGCTTTTCTTCTGAGGGTGGATGATTTCGTTATTTTATATTGATGTATCTTTGAAAATTTGTTTCCTGATTAGTCAAGTTTAAGTTTAAATATGGCCATATTTATATTTTGATGATTTAACAACTTTATCCCTAAACTTTGCGAATGAGAGATAAAATAATATGGAGTTTACATTAGTTATAAGAGCTAAAGTTGTTAAAAACTTTCATCTCAATAAATAAATAACTCGTAAATAAGAAATTAAAACTACTGGAAATATTATCTTTAATCCTGGTTTAGAAAACCTACGCCCACTTGCTCCAAAGTGTTAAATTTTGAAATAGCTTTCCACAACACATAACAATTTTCAATACCCTTTTTGTGAATAGGCAGCATTGCTCAAAAGTTTACTATAATTAGATTTGCATCCATATTTGCAAGTTAAGGGTGTGGACGAAGCAGCGAATATGAGTTGGGAGGAATATTTAAGGAGGATTCTTTTGAAGATTCAAAGAACCTGTAAAAATTTAATATTAGCTGCAGATTTTTCCAAGAAATGAGCATAATAAAGTAAATTACTATTATAATAATAATTATGTTATTTCCAATTGACAAAAAACAAGATAATAGGCTAGTATGTATTGAGTTTTATATGATTGGCATAAAACATACCCGTTAACTAACAAATAATAATAAACAAATGAGTTAAGGGACTTCAACTATCATTGTAACATGGATAATGATTAGGAAAAAGAAGAAAAATGTGTATTCTTACCAAAAATAAAGCAATATAAAAATAAAAATTCAAGATTTCAATATTTAAAATTGAGGCATTACTGTAAATTTACTAACTAAAAAAAAAACCCAAAAGGATTATCATTTTGTGTTTTTTTTCCTCTCTATAACTGATTAAACAACAGAATTGAGTGTGCAAATTTGTTTGGAACCCTAATATTTACATTGTATCTAAGCCTCGAGTTGGAATCGCAGAAATAGATGCTTGGAATGGAGATTTTATTTAAATATGCCGGTACAAACTAAACTATGCAATTAAGTCCTAAAATCTATCTGTACATATGAAACGAAAGGATTCCAACAGACAAATCATCCCAAGATTTCAAAATAAAGTTCTAAGGGAAATCATCAATGTACCCTGGTACATCAGAAATGATGATATTCACCGAAATATTCGCATAAAAACAGTAGAATAAGAGATAAAAAAATTTGCCCAGTTACATCAAGAGGAACTACAAGGTATCTCCTCAACTTTAATAACCTTGTTAGAAGACAAAAACAGTAGCCCCATGAGCTTGTACAAAGTGGTCATTTGAGGCCCAATCGTATGAAAATTAAAACAATATTATGTAGATATATTTATTTGTGCTATTAATATTATTATTTTAGAAATAATTTGCTAATAAACTCATAATGAGCTTGATTCTAATTTTAATACATACATTTTTTTTAAAATAAATTATATCTTGGGGCAATTAAGTAGGATATAGGTATTTAAGTGTGGAACAGCATATGAAATCAGTTATTATTATTATTTTTTAATATTTTTAAATGATAATCTTAATTAATTAATTGCAATTACCTTACTATCCCAATCATGGTGGTATCCAAATGTAACCCATCTCAATTTATGATAAAGTTCTAGACCTCTCTCAGCTTCTCTGAAAACAAAAATTCAAAAACTTATATATATCTTAAGTTTAAGAGCTCTAAAACATAAATTGAAGTTAATAAGATGATTATATCTACTTGTGACAAACATCCCACCAATTTTCATTAGGAGAAAGAAGATTATGGCTATGCAGGTTACATTTATTTGGATAGCTAGCATACTCAGATAAGCATCTTTTTATCCATGAATACGCACCTTCATCAGTAAAGGGATTCTTGAGAATGAAAAGACCTGAAATTTATTTATGACAATCATTCTTATCTTTTTGCGGTCTAATAAATGTTGAAATAACAATTAATTAACATCATTTCCAAAAAAAAAATAACTTTAAAGCCAGGTTTAGACTGTGATAGTATTCCTCATAAACTATAATAGAGAAAATACCTTGACAACGCATTCAGGTATTTTATCTTTATTCAGGTCAGGCAAATAAACGTTATTCGCGAATCATAGTAAATCAGAAGCAATTATTATAGTGATGGATTACTACTAGATATGCGCTCCATCCAATTAAACTCCCTTTCGTTTACACTGTGATATTAATTTTTATGAGTGAATCCTCTTTAATAATTTACTTCCATTGATTTAAGTTGTAATAATAGTTTACTAAGGTTGTTCTGGAAGTTCAAGAGTCACTTATACAGAATTGGATAACACTGTTACCTAAAAAGACAGTAAAACTAATAATTAGAAACACAGCTTTCTATACATCTGCTTTTTTTAAGGAAAGAGGTTGAATTACAAAAACTAATAACTCGCTTCTGAACCCCATTAAGTTTTTACTGTAGAAAAGAAAATATCTTCATAATCCTAGGAAGATATATATATTGGGCGGGGCCAAGGTAAATGCAAAGGTATCTTAAGTTAGACATAGTCAAACGTGATAGAAGGATGGGTGACCATTATCCACAAAAAGCCACACTGTGCTGATTCCTATAGAAAAATACTATCTCCCTCTCACTAGAGTCTGGGGAAAGGAGATTCCCAAGGCGAGGATAGCCGATTCCACCCGAATCCTCCCTTCTTTTCTCTCAATGCTTTTCCTGCGTGATTTTACCGCTCTTATACTGAGTCGCCATAAGATTTTATATTATATTCTATAATTAATAATATTTGAAATTTAGAAAGAAAACAAACTTTTTAGATAATAAATTGGGTATATTTATCACAAAGTAACAGCTATATAAAATGCGCTAAAAAAAAAAATTAATCAGATAATAACAAAGACTTTTATAAGAATGTATAAATAATATTAATGAAATAATACAAGCTAATTTCTCAAAAAATAAAACCAGCATATGGTATAAATTGAACAAATATAAAATACCAAGAATTAACAAACCAACCTTAAATATAACAATTATATAAATAAACAGAAAATACGATAATATACCTGACATTACAGTCAATAATATTAAACAACCATTAAATTTTACACAAGATATAAATCATATGAACACAATTTTAAACAAATATAATTACTTATAAAAAAATATTGACAGAATAGAAAATATAACTATTATCAATACTCCATCCAGAATAGGCACTAAAGGGATTGATTATCTTAGTAGGCGACAATTTTATTTTTAATTATAAACGTAAATATACTATTAATCTAACAGCAGATATACAAAAGATATTCTCATATAGATTCGTCAGAATGTCATATTGATGATATTAGAAATCATACTTGCAATATAACCCATAATTATGTAATACAATTTAAAGAAAAATCCTTAAATTATCAATGTTAAAGAACAAATTAACCAATATTAATAGACTTTAAAAACTTTTGAAATAAAAATAATAATTTAGCAGTGATTAAATCTGATGAAACTAAAAATAAGTAAATAGATTATAATTATAAATATATAATACAATAAATACATAAAATACCAATCGATTAGTTTTTTGTGTAAAATTAGAAAAAACATTGCCAATTGTAGTAAATTAGTTTAAATGAACAAAAAACTAGCAGGAAAAAAAAGGAGCCGAGAAAAAAATTATTTTATGTAATTTAAACAATTATTTATATCAATGTTTTCTGCCTTTGCTCTGCATGGATTTCAAAGTTCTTGTATACCAATCGATTTGTTTTTTGTTTAAAATATGGAAAAAATATTGCCCATTGTATTAAATGAATTTAAATGCACAAATAATCACATAAACAAAAAGACGCTTCCAGTAAAGTAAGCAAAAAAAATTACATTAGGAAAAAGTAAGTCAGATTAGTTTTTATCGTCCTATAAAACCCTTAAATATGAATTTTCATAAAAATAAAAATTTTTGGTCTTGGTTTCTCTGGACGACTTTTTATTCCTGCCGATGTCCGGCGTTCACATAATCATTCTTAACTCCTAAGAATTTTATCCAAATTCAACGTTACTACGGACATTGGAAAGCTGAATTACTGATCTCTAACCCATACCAATCACTTTAAGAATTTATGCCTTTGCAAAGGAGAAAAGGTACCCTAAAATAAAAAAAAAATCCTCAAACGTTTTATTTTATATCTCCGGTTCTAAATTGTTTATGGAGGTCGGGTTTGTGCTATTTCGTGTAGTTTATAAAGCCTTAAACTTCTCTAAAGTTTCGTGTAAATCGGTGGAGTCGTGTTGAAGTTATCGCAGTTTATGTGATTTTCGAACAAAAATTGAAGGCCCGAGTAAGGTAAAATTTTTGAGTAAACAAAATTTATTTTTCGATTGCTATGAAAATTCGTATTTGAGAGTTTTTCAGACTGCTAAAAACGAATATCAACTTTGTTTCTCTCTAAAAAAATATTTTACCCCACTTTGTTACATCACACAGTGGTGTGAACTCTTCCATCAGCTCGAAGTTGCGATACTGATTGTGATTTAATTTTGTTAGATTCTAATTTGCATCTATAATTTACGATAGTAAATGGATAATTTTATGGATTTTAATCATGAATATAATCATAACGGATAATAATAATTGCATTTATCTTACTTATTTTTATAGAAAATTAAATTGTTAAAAATAAGTTTATAACATTAATTATTAAACTTTTTGTTAATCATGAGCTTTAAATTATGAATATCAGTTAAAAACAAACATTATTTAAATTAAATTATTTTATTAATTATTTAATTTATGTGATTTGTTCAATTTATAACATATGCTGGTTTTATTTTTTGAGAAATTAGCTTGTATTATTTCATTAATATTATTTATATGTTCTTATAAAAGTCTTTGTTATTATCTGATTAATTTTTTTTTTAACGCATTTTATATAGCTGTTATTTTGTGATAAATATACCTAATTTATTATCTAAAAAGTTTATTTTCTTTCTAAATTTCAAATATTATTAATTATAGAATATAATATAAAATCTTATGGCGACTCCAGTATAAGAGCGGTAAAATCACGCAGGAAAAGCATTGAGAGAAAAGAAGGGAGGATTCGGGTGGAATCGGCTATCCTCGCCTTGGGAATCTCCTTTCCCCAGACTCTAGTCTCCCTCTCCCACTGAGTGAGGTAAGTCAGCACACTGCAGGCAACTCAAGCCAACCTATGTCAATACTCTGTGTATCTTATTGTGATTTTCCACAGTGAAAAACAGCCTTTGGAGGTCTAACAAATTTTTGAGACTGAGCTAACAAAAATAACTCATTGAATACCTTCAAACTCTAATATTTGCTTAGTGATTAATTGACTTAAAATCTAAACCTTTGATAAGGTAGCTATTGTTGTTAGTTTCACAAATATGAAGAACAAAATGACACTATTATATAATTGACTAAAACTAGTTGATTACCAGTATACTCTGCATGTCCAAATAACTTCCAGTTTATTGAGGGTACTAGGCCTAAACTCTGGAGTTGTTTTTCTAATTCATTGGAGCATGGTAAAGGTTGTTTCTTTATAATCTAAATACCCAAGAAACAAAAAGTAATGTTACCTTAATTGATGAAATTAAAAAAAATATATATAAATAATAAAAGGATATTAACATTTTCCGACTCATCATTAATATGTAACACTGAGGAAAGATCTGGCGGTGGTGCTCTACTTTTATAATACTTAAACAAATCTCTAAACATCAGCAAGCGATGTATACACCATAACTGACTGCCACAATCAAAACATAACCTTTCTATTGACTGTTGTACTTGGGAGGCTATAATAGCATGGAGGAAGGAAGATACTAATGGAGGGAGCATCTACTAGGTGAATGGTAGGGTAAAAGTGTCTCCACTGATCACCATATTGGTTTGACCTAAAGTCTCAGGGACTTTTTCTTTTTAAACTACTTCAAAAGCAAATGAGCAGAAAATAATTTTAATTTTATTATTAAATATCAAACATTTAATGTGAAATTAAAATATTTAAAAAAAAAAATTATTAACATATTTTATGTGAAATTAAAAAATATTAAATTGTTACAATCAATTGTTGTATTGAGTGTAAAATATTTTATATTCTTAACAGAAAACTTTAAGAACGAATCTTTTTTAACAGAAAACTATAATCAGTCAACATATTAAGAACTATAATGTTTTAAAAGGGGATTTTATCCAACAAAGGAATTTCCATTTTGAGAGAACAGTATCACGTAAAAACTTCTCAAATTTTGCGTGAGTCTTATTCAGGCCATTACTCACAGGGACTTAATTTTTATTTTTGAATTTAGAAAGTTTCTAAAAATTCTTTCTGACAAAATAAATTTGTTTTTAAGTTGCTGTGACCTCTACATTATTTCATGTAAGTCCTCAATTCTAAATCTTGATTAATCAAAAATTTAAGACCACCACACAAGAAGGGATGAGTGATGATGAATTGATTTATTGATGAAAAAATGCCTTAAAATTTAGAACTCTATATTTATACATATAAAATAATAAAAATAAAAATACATACATAAATGAAATATTTAAACTCTAAGTATTGAATATGTACTAATTATAAGTCAATTTATATACAACTAAATTTTTTTAATACATTATAAAATACATAACATGCTAAAAATATTATTGTTTTCTTCAGATTCACATATATGAAATATTTAAACTCCAGGTATTAAAAAAGAACTAATTATAAGTTACAATATCAATTTAAATGCAATTAAAATTTTTATAAAAATGATTTCTAAAAAATATTATAAAATACTTATAAAATTAAAATATAATTATTTTGTTTCCTTCACATTCCCTGTAAAGTATCAATTTATTAAACTGCTGCCTTTTTTTGAAAGGAACTAAATCAAAGATCATAAGTTTTGCCACATGATGCATCCTTATATTTAGATATTTGTAGCTAACAGCTTTCACCAAGTTGATGATAAAATGGTTAGTATCAAAATCTTGATTCAACAAAGAGGATTTCATGTCATTTAAGATTTGTTGGCCAAGACAATGCACTAAAACTTGGGATACTGTTTTTTTCCCATCAACATTTACATATGCTCGTCCACCTCGGAACACAATGCTTCTTAGTGGGAGGAATTGATCTAGGAAATGGCGATTTCTATTTCTGAAACATAAAAAAAAAAAAAAATCCATTGTACAATACTTATGAGATTTTAGCAAACTAAAAAGATGCATACATGATTTTTTAGTTACCTTTATAAATTATTTTTATCTCAAAAGTTAAGTAACTAACACATTAGATCATTCATAAAAACATTCTTATTAAATATTAAAAAAGATAATTTCTTTGATCAAGATATTTTGCCCATAATGCGCCATTTTTCATGGAGTTTCTGTGACATCACTATGCATGTCAACAGTACTTTAAAAAAGCTTGAGAATTTACATTTATTGATTCTGGTGAAACTTATTAAATTTGATCCTATTTAGTGATTAGTAAAACAATAGAACATGAGAGAAAACCTGTGTATAAGTATTGTCTTGTGCCTACGTGAAAGAATACAATGAAAAGTGTAGCAGATATAGTATTTTTTATCATTCAAGAGACTCAGCTGTAAGCTGAGCTAAGTAGTGTAAAGAATTGTTTGCATTATTGTGAAGACCATTTTGAAGCCAATTTAATGAATATGGCGTTTCCTTTACAATGAAAATTACAATTTTATGTTAATAAAGTACCTCTACCTCAAAAAGTTTTGATTGAACATTTAATAAACTTTTGCCACTTCATATTCTTTATTAGTGGACTATTTATTTGCATATCATTGTTCATAAGTAATTATAATTAGATATGTATTTTGTCTCAGTTTAAATTAGAAGAGGATACAGACAATTACCAGGTATGCAAATATGAAACCGGAATTTGCCAATAGAAAGCGCTAGCTGTAAATTTAGCTACCGTGAAGTCCCGCTGGGGGCACCATTTTGTTTTGTTATCATCTGTGAAGGTGTTTCAACTCACAATTCAGTTGCCATACAACAGTGTATTTTGTGAAACAACGGTAAACATGTCGAATTTTGTGCCTGGAAAATACGATTTGTGGACAGCATTGATTTTTTGTTACCATTTAAATAAAACAGCAGCAGAATCCCATAGAATGCTTTTTGAAGCTTACGGTGAGTATGCTCTTGGGAAATCACAGTGTTTTGAGTGGTTCAAAAAATTTAAAAGTGGTGATTTTGACATAAAAAACGAGACACGTGGAAGACCACCGAAAAAATTTGAAGACAGTGAATTGCAAGCATTGTTGGATGAGGATGACACTCAAAACCAACAACTCGCAGATCAGTTAAGTGTGACACGAGAGGCCATTTCCATTTGATTGAAAGCCATGGAAAGGTTCAAAAGATTGGCAAATGTGTTCCATATGAGTTGAACGAAAGGCAGCAGGAAAATCGCAAAACCATTTGCGAAATGCTGCTCGCCAGATACAAAAAAAAGTCATTTCTTCAACGAATTGTGACTGGCGATGAAAAATAGACATATTTTGAAAATCCAAAACGTAAAAAATCACTCCAGGCGAACCATCGACATCGACGAATGCTGTCCGCAAATCGTAGTTTCCAGGCACAAAATTCGACATGTTTACTGTTGTTTCACAAAATACACTGTTGTATGACAACTGAATTATGAGTTGAAACACCTTCACAGATGATAACAAAACAAAATGGTGCCCCCAGCGGGACTTCACGGTAGCTAAATTTACAGCTAGCACTTTATATTGGCAAATTCCGGTTTCATATTTACATACCTGGTATACCTGGACAATAACAATTAGTCGCTCTAGACTTACTTGTGAAATGATATATTTGAAGATTTCCGATGGTTTCTCCAAACTGCAACTGCACAAGGTTTTCCAAGCAAATTTTCAGATTAATAATAACAGAAAATACTACAAAATAATTAACGAAAACAACAAAATATAGCCTAATCACCTGAAGTCAATAGTGCACTATCAAAGGAGAGCAGGTTACCAACTACATCACAGGGTCTGTCTATTTTGAAAATCCAAAACGTAAAAAATCATGGGTAACTCCAGGGGACCATCGACATCGACTGCAAGACCAAATCGCTATGGAAGAAAGACAATGCTTTGTATTTTTTTGAACCACTCAAAACACTGTGATTTCCCAAGAACATACTCACCGTAAGCTTCAACAAGCATTCTATGGGATTCTGCTGCTGTTTTCTTTAAATGGTAACAAAAAATCAATGCTGTCCGCAAATCGTAGTTTTCAGGCACAAAATTCGACACGTTTACTGTTGTTTCACAAAATACACTATTGTATGACAACTGAATTGTGAGTTGAAACACCTTCACAGATGATAACAAAACAAAATGGTGCCCCCAGCGGGACTTCACGGTAGCTAAATTTACAGCTAGCGCTTTGTATTGGCAAATTCCAGTTTCATATTTACATACCTGGTATATACAATACAAAATAATGAGTCACCTATGATTCCCACTGAGATGTATGATAAAAATATTGGGATATAATAATTTTAACTGTATTAAATCCAAACAACTGAAACATATGCACCTATTTACTCGATAATAAGTATTCTTAACTGCATTTGTTGAATTAAGTCTATTCTCCGAAGATTATCTAACCATGCTTTAACAAATCAACTTTCAGTCATATTAATTAATGATTTCACACAACACGAAAATAAAATTAAATTTATCATCGATCATATAAAAAGTATCTAGCAATTGTACAAAGTAGTCATGCCTACTTGTATTTTGACATTACACTGCAGTCTAACCAATAACAATGAGTTTAGATATTTTAAATTTTTTGCGCATTTATAATAAATTAATTATAAAGCCATTTTCAAATTCAATATACATACCTGTTCTGGTTTTTATAAATATGATGCAAAGGCTGGAAACTTGGATGGAATTGCATTATCTTGCAATCTCACACAAACGAGAGAAGTTCTATCGTTCTGCGATTCTTCAAAGTGAGAAGAATACAATTTCCTAAGAACACTAGATGTCCAATTTTCCCTTCGTACAGTCTGGATCTATTTTTCTTTTAGGGTATGATCCTCAGGAAACCTAAAATCAAAGATAAAATTATTAATTAGTTATCCACCTACTTACAAGATTTATATTGTCTGAAAACAAAAAGTTTGAAACTTATTAAGAGAAACCCTCTAATCATGTATTTATAATCTCTAAATGAGTAATTTCTGTTAAATAACATACCTCCAAGTGAGACTCTAATCTTATTTGAACCTGTCTCAGGCAATGTTTATGTTTTCTTCAAGTGAAAACGCGATTGAAGGAATATATTTAACACAGATTCCTTACTTAGAAATTTAAATTGTTATTGCCTGGTGCATTTATAAAGAACATTTATATAATTAGCTAAAAGTTATAATAATCAAATGAATAAATCAATAAACATGATTTCATAACAAAGCTGTTATACTTAATTGTGAAACGTTAGTCCATAAATTCTATCATTGCTTCGATTTTTACAACCTAATGCTGAACGGTTAACCATTTTTTAAATAAAAACTTTAAAAACAATTAAAATTAACCAAAACAAGCAAATGAAACATTTTAAAACAACACTAAACAAGAAAGCAGATCTTAACTGACAAGAAAATCAAGGGAAGATTACTTCCATAACTAAGGTCCACTGAAAATGGCCGACCACTCGTCTCAAAAGAGACAATTTTTAACCAGCCATGTTCCCTCCATTAGAATCTTCCTTCCTCCATGGAGGAAACATGGGAGCTATCGGATGAATCCAAATCGCCGCCAATGTTAGCCCTTGGTATTTTCCAGATATTAACTCCCTTGTATCTCCAAGGTGTTGTTTATCGTAGGTTATTTAGTTTTATTGACTTAGAGGCAAAACAGTGAAGAAAACTTTATGATATATTTTTCTTGGAATAATTATTTTTTATTCGAACGTTCTTTTTTCCGAATAATTATTTTTTATTCAAATATTTTATTTTATTTATTAGAATAATGTTTGGTACAACTTTACAATCGGGACGCATCATCACTTGAATGAATTGCCTCATTCTCTTATTCCTTTTGTTATTGCTGATTGATTGAATGTCCAATGTAATTACCATTTTTATTTCCTTGTACGCAGTAAAGGAAGTATTGTAATCGCGAAAATTTTCGGTTTTTAGTTTTCAACGGAAATATCCATTTTGACCATCCCTGAATCCATTTTGACTAGTTTCGTCGTGACGTCTGTACGTACGTATCTCGCATAACTCAAAAACGGTTAGCCGTTGAAAGTTAAAATTTTTGTATCTAGGATTACTGTATAATCTAGTTATGATTATAACTCCCTTTTTGGCCATTGTATGATTACCGGAAGTGGTACTTCACTTGAAGGTCATTACGGATTTTCATCAAAAATTATATTTAAATATAATGCAAAACTTCTCAAATTTGATATACAAGACCTATATATTAATATAAATAACATAATAAATTTTGATCAAAATTGGAAAACCGGAAGTGGTACTTTACTTGAAGGTCATAATAGACTTCCATCAAAAAATATATTAAAATGTAACGTAAAACATCTCAAATTTAGTAAATTAGACTTTTATTTCAATATAAGTAATATAATAGATTTAGGTTGAAATTGAAGGTATGAAAGGGATACTTTACTTATAGGTGATAGTAAGCTTACATCAAAAAGTAAATCGACATTTATTACTGAGATCATATGGTTCGGTAATAAAGATTACAAACGCATTTTTTTCCCACTCTAATTAAACAATTTAATTACTTGCTTTAAGTGTTAAAATTGAGTGTAAAATACTTTCTTCCTCCCCATTTGTGTGCTGAACAAGTCTGCAGTAGAAGAATAAAATATAAGTTAAGCGGTTTCTTCCACTTTTTTTGTTAAAATTAGTGAGCCGAAAAGGATACTTTACTTGAAGGTCATAAGAAACATATAAAAAAACTATATCAAAATTAAATACAGAAATCATATGTTTCGGTACTAAAGGTTATAAATGCAATTTGGTTTCCAATCCGATCAAACATTTCTATTGCTTGTTTTAAGTGTTAAAATAGAGTGTAAAATACTTGTTTTCCTCCCCATTTGTCAGATGAACATGTCTGCAGCAGGAGAATAAGATATAAGTTGAGTGGATTTTTCCGCTTAAAATGTCGAAACTGTCGATTTCCAATGCTTTATCAAGTGACTTAGACAATTCTAATGTTGTCAGGGAACACGAACAAATCTCTTAGGAACTTGTTACCTACTGAAAGAAAACGACATATAATAACGGAACGAGACTTCCAGAAACAAGAGTATATCTGTGTGTGTGTCAATTGATGGATGTCGCGACGCCGAGTGTCGTTTTTGTGATACTGCAATCTTCGGAAACTAGTAATCAAATTGTGGATCACTTTTTGAGCCACCGATTTATAGTTTAATAGGCGTTCAAGGAAGTCATGTGTTGTCCACATCAGATATTTTAGATTCACTTTTTGGTCAATTAAACTGTTTAAACAGGATTTTTAAATAAAAGTACTTTAACTAAAAAGTTCCAGTTCCAAAAGAACATAAAAACAGTTAAAAATAAAAATTCCAGTCATATCGAAATAATTAAAGTTAGCTCGAAACTTCAAGCTTTGCTCTCAAGTAGTGTTGGACAAAATGTAATTCCAATTCCAATTATAATTTCTTACCAATTATTGTAATTTGGAATTGTATGAATAAAATTACAGTAATTGGTAAGGAATTGGAATTGGAATTATATTTTGCCCAATACTGCTCTTAAGTTATCAATCTGTAGGGGTTGGGAATAGGCTCACCGCACAACAGTTAGCCTAACATTTTGGCCTCAATTGCCATGACAAAAGTAAAGGACAGAGTTGGGCAAAATGTAATTGCAATTACAATAATTGGTACAACTTTACAAGAGGGGCGTGTTAACAGTGGTACTCCCGATCTTATCCGAAGGTCGCCGGACTAGCATACTCTAGCGCTATTTGTGCTAACTAACTGCTTTGCATTCTATTGTAGCATTCATATTCATTGCAATTATTAAAATTATTACTACTTTAATTAGATATTATTTAATATTATTAGTGCTGTCGGGTTCCGGTGATATGAGGAAGTTGTAGTAATAATTTAAAGGAGTGATAATTTAAATCACGGTAAGGACCCGACCTCAACTGAAAAGGAATTTTTGAGGTTTGTTTATCTCTTGAGCGAGCGTAGCGAGCGGAAGTCGTCAGTTGTGATCTATTTAAAGCTGTAATAAATGAAATTATGGTAAGACCCCAGCCTCGACTGAAAAGGATCCGTTGCTGTTTTTTTTATTTCTAGGGCGAACCTAATGAGTGGAAGTCGACAGCACTAATAATTTTAAATAATATCTAATTAAAGCAATAATAATTTCAATGAATACGAATGTTACAATTGAATGTAAAGCAGTTAGCACAAATGGCACTAGAGTGTGCTAGTCCGGCGATCTTCGAATAAGGTCGGGAGGAACAAGTGTCAACGCGCCCCTCTTGTAAAGTTGTACCCAATAATTGAAAAGTAATTGCCATTACAATTACAAGAAGTAATTGTAATCAGTATTTATCAATTACTTTTGCCCAATTTCAGTAATTGTAGTTACAATATCGATTACAATAACTGTACATATAATTACTTCTATTTTTTTTTTTTTTTTTTTACTAATTTACGTCCTTTAACAAAATAATGTATTTAAGATGAATGCTTATGATATAATAGTTTTACCATAAGTTTATTTTTTTACTTTCCCTTACCTACGAAGTATATAGTAAGGGGAAGTATTGCTATCATGAAAATTTTCGAATTCGAGTTTTCAACGAAAATACACATTTTAAGGTCCACTGAATCCAAATGACCAAGCCTCGCAAAATGGTCTGTGTGTATGTGTCTAAGTCTAGCTCAAAAACGAAAAGTCGTACGATACTCAAATTTCATATTTAAAGTAGGTATATGGCTGTGATGTTACAGCAACTTTTTCGTCAAAATCGACTAACCGGAAGTGCCACTTTATATAATCGATTTTACACTTTTTTTTACAATTTTCTCGAAAACGGCTCAAACGATTTTGATAAAACTTGGCTAAATTATTCTTCATAAAGGCCTTTAACTTTTCATTTATGTAGTAAATCACCGAGGAATTGCAGGGAAAAAAGTTATGATGAAAAGAATATTTTATTTGCGCATAGCATAAACAGTATACATTTTACGGTAAATTATGTGTAGAATTGTATGAAAGGTAATTAAATTACCTAAAAAACAATAAAAGAATCATAAAAATCGGACCAGTATTAGCAAAGATACAACGCATCGGACTAACCGGAAATAGCTATTGTATCATGGATTTTACACTTTTTTACAATTTTCTCGAAAACGGCTCAAACGATTTTGATGAAACTTGGCTAAATTATTCTTCATAAAGGCCTTTAACTTTTCATTTATGTAGTAAATCACCGAGGAATTGCAGAGAAAAAAGTTATGATGAAAAGAATATTTTATTTGCGCATAGCATAAACAGTATGCATTTTACGGTAAATTATTTGTAGTATTGTATGAAAGGTAATTAAATTACCTAAAAAACAATAAAAGAATCATCAAAATCAGACCAGTATTAGCAAAGATACTGCGCATCAGACTAACCGGAAATAGCTATTATATCATGGATTTTACACTTTTTTACAATTTTCTCGAAAACGGCTCAAACGATTTTGATGGAACTTGGCTAAATTATTCTTCATAAAGGCCTTTAACTTTTTATTTATGTAGTAAATCACCGAGGAATTGCAGGGAAAACAGTTTTGATGAAAAGAATATTTTATTTGCCCATAGCTTAAAAAGTATGCATTTTACGGGATATTATGTGTGGAATTGTATGAAAGGTAATTAAATTATCTAAAAAACAATAAAAGAGTCATCAAAATCGGACCAATATTAGCAAAGATACAGTGTATTTTATGAGGAGCACAAGACCCTAGATGGATAACCAAGCACATCCGAAAGGAGACGGATGCGACCGAACCTCCCCCCACCACTCCGCCAATCTGTTGCAAACAATACGCTCTGTAATAAAGTAATTTAAGAATACAAAAGCGATAATTAACTTAATAATTTCTACTTTCACATTATTTGATGGAAAGAAAATGTTTCCATGGAAACTAAACCAGAAACGTTTAAAATATATTTGCAACTTGACAAAGTTAAAATAGATACGTAGTGTACAGGATTGTTGTACTAAAATTGTATAAACATTTTTTTTATTGTACTTAAGTGGGAGAAGATGTGTATGTTGCTGAGTTTATTAGAAGCAGTGTTTATGTGAACTCTTTAAAATTGTATTAAAAAGAAATTATTAAAGGACGGTAAGGGAAAGTTGTGTGATGCGCGCACCGTACCAGATTTTTTAACTGCACACTAATTCTGACACTGTATTGTTACAGAAATATAACTTTGCAATATTTCATCATTGGGACCTGAACTTTATGACGTAGGTACCATCTTAAATATGAGTCAACGATATCAAATATTCAAACGGATTAGTGGTAAGAAAAAAATATCAAGGGAAAATTATCAGTATGGAATACTGCTTAGGGTATAAATAAATGAAGAAATACGGATAGTTTAATTAGCTTCCTTTTAAATGAGAATCTATATGTTTATATGAAATGTATAGTTTTCGAACTATAAAAAAAAAAAAAAAATTAAAATTGAACGTGTTTCTATTGGAATCTGCGCTGAAAACATGGATACAGTGTCCAATATGCTTTTTTATTTTGTTTTTATATATATAGTATCTTGCTAATACTGGCCCAGATTAGATGATTTTGTTTTTGTCTTGTATAGAATTTAAATATCTTTCAAATGAGTAGCTATAGTTTTCCAGAAAATGTATAGTTTTTAGTTATTCGAAAACTAAGTAATTTTATTGCAATCGGATGAACGGTATGGCAGCGCATAAAATACGAACAACCCACATTAATTTGTATACATTAGATTTGGATTTTTCGTATGTTGAAACGTAAAACCTCAAATTTTGAGGGGAGGGTTAAACGTTTTTTTTTTCTTGGTCGATTATAAAGGTCTTATATTGAAAATAATATAAATCAAAAAATTGGGTGGTGGGGTTGCAGTTTGTAGGCTCAGATTTTTCTCAAATATCTCGGGAACTATCAATTTTAACAAAAGCTACTTTTTATACTATATATAAAATTAAAGTAATCCTATATATTATATACTGTATATTAGTTATACTATATATGAAATTTTCTATAAGAAAGATTCCTGGATGACACAGGTGCATAGGCACCTGCTAATGTCTCCGAACTATGTTTCGCTATAAAACAGTAGATAGAATCAAAGTTTAAAGATTCAACTTAAAAGTAACAAAAACACATGTTACTTATAACTAAAACTTAAAAATTACAATTAAAACTTTTTTGTAGACCAAGAGTGATGAATGTTTGGTTTAAATTTAACACAAAAATAGTTTAAAATACGTTTTCGATATGTATTAAAAATTTGTCAATAGAATTAAAGAATATATACAGACATTCCCGTTCGACCGAGAAGTATGGAATCTCCAATACTATGGTTCGTGCATCTTCTAATTTTTTTCCGCAAAATTTTGGAATTGACAAATAAAGCTACAATTGCTCTAACATTTGAACTGCTTAAGATACAATGATAAACTACTGTATATTCTTAAAGATTTAATGCACTATAACCTCGGTTTTTTTACTTACTTAAGGGTTGAAGAGTTAGCTTTTCAGATAAAGAAAAAACGAGAGGCAAAATATTTGTTTGCTTATTTCGAGCGCGGATATCTCAGAAACTATGCAAGATAGCGAAAACACGAATGAAGTAAATTACATGGAACATTATGTTAGCTTTAATTCTGTATTGGATGGTCTAATCATCTGTATTAGGACGAATAGTTCCCAAGATATAAGCGAAAAGTGGCACATTCAAACTGCATACCCACTCCTCGCCTGTTCCCTACGGGTGCACAATGGGAAATATTGGCAATTTAGGGGCCAAAATTCTATAACTCTTGATTAAAAGACGATAAACAAAAAATTCTTTTTTCATTTAAGGGTATGGAATGCCTTTTATTAGTGAGAGTGGAAAAATTAAATGCAGGATGTTTCCGGACATTAGGAATTAATTTTTTCTTAATTATTTCATCACTTTATTTTAAATAAAACAGTTTATTACGTGGTATAGGACCATCAAAAGGAAAAGAAATGAACTAATATCCTTCTCTATAGAGCTTTCTACGTATACAATTGCCTTTTTCAGGTATTTACTACGTTTACAAGATTTATAAATAATTATAATTTTAAGACAAAAAAATTTAAGTTAACAATATACTATTTTTTTATTTATTCGAAATTTATCGTGTGTACAAAAATTATGAATGACAAATAAGATAACTTGAAGCAAATTTATTTTTATGCCGAAGTTAACGGCCTAAAAATGTAAATAATGTTTCAAAATAGGGCTTCAGATCTTCAATTTATATAACTGATTGATCGAATTTGATCGATCAAATTGTATAATGGTATTTTATTACCATACACCATCTGCTACTGTGATTTTGCCACCTAAATTTTTATTTATTTTTTAATTTTTAGTTTTATTACACTTATGATATTTTAGAAATACGAAAATGTCTGTAAAATATTAAATAACAATTGCGATATAATTTCGACCATATTCAATGTATCATTTATTTAAAAAAAACATAAAAATTTTAGGTGCCAAAGTGTGGTTTTAATTTTTTTACATACAATAAATTTCGAATAAATAAACAAATAGTATATTGCTAACTTAAATTTTTTTCTTCAAATAATAATTATCTACAAATCTTGAAAACGTAGTAAATACCTGAAAAAGGCAATTATATACGTATAAAGCTCTATAAAAAAAGGATATCAGTTCATTTCTTCTCCTTTTGATGGTCCTAAAGCTAATAAACTGGTTTATTTAAAATAAAGTGATGAAATAATGCAGCACTGTGCACTGTGCAGCGGTGTCTTTTAATATTAGCCCGTGAGCTCAAAAAATGTGTCTGATTTCAAGACAATTTTTGATCGTCCAGGTCGAAAGTACTCTCATAATATCCTAGAAATATGAAAGTTTGCCGTCCTAGATAGGTTGCAATCAAATTTTACAAATCGATGAATTCGTCATTTTCGTCACTTTTTTCAGATTTCTCTCAGTATCTCGCTTCTAGTTCATGTTAGGTAAATCTTTGACATTCGAAATTTTACAAAACGTTAAATTTCTTGCAAGTTTTATACGTAATATTTTTTAAAATTCGGAGCAGCTGCTGAGATGCGGACATCTGCAAAAGGTCAAGAAAATGCAGAAAGTTAGATATACAGAGGTTTCGCCTCAATAACTATTTTTTAGTGCCATTTTATTGCAAAATGTATATTAGCCGATCTTATAGAGAATTAAATTTCCAATAATATCCATACAAAATATATGGAATTACTCTCAACAGACGCCAGAAATATAGAAGTAACAATTTCTTTTTCTCTAAAATTGTCATTTAAATATTACTTGGCCTCTGTTGAGAGTAATTACAAATATTTTGTATGGATATTCTAAGAAATGTATTCCTCAACAAGATTGATTATTATATAGTTATTAATAATAATAGTTATTAAGACGAAAGCGTCTAAATAATAATTATTAAAAGAGCCTAAATAATCGTTATTAAGGCGAAATCTCTTAATATCTTGACCTTTTGCAGATGTCCGCATCTCAGCAGCTTTTCCGAATTTTAAAAATTGTTACGCATAAATCTTGCAGGAAATTTAACGTTTTGTAAAATTGGTTGTTGCAAAGATATACCTAAAATGCACTGAAAGGTTTACTGAGGAAAGATTGGTGATGATGTATTTTATACTAAAGTGCACTGAGTTAATAGTTATTAATGCGAAATCACTGAATTTCTAACTTTTTGCCTTTTTTGACATTTTTCAGATTTGTACGGTACCATGTAATAGGTTTTCTGAATTAAAAAATACTAAATATAAAACTTGCAGGAAATTTTCTATGCCAAAGTTTTAACTAAAATCCACAGAGGGCTAGTTACTATGGCAAATCTGAGAAAAGTGACGAAAATGACTAATTCGTTGATCTATAAAATTTGATTACAACCGATCTAGGTCTTATAGGCAATCATATTTCCAGTCTATTATGAGATTACTTTTGGCCTTAACGATCAAAAATTGTCTTGAAATCAGACACGTTTTTTGGCCTAAGCATCCGGACTGACTATAAGTATGTTCAACAGGACACTCCAATGAATAACTGTACCTATTTCATTATTTTTGTTTTTGATTTTTCTTTGTTGCTTGCACTAAATGAATTGTGACTAAATAGCTTATGAGAGTAATTTCTTGTTCATAATAAAAATAATTGAAATAAAACATTATCCGTAACCATGAAATATTATTTATATATCTTTAAAAATAGCTAATATTTTAATATGAATCTAGAAACAGTTCTTTCCTATATTATTTATCATATTACATTTTTTAAATGAATAATGTAATTATTGTCATATGTATTAATTAATCTACCTCTTTAATTAATTTTTTATTGATAGATGTGGAATTTTATTCAATTTTCAGTGGTGAGATTATGTTTATTTGTTTAATACACAGTTAATTAACAGTTAACAGTTTATTTGTTTAATACAAAATGTTTGGAACCTCGTTTGGTTGGCATTACTGAAGCCCAACTGGAATTCGTGTTATTTGTGTTTGTTGTCTGTACTGTTCAAGTAGGTCTTAGCACAGTTTCTTTAGTCATTTTAAGTAAGCTGGTTAATTTTCTTAAATGTGATTTTGAAAAGTGCGTGATGAAAGTTCGATTGCTTTGGAATTATCCAACTTTCAGGAGAATCGTCAGGTTGGTGTGGAATATTTGAAGGATTTCGCCCGAGGTATGTAAACATATACATTTAGAAGGCAAAGGAAAAGTTTTTGAATAGCCTTTTACTAAATTGTATGGACTGTCAAGACACTAATTCTGTTAACTTATATACTTCTTTATTTTTCTATTGTAATTTATTTGTATTATCTCAAGTTTTCTAAAATCACATAACATGTCTGGTGGTATGAAAAAAATGAGGGAGCATATCCAGGCAGTTAAAAATATACAGAAAATCACATCCTCTATGAAATCTGTATCATCATCAAAATTTAATAGGTCTGAAAAGGTGTTAAGGTTATCTCGTCGTCTTGGAGAAGCTGCAAAGCACTTTTATGTCATATCTCATTTTGAAGTAGAAGGAGCTGTTTCACATACTACATTTGTGGCAACAAGTTCTGATAGAGGTCTTTGTGGATCAATGCACTCAAGAGTTTGTGGCCAGGTACTGAAACTTGGCCGTTCCGGTATAAAGGAAAACAAGTCTTTTGATATAGTTTGTATTGGAGAAAAGGCAAAGCTTATATTATCATTTGAACTTGGTAACTATATTTCAATGGTAGTAAATGGAATTGGCCATAAAGCTCCTACATTTTCTGATGCGAGTAAAATTGTGTCGCATGTTTTCAAAGGGAATCCGTATATGCAAGGCCACATTGTGTTTCCGTTGTTCAAAAACATGATTGAATTTCAAATTTCATCATTATGGGTGTATTCAATGCCTTTTATTTTAAGTTCAAAAGCAATTCTTTCTTATGAATTTGATGACCAAGAATTTCCTTCATACTTAGAATTTTCTCAAGTGATCCTTCTATACTTTGCTTTATGTGAAACATATCTTGTGGAATTAGCCCAGCGAATATCAGCCATGTCTAATGCTTCTAAAAATGCCCAAGAAATGACCAGTAAGCTATCACTTGTAGCTAATCGAAAACGTCAACAGATGGTGACAACTGAAATATCTGACATTGTTTCTGGTGCAACAGTTATAACATCAAGATAGAGAAGAAAAATATTTATTGTTAATAAAATGTCCCTAAACTTATTCATTAAATGTCTATTATATGGAAAATACCATCTTAGTTACCAAGTTTAGATTCAAACAAAAACATAATTCCCTGGTGATTTTGTTGTTGATTATCATGCTCTTTCCTTATATTTATTGATCATTCAAGCATTTTGGGTTTACAGAAGCAATAATAAATGTTAATAAACATTGTGAAACATTTTGTACCTTTTTAAATAGTATAAAGTTGCATTTAAAACCGAATTCCAATGACATTAGGGGCAATGTAAGTGCTTAGTATTAAGTTTTTTTGTTTAATATAATGAATTGTGCTCCTTATGCCCTAGATGGATTATTACTGTATTATAAATAGACCTTTCCTATTAACAAACCAGTATTTGCTATGATTAATGATCTTAGGTTTATTAATGATTCCACTAATAATCATTGTCTGCACACCTCTCTCCACTAATGAAAACCCAAATCCTTAAAACTGTCCTGGTATGTATAACTCTCTCTATCCCTCTGATGTTTACCTACTACACATTGTGTAGCTAATTTAGATTGTAAGAAGTTTGTTTATAGCTTTTAAAATTTGGTTTAATGGTGTGGATTTCGTTATAAAAATTTGCTAATTTTGTTTTAATAAGCCTTAATATATTTAAAATCTGCAACAATTGCACTGAGTTTTATATTCATTGAATATTAGCTAGATTAAAGGAACTTATGAACTCTACTATCTTAGATTGGTACTGGGAATTTTCTGTATTCTTTCAAAATTGTTAATGTATTCTAAATTGTGGCGGTTAGACCTCTTCTATTTTCTGTTTATTTTAATTATTTTTATAAGGTATGTTTGGTCCTGGTTAATTTCTTCTTAAATTTGTGAGAGCCAATAATAGGGATTCCGAACTTGTAAGGGTCACAGGGGAAAATTTGGACATGATTGCAGAGGGCATTTAATAATAATTTTCATGAAATTCTGAAAATTTAGCAGAGGTACTAGTATGAAATAATATAATGATAAGACTCAACCTCTGGGATGCTGATAACACTAATAATCTGCCTCCCACTTATAAGCTACATCAATACCCAAAACTTCAAGGTTAGACGTAATAATTATCCTCCCATCTACATTTTTTGACCTCTAGGATTTTTATCCGTTGGTCATACCATTGGCTTTTTATATAAAGGTTTAAATTCTCCAATTGATTAATCCTTCTTTGGGCCAAATGAAATTATATGCATAATTTTATTAAAACAAAGGTTTAATAATTTTGCTGCCTTAAAGCACTTTTTCATGATTGCATAAAAGCGTAAAATAAAGTATAAACAATAGGCTTTACACTGAGAACAATAGAATTAACAAAAATCACTCAAAATGCCACTTTGAAATTAATATTTGACAAATGAGAATAAAATAATCCGAAGGAAAACTGAAATCAATAAAGAAATTAAGTTATACTATTTTAAAATTAAAAAAGAGACAAATTAGTTCGTTGAACAAATGTTAGTACGATGTCTTGCTCCTTATGTGTGTTGCTTGTAAAATGGTTGACTACTTATTGTTGTTTATTAGCTTCATTTTCTCTTTTTTTTTTTTTTTTAAATGATATTTTGAATGAGCGATGTAATATTTCATTAATAATAATTCAAAAATATTTTGTGCATCCCAATTTGAAAACGTAGATCTAATACATCTAATTTCAGCCCACATTCTCATTATGAACACTAATGTGATGACACTAATGGGACTGTTTCTTGTGTTGAACAGTATCATTAAATTAATGAACAATTAATAGCTGTTTAAAGTATATGTTTTGACTTTTATCATTCTTTCTGCTTAAAGTGTGTATAATAATAGATTTGAACATTTAATTTTAATAAATTTATTGAATATGATTGGTATGGTTGAAATTAAAATAGAAACTGAAGACCGTAGATTAAGTAGAAATCATTGAAATGCGTATAATTATATAACAGAGGAAAACGGAAATAAACATTTCAAATTGCAAATTTTTAAGATCAATAACAGTTATTCAAAAAGCTGAGTAATTGTTTACTTTGATGAAATTTGCTTTTAATTCTTAGTATTTTTTCATCTCCAATGTTAGTTTATTAGTTATGTTAAGTTGGATGGAATTGTGTAGATAGAAGAATAGTATAATGGCCTTTAAGCCTTTTGTAGATACAGGTTAATTGTTAATAAATTTTAATGTTCTAAAACTTTTGTATTGAAAAACATCATAATAGGCTACATAGTTTGCTCAGAGTAGTATAGGCCTCTCAACTCATTTTAATAAAAGTTTGGTTATACCTTTTTCTATGTTTGTATTTTCATCCTCGGATATAAGAAAGGCTTCTGATCTTTTTAAATTCCACATCATGTTCTATTTACAGATTGTAAATCTCCTGATCTATTCATCCTCTCTAATTATCGTTCTCTAACAAAGATCCGTTTTATTACCTTCATTTTAAAAATAAGAACTGTAAATTCGTGGTAAAGATAGTTATCCACATTTCAGATCTATGGGAGATTACTTAACAGATCAATCTTTTGTATATAATGTTTTTGGAGCACTGAGACATGAGGTACTTACTAGTTGTTGTCGCAATCCAAAATATTAGCGGTTGGTCATCATTCATTTTCTTTTTATTTCAATCACCATGTGATTATTGCATGTTACCAGTGAAACTAAGTAAATAACTCAGATACTTGTTCAAATATGACCACTGTAGGTAGTGGCTTTCCAACTATATTTATATCATTGGTATCTGATAAAAGTTTTTCTAATTAATACAGATTTTACCTAGGGTCTGAATTTATGAGTCCCTCACTACTTTCTCTAAGACCTGCTAAAAAAGAAGGCCTGTCAGTGTGTCACCCACCCCTCTCCTGGAATATAATCCTAGTGATGTCTGCCCTCAAATCTGATTCACATATTCATTTTCTGCCATTGTAAGCCTCACTTATCTAATCGGTTTGGTGGGATGCTCAGCTGAGCTAATGCCTTTTAGAATTCTTCATGATTTAATTAGATGACTTTTATTCCATGAATAAGTGGTGCATTGATATGTTATATTCTCTTCATCTCTCTCTATAGATATTGATTTTAGATACCTAGCATATGTTCAATTGTTAAGATTGTTCTTTGAGTGATTGCGTCAAACAATGGCGCATGCAGGGTAAGGGACAGAAGGATCAGAGTGATATATCTTCCCTCCCCCAAAATTTTTGAAAAAATGTTAATTTCATTTAAGTTTTGTATTTTGATTAATAATTTTGCATTAATTTTCATTCTTATCCTTAAAAATTACGCCCTATTTGACGATTATAGGCACTTAATGATTACTTGGCTTCTCTTAAATCCCTCCTGTGAAAAACAATTGAAATCCTCGAAAAAAATTCTGCTTCTGATTATACATCATTCTTTTGATCCAATGTCCATTTCTCTCCCATTGTCGGGGCTCTCCTCTTCTCTGATACCTTCCTTGTTTTCCTCCCTCTAATCTTGCATCACCAAATAATGTCTTCCTTCTTACTTTATCAGGTCGACTGCAGCCTTCTCCCATGGCCTCATCACTGGGAAGTAAAGACTCGCAAACTTCAGCCGAATTTTCTAAACACCCGATAAACAGTTTTCCTCCTTCTTCTTGATATCTACAGTAATACCCGGCCACCATACAGTGTTCTGGGCTGGAGAAATACATTTAGTAACCGTAACCCCTGATGTCCAGAATGCAAGCTGTTGAGGATTTCTACCCTCTGGGATTTCGGAACTTAAGTATCAAATCTTTTTGAAATGCAAGAAGACACTTCTTTGTAGAATTGGATATTTTCAAATCTAGTCTAATCACCGGATAATACAGATGCTCTTAGGAGCTGGCAAACCACATCCCCATTTTGAGCTTTTCTGAGAGCATTGAGTTTTATATCTGTGACATTAATTGAAGAAACTACTTCTGACAAATGGAGTTCAATCTCATCTATGACATCTTTTTCACTTGGGTCCTCAAGAGGGTTTCTAGACAAAACATCAGGAGTAATAAATTCTTTAACTTTGACATGGTGTATGCGAAAAGTAGAAGGTAATAATCTCATTTTAAATTTTTGCAGTCAAGGAGGCAAACTACCTATAGGCTTCTGGCCTAGGATTTCAACCAGTGGCTTATGATCGGTTAATAACTGAAATTCCATCTTTAATAAAAACTGCGAAAACCTCTCGCATGCCCATGCTAGCGCTAATGCTTCTTTTTCAATTTGGAATTTCTCGTTTCACCTGCACTTGAAGTACGTGAAATAAATTGTACTGGCATTCAGCCTTGAATAAATTTTTGTTCTAATAATCCTCCAATTTCAAAGCTTGAGGCAACAGCTGAAATGTGTGTTTCTCTCTTTGGGTCGAATGTTACCAGAGAGACTGCCTCAAAAACAAGAGATTTTAATTTAGAAAATTGAAGCTCGTGATCTTTGGTCCACAACCAAATATTTTATCACAATAATACACGTAATGTGTTTGCGTAATCTGAAAGAAGGGTAATAAATTTCAATAAATAATTCGTCATTCCTAAGAAAGACCTCAAATCCTTTTTGAGTAGACATTGCAGCAATGGCCTTTACCTTGTAAGGGTCAGGTTTAAGAATACTGTTGGGATTATCTTTATTTTCTAATTGATCCCGAACTAACAAAATTATAAACTAAAACTTACAAAATAGAATTTATTGAATTTTTATAAAAGTATAAAAGGTTATGACAAAATTATTATAAAAGTTTAAAGTTCACTCTCTAGAAAAATATGCACTCACTTTATAAAAACAGCTTGATGAAGAGGCCACTCTTTCTCTGGTGAACATTCGGTAAAGAGTGTCTTTTAGTGAGTTCTCGATCTGTAGATCACAGGAAAACATTAATTATTTTTTTGGAACCTCTCCAGCTGTTCTCTAAATATTATCTATCGATAATAGTGTCCGTTGCAATACCATTATCTAAAAAATGCCCCAAAATTTCTGCTCATGAACTGTAAACTCACTTTTCGTGGTTAAGTGTGATGCCATATACTTGAAAGCAGCTCTAGAGTGTAGTAAGTCTATGATCATGTTCTTCTTCAGTGTTCCCATAAACAAGAAAATCATCTATTAAATTAATAACACCCTCTTAGCCTTCAATTGCCTCCGACATTCTTTTTTGAAAATTTCCGGTGCTGAAGATTAAAATAATATCTCCCAATCTATCTTGTTGCATCCAATTTAGAAAAGAATTCAACAGCGGGAAGAAATAACTTTTCTCTTAAAATAAATTTATTTAATTCAGTAAAATCCACGCATAGACGAATTTCGCTTCAGAGCAACTATTGGTGAACACCACTCTGTAGCATCAGACACAAGTATCATAACGTTATCTTTTAAAGGGATTGGTACTCGCCAGTAACCTGATACAGAATAAGATTTAGCGTTAGGAGTGAGTTTAATTAAGTAAGGATCTCCTTTTACTTTTCGAAGACTCGAGAAATTGTTAGAAATTTTTTTAACAAAGTTATCTGATTTCTCATCAAATTCTTGAACAGAAATTTGCAATAAATTAAAAGTTACGAGAGGTTCTCTCTGTCTGTTAATAATATAAATAGATTCTGGAAGATAAATTCTGTTATTAGAAAGGGTTACCTTAACTTTGCCTAAAATGGAAAGTTTGCTACTTCCTGTCCCACTAAGAGTTCTATTAGTGCGGTGAACCTCAACGATTGACTATTTGTGGACCACATACATCAGCTTCTGAATCGATCTTAAATCAAGCCTCTTTTTCATAAAATAAATTATTAACTTGAGAGGTTGTAACTGAAGTCAATTAGATGACTCCGAGTTGTGATCCATTGCTGTTGCTAGAACTCCTGTCCAATTGGTCAATGGTCCCCCTCCTTCGACAGACCGACTTCTAATGCCCTGTTTTCTTACATATGAAGTAGATAGAATGAACTACATGCCGCACCGCAACTTAAGCAATTCTATCAGGATATTTTTCTCTTTATCTGACTGCTGGTTTTATGCTGATATTTAATGATAGCCTCGTATTCTAAATTAGGGCTCACACTCATCTCAATCATTGAAGTTAGTCTGGTTTGTTCAATCGCCTCTTCTATTGTTGTTTCGCCTCAATTGCAGCTCAGTGGAAAGATGTCTATCCACTAATCCTAATAAATAATAACTGAGACCCTGCATTACATTTGACCCAACTGGCTGCTAATTTGTAAAGATCTTGAATAAAACTGTCAATCAATTCATTAGGTCACTGTGTTCCTAGCAAAAATTTGGAACGGTCATAAAATACAAATTTTCTTAGAGAAAAATAATCGTCTATTTTCTGCTTTAGCTCAGCGTATGAATGCCTGTTGTCTGGAGGTATGCCATTGGATATTAAAAATTCATCACTTTCCAAACTCTAGGAATAAACTAAGAAATTAATTTGCTGGGACTCACCTTTATTACAGAGACCGCTAACAGATCTGCAGATCTCAAACCTCCTAATCCACTGAGGCCATTGCTTGATTCTTGGAAATTAAATATTCAGACAGCTTGATTTCCGCCTGACTCGCTCCTTTATTTCTCATCTTCAAGGCTTCTAAAAAGACTAGTTATATCTTTCAGTTTTGCCATTCTTATTCCACCGCTGCCAACATGCAATAATTGTAGATGAATAACATTTTTACAACTATTTTATTTCATACTATAATCACATAACATAGTATCATCACAATAAACCCAACTGTAACCTCAATAATATACAAAACATATGTTCTATTTACAGCTTTCTGATATTTCTATCCACTTAAAATATTGTTAAATTATGAGAATAGTTAAGATTGGAAAATTTGGTTGAAATATGTGAAGAATTTTTATTTTTTTTTGCATTGTCATCTACCCCTCTACTAAATGATTTATAAAATTCTAATCTGAAAGCTAAAAGCTCTGATATTCCTGTGCATTTAAAATTTTGTTAAATGATGAGAATGATTAAGATTTGGAAGTTTTGTTGAATTATATAAAGGATCAGGTTTCGAGAGAAATACTATAGTTAGTTAGTCACTCCACCTTTTGAGCCTTTGTTGAGCAGTTTGTCCAATGTCTTTTATAAACTTATTATCTGATATGTGAGCTGTATGCACTTAGTGTATTGAAATATGTATGCATATGTATGTCAGAAACACTATAATTGCCTTCACCGAATTAAAAGCTTGTGTTGAAGGGATTGTTTGGCGCAGCGTTGCCAGATGTGGGCTAGAGGTGGTGCTCTGAACCGACCTTGCTGTGAAACCTGCATCTCCACCGTTTGGCAGTTGGTGAATTTTTTAATATCATTTAATTCTGATTCATGCTTATTGCATCGTTTAATTCTGGCTCAGTTGTTTGTTTAAGTCTGGTTCTTGCTTGATTATATTAATGTTGTTTGTTTGCAATGACATTTTTTATGCTTGATTAGTATTTTTAATATCACATTCATTAATATTGAACTAGAACTTACATTTTTTTAAAGTTTAGGGGTCTTATTCCGAATTATTAATGTTACATTTGTTTGTAAAAGTGAATTATTCTCTTTTATTTTTAAACTGTATTATAGCCATGTTATAACCTCAAGAACAGATGTTTTTATTTTTTTTATTTACAAGAGTTAGAGAATTGATTTAAATATTGAATTGTTATTGTTTCTTTATGTAACTAATCTAATTGATAGTAATTGTTATTGGCCCACACAATGAAAAAAAGAAAAACATCGGAATGGAGTTCCCATCCAACACTTTTTTATTCATTAAGAGGCAGTAGGTCGTCACGTTAACAAACCCTCATGTCTGTAC
The DNA here is from genome assembly GCA_948150685.1 of Rhaphigaster nebulosa. NCBI lineage: Eukaryota > Metazoa > Arthropoda > Insecta > Hemiptera > Pentatomidae > Rhaphigaster > Rhaphigaster nebulosa. The sequence continues at coordinate 197,321,424 of OX411306.1, forward strand.
AATAAATTAAAATTATAAATTTATCAAACCTATTTTTTTAACAATTGTATAAAATGACATAATTAAATTGATTTCTGAATGATTTCAAATATATTTGTGTCATTTTCATATAAAATGACATTTTGATGGCCAGGTTCTTTGAGCGGATATGAAAGAAAAAATATTTTTGTTTATTGACCTCTAGTGATTCCATATTGCAAGGCATATCAAATTGAGTTAATCTGGGTCATCAATTTTTATTTTAATTTGCTCAATACTATTTTTTTTTTAAATAATTATTAAAATAACCTCCATTACGTGACCTCTTGAAATCTTAATACGAAAAGTCTGGTTCCCAATAACTTTTTGTTATTACTTATGTCACTAATGGTGAAAAATATTCTTTGAAATGCATTTTAGAGAATTTGGTGGTGGTTTAAGTTATGTCCGTGAATATATCCATTACATTACCAAGTTTGGTGGGGAGCTAGAGGAATATTCAGGGAAGAAAAGGAGTTCAAAAGAAACCAGGCATTGTTTTCAGTCAATGCTGCAACTCAGTTCTTAAATAAACCGCCGGTAGATGCCCCTTCCTATGAACATATCGTGGGTATTTTTTTAATAATCCATTACGTTACCATCCTTTTTTTCCAAGTTAATCAAGTGATTCATTTTCCATATTTTATTGAAATGTCATCATGGACACAATTTTCTCAAGTTAATTACATTTGATAATTAAAGCTACCGAAACATCCATTATGTTACTTCTCCATTATGTTACCGTGATGGAACTAAATGGAATTTTATGGTAAAGTACTGGATTTTATTACTTTAACGTAACAGATAATTAGAGAAGTATATAATCAGTGCTGTCTTTACCCCTGTGGGACTCTGTGATTCATAGGCCCCTTTTGTAAATGTTTGTTACTTTTCAAATATTAATTAAAATAATGATTTAAACTATTATGTTTATTTCTGTTGATAACCCATAGTTGCTCAGAAAATAAATTCTCTAATATGGGGGGCTGCATATCATACATGGGCTGCCAAAATTCAAGGGAACTAAAATTTGACAAATGAACATGTAGGTGTTCTGAAGCATTATTATGACATGCCAAGTTGACTGAGAACGCATTAATAAACATGAAATTTTAACTTGCTCAAATTTTAAAAATGCCACTTTATTTGAAAATGACCCATTTATCAAAATGAAATATTTTTTATTGAATATGAAAAAAAAGAAGTTAATTTCAGGGTGTCCAGCCACCTTGAATTTCTTGGAAATCAGGAATTCTGCTTGAATTTTTCGCTTTGGGAAAAATTGGGAATTATGTTTGAAAAACAGCCAGTCAACTGGAATTTTTAATTTTTAGTGTAATAATTCCATCAGTATTAAGCAACAAGTGTATATAATATTGAGAATAAGGTCGATATAGTTGTGCCCCTTATCATCTCTAATTCCAAGACAGCTAGGAAAAGCCTCCTTTCACTAACGTTGTTAATCGGACTCTCACTCTCAAACACGTACTCATTCCATGTTCAGGCTCATTTTACACTTGCCTCTCGCTAAGTGAACTAGTTACGAATTTCATTTTCAACTGATTTACAAGCGTCTTATAATAAGTTCGTCAGGTTTCAACAATTTTTCATTATCTAACAGCAATATATCTTTTATAATTATTCAAATTCGTTCTCAAGTCTGAATTGTACATTTTATCATAAGCCGACTAAATACAACATTTTATGGTTCCAATTTTGTTTTAAATTGAATGTAATAAATTGACGAATAGCATCTTGAATTTTACAGTTCACATTCTTGAAATCCTTGAATAATGCTTGAATTTTTGAATGCTATAATATCACTGGACACTGTAATTTGGAATAACTGGTGGTGGATATAATTTCATTATCATAACGCAGATGTCTCCAGCTATTCATAATAGTTTGGCTATTTATCTTTCAATACCTTTCCTGTCTATTTTGGTTATTATCAACTTTTTTTTTTTACATTTCAAAAGCCCAATTAATTATTGCAAATACTCTCTCATCCAAAAAATTCTATGCATCCTAATTTATAAAACAATTTTTTTTTCACCTATTACCTTAATATTGGTTTAGCTAGAGTGTGCTTAAAAATGTAATATTAAACAAATACGGATCACTAATTTGTTTAATGATTGATATACTGAAAATAAAAAGGTCAAGAGGATAGAAGAGTAGGTATGTACATAGTGGCGTCAGGGCTTCCCATGTATTGCAGGTCTTAAGCTTCAATTTTCTTGAAGCCAACTATAGTTTTTCTGACTTAAAAGTTGCTTATGAGTTTACATATAAAACTTTTGAACCAGAATCATTGTAGTGTGTTGTGATTATATAATATTTAAACACCATAAGTTTAAATAGCGTGAGTCTAGATGGGTTACACTGTGCTGTCTTTGTTGCATTAGTGGTTTTCATTTATAGCTAGAAAAGAATTTAGATTATTAGTCTACAGTTTGTTAAGTTGTCTTTTTTTATCATTATACCACTTTCTGTTAAAGATAAGTTCTAATTAGATCACTGCATCTGTTGAGCTGTTTGATTGCCAGAGAGTATGCCAAGTAAGAATGTGTTTTTTTTTTTTTTTAGCTTAATTTTGATTTATTTTTTGTGTGGGACTAGACCCACATACTTCATTTATAATACCAATAGGCAAGATTCACTCACTAATATCAATTTTCTTGTGATAATATACCAATAGAAATCCTCAAAAGAGATTGAGAAATCCTTTGACTTCGCATTTTTTTTTTTTTTCATTTCGCTAGTTCCTCGTTTTTGTTAACCTTTGTTCAATCCATATTTTATTTTTCTGGTGATCCAAGATCATTAATTGCTAGTTGCACCATTTTTCACTGGTGTGGTGTGGGGGAGGGTATAAATTGTAAGTCTTTCTTGGTACTGAATAATGTTCTTACTTCATACTTCATTGCACTTGAGTACAATGCTAAAAAATTTCTAAAACATAGGAAATGGAATGAGTGACACACCAAATAGTGACACCTTGGTCCAAAAAGGGTTAAATACATTGCATTATAAATTTTCCCCTGAATCTGTAGATGATTACTATGCAAAACTAGAAACTAAGTTTGGTAATAAATCAGTGAAATAAGGAAGAGTGGAACATTAGTTTAAAGAAAATCATATGTTACTAATATGAGAGTATGCAAAACTAGAAACTAAGTTTGGTAATAAATCAGTGAAATAAGGAAGAGTGGAACATTAGTTTAAAGAAAATCATATGTTACTAATATGAGTTAGTTTAAAGAAAAGTAAATGATATTAATATGATATTAATAAAAAAAAAATCAGCCTGTGTATATTTTTTTTTGCATAATTCGAAAAGTAGCAAGTCGATTTTGATACGATTTTCACTATCATTTAGAGAATTACTTCAAGAAGGTTTATTTGCATTAAACTTTTCTAAATTCTCACCTTAAGAGGAGAAATGAGGAAAAACTACTAAAAAAATAGGTAATTTTGTAATCGTCATGACAGTTTCAAACATGTGAAACCAAATTCACTATGAAAACATTTTAAAAAGAATGAAATTATTTTGTGAAAGTATCATTTATTAATAAAATCGGAGATAAAGGAAAAGTGTAAACACGTGAAGCTTTATTGCCGTTTTAACAAATTTATTATCATTTTGATCCTGTTTCTAAAAAACCTCTAAATGAAATGAGATGAATTGTAAACAATGCAATGGATTATCAAGAATAATTGTCATCCCGTTGGCCTTGAATATTTACTGTCAAAATTTTTGTTGATAAACGATTGCTTCGTTGAAAGTTCTGGTAGCCCCCTTAAGAGTTCTGATAATTGAAGCATAGAAATGCAAAAGAGTCTAAGTGCGTTTAGAAAATGTTTTCAGAATTAAAGTTTTAACTTGAAAAGTATAAAAGAAATATTTCAATAAAAACACATTTTTTTTTTCTGATAACTTATGGTTGTATAAGTAATAAAATCACATTTGAAATAGCCCTAGGTTTACAATAAAAAAATTATATTTTGCAAAAAAACATCTTTTTTCTTCCTTTCCTTTCATTTCACTTAGCCATGGCAAAGCCAATCAGGTTATTGAATTAATTGATGCATTTCCTCGGTGAATCTATGTTTGCTAGAATACTTGTATTTTCATATATTTCATATAGCAATGTATAATGTGCAATATATAAAAACGTGTTAAAAATAAAATAACTCAAGTTGAACTTTAATGTTCTTTTTTTTTTAAAGCTGTTCTTAAAAGTTTTGTACAAACTTTACAGTGTGATGATGAATGATGGTTAGGAATGATAAGAACAATAGTTCTGTCTTCTCTTACATTACATTTTAAAAGTTAAACATAAAGAAAATATATATAAATTTGAAAGGGTATTTAACTTGGAATTCTCGCAATGCCACTCCGGTACAGTTAGTATTTCTATATTCGCGTAAACAGGAAAGTATATAAGTAAATAGAAAATTATTGTATTATATATTTATATGCGCATGAATGCGAATTTATTTGTTGGTTTTATACTAATGAGCTTCAAAACTAAGATTTCAGTTTTATTGCATCTTAAATAGAAAACTTGTGTGGGCAATATATTCTTGGTATTGGTACTGGTTTTATGAAAACTTTGGCATATCTCATCCTATGTCTTTTACTTTTAAGGATAATTCTTCATATATTTTTTTTTTATCTGTCTCCTATAAATCATCATTAAGAATCTTATGACCACCTTATTTATACCAAGATTATACATCATTTCCCGATTAATGAACACTCATGACAATTCTTTGGTTAAGAAAATTGTAGTTCTCGAAGTTTTTTACTTATTTAACAGTAAATATTAATGAAAGTATAATTATAATTATATAAGAAATTTTCCCTCCCCCATATACTGATTGTACTTAAAAAATAAATCTACAGAATTTGTAAAATTCCATAGAATACTGGTAAGATAAGGGGAAGTTACCTTATCCTCTACATCTTGAGAAGAACGGTTATTTTTATATCTCAGATCAATCTTAAAATTTTTTCTACAATATTAAAATCCTTAGGGGGATATAAAATATCTAAAGAAGTAATTTGCTCAGTCACTCACCCTTTCTGCTCTTCAATAATGAATCCATAAATATGTGGAAAGTAAAGATGTATATTGAAAATTTTTGGATGCTCAACTCTATAAAGATTATAATTTTTTATAAAAAAATGATCAAATTCATATTTATAATAATGGAAATGACAATAGATAAAATTTATATTGTCGTGATAAATGCAATAGATCATATCTAAAAGCAAATTCACCATTTGATTCGTTGGTTTTGAGTAGAGGTGCCCAACCTTTTTATAACAAGTGCCACAGCCAAGGGCTCCCAATACTGAGGCATGCTACAACACTAACCCCCTCCTCCCTCTCCTCTCCCATTCTCTGCCATCTTCACAATAATTATTTCTATATAGTATATGTGCTTGTTTTAAAAAATATTTTTTCATCTAATGAAACATAATGACATCAGTTGAAATATTTGAATAGTTGACTTTATATTTTTTTTTAAATAATAAATTTTTTAGTCATTATAGAATACAGTCTAAATCAGGGGTGCCCAACCCAAGGCATGCGTGCCAATTCCGAATCCCCTGCGTGCCACATTGTTTGCACACGTGTCTTGGGTTTAGAGTGTATTCTGTAATGATTATAAATTTACGAAATCAGAAAAAAGATGGGGGGATAAAGTTGGGATGTTTTTGGTTTCTCCTGTAAATATTGATGAATTTGACATCCGACTTATTTCATTTACTCCAATGATAAACCAAATGGTGAATTCTTTTGACATACAACCTATTGCAATTCCCATTTATGTTTGATTTTCTTCTTGATTTCTTTATTGTTTCAAATTGATAAGTTCTAATTCCAGCATACCTGAAACCATTCCATTGTACTTTTGAAGTTCAAAATCAAGTATTGTTTTTAAATGATGTGTATTTTGTTGGGGATCAGTCTAGTTGATTAAAAAAAATCAACATCAAAATGTTAATGTTTCTCTTATTATGATAGTCATCATTTTAGCACAACTTTTCATTCATACTTCTGGGCTAGAGTAATCTGTGTTGTGTATGATCTCTAATACCTGTTGAAAAACATTGTACCGGAACATCAACCATCGTAATAAAAAAAATATAAAAGACTTGCTTTATTGTTTTCTTTTATTTCACTTGACATTCCTGATCATTGTTTGAAACCATCAACAGTTAGCATCCTGATTTTGGTTTTAGGTTGAGGAATATGTTTGCCAAGAAAAAGAAGAAGCCACAAATTTCACCTCCGACCAACTTTGAACATCGTGTTCATACTGGCTTTGACAAGAGAGAAGGCAAGTTTGTCGGCCTTCCACTTCAATGGGCCTCGATTGTTGGCAATAATCAGATATTGAAGAGCACAAACAGACCTCTTCCCCTTGTTGATCCTTCAGAAATAACTCCTACTGAAATCCTCGATCTCAAGGTTTGTTGAAATGATATTAGTGATAATATAATATATAGTGATATTATGATAGTGATAATAAAAAAAAAATATCTAGTTAGAAATTATTATAATCTGCCTCTCTTAAGGGTAATAAATAATCCTATAGCGTATGGAAAGGAAAAAAGGACTCCAGAAGATTCCAGCCATTCTGTCTTAACGGTACCACCGCTACTAAATGTTGTAAACTAAATCAGGAATTCCCAGAATTTATGTAACTGCATACCACTTCCATTCTTCAGGTAACTAACAGGGCATACCACTACCTGATCTTGTGGTATTTGTAATAAAGATTCGTCTTCATAAAAAAATATTAAGTGATTTACAACATGTAAATTTGCTTAACAAAGTAATAAATTGAATATAAAGCCCCAAAATCAAAAGTCAATTTCACATTATAACAGTAACAGAATGATTTATGTTGATTTACCACCAAAGTATGAAATTTGGACATTGTGAAAAATCGCATGAATATTTTTTAGTTAGAACCATTTTTATTTACAATATCTAATATCCAGTTGGAATCAATTGGAAATCAGTAAAAAAAAATCGTAGTTTTGAGTCACGAAGATTTTTTACTTGAAAGAGTTTTCATTATGGATTGAATCATTAATTTAATTTCAAGGAAACTGTTTAATCGATTTCATATGCAAAAGAAAGTCTAAATAACATAAAATCATTTATTTACATTTGATATTTGTTTTTTAAATTACGATATACCTTACTGATTTATCATGAGTTATTATTATGTAAGGTGCTCTGGGGTATCTGTGCCATGATTTTATATCACCTCCAGTTACCTTCATAAAACTGTAATTTAGGACAAGTAACATGTAATTCTTGACTGTAAAATATTTCATGATTATTCAGCAATAAACAAACCAGCACATGACAAACCATTTAAGTTATGTTTTTAATATTAAATATTTTGTAATATTAATACAATCTTTTTTGTCCTATGGACCAAGCTACCCCATGAATTTGGAGTAACTGGACCACCCCAGCTCTATTGTCTGGGGTAAGTGAATCTATTGTTATACATTCAATTGATTAAGAAAAATATTGGTATGATCAATTGTTTAATTTAAGTATGCATTTTGGACGTTGCATCGTGATTCTAATAAGGGCATTTGAACAAAAAGATAAAAAAAAATCCAAATAATAAGAAAAAGTAATATCTTTATACATTTATTTAAAGACTCACATTTTATAATATGGATTTAAAAAAAAATACAGTCTTATTACCATAAAATTATTATTATTATTATTATTATAAAATATGAATTTAATTATTTAATTAGGGTATTATAAATTAGATAATTTAATTAATTATATTATTTAAGTAATTAGAATATTCAATTAATTAGATTGTTTGAATAATTAATTATTTTAATTATCTGAATGTAACTAGGTTTTACCGAAGCTGTTATATATTAGGCCACATGGTGGTTTATTTCTGCTTGTTATATATTACTGGAGTAACTTTTTGACTAACTTCGTCGTGAGGTCTGTACGTACTTTCGTTTGTATCTTGCACAACTCAAAATCCATTAGCCCTAGAAAGTTGAAATTTTTTATTTGGGATTGTTGTAATGTCTAGTTGAAATTGGCAAACCGGAAGTGGTACATTTCTTGAAGATCATAATAGATTTTCATGAAAAAATATATTTAAATATAATGCAAAACTTTTCAAATTTTTTATATAAGGCTTATATATTAATATAAATAATTTTGTTAAAATCTGATAACCGGAAGTGATACTTTCCCGAAAGATGCTTAAAGTTTTTTTGTTTATTTTAAAAAAGTGTCTTTTTTACTTTTAGAAATAAATATTTCAAATAATAATTTTAGAAAATTAAATTCCGTGTGCACCGCATCAAGTATTATTAAATTAGCATTTATTACTTATTATAGAATTCAGCAAAATATATAAAAATAGTAGGTCCAAAAAAAAATCTCTATACCTGATTTTTAACACGATTCCTATACCTCTGTTACTATGTGGTGAGAATTAAGAAGCATTTAAGAGTTCCAAGTAAAGTTTCATTTCCAGTCTATTAATATTGAATTGGCGGAAGGTCATGTGCTGGTCACATCAGATTTTTTAAATGACTCTCTATCAATTTTAGAATTACAAGTATCAAATAAAAGTTTTTGAAATTATAATTCTGGGTCACATCCACATATACAGAATTACGACTCAGAGCTCCGTTACAAGTCACCGATGCCAAAAGATGTTGCGACGTCGAGTGTTATTTTTGAGATACTGCTATCTTCGGAATCTAGTAACCAAATTGTGATTCAGAATCACTTTTTGAGCCACCAATTTATAGTTTAATAGACGTACGAGGAAGTCATATGGTGTCCACATCAGATATTTTCAAACTGACAGATTAATGAATTACATTTCTTTCTAATTCAATTGTTTATTTTAGGCTTTACTGATTATAAATTAAAATTTATTTGTAATAAGATCTGCTTAGGTTTAAAAAAAATTCATTTAGTGCTATTTATTATTTGTTCATCAGTGAACAGAGATAATATTTATTTACATTATTGTAACAGACCATTGTAAGAGGTGAGGGTAAATCTTCATCTGGCAGACCAGATGAGGGTATTCCTAAGACTTCCAATGTTGCTCGTTCCAATAGCTTGAGGTCCTCAAGCCCACCTCGCCATCGAAGACCTCCCCGATCTAACATCCCTCCACCCCTTCCTGAGGGACAGGTCCTCTTCATGCCACATACCCAGGTAAATATATGAATTTTCTATTTTTTAGTAATTTTATTTACCTTCAACTGGGAAAACTTTGCCACTTTTTGAAAAATATGATATTTGGTGCCAGGTCTAGTTCGTATAGGTGCCATATGGTTTTATCCAAAAATAGGTCATTATTGATAAGCTTATCACGCCTTTCCAACCTCATAGTTTTCAAATTGTGACAGTTGTATTAATTGTATTCATTTCTATTATATTATAGTATTCAATTGTATTAATCTCCTTCATTCTGATATTTTAAGAATATTATAAAATTAAAATTATCAGGATTTTTGTTTTAAAATTCCTTTGAATATGTCTTTTAAAAAAGAGCTAACTTGTTTCCTATTAACACTTTTTTTTATTTCTCTAGTTAATATTAAACCCCAGTTCTATGTTTTTCTTATTTTGATTCACATAATATTGAGTCCATTTCAATTTCAAATATTGAAATAATCTTTGAATAAAAGGTTCTTCAAACAAAAACTCTCCTGGTTCAAGTAGACCATCTCTATTAAAAATTGTTATAAATAAACTTTTCAATAGTCAGATTTCTTTTTATGCATTTCTTTATTATAACTGATGTTTATATTTATGCAATTATCTTGTATATTGATATATTAATATTTATCCATTTACCTTTCCTCCCACAGAATGTTAGTGGCAATTCTCCTGTCGATTGGCGAGGACCTCCTCCTCCTCCCTATCATCCTCCTCTTATCACCAATGGCAATAATAATACTGTAAGTAAAGCCACTTGGCCATATATTTTATTTATTTTTTAAATTTGTTTGTATTTAATATTATATAAGTTCTGTGGTAAATTAATATTATAACCAATTGCTAAGTTGAATTTTACTTTGAAATATTTGGAATTATCTGAATAATTTGTCAAATGCAGAGTATGGTTGGGAACGTGATACCCACTCACGAAACTAATTCAATTACGAATAGGATGGTGACGATGCAGGCGAACCAGCATTTAAACAAAGTGAGTTTTTGGTAGTCAGTTTGTTGATCTGCTTGGTTTCCTAAGCTTTTATTAACAATCCTTGGCATGCAATCATTTGGCTTTTCCCCTTGTACCTTATTAATATATAAATAAATTTATTATTGTTATGTCAGTAAATAGCTGTTAGCCTATGCTACATTTATTTACAGCTTATTAAAACAAAAATAAATGATAGGCTGTGGATGATTAATATGGATATGAGATTGGATTTCTGCCATGGTGTAACTTCTTAAGGAGTGACTTCAAAACAATAGGAAAGGTTATCAGGAATTTAGAGAGACTTGGCTGATTTTGATAAAAATTGGTGAATATGTTTTTATTGCCTGACTAAAAATGGTTTGGGAGTCCTTTTAGGACAGAGGAGCCCTCAGCACTTTTGAACTTTGTATTCATGTTTCTTATTGCCCTACAAAAATTATTTTGGGGTAAATTAGCCTCTCTTCTTTGAGGGTGGGTATTCATCAGCTTTTAAAAAAGACTCGAACATTTTTGGTAAAATTTTGCACACATGTTTCTTGTTCTATAAACATTCTGAACTTAGTATAAATTTTGTAGATGTATTTGTATTACATTGTAAATCAATGTAACCTTCCCTACTGGGTTTGCCGTATGTCTCGCTTCCATTCTGAATGGCTGGGAAGATTTTGATATTACTTAGTATGTACATATCTTTCTTAACTTACTGAAATAACGTAAAGCTAAATCTACCTCCTCTCCCGTTTAGGGTTTATGTTATTTACTACTTGAGGAATGGGAGCAACACTAGAGTGGGGAGATGTTGCAGCTAATATAGTCTAATAAATATTCTACACATGTTATTTCATTGGAAAATCATTTAATTTTTTTTCTTCACTCAATATCTTTACAATATATAATAAGAAATAGTTACACAATCTAGACAGTGGCATTAATTTTTTCGTCAAAATAGTGTAATCAAGGATTGATCTAGTTATATCAGTTTTTGGAGGTGAATTATAAAATTGACAAGATATGAGTGATTACAATTTTTTTAGTATTTTTTTAGTACCAAAGTACAGTGAAACTTCTCTTAACAACGAAACCCCTTTCTGCTTGACAATTTTATAAAGGTTCTGGTCCACAAGGTACAAATTTAATGAATTTGAATCCCTTTATGATTGAACTCCTCCACTCCGAACGCAGACACCAATGTTATTCCTCATCAGCACTTTTCACTTCTCTAGAATAGACAAAAGTCATATAATACGAGGGTAATTCCAAAATTAAGGTCTTCCTGGCACGGGGGGCATAGCGAAACTGTTTTGACAGCTGTTGAATACTCTGTTATGATGGTGGTCTCCCCACTCCTATCCGAGTATATGCGGCTCTCCCTTCCCCCACTCCGAGGCGCTTAGTATGCGCCTGGCAGCCATGGAGAATGGAGTTCCCGTTGAATGTCACCGCCAAGTGCGAAATCCACGCCGTTTTCGGTTTTTGAATTTGAAAGACATGACACCTGTCGAAATTCATCGTCATTGGTCTGAGTGTATGCCAAGTCGTTCATGGACATCAAAAATGTTCGCAAATGGTGTAGGGATTTAACAGTCGGTTGTGATGAACTTCATGATGAGCAAAGGAGTGGGAGACCATCAATTTCAGACGAGATAGTTGAGAAGATCGAAGAAACCATGCATGAAGATCGACGGATCACTCTGGATGATCTTTACATTTTGGTTCCTGAGGTGTCCCGAAGCACCATACATAGGATATTAATGAAAAAGATGCAATATCGGAAGGTTTGCGCTCGATGGATTCCATGAATGCTGACAGAAGATCACAAACAGCAGTGTGTTGATTCTTCCAGCGAGTTTCTTTGTCGCTTTGCAGACAACAAAGACTTTTTGGACTCAATTGTCACAGGAGATAAAACCTAGGCATTTCACTTCACCTCACCCCAGAGACGAAATAACAAATGCGGGAGTGGCGGCATTTCTCTTCTCCGAAGTCGAAAAAATTCAAACAAACACAGTCTGCTGGTAAAGTCATGACAACTGTTTATTGGGATTGAAAGGGAGTATTGTTGGTCGACTTTATGCCTGCTGGGACCACAATAAAAGCTGTTTGTTATTGTGAAACTCTGAAGAACTCAGACGGGCAATTCGGAACCGGAGAAGAGGAATGTTGAGCAAAGGTGTAAACATTCTCCATGAGAACGCTCGGCCACACGCCGCCCGTCAAACTGTCAAGCTTCTGCAAAAGTTTGGATGGGACATCATCACTCACCTACCTTATAATCTGGATGTGGCACCCAGTGACTATCACCTGTTCCCTAAGTTGAAAGAATATTTGGCAGGAAAGCGAATTCAGCTCTGATGACGAGGTGAAAGAAGAGGTTCAACGATTCCTCAAGGACTTGGCTGCGAGCTGGCATACAAAAGCTGCCGCAGCGTCTACAAAAATGCATCGACTGAAATGGGGATTATGCAGAAAAATAGATAAATGTTCGACCTTTAAAAAAATGCAAAGATTATTGAAAATAATTTTTTTTTTAATAAAAAAAAAATATCTGATGTGGTTACACATGACTTCCTTCTACGCCTATTAAGTTATAAATCCGTGGCTCAAAAAGTGATGCTGAATTTGGTTACTAGTTGCCGAAGATTGCATTAAAAACGATACTTGGCTTCCCGACATCCATCTATTGGCACACACACACAGAGACATACTCTTATTTCTGGAGGTTTCATTCCGTTATTATAAGTCGTTTTCTTTCAGTTGGTAACAAGTTCCCAAGAGATTTCTTTGTGTTACGTGACAACATTAGAACAGTCAATATCACTAGATAAAGCATTGGAAATAGTTTCGACATTTTAAGCGGAAAAATCCACTCAACTTATATCTTATTCTCCTGCTGCAGACTTGTTCATCTCACAAATGGGAAGGAAACCCAGCATTTTACTCTCAAATTTAACACCTAAAACAAGTAATAAAAATGTTTAATTGGATTGGAAACAAAATTGCGTTTGTAACCTTTATTTCCGAAACATATGATTTTTGTGTTTAATTTTAATATAATTTTTGATGTAAGCTTATTATGACCTTCAACTAAAGTACCCTTTTCGGCTCACAAATTTTAACCAAAATATAGTAAATACATTCATATCGATATAAAAGTCCTATTTACCAAATTTACATTATATTTTAATATAATTTTTGATGTGTCTAATATGACCTTCAAGTAAAGGTTTTCCAATTTAGACCAAAATCTAGTATGTTATTTAAATCAATATATAAATTATAAATACTAAATTTGAGAAGTTTTGCACAGTATTTTAATATAATTTTTGATAAAAATCAATTATGACCTTCAAGTAAAGTACCACTTCCGGTGATCAAGCAGTGACCAAAATGGGAGGTTCACGTAAAGGAAATAATAAGAGACCTTACATTTGGGATTATCCTTATATGTAAATTACTACAAACTTGCACTTCCAAAAATAAATTTTTGGATCATTTACTTTGAAAAAAAAATTAAAAGGAAAACATAGGTACTTTTTTAGAGAATATAAAAGAGTATTAACAAAATTTTATATTAAATAAAAAGTATGCATTAAGTATTATATTTACATAGTTATTTAATTATAAATTAATTATTATGTCAAATTACTGTCAAAACATATGTTATTTAGAAATTATATTTTGTATTGCACATTACCTTTTCTAATGATTAGGTTAATCATTCATTCTTGGGATTTAGTTCCAAAAATTCTCGAAATTCCATGAATCTTTTACATTGTTTTGATTAGGAATTTCTCCTTCATTTTCTCAAAAACCTGTTCTACTCTCCTATCCATAAGGACGTTTTCACATGGCATGATAAACGATAAAAAAAAAAAGGGATCGGCTTGTAATTTAATAATTTGAGTGACATAACTAAAAGTAAAGATGAAATTTTATATTTATTTCATGAAAATCTGACAAGTGATCGGATGTGTCGTTTTTTTTTTAAGTTAATTACAAAACAGTGTTGGAATGGTTTTGCTTCCTCACCCGCACATGACACCTGCTACTGTCAATCCGATTTTGATGAAATTTTCAGAGATTGTGCGGGTTGTTACCTAGATGGCCCATATCAATTTTATCAAATTCCATCCACTACTTTTACTTACACAAGCGGAAATATATTTTCCTTGACACATTTTTATTTCGAAAATGGTTCGTTAAACAGGGCCCAATATTGGAGGAAAATTTAATGTAAGACTGATAATGGTTGAGTATAAATTTTTGTAAATTTCATTTACTACTTTTGCTTAACATATGTGCAAACTTATTTTTCTTGACATGCCTATATTTTAAAAACGGCTTACCCAATTTGGCCTAAAGTTAGAGATAAGTTGGAGACTAGTGTACAAATGGTCCTTTAACCATTTCATCAAAATCCATGTGTGCACATATATATATGTATATATATATATATATATATATATATATATATATATATATATATATATATATATATATATATATATTATATATTTTTTTTTGTGTAATTTTCTGAAACATGCTAAAATAAACAATTAAAACATTAAATTTAATACACAATAGAAATTGCAAGGTATACTGACCTATTTGGCAGACAGTTTTTTAATAAAGTTTTTCATGAAACCATGATCCTTGATTAACGCATGACGTAGGTTTAAATTGTGTAACATAAAACTTTTGAAATCTGTTTTGTATGTTTGGTTACAATCTTTAGATGCTTTAAATATAATATTATCAATATTATTTAATTGTTTTTCTGGAATGAATATATTCTTCATAAATAATAAGATATTCTGTATGTAATTCAAATATAAAGCCAGTTAGAGCTATTGAAATTTTATTAGTGTGTTGATGATTATATCATTGCGTTTAAACACAAATTGTAGGCAAGCTGAACTAACAATTAATAAACATTTCAAAAATTTTTTTGTAAATCAACACACCTAAGATACTAGCTAAAATTTTTGAACAGTTTGATAGCCCTATTAAAGCTATATCCACAATGGTGCTTGGAATGGGAATGTATGAATCAGTATACAACACTTGTACATTATTTAAAAACAAGTTATATTTATTCAGTTTTTGCTTAATTTAAAACTTCTATTTGTTCCTATAGGCTAGTGCAATTAGTGATCTGCAATGGTAATAATTCCGGTAGTTCTAATTTTTTAATATATTCTCTAAACTGCTCTTCTGATGTAAAATCCGAGTTTTCGACCTAGGAGTGCCTGAGCTCGTGCCGCCATCTTGAAAAAACCAGCCAGAATCACGGAAAAATCGTTTCTCCCTGATGTATCTCCTTTCTAATAGAAATTTCGGTTACAGTAGCTTGGATAAATTTTGGTAAGTATAAAATTTCCTTCAAACTTATATTTATAATTATCTTTTAGCTCAATACAATATCGAAATATAAAGTCTTGAACATGCTTACAAGTTCGTAAAAAACAGTAAAATGCACAAGATTTTATTTTATGTGAGCACCTGGTTTCTAGTACAGTTTTTAAAAAAATTAACTAACAACAATGTAGCAGAGCATAAAATTTTATGTAACACATGTATGTTCTTATTATGTCTGTCTATTGTGCTAACCCACCGAAAACAGGCCAAAAATTGAACAGTGTTTTGAACTTTTCATTACATCATGTCAAAAATTGAAAAAGCGGTAAAGTTTTTTTTTAAATTTATTTTATATGCAATTGTTAGTACTATCATAACATAGACATAAAAATAAGTGAGATATTACATAGGAATGGTATAAAATGTTGGCAAAACATTGATTGTCAACAACTAAGTCATGAACATAAGAACAAAAATCAATTTTAATTATTCTTAATATTATATTTAATTCATTCACATTTTTTAAAAAAACAATCAATTTGGGGTGATCCTGATCCCTTAATTAAATTTATCCAAGCTACCACGCTCCAAAGATGCAGTTCGATATCACACTTCAATAGCATACTTCTAAGTTCAGACTTGGTTTTGTTACAATAAAGATCCAATCGAATGGAGGTGGAAGAAGGATGCTGTTGACTTTGTTACGATAAAGATCTAACCGATTGGAGGTGGAAGAAGGATGCTGTTGGGTTACTAACTTCAGTACCCATGTTGAAGGAAGCTACACCTCAGGCCTTGCTGAAGTTTATATCCTGCCAAAGCAAAAGATGTTGCACTGGAAAGTGCACCTACAGAAAGTCGGGACTGAAATGCTCGCTACTCTGCCTTCAATGCAACGGCTACTCGTGCAAGAAGAAGAAATTGGAGACCCAGTTACCACAGAATTGGCTGATGAGATAGAAGAAGAAAATATTGAAGATGTTCCGAGACCTAGTAAGGGCCTGAAAATTTAATTAAGGGACTGAGATCATCCCAAATTGATTATTATCTCTTCAAAAGTATGAATATGTTAAATATAAACTTTAATATAATTATGAATAATTAAAATTGATTTTTTTTTGTTATATTCATGACTTAATTGTTGTCAATAAATGATAATTTTACGAAAAAACAAATATTTCAATTCATTACCATTCCTACGTACTTCCTAAGTCACTAATCTTAATTTTATGTTGCAATTGCGTTGAAGATAAATCTTGTTGACATGTACGTTTTAATGGTATTAAAAACTACAAATGAAATATGTTAAACAACGAAAAAATCTAGAAATGAAAAGTTCAAAATATTATTCAATTTTTTCCTGTTTTCAGTAAGTTAGCACAATAGACATAATAAGAATATACATGTGTTATAAGAAATTTTATGCTTCGCTACGTTATTGTTAATTAATTCTTCTCAAAACAGTACTAGAAACAGGCTACTCACAAAAAATCGAACTTTGTGCATTTTACTGATTTTTACGAACTTGTACGCATTTAAAACTTTATATCTCGATATTGCATTGAGCTAAAAGATAATTATAAATATGAGTTTGTAGGAAATTTTATACTCTACAAAATTTATCCAAGCTCAGGCGCTCCTAGATCGAAAACTCGGATTTTACATCAGGTGAGCTGTTCATAGAACATATTAAAAAATTGGAACTACTGGAATTATGATCGCAGACCTTTTTTTGAGTTAATTACACTGAATTACTAGATTTTAATATTTATATGTTCGAATTCTGCAGCTCTTGAGTATCTAATACTCTTATGATATTGAGTTATAATTTATAATTGTTCTATCTGTAAAGATTCGCTAAGAAAGTGCAAAAGGGCCCAGTTAGGATGGGTGATTTATAAAAAAGTAACTTCTAAATTCAAGCTATTTAAAATTGAAATTTGTGATTTTATCAAAATTAGGTGTCTCTTGGTTGGTTCTTTTTTGTCACAACTTCTGCTAATTATAAAAATTCTTGCTACCTCAAATTAATAAATCTAGTCTAATAATTTACTGACGATATTTCAATAATGATTGAATTTAGAAATTATTTAGATTAGAAACATATTTCAATATATATTTATTATTATATATTTATAATATAGTAAAAATTTGAAGCTTTTTTTTTATTCATTGTTAATTTGTTCGTTACAAATATTAACCTTAAAGTTTATTGAAATTACTAAGGCTGTGGTATTTTCTCCAGAAATTAGCCACTACATTTAGAAGTGCATTCCTCAGAAATAAAGCATTGTAGAGCAGTGAAGACATTCATAAAAAAAAAATATGGACTATAACTGCTTGCTTTATCTATTAATTTTATTTTTTATTTATCAGATGAATGAAAATATGCGCCTTCCTGATCAAAATCAAAACTTGAACAAGAATGGCACACCCCAAACCCCTCAACAGCAACAGCAGCAGCAGCAGCAGCAGCAGCAGTTGTTGTCTAAACAGCAGCACCAAGACCAGCAGAGGATTTCTCATGAACAGGTATTATTTTCTTTTTAATTAAAAAACTCCTAATTCATTTAAAAGGATTAGTCATATTTTTTTCTAAATTGGTATAAAATTAGTTTTATCGAATCAGAAGAAAATATGGGTGGTGTCTAACACTGTCAGTTATTTTTTTTTAATGTCAGTTGTGTACAGTACATTGAAATTTTTTAATTAATGTTCAAAATACATGAACCTACTGGCTGGGCTAGATTAGTGGTATGATATGTAAGATCCATATGGCTTTGAAATTATTTTTATATCTCTGTATTTGTCAAATCTATCAAGATTTTTTCTTTGATGATTGGTTTGCCCTAATCATCACTAGTTTAAATTGAAAGAATCTGCTTATCTGTATTGAAGGTAGTCATGATGTCATTTCATGCCAAGCTATTGAAGTTTGAAATTATTTTAATTGAAGTTGTTGCTAAATTGGGTCCAATAGCCAAACATTGATTTTAAAAATGTGTAGACTTTTTTAGGTTTTATATTTCTCTCGTAAGATGAGTTCTTTCCTTCATTTCTTCTAGTTTGTAGCAATGAAGAATTTGTCTATTGTCTATTATATTATTGACTTTATGAAAACTTTATTTATTTATCTACTTCCACTTGCGGCTTATGTAAAATTATTCATCCTCATCCCAATTATAGGTGTTGGGCCTTTTAGTGCTTCGTGGGCCTGTAAAGGAAGATCAAGAGATTCTTGCCTAGTATGTGATTTGTCTTGATTTTGACAAGCACACGTTAAAGACTGACCTTGCGACCTTGTAGGCTGCATGGCACTGACCTGTTGTTCATTTCTCCCAGCTTTCACAGCTGCTTTCTGATTCTGGCCCGATGTTTCTTTCATGGCAATTTTTACCCTAGAATATGCTGCTGCAGTTGAAATTAGGACTGCAGATTGGTGTAAGCCTAATCCATGTTTTGCTAATTGGTATGCTTACTCATTGCCAAGAGCTCTTACATGAATATGAGAGAATTGGAGAGCTAATATAGTGTAATTTACAAATTTTAATGAGTTTTCTTGCAAAATTGGAGCAGAGGACTAATTAGCCACTTTAGGATCAAGGAAAAATACCTACAGATCTTTTATTATCTGCTCCTCATCCTTATGAAATTCCATTCCTTCTTCCATCCATCACTCCAATACTCTTCTCACCTTCGAATCCCACTTATTCAATTACTTTCTGTCCATACAGTATCAAAAGAATTGTAAATATAGTTTCAATCAAAATTTATAAATATGTACTACTAGATTTTGTATTTTTTAATTATTATTACTTCATTTTTTAATTGTTGTTTTATTTTATTTATATTGGAAGTTTACATGCTTTTTATTTAAATGCCTAAAACTCATAAGTCATCAGCGCCCACTTCTTATGTAAAGCGGCCTACAAACATGGGAACATCGGTTCGCCAACAACGGTTCAGCGAACCAAGTTCCCATGTGTGTAGAGCTGAGGAACAAAGATTCTTAAGTTTTTCTTTATTCGTATAGTGTGTAGAGAACCACGAAGTGAACTTCGGTTCGCCGAACCGTTGTTCGCGAACCAATGTTCCCATGTGTGATGGCAGCTTTAGAAGTTACTCTATTATTTTAACATGTAGTAACTTCATTTTCATTTATTTGTTTACTTTTTTTATTATCTGTTAATTCATTTGTTCATATTCCATCTACTCTAAAGCTCTCAAGCCCACCTATCACTGCCTGAAATTGTGTTCTAAAGATATTTGTCCCAAAATAAAATAAGAGTTTATTGTTTTTATTAATATTATTGGCGAAAGGCATATGCACTTTTTATGAACTATTAGAGTTTAGATATATGAAAAAAATCGATGTAGAAACCACATGCTGCATCATTTTATTAATAGATTTCATTAAGATTCATGATGAATTAATTGTTAATGATTATATGTGGGAAATGGTTACAAGTTGAAAGAATATTAATGTTTTGTTTTATACTTTCAAAACTTCTCTGCATTCTTCATTAATGATTTATATTTGCCTGATCAAACTTTTTTGCATCAAAATGTTTAAATATTGTATGATGACTTTTTCAAAATGTTGTCAAACAGTTTAGAGCAACGCTTGAGCTGGTAGTGAATCCTGGAGACCCGCGTGACCGGTTGGAACAGTTTCAAAAAATTGGCGAAGGGTCAACTGGGACTGTGTGCACCGCCCTAGATAGGGCTACAGGCCGTCGAGTCGCTGTAAAGAAGATGGACCTCAGGAAACAGCAGAGGAGGGAACTTCTGTTCAATGAGGTGAGGTCTTATTATTACTGGTCCAGTGTGTGTTCTCCTGTTTTAATTGTTTAACTATTTTTATTATATGTCCATTTTATTGTAATTAATATAAATTCTGTGCTTTCATATTTTATAGCAGGGTGTCCAGCAATCTTAAATTTCTTGAAGATTGGGAATTCTGCTTGAATTTTTCGCAAAGAGAAAAAATTGGAAATTATGTTTGAAAAACAGGCAGTCATTAGGAATTTTTAGTTTTTAGTCTAATAATTCCATTTTTCCATCAGTACTTGGCAACAAATGTATAAAATGGTGAGAAGAAGAGGATTGGTGTCATAGTTGTTTCTCTTATCATCTCTAATTCCAAGAAAGCTAGAGAAAGCTTCCTTCCAAAACCTTAGTTCATTAGACCTTCTCTTTCAAACATGTACTCATTCTATATTCTGTCTCATCTTATTCAGATCACTCTACTTGTCTCACTTGTTTTTTTATAATCAGTTCGTCGGTTCGCACCTTATGCTTGAGGTTGAGGGCAAAGTGATAAGGGTAAGAGGTTGCCAGGATTTATTTTATTCCCATAATTTTGATTTTCAGTAATAGTAATATTACTCAGATGTGTGAAATTTTGAATCTTGAAAAAGACAATATGCTAAACAAGCAAAATAAATTGAAAAATATTACTCATTCAATTATAAATTTCTTTGCTCTATTTTCTGGTTGTTTTTATTTTAGGAGATGCATTGAGCCCTCATTAAAAGAAGTTAGGTAACAATTTTTCATTATCAAACAGGGATACTACCTTTATAATTATTTAAATTCATTCTGAAGTCTGAATTGTACATTTTGTCAGAAGCCGCCCAAATAAAACATTTTATGTTTCCGATTTTGTTTTAAATTTAATGCTATAAATTGATGAAAAGTGCCTTGAATTTTACAGTTCATAGCCTTGAGAGCTTAAATTTATTCATGGTATATTGTTAGATTCCATGAATAAGGAATTATTCTCAGTAGCTTCTTCATTAGTATTATATAGAATCTCTCAGAAAAAAAAAAATTATTCTTAACTGAGCTAGTGAGCATGACTAATTGTTTAGGCTTAAGTGACAACAAATTCCTGGCTTAGTAGTACAGGGGACAGTTGAGTGAGCCTTAAGGTATGTGTTAGACTGGTTGGCCACCGGTTACGGAGTGGAGTGGATTCCGCAAGCAAAAATAGGAGAATGGGAACTTACCTGAGTGGAGTCGAGTTGAGTAAGCTAGGGTTACTATAATTTTACTTAAAACTTTCAAACCTTCTGCTTCTCAAAAATTACCGCACCAGGCAAGTGCCTATACCATCTTTGTGTAAATCCACCACTGTTGACACCTTGCCCCAATGATGCATTTGTTTTATTCTCTGATGAGGCACATTTCCATCATAACAGCTATGTTAACACACAGAATATGGTGTACCGGAGTGAAATAAATTCTAGGAAACTTCATTTGGATCGTGTAACAGTTTGGTGTGCAATTTCAAGATTAGGGATCGTTGGCCTTTTCTTTTTTCAAGGAAACGTTGGTGCTGTTTCCATGCATTCAGACCATTATTTGATAATGATTCGAGAGTTTCTTTTGTCTGCTCTCGAAGCAATGGAACTGAAAAATGAGTGGTTTCAGGAAGATGGGACCACAGCCCTCACAGCCAGAGTCTTGATCAATGAATGATTTGAGAAAAGCCTTCCCTGGACTCCTGATCTCCCTGAGAGGGGGCATAAACTTTGTTTTTATTAGTGTTAAACTTCCTTTCTTACTCCAATGAAAACAGGACAATGTAAACTGGCCTGTGCGTACACTTGATTTATCCTCCTGTGATTATTTCCTGTGGGGTTATCTCAAAACTCTGGTTTATAATGATCGTCCACACACCCCTGGAACATCTGCAGAACAACATCCGAGCTGACATTGCCTATATACTGGATCAAATCTCCTATGTTGTGTGACGGGTGAAAAATATGAACAAAGAGTTTTGAAAGGTGTACAGTTTTTTATTCCAATTTTAAAAGGAGAAAATTCCCACATCCTACCTTGTATTTATTATATTGAATCAATATAGTTAGATAATCCTTTTATGATTAAAGCTGGTAAAGTAACTAAGAAGCTTGGTTTAAAAGTGCACATAAGAAGACCTAGTAAGGGCTATATAAAAAAAAGTAAATGAATTCCAAGCCTGGCTGGTGGAAATAAAAATTTCTAATACTCTATCTTTGCATTTGTCTTATATTTTTTTTCTTAGTGATTTACAATTTATTTAATTTTTATAGCTAAACATTTGAGGGGCTGAGGGAAAAATCGATCATAGTCACATTTTATATTTTATTCAATAAAATAGGCTAATCTATATCATCTTTCTATAAGTATTGCATATCAGTTTCTTTGTAATACCAAGGACTCTGTTCATTTTATCAAATGAATGAATAGCTGTATAGAAATCCCAACAGATGGCACTGATGTATCAAATTTGAAAAAATGGACTATGATCGTTTTTCTCCTGCACCCTTCATTTGTGATTTTCCTCACTTTTTACCTCTCGTTTTAATATTAACTACAGGTTGTCATAATGAGGGATTACCACCATCCAAACATTGTTGAGATGTATGAATCATACTTGGTTGGTGATGAGCTGTGGGTAGTTATGGAATACTTGGAGGGTGGAGCTTTGACTGATATCGTGACACACGCCAGGATGGATGAAGAACAAATTGCCACGGTCTGTAAGCAGTGCTTAAAGGCATTGTCCTATCTTCACTCCCAGGGTGTTATCCACAGGGATATCAAGAGTGACTCCATCCTTCTTGCAGCTGATGGCAGAGTATGTTATACTTTTCTTGGCTGTTTGTGATGTTAATTTTCTTAAATATTGTATGTTATAAAATTTGTTGTTTATTAGATGTTTTAAATAAAATTATTAATCTAAATAGTTTGTAAAAAAAATGATATTTATTTGCTTATACTAATTTTATTTTAACTTTTTTTTATGGTTTAGTTGTTTCATCTTTGTGTAAGAACAAGAGATGGGTATAACCACTATTTTTTAGAAGAATGACAGGCGGAGATAGTGATTCATTTAAATGAGCTCTGACTTTAGTGAATAAAAATGTAATAACTGAGAGGCTCTTTCAATCAAGCCATCTTTAGTATAAAAAGTTTATACATTCTAATAACAGTTTTTATTCACTGTGTCCCTAAAGATATTTCTACAGGGATTAGATTTGAAAAGGGGATCTATTTAGATTTGTGATTAGAAGACATTTTTGAGTAGTTCTACTAATGTAGTAAACCTCTACATAAATAAACATTTATTTTATTAATGTTTATTACTTTAGAAATTAAGTACTATTTTATTTATTCCATTCTTCTCTTAAATGTGTATGCATTAATCTCAATACATTTTTAACTGTATTAATGATCTTAACTGGATTGTTTAGGTAAAGCTGTCTGATTTCGGATTCTGTGCTCAAGTGTCAGAGGAACTTCCAAAGAGGAAATCTCTTGTTGGTACCCCGTATTGGATGTCCCCAGAGGTCATCTCTCGTCTTTTATATGGACCAGAAGTGGACATATGGTCTTTAGGTTTGCTATAACTTATATACACATCAGAATATTTTCATAGGGAATTTCTTGGAACAATTTTAAACATTCTTCTATTCATGTTTAACAAAAAAGATAAAAAATCTTGAATTTGAATATTCTTTTTAACTTATTGCATGCTTTAAAAAAAAATTTCTATGCAAAATCCTTGAGCAGGGAGGGAGGCATAGCGCTACTAATTATTTTATACATTTTAATCTACTCTTTGTACAACTAGAGAATGTAGTAAATGCTGCATTAAATCACCTTCTTGCACAATCATTGGCTTAGAAACAGTATGGTCCTTACTAAGTATTGAACCCTAGGACTCTGCATGGATTGTAGTGGTATAATTTTATTTTAACCTACTCCTCATAAGCAAACATTTATCTAATCAAAATACAATTTATATCTTATGTTCTTATCAAACAGTTTTGAATTACATCAGAATTAATTAAACTCTCTTAAAAAGCAAATTAATGACGGACAACAATATATATGGAATGATATCCCTCTGAGTAAGCTAAAAATTATAAAAAAGGAAGTAATGCCCTGAAATAAATCTAGCCCCAAATGCCTAAGGGAAGGGGTTGTACTGACTAGATTTAAAATAGATCACATGAGAAATACCCACTTTTACCTCATAACAAAGCAAACGCCACTGAAATGTAATAGCAATATGACTATTCTAATAATCCTGTAATAACAATATGACAGTATAAATAATTCTGTAAACTACTGACAATTAGGGTTGAGATATCGAAACGGATTATATCGGATTTAAAAAACTGATATTTTCTATCGATATCTTAACATCCTTAAAATATTAATGATGATATCGATATTTTATAATGATGTATCGATGATACCGATATTTTACAATGATATATCAATGATACCGATATTTTAAACTATATTACAGTAGAATCTCGATAATTCATATCCTGGGAATTCGTATGGATTCTTGAAAGTATCCCTTTAATTTGTGTAAAAACAATGCAATCCGGTAATCTCGATAATTCATGTTTATTTTCGTCTTCCAAGTAATGTAAACGTCTTATAATTCAAATTTAACTCTTTAATCTTTTTAAGAGGAGAGGAGAGTGAGTGAGAGGAGAATCGTTTCGATGAATTTCGGTTGGTTTACCCTTCTTTTTTTTTCTATTCATCTCTCATTAAAAAAAAAAAAAATTGTAAAAAATCTGTAACCATATTGTTAGCTGCCAACATGGATTGATCTGATAAATTACATTGGCTCATGGTTGGCAAGTCCACAAAACTAAGGTGTTTTAAAAACAAAAATGTTAACGATAGCCAATTGTCCAAACACCAAAGCATAGACCACATGCGAAATATTCAACAAATCAGATATAGAATAAAAAACAGTGAAAAGTTTCAACTGTTTATTAATTATTGTACAGCCCACAACAGTATCCCTTCAATCAGTGATGCTAATGTTCAGTTTTTGCCTCCAGCACAACCTCTAAGCTGCAGTCTCTAGACTTGGCCATAATTAAGCGATTTAAGACATTTAACGCAAGGAATTAGTGATGCAACTCTTTGACAGCATCGAGGATTCCTCAATCTGAAGAAACGTATAACTTTATGAAATTACACCTATTTTGACGAAGATTTAGCCGTAGCTAGGATCCTAACTGACTAGAAAATTTTGACTCGTTTGAAAAGAAGGGGAAGAAGAAATTGATGTGCTGATGGTTAGTTCTAAAATGGTGAAATGAATTATACATCTACAACGTGTGCCATTTCTTAGCAAAATCGGATGTTGTTGTAAACGTATTTTCTGCTCTGAACATGCTTAACGAAGCCATTGACTAACCCATCTTCAGAGATTGCACCAAAAGGAAATAACCAAATTTTTTTCAAATATGATATTTTAGGGTTTTGTTGATCTAACTATATCGTTTGTATCGTATGTATATTCTTATTAACACAATTGTGAAATTTCTTTTTTTTTTACAGCCGATTATTTGAAATCTCAATAATTTGAATATTTCGGTAATCCATATTTAACTCTTGATCCTTGACCCTATGAATTAGCGAGATTCTATTGTATTTTATTTTAATTAACAATTTTCTTTATTCGGTAAAACTCCAGAATTGTGACCCCAACATGGTGTAGTTCTAGATTTTAAAGACCTGACTATACATTGAGCTGGGCATGCTCACAACAAATGTTCCAATAAATATTTAATCAATAATTCGAATTCTGCGATTTGTGTTATAGAATTTTTTTTCTATAATTCAGTATGGTTATATTTATTTTGGATTATTTTTTTTTTTAATTCTGTTAGTATTTGTGAATATACTTTGGGGTTTGTCTATCGCTTTTTTTTTTTATTTTTATTTATTTTTTTTTTGTTTAGAAATTTGAATATTTTATTATTGAAAAACTTTTACAAGAATATAATGTATGAAATATGGTTAAAAGTCTTTGAGATAATAATGTATAAAAAATTTTTTTGTCTAAGTATTATTCTTTTCTATCTTTTTTTTTTTTTATAGTGATTCATGGCTAATAAAAGTGTTGATTTATAAATAATAATTATATTATTTCATAAACCACGGTTTAACGTTACACTCATTTGATGCACTTTTATTTGCTTTTTCATCTTTTTCTTTTGATTTATCGATGTTTTTTCTGGCGATTATCGTTGAATATCGATATATGGTTTTGCGATATTGCAAAATATCGAATATCGATATTTTATTTTCGATGTTCCAACCCTACTGACAATCTGTAGTGGAACCTCTGTATAACAAATCTCAATATTACAAAGTCCTCCAATTGATCAATTATGCATTCAATTAAAAAAATTTCTACATAATGAATAGATCATATAAACAAACCTTGATGTAACAAAGTTAAAATCCTTTCAGAAAAAAAATGATTTACTTTTGTATAAAGAATTTTTGCAACGGTAACCTCTATATAACAATGGACCAATGAATGTAAAAACTCAAAACCAAATAGGTAAGAGGCACGGGGTCTGAGAAGAAACTGAGAGCTCAGAAGTTTCTTTAATGTAAACAAATATCTAAAATAAGAGATAGAGACATTGACATTACTGGACATAAAAGGATTACAATATCTTTATTTCTCATTTCCAGCCCAACTAATCCTTGTGATAAAAATCTATATAAGTGACTTTATTGTTTTAATTCAAAACAATAATATTATCCAATGAGCTAGTAAAGGGTTCTATACAACATTTATTATGAAAAAATAGTTGAATCACTGTGTAACTGAATTTTTAACGGTGTCCACTTACTTTCATGAGCGATAGTGTACATATTTCTATCTTCAAGATCTGTTATGTCTTACAGCAAGTGTATTAATCGTTTTAACAAGGTTGAATTCCACAGAATCCGTTTTATAGAAACCAACTAATAATTTCAATACTGAACCTCAATACTACAAATCACTGGAGATTGATTTAGATTAGTAATATAATGGGTAGTACATTTATTGCCTATTTCTCCTCTCTGGACATTTTTTTTTTCCAAAAATCTGTGCATTATTTGTGAATCATAATTGACCACTACGCACTTGTAAATTTGTATGGAAAATAGTTCTGTATTATAGGAGAAGAGATCTTTTCAAATAGAAAACAAGAGTTTTCAAAAACAACACTTTTATTGAACAGAAAGGTTTCAAAACGTGTAAATTAAGTGAGATCTTTAAAATAAATACATTTTTAAGTAATTGCGGTTCTTTCTCTGCCTTAGAGCTAGTTCAAGATGTAAGATAAATAAAAATGATAGTGGTTGAACAAAGCTTGTACTGTTTAATCATAAAATTCTGTGTTTCGTGATCTTCTTTCACACTATCACTACTATATATTATTACGGTAGTATAGATCCCTTTTCCGGCTCTCAGGAGCGATGGATTTTGACGAGTGAGGTATCAAAAGAAAGGGAATTTCATGGAGATGTGACGAATACCAATTTTGTTTGTTAAATTCTTACAAGGGCTTAAATAAAAGTGATGAAAAAACTGGAAGGTTTCAAAGTTTTGACGACTAAAAGTCGGCAGATCGAGACGGGATAAGTTGGGTTTTAAAGATTTTGACGCGGGCATCAAGATCACATATTGGTTCTCCTACGGAGCATATTGGTCCAGCGTTTTAAAGCTTAAAAACCTACCGTTTTCGAGATAACGCACGATATAAGACCACATATTCCCTACGCCATCTTGCATACCTGGCGTCATGGCAACTTTATATCAATTTGAGTCTGTTTACAAACACCTTTAATGAGTGGAAAATCATATATTGTTTCCCATGTTCAATACTAAAGGGCACTGTTAAATATGAATACACATAGAAAATGGTATAGCTGAATCTAATTGCCTAACTGCTAAATTGAAGAGATGTTTTCCAGTGGGGTAAGCTAATTACTTATCAAGTATGAACTGTAACTTCAACATAGTCATTACAAACAATGTAGATTCACCAAATGTGTATGTTTAATAAATGTTTTTGGTAATATTATATTGTTCACATGAATAAAAATGTTTTCCTCATATCGCTTATACTTCTAATGTATAATGGATTATGCGAGAGTTCTAGCTCGGGTGTACTAGTATCTACAATATTTATAAATAGCTTGCTTAAAATTGAGAGTGAGGATAGTACTTTAACTATAATATGCTGAGGAATTTAATAAATTTAACTATTTCCATTATAGATATTTAATAAATTCTAATAGGAAGTTTTTAAAATTAATTAGGAAAAGTTTTGTAATTAACTATTTCCTTTTTGTTTAGGTATTATGGTAATTGAAATGGTCGATGGTGAACCACCTTTCTTCAATGAGCCTCCATTGCAGGCGATGAGGAAAATTAGGGACATGGCTCCACCCAAACTGAAGAACACCCATAAGGTATATTGATTTATTTCACATGGTATCGATTTATTTTGTATACTGATGTTGATATAGCATCATATGCATTATTAAAGTTGAACAGCTTATTTTATGTAATGCGTTATATTTTGTGTCAGTTTATTGGGAGCGGGATAGCTCAGTGAGAAATATAGCTACTGTGCTTCTTATCTCCCTGACCCAGGTTTGGGCCTGGTTGTGGCAGATAATTATTTAGTCTGTTATATTTGTCATATCGACACTGTGTGATATGGACTAGAAGTCAAATCCAACTAGAAAAAGGTTCAAATTTTAAGTTGGCGGAATACTTTAGATTTATGTTTACTTTGTCTTGCACACACCCAAGCTTATCAGTCTCTGTTTTCATTCGAACCCTCATGTGGGAAGATAAAAACATGGCGATGTTAGGATTGTTAGGTCCAGGAGAAGCAAATTTTCCTCATTTTTATTTTGTTGCTAATGACTAAATCTACCTCTTGGGTAGATGCTGGGTGATGTAAAATAAATTATTTTCATCCAGGTAAATTGTAGCAATGGGTAAGTGTTATCATGTTTGACATTTAGAGTTACTTGCTCATAACTCTTTCCTTTATTATAAAAAGCTTATTACAATTTATGCAAATGTAATTGCGACTTTAATTTTATTAAAGTTCGAATAAACTTTAAAAAAATCATGTCAAGTCAAGTTTTCTTTCTGGTGCTATCTTGTAGCACTAATTGTATACTTTGATTTGCCTTTTAGAACCCAGACCCATTTCTCACTCCTTATTTTGGAAATAAATGTTTATTTACAGAGATCAAATCTGAGAAGCAGTGCAGGTGTTGGGTTGTCAAGAGACCTGAGCTTCATGAAGAAGTACTGCCCGTTAAACATTCTTTTTATATATTAGTTATTATGAAATTAAAATATCGTATACAGAAAGGGCGCAATATTTAAAATATTGAAATATAATATAATGCATGTACTCATTATGAGTGATAAAACATCAATTCAAATTTAAATTTAGCACTGTAGGGCTAAAGAGAATATATTCTGTATAAAAAGTAATTTATTCCTGCTGGATTTGATTTCTGGCCCATTGTAGTTTGAGTTCAGAAGATCTCTTCTGGGGCTTGAATTCCTTGAAGATTGGGAATTCTGCTTGAATTTTTTATGTCGAGAAAAAATTGGGAATTATACTCGAAAATGACTGAGAATTTCGTCATCAAGAATTTTTAGTCTAATAATTCTATTTTTCCTATGTTTTGTGTATAAAACATTGAAAAGAGGGTTGACTATTTCTAATTCCAAGAAAGCTTGAAAAATCCTCCTTCCACTAACTTTGTCTGTCTGTCTGAAACACGCACTCGTTCTAGTTTCTCTCTCACCTTACACAGCTCGTTTCAACTGTCACTATATGAACTAGAAATATTTTGGAACGGTAAAATAACGTATAAGCTCCAACCGTCCTAGCTCCAAACAGCTCCGACTTTCAATTTCAACCGATTTATACTACTTGTCTTCTTATACATAAGGTTTGGACTTCGGCCTCAAGGGAGTAACAAGGATTAGGGACTGTCATGATTTATTTTATTCCCATAATTGTAATTATGAGCTATAGTAATATCGCTTATATGCAGGAAATTTTGAATCTTGAAAAATACGCTAACCAAGCAAAATAAAATGGAGTATATTATCATACATTTTTAAATCTATTTAATAATATAACTCATTTTAAATCCTATTTACTGTGAAACTTAAGAGGAGAAGTTTCCTCTCTACCTGTCTACGGACAATTTTTAAGTATCACGGCCTGGAAGTAAAAAAAAAAATAATTTAGACTCCTTTGTAACATACATCTCTCTAATGACCGTGAACAGCCAAAATTTCGTCACCGTGAGAAATTTACAACTCTTACAAACTGTTGAAAATTAAGAAAACCATATGTTATAGTTTTATGTTTTAATATAAATACTTATGTACATTTAAATTAGATGACAACCGTTTAATTCATTTAATACCTAAAGCCACAATACCTTTATCACATCAAAGAAATAATTCTTTTTTATTCTTCTATGTAGTATTTGTGGTCTAATGAGGGGTTTATTCTAAAGAGTGATTTGGCGTTTTAAATAGGATTAAGTAATTTTCCAGGAAGTGATAACATTTTGTTCGCATTTCAGCTGCGTTCATAGAAACATTGTCGCAATAATATTGTGATAACATTCTCGCATTTTGGCTGTTTTTATAGAAATTCCCTCTTCTCTGCTCACCATAAATTTTTTTTTTTTAATAGGTCATTTGTTAAAAGTTCACTATACCACAGTAACAATGACAGTTCTGTTGCAAATTTGCTAATTTTTAAATGGTGAAATTTATTCCAATTAGTGAATGTTATTTATTTACACTTGAAATTATTGTTTCTGTCCTATATATTTTTATTTTTTTGAGATGCATTTTGGTCTCAGTGTAAGAAGTTGGTTATTAAACAGAGATCTTTATAAGTAATCAAATTTATTCCAAAGTCCAACATTGTTCATTTTATCAAAAACCGACCAAGGTTGATAACATTTTAAATTAAATGCATTGAATTGATGAAAATAACCTTCAATTTTACAGCCTTGAAATCTTTGACTTATGCTTGAATTTTTTCATGCCTTATCGCTGGACACCCTGTTGATAGTGAAAAGTAAGCTAAACCTGGTGGTTGAGCGTGATCTTGGCCCAATCACCTCCTTCCACAACCTTAGGCTTAGAAATAGTATGTCTTTACTAAGCACTGAACCTAAGAACCTACTTGGGTTGCAGTGGTACAGTCTTTAATAACGGTTTAATAGGATGAGATATCAAGATTTGATTTTATAGTGTAATCTCATTAATTTATCAATTATTGATTATTTACATGGCTTCTTAACTACTTGCAAACTAGGAAATATATAGTTTATTTTAATTCGATTAATTTTATTTTTTATACATGATTTTAAAGATGAAGAATTAAGTTAAGAGACAATTTTAATGAAAAATTTGAAGAGTGTGGAAAATATGTTTTCTGCATGCAGGAATATTACTATATTTTTTATAAACTTTTTTTCACATTGAATCTGACCCTATTAGAAGTTTCAAGTTTAAAATAACTATTTATAGTCAAAAGTTTAAGTAAAAATATTTCTCTTATTTCTTTTATTATTTTTTTTTCGCTCAAGACTTCCATTGAAGTCCCATCAGCCCGAAAAATATTTCTTTCATTAACACATCGTTTACAAATTTACTTCAATTGTACATTTATGAAGTATAATATAATTTCCTATATTTTTAATTTACTAACTTATTGTCAATGATATTAGATCTGATATAAGTTAAAATTAATCTCTTTACCTCAGCTTGGATATACTTTTATGTTTGTTATCACAATATTGTTATTTTAGGTATCAGGACGACTGCAGGGATTCTTAGAGCGTTTATTGGTGAGAGATCCTGCTCAGAGAGCGACAGCTGCTGAGCTGTTACAGCACCCTTTTTTACGTCAGGCTGGGCCTCCGAGCCTTCTTGTGCCTTTAATGAGAGCTTCGTCTCATACTAACTGCTAACAATACCTGTTTACTGACTTGAGTTTGCTATTCTAATTTGTACTGTTGGTTCAAATTATTAAGATTAATGGTATAAGATTTATTGTTATTACCTGAGATGTACTGGTAGTACTATTCTCAGTTTGAGCCCAATATAGGTTGTTCCTTTGGGATAGTCAGGCAAGATAATTTTAATTTTTTCTTTTACTTTCATAGTATGGAAGTATTATTCTCAAGTTGATCGTTAGACATTTATTTTATTTTTTAACTATTTATTAATATTATTATAATTTAGCCATATACCTGATTGAAAAGGTAAGTTTTGTTAGTAATTTATTAATGTTTGGAACAAGTAAAAAATACCACTAGCTTAATTATAAACACTTCTGCAGAATTTTTACATTCCAACTTCTGCGAAATCCTTGTATAGTTTGTCTTTATTTTTAATGAAATTTAGGAATGGTTGATTACTAAACATTTAACATTTTATGAAAATGTAGAAATAAAAATCAACCATTTTTCATTTATTCTGTTTGGTATATATTGAATTATTCTGATATGTAATAGTTGTGGTTTTCTGAATATCACATTTTTACAGTACTATTATTTTATTGTATCTATGTATGATAAATTTATTGTAGTCTTGTGCATTCAATGCAAATAATTTTTTAAAAAGATTCAAACAGTGCCTAGTGAATGGGAACATGTTTGGCTATGTAATAGTTAGAGTTATTACATAATCTAGTTGCAGTTGTCCTCTCACTTTATAACAGTAGCTTATAAATATTTTTCTAAAATATCAAAGACTGTTTCCAGGATTGTATACGTGATAGGGTCGATCTTTCATTTACTAAAAACATTCCTTCCTATATTTAATTTTTGATGTGTTATAACATTAAATATCAGTGTTTGTTACTCTGACTTTTAAGTTTATGAAATATGTTGTTCTATAAATTAATTTTATTTTTTTAGAGATAAAAAAATGGTTTTATATTGAATACTCATAAATTTTGTTGAGTATTAAGTTTGACCTGTTGGAATGATACATCTTTTAGATATGTTGTTATTAAGAAAAAGAAAAAATTATTTAAAATCTTAACAGATAAGACTGCATTTCATATATTTATGGATATAATAGGTCCAATGACAAAATTAATGTAAAAAATTAGAGAAAATCTAAATTTTATGTCTGAACATGAATATAATTTCATTCGATACTTAATTATTTATTTTTTTAACAAGAAAGGATAAGTAATAAAATATCTTCTTAAAAATGTTATATGATAGCATATTAAAATGATATGCTATTTATTAATTATGCATAACAATTATTACATTATTTTTGTATTTTAAATTCTTTTCTATATGTCTTAGTGCCTTTTAATGTAGGTTAATACTTAATTATGACCCAGTAAAGGCTTAATCATGTTCTTCATAGATCGAGATAGCTAGAAAAATTAACACTATTTTGTAGTTAACTGTAATCCCTCCAAACTTTTTTATTAGCAATGTTATTTTTTACTTAAAATTTTTATATAGTAAATTTTGCCTTCATTTTAAGTATGTTTACTTTTATTTATTTCTACTGATTTGTTTGATTGGTGATTATTCGTCCTTTGTAGTTCTTCGAAATGATTTTTATTAAATGTTGATTGACATCATGTCGTCGTCATTTATCGTGCCTCCAAAAAATCCAATAGTTTTATTCAATTTTGTCCATTAACTGATTTTATGCTTTCTACTTGGTCAAGGATTTTTTTCAAGTAAATTTTCCATTTATTTTTAATTGAGAATTTATTTATTTTTTAGAAATTTTATCCAAGTTTTTAAGATAAAATATATTACTGTATAAATGCATATCTGTATCTCAGAGGTATCGGACACTATGTCACATTTCTTTAACTTTATAGGAGAGCAGTTTCAACAGATAATTTCCTTAAAATGAAACGGAACTCAGTATCCTTTTGAAAGCTTGTTACTCATCTTACACTTGGCCTAGGATATAGTTATCTATACCTCTTGGTAAGGAAAAATATGAAAAACAAATATGTAATGATGCTAACTAAATTGGTGAAAAATGTATAGAGTATCCTGTATCTCTGAGGTATAAATATAATGATAGTTGGCTAATAAGCATAACACCAGCCATTATTGCCAACATATGTCCTGAACTATGGAAAATCGTCATCCAAAGTGAGGTACCTAGATTATTCTTTTGAATATATCTTGTTGAAGTGATTATATGTTATTTTGAAAATTTTGATAGCTTCATAGTTTTTATATCTAAAAAAAATCAAATGACATTTATGATATTTTTTTTTAAAGCTTAGGATTATGAATTAATATTACCTTATTATAAATTGTAATTACCAATGAATATCATTTTAATTAAGAACTGTACAATACAAGTATTTCTCTACTTAACGGTATTATATGTGTTATTGAATGTATATATTCTAAAAGAGTTTCAGGATTTCTCTAAAAAATACTGAGATAATGTATCAGCAAAATTGTATTTGTATAAAACCATGAAAAATACTAGTTATGAACTAAGCCTATTTTCGTATTTAATTTCTTTTCTTTTCATTTTTTTTCAATGAATTATGTTTATTATTTAAGTTGGATAAATATTACTGTTTTTCTTCAAGTCCTTAACACTTTTTGTGTGTTAAGAATTTATCTGAAGTGCCTTAATTTACCATATGGTAAAATGACATATCTATTTATAAAATCTTGACAAATTATAATACAATTATATATCTATGAAGCTTCTAAAAATTAGATTTATCAATTTTATTTTTATTCCCATCTGCATATAATTTATTCCTTGTTTATTAGAAATCTTTCTAGTTGTATCATATGCAATGTCAAAGTGGCTACGACCATTAAAATATAAATGAATCTAATCTTATTTATTAATTTGTCAAAATATACTCTTTGCTTCTGTACAATTTTTACTGTCAAATATTTTAATTCCTTCTTAATAAAATTTCGGAGGCCGAAAGGAAATATATCCTTGCAAAGCATTTCGTATCACCTCACCAGTTTTAAATTATTCTTGTTTTTTCCTGAAAATAGGTCTGTTGGGTACTTTTTTTAAGCTTTTGAGTTTTGGCATAATCAACCTCCAAAGGGAGTCATTAATTGTGTAGGAGATACTCTTCCAAATTATAGATTGTTTTATTAACCAATTCTTAACTAATTTATTGACAGTGAAAATGATAATGGTATTCTCTAATATTTTATTAATGACATTTCATGTGATACAACCAAATATTATCAATCTTGATGGCCTGAAAGTTAATGGATTAAAAAATTATATTTCTTTTAAGTATCAATACTTGATCGCAGTAAGTCGATAATAAACTGTATCATATAGCCCATAAGTACCTCAAAGAAAGTTGTTAAAACACATGCACTTAGTATAATTAGGATGAATTGTACACTTCTTCCAAAAACTGCTCATATTGTGATTTTATTTTCTTAATTAATTATTTGTACTTAAAAGTGATAATTTACATCACAAGTCTTGTTAAAAGTATTTTTTAATTTGTACTGTAAATATGTTTTCCTTTTAGTTAAGTATTTATTTTTATCTAATCCTTCCCTTTTTATGTAATGTGTTATTGATATAATCAATTATATTCTTTTATAATGTTGATTTGTGCTCATATTATTACTAGCCATTTTTAACTTGTACATATATTTATATAGTTATGTATAAATTAATCTTTATGATAAATGTGATTAGATCATGTATACATTATTTTAATATGATAAAGAAATTTATTATATTACCCCATAATAAATTTTAATTTAAAAAATATAATTTTTTTTTAACCTATTTAAGATATGTTTTCATAGTCTTGCAAATAACTTTGCATACCTTTTGGCTGAACTATTTTTGAACATTTTACTTGCTAAAAATTGTGTAAGTTTATAAATGCCTACAACTGATTTTGTTTTAAAGGGTCTCTTTGTCTCTAAAGTCTCTCACTCTCTACACCATATCATCTCACCATCTTGTATGCAGACCAGATCTAGGGGGAGATGAGAGGGCAAAGGGAGCACTTGTCACCGACAGCAGAATTTAGGGGGCGGCATTTCGAGCGATTTTTTTATATCATATTTTTTTATGCTCAGTTTTAATTATTACAAAAGAACAAAGCTCTGAGTTACAGACTCACGACTTTGGAATTTTCCGATTTTAATAATAATAATTGTCATAGATCTAAATACATGTACAAGAACAATCAAAAAGCGATACAATTTAATATTCCCCATTTGAAATGGAAGGGAGACAGTTGTTAGTCAATGTTTGACATTGTTTCATAGTGTGGACCAAGTTGACTAAATAGAAAGGTGAGCTCACTTAGCAAGAGGCCGTATGGCTTAAGGGCCAATGATGTCACTGGATCTTCTAATCGAATGATGCCCTCCCCAGGCCTCTGCCGTTTTTTCGGTATGCCAGCCGGGACCCAGGGTGACTGGTTTCCTAAAATTGATTACGTCTTCCAGGACAGACCACATCTTGCCTTTGTAACACTGCCCACTTCTCGGTAGGTTTTTAAATTAACTTATTTTTTATATCTGAGGGTAAAGGTAAGCGTTGTGATGATAGCTGCCTTGGCCTGTCAGTTACCTATCTACTTGCTTGTCGCTTATCATCTTTTGTTCGCACCTTGTGCATGTTATAATTTGTACCAAATAATAATATTGCCCAAAAATAACACAAAATACAATTATAAAACAGTTTTTTTTTTTTATTGGGGAGGAGGAATGAAAAAAGAAGCGGAATAATTAGGTTTGCAATCAGTTGATGTCCCCATGATGGTATACATGGAGCA
Source organism: Rhaphigaster nebulosa (assembly GCA_948150685.1). Classification (NCBI taxonomy): domain Eukaryota; kingdom Metazoa; phylum Arthropoda; class Insecta; order Hemiptera; family Pentatomidae; genus Rhaphigaster; species Rhaphigaster nebulosa. Next base: position 197,358,734 of record OX411306.1, read on the forward strand.
ATCTAATTAAGGATTGATCAATTATTTAACACTTCTATTCGTTGGGTGGGTAATATGCGTTATAGCTTGGCTGGCTTCATAATCAGTTGACGTCCGTATGATGGTATAGAAGGATCAATCCCTAATTAAAATTAGTTTTGCTTCCCCGGGAAAAATCCAAGATCCGGTCCTGGTTACGACGGCATACAACAGTTATGCTTAGAAGCTAAAACGTTAGTATAAATTAAATCTTGCTGTAACATAAACTTTTCGACCAGTTTTTGGTTAATATCTACGCCAAGATTGACACAGAAAGGCTGAACTTATAGGATTCAACCAGAGCAAGCTGCAAGCGGATAACTATGTTCATCTTAAAGATGTCATGCGTAAGGGAGATGGACATTAACATTTCAGATATTGGAAAGATGTTTATGTTGCCATCCTATTTTATAAGGGATGTATTGTTGCGATTTTCATTCCTGAATCTGTTCTATTTTTTTAGAGTAGATATCGAATCCTAGGTGGCGATATTTTAAATATGGATAAATAACGCCATGGAGGCTGGTTATAACCGAATCCCAATGTCGTCCCCTCCAAAACTGCTTCAAGAATCACGCAACAGAAATAAAATCTAAAAAGCTGAGAGAAAAGCTAGAACAAATGATTATTTGAATTTCTTTAGAAGAGGGTCGCCCAAGAAAAATATAGCAGATATATCTGAAATGTAGCTAATTTACGTACATTCGCCTTATTGAAGATAACTTTTGAGTATCGAACGCAAATATGAGTCTGTTGCGGCTTTTTAGAGCAGAATTTCACTCATTATAATTTTACCGGTTCAAAGAAACTTGTTTTAAATAGCAACACAGGTTTGGAAAATATATGGATCTCCTATGCCCCAGCTGTAGCGTTCCAGAGACTGCCGAGAATGTGGCCACGACCTGCGCTGCTTATTGCTTAAAAGCCAATTTGTCTGGAAAAATAGGACTTTTCGTCCTAACCGAAAATAAATTTCCAAAGCTGATTGTCAGAGAATACTACAAGCACTTTTAGATATCATTTAGGGGTGGAAGGCATTTGTGGATGCAACCCCCTTCAATCTGAGGGACCGGAGAAGAATGGATGCTGGAGATGTGCCTGGGAGACCACCGGACCGAGGTGGCGATAATTGATTTGAAGGATACCCCTTATTACCGAAGGGCAAGGAAGGAGAAAAAAAAACAAATTAATATCTTGATATTATTACACTTCTTTCAGGCATAAATAACATTTTTGTTTGTGATTGGTTTTCATGAGTAGTTATGGAATGGTCTGAAGAAATTATAATACAATCTATTGATGCTTATCCAAACAGACCGCTTCTTTAGGTCCCTCATCACAAGTATCATATTCAACTTTATTATTTAACGTTATTTCCTTTTCTTATTGGACAAAAATGCCATTAGGACATTTCTGCTGGTTATAATTTCAATCTTTCCAAGAAACGGACGAGTATTGAAGATTTCTAGAACTAAATATTTAGCTCAGATGTGCCCATTTCAAGAAAATTTGATAAATCGAATATAATTTGGGTGTTTTTAGCATTTCTGGTGCAGAATTTAGCTCGCTATATTTTTGATTTTTGGAAGCGAATTGTGAACGTTTCAAACGTTTCAGGAGCAGAATTTAGCTCGTTATAATATATCCTTTTCTAAGAAATTTTTTAAAAATATTCGGCTAATTTATGTGTTTTTGTGCCATCTGGAGCAGAATTTAGCTCCTTTAATTTCACGTCATGTTACGTTCTTCATTATTGTCACCACAGCACTTGTTCGCCAATGTTGTAGAATTTTCTGTGACAGCTGCTTAGTTCCCTGAGGATAATAATTACATTAAACGCATAATATTTCTACGCATTAAAATTGTTGATTTGTTAATGATGTGATTGGTCTGTTTTAGTTAAAGCTAAGGTTTCCACTATAACTCGATGTTTTCGAAAGGTATCGCCAGATCCTAAAACTCTACTAATTGCAATCAACTGAAAACCATTAGATTGATAAATTTCAAAAATTAAGTTCGTGTGTTAGGTTTAAAATAGTCTCCCCACACCTTTTTCCCTCCTTTTTCATTTTCTTATTCTTTCTCTCTCACAATTTAATAACTTTCTATTGATGTTTAGAGAGAAGGGCCAGGCCAAGATCTCTTCTGCTTGCGCTCATGAGCTATATTATCAATAAGATTTATTTAGATCAATAAGAAGGATCTAATTGTTTATGTTAAGACGGTAGATAATTATAATTTGGTTCGCTGGTTTTATGTCATTTTAATCTGAGATGCTGTTCAGTATCCAAAAGGCTGTTCCTTTTATTACGCTATTAAGGAGTTGATTTGACTACAAATGCAAAAAAAGTAACTAAACGAATAAGTAGATTTGAAAAAAAACTTACACAACACTAATAAGCAACGAATTTTTTATTATTATTTTTCTATGTTCACAGTCGAATGCAGCGCGTACCCTCACCAAACTCTCCCCGTACCCTTGGGCGTACGCATACCACACGTTGGAAAAGAGTGCAGTCAAGCTATACATTCGACCCTGCAAAAGGCCAACTAGTTCTATTTTTTTTTATGACGATTAGACCTAAGCAAGTAGTAAAAAACCAAATTTTCTGCTTCGAAAGATCTTCGATATTCTTGAAGGGAAAAAGAGCAAAGTCAGTGAGAAACGTAAAAGATATTAATGGTGAACTTGACAGAAACAAGTAAAGTCTTAAATAGATGGCGAAGACACTATTTAGATCTCTTCGCTAATGAATTAAAAACTAGAGAGCGAAGGAAAGAGACGCTCTATGATGTCAGTGAAAAAGCCATTCATGAAAGGAAATAAAACTGGCTCTTGAGCAAATGAAAAGGCAAGGCTGCAGGCAGAGACAATATTGCCGCTGAGTTCATAAAGTATGGCGGCCATTAGCTCATTAAAGTGCTACAAGGGCTATTTCAGGATGTTTGTGACATAAAGACAATCCCGAAAGGTTGAGAATACAGTTTTATAATCCCAATCTACAAAAAAGACAGCCAAACAGAGTGTGCTAACGATAGGCCAATTAGTCCCTTGTCCGTGGCCTACAAGATGGACACATACATTGTAGAGAAAAGGCTACGATGGATTGTGGAGGAGCAGCTGGAGGAGGAACAGACAGGTTTCCGCCCGGGGAGGCAGACCCAGGACCATATCTTCGTCCTACGAAACATATTAAAAAATCATGGGACAGAGACAGGAGCACGTACCTAGTTTCCTGGACCTCAAGGCTGCCTTCGACTCGGTCCCGCTTCAGGAGATATGGAACGCTCTTGCAGCTAAAAATGTTCCGAGGGATCTCATCGATGCTATACAGTCTGTATACAATAATTCAAAAGGAGTCGCAACGGAACAGATCCTGCCGCTTTTCCTTTTGATAGAGGTGTCAAATAAGGGAATACACTAAGTCCACTGTTATTTACTATATTTATGTATGAAATTCATAAAATTTGTAAAAGGCTAACAAAAACCCCCCTTCTGCACGTCTATGTTTCGTACATGTCAGCGTTTTTAGAATCTTTGTGAAAATTCTTAAAGTTCTCTTTTTCAGTGCTCCATTTCCTTCTTTCCAAATATTTCTTCTATGAGACCAATTAAAAAAAAATCCACAGTTGAAACAAAAATAAGATTTTATTCTAAAATTTGCTTGTCTGACAGAAACACAAATTAGTAGAATTATATAATTGTCATTAGTATTTTTTGTTCATTGGCAACATGCCAAATATTGTGCAAAAGATTGCATCTTTGATTTCTATGTGTTAGAATTTTTTTTTTAATTTTTTTTTTTGGAGAAAAGGATTTCAGCAAGCTTAAACTGATTTAAAGCTATTTGATGAGCAAGATTGCTCAAGAAAGGTTAACAAATCTGAGTATAATCTCTATAGAGCGCAGAGTTGCTCCCTATGAGATCAACAAACTTTTATTGCAAAATAGATCGAAAAGTGAAATTTTAATGTTATTATTTTCATTATTGTATTTTTTTGTTTGATTAATTACAGCTTAATTCAGTCAATTAAATGAGTTAATGCTATAATATGATATATATTTGGAAATATATTAACTAAAATACAGTTATAAAATAGTTGAATTTTTTATTGGTTATGATATCATATTTATTTAGAAATATATTACCTAAAATACAATTGTAAAACAGTTGAATTTTTTATTGGGTAGAGGGGATGAAAGAAGGGTCGGCAAAATTAAGCTTACCCCTCCTCCCCTCTTGATTGATTTTAAGAGTACACGTTCAAGTATCGATTTATTTAAACTCTTCGCATTTTTCGATATTGAAGCCATTTATTCGGTTATCGGAGATTTAGTTTTTGAAAGTACTATCGATTTTAAGATCGCGCGATTAAGTACCGATCTGTTTTAACTATTCGAGTTTATTCGATATTGAAGACAATTATTGGGTTACCAATTTTTGAAAATACTAAATCGATATTATTTTCAAATCAAGCTATGGAAATCCGATAAAGGGCCTCAATATCGAATAAATCCGCAAAACTAAAATAAATCAATACTTGATCGCCGAATTTTAAAATCGATATCATTTTCAAAATCTATGCCACCGAAAACCTAATACAGCATCTCAATATCGAATAATTCCGAAAATGTTAAAATAAATCGACACTTATTCGCTCGAAATTCAAATCGGTGATATTTTCCAGAACTACGTTACCGATAACCCAATACAGGACCTCAATATCGAATAAATCCAACTACTGCGACCAAGCGATTAGGGCCGATGCTCTGAAATATCCAGAAAGTACAACTACTTTTCAAATTATTAAAACCTACTTATTATTACATAGTTATTCTCAAGGAAAAATAAAGCGGTTGGACCTTATAATATAAGAAATGAGACCCTCCTAGCAGGCGGTTCAGTAGTATCCGAAGAATTACTTAAATTGTTCAATTTCATCAATTCATCAATTCATGAACAATTCATCAATTGTTCAATTGTTTCAATGGAGGAAGAAACAGTCCCGAAACAATGGAAAACAGCAAAAATAGTTCTCATGCATAAAAAAGGCAATAAAAACATCATAGAAAATTACAGACCCATCTCGCTCTGACAAACCATTGGAAAAGTTTTTACTAGCATTATCACTAGACGAATCACCCCTTACATTACAACTTCAATGTCAAGCGAACAAGCAGGCTTTAGGAAAGACTTCTCAATTGCTGATAACCTACAGGTGGTGAATCAGCTAGTCGAAAAGGCTAAAGAATATAATTTTCCGGTCTCCTTTTGTTTCATTGATTTCCGGAAAGCATTCGATAGTGTCTACCACAATAGCATTCTGAAGGCGTTGGATGACATGGGAATTGAACACAAGTACATCAGAATTACCAAAGAGCTCTACAAGGATGACACAACTTTCATTGAAACTGAAAAGAAAGGCCCGAAGTTTAAAATAGACAAGGGAGTTCGACAAAGAGATCCATTTTCACCCATACTCTTTACAGCATTACTAACGCTGATGACTTTATTCTGATTTCTGATAAAGCTGATGAAATAATCATGATGTTGAGGAAATTGGAAACATGCTGCATAGAGATAGGTCTGGCCCCTAACTACGACAAGACAATTATGATGACAAACAGTGAAAAAACTAAAATCAGTTGGAGCAATATAGTATTAAATTATGTAGAAGAGTACATTTATTTAGTTCAACTCATTTCTTTCTCTGAAAGGACGTCAAAAGAGATCTAGAGGAGAACCACTTTAGGATAGCAAAAATATTGGACCCTCAAGCCAATTATAAAAGGAAAATTTAGAATTACAACCAAAAAGATTACTTTTGAAAGTTGCATAATGCAACTATGTAAGCTATGGCTGTCAAACATGGTTTCTAACAAAGAAATTAGAAAATAAATTAATAGTCTGGCAAAATTCTATTCAAAGGAGAGTGCTAAACATTAAGAAAAAGGACCACATCAAAATCATGTACATTAAGAGACGAACAGGCTTCAAAAACATAAATCTTCTTGTAAAAGAAATTAAATGGAGATGGGCTGGCCATCTGGCTAGAATTACGGACGGAAAATGGTCCTTAATGACAACAGAATGGACTCCTTATGACTTGAAAAGAAAACGTGGAAGGCAAAGAAGGCGTTGGCGTGACTACATATGAGCCATTGCAGAGCCAAACTGAATGAAGAGAGCCAGAGACAAAGAAGCCTGGAAGGAACTGTTGAGAAAAACAGCGAACCCCACTTCCCAGTAGGAATTGGTTTCCAGGGAAGTTAGACCATCACTCCCTAAGGGAAAGGCCCACATAAATTAACGGAAAAAAAGTTCATAGTATTGTATAAAATTGTAAATATTGTAAGTAGCATCTGAAGTAAAAAGTAATATAATCAGTAAAATCCTGTTAATTTTTGTAATAAAAGGCTTTATTCATTCATTCATTCATTACTATAAAGGTTATTATAATAACAATTGTAATAAAGTGTTAGTGCTTTATAATAAGGTATAATATAATAGTAACTATCATAGTCCGAAATAAAAAAAATTTCAATAAATTTTATGATACAGTTAATACATAATTTTTATTTTTTAAATTAAAAAATAACAATTACTTAATTAAATAGATTACTCGATATTTTTTTTTTGGAAAATTGTTAAATAAAAAGTCTCTTATAAAAAAAATTCTATTTAAAATTTTTAAAAATGAAAAAAAAAAAGTTTTGGGGCTAAATTGACACTAATTCTTGAAATATATTAATGAATTAATAATGGACTCTTAATAAGAAACTGATATTAGGTGACCCAATTAAATAATTACAGCTCAAAAGATTTTTATTTTAAAAGACAGACATTAAAATAGAATTCTGTTTAACAATAAATCTTTCTAAACGTTGTTATGTCCGAAATGCTTATAGTTAGGCTTCCAAATTTATTTTTCATAAACAATCACAAGAAGCTGGTTATTTATTAGTTGTAAATTTTAGCAGTTATTGTGTGAATACGATTATAGACATTTTTACTTCCTCGTACGCAGTTAAGGAAGTATTATAATCGTGAAAATTTTTGTTTTTCAGATTTCAACGGAAATATCCATTTTGATCATCCTTGAATCCATTTTAACTAGTTTCGTCGTGACGTCTGTACGTACGTTCGTATTTTCGTACGTTCGTACGTATCTTGCATAACTCAAAAAAGGTTAGCCGTAGAAAGTTAAAATTTTGTATCTAAGATTATTGTATAATCTAGTTGTGAACCTCCCTTTTTGGCCATCGAATGATTATCGGAAGTGGTACTTTACTTGAAGGTAATTACTGATTTTCATCAAAAAGTATATTAAAATATAATGCAAAACTTCTCAAATTTGGTATTTTAGACTTGCATACTAATATAAATAACATAATTAATTTCGCTCAAAATTGGCAAACCGGAAGTGGTACTTTAATTGAAAGTCACATAAGACTCATCAAAAATTATATTAAAATATAACGTAAAACATCTCAAATTTGGTAAATAGGACTTTTATATCGATATAAGTGTATTTACTAGATTTTGGTTAAGATTCGTGAGCCGAAAAGGGTACTTTACTTGAAGGTCATAATAAACCCATCAAAAGGTATATCCACATTTATAACAGATCATATGGTTCGGTGATAATGGTTATAAACGCGATTTTTTTTTTCCAATGTAAGTAAACAATTTTATTACTTGCTTTAAGCGTTAAAATTGAGTGTAAAATACTGGTTTTCCGCCTCATTTGTGAGATCAACAAGTCTGCAGCATGAGAATAAGATATTAGTTAAGTGGATTTTTCCGCTTAAAATGTCGAAACTGTCGATTTTCAATGCTTTATCCAGTGATATTGACAGTTTTATTGTTGTCACGGAACATGAAGAAATATCTTGGAAACTAATTACCTACTGAAGGAAAACGACATGTAATAACGGAATGAGACCTCCAGCAACTAGAGTGTGTGTGTGTGTCAATAGATGGATGTCGGGACTCCGAGTATCGTTTTTACTGAACTCTTCGGAAACTAGTAACCAAATTCAGTATCACTGTTTGAGCCACGGATTTATAGTTTAATAGGCGTACAAGGAAGTCATGTATTGTCCACATCAGATATTTTTAATTTGAGGAACTTGAATCTGATGTCGGTTTTGCAAAAAATAAATAAAATTTTGTTATAACTGTAATTTGCTATATATGATTGACCTGATCGCTTTGAGCGACGTTGATGAGACGTTGGTGGATGCGTGACAGTTTTGCGAAGGGTCCTTGTTACGGTTGCAGCAATATTATAACAACGAACACTTAATATTTTTGGGCCGACCCTTCGATAAATATTTTTTCTTGATACGAATTAATATTCGAGATTAGTCATTTCCCACAAAAAAGCGTGCCGTGTGAAAATCACCAATAAATGACAACACTTTCTCTGTAAATCCCTCAGGATAATAAAATAAAAATAAAAGATAAATCGGGTGGAGGAAGTTCAAAGAGAATAAATGGAGACCTCGCTTTCTGAGTTTTTTTTCCACACTATAAAAAAAGGCCCAACATTGTCTAGAAATTGTCTCTTTTTCTCCTATCCACTATCTCCAACGAGATATATTGTATTGTATCGATTATTGTTTGCACTTTTTTAACATGTGTATTTAGATCTATGACAATTATTATTATTAAAATTGAAAAGAAACAATTGGAAGATTCCAAACCAAAAGCTGTGAGTCTGTATGTTTGAGCCTAGTTCTTTTGTATTGATTAAAATTATGTATAAACAAATATAAAGAATTATTTAAAAACAAATTTTCCCTCGAAATGCCACCCCCTAAATTCTGTCGAAATTTAAAGTTTCATACGCCACGCGATGGTAATAGAGAGAGACTTGGAAGATGCCACTGTATCATCCACATTAAGTATAATTTATAAAAGTAAACTAGAAGGTGTGTATCCCAACCTTATTACAGCCATTTGAATATTCCTTACCACCCCAGTTTCCGTTTCTTCTGGAGAAAGGAGTTTCAGCAAGCCATGATGATAACCATTATTTGTGCACGATTGCTCAAGGAAGGTTAATAAATCTGAGTATAATCTCCATAGAGCGCCAAGGAACTGCTTCCAGAAACTATGAGATCATACAAATTTTTGCTGCTAAATAGATCGGAAAGTGAAATTTTAATATTATTTGTACATGTTCATTATTTTAATATTTGATTTGTTTGTTTGATTGGTTTCATGCAGATTTAGACCTTAATTCAGTCATTAAAATGTGTTAATGCTCTGATATGATATTTATTGCGAAATGTATTACCTAAAATACAATTATAAAACAGTTGCTTTTTTTTATTGGGGAGGGGGAATGAAAGAAGAGACGGCAAAATTAGGTTTGATCCTCCGGAAAAATCCTAGATCTGATCCTGGCTACGGCAGCATACAACAGTTATGTTTAGAAGCTAAAACGTTAGTATAAATTAAATCTTGCTGTAACGTAAACTTTTCGACCAGGTTTTGGTTAATATTTACGCCAAGATAGAGACAGAATGGCTTAACTTTATAAGATTCAACCAGAGCAAGCTGCTAGCGGATAATTATGTTCATCTTAAAGATGTCATGTGTAAGGGGAATGGATGGTAACGTTACAGATGTTAATTTTGTCATTCTATTTTACTGATGGGTCCCACTATATGCATGAGAGAACTCGGAATATCGTGGCATTTGTTCATCACTATGATCGTCCTGATTTGTTTATTACGTTTAAAAGTTACCCGAAATGGCCTGAAATTGGAGATATAATAGCTCGAGTGTTTCATTTGAAAGTTAAAAAAATTATGCTTGTTTTGACTAAAGGTTCCATTTTCTTTCCAAATAAAGAGTTGTATGCTTACTGTGGAATGGCAGAAGGCGAGACTTGCCTCACGCCCACAAAATGTGTAACACAATTATTATATGGATTCTGGTTATCCTTACCATAAACTCTTCTATATATGATTAGGCAAGAAATTTTTTTGTCGTACCGAATACTCCGCCTGATCCATAGTAGGGGGGAAATAGGTATGTCATTAGATAGGCATTGTCGTTATTAGTTATTTGGATGTCAAGACGTAAAACCTATTGGTCATCAACGCCTTTTATTTTTATTTATTCCAATTTATTTTCCTATATTATATTATACTATATCCAATATAAAAAAGAAAGGAAAAATTAATAATAATAATAAACAGATTAAAAAATATTATATGTTTATCAATAAACCTTCTTTGGATAGAAAGTTGATTATCTTAGTAGCCGTTTCCTCATTATTACCCAGAGATACTGATATATTCAAAGGTATTGCATTAAAGGTTTTCCTTTAACCTTATGATGTAGAAAGGGCAGTCCTCTTAAATGTTTGATATTGTCAATATGTTGCCACATTTTTGACATCTGGGAGAAGCTTCTTTCGTTAATAGGTTGAGATGTGTCAAACTTGTACGACCGATTCTCAGCCAAGTGAGGGCTAACTCTTATCTACGGATACTGCGACAGGAGCTGCTCCACGGGCCTACGTCCTTCTATATAGTTCCCAGTTTGCTAGCTGGGTTGCTGTCTCACAGTGCCTGTCAATTCTGAAGTATGGCTTCTCTTAGTGGCCGCGCTAGTTCTGATGCGGACAAAAGAGCTTTACAGCCTCCTGGAAGGGTGAGCTTCTTTCGCTGCCCTATCAGCCATTTCATTGCATTTAATGCCTATATGACTAAGTGACCAAATAAAACATATTGATATTCCATCATCTTTTAGCTTTTTTACTAGTCCTAGAATACAATGGATTCCTGGGTGGTCTGGATACATGTTATTCATGGCTTTTAATTTACTCAATGAATCTGATATAATTCCAATATTTTTAATTGGGATTTTATGGCTTATCGGAGAGCCATTACGATGGCGTTGATCTCCGCGGTGTAGATTTTACAAAACTGATGTAATTTACATTTGTGGGTTATATGGTTATATAACAAAGACATATGAGGCTATATGAGTTATATGAGTAACAAAGGCAGATGTGATGAATTTGATTTAGATCCGTCGGTGAATATTATTAGGTGTTGGCAGGTACACAGAGGATTATTTTATGGTATTGTTCTTTATACTCTTCTGTCATTGTACTTTCTTTTCTGAGTTTTGAGAGTTGGAGGTATAACTCGAGTTGTATAAACGTCCATGTAGGTATTTCGTTTTCTATTGTGTTCAATTTGTTTTGTTTCAGTTTATTTATTGCAATGAACATTCTTTCTGCTAATGGAAATGTGGTATTGAAATCGTGCTGAAAATTTGGATCGAAACACGTATTTGTAAGTGGGGTGTGTGGTTTGTGGATATAGCTTAGTTATATAATTAACATCTGGTTTCTGCCTTCTGAAGAACAAAGGTGTTTGCTCAGATCCGACACAAATGTTCAAGATCGGAGTTGTTGAAAGGATCCTGTCGCGAGAGGAATCCCAGTGTGGTGTACTGAGTCCAGTTTGGCTAAGGCATTTTTTCGAACAGACCCGTAAACAAAACTGCCATAATCTATTTTGGAAAGGATCAAAGCTTGATACACTTTAAGCATCGTAGTCCTGTCCGCTCCCCAGTTAGTACCGCTAAGAACTCTCAATATTTGAAGCTTCCTATTACAAGTTTCTTTTAGTGATTTTGTGTGGTGTTCCCAAGACCAAGCGTCTGTCAAATGATAATCCTCTAAATTTGCTGATGCTGATGCTCATGTAAGGTAAAATAACTTCAGCTAGAAAGAGGTGACTGTGGGGTGTTCCTTTTTCTACTAACGTGGACACATTTTGTTTTTTTAGAAGAAAAACGAAAACCCGAAGAATTGGACCAGTCATTAACGCGATTTAGTATATCTTGCAGCTTTTGTTTTATAGATAGGATGTCTTTTGCACGGCATAGAGTTGTGAGAGCATCATTTTAACACCACGTGGTAGATTTTTTTCTAGGTCTCTGATTGCCAGAACGAAAAGCGTGGTACTCAAAACACATCCTTGTGGTACTCCACTTATTTGTTTGCATTGCTTGGACAATGATGCTCCTATAAGGATCTGAAAGGAGCGGTTTGAAAGGATTTCTTGGATAAATTTGCGCAAATTTTCACTGAATCCTAATGATTGCAGTTTTTTTAAGATTGAGAGTTGGTCGGTTAAGGCCTCATGCTTATCGAAATAAACTGTTACAGCTTGTTCTTCCTGGATTTGAACCAGGTGATCTATAGTCTATCTCCACGAAACCACATTGGAAATTTTGGATGTAATGATATTTTTCTATGATCCATAAGAACCTCTTTTTTACCATGCGTTCAATTATTTTACTCAGGCAGCTGTTTAAAAAAATTAGTCTGTAGCTAGATGGATAGCGTTTATCTTGATCAGTTTTCAGAATAGGGACGACTATAGATTGATGCCAGCTGCTAGGAAAGCCACCACTAATCCAGATGTGATTGTAGAAATCTAAGAGCCAGTTTAGTGTAGTATTTGGGAGATGTATCATAGTATAATGTATATTATCAGGTCCGAGTGGCATTTTGCATCCTTTGACATTTTGAAGTATTGATTGCAGTTCCCACATTGGATAAGAGTCATAATTTAGGTATGGTATAGAATAGCAAAATAAACATTTGATCTCGATAGAAATAAATGGGTGAGAGAAAAAATAAAATAAAATTAAAAATTAATAAAAAAAACCGGAAGGGTACAAAATGTTAGATGAACAAAAAATAAAATAACAACAAAAAAGAAATATATATATATCCAAACTGTTATGTTCACCATTGCAGTTAATAAATTTGGGGGTTTTAGTGAATTTATCATCTGTGTGTTTTTTTCGCCACACTGAGAGCAGATGGTTTTAGAGTTTGTGCATTTTAGTGAGAAAAACTAAGACATCTAAAACACCTTACAGGATTTGGTGTGTATTTTTGAACTATAATATTTTGGTAACCTATTCTTAGAGTTTCGGATGGGAATGATTTCGGAAAGGTCACAATATATGAATGAATAAATTTTTCGTTGCCGTTAATTTTGATTCTTTGAATATCATTTATTTTACCATTTAATTCGGTTATTATTTCATTTTTTTCTAAATATTGCAAGTCATAACATCTAATAACCCCCTTACTGTGTTGAATGCGGTTTAACAGATATATTAAATTGATCTGCAAATTTTTTACATTCTAAAAGTATTTTTGATTGATTATTATTATTGGTTCGATGAGTAAATCTCCGTATCGTAATTTCTTTATGTTCTTTACCTCTCCAATCAAATTATTAATAAATTTATGTATTAAAAATGGAGATACCCTTTGGAATGGAGATACCCTCATCTCCTTCTCTGTTTATTAATAAGTATGTGGGTAAATTATATATTATTGTGTTTAATTGTATCGGATCAGGTGGAGTTTTCATTCGACCTCGTTTTCGTCTTTTTGTTGAGCTAAAAAATAGCTCATCCATTTTAATTACTTAATCTATTCCTTTAATTGTGTTTAAAATAGTAAATATAATAAGATGGAAAACAAATAAACAAATAATTAACGATGATAAAATACATACATATATATATATATATATATATATATATATATATATATATATATATATATATATATATATATATATATATATGCATAGAAAAATTAAAAAAAGAATCCTTATCTATTGTAGCCTAGGTAGGCAATCATCTGGACCACAATATTTCAACGAACGATCACCTTCAGATCCTCTAACTGGAGGAATTGTCGTATAGATGTGGAAAATATAAAAATTCACATATTTTTCCGTCAAGGCAGGTAAAAGTCTGTTTCTTAGTTACTGACCGATTTTGTCACTTTTCTATTTGTTTTGTAGGGTTTGTGTCCTTTGTGCCTGTGTACCAAATCGAATACTATGGTATGCATTATAACATTTCTTTCATTAAGTGTAGAGCCAAACCGGCACAGAAAATTTTGATGAAACTTGCCTCAAGTCTTCTTAAAGCCCTAACTATCCGTTCACATACTACATCCTCGAGGAAAGAAAAGGATGATTATAAAAAATTATAAATTATAAGAAAATGAAGATTATATTTGCGCATAAATTGAAAAGAATACATTTTTCGTCTACTAAACAAATGCTCATTTGCAAGCTAATTAAATTTTCTAACAAAAAAAAAATCATCTAACGTGGACCCAAGGAGTCGAGAGAAGAAAATAATAAAATACGTTGAAACTACTTAATTTTATATCTCGAGTTAGGAAAGTGATATCGATATGGTTTTTCCATCAAAACAATTGCTTTTCAAAGGGTATTAAAGGAAAAATCTAAAAATTAACAAAATAATTGATTTTTGGTCAAATACATTAAAAAAGTGTTTATATTAATTAATAAACTAGCCTTACAGATTTTTTCGCACCAAAAATGATGGCAGATTTTGATTCAGCATACCGATAAACCTTAATTTTGAAAATATCATCGAGTTAAAAAAAAAAATTCTCTTCCGAGGATGCTCGAAATTATTTCGAGGCTTTTCTCACGCAAACATAATGTGAAACACAATTACTATGTGCATTATAGTTATATGATAATGTAGCTATAATGGATATAATTTATAAAACTATTAAGTGACATGATCGTCCTGATTTGTTTACCACGTTTATACGCAACCTATTATAAATGGTCTGATTGGAGATGCCTTAAAAAACGGACAAAAGCCACATAGCATAACGATATAATAGCTTAAGTGTTTCATTTGAAATTTAATAAAAATGATGCATGTTTTTACCGAAGGTTCTCTATGAGGTCTAAGTAGGTACTCTACATGCCTACTATGGAATGGCAGAAGCGGGGCTTGCCTCACGCTCAGCTTCATCACACTGAATGTGAAACACAATTATTATATGCATTATAATTATACTTTTCATAAAGATATATAAATAGAAAATGCTTACTGCGGAGAAATAGAAGCAGGATATGTAACGTAATTATTGTATAACTATAATATCCTTACCATAAAATTACATAAATTAAAACGAAATAGAAGAAATGAAATAGAAGAAATTAAATATTAGCGTGCGAAGCCGTGGACTACAGCTAGTTATAATATTCAAATAGATTCATAAAATGTTTGTTTTTCTAATTTCGGAGGAACAGGGGTCCAGATTCCCTGGATTCCATCTCTGGTTACTCCACAGGTGGGCACACGATCCTTCAACAGAATCTTAAGTCCTTCAAGTTGCATAAAACAAAATGACGGTTTGGCACACTCATCGCTATATATATTAGGTGTACAATTTTGCTTCCGCCGTATTTTGACAGATGACCACAGGGTGTAGGTGGATTAATAGTAGATAGATTAATTATGAGGCGGAATGTCTAAATTAATCATTGAACAAGAGCTCTCGGAGGAAAGTTTTGGGGAAGTCCTGAAAATTTGTTATGTTATGTTTCCAAGGGTATTGATTACGAATTAGAAGTATAAAAACCAAAACAAAAAGATTTTTTTTTGGCTTATACTTTGAAAACCGAAATATATTATTTAAATCAATTCAAATATTAAATTTATAGTAAATCAAATAAGAGTGAATTACCAGCAATTTTGATTCTAAGGATTTTTTAGTTTGGCTGCTCTGTTTTTAAGTGAGCACAATTCCAAATAATGAGGCCTATGGTCGAAATTCATTTTTTCTGCGTTTTTTTGTTCTATTTCTGAGAAACACTAGAGGTAACAACATTCGAATTCGTAATCAATACCCTAAAAAAAATAATGAAGACATTTTCAGAAGTTCCCTAAAATTTTCTTCCGAGAGCTATTGCTCAAAGATTAATTTAGACATTCCGGCTTATAATTACGAGTCGTGCTTCCTTGAAAACAAAGCGTCGAAACAAAAAAATCTTGAGAATTGAAATTGTAGATAATTTACTCTTCTTTAATTTGGTATAAAATAAAGATTAGAATTTGTTTCAATAATACATGTTTTCAAGGTTTAAACAAAAGAAAAGAAATTTTTTTTTTTTTTTTTTTTTTTTATACTTTCAGAGAAAATTCAAGATAACTAAGTTGAAATTCGTAATCAGTACCATAAAAAACATAAATGATCAAATTTTCGGAACAAATTCCCCAAGATTAATTTAGACATTCCGCCTCATAATTTCGACTCGCGTTCCCTTCAAAACGAAGAGTCAAAACAAACAAATTTTGAGAATCGAAATTGTAGAGAATTTAATCTTCTTTAATTTGGTATAAAATAAATATCAGAATTTGTTTGAATAACGCATGATTTCCAGGTCTTAACTAAAAAAAATCACGAACAACAAAATATTTTTTTTTTATACTTCCAGGAAAAATTCGAGGTAGCAAAGTTTAAATTCGTAATCAGTAACCTACAAAATATAAATTAACAAATTTTCAGAAGTTCTTAAAAATTTTCCTCCGTGATCCCTTTCTGGTCTCAACTGGGGTCCCGATGTTTTTCGATTTTCAATTTTGAATCTTCTGTCAAACTGAATCCAACAGTTGAGGTACTCATTTTACGCAGAATTTAATGTTCTTTAATTTATAATAATATAATGAAGGGTATAATTTCCTCTACGGTGCACCGTTAAAATGTTATTGGCCAAAAACTGAAAAAAGTCCGAAAATTTGCAAGTTTCCCCCGCCTTGGCTCAACACTTAGAACCGAAAAAACTTAGGTTACTATTATCTGACGTCTAATGAATAGATTAAAACCATTTCCAGCTTTCCAACACTTGCTTCCAACCGCAGTGTCCGAAATGTATAGTTCAAGTGGCCAATTTAGCTTTATTCAGTTTTATATTACTTCTGTAAGATTTTGATGTGTATCTAGCTTGTTTTTATGTGTATGTAAACTATTTTAGTTTTGCCATATTGTCTATATAATTTCACTATATTTATTTATCCTTCTCATATCTTATAGTGTCATCATCTTGTATTGATTTGTTAGCCTCGAAGAATTTGGTAACTAGTAGGTCGAAACGTCAGCACAGATAGCCACTTAAAATCCATTTCTCTGTTTTACTTCTAAGCGCTAGCCAAACCTTCATCCCCTTAAATTTGCTTGTTCCCCTCATAAGCTAGCTTGTATATATATATATATTTTAATATCTTAGAAAAAGAGCCCTTCCTTTTTTATTGTATAGTACCTTCAAAAAGGCCCTTCCTTTTATTTTATTAGCAATTAATATGTAATATCTTTTAAAAAGGACACTTTATTTTAATTATATACTGTAATTCAAAATAATTAAAAAAAATATTAAAACATGCGAAATAGCTGTAGGACTAGTGAAGCACTGTCACCACTGGAGACGACCTCTCATTGCTCTTAGGGCCAGCATAGAAATTCAAGGGACAATGAAGCCTGGGAGACTGATGCCGAGTCCTTGCCGTACGAAGATATGGCGGAGATTACATCATTAAACTTTAAAAAAATACAGAAACGAATGCATTTCACAAAATTTCTAATAAATATTTTTCCTCGAAAAAAAATTGCATATTGCTTTTCAATGATACGCTATCTTTATTGATTGGTCAGACTCTTATAAATCGCTGTTACTAAAGTTATCATGCTATTAATTTTTATATGAATGTTGAATCAGAAATTAAATTATGCAATCCTCAATACTCTACATGTAATTATTATTTCGACACTCAATGATATCATTAATATTATAGATACCAACTCAAAAAACTATCGAAGAAAAGGAAATGGATCATTCAGATAAAAGAATAAACTGAGGAGATATGAATATGCAAAATATATTAAAGTAGTGATATCAGAAAAAATCATAAATAAGCTTTTGATTCAAAATAAATGACTTTTTAAACAAAATGCTTCTGAGAATCTTGTTTTATTGAAGATAAAATTGTGATATTCATGGTTTTCAATTAATTGGGCCACCATTATGCAATCTAGACAATTGTTGTTCGATGACATGAGTTTCTAGTTGTTAACTGCTTATTAGTTGCTTGTAAAGCCCCTTTATCACGAATAAAGATCGTAATATGTAATAGAATTACAGTCATAAATTTATTAAAACATATTATATTTTATTGTAAAACAATTATTTACTTTTTGATAACGCTTTGAGAATCATTTAATACCTTAGTAGTGAGTGAAATCGAGATGTCATTTTAGTAGCTTAACATCACGCCAACAAATAAAAAATTAACTGGAATACATTTGAAGACATTTCAGAAGAAAATTTTTATTTACCAACCTCTGACAAGTCGAAAATCGGCAGATGTTCAATCAAATGATCTCTTATCTCTTCCTTGTTCATGCCGCTATAATTGCAAAAGTGGCAAGAATACTGCTGCTGCAATATATGCTTGTAGCTGTGACGCTCTAGGGCTTCATCCGAATTCTGGATCTCTCCACAAATGCTGCATTTGAAGAAAGCTCTCTTGAGAAGCCTCTTGATGTTCAAGGGACCGAAGGGATCATTCTCATCCAATACCAATAGTTTATCTTTGCAATCCAAATCCTCGGCAGGTTTATTCGGTTCCTCTTCTTCGTGTTTACATATTTTGTCAGTTGGTTCATCCGGCTGTTTTCCATAATGCGTTTCGTTCTCATGAAGCGTCATGTGCTCATTCATGTCTGTTTCGACGAAGCAGATGTAGTCGCAAAAATTACACTTGATCTGCTTTGTCTTCATGTGGACTTGAAAGTGCGCCTTGAGGCGGCTGGGGGTATCGGTCATAAATCGGCACCACTTGCACGAAGACAGCGTCAATACGTGCTTGTTCATATGCGTATCAAACATCTTCCGGTTTGTCATCCTTTCGTTGCAGAGTAGGCATTGAAACGACCTTTTGTTACTGTGTGCTCTTACGTGATTCTTTAGAATGTTCTTGTTCGCAGACGTATAACTGCACAAGGAGCATACCATTCCAACAGCATGAGTTTTTTTGTGTTCCTCTAAATCTTTCTTTTGGACAAATTTGCTGTTGCAAAACTCGCAACAGTGCAGAGGTTTGAGTTCTTTTCTAGCGGATGGTCCTGGTATGATATGAGAACGCTCATGCCTTCTTAATGATTTTATCGCATTAGTGCCATATAAACAGTACTTACAATTATAGGAAGAGTAGTCGCTTTCCGAAACTGAAACAGAATACATTATAATTTTAGAGGACTCTTTCGAAAAACGAATAACACATGTCGACGTAATTAAAAAATAAATCATTTATTTACCTAACCTTTTAAGTAATATTTACAATCATTACGTAACTAATAATTAGAAATATCTGTATATGACGATTATTACATGAAAATGTATAAACATTACACTGGCTACAAAGCATCATCAATTAATCAAAACTTTAATGTATTAAAAACATGCAAGATTATTGTGGCCTTTGTAACAAAACTCTTGAAATAGAATTATTTAGTGGATATTATATTAGTATAAAATATATTATTGGAATATTCCAATAAAAAGCCTCGAGTTTCTCAAATTGCCGTAAATAAATAACCAGCAAACATTTTGCCAATTCAGGCATCATCAGTACTGAAAAACACAAAATCACACTCAGACCAAAGATAGTAGATTATCACTAGAGACGCCGTCCATATACAAGCCTCACTAACACTAAACCACAGCCTAATAAATTTGGATAAAATTGAATTATGACAAATCCTAATACGACATAATTTTTGTCAAACAATTTACATTGACAACGAAACGTTTTCTCAGTCTGACGTAGTGACTAACTAACGATTAACATTTGATAGAAGAATGACATTAAATAGTCAATTAACTTTTTGTTGATGTCAAGAAAAAAAACCCTTAAAACTACAACAGAGATAGAGAGACGATAATTTTTACTGCAAAGGCGTTCTGAATTAGCACTCAGAGAGAATCTTTACATTCACAGCTACTTGATAAAACCTATATGGATTTACGAATAAAAGTACATTCAGACTAGATTAGTCAGCTTTTGATTATTCATCCAATTCAGATGTCGGACTTAACTTTATTGAATTTAAAAAAAAAAATCATATTCGAAAAATACCGATAGCCCGATCTAAATTTCTGAGAATGTTAACAGACTCTCTTTACTATACATTACAGGAATCCAACATACAGACTTACGTATCCCCATCGTCATAAATTATTTTCGTTCAACAACCGAAATACCAGGTATCAGACGACGAAGGCAGAAGGAGAGTTAGGGATCTCTTATTTTAACCAGGTCTGTAAAATTTACCGCATGGTCGTTATGCGAGCAATTATTTTAATATCACATTTCCTGAATAACTTGTTAAATAACACTGTAAATAAAATGTTAAAAGGTAAAACAAAAAAAAATGTATAAAATTTATAATATCGTCTCTACCATGCCAAACTATCGAATATGCAAAAATGCGGTTTTTAAAATAGTCACTTTAAAACGCTCTAATTAAGGCATGCACTGTGACAATGTCTTGAATTCCTAACCTCGAAAAGACATGATGTCAACCCTCGAGGATTAGGAATTCAGGACTTCGCAACAATGCGTTCCTCAACTAGAGCGTTTAAAGTGTCGTCACTTTAAATGGAAACCGCATTTTCGCATATTCGATAGTTGGATATGACAGGGACGATGTGATTCAAATATATAATTTTTAAATTTTACAGGTTGTTTTCACTTGAAAAACTTATTCTTAGTCCCACTAATAAATAATGATTAAATGCTCAAATCATGGTTGACGAACTAAAAACGTAAGTTCCAAAATGCATCTTTTCCATTTAATTACATTTTATAAATTGAAAACTAAGGCTTACCATTGTAAGGTGTGCTTGATACTCCATTATTTTCTTCCACGATGGACTCAGCTTCATTCGTATGTTGGTTCATTTCCTTCAACTTCCTCGAATAGGGGGGAGGGCACACAAAAACACAAAAGGCAATGTTTCTTATTCAGGTTAAAAAATGTAATAATTCCGAGATCACCTGTTTGGCTAACATATTCTCCAGCGGAATAAATTGACAGCATGACCAAATAAATTATCATTTTTGACATATTTACTGAAATCGAAGATGATCATTTCCTGAACAATGTTGAGTTAATTTCTGTCTAATCAAGTTAATTCAAATGCCATAACAGACTTAATAGATACCATATAATTACAGAGATTTTGGTCTGCAATCATATCCTTAACTAATCATGATTCGGAAAATATTATATTTCCGGTGTTGAAGGTTATCTCTGTACTTTTCAATTGATGAAGTTTTTCTACCACGGTGCAATGAAGGCAATGGACTGACGGATTCTCATCCGAAAAGGTTTCAGACAAGTTCACATTATTAATTATTTGTACCTAAAATAACTTGGTGTAATAGGTATTATACTGAAGTTCTCGTGTAAAAAATATAAATGACTTTATGCAATGTTCTTACTGATAACGTCCATATATAATATAATCAGCAGGAAAATCTTCAATAAAGATGATTTCGAAACACAATACAAATTGAAATGAAAAAGATCCACAACCGTGGAATAAATTTATTTTACGTGCTCATGAATGTTTGCAAATCATCGCAGCTAATGACTGCTAGCTTCAAGTAGTTCCACTTACGGACTGATCCACAACATAACACTTCAACCAATCATTTGAGATCACACGCACTTAAAGAAGAAGGATTTCTATGAAATAACCTTTAAAATAACTAAGTAAAGAACATGTGGTCAGAAGATGTTATAGTCACAAGGAAGGTTTTCACATCGGGATACAAATAAACTCCCATTTCGCCCATGTTGTTCAAATACCTTCTATGTCATATTTAAAAGTTAAATTCGTCTAACACGGGAACTATTGGGATCCTTATGATCCCTCTTTCGCTACGAGGAGTTGTCTGGAGAACTCTGGACCATAACAAGTATATAAAAACCGCCTCCGTGAATGGCATATGTTTTTTGGAACGAACTTGCCATTTTTTATTAAACTAAGGACTAAAGATATTAAATTTTTGTATTTTATTTCAATTATAAATATTGTAATTATATCTAAATTTTATTATTGGTAATGACAATGTTATTATTGTTTTCCAAAAATATTTTGCAACAATCTATGCCATACAGGGAGGTTCTCAGATCGTGATACGCAAGGATGTTCCGTGTGGTAAGCAAACAAGCAATCAAAAGTCATGCATAAAATCACCATTTTACTACGTTCAATGAGGGATAAAGCTTTTTTTTAAATTATTATTGAATGTATCGATTATAAGAATAAAAACGCGATTTACAATTAACAAAAATAATTCAGGATGGTTACGGTATTAAAAGCCAAAGTACAGAGTGTTGAAAAGGACTTAAGAATCAAGTTGAGCTCCATCAAGCCTCCAGTGATGCTGTGATTTTAAATAAAAATGCTTTTCATTTGTTCTAGCTTTTGATGGATACACTGTTAGTTGCAAAATTTGATGCGGATCTTACTGTAGCTGTTATGTAAAATTGAAAAACGTTTGATTTTGGAACTTTATTGTCTTGAAAATTTGCTGTAATATATATATATATATATATATATATATATATATATATATATATATATATATATATATATATATATATATATATATATATATATATAATCTGATTTACATAAGTTTTATATACTTATATTGTTTTTTGCTTCCTTGTACGAAGTAAAGGAAGTATTGTAATCGCGAAAATTTTCGGTTTTCAGATTTCAACGGAAATATCCATTTTGACCATCCCTGAATCGATTTTGACAACTTTCGTTGTGGCGTCTCTATGTACGTACGTTCGTACGTACGTTCGTTCGTTCGTATCGTAGAAAGTTGAAATTTTGTATTTAGGATTGCTGTAAAATCTAGTTGTGAACCTCCCTTTTTTTTCACTGCTTAAACACCGGAAGTGGTACTTTACTTGAAGGTCATAATTGATTTCCATCAAAAATTATATTAAAATACTTTGCAAAACTTCTCAAATTTGGTATTTATAACTTATATATTGATTCAAATAACATACTAGATTTTGGTCTAAATTGGAAAACCGGAAGCGGTACTTTACTTGAAGGTCATATTAGACTTTCATCAAAAATTATATTAAAATATAATGTAAAACATCTCAAATTTGGTAAATAGGACTTTTATATTGATGTAAATGTATTTACTATATTTTTCGTTAAAATTGGTGAGCCGAAAACGGTACTTTACTTGATGGTCATAATAAGCTTACATCAAAAATTATATTTAAATTAAATACATAAATCATATGTTTCGGTAATAAAGGCTACAATCGCAATTTGGTTTTCAATCCAATTGAGCATTTTTATTACTTGTTTTAAGTGTTAAAATTTAGTGTAAAATACTGGTTTTCCTCCCTATTTGTGTGTGTGTGTGTCTTAGATGGATGTCGCGACGCCGAGTGTTGTTTTTGAGATACTGCGATCTTCGAAAACTAGTAACCAAATTCAGGATCACTTTTTGAGCCACCGATTTATAGTTTAATAGGCTTACAAGGAAGTCATGTGTTGTCCACGTCAGATATTTTTTGTTAAATAAACTTATGTAAATCGGGTAACATTTTTTTATGAAGACGAACTTTTAATACCGATATCTTAAGATAAGATAGTGGTACTCCCAGTTATTTGAAAAGTGGAATTGTTACGCAGTAACATAAAGTCTGGAAACCCCTGATCTATGCGACAGCGTCTTTTTAAAGTTATAACTTTTTACAAATTAAGCTATACAAACCAATAAACTAGATTTTTATCAATTTCTTTTGAAAATTTTATGGATGATTTAAACTCCTAAGAACTTGTTATAGTTTCTCAATTATTCCTTTTATGAAAACTGATCCAAGGAGTCAGATGCAGTCAGTGACAGATTATGCAGAAGTGAATAAAACTGAACACGTGAACTTTCCTCAAAACATTGAGCAGCTGCTCGGGTTAGATGTGTATAAAAGTAAGTTATTCAATGGAGCACTTGCTCACTAATGGAAAGCGTGCTCCAAATATGGTTTGATTATTGATTCGGGGTATCCGGTCACCTTTCTGAGTAAATGCAACTGAGAGCGTGCTCCACTATGTGAGTAGTAAAATTACGATCAATTCTTTCATAGATTCATCTTGCTCAAGGGAAGACGTTTTCATTTATGATTGTCGGGTCCTTAATCATCTGCATTTTATAATATAAAAACTTTTGTGATTATGAATGATCGAGAAATAGCACCTAAATATTTATTAAAATGATTATTTAAAAAAAAAATTAAAAAAATAAATTACGAATATTAAGCGTTCTGATGGGTCTTTTGAATTACCAGTACTGATGGGTCTTTACCAAGCCTTTCTCGGAATGTAATAATACTTTAAAATTTAAGGCCGGGTTGAAAGTGTTGTAAGTAATATAGAAACATTATTTGTGATCCAGAAATAGTAAATTTTTGAGTAATCAAATTTCATAATTAAATCTTGGAGCATTCTGACGGATCCATTGAATTATACACCATGAAAATAGTATTCTTCTACGGAGTGAAGTTTGTATATTAAAATTTTTATGGCTTTTGAAACTGGTGTCAGATTTATTTTTAGCAATTAAAAAAAAGTCCTATTTATGTGTGGAAAGAACAAACTCCTCTCTTTCTAACGTGTCCAATATCAGATAAACTATCATCCGAAATCAGATAAACTGAAGATGAGATATAGAGTTTCAAATAAAGTGTATTTTCGTGGGTTAAAAATTTTGAATCCACTCGGAATGGGAATTTTTTTTGTTTCTTTTTCGATGATATTTTCAACATAAATGTTTTTAGATGTTCTGAATCAAAATCATATTTGGCGTAAACATCTATAATACTAGTTTACTTACTAATATAAACATTTTTTAAAATTTATTTGACCGAAAAGCAATTATTTTTTTACATTTGTATTTTTCCTTTAATATGCTCTGAAAATGAAATGTTTTTTAAAAAATACATGTCGATATAATTTTCTAAACACGAGGTATAAAACCAATAGTTTCAGTGTGTTTTTTCACTCCAATCAATAATTTTGGGAGTATTTGGGAGACATTGTTGAACTAATGAAGAGAAGAAAATAGAAAATATATTGATGATGTTTACATTCAAGCATAGGCAGTGGCTCAAAAATCAAATATCCAAGAATATATAGTTGCCAAACGGAACAAGCTAATTACACTCGATGAGTAATTACAGTCACATGAGCTAGAGAGTACAACATTGTATCGGTATATATTTCTATGTTAGAAAATATAATTCAAGACCTCCTATCACGATTTACATCTGATGTTCTTGATGTGCTAAAATTACGGATGCTAAGATTTCTTAAGAATGAAACTTCGAGCAGAACATCTCACTGAAAGACCTTAAGGAAGGTAAATAAGAAAAATGGAGTGAAGTTGTCGAAAAAAGCTCTGCATGCAATATAAATATGTGAAAGAGACATTTATTCCACAGTACAGACTGTTGAAACTGCTGGGTACACTTCCAGTAAGTTATGCCCCAGCTCAGAAAAATCTTTTTCTACTCTGCGCCTTATCAATACATGGTTAACGACTACCGTGACATAAAGCAGATTTAGTTGACATCCGCATAATGGTACAGAAGGATCAATCTAATTAGGGATTGATAAATTATTTGCCACTTCTATAAATTTGTTTAATTGAAAACTAGTTTTGAATGTTATACATTTATTCTCAGTTCTCAAAAAATTCAAAAATAAGCAATTCAAAATATAGTTTGGTATTATTATACATATTAAATTAGATTAATATAAATCAGTATTACAAAACATTTATGAATTATGAATTTAATTAACACAAGAAATTAAATACATGTTGGTAATCACCAAGGTTTAAATGGATTATATCAAACTGAAAAGTTTGTAACGGTTTCTTCTCGCATCGAACTAACAATGAACGAAAGGTTGGTAGCATGTTTTTAGGTAAACGGTTCAAGGATCAGGGTTTTTCCAGTAATGCCGGTGAATAATTATTTTTTCTGCTATAGATGGGAATAAATTTAAGATTGGACTATTGGAGATATTTATTTGGTCATTTAAGCAAATGACAAGCAAAGCACAATCTGGATTGGATTTGAAGGATTTTATTATTTCAAGTGCTTCATATATACTTATTTTGATGCTGTTTTCAACGTGATGTTTTAAGTTAACTCCTGACTCTTAGATGAATTTATAATTATTTTCATTTAAATGAATTGCAACGTTGGAATTATCTGTCTTATTATCATATGCACGTATATGTTCCTTTAGCGATCTTCCAGTTTTTCCCGTGTTTTTGGCTGCACAATCATTACAATTTAGTTCGTATACTCCGTTTTTTTTGGAAAGGGTCTATTTTGTCTTTAGAAGAAGAGAAATATGAGGATAGGGTTTCTTTCTATTTTAAATGCAGGATTCAATCCTAGTTTTTTCAATTCATTTCCGACTTTGGTGGATATAGGGCCGTAATATGGAATCAAACCATAATGTTTCGGGATAGGCCAATCTTCGGCGGTTGTTGAATCGATATCATTAATTGTCTTTTTTTGAATTTGTTTTTTTTTTAAATATGATTGATAGTGGTTTTGTTGTACCCGTCATTTTTTGCTATGGAATATATTATTTCAATTTCTTTATTATAGTTCTTTTTAACTCGTATTTGATGTGTGGATGGAGATGAGGATGCCACAGGACTGGAATATGGCAGTGTTGTGCCCAATACATAAGAAGGGAGACAGATTAAACTGAGAAAACTATAGAGGGATCGCTCTATTGCCCACTGTTTACAAGGTACTTTCAGTCGCAATAAATATGAGAATTATGGCATGGGCTGAAAGAAATATTGGCGAATACCAAAGTGGCTTCCGACCAACTAGAAGCACAACTGATCATATCTTCTCCATACGTCAAATGCTAGAGAAAGCATATGAATACAATGACCTCAAATGAATACAAGCATATGACCTCTTCATAGATTTCTGCCAGACCTACGATAGTCTTGACAGAAATCAACTGCTCGAAGTAATGAAAACTCTAGGGGTCCCAGAAAACTAGTCGGATTAAGTGCGATGACCTTCGAAAACACCAGATGTAGCGTAAAAATCCAAAATATGCTATCAGAAGAGTTTGAGGTGGAGAATGGTCTGCGCCAAGGAGATCCCCTCTCACCTGTATTATTTAACATAGCACTCGAGTAAGCTGCGAGATCAATCAGGACCAACCCAGGAGGAACGATATGTAACAGGATGACCCAACACCTAGCGTATGCTGATGACGTAGTGATATCAGCAAGGTCAAAAGCGGCGCTTTCAGGAGCTTTGCAGGAATTTGAAGAAGCTGGGAAAAAATTGGGTATGATGATAAATAAAGAAAAAACCCAATACATGGTTTCCACAAAAAATGATGGGCAGGAAGAGCAGAGTCATGTGCAACTACTCCACCACACATTTAAGAAAGTGGAGAGCTTCAAGTATCTGGGGGCTTTAGTGACACGAAAGAATGACATCACTGCAGAAATTAAAGCAAGAATTTCAGCAGGCAACAGATGTCTCTTTGCATTGCGTAAAGCATTAAGATTTCGGAACTTGTCACGGAAAGCAAAATTATTGATTTATAAAACAATCTTAAGACCGATTGTCACGTACGCTGGTGAAACGTGGGTCCTGACCCACGAATGCGAAAAGATGCTGCAGATCTGGGAGAGGAAGGTGCTCCGGCAGATATTTGGGCCAGTATGTAATGAAGGCCAATGGAGGTCAAGAAATAATAGAGAGCTTCGGGACCTATACAATGAACCAGACCTAGTCACCTATATCAAATCAACCCGTATAAGATGGCTTGGGCACGTAGAAAGAATGGGAGAAGATAGGTACCCGAAGAAACTATTATATGGCAAACCAGGAGGCAAAAGAAGAAGAGGAAGGCCCAGACTGCGATGGCTGGGTGATGTGGAGAGCGATCTGCAGAGGATGGGAATCAGACAGTGGAGAGGTCGAGCTGCTGACAGGGAAGACTGGATAGGCGTTGTTGCGGAGACCAGGGCCCTACAAGGGCTGTAGAGTCATGGAAGAGAAGAGAAGAGAGTTCTTTTTATTTAATGGTATGTTCAAAAGTCGTTAAATCGTGCTATGAAAGGCTGCGAGTTTATGTGCTATCGGTCTCCTAGCTCCATTGTTTATAACGACATCCGTGTGGGTTTGTTTTTTACTGAGATTTCTAAATCTAAAAAGTTTATGGTTTTGTTTTTTTTCCAGTTCTACTGTGAAATTAATCGAGGGATGAATTTCGTTTAATTCCTTTAAAAAAATATTTATTTGTCTTGTCGTACCAGACCATAGGCATATTATGTCATGTACCAACATGTATTTGATTTCTTGTGTTAATTAAATTCATAATTCATAAATGTTTTATAATACTGATTTATATTAATCTAATTTAATATGTATAATAATACCAAACTATATTTTGAATTGCTTATTTTTGAATTTTTTGTGTGTTTTTAGAACTGAGGATAAATGTATAACATTCGAAACTAGTTTTCAATTAAACAAATTTATAGAAGTGGCAAATAATTTATCAATCCCTAATTAAAGCAGATTTATTAGATTAGCTGTGCTGGATATCCATCTGAAAACGATTTTCAAAATCTTGTTATCAGAGAATAGTCTTTTAAATGTTTTTAACATTTTGGCCAAGTAAATTTTTTTCTTAAAATTGTTAACTTAAATTAAGTAATAAATTACCAAATATAATTATATATTGCCAATTGTAATTACATTTTTTATTCATTAAAATATATCTACTAGTAGCTATCAGATAGAAGGGAAATTAACCTTGGCTCTCCTTGTGAGAAATCGATCTTCGAAATCGATTATATAATTGTCAATTGTCATTACATTTTTATTAATTTAAATAAAATAAGTTTGTTAAACTTCTTTGGCTTTATTATTTTTTTAATCTGATGAAAATTCAAAATTTATCAAATGGTCTAGAGGTAAAGTCGTTGGACTCATAAATGGAATCCTAATCAAGATCACAATAGTTTCAAATCGGTTCAAACAGCACCATTTGTCATTGGTTTATTAATTACTGAAATATCCTCCTGACACAGGATAAGACAACACCAACACATAATAATCATTCTTCCCATCTTCCCTTATAAATATTCATTGCAAATTAAAAATTATTGGTGCCTCAAAGGAAAAATATACCCAAGCATTAAAAAATACCAAATAAATTGATGGCATAATCCTGGTCTTCCAGATACTGTGGTCATCCTGATAGTCCTCCCCCCTTAAAACTACCGCTGGATCCTCCTGATAGAAACAACGAAATTGTATAGATTATTGCACGATTTTTCATCTAATTGATCTTAGCGAAACCGTAGATTATACATGATCTCAATTTTGCGATATTAACAGGTTTATACTAGGCAGCAACGACGATTGGGGTATGATAACGAATCATAAAACAGGTTGGATATTTTGGTAACGGGTATTCTACTACAATTTACATGCTCGGTTATTTTATGTACTGAAATATTTTAATTGACTTTCTATGGATAAATAATCACGTGTTTGGGATTTATTTTTGTTTTTATGAAATTTTTAACAATTCGGTAAATATTCCTTTCCCCTATTCAGCTGATTTATCATCTAGCCAGATTAGTTATATTATAAAATATGGTATAAAAATCTTAGTCATGAAATAATTACCTAAGGTACTTACATTTTTAAAACATAAAAATGAATCATTTTCAAATTATATAGATTCAAAAATTTCAGAATTGGATGAATAAGTAATTGTTAACAAAAATTTATTTACAGGCGTTGGAAATATAATTCTTAGAAAGTTTTTATTAGAGATAATTAACTATTTTATTAAAGGGCAAATTATAACTTCCAGGTGTAATCTTCTTCTTTATTTCATCAACGTTCGGGGAAATATTTCCGCATCATCAGAATTTTCTTTACTAAAATTAACAATTATTACATCTATCAACATATTTCATAATTATAATTTACACATTTTCCAGCATAACACACACATAAGCCATATTAATTATTTAATATTATATCTAATTTAACAATACCTTTTCTGTTTATTCCTCTACCATTGTCCATAATTAATCTGCTTATGCGTATGTTATGCCGGAAAATGTATATATTATAATTATGAAATGTGTTGATAGATGGAATAATTGTTGAATAATTTTAGTAAAGAAAATTCTGATGATGAGGAAATATTTCCCCGAAACGTTAATGAAATAAAGAAGAAGATTGCACCTGGAAGTTATAATTTGCTCTTTAATAAAATAATCTCAGGAACTTCTTAAGAAATTATTAGAAAGAAGACAAGCAATAGTATTTTAACTATAAAATAAATTTGGAGGAATGAGATGGTCCAGGAGACGGTCAAAAAGAATGGATCACAAATAGTAAAAACTATTTATTAAAAACTGACGTTTCGACCCATTTTGCAGGTCTTCACCAGGGCTGAATAAAGAAGATACATTTATTTTTATATATCAAGGTACAAAGATAAGACAATGATAAATACAGTGAATGTTATTAAAATTGACTAAGTAAATTATTAAAAAGACATAATGAGAAAAAATGAAAACAGTGATGCATTTGTAAAATGTTATAGTATTAAACTGATAGAACAATAACAACAACTAAAAATAAATTATTTTATATTAATAGCTTAAACTGATTATTGATAAAACTGACTATTAATGATAATAGATAAACTGATAGAGAAATGACAATAACTAAACAAATTAAGAACAATATTAAATAAGTAAAAAGGAAAATACTAATAAATAAACAGACAAAATTGAGTACCTTGAAGCTCAAATTCAATACCTTGAGCTTGCGCTTTATTAATAATCAGTTTAATCTATTAATATTAACTAATTTATTTTTAGTTGTTGTTATTACTCTATCTGATTAATCTTATAAAATTTTACAAATTCATCACTGTTTTCATTTTTTCTCTTTTTGATTATTTACTTTGTCAACTTTAATATCATTCACCGTATATATCATTGTTTTATTTTTGTATCTTGTTTATTATATCCCGTTCACTCTAAATTTCTAATACCATCATAAAAAAGGATTATTTTCTATTAAATTCCTTACTGTTCGTCGTACTCATAGCACCAGTGGTCTTGGTACAGCATCCAGGGGCAGTAATAGCAGCCTATACGGACGATATCGGCATCTAGCCACCAGCGTCAACGCCAGCAGGGCCCTCGAGAAGGCCCGGGCAGCATCAGCGGCCACAGTGGAAGACCTCAGATTGAACGGCATCAGGGTGATTCCGGCGAAGACGGACGCCATCTTGATG
Organism: Rhaphigaster nebulosa; assembly: GCA_948150685.1. Lineage (NCBI taxonomy): Eukaryota > Metazoa > Arthropoda > Insecta > Hemiptera > Pentatomidae > Rhaphigaster > Rhaphigaster nebulosa. The sequence goes on from OX411306.1 coordinate 197,390,088, forward strand.
TCCTTTCAGAAAAGGAAGAAGCCACCGCCCAAGAAATTCAAGATGGAAACAGCAGACCGGCCTCTCTCGAACTCTATTCTCTGCCTTGGCGTCACTTTAGACAGACACCTCACCTTATACAGCAACGCCAGAGAGAGAATCAAGCTGGTCCGGCTGAAGTCGCATAGGCTTTACTGCCTGCTCACATCGCCGCAGCTCTCACTTCGGCTGAAACTGCAAATTCACAAAACCATTATAAGGCCAACCATGCTCTACGGTGCGCCGCTGCTCCAACACATGTATAAATCCACCTTACAAAGACTGCAGAGCTTCCAGAACTCCGTTCTTCGGTGGATCGTCCATGGGACTTCACTCCAACGAACGAGAAACGCTACCATCTATGAGGAGCTCCAACTACCCTCAGTGCCGGAATATATCAGCCGGAGGCATATCAAATTCTTTAATGGTCTGAAGACCTGTGCCAACCGGTTCAGAGACATCGTCCCACCACCCAGGCCTGGGAGCTGGCCGGGCTTTGTTCCTTTGGTCTGGACTCTGCTGTCTAAGCCCAAATTTTATTCCTTAACCAGCAGAATGGTTTCTCCCCATTCTCTACAAATTAGTGAGGGCCAATGCCTGCATGTGAAACTCCTGCATGCAGCGGACATTTAAACAGCTTTGCCTTGGAATACCTTCGGGTAATATGAACAGATTGTTCACTTATGTATGTAATAGATATTTTTTAATAAATGGAGGATAAGAAAAAAAAATTAAATTCCTATAACAAAATAATTACGTTACGGATAATCTGGGTTTCAAATTTGGTGGATCCGGACAAGCGGGGTTCTACTGTGCCATTATTTTTTTTGCAAAATTATAGAAAACATATTTTTCTGTGATGGTTTCTATTTTACCGAAATAAGAAATCAGATAAAATAATCATGCACCTGTTTAAAGGATAAACAGAAAATGTAGTAAAGGTTTTATATCGAATAATCTCTCGGTGTAAACATGTAAATTTACACAATCTAATAGAAATTGTAAGAAAACTATAAATGTGAAAGCAACCAAAAGCATGGCTATTGATCATTGGGAAATCACATATCTATAATCCGTATGGATTAATGTTTGAATAATTTATGTTTTTTAATCGTGAGGATCAATTTGTATAAGTATGAAAATCCCACTAATCTACATACAGCGTACCGTATCTTCCCCCTGAAGATCATTCTTCCGATAAAATCGAGTGCTATCAATATTTATCAGAAACCTCCTAGCCTGAACGAGTACAGTGGGTGTCATAACCGGGGGTGAAAGGCTTTCGGCGATGGTGATCAAGTAAGTTATATCTCATATAAGCAAAGTTCCTTACAGATTAGTAATTCGAGCTGAAATTTTGAAATATAAGTATGAGCCAAATATTAACGATTATCGGTATTGGTCAAGCAAAATCTTAAAGATTAAAAATTGTTTGAAAAAAGTTTTTCAGCTATAGCTGTCTAAGGGTCATTCTCAAATATACTGTCGTTCCCGAAATCTGATCAAAAAATATTCATGTTCATGGAAAGTAACTTTGGATCCTATATAAGTGTTATATTGAAGAGTGCAAAAGCTGACTGGTTTGCGAGTTTTACAATTTTTTTTTTTCATCTAAAAGAGTTCAAAATCTCACTTTCAAGTTTTTCATAAGGTTATATCAGAATTTTAAAATTATTATATTTCAGAAAATTATCATCCCTTATATACTTGATCAATTTTACTCAACCATTTATGACAACGTTTCGGACTAATCTTTGCCCATTTTCAAGTTCATCTTTATCTGCCACTTTTACATCAATATTTGTCAAATATGTAACATTATTATCCCATTACTCCATATAAGCATAAGTGCCCTGCTCCAATAGCTCACTCGTCAGCAATCATTAGTTGATTACGTGTTCACTGCACTGTGTTCTACCATCGTACCGAGGGTTGGTGCTGGTGATAATACAGGGAATAGGTGTTTAGTATGATATTTTAGTGAGTCCAAAAAATTGATATGCCTCCGCTTGATGAATTCTGATACTGTTGGAAGTTCTAGAAATGGTGCGGAGGGATAGTGGCTTCTCCTTCTTCAGCAACATTGTAGGTCCATCTTTCTTAACATGGTTTTACGATTTTTCAATTTTCTAGGTACTTTAAAAAAAACCTTTATGTCACGAGAGTTACGCATTAAAAAATTGTTTTCTTGATTTTTCCCATTTTTTTTTTTTTGCGTTATTACCTAGTAGGACTAGTTGCCGCTGTGCGATGGACTCCAAGTAATCAAAAAATATATTTTTGATTTAAAGTAGTTAGCGAAAATTTTCGAAATTCACTTTCGAGAAAATGTAATTTGCACAAACTTTTCTCAAGAAATTTTGTTTACAAACTTATTTTTAAAAATTATATATTTCAAAATGCACCCTTCTTTGACACAAACTGAATGCTGATTGAGGGCTTAAAAAAATATTGGAAAAATGAAGAATATAAAAGCTTCTGGAAATCTCCGGACAACCAAAGTGACAGTTATGACTCTAAAAGCTTTCAATGCGATATAAAATGCATTTCCAGGAATTGATTTCCTCCAGAGTCCCAAGTTTTCTAAAGAGGAAATAAAAATGACTGGTTCATTAGAAAATTATTTTCATTCATGATTCATTAATTTCATCATGAAAAATTAGAATTTCAACTGACACAACCAAATAAAGATATAAAATGCTAGTGTTAATAGTATTAATTAGATAAAACAAACAATGTTAATTTGCGTTTTAGTTAGAATCTTTTGTTAGTATAAAACAAACTAAATTAGAAAGTAAATCTAAATCTGTTCAATTTAATGTAATTGTAATTTACTATATTTAGACTTAAAAGCATTATTTATCAAAATGTATTATTTTAGTTATGTGATGAATATTAACATCAAATAATATTGTTACAGAAAGGAGATATTTTCCAACTATTTTACTAATACCGAAAATGCAAAAGAAGATGAAAAGAACGAAAGCAACACGCCTAAAAATTCGTGAGTATTTATTATAAAATAATAAAAATGTTTTAAAAATAATTGGATTTTTGAGCAGCAAACATGTTATTTAAATATTTTTTTAAGCATTAATAACTAATTTAACCATAGTCCAAATAATATCAAGGAATTATAAACACTATAATCAAATTTATCTTCAGATTATTTTTTTATTCGCCTAATTTCATTATTTAATTTTGAATGATTATTAATTTATTGTTCAATACTTATACAGTTATTTTCGGTCGAAATGGAAGAAAAATAAGATATATGTATTATTATTTTTTTCTAATTAATACTACTATATATATGCCTACATCTTAGGGTGTTAAATGATTTTGATTAAATATATATTCTAGGATTTCACTCAGAAATTAAATATATATTTTCGATTTTTTTTTGTGAAAAATATTTATATCCGAATTAAAATTTACTGTAATTGATATAAAAAATTCAAACTAAAAGTTGAAAATGAATTGTATATTTGTTATTAACAAGTAGCTGATGAACAAAATAAAATCGTTTTAACTGTCTACCAGAATGAATGACAATTAATAAAATTATTCGTTAATCAAAGAAAGTAGACACGTGCTCGAGCGTTTCATCAAAGGAGCTCAGAAAAAATAACATGATGCAACTGCTTTATTCTATCGCGAGTAGATTAAGAAGATTTATGAAAATATATAAACATTAAAAAATAATTGGTTTTTCTTATAAAAATAATTCCAGTGAATACCAGTTCTAGAATTGAATACAAAGCAGTTAGTTTAGCACGAAAAGCGCTAGTGAGTGCTAATGAGGCGACCTTCAGCTAATTTCAAATACAGACACTGAAAATGCGACTCGAGTAAAGTTGTACCAATTTCTTTATTATGTTGATATAGGTACTGCTTCTGACTGGACTACCACGATCTTAGTTTCTAGTTTGAATTATTATTTAGTGACTTTTAAATAACCAGGAGTGATTGTGATAAAAAGAAAGCACTTGGGAGGTCGAAAGATATGGTATATGGTCATATGGTAATCACCTTTGTTTACCCACACCATCTAAGATGATGCAATAGTTGTTTATATGTATGGAAAGAAGAAACTCCCCTCCTTTTATCAAGACCAACAACGTCGATGTCGGGTAAAGTAATGAGGAGATACAGATCTTCAAACTCAAACATAATTTTGTGGCTTTAAAAATTTTGAGCATTGGTGTGCTGAATCCAATTCCGCAATCACTTTTGGTCTGAAAAATCTATGAGGCTAGTTTACTTAATGATTTAAACAAATTTAAAAATTTGTTTGGCCAAAAATCAATTATTTTTCAATGATTAATTTTGTCTTTAATATACTTTAAAAAATAAATGTTTAGCTAAAAATCTCATGTTGATATAATTCTTCAAACACGAGATATAAATTAAAGCATTTTCAGTATGTTTTATTTTTTTCTCGGTTCCTAAGGCCCATTGGATGAAACGGAAGGATATGGGTCAACTTTTTTCACCCAAAAATTGTTGATCGAAATTGACGACGGACACACCGTGTAATCCCATTGTTAGTTCCGTTTAAGACCCATTGGGATTAAGAATCTGTGCCCCAAGGGGTGGCAATAGCTGGCCATACACGAACGGATACTTTAGACGGGTCATGGATTTTTCATTAGTTAGTCATGTACGTTTGGTATTTTTAGACGGGCCAAGTCTACGGATTTTTCTGCAGGTTAGTTGGCAATTGACTAGAAATACGCCGATTTTGCCTGCTGAAAAAAACTTAGTATATGCCTAGCTAATAAGGACAGACTGGGTGTCCTTTTCTTCTAAGTTATTATAAGGCGTGAAAGACGTTTTTGTTTTGTTGTCTCTGCTGATATTCTCTCGCCGTGTACATATGACGATGTAACACTGCCAATACAATTCATGACCATATTATGATATAATGTTATAAATAACCCATATTGGAGAATTGTTCGATTAACCATTTTCAACTAAATATAACATAGTTAATAAACCAGAAAAACAAAGTTATATTTTTATGCTTAAAAAATGTACAAAGATTATTTTATATAAATAAACTTTGAGCTATTGCTTTAAATTATGATGAATTTGCAAATTTTAAAACATGTAGTTCAAACTTTTCTATTATCCTTTTAAATCTTTGTTACAGCCAATTTAATTTCCTCTGACAATGGATAATACCAAACACAAAGCTTTTAAAACCTCATTTAATTGCAAACATATTTTTGCAAACACACCATAACATGCATGTTAAAGAAAATAAAAGTGGATGTTCACAATTTTTTCATATGAAAGAGCCACTGATATATTTCTTATTAAAGATGTTAACAACAATCTTTGAAAGAAAATTAAGACTTTTGTTTTTAACAAATTGTTTAACGAAACGCCATCTTAATAAAGGATTAAGAACCTGTAGTGTTGTAACTGAAAAGGTATTTAACCCATATGAAATCAAATAGATCTAAATTAATTTAAACACTTCATTTTTAGTACGATTCCTGAAATACCGGTATAAGAAAATATAAATTCGAATGTATGACCATAGAAATTCACAGGTAGTGTAGGATGAATGTGCTTAACACGTTAAAAAAAATATATTACAAATAAAGCCTATTATACAATATCTGAAAATCTTAAAAAAAATTATAATAATAATAATTAGAACAGGAATTTTTATTGATAACCGAATATGGTTTTTGTTTAACCTTAATTCGTCATATAATTATGTAATCATTAATAGTGCAAAATAAATCGTAATATTAAGTATTGAAAACGTTGGTTAACGTTGTCTATCAGGTTCTTCAACCATTTCTAAAATTAAAGGACGATTCGCTTTTATTTATTTCTTAAAAACTATATCTGGCTTCTTTTAAATACTATTTGTTTTGATAATAAAAAATCACAATCAAAAGGACCACTTCAAAGATTTTAGTAACTCTAAAAATGCCACTTTTATTCTTTCTTCTTATGCATTTTTTTCAGCAATCTTCTCGCGATTTTGAAATTCTTATTTTATTCGAAATCGTCTCGGAACTTTTTGTCGAGGTCAGTAAAGCAGTTGTGGAAAAACAAGATGTTTAGATATGAAGCTAGCAGCAAAAGCAGAAAGTTGAGGTGAGAAGTTATAACGGACCCAAACAAAAACAAAATGTGAAGAAGTCGTGTTTTTAAAAAAATCTTAATTAACAAATAATCACCAAATGTAATAAAATCTATAAGGTCATAGGACCTAAGGAAGCTGAAGGTTCAATTCTGATAACACCAACATCTGCCCCCATACCTTTACACCCCGATTTTGCTACTAAGGAAACGCAGTTTCCAAAAAAATCGTCGATGGCGGAGGACAAAAGCAGTTAAAATCCGAATCATTGCCGACGATTATTCGATTTAATTCAAACTGAGGCAAAATCAAAAAGAATTCGTTTGTTTTAAGAAGCACTTCGGAAACATCGACCGTCAAATCTTATCAGCAAACCATTGGTCATAAACATCATATAGTCTGTACAGTGCCAGATCTAACGAAATTTTATTCAAAGGTTAAGTAAACAATTATTTACTTCTACTTTTTGATGGTATTACCCTCAATTCAATCATTAAAATAAGTTAATGTTAAGTTATAAAGCAAAAATCCTAGTTCCAGCACTGGTTCTGTAAAATGTTAAAATATTAACTCCCTTAGTTTTAGCGCTTCTCTTGTAAACATAAAAGTTCACATCTACTAATCTAAAGAGCTCAAACAACCTAAACATGTAGACAGTATAAGAGCCAGCGAAAACGGATCTAAAGATAATAAAATATCTTGAGTTCACGAATGTCGACAAATCAGATAATAACAATTTAATAATTTCCGCATCCTTTCCCCAATAAGAAGAAAACGCCATAGCCAAGATAGGGTATAGAAAGCTGGGTACGCACTTGTAACAAACTGCTGCTCCGTTCCATCGTACTATACCACCGATCCGAACATTGTTCAACAAAACAAAACAGCGTTTCGAGCATCGTTCGATACTCTCGTATCGATCAGGCGTTATACTCCCGTATCAGGCGATAGGTAGAATAGAGCGTTCTTCTGAAGTTGTGTTTGAGTTCCCGCCCTGAATCATTCATGACATCTCAGCAGCAAGTGTCAGCCGCGCACATTTTGATCGATTACGTTTTGAAAAAAAAAAAAGAAAAACGCGTTGGTGGGGATTTCATCTTTTTCCCATTCCGTGTTTAATTAGCCTTTTCTATCACGGAGAAGTAACCAACCATGCCCAAACACAAACTGATATATTAATGAAAATTCACAGAACATACAAGAGGGCGGGAGAGGGGAATTCGAACGGAACGGTGCACCTTCGATCCCATCCACACTAGTCTCACCCCGTTCCAAACATTTCTTTGATGCGAACGTAAAAAACTGCCAACGGAGAGATCGGCCCCGATACGTTTTTCCGAACATTATTTCTTTGAAGTTTGTTCGTTGATCCTGAGATTTGTTCGGTTCAGAGGAACGGAACGGCAGTTTCTTACAAGTGCGTACCTAGCTTTACAGCCAGGAACGTTGTCATTGGGGGAAGTGAGAGTGGAGTATGAGGGATTTCACCCTCCCTTTAATAATTTGGAAACCCAAAATTTTGGCCAATTTGACATTTGAAAATCTGCTTCAAACAGCTAAAGTTGTGGGAAAACATTTTACCCAAAGATTTGCTAAAATTTAAAACCAATACCTTTTAAGTTAAGAAATTGAGATATTATGGATACAAGGTTGTATTTGAACAGAAAAGAAAATTAATGTTGTCAAATGTCAACATTTGCTGGTAAGCTTAAAGTTCAAATCCAAAAGAGCTAGGAAAATTAAAATATTTCATAATATAGTTGGAAAAATTAAAACATACAATATGTTTGGAAAAATTGGAGGGAAAATGTGCCACCTCTTTCTCCGATAAATTGTTTACAATTCATTTACATATACAAAATAAATAAATAAATCCAAAAAAGCCACTTCTGATCAAAGGAAGTTATAGTTATAATTGCAATTTTGTGGTCTATATATCTAAAACACTCTTTCTTGGAACACTCGGCTTTCAACTAACTACTAAAGTACTAAAGTTCTTTAAAAATGTTAAGTAGGTAGTTTAGAAATTATAAACATGGAACAAAAACGGCGAATATTACGGAATATTTTTTAAAACTATTTTTTTAAATTATGAGCGTAAATAATGAGTGAGATTTCAAAAAATTGTTTTGTTTCCAATGACCAGACATTCTCAACTTTAGGAAGTCGAGGAGTTAAAAATTCAAGAAAATGTATTTTTCAACAATTTTCAAGCTTTTAATATCGTTTAAAAACTAAGAATCTATAGCATAACAACTAAAAATAAAATAAAAGTAATTTTTAAAGAGATTCTTACAGATAACAGAACATGATTTTTTATCCATAATTTGTCTCATAACTGTAAAAATAATTAATACTGCGAAATAATGTGTTATCATTACTTTAGAAAAAATAAATAAATTGAAAAAAATATATAAATAATGAAGCTTTAATAATTAAATGTTAATTAGCACATATCACAACGATATACAATCTCATCTCAAGATGCATTGAAAAAAAAAATTGTATTTGAAAAACTTATCTCTTTTCAACTAATGAGTTATCCATTCTTATTTACATTGACATGGTAATAAAGATTCAAAATAAAAACACATTGGCAATTAAAATCCCATATATTTTGATCTCGAATATTCAAAATTATCTTAATCTGAATCAACAATTTTTATAAACATGTTTGTTTAGACAAATGTTTACATGCAATACATTTGGAAGCTTGGTATTTTCATATGCTATTGTTAAATGTTACATTAATTATTAATTAATTAATTAAAACTGAAGGATAAGAAAATTAAGGCTTTATTAAATCGTTGTATTGATTTACTACTCATATTTTATTTTTTATTTGTTTAGACCCTAGTGGGATATGGGTTTGATATCGGGTTTTAAGAATGTGGGTGGGACGGGATCCCTTCAGGTGCATATGATGTGTTGCAAGTGAATTATCAGGAGTTTGAAATTTTCGTGAATTTAATGGGGATTGGGAATGTTTTTCTGGTGATGGGGTTTACTGATTGTCTTGTTTCAATCCAGTTAGACAGTAGTCCTGATTCTACGAAAAAAATTGTTCATATACGTACATAAAATGTGAAGCATGAATCTTGATAAGTACATTGTTTGAAAATCGAACAAATATGCTTAAAAAAGTCTATAGTAAATATTTATATTTATAATATTATGAAATGTTATAAAGAAAGGAATGAAATACAAATATAATAAATGATATGGATTTATAAAGTGATTTGTGAAATAAATGATAACTTACACAGAAGCATTATTTCCTTGCAACATAGTTGAAAGTATGTTTGCCTAACATAAAATGACCGATTATTTTTGGCACAAAAGAAGTACGCTGGCAGCCCGAGATTGTAGAATTAGATGTGCCATATATTTAATAAACAAAAGATTAAAGTTGATTTTAAATTAATTTTGAAGAAGTTATATTAATTTAAAATTAAAAGAAACACAAAAATTTCAACTTTTCATTTTTGTAACAATAATAATTAATATCCTTTGGAAAGTAATTATTCATTGAGCTCATGCCGGCACAATTGTTTGCTCTTACTAATGGGCCGTCCCCAATTCTCTCTATTAGGCTACAGAGGACTGTCTCGATAATCATATTCTTTCTGAACATGCCCAAATTGAACGACACGCAGAACACTCCTAGTCCTAATCGTTTGAATTCAAAATACGCTCAGTCATATTGGCACGGACGCTGTTTGTGATATAATGTTGTCTTGAGAGTTATCATTTATTTCAGCACAAGAATGTCTATAAATTTGCATATAATAATCATAATAGTTTTTATGTTTTAGGACTACAAAATAATGCAATGAAGTACAAAACGAGTATAAGTATATGCTTGTAAATGAAGAAGATTAAACAGTACAAAACTCCACCTTATCTAATACCTTTTCCTTATCTCTGCCATTCGAAATCTGGTCTCGACTGTCAGGATAATATATTTATTTGTTATCGGTTGAATTAGGATCATCGGGCTCAACGTTTATTTAATCCTCATTGCTCCTGATGCTATGAAACCTTTGTCGTCATCGGTTTCCGAAGTAAGGGAGGATGTTTTAAATAAGGAAGATGTGATTTAGAGGACACAAATTGGAACACATTTCATAATCTTATTATTGAATAATAAGCTCAAATTATTGCAGTGGCATTAACAGCATCAGACGTCAAACAAGTGTGAGCAGCAGAGCTTCGTCAGTAAGGTCGTATTTCACTAAAATACAAAATTGAAAATATCCAAATTGCGGGGATGGGAGAAAAAAGTTGAAACCCTTAAAAGGCACTTCTCTAACACCAACTTAATTCATATAAAAGTTTTCAACCCTTTAACTCAAGTTGGAGGGGTTATGGACGTGCACGAAACCTGCTAATGTCGTAATAGTGGCCGAAATTTTGACTTAAACTTAATCCCAATTCTATTTGGGATTAGTATTCTGACTAGGCAGTGTTCTGCCTAGAAAAGAACTATACATAACGAATTTCAGCTCATTTGAACAAATGATGGCCGCTGGAAGTGCCCAAATATATATACATATATATACACATATTTTCTCCCGCTACATTTGGGCACAACAAAGCTGTCCGAATCTTTTTCATTTACGTCTTTAGAACAGACGAAACTATAGCTGAGGTCATCCTGGAAAAAGTCGAAGGAATCTTAAACGATTCCGATTCCCAAAGTTGGACGACAAAGAGGCAGCGGCACCACCCTTTGTCCAAAAGATAACTGCATTCGAGATAGTGCTGCGTTTCGTCTATTCGAAAGACGTAAATGAAAAAGATTCGGACAGTTTTGTTGATTGTGAACGAATTTTACACTGTATAACTTGTGAAAAAATAAGATTGTCGAATTAATTAAACCTAATTAACGTACATACCTTATTACTTGTGATTTTCTTATTTTTTATTTATAAGTATGTATAAGATATTTATAGTATGTATCTATTTTCTATATATTTGCTTCGTGGGGTTCCAACAAAATGAATTTTAATACTTTTAGCCAGGTTGGGTGGCAACTCAGAGGTTGGCAAAAAGGCTATATGCAATGGTTCTTATTGGCTGTATTAGATTATTCCAAACATAGCACTATAAGTATTAGATACTACCACTAATCATTCATCACATTTTTACCATCCTTTTATGACGTACTTTTGCACTGTAAGAGTTGGGAGTGCATTTTAAATCCGTTTAATAACCTCTAGAATACGGTTTTGGTGGTTTCGGTGATGGCTGATATACAGTGGAGTGTCACTAATACGAATATCAGAGGAAACTGAAAATTCTTCGTATAAGAGAGGGGCAGGTTTTGTGTTTTATATTTTTAAATAAAGAAATATTCTTGCAGCAAACAATCTTACAATTTAAAATCTTACAAAAAATAACTGAAAAATATTATGTAGGTCTATATATTAAAAAATATCTTATACATACTTATAAAGGAGAACAAAACTCGAAATTCTCAAATAAAAAATAAGAAAATCACAAGTAATAAGGTAGGTACGTTAATTAAGGTAGGTTTAATTAATTCGACAATCTTATTTTTTCACAAGTTATATATATGAACGAGTGTAAAACTCGTTCACAATCAACAAAACTGTCCGAATCTTTTTCATTTACGTCTTTCGAATAGACGAAACGCAGCACTATCTCGAATGCAGCTATCTTTTGGACAAATGGTAGTGCCGCTGCCTCTTTGTCGTCCAACTTTGGGAATCGGAATCGTTTAAGATTCCTTCGACTTTTTCCAGGATGACCTCAGCTATAGTTTCGTCTGTTCTAAAGACGTAAATGAAAAAGATTCGGACAGCTTTGTTGTGCCCAAATGTAGCGGGAGAAAATATGTGTATATATATGTATATATATTTGGGCACTTCCAGCGGCCATCATTTGTTCAAATGAGCTGAAATTCGATATGTATAATTGTTTTCTAGGCAGAACATTGCCTAGACAGAACACTAATCCCAAATAGAATTGGGATTAAGTTTAAGTCAAAATTTCGGCCACTATTACGACATTAGCAGGTCTCGTGCACGTCCATAATCCCTCCAACTTGAGTTAGAGGGTTGAAAACTTTTATATGAATTAAGTTGGTGTTAGAATATAGAATAACGCAGAAAGGCTTTCCAAGTATAAAATGAGTGGAGGGGGATGGGCACACACTACCCCCACTCTCATAGTCTACACGCAGCCCTCGGCTCTATAGGATCAAATACCCTTATCTATTTCAAATATCTCTAACTTATTTTATCACATAAAAGCATGCAGCTAACGCAGATTTGTCACAACTCATTCGGCTTTCAAAGAGATGTATATTTTGTCTGCTATAATTAAAATACAAAATTCTGAACTCTAATAGTGCCTACAAGTGATACAACAAACTACACCTTTTTTTTTGTTTTCAAATTTATTGACATGCTTATTATTATTAGCAATTATTTTATTGTGATTATTATTTCTGCTAATTTGTGATGTGATTCATATTACCGGGAATATATTCAATTATGTCTTGCACAAATGTTGAAAACAATGGCTCTAATTGTAACAAGTTTTCAACGGTGTCTTCTGAAAAAAAACTTAAGGAAAGTAAAATTGGAATTTAAAAAGATTTTTAATGAATATGTACCCAATATGTAGCAACCTAAATCAAAATCCGAATTGCTTGTTTCTGAATCCATCATGCCTATAACTTTTAATTTTTGGCTTCAAAATGGTTAATTTTTTCCTCGCAACTTCTTTTGTCCCCGAGTATACGAGTAAGTCCCCAAAAGGTTGATTTTGTCCAGGGGATGGTATTACCACTATTTGCGCTACCTTCGTGAAATTTCTTATGGACTATTGTTTTCCTAAAAATGTCAAACTGGCAAAGCACCTTGGGTTGCCACATCGTCCTCCTCGGCGATATAACTCATTTTTTAACCCACTTTTAAAATAAAACGACAATAAAATAACCGGAAAAAGCAAATAGACAATAGAGATCGGAGGTAGGGGAAAAGAACAACAAAATCACGTCAGAAACGCAGAAGAGCTGTGATGAGGGTGGGGTGAGTGAGCCCACATCCATATAGGTCTCTCTGTGTTATTCTGTCTCCTTGGGGCCAAGTGGAAATTAGACGCACGCCCCAACGAGCTCGGCCATCACAGCCTCTTACAAACAGCTAAAAAGTATAGATTTTTTTCCCGTGTTTATAAGAGGTTTTCAATCAAATTGTGAAAACATGAAATCAATGACGGCAAAAAGTCAGTTAAGAGGTAACTCATCCATAGGAGATAACAAATCTTAAAGTCAAAAAAATAATGATACTAAAATTTTTGCTTAAAATTAATCCGAATAAAAAAAATGAACAAAGAACTATTACGGTTTGGTTCAGAAAAAGGCGATTTCTCAGTCCTGGATTTTAAGGCTATTAGTGACAATTGTGATACCGAGTTAGCAGAAACAGCTTCGCACTGCTAAGTATTCATTACTAATGCATTTCTAAATAATTTGATCATATTTATAAAACTAAAATATTAAATAAGCTATAGGTGACATGCATGCAGCGGTAGCATTTAAAGGGTTTAATTTCAAAATCGTAAGAACATTATAAGAACATGACAAATAAACACGATAATCCTAGGTTTAAAAACAGCTAAACGTAATCTAGAAACGAAAGTTCAGAGATTCGGAGCAACATTGGATATTTGAGGATTATGATAATAAACTATCGAACCAATAATTGTTAATTTTTATATAACAACACTAGCACTGAAGTAGTCGGAGGCAAAAAGAACGTCCCCTCTTAATTTAGTGCAAGGATGATGATCATTGGAAAATTTAGAATGCTAATTTGGACTTTGTGAATGAATTTGGTAACATTTTAAAGTCACAAATGAATTGCAACTATGCCGTAGCGGATCCAGGATTTAATTTTGTAGAGCTAACATAGCAATGGGAAGGTCCTTCCCAGAGAATTTTTTTAATGTCACTGATCAAAACTGTGTTTTTTACACCGCTTGAAGCAGTGAAATTGAATAATTAGTAATACAGTTTTGGAGTTAATATTTTATTTATTTTTTAATAAGGGTATTTATAGTAACAATAATTAGGGATTGATAAATTATTTGCCACTTCTATAATTTTGTTTTATTGAAAATTAGTTTCGAATGTTATACATTCATTTTCAATTCTAAAAACACACAAAAAATTCAAAAATAAGCAATTCAAAATATAGTTTGGTATTATTATAAATATTAAATTAGATTAATATACATCAGTATTATAAAACATTTATGAATTATGAATTTAATTAAGACAAGAAAACAAATACATGTTGGTACTCACTATGTTACTACTTATGTTTTTCATCAACTCGTGGACTTCGGTGGTAAATTTATTCACGGAATTTTTGATATTAGGAAAACAATTTTTTTAAGAACAATCATAAACAAAATTAAGAACATAGTAATTCCGAATAAATCGAAATTAATATCATTCGAAGTCACAAGTATCCCACCATTAGAAAATTTTAGAACAGTTCATCTTCCGATCGAATCTATTCCCACTAGAAAAACTAGATCTTTACAATTTGATGTCTATTTACATAAACCATAATTATTTTCAATTCGATGGAAAATTCTTCAAACAGGAAGAAAGGTTACCGATGGGCTCCCCTCTCTCACCCCTTATGACAGAATTATTTATGGACAAATTTGAACAAAACATTCTTGACTCGTTAATTGACCCAAACAATTCTCAACTAGCTCAACATATCATATACTGATATCGGTATGCAGATGACATTATATGCCTATGGTCTGGTACGACAAGACAAATAAATAATTTTTTAAAGAAAATAAACGAAATTGGCTCACCAGTTTTAACCAAAATCTAGTAAATAAATTCATATCGATATAAAAGTCCTATTTACCAAATTTGAGATGTTTTACATTATATTTTAATATAATTTTTGATGAAAGTTTAATATGACCTTCAAGTAAAGTACCGCTTCCGGTTTTCCAATTTAGACCAAAATCTAGTATGTTATTTAAATCAATATACAAGTTCTGAATACTAAATTTGAGAAGTTTTGCATAGTATTTTAATACGTTTTTTAATGGAACTCGATTATGACCTTTAAGTAAAGTACCACTTTCAGTGATCAAGCAGTGACCAAAAACTAGATTTTATAATAATCCTAAATACCAAATTTCAACTTTCTACGGCAAACCGTTTTTGAGTTATGCGAAATACGAACATACGAACGTACGTACAGACGCCACGACGAAACTAGTCAAAATGGATTCTGGGATGGTCAAATGGATATTTCCGTCTAAATCTGAAAACCGAAAATTTTCGCGATTACAATACTTCCTTTACTTTGTACAAAGAAGTAAAAACAAATACAATAAAAGACAATTAATATCTATTCAACAATCTCGTAAGATAGGCCCATTCCAAAACATTATGTTTTGATTCCATATTAAGGCGCTATATCCACCAAAGTCGGAAATGAATTGAAAAAACTAGGAATAAACTCTGCATTTAAAATAGAAAAAAACCTATCCTCATACTTCTCTTCTCCTAAAGACAAAATAGACCCTTTCCAAAAAAGCGGAGCATACGAACTAAATTGTAATGCCAATACACGGGAAAAACTGGAAGATCGCTAAATCAGAGATTAAAGGAACATATACGTGCGTATAATATTAAGACAGAGAATTGCAACTTTGCAATTCATTTAAATGAAAAAAAGCATTAATTCATCAAAGACTGAGGAGTTAAATAAATACATCACGTTGAAAACAGCCTCAAATTAAATATATATGAAGCACAGGATTGGATTTGAAGGAAAAACCGGTCAACGTCGTGTTAGTGGCGAAATTTTGACTGAAATTTACCTCCACATCTAGAAAACAACCATTCATACAGAATTTCAGCTCATTTGGTACAAAGGGGGCTGCTGGAACTATCATGGCACGGCCGAAACTAGGATTTTTACCAGAGAAGGAAAGCTCAATTTTGCCGTCCCTTCTTTCTCCTTCCCCTCCTCTAATAATAGTCAACAGTATTATAGGCAGTATATTTCGAAAAAAAATAACATCACCTCTTAACATTAATATTGACAATACTAACAATATTAACATTGTATTGAGGTCAATACAATCAAAAAGCACAACAAATATTTGCTACTTAACCTAAAAATAAAATTTCGCCTTCTACATTCTGTCACCGGGACAAGTGCCTCCCTCCTAGTTCAGGCTCTGTATAATAATAATAATAATAAATTCTTTATTTATTCCGGGACATATCCCTTTAAAATAATATTACATGTAAAATCAGTAGAGTTTTAGAACCTTAGAGTAGAACAAAAAATAATATGATATTGAGTATGGTAAATAATAGCATTTATAGACAAATAAGAAAAAAAAATGAAATCATAATAAATAACATAGAAATAACTTTTAAACCTTTAAAGAAAAATAAACTCTTAGAGTTTAGAATAAAAATAAACTTGCAATATTAATATATTAAAAATAAATACAATAGAAGAGAATAAACTTATATTAATAATAAAAGTAATAATGTGCTAATAATAAAAAAATAATGTGTTAATACATAATTGGGTGCAAATTTTAGTTGAAAATAAGGAGTACCTATTTACAAATCTTTTGGAACTGCTTGGACCTGAAGTGACTGAATAGACGGGATTTAAAGGTGGGAAGAATATTGGAACAACGGATGGAAGAAGGAATGGAATTCCATAGGGATGAGGGTCGGATAAGAAAAGATCTATCAAAACCTGCGGATCGGTGGGCCGTTATATATAAATCTGAAGACCGAGAACGGGTATGGCCGGAATGAACAGAGGATTTGAATTGAAGGAGGTCGAAGATGTACGATGGACGGCGGGATTGGATGACTTGGTAGAGGAAGGATGCCAGGAAGTACTTACGACGGTAGGAAGGGTACAGCCACTTCAACTCTTCATAGGATCGGGAGACAGAAGCGTCCCTCGGGATTCCGAAGATAAATCGTACAAAGCAGTTTATCAATCGTTTTATTTTTGCCTCGAGGTCCCCAGAGACGCCCCCCGTACACCGTACAACAGTAGTAAAAGTGGGGAAATATTAAAGAAGTAACTAGGAGTTTTCGGGTTTCAAATGGGAATAGGTTATGAAGGTAATTTAGTCGTTTTAAGGTGGAAAAGGTACGACGGGAAGTATCAGAGACAGTGTTTTTCCAGAAGAGAGTTTGGTCAAAAGTGATTTCAAGATTTCTTATGGTTGGCTGAAACTTAATGGGATTATTATTTAGGAACAAGATTGGAATATGAGGAATAGTTTTAAGGAGGTGACGTTAACCTATTACAATTGCCTTTGTCTTCTCTGCATTCAAGTCCTCCTCGAGTCTTTTTGTGGCTAGTAATAGGTCAGAGGGCGGGAAGGACAAGTATATTTGGAAATCGTCAGCATAAATATGGTATTGGGAGTGATGGATAAGAAGGGGGAGGTCATTAATATAAATAGCAAATAAAGTAGGAGACAAAGAGGAACCCCGAGGGACACCAGAAAAAAGGGACAGTGTCTTGGAAGGAGGTTAACCTTGAACGACTACATACTGCATCCGATCTGAGAGGAAGGATTAGAACCATAACCATAACACTGTTGGATAAAGGAAGACTTGTAGTTTCTTAAGGAGGATGTTATGGTCAACTATGTCAAAAGCTTTGGAGAAATCTAAAAGGATGAGGATGGTCAGGTTTTGGTGTTCAATGGCGGTTTGGAGGTCGTGGGTTATTTTCAGGAGAGCGGGTTGTGTTGAGTAGCAAGGTCGAAAGCCAGATTGGAGAGGGCTCATGAGGGAATGCTCTTTTAAGAAGTTTGAAACTTTTGCACATTAGAATTTGCACAAGGCGTTCCAGTGGTTTTGAGAGGTTAGAGAGGAGAGTAATCGGACGGAAGTCATGGTGTGAGGAAGGATTTGTAATTTTATTTAATGGTCGGACTAGGGCAGTTTTCCATGAAGAGGGGAATGCGGACTTTTGTAGAGAAAAGTTGTAAATATGATAGAGAAGGGGCATAAGGGTTGGGAGACAGAATTTTATTAGCTTTACTGGAATTTTGTCAGGACCATAATCATTGGTGTGGGATTTTAGGATAGTGGAAAGTAATTCGTCATATGATACGTGGGAGAAAAAGAAGTTTTCTGGTTTGAAGGTAAGATGTTCAATATTAGCAGCAGGTGAAGGACCATAAGCAGAGGATAAGAAATTGGAGATGGTCTGGGACGACTGGGAAAGAACTCAGGTTTTTAGATTCTGGTATGGATAGTTTTCGAAGGATATTCTATTTGGATTTGGAATCAGGAGCATTGGAAAGGGCAGAATGGATGTGGAGGGATTTGGCACGTCGGACTGCGGATTGGGTTTCAGTGCGCAGCTGTTTGAAAGACGCAAAATCACCTGAAAAACGGGCGCGATGAAATTTGCATCTTGCTGCTTCTCTTCTTCTTATCATTTGCTTTATTTCAGGGATTAGCCAGGAGCAGTGGGACGGCGTAAGGTTCGGGTTTTAAGAGGAGCATGAATGTCTAATACAGATTGTAGGTTTGAGGTAAGAGTGGAAACCATGGGATCTATAGAATTATAGGAATATAAAATGTCCCAGTGGAAAGTATCCAGTATCCTGGATAGTTAGTAAAGTAAAGTATTCTGCATACAAAGAAATAAGGCATCTTTAATATAAAAAAATAATATATAGTCGATATAAAAAATAATATATCTTCTAAGTAAACCAATTCCAATATAGAAAAATGAAAAGTTTGCATCATTGAGGTAACGTGCATATCAGGCTCAATATTAGGGTAATCATAGAATTTGGGATACTTGTAGAGCAAGCTGGGATTAAAATATACATTTTTTTAATGCTTGTATATTTTCCAAGCATTGATTTTATATATATATATATATATATATATATATATATATATATATATATATATATATATATATATATATATATATATATATATAAATCCAATCCTGTGCTTCATATATATTTAATTTGAGGCTGTTTTCAACGTGATGTATTTATTTAACTCCTCAGTCTTTGATGAATTAATGCTTTTTTTCATTTAAATGAATTGCAAAGTTGCAATTCTCTGTCTTAATATTATACGCACGTATATGTTCCTTTAATCTCTGATTTAGCGATCTTCCAGTTTTTCCCGTGTATTGGCATTACAATTTAGTTCGTATGCTCCGCTTTTTTGGAAAGGGTCTATTTTGTCTTCAGGAGAAGAGAAGTATGAGGATAGGTTATCTTGGCTCATTTCGTATGCAGTCTCGTCTTGTTTTTCTTGCCACTCTTCGGAGATACCTCATTTCAGCAGTGGTTATTCTATTTCTATGTCTGTCTAGTGCTATCCAGCTTTCACTACCGCAGAGCAAAGTTGGAAGGTACACTGCTTTAATTTAACGTCTCTTCCAACTTCCCTCTTACCTACGATGGAGTTGCATATTTGGAAGCAAATATTGCTAGCTTTCCTAATCCTGTTGCTGACCTCATCATCGACTTTCCCATTCCTGTCTAAAATAACACCCAGGTATATGCAGTCATCAATTTGTTCAAGTGACTGTCCATTACAACTTATATTGATCGCCTGAGGCTCCCTTCCAAAATGTATAACTTTACTTTTATTTGTATTAATGGAAAGGTCTTTTCTTCCTTATTCCTCTTGCCATTCAAGCACAGCTTTGTGTAGTTTCTGCTGTGATTCATCCGCTAGGACTATGTCATCCGCGTACAATAGAGCTTGGACTTGAACATGCCTTAGATTCCATAATCCTACTATGCTTCTGGCCGTTCTCCTTTTGCAGATTTTATGTATTTCGTAAATGAAATTTACGTACAGTAATGGACTCAGGCAATCTCTCTGCTTCACTCCTTGTTCCATGGCAAGAGGTCTGGATTCCACCCCATTTATTCTAACAATGCCTTTAGGATTTTGATACACGGATTTGACAGCATATATGAGGTCTCTGTGAATATTCTTAGCCTCTAGCGTTCTCCACAGTTCATGGCTTGGGACCGAGTCAAATGCAGCTTTTATGTCTAGAAACGCCACGAACATATTTCCGTTTCTATCCCAGGTTTTCTCCATTACCCATCTGAGAGAAAATATGTGATCCTGAGTCTGTCTACCTGGCCTAAATGCAGCCTGTTCGTCCTCAAGCATTGGTTCTATATATGGCCTAAGCCTTCGTTCTAGTATGGACGTGTAGAGCTTGTATACTACAGGGGATAGACATATAGGCCTGTAATTCTTACATTCGCTGGCTTTTTCTTTCTTGTGGATGGGTACTATTATATTATAAGTATTTTGACCTTGATTACAATTCCACAATTCCAGTTGTGAATCCAACGACTTTACCACTGAATCATATAAATACATTTTGAGTTTTCATTAGATTATAAAAATAATAAAACCTTTTTTAAAACCATTTTCAAAACTTCTTTAAGTTTAATAAACTTATTTTTATTTAAATTAACAAAATTTTTATTACAATTGAAAAATGCAATGTCCCTATCAGATACCACAGGCCAATGATGAAAAAACTTTTGTACTGAAAATACCTTAATCCAATAGTTTTTAGGGTGCTGAATCCAAATATGATATTAAAAAAGCTGTATCACCCACAATTTCTGCACATTTTATAGTTACATTTGTTAAATTAAGCGATTTTTAAAGAATTGAACAGCTTTCAGTCTCAGGCCTCATGAAACAATTAGACCTTAAGTCAGGCCTCATGAAACAATTTGTAAAGGCTTTGCCTAAAGATGGACCATGTTTCAAGTATCTCTGTCAAAAGTTCCCACGCCTTTCAGAAGCTAAACTAAAAGAAGGCGTCTTTGTCGGACCTGACATTTGAAAAATGATGTTTGATGTTAACTTTGAATCCACAATGACCTTAAATGAGAAAGAAGCATGGTTATCATTCAAGCAAGTTGTTCTTTATATAAAGTTCTTGGGAAATGAAAAAGACCCAGAGTATGTTTCTATTGTAGATAACATGTTACAGAAGTTTAAAAAGTTAGGATGTTTGATGAGCCTACGGAAAACTATGGGTGATACAAAAAAAAACTAAGGCCAGGTTTAGATTCAGCACATAAAAATCTATAAAGTTCAATTAAAGTTAAAAAAGTTTTTAAAAAAAATTTTTTTGTTGGCCTGTGTAATTTATCACAGTTTCTCACGAGGATTAAAATTAGTACGTATACCTTAAATTAGCCGATTTTTTTTTCCCAGTTGTTATTTTGGAAGGAGAAATTTCTCCTCTCCCTCCCCTATGGATCCGCCCAAGGAAAGAAACCTTTTTATTTGTTAAAACTGAATAACATAAATAATGGATATTATACAGTACATAATTAAGAAAATTTGATAATTTGTCTTTTTACTCATTTTGATATGAATTGATTTATATTTTCCTATGTTTTGCTTTAATTAATTTTTCAGGTACTTCGACGCCTTCCTTAACAATTTCAGATCAACTGTTGGTACTGCGATCCTCGCCTTGCCGAAGTCCTTCAGCCAAAGTGGATATATCGGAGCAATATTTGGAATAATCTTTGTCACAATTATCACCAATTACTGTGCACTGATCTTGGTAAATATTTTTATAACAGTATCATTAGCAATTTTAATCTAAAGCCGGGCTCACTCGAAATCGTAAAACGTGTGTGCGGTCTACACACGTATATGCTGCCCGATGGGATCTGCTTGCAGTGGACTGTCAACACTATCTAGCGGGGCAAAAGTCAAAAAATTGATGGAAGATATTGAAATAATATAAAATTTAATTATAAAGTGAGACTAGAGTTCAGTGATATTAGAAATAACCGTACTAGCCGAATGTAAAACCACCAAAACATGATAAAAAAATAAAGAGTCGATGCCTGATTTCTTTAGGTCGTTTTAACTGGTGGTCTTTGTGATTGCTATTGTCAACAGCTACTAAATTCCACATCTTTAACTTTAGATTTTTCCAAAAATATGGGTTCAAACCCTAGAGGTAAGCTGTTTTAAAATGTTACAACTCAATTCATAAAAAGTTGCGCTAGATTTGTATATTATTTTTTTCCAATTGAGTAGAAATTTAAATTAAGATTACTAAAATACAAATTTTAAAATGTTATAACGTTCTCGGAACTTCTGAGAACTTCATAATATATACATATTTCCTGTTTATACCAGCCATGCAGTTTACATATTTACCTAATTCAACTGCATCATTTTGCCTCATTGGCAATTAAATAATTTTGTTCATTTCAATTGTGAAACATGTAATTAAAAGTAATGAACTCTGTTTTTTTGTTAAGGGACCTAAAAGCAATTAATAGACCAGATCAAGAGTGCAGTTCAGTATATCCTTGTATGAATATTTAAAAAATAAATTAAACCTTCGGGATCCTCCTAAACATCAAAGAGAAGAACAGCTTCAAGCCTTACTTTTGTTTTTTAAAGTGAAACTGGATTCACTGCAATCATAGCTTTACCAAATTAAAACGAAAGCACAAAAAATGTTTGGATCAAGAAGTTGAAATTTCAAACCTGGCTTTACCTGATCTTAACTTGCCTTCAACGTCTCTTGGAAGGCCTTCAAAGAGTTTAAATGAATACGGTCCCAAATCAATAAGAAGAAAAGGCGAGCCTTTACTGAGACAGTAATCGGGAAGAGAGCTCTGTTATGCAGCTGAATAAAAATTAAAGCATTCAGGGAAGAGGGATTTTGTATTAACGATGAAGCCAATTTTGACATCGCCAAGAGCCGGTAGGAATTTTCTAGAGAAATATCTAAGGCACATACAAAAGAAGATATTTTTCACAATTTGTTAATATCCTCTGATCCAGTGATCTCATATGCCAGACCATTTCTTCTCGAACAATTTAGATGTTCTAAAGATGCATTGGAACTTATTCACATATCGGAGATACAAGATAACAGCATTGCAAGTAGCAGCAGTGAAAACGAAAGCGACTTGGGCATATTAAGTGATAAGTCACTATAATTTTTGTCAACATGTTTAGTTTCGGTAAGGTGATTTATTAATTTAGTGGTGCTCACCTCATATCTGAAATTCTGTAAGATTTCTTTAGAGTGGGCTTTGATTCTTCTTAATATAAGACATGAAATATTCTTGTTAAGACTCTCTAGTAAAGCGATTCCTCTATAATTCGAGTATTGCTCTTTATCGCCTTTTTAAATATTTATAGGAAATGCCAAGCCCACTTTCCAATCATGAGACATTTGTTCGCTATTCTCCATACTGCTTAAATAAAATCATGTTGCTTGAGCTGAAATTTTTTTATTAATTCGGCGACTAAGTTATCCTCGTCAGGGGCTTTATTATTTTTAAAAGAACCAATGACCATTTCATCGCTTGTAGGTATTTTGAATATAGGTGTGTAGAATGGTTATGGGCCTCCATCATACTGTACACATCATATTCCTGCTCATAATTGAAGCGTGGAAATGGAAAAGATTTGTACCTTTTTTCACTTCATTTTTTTTTATTAGCAGATTACAGGTCTATTTACCGAATGTTTACTATTATAAATATGATTTGATTACTTATACAACCATAAGTAATCAGGAAAAATGTATTTATTTTTAATTAAGTCATGTTTCTTTAATTTGATTCAAGTTGAAACTTGAATTCTGACAAATTTTGCTAAAAGCACTTAAATCCTTTTATATTTTCACGCTTCCTATTTTTCAATATAATTTTCTGCATTTAGGAACATTAAATATTGAAGTGGGCTACAGTCGGATTAAAAGAAATATAGATGTAGTTACATAAGGTGTCGAAGATGGTGCTGTTTCATCTTTACAGGGCACGTGGTGGGATAGTTCCACCAGTCGATTAACTGGCAGTAGTATTTCAGAGCTTGGTTCTCACACTGCTGCCTGTCAGAGCAAGAATCATATTAGCAGAGACGGCCTACATAAATACAAATATATAGGCAAATACAATTGAAATAGATAGAATGCCTACAAATATCCTAAAGCTTCTCTTAGATCTTTGAGATCCAGAGGCTGCCTAAAATAGTCGCGACGTATAGTGGCACTCAATTTGGAGGTGTATTTATTATGAGGCCTAAGTCAACCATCAATTTTATTGAAGTAAGATGGTGCTTCAGAGGTGTTCAGATAATTCTTCCTTAACTCATTATGTTTAAGATGTTATTGCTACATTTTTAACGGATTTAAATGTGAATAATGTAATTTTGATTTCAGGTTGGATGCCAGAGAGAGCTAAAGAAGAGGCGGAAAGATATGAAACTAACATTTCAGGGAACAATGGAGGCTGCCTTCGATGAAGGTCCGGAGTCACTCCGCAAGTTCAGTCGTTGCATACAGTACGTATAATTATTTATTGGCTGATGAATGACATCAATTAAGTAAACTATCCAACATGATTTGCTTTGTTTCTGCCTTTCCAAAAGTATTGTTTTTGATTTTTTGCATTGATTTTCGTTCTGTATTTAGTTTTATTCTATCGCGTATGTTTATTTTTTTGCAAATTTTGCAAGTGAACTCATATTTAATTTAAACTTAAATTCCACAAAAGAACTTTTATTGAGAGGGAGGGAAATTTTATTTTGGTAAGAAGGAGAAACGTAATTTTAATAGGTCAACTTATAACACCCAGAGGGTTGTCAGGCGAGAGACGTAGTTCACTGTAGACGTGCAAACTGAGGTGAGATCCTATTTTTGCTGTCGTAAGAAGTTTCTTTAGAAATGAATTCCCGCAAGTGTTGGAATAACCCAAACGTCTTCTGTTATATCTGTGGTATCTACGTAATTGCTAAGACAGAGCATTAATAGTTTAGTGAGAAATGTCTATTACGCATAATTTGTTAGAAGGCTTAGTGATGCGGAAAAAAGCTTGGCACCGCACAAGGTATACTTTTACAGGCTGTGAAAAATGGTGCGAAAAAATTCTATGTTTGGATAGTAAGGTCATAAGGCAAAATGTAAAAAGGATATACAATATCCGAAGATTTCTTTGGCCTCCCGGCCAGCTACGCATAGTGAATCTCTCCTTATACCATTCCCACCTCTCATTACACAGGCCAACGATGAAAAAACTTTTGTACTGAAAATACCTTATTCCTATAGTTTTTAGGGTTCTGAATCCAAATATGATATTAAAACAACTGTATCACCCACAATTTTAACTATTAAAGCTGTCCAATTCTTTAAAAATCGCTTAATTTAATAAATTTAACTATAAAATGTGAAGAAATTGTGGGTGATACGGCTTTTTTAATATCATATTTGGATTCAGCACCCTAAAAACTTTTGGAATAAGGTATTTTCAGTGCAAAAGTTTTTTCATCGTTGGCCTGTGCAATCGGAGTTAGATGAACAAGATGATGACGAATGTTTTAAAAATATTAATTAACCGTTTACTCAAATCGAGCTAAAAGACTTGGTTAGGGACTATAACCATGCTTATGACGCAACTTAGTGTTTCATTAATTCCCCCGTTTACCGTATAGGGCTTTAGATAGGAGTTTATACTATATAATACAAAGTATATTGCTGGAAAACTGTGGGTGATACAAAAAACTAAGGCCAGATTTAGATTCAGCACATAAAAAGATATAAAGATCAACTATTAAAGTTAAAAAAGTTTTCAATAAAAATGTTTTTGTTGGCCTGTGTTATTGAAGATTTGCCACAGATGAGCAGCTCAGAAAATGAATGCGATAATGCTGATGATTACAAGCAGGGGAAGATGTTGTACATGCAGATAAAACAAACCTTGGAATACAGAGACAGACAGAGGTAACCTCCAAAATTAAAACCCTCCCAACTGGTTTACAGAGCATCAACCAACTTAGATATTTGATGAAGAACTTTGAAATAAATATCTGATGTGGACAATATACGACTTGCTTGTAAGCCTATTAAACTATAAATCGCTGGCTCAAAAAGTGATCATGAATTTAGTTACTAGTTTCCGAAGATTGCAGTATCTCAAAAACAACACTCGGCGTCGCGACATCCATCTATTGAAACACACACACACAGACATACTCTTGTTTCTGGAGGTCTCATAATAACTGAAATTTATAAGAGATTTCTTCGTGTTCCGTGACAACATTAAAACTGTCAATATCACTAGATAAAGCATTTTATCAAATATATATATATATATATATATATATATATATATATATATATATATATATATATATATATATATATGCATCACTAGCATCGACATTTTAAGCGGAAAAATTCCACTTAACTTATATTTTATTGTCCTGATGCAGACTTGTTCATCTCACAAATGGGGAGGAAAACCAGTATTTTACAATCAATTTTAACACTTAAAACAAGTAATAAAAATGTTTAATTGGATTGGAAACCAAATTGCGTTTTTAACATTTATTGCCGAAACATATGATTTCTGTATTTAATTTTAATATAAATTTTATGTAAGTTTATTATGACCTTCAAGTAAAGTACCCTTTTCGGTTCACCAATTTTAACCAAAATCTAGTAAATACATTCATATCGATATAAAAGTTCTATTTACTAAATTTGAGATATTTTAATATAATTTTTGATGAAAGTCTAACATTACCTTCAAGTAAATTAAGTCTTATTAATATGTAAGTCTTCTATACCTAATTTGAGAAGTTTTGCATTATATTTTAATAATATGTTTGATGAAAATCAATAATGTTCTTCAAGCAAAGTACCATTTCCGGTAATCATGTAGTGACCAAAAAGGGAGGTTCACAACTAGATTTTTCAACAATCCTAAATACTAATATAATAATTTTAAGAATAATAATTTTCCGAAAACTTATGGTTGAACGTTGAAAAAGTCGTACTTAATTTTTAATTGATAATTTGAGAGACTTTTTCATTTTATACTAGTCAAAACATATTGTGATTACAAGACTTTAAATCACGATTATAAATAGTCTATATAACATCTCTTAGTGGATTTATTACTCACGTTGAATGTCAACGAAACGATCCTAGTCAAGAAGAACGACGAACACAAATGAATGTTTATCGGGAAAATCGTTTGCTTCAATTACAATGTCTACATTTACAGCAAAAAAATACCAAGATATTGGATTCAGGGCAGTTGAAAAAAATTCAATGAAAAAATATATAGTTGTTGTTGGGGAGCTCATGTGTATACAAGTAAGATTACTTTTTTATCTTCTTCTTTCTTTTCTTGGCACTACAACCCGCTAGCGAGTCATGGCCTGCGCCAACAGCAACCGCCAGGTGTCCCTATTTTTTGCTGCCACCATCCAGTCTCTCACTCAAACTTCTTTGCATCGGTGTCCACACAGTCCCTCCATCGCAACTTGGGTCTTCCGACGCATAGTCCACCATGAAGGATCTCAGTCAGAAGCTTCCTTGGTATCATATCATCTCCCATTCTGGCAATATGGCCTGTCCATCTGAGTCGGGCTGCTTTTATAAATTTAACGACATCAGGGGCATCAAACTTCTTGTAGATATCCTGGTTCTTCCTCCGTTTCCATTCTCCATCTACAAGTACTGGACCACAAATTCCTCTCAATATCCTGCGTTCCAATACTAGAAGATCGTGTTCCACAGCCTTTGTTGTTGTCCACGTCTCGAATCCATAGGTCAGAACCGGCCGGATGAGAGTCTTATACAGGATGAACTTGGTACGCTGGGTTACTAAGTGACTTTTCAGGTGCTGTTTCAATCCATAGTAACAACGATTAGCCATCAAGATTCTTTTCCTTACCTCTCTACCTCCATCCGGCTATCGCTGGTTATCTGCGAACCTAGGTAAGAAAATTCTTGAACCTGCTCAAACTCGTAGGGACCAAAATCTACTCTATCACAATCCTGCCGAGGAATCTCCAGGGTTACCATGTATTTTGTTTTTTCCTCATTGACAATCAAACCCAGAATACAAGAAATCTGGAGAAAGCAACAAGTTGCAGCCTCCAGTTTCATGAAGGATTCAGTAACCGCCTGCTGAGAGCGTCCAATTATGCCAATGTCGTCAGCAAAAGCGAGAATCTGGACCATCCTGTTAAATATCGTGCCCGACATTTGAATGTTGGAGTCTGGAACAGCCTTTTTTAGTACTATTAGGAAGAGGAGGCACGCTAAAGCATCACCCTGTCTTACTCCCCTTTTTGTTGAAAATTCTTCTGAGATGTTGCCCCGAATTTTCACAACACAAACAATGTCTTCCATCGTTATCCTTATCAATCTTATAATTCTTTTTCATCTAAAATATTAAATTACCGCATAGTATTATTTCTTTCGAACTAACAACATTTAATAAAATTACTAGAAAAACACAAGGGCATTACAGTCGATGGCAACTTCATCTCTGCGTGACCCTTTATTGTAAAGTTCAAAAGGATTATAATCTCTAATGCACCTCCATGCCAATGGAATAGTATAACTAAAAGAAATTGATATCAGGCTTTACTCAACAGTAAACTACCTTCGTACAGGTATCAAATTCCTGGTTATGAACACATCTTGAGCTTCAAAAGGAACACGTTTACCCAACCTGACCTGCTATCAACCCTGTAGTCCGTGAGCCAGACGCAAGAACTGCGACCCGTTTGACCAAAATTTTTAGTACGTTCTTTGTATGCTTTGAAATCAGCATGAAAAATACTTTTGATACCACCTTACAGTTGATAAACATTGCTTCAAAAGTTTTAAATATTGCATAGTGTTATTTTTAGTCTATGAAGCTCTGAGCATATGTTATGGGCTATGTAATAATTAAAGGCGACGTTGATTTCTACATTGAAATTATTTAAATGAAAGCATCAAAATAAATACAAAACCGACATGTTAAAAACCTCCCGGACATTTATTTCTTAGACTTACAGAGCTTTTAATAAAGTTTGTATGAAAGAAAATTTTTGTTAATTTTGTAATAAAAGAAAAATCTTGTTCTTAAAAAGCTAAGAGGATATTTTGATTGATTAATAAAATTAAATTTATAGAAGATTTATAAAATATGTCCCAAGAAATCGATATTTAATACGATTCTATAAAAGAATTAAATTTAAAAAAAGATATTTCACTTCACAACAATTATTTTAGTGATAAACCTATAAATGATTCTATAACTGCATGACTAAGATAAAATGCTAGTGCACGATTATGAGATGTACTGGCTGTTGGGAAATTAATTTCAAATATGAAAATTATTCGGAATGCCGAGTGAGTGAATTTTTTAAAATTACTATGCACAAATAAATGAGCTGAAATTGAAAAAGAATATTTAAAATTCATAGAAAAACATTGCATTATTGCCTGATGTTGTACATAGTCACTTTTTTATTATTTCTGTGGATAAACTAATGATTCATTTCCTTCTTTTAACTCTTATTTATTACTGAACCGTTGACAAAAGAATCCAGAAAGAATGAATACTAAAATCTTACTACAAATCATTAGGAATTTGCTTCATTGGAAACTGATTGATACAGGGACGTGAAATCAAATTACAATGCA
The DNA here is from genome assembly GCA_948150685.1 of Rhaphigaster nebulosa. NCBI lineage: Eukaryota > Metazoa > Arthropoda > Insecta > Hemiptera > Pentatomidae > Rhaphigaster > Rhaphigaster nebulosa. Next base: position 197,419,776 of record OX411306.1, read on the forward strand.
TTTCATAGCTAATAGAAGTAGAAGTGAAGATTTTTAACGACTGTGGGAGCATCATGGGTTATCCAGGAGGAAGCAATAGTCAACAGCTAACCCTGCAGAGTGATCACTCCATTTTTTTTCTTTTTAACTGTATAATTATGGTGTTCCTGGTCTGTGGGGATATTATCAAATTAATTTGGTTATAGTGGCTACGCTGGTTTAAGAAACTGCTAAATGATAGTGGACTGTATTAAAAGCTAAAATAAATCTATTGTTTGGGTAATTTTAAATAAAACATGGTTGTGTGAATAAATAGTCTGATAAATAGATTACATATGGTCTGGAAAAATGGGGTTCTGTGCCAAATCCAGGTACAATTTAAATAAATGTGCTAGTAAATTTGAAAATAAAATACATTTGTAATTTTAATGGGGTTATGGTACCGGTGGACGGTAAGTCTATGATTTTCCATTCGGTTCTTGGGCTAATAATCCATTTAGAGAAATCTTGCTTCAGGTTTTCATCTTGGTCCTCATCCTAGTTCTCCCCTCTTTTCATTGTGCTTGGCCTTTGTCCTGCCTTACTCTCTAATCCTAATTTCGAAAATGCGGCATAAAAAAAGATGCCCCAAGAGCTGAGCTCAGACTTGCAGTCCTCACCTGAACTCAACAGGAAAAAACCATCTAATCCAGACCTCCTGGATCCTGCATTCTGCCAGTTCTCATAGTTCATACTCATTGCCCAGAGATAGCAGCAGGGTCAGTCTCCCTTACTTTAAGAGTTCAATAAAAATAAGTTTTCTTCCCTTAACAGTAACACAATATCTGGTTTTAATAATTTTATAAAGCTTTTTAATCTATAAGGGGAAGCTTAGAATACTATCAAATATGTCATTTCCTGGATATGGTGTATTGTATTTGCCCATTGAGAGGTTCTTCTACTTCATTGTATAATAAAAAGACACAGTCGGAATAAGTATTGTTACTAGGAAGTGGGGGAGAGGGAGAGAGATTAGATTAATTTTTTCGCCCCTTCTTTCATATCCTCCCCTCCTCTAATAAAAATCAACAGTATTTTAAGTATTATATTTCGAAATAAACATCATTTCATAACATTAACTCATTTTAGTCATTGAATCAAGGTCAAAGCAATTAAAATGCAGAAATACATATTTTTTACTTAATCTAAAAAGAAGATTCCACTTGAGATTTGCCGCCCTCTAAATTCTACCGTCTGAAGCAACTTTTTTAATTTTATTTTTTTAATTGGTGTTTAACATCCTTTCCAACCCCTATTTAGGTCAACTGGGCGGGCTATTCCTACACGCTGGATTAGCCTATTTTATTACCTATTATTATTACCTACCAACCTATTCAAACCAGAATGAATAGGTCGAGTTTCATTCAATGGGTCCGCCACGAAATTTCAATTCGCCCAGGCCGGATTCGAACCGGCACCGCTACAGACTCGAAGTTCTAAGAAGACGCCTGAACACTCGGCCACCACGACCTCTTCATTCGGAGCAACTATCCCCTCCCTTCGGAGATAGTTCCGTCTATTATAAAAGAGCCAATTTTCTTGCCAAGAAGGGAGAAACCTCCCCGTCAATCGAAACTATCCCCCATCTTTGAAAATCACAGCTTTTAGACCTTAGTTTGGCACAGCACCGAATTTGACACCACGGTTATGGGAATTTTTCCTATGCTCTAAGATAATTATATTTATTTCCTTACTTTTTACTATCTAGAGAATCTATCTGAAAGGTGAGATGGTGGTAGCTGATAGTGGCATACGGAACAGGAGGGTCAAAGGGATATATTACCTCCCCTCTCCCGAAACGTATGATTTGTATACCCACCAACATGAGGCTTGTATTTTGAGTAATATTTATACAATAAAATAAAAATGAACGAAAAACAAATCAATATTTTGTTCTTAAAACTTACGCCCAATTTGGCGACTATAGAAACTTAGGTAGTTACTTGCCTTCAGCTTATTAAATCCTCCCTTGCCAAAAAAAAATCTGTGTATGATCTTGGTTGACATAACCAGCAATATAGTGTAACCTTTCTCCAGACCAGACAGGGTAAATTTAAGTTTCATAATATTATTTCAGTAACATAATATTCACAATTTCTGTTTTGCTTTATTATTGGTCTATTACCTCTTGAATTTCCATTAATCTTCATGTTTTTTATCACCTAAAAATAAGTAACTTTCCCCTTTTTCAGAGCAGCTACTAACATTTTCCTCCTGGTAGGACAAGTTGGATGTGTCTGTGTTGATCTTATATTCATATCAAGAAATATTCAAGCAGTGAGTATCCACATTCTGGAAATTACGTAATTATTTGTAGAATATATATTATTATACTTTTAGAATACATTTACTATAGCAAATAGGTTTGCTATTACACTTTCGATAGTAGTAGGAAAACGGCGGAACACCACAACTGTTGATATTATTTAAATGATTCGTCTTTTCAAGCACAATATATCTAAAAAAGGCTAAGGGTTTTTGAAAAAGTTTAACTATGCAATAGGCAACGCATAAATATATTTTTGTCTCTCACGTAAAAATAAAATATTCGATATTAAATAAGGCAATTCCATAAAAACAAATAAGAAATAGAACTAAAAAAACAATAAAAACTTGATTTTAATAATAAAAATACCGAATTTCTCTGTCAATGATAAACACGCAATTTACTTTTCTTTTTTTTTTTTTTTTTTTTTCCCACCGTAAACACGCAATTTACTATCGCAAGATCGATTTTAGTAGTATGTTTGTGCTTGATGAGTTCTGCATATAACCGCAATATTTGATCTTATATGGCAATATAACCTATTCTCATTTTATCTTCCAAATTACTTAGTAGAACTTTCCCTTATTTTAGTTTTTATGTTGGTAAGCGTTGAAAATCTAAACTGACTTAAAAGAGGCTGTGGTGGCAGAGAGTGTTGAGCCATCACCTTAGCAACATCGAGTCTGCTGTGGCGTCGCACAATGGCCAAAACATTGACAATATCCTAAATCGCAACTCTCTCAAAATGCCGATTTAAGTATATCCAATCATTTTAGAATACTTTACGTGCCCATTTCCAGGGTTACGGAGAAAATGGCATTTTTACACTTGTATTTGCTTAACTCAAACACGTAGCTATGATAAATGATACTCTGAAGTATGGAATTTGATGTCAAAATTCTAAGTCATTTCATTTCTACTAATTGAGCTATGAATATGCAATGTTATTATTGGGTGGTTGAAGGGCTTTTTTATATGTTTTTTTTTGTACTTTTTTTGAATTGCTTAAATAGCTTTTTTTAAAGTGAGCATCTTTTGAGCGCAGTGTTCTATCTTGTTTCTTTCATCCTATTAAGCTTCTCTTTACGTGAGAAAATTATATCCAGCTGCGTAAATCGACGAACTTTGTTGATATTTTGATTTTATTCGTAAAAATATTGTTCTGATTGAACATGTGTCCAAAAAAGGATCTCGGTGGAAAGTTTTCGAGAAGTTCTGAAAATTTGCTCATATATATTTATCAGGGGACTGATTACGAATTTCAACTTTTCCACATCAGTTTTGTTCTGGATGTATCAAAAAAAAAATAGTTGTTTTTTCTTTTTTTGCTTATTACTTGAAAACATTAATTTGAATATTTTATAATATTCATTTCAGATTAAATTAAACAAGAGTAAATTTCCTACAACTTAGATTCTAAATATTTTTTCTTTGACTGCTCCGTTCTGAAGCGAAAGTGAGTCGAAATTAGGAGACACAATTTAGTCCAGTGAAATAGAAAACAGAAAGGGGGTGGAAAGTTTTAAAGAAGTTCTAAAAATCTGATTTTTTGGGATGCTGATTATAAATTTCAACTTTGCACCTCAAATTTTCCCAGAAACAAAAGAAAAAATGCTAAAAAGCTCAAAAAATAAATTCTATCAGGATGTAGATTAATATATCAAAATAATAGATGTAGATTAATAGATAAAAAAACAGGAATCTAGGAAAAAAATATTTAAAGTATCGTAATAGAGCATTTCCGAAATTTCAGCAGGGTCGCTACCAATGAGATTGTCATCAATATGCATCCAGAGACATCCGATACTTTTGTTAATATATTAAAGAGAAACCCAAAAACGCAAATTCTCAATCTCTGATATGTAATTAATATAGAAGCGCAATTTTTTTTTTAAGTTATATTTATATTGCACTAAATTTTATATTTAATTTACATCAAATATAAAAATATTTATTAACAATAGGTTAAAAGTTTTTAAATAATTATTTTTTAGTAAAACTATATTTTATTTAGGTTTATATAATTTTTTTTTCAACCCACCCTTTTACTTTTCCCAATTATTTTCAGTATCTTTTGAATTACATCTTGAAATATTTAACTCCTAATGAATCGGGATTTGCTGCATTCGATTCAGCGTTAAAAATACATTAAAACAACCATATTGTAGTGTTACTCAGATAAAGACAAGATGAGAGGCTATTTTTTTTTCTCGCAAAAAGGCCGGTTTTTGACCACTGTGCGCCGATTCGAATTCAATTCAACCGGGGTTAAATTCATTTCCTGATGAACCCACGGAATGAATCTCGACCTTCTCACTCTGGTTAGTATAGGTTGGTAACCTGTAGGAATAACCAATCCTGCCTGCCTTAATAGAAGTAAGAAAGAACGTTAAACACCAATAAAAAATAAATAAATAAAAAAGAAAACTTACATAGATATAAAGTCTAAAAAAATTAGCTAACTATTTTATTAATTGCCTTCGGAAGTCAATTTCACCCTTCGATACGAGATGAAAAATATCACATCTTTTCACATTTTGATGTACAAGGTTTCAAAAATCTATTACAATATGATTAAATTATTAACAATTTATTATCAATTCAGTATTAAGATCAATATTAGGTATTATTATCACTCCAGAGCAGCATAATATATATTTGTACACGATTTTAACATTATGCTACAATCGGCGAAAATGCATAAAATATACATGTTGAGAAAAGTTTGATATCTCAGGAACTATTAGGCATACCGACGTCTATTAGTACTCAAAATTAAGCTGGTTATATTCACTTTAAAGTAGTTTATACAGTAGACTTCTTCGTTGGAATAGCAGTTTCCGTGATATTAGCCAAAATAAAGTCACAAACAAAATGGTGATTTCTCGTTCATCGAAAAAATGTTTTTTGAAAAACGTTATCTCGGATACGATTAAACATACAGAGAAGGCTTTATTAAAGCTCACATTTTAGTAAATTTAATTTTTTTTAATAAAGGTATGCCTAATGTCTTTCGTGTGATAGATTGTTTCCAAGATTTTGAGCCTTCAATGAAAAATTAACGAAAATTTTAGGATTTTCTAAAATAAAATACACTTCTAGGTATACTATCGAGGTCGCAAATTTAGATTTATAATGTCGATCCATACCCAAACAACATACCATAAAATCAGAACTACCCCCACCTTTTGCGTTTTGAAATTCTTCATTTCCTGAACAAATGAGGCTTTAATCACATTTTTAGAAATGTTGTTGAAACAATCGTATTTTAAATTTCGGTGTATCGATATTTCATTATAAAACAAATTTCACTGAGGTATGCAACGATATTACTGGTTCAATATTCAAGGAATACTTAGTAGGACCATAATATAATGGCCTATTATACAAACTTAAATGTTTCATGTAATTTACCAAATGTTGAACTTGCGAAATTCAACTGCCTTTTCACAAAATGATGAAATTGCCACTTGTACCTCTTGATTTCTTTTCCCATCATATGAAAGAAGTTATGAACCATCTATGATCAATGGCGTAGTCAGAAAGTCTTCTCTCCTTCCCTCCTCTACCCCAAAATTATACAATACTTTTACTTATTCTTATCTGTAAACAAAAATTTTATAAACCTATTTGGATGTTATTTCATAAATAATATACCTAGGCATAGAAAATATTATATATAGAGAGGGCCCTCTTACAAACCGGTAGGGCAGGGTTTCTTTAAAGTAGATCCTTGGATGCATCTTCCCCCCCGAAACGAAATCCTGGCTACGCTACTGACTATGATGAACAAACCCATTACTATACTTTGATAATAATCAATTATCTAGACTTAAAAGACGTGTAAATTTGCTTATTTATTGTGTTGCAGGCTGCATACCCTTATTTAGACATGAATGTACGCTATTTTGAATTACTGATCTACATTCCTGCAGCTGTTCTCAGTTTGATACCTAACATGAAGAAGATGTCTACTTTTTCTATGCTCGGAAATATCTCTCTCATTGTCAGTATTGGAGTGGTATTATATTACATATTCCAAGAGCCGATTTCTTTTGAAGAAAGATATCCTTTCGGCAATATCAAAGATTTACCAAAATTCATTGGAACCGTTTTCTACTCCACTGTCTGCATAACAATAGTAAGTCATTTGTGGTCTTACAAACTGCTCTTTGAATAAAATAATGATAATTTATATAATTGAAGATATGAGTGGACAAAGGTGTTATGAAACAAATTTTCGGATAGTGATTTTTTCTAACTAATGGTGTTATGTGCTTATTTTTTTCGCCATATATAACATTAGCAACCCAAGATTCATCATGGCTAATCACATGATTTCTCAGTTGATTGGATAGACCATGTCTTAATTTAAAAATATCTGATGTGGGCAACAACATACGCCTATTAAATTATAAATCCGTGGCTCAAAAAATGATACTGAATTTGGTTACTAGTTTCCGATGATTGCAGTAAAAACGACACTCGGTGTCGTGATATCCATCTATTGACACACACACGCCACTGGAGGTCTCATTCCGTTATTATATGTCGGTTTCCTTATATGTCGTAGATAACTAGTTTCCAAGATATTTCTTCATGTTCCATGACAACAATAAAACTGTCAATATCACTGGATAAAGCATTGAAAATCGACAGTTTCGACATTTTAAGCGGAAAAACCCACTTAACTAATATCTTATTCTCATTATGAAGACTTGTTGATCTCACAAATGGGGAGGAAAACTAGTATTTTAGACTCAACTTTAACACTTAAAACAAGTAATAAAAATGTTAAATTAGATTGGAAACCAAATTGCGTTTGTAACCTTTATTACCGAAACATATGATTTCTCTTTTAATTTAAATATAATTTTTGATGTAAGCTTATTATGACCTTCAAGTAAATTACCCTTTTCCGCTCACGAATCTTAACCAAAATCTAGTAAATACATTTATATCGATATAAAAGTCCTATTTACCAAATTTGAGATGTTTTACATCATAATTTAATATATTTTTTGACGAAAGTCTAATATGATCTTCAAGTAAAGTACCACTTTCGGTTTTCCAATTTAGACCAAAATCTAGCATGTTATTTAAATCAATATATACGTAATAAATACTAAATTTTAGAAGTTTTTCATAGTATTTTAATATAATTTTTGATAAAAATCAATTATGACCTTCATGTAAAGTACCACTTCCGGTGATCAAGCAGTGACCAAAAAGGGAGGTTCACAACTAGATTTTACAACAATCCTAAATACAAAATTTCAACTTTCTACGGCAAACCGTTTTTGAGTTATGCGAAATACGAACGTACGTACAGACGCCACGACGAAACTAGTCAAAATGGATTCAGGAATGGTCAAAATAGATATTTCCGTCGAAATCTGAAAACCGAAAATTTTCGCGATTACAATACTTCCTTTACTTCGTACAAGGAAGTAAAAAAAAAAACTAATGATATTTTTCTCAAAACTTAAAATTAGTAACATAAAACCTTCATCCACTCATATGTTCGATTATTTTGGCATGGATCATATCAAATGTTAGTTACTAGAGAGTTGGAGGCAAATGAAAGAAAACAAACTTTAATGATATTATTTTTGTCCAAAATTACCTCTATTGGCTTCAATAGATTTCTCCAAATGCTCAGCAAGATTTTTTTATCTTTTGTTCTATGAAATGTTTGTCTTTGAATTAATAAACATGCGAAAAATAAATTTTACCTCGTTTTCATTTTGGAATATTTTGTGTTTTCATAAATGTACAGGATAGTCAGTTGGAGAGAAAAAAAGTGAATATGACGGATGTGATCAAACTTCAATTTACAGATCCCACAATCTTTTTAAGCTAACTGACATCCTTTAAAAAAGTTAAATGACATAAAAATTCAATTTTAATGGTCTTCAGTTTTACATCATCCATCATGCACACCTGACTTGTCTCTAATTACCATTTTGTAAGAGTGCTTAATTCACTTTTAAAAAACAAAACTAATGGAAGTTATTTTGAAAAAAATTATATCATTAAAATTTGTTTTTAATTTATTTGCCTCATACATTAGGAACTGACATTTTATAATATAAATCTTCCAAGGTGAAGAATTTGGTTTCACAAAACAACATAAATTCATCAACTACATTCTATACTGCAAATGTATAGTTATTATTTGATCATGATGCATGAACTATAGAAGATTGATCATTCCTCTCCAAGATGTAAATTACACACTGTAGAGGTTAAGAATCAATACAATGATGAGTATTAATATACCATTGATGAAATCCTATTATATTTTAAGAAGTTGGTCGGGAGGGGGGAAGAGGGGAAGGTACGTTCAATGAAGAACACACTAATAACTGTAACTTATTTAAAAAAATAAGTTCCACTTATTAGTGTGCCCTTCATTGACTGCATAAATAAGTAATGAGCTCATAATCAATCATTACTTCATTTTCAGGTAATTCCAATGGAAAATGAGATGAAACGTCCTGGGATGCTTGAAGGCACTTTTGGTGTCTTGAATGTCACTGCTTTTATCGTCTGTATCATATATATTTTTCTTGGTTTTGTGGGCTATCTTAAGTATGGAAATGAAGCCGCTGATACAGTAACTCTCAACTTACCATCTAATTGGTGAATAGATGTTGGAATTTTAAAATTTTATTTATTAATATAAAAAATACCTTAGGTTTTTAAAAATAGCTTGAAAAAAAAGATCATAAACACTTGTTCCTCATGATCTCCCTCATCCTGCTAAACTAATAAACCATATTCAATAGTACTTTAGTGATATGTAAGGATTAATTCAGAAAAAAAGAAAATAAGATGTTACTAAAGCGAAGATGATATGAAAATGTGTAACGATAACTGGAGAAGCTAAATTAGAATCAAATTTGCAGTTTTGTTTGTTTTTGTATGCAGATAGAAAATCAACATTTTGCTATTTTTTCTTGTCTCTTCCAAAACATTATAAAACAACGGAATAGTTTTGCTATATTTTGGGAATATAGATTTTAGCATATAAAGCTTAGCTGAAATAGTTTTTTTTTATTAGATTGAACTTGGAAACAGGTTTTGAAATTGATAATTAGAAATTAAATATGTCCAAAATTTTTATCTGATAATTTTCATTTTACGATTTTAATTCTATGAACAAAAGCTGAAAAAATCTTTTCTTATCATTATTTCTGAGCAAAATCTTTTTGATTAATAATGATCATTTGTAAACAATATTTTTTTAAATCTTTTCTTAATAATATATAAATCTAAAACAGTATTTTGTATATATAATATGTTTGTTTGCCTGATGCGATATCACCCAAAATCTATCAGGCCAATAGGCCTATTTTTATTAAAATTTTAGGGATGGTTATTATAAAGAAAAAAAAAATTGAATTTAGAAAAGCAGAATATTCTTCATTTTACCATTGCTTCCTCAAGATTTCAAGAAGAGGCTGATGTTTTAAAAGGTTTCACATCTTTAATGTTACTTATATAGACACCAATAAGAAGTTATAGATTACAAACTATGTGAACATACTGACAATCATGAATCAACAGTTTTCTGAATTCTTTACATGATTGGGGATTTATAAGTAGTCCTAAACATTCTTAGAATTAGAAAAAGATAAATAAAAAAATAGCATTATAGGTGAGTAAGTAAAAGGTCTATTATAGATTAAAGCTATTGCTATAATTGTTTCTTAGTTTTTATTTATTGCTATTCAATATTCCATAATTTCGATTTATGTAAACAACATGGCAAATAGTGAGATAAAAAAATCGTTCTGATTTTTATTTTTTGAGTGAAATTTTTCAATAAAAAATAATCATTATTTTTTAATTAAAAAGTATGGCTCATAATTATTTTTAATGGAATCAGGAATTGATTTTTATTTTTATGCATAATCAGTTATGATTTTTAAATTTATTGATAAAAAATAACTAACAATAATAATAAAATAAATAACTAAGAACGAATAAATTTTTAAAAAATAAGTATTATTTCGTGATCTTTTGGAAAAAATAAATAATCAGTTTCAAACCCTACTAAAAAAAACTTAAAATCAATATACAATATGACATCCAATGGAAATGCGCTTTGAAAAAATAACCATAAATTAATCTGTCAATGAGAAATAATTGTTATATTGCAGGGTGAGCACAGCAGTTCAGATTCTCCTATCTTTATCAGCATTTACTTCATCCGCAATTATGATGTATATTGGAGTGAATGTAATCTGGAATGATTATTTGGACAAGAGGATAACCAAATATCGCACTTTTGCAATGTATACCCTCAGATTAAGCTTCATTACATGTACTTGTAAGTATTTAATGCATTTAAAAAAATTCCATTGTATATTTTAGGATAATTGCTCTTAATGGAATACGCAATTGTTGGTCTAAAAAGTAATACTTTTTACTTTTAATACATAAAGAGATGTCGCACATCCAGAATGAACGGGGCAAAATCCAAAATATGTGTTTTTGCTTGAATGAACATTAGACACATGTTAAGTTGTACATAGAAGGCCCCAGGGTGTTTTTTTTTTAACACATGTTGCTGGTGGATCACCTATGCCAGAGGTTCCAGGACCACTGCTGGTATGCAATAATGTTCCTGGTGATATGTGAATAAGCAAATAAAATTCTTGAATAAAATCATTCTTTTAAAAGGTTCAATGATGGATAACAATTTTCTAAAGAATATTATTGAATGCATCAATTATAAGATAAATAAACATGATCTAACACTAATAAAAACGATTCAGGTTGGTTGCCGTAATAAAGCAATAACAACCAGTGTTGAAGAGAGCTTAAGAATAAAGTTGAGCTTCATCAAACCTAGAATTGATGCTCTGATTTTTAATAAACAACAACATGCTTCCAATTAAAAAAATATTGTCAAAGGTTCTTCTTTTTGATGGATACACTTTTATCTGCAGAATTTTTGGGGCTTTTAATTTTACTGTTGCTGTTATATGATATCAATTTCACTTTTTATTTAGGATTTTTGAACTTTATTTTCAATTTATTATTTTCTTAAGCAAATTTACTGTAAAATATATTGTTTTGTTTGTTTAATAAAGTTTTGTAAATTATATTGTATTTTTTTATGATGAGAAATCTTTAACACCAATATCATAAGGCCAGGTAGTGGCAAGCCAAGTAATCTGAAAAGTCAAAATTATACGCAGTGACATAAAGTCTGGGAACCCCTGACCTATTGCATCTATTGGTTTGGCCTGCTATTTGAGGGCTAGCTGCTCTTTGATACGATAGGGATGTAATTGTTAACATTTCAAGTTAGTAATTTTGAATTGTGCCTCCTTCATTCTGGATGTATGATATGCTGACATGTCGCTACCTCAGTTTGACAAGGTTGTAACAGAGATTTTTGGCTTATATAAAATAATTAGTGCTTCTGACTCTCTTTTGTTTAATTATACCTGCTGAGAAATAGCCGAACTATTTATGTTAAAAAGTTCTAAATGAAGGAAATTTGTTTACTTGGTGCAGTCTGACAAGGTTATATCTCACACTGATAATATTACACTGCTTGTCGAAAAATGATAAACACCCTAAATAATAGTAATCCTTTGGTGGCTAATACCATTAGTAAGCCTAACTCAAGAAGGAAATTCTCTTTTAAATATATTTTTTCAGTCGACGGAGAAAATATTCAGGTCTGTAAATTGTTTTTTTTAGAAACTCTAACCATCTCTCAGAAACCAGTCTACACTGCACATAATACCAATAATGTCCACACAAATATTGACCTATTGTCTTGGTTATTGACAAAAGATGAAGGTCAGTGAAGAGCAATAGATTACCTTGTAGCGATCCTGTTTTGGTACAGGATCATATAGTGTCTTTCCATACAGTTGAGTCCCATTATTGTAGGGATATGACGAATGGGAAATACTTAGGATCTCATCTTACAATTTCAAAAATGTACGATCTCTACCTAGTAAAATGTGCATCTGTAAATATTACTCCAGTGAGTAAGATTTTGCATTAGAAAAATCCTTACCACAGAATTTAATTTGAGTTTCCATAGTCTCAAGAATGACAGGTGTGATACCTGGAAAAAATATCACCTATTTGTAGAATAAGAAAAGGCTGAATACTAAGAAAGTGTATGGAAGCAAGACTAATAGATAGGGGACCAGGATAGAAAAATCTATTAGGATTATATCCAAAGGTAAAGAAAGAGGAAAAATAGCATACTCGAGATGAAGGTACAAGCAAGAGACCAAGATGTGTGGTCCAAGTGGCTGGAGGAAAGGCACAAAGAAGGAAGAGAAAGAAGAAATTTTTGGATATCTAGACTGAGATGCTATTTATGTTTTCGAACAGCCTTTACTATGATGAGGTTGATAGGACCCCATTTGCCATAATAAAGAAGTAAATAAAAATCCTTTATATCATTAGAATCATATTTTCATGTGTCAGAGGTTCATAAGCAGTAAAGCAAATAATAACTACAACACATAGCGTATCTAAAGATTCATGGGCATCTCGATGGGTCCCTTGTCATGTAATTTTTTCTTTATACAGCCCACAATCTTTTCAGACTTAACTTTTTCTTGAAGTTGTTGTTATGCATCCTCTGAATCTGCTGAAGTTGCACAGGTTTAAGAGATTCCAATCCACTACTATTTCTCAATTTATTTGTATTTTCTTAAAGTGAGATCAGCTCATTTTCATTTTTTAAATCTTTATATCTATTCATATCCTCTCTTAGTAATAGAAATATCAAAGAATGACAAATTAGTTAATGATAAAATATACCATTATTTAATAAAACATGTACTATAATAAAAATGACTTTTCAGTGATTATTTCTATATTGGTGCCCGACTTGCAACTAGTGCTGGCAGTTCTAGGGATTATTTCGCAATGCACATTATCGACTACCATGCCTTGCATCATCCACATCCTTACATATTATAAGCAATCTTCCTTCTGGGGATATATCCGCATGTTCTGGCTGGATGCAGTGACATTCATCTTCACACTTATTGTGTTAGTTTTAAGTTTTATAGCTACATTCATGGATAATTGAATTCTATAAAGCATGTCACTTATAAGGAAGTGTCAATCATTAATGAGAAGACACATCAAAAGTGAATGTCCGTATTGTTATGATCAAGAAGTATTAAGAATCAGTATTGGCTGAAAGGAATTGATATGTAATCTTAGTTCTTTTAAAAAACATTTGAAAGTTCTTAAGTCCATGCAAATTTTTTTTCATTGTAAAGATTTCATGCAGATACAAAAACTTCCCAGAGAGAAAAAAAATCATGAGACTATATTATAGAAAAATCTCTTACTTTTAAATGAATTTTCAAAAACTAGAATTTATAGCTTACAAAATGCATTATTATTTTCTAATGAAAGACTGACAAATTTCCAAACCAGTAGCTTATTTAACGATTCTGTACGTCAGAGGTAAACAATCGTAAGTCAAATTTTATTAATTTTGATTTTATTGTTTTATTTGCATTATTCTGGCCATTTTATTCGAGTATATATATATCACAAATAATCTAAAAGAGTAATAAAATATGCAACTCTTCAAATATAAACATTAACCATTATCCACAAGAAGCTATCTGAAACTTCATTTCACTTTCGTATAAAACTTCGAAAATGTTATGACAATTTACCTCTTATAGAATTAAGATCAAAGACAACAGTGATGACATATACATTATTATATCTTAATGTGATAAATGTAATTTATTCCCAATTGGTTTCTACAAAAATTTTTAATTCTCACATATAGAAATAAGATCAAATCTAGAGCTCATTATTGCATGGTGTGCTAAGTGGATATAACTTGTTATAATGTTCCTTTTGAGGATAAGAGTAACATGGTGGCTGTGATATAAACTTAAGATTGCATAGTTTATATTATTTTAAAATAAGTAAAATGGTCAACTGAAAAATGATAGTGCTAGTTAATTAAATTTATAGATTTCCTATAGAGGAAAGGAAATCACAAATAAAGATGATTTTAGACCAACAACTGTTTTTGTATAAAGCCAAGTGTTTCTTAAATTTAAAAAATCAAAATGTTATATATTTTTATTAAGCATAAATTTAAAAATAGAATATACAAAATTAATCAGTGATAGTTTTAAGATCGATGTCTTCCATCTTTAAGATTTTAGTGAATCATATTAATTGTAATTTTGTTGAATGTTTATTCAGGTTTTCAAAAATGTTACGATTGGCTAGCTTAGAGGTTATCAACATTGGAAAAAGTCACTTAAACATTTTCTTACTTAACATTTTTTAAATGTTAGACAGACATTACAGAACAAGTTTGAAGTTTACAGCCCCCATATTACCACAATTAGCTAAATTTTTATTTTGTCTCTAATAAGGCGAAGGGTCAGTGGCGGATACATAATAATTTTTATACTGCTGCCCACATGGTAGATAATGCTGCTCTAAAATATCTCTAAAAACAATTATTGTATTATAGTTAAAAACTAAGCAGAGATAATTTTTATATTTAGGTGTGCTTAATTGAGCTGTTTTTAATATTTACAAAGTTGTTTAAATCGAAAAATATAATTTCACTCAAATTTTACCATTTCTCAATAATTGCCATTCCAAGCACGTGAATAGTCTGCCATTACATAAATCCACTGCCAGGAGGGGAACAACTTTGTTTTGAAATTTTGAGCTAGCTAATGGCATTTTTGCCATTTCAAAGATGCAGGACAGAATAGTATTTATTAGAGAATGACTGATTCAGTTGATAGTATAGTAGAACATCGATTATCCAGACTAATCAATGCTAGCCATTTCGGATAGTGAAATAGTCTGGATAATCGATCTAGGAACAAAAAATAATACAGGATATAAATGAGACATTTTTATTTAAATGTACAAAATTATACTTGAAAAATGTTTAGGTAAATAAAAAAGAAGAATTTAAACCATTAGTATTTTATTTAAAGTAAAAACTATCCATTTTCAGTTGTTTTAACTTTCTCAGTCTTTTTTTGAGCTGTCTCATCTATCAAATGAAAATTAATTAAAATCTCTTCTTGTTTTTATGCTAATTCGATTGATAAAATGGCATTATTACTTCAAATTAATAGCTATTGGAATAGAAGAACCCAGGCACCCAGGACGTGAGGTGACTTTTGTTTAGTATCAATTTGAACAGACTCCTGAGTTCATATACATAGATTTCACAGATTAAAAATGACAATCTGGTATCTGTAGAAATGAAAAGAAGGATCATATCTTTCAATCAGTCTTGCATCTCGACGTACCAAGATCTTTTTATATAAGATCGTCCTCCTCTCATATTCAGCAGAAGTTTGGAGGCAAAGAAGCAACCAGAAAATATACGAGTTGTTCGGAGAGCTTGATGTAATTAAAGTCATGAAACTTGGAAGGTTGAAATGGGTCAGTTATATGGTGAGTATATTATTAGTTATATTATTTTGTTGATTGGATTGGTGAAGTATTATGGGCCTATCAATAACTTAAGATCTGTGGAAGTGTCTAATAAATAACTCCTTGGGATCTCAAATTATTCCATTCAAATTGCATGAACTGCTCAATATTAGAAAAACTTTTAAAAATCTAATTAAATTAATTTTAATTTTAAAAATCTAATTAAATCAATTTGTTAATTAATAATGTCAAGTTGTCAGTAATTTTATCTCAAGTCTTTAATAGGCCAAACAATTGTCGACAAATCTTAAAATTACAGGGAGAACAGTGTTGTTGGAATGACTCTTCAGAGAGAAAAATGCATCAATATCTGATTAAATGTGTGCTTAAATAAATCATATACTAATTGAGTCTATGCTAATTATCTATGCTAAATATAAAATTCTGTAGCAGAGACTTTTCTGATATTATTAATTGAATTTACCCTAAGTACTGAAATGTTTAAAAAATCACTTTTAAAATATCTTTTAAAAGAGAATTATTTTTTTGTTGAAAAGACGTTTCTAAACATGCTTGAGGTGTTCAAACATATTTTTAATACATTAAATAAAAATACAGCTGTCTTAAAAACTAAAAAATTAGATTTTGTAAAGCGAGTGAATTATAAAATATCACCGATGACACACACAGTAAAAGTAACTAGTTCTTTTGATCAGTTCACGAGCAGATCACTCGTTTCCATCAATGATAGAATGCACAGGGCAACCTCCTGCCAGAAGGAATTCAGAATTTACAAACTTTCGTAAAAGTTGAAATTTTTAATTTTTTTTTTTTGTGTCAGCTAAGAATTTTCTGAAGTTTCTGGTGGTAGCATCTGCCATCCTGGTAGGACAGAAAAGCCTCTATATTATTTTAAAGGTGAGTCCTGAGGGTAGGACTTTGTGTCCTTCCAGAAGGACACTGTACGTTCTATCATTAACTTCAGCCAAAGTGGATGTTGTCAGTTGTAACAAAGTACAGAAGAATCTGATTAGTCAAAGGTAGGTCATACTGTGACTTTTGTTCAGAAGTGGTAGTGAAATTAGGTGGTTGTTATTATCTAGTTCTATTTGGTATATACAATAATCAAATATATATTCTGCTACATACAAACTTGATCTGTTCATTGGCTTCACTTTGAAAAGAACCGATCAGTTGCTTAATATCCATAACCATAATCAAACAGAGGAAGAGAGGAAATAATAATATATAAATCTATCATTTAAATTCAGACAAACGTAACATTATTAATAGGTGACTCAATTTTAGATTTTTCGATCCATTAGAATTAAAGTTCATCCTTTTCATCATGTTTAATCAGATTATATGATTTGGACCAGAATTCAAGCAAATAATCAAATGAAATCTGTTCCATTACAAACTCATTAGTTTTCAGATGGAGAAAGTTATTGTTTGAATAAGGTTTCCATTGTTTATTAAAGCTTTCATCAGTGGAATTTCTAAAATGATAAAATTATACGTTAACATAATTCGCAGCAGAATATAACCGAAAATAAAATATTACAACTTATAATACTTACACACTTCTTGCAAAATTGACCCATAGTTTAACAAGGCGTTCAGAAAATTCTTTATTTACAGACTTTTCTCTAGTATTGGGAAACAAGGCAGATCCATCAAATAGGCTTGCCTTATCATCTCCATGGCAAGCTTCTAAAAAGTAAAAATACAAATTTAATTAATTAAAAAAATACTATAATTCCATCCAAGAAATTTATCATTTTCTATTTCAAATGAAATTTAATAATTAAAAAAGTTTTAAAATGTGCCATAATAAAATAATATATCTATTTCATACAAAAAGTTCTCTTGTATATAATTGTGAGATATGCACTTCACTTTTTAAAAGAAAAACTCAACTTCATAAAAATAGTCAGTATAGTGGGAAGGAGATATGTTGAATCAGCACTACCAAGCCTGAGCTATAAGTAGAGCAGGCTCAATGCCTACCTGGGGAAGAAAATTTAAGCATTTCTAAACTAACATAACCTACCCTTTCTGTCTTAATTAGAGCACATAATGATTACTAATTAAAAACAATAATAATGAAAAGAATATGTTTAAATCAATACTAATAGCTTGGACTGCAATATGATTTTAATTTTTTTTTTAAAGTCATTAGAGCATAAAGCGGTGCAGATCCTAGCAGGGGCAATACTTCTTGACCTCCTCTTGTGAGAAGGTGTGACCAAATATATACAAGAGGTGTGGTTATTAAATAATGAGACTATTGCTGCAAAACTTAATATTTTGAATTCATACCTTTTTAATTATTATCACCTTCAATAAACACATCCTCTCTATCCCTACAATGCTCAATATGAATTTTCCATTGTTCCAAACAGTGCTGGAAGTCTTCTTTGGTGAGCATCTTTATCATACACTCTGAAATCTTGTTCCTTTTTAATGCAGATTTGACTTTGGGAAACAGATAAAAGTTGTATGGTGCAAGATCAGGCAAATAAGGCGGAAGGTCTAACATTGGGATGTTGTTCTTGACTGACAATGCAGAATGACACGTTGCCTTGAAGGAGAACCCATGACTTGTTCTTCCACAATTCGGGTTGTTTTTCTTATTATTTCATGGAGTTTAACAAGGATCTCAAGGCAGTAATGTTGATTAATAATATGACCTTCTGGAACCCAGTGATGGCACAAAATCCTATATTCAATATCGAAAAAAAAACAATCATCATCGCTTTGAATTTTGATTTGCTCAGTCAAGTTTTATTAGCTCTTCAGATGTTAAACCAGCACATCATTCCTGCCAACCGTTAAAATAAAATAGTAATATTATTTTTATATATACTATTTTCTTTTCGTTTTGGACATTTTACATTAATTAGATACTATTATAAGTGTTCTTTGTTTTTTAAGTTTCAGGGCTAGTCTCTCAACAGTTAGCCATCTATTTCAACCTTGGTAATTGTTTTGATATTTTATCTTAAGTACGGAAGTTTGAATTAGAAATATCTTTTAAACCAAAAAAAAAAAAATCGATTGTAGCAGCATTAAACCTATATTACATTACTTAGATCAACATTACATTAGTTTACAAGACATTTATATAAACTATGAAATATATAGTTTTTACACTGGTTTATTATGAAATGAGAAATTTAGCTTAGAAACCACTTCAATGCTTGTGTAAAAATCAGTTCTGTAGTTTGTTTTGCCAGTAAATATTTATTTCTCCACTGTATTGTCTTGTTAAAAAAAAAATTCAGTTAAAGAAACTACAAAAAATGAAAATAAAATATAAAAGTATTGATGAGCCGCCTTTGAAAATTACCAATCGCTATGTCCGCATTTGTGCTCTTTTCCTTTCTCCTTCAACGTGAAACAAAGGAAAAGTGAGACATGTCTGTTCCTCTGCAAATTTTCTAGAATTCAATAATGCATGTCTTATTGCAAGCATATCTAATTCCTTTGGGTTTTCTTACCTCATTCCGTGCTTCTTTTCTATTCTACAAATCAGTATGTTACACTCTTCCCAAGAAATTTTTAATTTGATTGAAGGTTACAGAAATTTACCAGTGCTATGGGATGTCAACTACTCGGCATACTCAAATAAAATTATTAGACATGATAGGCATTAGACAACAAGTACCAGTTGAATGTTGAAAAAATTAGAACAAAAAAAAAAACTTGAGATCATATTTTGCCAGAGTATGCAAAGGTGAAAAAAAAAGAAAAGGGAATCAGCTGCAGAAAATGTCTGTCATCGTTTGAGTATAAATTAGTTTGCTTATTGCAGACATTCTGGCCCCAAATCAAACCAGAGGGAAGTGGGGGAAATCCAGCAGAGGAGAAAAAGAGATGTAAGGAAAATCATCCCATAAATTATTTTAGTAATTTAATTGAATTATTATTTAATATAAGATACTTAATACATAAACATATTCCATTTTATGACAAGAAGTAGGTACCAATTATTTATTTTAAAAAAAACAACTACTAATTAAAATGGCCAATGCACCAAACGAAAATTGAATGAAAAGTTGAAGATGGAAGGACACAGTGTGGACATAGCTAACGAATGCCTCTAGAGGCTATTTACTAATGCCGCAAGGTATAGATATAGCTAATCTGCATTGAAGTGATATTGAAACCAAACTCCTCAAATATTAATTAAATAAAATAAGGAAGCATTATTACTTGAGGAATTCAACTTAATAGGTCCGAATATGTCAGTAATTGAATTCTCTGATCTATGGCTAAGGAAATAAGCATACTTTGGGCCTGTGTGCCTTTCTAGTGCCTTTTTCATAGGATAAGCAAAATATAAATCAAAAAATAGCTAAAAAATAAGAAAACAGTGTCAATAATAAATAACTTTTCATAAAAAAATATATAAAAAATAATTCATAAAAATGAGAGTGAAAAAATAATTCATAAAAATGTGAGGGAAAAATACATTTAAGTAATTTTGTAATACATACTCCTTATTCCAATTTTTAAAAATAAAAAAATGATTTTTGAGACTAAAATACTTTATAATTCAATAAACAAAAAATCAACTTCATAAGGAAACTGATTACTTACTTTTTCATGTTCTTTCAAGATGTGTTTTTTGTCAGTAAGATGTTGAAAATACCTATTTTTCACCATTCTCAAAAGTTGGTCAATCTTTGGGATTTTAGGGTCGACATACATAATAGTTGCAAGAACTTCATCAATGTTTTCTATAAAATAATCCAATACTGAAGGATCTTGATTTATAAGAGCTAAAATAAAATTTAAATAAAATAAATATGATAAAAAAAATATATATAATAAGTTTTACCGACACTATAATGACAACTTGATAATTATACAATAATCAATCTTTTTTTAATTTATAAATCTTACATTTGATTTTTACTATTTAAATATGCTGACTACAACTGTCCACTCAAAATAGGTAGAACATCTTTTTCCAGTAATATTGAGATAATATTACATGTCAATCAGAAAAATACAACAGGTTCACTCATGAATGATTTTGTGAATGCATAAGTTCTATTTTATTCTCTTTAGGAGAATGGATGGTTTTGTAACTCAGAAATATTGAAGTTAGCAATTAAAAGAACTTATTTATTTCATTAGAGTGTGTTTCATTTGAAATATTCTGATTGAGAAATAAATATGTATAAACTGGCAGTTGAAGACCTGTTTCACTGTAATAGAAAAAAAAATGCAGACAAATCTTGCAAAAGGGGATAAATCCATTTTTTGTCATTATTTATAATTATTTTTACTATTTTTACTTTACAATTTTGTAAACAAACAAAACATACAAAATCCAATCTAATTTTACATTTACACTAGAGAATAAATCCCTCTTTAAATTCCCCCCAGCTGTTTCTCAAAACATTTGCTTAGAGCACCTCATAAGAAAATAAAAATGAACTGTAGAAAAAGTAAATGTTATTTATGTTATTGTGATCAATCTATTTTTTCCATAATTATGGAGAAATATCCATATAAAAGTAAATACAACAAATCGAGAAAAAAAGTCTCAGGATGAAACAAATTGGAAACAGACTTTGTTAAAATATGTGTGTGTATATGAACAGCCTTGCTCAAAAAAGAAAAGTTGTACGAAACTGAAATTACGAATTTAAGTTAAGTATATGCCTGTGATGTTACAGCAACTTTTTCATCAAAATTGAATAGCCTGGAAGTGCCACTTTATATACACTTATTTAAAATTTTCTAGAAAACGGCTCAAACGATTTTGATGAAACTAGCCTAAATTCTTCTCCTTAAAGCTCTTTAATTTTTCACATGTAGTACATCACCAAAAAAAATGCAGGAAAAAAAGCTATGATGAAAATAATAGTTTATTTGCACATGACTCAAAAAGTATACATTTTAAGGTAAATTATGCATAAAATCATGGCAATCGTATTTAGATTCTTTAAAAAACAAAAAAGGAATCATCAAAATCGGATCCGTTTTAGCAAAAACAGAGCGCATCTTATAACGACTATAAGACCTGAGACAGAAAGTTGAGCGTGCCCGAAAGGAGAAAGCTGCGACCAAATCTCCTCCCACCAATCCACCAATCTGTTGTCAACAATACACTCTGTAATGTTGTAATTTAAAAATATAAAAGTAGAAATTAACTTAATAATTTCTGATTTTATATTATTTAATAGAACCAAAATTAATCCATGGAAACTAAACCGAAACTTTTAAAATATATTTTCATCTTGACAAACTAAAATTGTTTAAACAATTATTTTACTATACTTGAGAAGACGTGAAGAAATGCATGCTGCTGAGTTTATTTCAAGTAGTGTTTATGTGAACTCTTTAAATTATGTTAAAAGATTATTATAATAGGGTGGTAAGAGAAGGTTGTGTGATGCGTGGACCGCACCAGATTTTTTTAATAAGTTCTATTCTATTTCTGATAAAGTTTGAACCCTTTCACTATGTTATTTTGCTTAAATGAATTTATATTTTAATTTATTTTTCTTTTTAGCTTGAGCAAGAGGCGTTTATTATAATATACCTATACCAAACTCACAAAAGTTAAAATATTTGTTGGCGCTTGTCATAAAAAATTAAAAAATACTAAAAATATATAATATCTTGAGAAATTAGATATACTTTTTTAAATTATTTTCTTTTCACATTATTGTTTGATATTAATGTTAAACTATTAAAATAATAAAATGTGCTAACTGTCATGAATTTTTTTCCTAGTTCATTGATTTTTTTTAAAATTTTCCCTAGCAGATGAAGATAAATCCACTTTATTTAAATTTGATAAAAATTTTGTATTTGGAAAAGCCAAACAGTATTTTACAAACCTATTTCTGATGTAGTAAAAAAAATTCTGATCCAATTGTAAGTATTTCAAAAACACAATAATTTGAATTATACATATTTTTGTTTCATAAAAAAATTTCAAATTTGGAATCATCCCCTTTTGCATCTCCACGCACTACTGCACAAACAAAAATGCCACAAATATAAATCAATTAATAAATTAATTGCAAATTTTGAAAATATGAATGGGAAATCTATTCACAGGCATCAATTAAGGCCTTTTATCTCAGAGTTCCTCAAAACATAAAGAAATCAGGATATTTGTATATTATAGCGACTCCACTTTCATTTCGAGTAATCTTACCATAAGTTACTTACCTACTTATTAATAATACTTAATAATAGTAATACTTATATAGTTGGCAGTTAATCATAAATATAACTTTGTTGACCCGGTAACACTTGCAAATACACAAAAAATTGAAAGAGTGTGGGAATCAGTGAAATGGGGAAACAAAAAAAGAAAAAGCACCAACAGAAACCTTCTGGTTTCCTACTAAGCAAAACTAAAATAAAGACCCTTTTAAAGAAATCATAGGTGATATTTATCAATTCTGGAGAGATGTTAAGAAATGAATTATGTTTAAATGTAAAAAAAAATACATAGGTTTTTGAATTCTCCTATCAATTTATTTCTTATAAAATTTAGGTTAATTATTATTGGACAAGTGGAGCCAGATTAATTTAATTCCAAGGGACTTAAATCTAACTAAAAAATTGTTATTCCAAATAAAAAATGCCAAATAACTGAAATGGTAGAGCGTTAAATTCCAAATTTGAAGCTCTCCTGATTTTATAATTTTCTCATTCCTATGCATAAATACAAACAAAAAACTGAAAGCAGTTGCAACACTGATTTTCCACAATGTGGCTACTATTTTATGTTCTCATTACTTTTCATCTCGACATTATTAATATCGGTCTAGGAAATTGAATTTTAATACATTTCGATTGCCCAATTTTGTTCACGAAATTGTATCCAGAAGCGATGAATTGAATTGGATGGTGGGGAGAGGGAATGCTTCAGTATTTAGTTTTGTTCACACTGTGATGTATTTTCCTTTCGAAACATATTAAAATTCAATTTTCAAGACTAAAATTAGTAAATTCGATGCCAGTCATGATGAGACTACAAAATAGCCACATGGTGGAAAATCAGTGTTGCCACTGCTCTCGAACATTATGAGTCTATAGAGAACAATTTAGACTTTGTTGCAAATTTAGTCTACTTTAAAAACTTATATAGTTAATTTTGCTGATATATAGGTTCATCATTGCCAAAATTGACAAAAACCTCTAAAATTTGATATGAAATATTTTTCCAGCATTTTGAACTCACAATGTTTTAAAACATTCATGGGAATTCACTGAATAATTTGAGCTGCAAAACTTAAAAATTGGTGGTGCAATTCTCTCAAAAATCGCTTCATACCCTCAAACGGACAGATTTAATTCAACATTTCTTTAGTATTTTGAGCTCAAAATGTTTCAAAACATTCACGCGATTCCAAATAATAATTAAACTTGGTAATCGGTTGAACCGTTCGCACAAAAAATCGACATACCAACTAACGGTCAAGCTAAACACATTACCCTCCTTGTGGCTTCACCATAGTCGGATAAAAATCAAAACTACCTCATTTGATGCATTATAACCCCCTTTTTGACGACAATTTACTGTAATGCTTTAGTTGCATGAACAGTATTTTGAGAAAAATATTCTTTAGAGTAAGTACAATGGTTTATAGAAAGAAATTTTTTTAATATATCCTGATAAGATTAATTTTTCTATCAGTTTTTTTGTTTTATATATATATATATATATATATATATATATATATATATATATATATATATATATATATATAGAGATTTTTTTTTTTTTAAATTTAAATATAAATATAATATGAATACCTGCTGATTTCATGTTTCCTTCACCATTTGTGATTCCTGTTACCCATGGAAGAGTAACCTCTATGTTTCTAGGATCTTCCTTCATAAAAGCACCATTATTTTTCACTTCTACCACTGGCTGAAAGACGACAATAGGATCGAAATCCCATTTCTGGAATAAGAAAATATAATATTAGATGGGTGACTAATAATAATATTAATGATAACTATATGGACTCAAAAATATCACTGAAATATAATCAAATATAAACTGGAATTATCACAAAATTAAAAAATTATGTTCTAAATGAAACACTTTTTAAACATGATCGAACCTAGAACTTATGCTAAATTGAGATGGTAACAGCTTAGTAATTATAACAGAAATAAGAAAAGATAAGGAGTTAAATTTGTATAGACAAGTAATATAACCTGCAATCATCATTAGGCTATTGTTAAACAGAATGAAATTTTGTTTAAAAACACATTCAGGTTAAAATCAAGCTGACTTATACAAAAGAAAATGTTAAAAGCATCACATTGTAGATAGTGTTCTGCCATTATGTTATTCTTATTTAAATTTCTATCTAAAGATTTCCTGGTCCTTTACAGTGTCAGTAGTATTAATGAATGAATAAAAAGTATTCTTAAGTAAGTGACAGATTGTATTTTAAGAATTAGTGAAATAGTTCAAATTAATTTTTAGTCTAGCTTTACATACATATGTGAATGGGATGAATAATTGTATAGGAGCTTAGCAAGGTGAGTAAATACTAAGGTGTGCTAACTTCGCAAAGGGCAAGATGGTAGACAGACCCCGTGATGTAGTTGGTACCCTGCTCTCCTTTTATAGTGCGCTATTGACTTCAGGTGATTAGTCTGTGTTTTGTTGTTTTCTTTAATTATTTTGCAGTATTTTCTGTCATTGTTAATCTGAAAATTTGCTTGGAAAACCTTGTGCAGTTGCAGTTTGGAGAAACCATCGGAAATCTTCAAATATACCATTTCACAAGTAAGTCTAAAGCGACTAATTGTAATTGTCCAGGTATATTACATGTAAATTATAATGAGAGAATGTCTTTCAACATTTAAAACATTTTTAATTAAATAAACCTTCAGATTAAGAATATTTATTAGTAAAACAATTCTTTTAAGTTGAAAAAACAACCAATAAAGCAGATTTTTTCAATTTAAAAAAATAATTGACTAATAATTTTAAATAATATCTAATTAAAGCAGTAATAATGTTAATAATTCCAATGAATACGAATTTTAGAATTGAATAGTAAGCACAAATGGCACTAGAGAGTGGTAGTGCGGCAACTTTCAGGTCCGAGCCAGTGATAAGGTGTCCTAATTGTAAAGTTGTACCAATAATTTTAATGTACATTATACTTTTTGCTAATCCTTTAGCTATTCATTATGGCAAATACTTTTTTTAAATTGAAAAAATCTGTTTTATTAGTTGTTTTTTTCAACTTAAAAGAATTGCTTTACTAATATATATTCTTAATCTGAAGGTTTATTTAATTAAAAATATTTTAAATGTTGAGAGACATTCTCTCATTATGAATTCCATTTTTAACAAAATAACATAAATAACTTATTTAATTATTTAATTATTTCAACTGTCCTTTCTTATTTTGATTGGATATTTAGTAAAAATGAGGAGGTTTAGTATGAAAATCGACTATAATGGCCAGCTATTGGGGTGCCAATGACATAAGCGAAATATGTTGTGCGGGTTTGCAACTCAAAGGTTTGTAAGTTCCCTTAGTATTTACTCATCTTGGGAACGTAGGTCAGGATGTTATACTCATGGAAGAGAAAGCCTTCTCCCTCAACATAATTTCAGACAGCTACCTCGTCAAATACGCAATCTTGAATATTTTGTTAACATTTTGATTTGTTTTACATTCTTTCAATCGTGTACACTAAGTCCAAAGTTGGCTGTTATTTCAACAATAATAGCTTATTGTTGAGCGCATGTGCACTAAAAGGTTCTCCCTTAAGTTATTCACCTATATAATACTAGTGAATAAAATTTGAAAAATTACAGTGCCTAATTAAATAAGTTATTCCCACTTATGTGGGAATAGTAATAATAAAACTTCATTATAAAAAAAAAGAACAAATGGTACAATCCTTGATAAATAAATAAAATAATTGAAGTTAAAAATATATAAAAAAAAATAATTATGAGAAACATCACTTTTTTTTTTGTATGTAGAGCATTTACAAGAAAATAAACAAGATCAGGTGAATAGAAAACATCCATAAATTCCCGAAGATAGGTTACATATATTTACATTTGCTTGTAAAGTTAGGAATCAAGAAAATAGAGGAATAGGAGATGTTTGAAAGAAGCTAGAAAGGAAATCTCATGGATGAAATTACAAAATTTACTCTCAGTAGAGGAGCTTGCGGATTTAGAGAGCACTTGAGCATCAGAAGATACTTAATGAAACACACCATTAAGTTCATCTTTAGCTCTACAAGCGATTCTAATATCATAGACTCCTTTATCACTTTTGAAAAGAGATTTTCTAAAAAAAAATCTTAAATTCCACAACCACTGCAAAAAAAAAAAAAAAGTCTTTCTATTTACTCTGACAGAAAATATAACATAAAATAATCAGAAAAAGAAATTAAGGTGAGTTTTTTAAATAAAGTGTTATAAAACAAAAATAAATTAACAAAAGAAGAAGCAAAACAAGGAAGAATATCAACTAAAACAAAAAGGGAGTATGTATAATAATCTGCAGAAAAAAAGGTACAGAATAAGTGTTCAGATGAGTAAATGAGGAACTACAAATCCAAATAACTAAGAAAGTTCTATGAATGAATAGTTTAGAATAAAATATGAATGAAGAATAATGCGAAAGCAGTGAAAATGATACATTAATAAAAGGATCAAAACCAAAACAGCAGAAATGGGTAATAAATTTCAGTTTAACACTAGATACATTTAATATTGGAAATATATCAGGAATGAAGAAGAGAAATTGATTTCCAGGTCAAATAAAAGTTGAAGAAATCATTGCTGACCTGAGCACTAAAACTACTTTGTGAATTGATATAATAAAAATTGGACTACTGAAAAGAAGAGAATTGGATAGGAAGCAAAATATTTTTAAAAAGTTAATGTATAGGGAAATAAGTGTTTGAGGAGACCTAGGAATACAGCAACAATTAGTAAGCAAGCAAAATAATTCACAGCATTAACATTCACATCCATGCAACATGAAAGAATCATTTCCATACAGTAAATTCTGCATCAGTTGCTGCCAACTGTTCAGCTGGAAGGGACTGCAAACATTCCAGTAATGGACCTTTTCCACAGCCTACCATACTTGCTACAAGTATAGCATACTTCCTTGCGAGACCAGGAGGGGAAAGACTCCAAGGAGCATCAATAACACCACTCTGAGATATTCCTCCTTTAAGTAAGTCTACAAAAATCCAATTAAAAAAAAGTTAACTAAAGAAAAAATGCTTTTGATACAGCCAACTCATTATTCAAACTTTGATAACTCTATTTCGACAAAATCTTCTTTAGTAATAAATAAATTAAAGGATACCTAAAAAAAAATGCACAAATTTAACCTTTTCATAACAAAAGAACATACCATCTCACATCCATAACATATCACATCAGCATCTCGGTCATATTCTATGTAGTTCCTCAACAAGGAATTTTCTTGGAATCTCATGGGCATCCATCCTGGCCACATACCGCGCCCATTGAGGCCTGCCAAGCTTTATCATTTTAGTAACATCTATTTCCTTTAATAAAGAATTGTTTATTCGCCTTCCCCATGTTGTGTTCTCTCTTAGTGAATCATAAATACATTGGAGAATCATTCTTTCAAATATACATAGGGCTCGCTCATCGCTTAAAGAAAAAGCCCATGTTTCAGATTCATAAGAAAGCACTAGCCTAATTAATGCCCTATATAGTCTTATTTTTGTAAATCTTGAAATCAAACTGCTCCCCAGTTGTTGGCGAAGTCCAAAATGGCACCTATTAGCAGATGCCATTCTTTTTCTAATTTCAGCCAAGATACCATTATTTTCGTTTACTTGAGAGTCCAGATATACAAATTTACTAACATGTTCAAATGTGTAAGGCCCAAATTGGACAGTGACTTCATCAGGAGAAATAACTATAGCGACCATGTATTTGGTTTTCTTAGAGTTCACAAGGCCCATTTTTCTGGCAGATGATTCAAGGGCAAGGGATAGAAGGGCCTCTTCTACAGCAGTTCTAGATATTCTAATAATATCTAAATCATCTGCATAGCCAAGAATTTGGATTTTCCAATGGTTCCTCTAGTCTGAATTCCAGACACTCTAACTGTTGGACTCCATTTACAGTTGTAAACACACCATATTTTCAATCTTATCCATAGTCAGTTTTACCAGGCATATAAGTTCTACAGGGATATTAAAGCTTTACATGGCTTGGTAAAGATATTTGAGTTATTAACAATTATTATTTTTCAAGTAATGAAATTGTAATGCTATTAGGTTTAGGTGAGCTCAGTTCTTTTCAAGAGATTAAAGGAACTTAATATCTAACCTAAGAATGAAGTGGTAATTAAATATTAGCAAAAATTAGTATCCAACAATAATAAATAGAAGTAGACATTTTTTACAATTTACAATTGATTACAATTTTTTTTACTTACTCCAGGTGCCATTATTACATGACAGCAACTTTATTTCTCTAACAACATCTTAGCAATAACGATAAATAAATGCCTATGAGTTGAGGCTAGATTTTTTTTTTTTTTTTTTTTTTTTTTAACGTAGATACTAATTTATTGTTCAGTTAGTAATATAATTACAATTTTCAAAGTAACTGACAATGAATATTATATTTTTCACTGAATATGTTACGTAGCTTATTTTTGGTTAAAATTGATGGAATGGGCTGTTGTCAACAAGATTATCCGTTAACTCAAAGTTTAATTCTTTATGATGAAAAATGTCACGGAAAAACAAAAGTCAAATCCAAATAAAGGGAGATTAGACAAAATAATTTTGTATATTTATTTCCAAATAATACCTCTTGATAATGGAGATGTTAAAAGATAGTGTACACTGGCACCTCCAGCACTTTCACCAAAAACTACAATTGAATCAGGATTTCCTCCATATTCGTCAACATTTTCTTTTACCCATTTCAAGGCCATTGCTTGGTCTTTTAAACCAAAATTTCCAGGAATGAGAGAGTCTTCTGTTGATAAAAATCCTGAAATAAAAAAAATTTCTGACACAACACAATACAGAGGTTTTGAAAATAAAAAATTAAAAACATCCTATTAAATGTTATTAATAAATTATTAACACTTCTGAACTTTCATTCTTTGCAAGATATCAAATAAACTATAGATATAATCTAACTGTAAATAAATATTGTACAATATTAAAAGTGGACTGTAAAATTTGTAAAATAGTATATTTTAAATGTCTATGCTCACCTGGTACTCAATGAAGTCATAAGGGGATAAAAACCTAGTAATTATAGGGCCATAAGGTAACAAAGGAAAGGAGAGGTTTTTAATACCTTTAACTTAGTCAATTCTATCAGCAGGCCTAGCTGAAGATGCAATACACTTGGCTAATTTGGCCAGAAGATGGGCACCAGAAAGTTCATGACGAGGCACCGTCAAGGTTTTTAATGGGGAAACCTAGGTTTTACAAGTTAAAAGGTGACAGTGTACATCATTTGCACCTCTAAGGTACAAAACCGCAGCATATCCGCACAATGATGCATCACCAAAGCAGTATGATTGTCCTGATAAGTTTGCACCCTCCCTCCCCCTCCCCGAAAAGCGAGGAATGGAGACTTCAGTCAAATGAACGAGGTTAGCCACAAAATCAAAAGATAAAGGATCGACCCATTTCATGTTAGACACCATAATCTTTGTAAAAAGCACGTTGCCTTTAGAATTATAGGGACTATCCACCCGGAAGGGTCAAATAATTTGTCAGTTTGAGCCATAACCAAGCACTTTGTAAAAGGAGCGCTCTCATCTTTACTGAGAAACATCTCTGAAACAGGAAATTTGAAACAGACCTGATCGGGTTCCCAAACAAGACCCAGTACTAAACGTGGGTTTTATTAGGATTAGAAACAACAACGTCGGCAAGCCACAAACTGGGATGACTACCGATCCATTTATCAAGAATGAATTCTATTATATAAACTCTTTATTTATTAAACTCTTTATAGCCTTAGAGTAGATGAAATAGAAACGCATGAGTTAACAGATAACAAAAATTATAAAAGTCAATAAATAAATAAAAATGAAAATGAAAAGTCATAATGCAGTAACACTTAACATAAGAAGTAGGCATGGATGACTTAAGTGATTACGCCTTTAAATAAAAAACATACGAACTTCTAATATTAATGATATAATAAAAGTTAAAAATGAAAGCTTCGGATCGTTGGGCCGCTGTACATAAATCTGAAGGCTGTGAACAGGTATGGTGAGAAAGGAAAGAGGATTTGAATAGAAGGAGGTCGAAGATGTATGATGGACAGCGGGTTTGGATTACTTTGCACGAAAAGAATGCCAAGATATACTTACAATGATAGGAAGGGCAAAGCCACTTCAACTCTTCATAAGATCGGGAGACGGAGGCGTCCATCGGGATCCCGAAGATGACTGGTAAAAAGCGATTTATCAAACATTTTATTTTTGCCTCGAGCTCCCTAGAGATGCTCCCGTACACCATATAACACTAATCAAAGTGGAGGAATATTAAGGGGGTAACTAGAAGTCTATAGGATTCAAATAGAAATATGTGATGGAGGTAATTTAATCGCTTTAAAATGGAAAAGGTATGACTGGAGATATCAGAGACATGGTTTTCCAGAAAACAGTTTGGTCAAATGTGATTCTAAGATTTTTTATAGTTGGATAGAATTTTATGAGATTATTATTCAGGAACAAGTTTGGGATATTAGGAACAGTTTTAAGGAGGTGATGGGAACCTATCACAACTGGCTTTGTCTTCTCTGCAGTTAACTTCAGCTTGTTAGCAAAACCCCATGAACTTATTCGATTCAAGTCCTCTTGGAGATTTTTTGTGGCTAGTAATAGGCCAGAAGGCGGGAAGAACAGGTATATTTAGAAATCATCAGTATAGATATATATAGATATCCGACTATAGGTAGTAGTGACCCCATCGCCCAGTCGTCAGACTGCAATCAGCTGCTGATCCTCCTGGTTGGGGGAACAAAAACTTCGACACTCATCCAGTAAAAAATATACAGCACACTACACACACCCCACATCACAGACAAAGGTCCCGGATGGGGAAGCTTGTCAGGGAGCTATGAGGAAGCAAATCCCTCCCTCCACCTGAATCGGGGGCAGTGGGCTGATAACCCACTCTCCTTAAATTAATATAAATTAAAAACAATGGAAGAAATAGAGCTGGACTGATTTTATGGAATTAGATACGGCATGGAAAACGGTTTATTCGACTTGCAACCTGAAACGTACGGGGCCTGAACAGAAAAGAGTGCGAACTAGTGGAAGAAATGCTAGGCAGGAGGAAAAGGAAAAGTTCTTTGATGACCTGCAAAAGGAGGTTGATGATTGTGAAGGCACACCAATGATTCTTGGAGATTTAAATGACAGAGTAGGATATCAGAATGAAAAGTGGGATGGAGTCGTTGGGAAGTTTGGCGAAAGCACAACCAACAATAACGGAAAAAGAATTCTCTGTTTTTGTGTGGGAAATGCATTGAGAATCGCGAACACACTCTTTCTGCATAGAGAAATCCATAGATTCACCAGAGAGGAGCCAGGAAGAAGTGAAAAATCTATAATAGATTATTTTCTGACAAGAAAAGAAACGGTAGGTGAAGTTATGGATGCAAGAGTCAAAAGAGGGTATGAGATTGGAAGAGATCACTACCTCCTAACACTGGACAAACTATGGAATGAAGAAACTCCTCGGAAAAGGCATCAGAAAAGTATGAAGAAAACAATAAAGTCCAACAGGCTAAAAGAAGAAGAAATTTCCCGATACTTTCAAGAAGAAATAAATAGGATGGCACGAGATTATGATCACCCATGGGATAGTGATGACATAGAGCAGAGCTGGCCATCATTCAAGAAAATCATCCTTGATGCTTCTAGACTGGTATGTGGAGAGAAAAGAGCAGGATCCGGCTTTAAAAGAAGTTCGTGGTGGACCGAGGATGTGAAAAATAAGGTTCAAGAAAAGAAGAAAGCATGGAGAGACTTCCTCAGCCAGAGAACACCAACAGCCTATGAAGGAAAGAAGGAAGGATTCCAAGATAGCAGTTCTCCAAGCCAAACAAAAATCATGGGAAGATTTTGGTCACAAAATGGAGAAAAATGCAAAAGAGAACCAAAAGATCTTCTACAAAGTCATCAAAAGAATGAGGAAGGAAAGATCGAATTCACTCAAAGGAATCAAGGACAAGGAAGGAAGGATTTTATGGCAGGAAAAAGATATAATGGAGAGATGGAGAGAATACTTCAAGAAGCTGTTGGAGGGAAGAGACGTTAGTCCAAATGAGACTCATAATGCGGAGGCGGAATATGCAGAAGAAGACGATTTCATCAGCGAGGAAAAATTGCAGGAAGCTATCTCGAAGATGAAGCTTGGAAAGTCTGCAGGGCTGGATGAAATAAATCCCAAAATGATGAGATATATGGGTAGAAAAGGTGAAGAAATGTTTCTCCATCTCTTGGATTTGGTATGGAAAAAGAAAAGGATACCGAAGGGCTGGGAGATCGCTGTGGTGGTGCCTATCTACAAGAAGGAAGACAATAGAGTATGTATTAACCATTGAGGCATATCTCTGCTCAGTGTGCCAAGCAAGCTTTATTCAAGAATCCTAGAAGCAAGGATACGAAGAGTTGTCGACTCCCAGATCGGAGAGGAGCAGTATGGATTCAGAAACTTGAGGAGTACACAGGACCTAATTTTCACTTTGAGGCAAGTCATGGAGAAGTCCATCGAGAAACGTAAAGAACTTTCTATTTGCTTCGTGGATTTAGAAAAGGCATTAAACAGAGTCAAAACGGAGGATATAGAGTGAGCTCTGTTGGAAAAACAAGTGGATATTGGCACGATTCTGGCAGTCAGGAGTCTCTACTGAAAAATGAGAAACATTATAAGGACAACCACACCTCCAAGGAATTTGAAACAACACAGGGAATACGCCAGGGATGCAGCCTAAGTCCCCTGCTTTTCATATTGGTACTGGATAAGATGCTGAAGAGAGCCAAACCCAGATTGTGGCGTTTTCAATTAGGACATAGGACCTACAGCCTACTATGTATACAGTACTTGCTTTTGCAGATGACCTTGTTGTATTTGCTGCGGACAACGTAAATATCATGCAAGCAGAGTTGAAGAGCATTAACATGGATATTAATCCAGATAAGACCAAATGCATGAGAATAGGAAGACGTCCTCACCGTGTTATGAGAATATTGAGACTGAAGGGATCAGTCCTAGAACAGGTGCAGGATTTTAAATATCTAGGTGCCTGGATCAACGAAAGTGGTTATATCGATGGAGAGGTGTCGCAAACAGTTGGTAGATTGTTCAACGCAGTCCGGAAAGGTTTCCATAACAAAAGAGAGGTGACTAAGAAGACAAAGATATCCATCTACAAGTCTACGTTCCTGCCCATCCTATCTTACTCCTCCGAATCATTGACCTTTACCTCAAAACACAAAGGGCAGATCCAGACAATGGAAATGAGATACCTAAGAAAGGTTGAAGGAAGGACCAGAAGAGATAGGATCCGCAACACTTCAATAAGATCAAACCTTGAGGTACAGCCGGTAGAAACCACTCTTGAAGAAAATAAACTAAGATGGTTTGGACACCTCTTGAGGATGAGCACGGAGAGAACGGCCAGGTTAAAGTATGAGACGAGAGTAGACGGAAAAAGACCACGGATCATCTGGGAAGAAGGCGTGTGGGAGACGTTCAGGAAATGAGAGCTGGACTGGAGAAGGAGGAGAGAATTGGTTCAAGAAAGGGACACTTGGGTCAAGCTCTATAGAGGGCATCCCCACACTGCGCAGCGGTACAGAGAGAAAGAATATGATGATAGAAAACAGAGTGGGGGACAGAGATGAACCCTGAGGGACACCATAGGAAAGGGATAATGTATTGGATGCAGGTTGACCTGGGACAACTACCTTCTGCGACTGCTCTGAGAGAAAGGATTGGAACCAGGGCATAACACTGTTGGATAAAGGAAGACTTTGTAGTTTGTTAAAGAAGATGTTATGATATATGTTATGAGTTATGAAGATGTTACGTTTTATATATATATATATATATATATATATATATATATATATATATATATATATATATATATATATATAAGTTAAGAGCCAGAGCTGGGTAATAACAGAGCTTAATCCCTCTCATGGGTGTAAACAACTCCTAGACCTTATATAAAGAGGATTACTTTCTAAATAAAGTCAGTTGTAACCGATCTCTCTGTGTGTGCTTTTATTAAAACCTTTTCTTTTTTTTTGTTTTCAGTGTCTCAAACACGTTAATTGGTGCCGAAACCCGGGACCGGCCAGTATAAAACAGAACCAGATTAATTTTTTTTTGCTTAGTTTTTTTTTTGCTTTTTGCTTGCGCATCGTACGAATACGGAACAATAATGACGGACGGCGTTGGCAATAGCATTGTAAGACCCGCTACACTGAATCTGTCAGCAGATAATGGGAGTAACGCTTTGGCCTGGATAAAGGTCAAGGTGGCGACAGCTCAGGAGCTGCGGAAGGACGTGTCCAGCCTGAGGGAGTTCACTGGCGAGTTAGGCGAACTGAACCACTTCATCAAGGGCGGTGACCGTTTTACAACAAGACTAGCCGCGAAAGAAGCAGAAAATTTATTGGATCCGCGCGATGCCGAGTCATTAAGAGCGAACCTCATCGGCAGGGTCAAAAGAGGTATTCTGAACCACATACAAGCGGACGAAGAAACCTCTTGGGAAATAGTGAAGGAGAGGTTGAAAAAGGTGTATGGAGAAGGAAGATGGACGATCGAGGAGGACATTTTCCAGATGTTCTGTGAAAGAAAGCAAAGCAGGCAGACACCAGGGCAGTTCGCGGCAATCATGCTACAGCGGTATCAAAAGCTCAACGCAAAGATGAGAGAGATCGTATCCGCGGAGGAAACAGATGCGCGTATGTTATTTCTGTCCACAGTATGGAAGGTGCAGCTGGCAAGGCAGATAGGAAAAAAGGAAGGATTTCCCGCCGAGAAGACGTTTCTCGAGTGCGCCCAGGCCCTTGTGGATACAGGGGCCCGAGAAGAAGAGAGTAACAGGATGGAAGTAGATGAACACGAATGGACTAAGGTTCCCGCCAATCGACCAAGAATCTCTTCGACTCCGTGGAGGAGGGCATTCATCAGAGAAAAACCGTCCACGACGGAGAAGAAGACTTGGCAGCCGAGATCAAGGAATGGCCCTAGGAAGGATGAGAGGAAGTGCCACGGGTGTGGCAGGACGGGCCATCTGGTAGCTCAATGTCCACGCTCCAGATGTTATGAGTGCGGGACGGAGGGGCATTTTGCAAGGCAATGTCCATACGTCTATCGCAGGAAAGAGGGCTATCAAGGAGAGCCGATGGAAGTAAACGCTCAGGAGGTATGAAAAAGGAGGTACTCGTCCAGGCGAGGCGGAACTTCCAGGGACACATCCAGTATATCGGGATCTTCAGAGACGGAGGAGGAACCGGGAAGCAGTGGCGGTGAGGGCAGCTTAAGCAGCGGCTGGAACCGACAACGCAAGGTAGCGCAGCATCGCGGACAGCGGCAGACGACAATGGTGAGAAGGAAGCAGACGACTGTATGAGGCGGGTGCTCGCAGAGAGGCGACCGAGCTTGCGTCATCAACAATGTAGCAGGTGAGTCAAAGAATTGGTTGCCTATTATTAAAACAAACAGTGAAGTGAAGTGCCTCGTAGACACAGGGAGCTCGAGCACCCTGCTGTCAAAAATAGCGGCGGAGAGTTTGTGTGGCGAGGGGGAGGCACTTCAGATCCGGAAATGCAAGTGTAGGCTAGTAACCTTAGGTGGGCCATGTAAGGTGATGGGTGAGGCGGACATGGGATTGAGCGAGTGGGGGAAAACGGGAGCACGATTACAAGTTCATGTAGTAGAAAGCATGCCCAGGGAATATCAGGCTATAGTTGGGTGCGACCTGTTAGAGAGGGTAGGCGCTAAGGTGGAAAATAAACAGGGCAGGTGGTATGTCAAAATAGGAGGCAGGTCATACACGTGTCACCGTGCCGTTAGAGGCTCTCGGGTGGGGGCCGTGAATAGGGTGGTAGAGTGGAGAAAACTACTGCTAAAAGAATTTCGGGACATCTTTTATAAGGAAGGGGAGATATTAGGTGTCACGGGAAAGACGGTACACGAAATTCCGTTAAAACAAGAAAAAATTACGTACGTGAAGGAAAAACGGTATCCCCAAGCGCTGAGGCAACACATCCGGGAAGAGTTGGAGGAGTTGAAGCGGCAGGGAATCATAATCAATAGTTCGTCCCCGTTTAATAGTCTCCTGTGGGCAGTAAAGAAGAAGAGTACGACAGGGCAGGAGAAATATAGAGTAGTTGTGGACTTTCGTCAGTTAAATGAAAATACGAAAGACGAAGCTTATCCGATTCCAAGGTTCGAGGACATAATAGACAGGCTTAGCGGGGCTACCATATTTAGCACATTAGACTTAAAGGCGGGGTATCACCAGATCAAGATTCACCCAAGAGATCAGGCGAAAACGGCCTTCACGTTTGAACGGGGGCACTATGAGTTCACGAGAATGCCCTTTGGACTGAAGAACGCGCCCCTCACGTTCCAAAGATTAATGGAAGAGTTCCTCAGGGGTATCGACGAAGGGATCTGCCAGGTCTACATGGATGACCTGTTGGTATTCAGTAAATCCGAGGAGGAACACGAGCAACACCTGAGACAGGTATTCGCGAGAATAAGGGAATTCGGTTTGAAACTGTCTCCAGAAAAGTCGGTTTTGGGCTTGGCCGAAATAAATTTTTTAGGTCACACAGTATCGCGAAAAGGGGTTAAGCCGGATAGGTCCAAAGTGGAGGCGATCACCAGGATGGCAATACCTCGGGATGTAAAAGGCATAAGGAGACTTCTGGGGGCCCTGAACTATTACCGGCGGTTTGTACCGGACATGGCGCGTTACTTGGTACCTATAAATAATCTACTGAAAAAGGGAGCGCGGTTGGTCGTCACACCTAGCATGGAGGACAACCTGAAGAAATGTATGGAACACCTAAAGGAGGAACCTATTCTAGCATTCCCAGACTTCAATAAGCAGTTTATAGTGACCACAGATGCCAGCGAGTATGCCTTGGGTGCAGTGTTATCCCAGGAGAATGACCGTGGGGAACGGCCCATAGCGTACGCGAGCAGAAGACTGTCGGATGCCGAAGCAAGATATAGCGCGCTCGAGAGGGAATTGTTGGGCATCGTTTGGGCAATCGACCATTTCCGGCCATACCTATTCGGAAGAAGATTTAGGGTCCAGACTGATCACAGGCCACTACAGTGGGTTGGACAGCTGAAAGAGTCGTCGGCTCGAGTCGCGCGATGGAAAGAGAGGTTAAGCCAGTATTCTATGGACGTCGTCTATAAACCCGGCAAAGAGAATGTGGTCGCCGACTGGTTGTCACGGGCGCTGATGGTGAATGCCATAGAAGAGGACGTAGCGGGATCATCGAGAGACATCCGACAATTTCTACAGGATTGGTCACCAGAAGGCGAAGGAGAGCAGGCTACGACAGAGGCAGAGAGGGAAGAGACGTCATCACCCAGAGACAGTTCTACGGATGAGAGACCCCAGGATATAGAGGAAATTGACGAGATCGTTAATGATAAACCGCTCCAGGTAATCTGGAAGACGAAGACGTCGGGGATGCTCGCTATTGAATACTCGCGTTACGGGAGGTCAAGCGTGAATGTTATCTCGTCACAACCTGGGGTACGATTAGATCTCGTCTGTAAAGCACTGAAAGACGCGTCTAAACCGGGTAAGACACACCACATATATGTGGGTAACGCCACCATCTGGGATAAAATCAAACAGGTGTGGAAGATGGATCAAATCCCAGATCGAGTCTTCATTCGATGTAGGGTAATGGTCGAAACCATCAGAGACGGCGAACGACAGAAGGAGTTAACCGGGGCGTACCACCAGGGGAAGACCAACCACCGAGGGGTCAGTGAAACACTACAAGCTCTCAAGAGACGGTACTATTGGTCAGGGATGCGGCGGACCATCCAGGAAGTCATTGGAGCATGCGAGGTCTGCATGACTACTAAGTATGATCGCCACCCACCGCAAGCAGAACAAGAAGAAACGCCAACAGGTACATTACCACTCCGGGATCTTCAAGTGGACACGTTCACTTGGAGGGGATTCACGTGGATGACGGCCATAGACGTTTTCAGTAAAGTGGCGATGGCTCATCTCATCCAAAGCAAAGCGGCGGAATCGGTGCTACTAGCCTTACAGACGTGGTTCATGTTTTACGGAGTACCCGACCGTATAACATCCGATAAAGGGAGGGAATTCGATAACGTGATCCTGAGCGAGGAAATGCGGAAATTAGAAGTCAGGTGGCACTTTAACACTCCGGGACACCCGAAGGATAGGGGAGGGGTAGAACGGTTGCATAGCACCCTAAGTGACCACCTCAGAGTGTACCACGTGGAACAGGGGTGGACCCCAGATATAGCGATGCGGAAGGCGATTGCGGCATACAATCATTCAATCCACTCAGTTACGGGATTTGCGCCGTTCGAAGTACTATTTGGGGTTCGAGGCCCCAGTAGGGATTGTGAGGCGACGATAGGGGACATTACGAACGGCCGGGAAATCATGGCAAACCACGTCCGATTACGGGAGTCGTGGGAAAAAGCGCGGAAAAAATAATGAAGGAGAAACGAACCAGGGTAGGTAAAGAAAACGCAAAGGTACGGGATCGCGGGGAAGTAAAGATCGGGTCAGTTGTATACCGGCGGATTGGATCTAACAGGGGAAAAGAACCGCGGAGATACGAGGGGCCATTCCGCGTCGTCGTAATACGCGAACATAACGTGGTAACGATCGAAAGTATTGGGGACCCTAAGAGGCGGCGAACAGTCCACATCGAGCAACTGAAGTTTCCTTTGGGGTCTGGAGTGCCTTCGCCTGTGCAACCGGAGGAAATATTGTAAACGAGAGTGCATTTTTTTTTATTTTTATTTGTAAAATATTTTGTATTTAAATTGTATTTCTTAGTTTTATGTATTTACAGTCTAGTGCTTATTATTGTGCAACAGTGGTCGTGGTTTAGTTGTGTTTTCTGTTTGAATACTTCAATTGTTTTTTTTATTTTATAGAAGGAAATTGTATGTATTTAGTTTATGGATTTGGTTGTTTCTAGGAGCTGTAACGTTGTACAGGGATAAATGCTGTGCATTACTCAGACTGGTCGCTCCTTTAAGTTTCCAAGTGTCTGGAAACTGGAGGGGGGGAGTTAAGAGCCAGACCTGGGTAATAACAGAGCTTAATCCCTCTCATGAGTGTAAACAACTCCTAGACCTTATATAAAGAGGATTACTTTCTAAATAAAGTCAGTTGTAACCGATCTCTCTGTGTGTGCTTTTATTAAAACCTTTTCTTTTTTTTTGTTTTCAGTGTCTCAAACACGTTAATTTATATATATATATATATATATATATATATATATATATATATATATATATATATATAGACTTACATCGGTCTACAAAAATAATCTTGATTACCTAAAGTTCCAAGGCGGTATTGAACAGTTACCAGGACAACATCTTCATCCATAAAAAATCTTTCACTATTTTTAGGACCTGGGTTTCCCCATCGGAAGCCTCCACCATGAATATAAACCATTACTGGAAGTTTTTCATCATCATTTAGCTCAGTCTAAGATAACAAATTAAGCTGTTATGTAGGAAAGCAAAATATTCATTCACACAACTGAATATTATCAAATAATGTATTACTGGAGTGTATATATTTAGATATAAGCAGTCTTCCTGTCCAATGGTTGAATTATGTTTGAGAGTAGAAAACCATATTTTTTGTATACAGGGTGAAGCTTCCTTTGTAGCATCTAAAATACCTTCCCAGCCACTATGCATCTCAGGATTCTAAAAACAGAAAATACAATTATCATTTAAAAAGTAAAAAAGGAGATAGGAGGCAATATCAGAATTATCACGGCATTTGTGTGCAAAGCTCAGTAAACAGAAATATCGGGAGATTGATCCGGGATAAGCTCCAGGAGGATTTCACTACGCCAGTGGAGCGAGCTGGATTCACTGTGGGAAGATCCTGCGTGGACAATATTATTGTACTTCGACAACTCATTGAAAATGCAGCGCGAAGAATAGGGAGCTCCAATTAGTCTTCGTTGATCTGGAGCAGGCATGTAATAGTGTTCCGAGGGAAAGAATATGGCCAGCATTGAGAAGGACGGGTATTAATAAGTTTGTTATATAAGCAATTTATTGCCTTATTAATGCCTTTTCAAGATATACTGGCTAATGTAGTGAAGCAATGGATGAGGAAATATCGGGACTACGGAATTTATTTCGATGACGACAAGTGTTCTTCACGGATGATCAGGTGGATATAGCCCGGAGGAAAGTTTTCCTGGAGATGGCAGTCTTCCAGTTGAAGGAATTTTATGAAGCGAAACGTCTCGGGATCAACTTCCGAAATACTGAGTATATGGCTGAGTGGAGAAATGAAGACGATCTGCGCATAGGTGATCAGATGTGCAGAAAAGTCAAAGCCTTTAAGTACGGATTCTATATGGAAGATGTGGGAACATCCGAAGTCGATGTCCAGAACAAATACAGCGCATCGGATTAACAGGAAGTAGCCATTACATCATGAATTTTACGATTTTTTACAATTTTCTCGAAAACGGCTCAACCGATTTTGATGAAACGCCAAAATTATTTTCATAAAGGCCTTTAACTTTTCATTTATGTAGTAAATCACCGAGGAAATGCAGGGAAAAAAGTTATGACGAAAAGAATATTTTATTTATGTTTAACTTAAAAAACATGCAATTTATAGTAGATTATGTATAGAATTGTATAAAAGGCAATTAAATTATCTCATAAATAATAAAAGAATCATCAAAATCAAACCAGTATTAGCAAAGATACAGCGCATCGGACTAGCCGGAAATAGCTATTATATCATGGATTTTACAATTTTCTCGCAAACGGCTCAACAATTTTGATGAAACTTGCCTAAAATATTTTTCATAAAGGCTTTTAACTTTTCATGTATGTAGTATATCAACGAAAAAAGTTATGACGAAAAGAATATTTTATTTGTGTTTAACTTAAAAAGCATGCAATTTATAGTAAATTATGTATAGGTTTATTTGAAAGGTTATTAAATTATCTAAAAAAACAAAAAAAAGAAACATCAAAATCGGACCAGTATTAACAAAGATAAAGCGTATTTTATGATGAGTACAAGACCGTAGACGGATAACCGAGCGCATCCGGAAGGAGACGGATGTAACAATCTCCTCTTACCAATCCGCCGATCTGTTGTCAACAATACCGTCTGTAATAATGTAATTTAATAATACAAAAGCGGAAATTAAATTAGTAATTTCTACTTTTATATTATTTAATGAAAAGAAAATGTTTCCATAGAAACTAAACCGAAATTTTAAAAATATATTTTCAACTTGACAATACTTAAAATATATACGTAGTGTACAGAATTGTTGTACTAAAATTGTTTAATGGCACTTAATTGGGAGAAGATGTGAAGAAGTGGATACTGCTGTTTATTTCAAGTATTGTTTATGTGAACTCTTTAAAATCATATTAAAAAAATAATTTTTATAGGGCGGTAAGGGAAAGTTGTGTGATGCGCGCCAGATTTTTTCATCTATAGTTCAGCATGGTTATATTTCTTGTGGGTTATCTTTTTTTTAATTCAGTTAGTATTAGCGAATATACTTTCATTGGGGGTCAGCAGTTTATCTCTTGAGTGAGCGGAAGTAGACAGCTGTAATCTGATTAAATCAGTAATAATTTAAATTACGGTAAGGCCCCGACCTCAACTGATAAGGATCCGTTGTTTGAGTACCAAACTCTTAAATCTTTTTCTTAAATATATCTATCATAATGATAAAAAAACGAGTATAAACTTATTATATTATTTTTTATAATTATATTTTACAATTGTAAGGTGTTCTGGAATCAGCATAACAAGGCATTAAAAAAAAAAAAAATATATATGAAAAACAAAAAATCTATAATAATTGCCGATTAAAGATCTTAAATACCCATAACTCGGCTATTTATAAACATATAGGAAAAATTTAAGGTGTTTTGGAATCAGCATAACAATGCATTAAAATAAGAAAAAAGAAAAAAAACGAAAAAGAAAAAAATCTCTATCTGTAAATGCTCTTGGTTTATTATTTTCAATAATAGACCTTTGGAATCAACCAAGGAAAAAATTTTTGTAACTCCCCCTTAAAATTTGAGGTTTTACGTTTCAAGATACGTAGAATCCAAATATCGAATAAAAAAAAATCCTTCCTTTTGTTTGGTGCTTTTATTGTATTTAAACGAAAGCTAATGAAATTCACTACAAAACGAAATAAAAATCATTTAAATCGGACCGTTATTAGCTGAGATATTGCGTAAGGAACTTCGGAGACTGATTCTCCTGGCGGCTAGTCATCCGGCTTCCTCGTATCTCTCTGGTTTATTCTTTCTTGGATTATTTCTTTACTTCCTTTAGCTTCCTTAGTCTTTCCTTTTTTTTTTCCTCCAGAAGTGCATTTATTTCGGTATTTTTTTCCGTATCATTTTACATCACAGCCTACTTGCATTAACAGAGTTTTTTAAATTAACACTCTCGGTTCAGAACTCTCCCGGCGACCATCTTGTGAAAAGCTTAAAATTTCTTTCCCTTTTGTGCCTACTGCTTAATTTTTTTACTTGGACAGAATAGATATTTTTGAAATATTACTAAGTGGAAATAATAAACCATCGTGTAATAATTCGCAACGTTTTTTAATTCGATATTTGGATTCTACGTATCTTGAAACGTAAAATCTCAAATTTTGAGGAGGGTTAAAATTTGTTTTCCTTAGTCGATTAAAAAGATCTATTATTGAAAATACTAAACCAAAAGCATTTATATAGATTTTTTTTGTATTGCTTCGGTAATCTGATTCTAAAACACCTTATATTTTCCTTCTATCTTTAAATAATCTATAAATGGCAAAATTATGAGCCGAAATGGATACTTTACATAAAAAACTTAACTTCCGTAAAAATCACTACTATATATTATTACGGTAGTATAGATCCCTTTTCCGGCTCTCAGGAGCGATGGATTTTGATGAATGAGGTATCAAAAGACAGGAAATTTCACGGAGAAGTGACGAATCCTTATTTTGATTCTTAAAATCTTACAAGGGCTTAAATAAAAGTGATGAAAAAACTGGAAGGTTTCAAAACTTTGACGACTGAAAGTCGGCGGATCGAGACGGGATAAGTTGGGTTTTAAAGATTTTGACGCGGGCATCAAGATCATATACGCTCCTGCGGAGCGTATTGGTTCAGAGTTTTAAAGCTTAAAAACCTACCGTTTTCGAGATAACGCATGATATAGATCCGCACGGGTCTCATGCCATCTTGCGTACGTGCCGTTGTCATGGCAACTTTATATCTTTTAAAGCCAGTTGAGACTGTCAACAAAAACGTATTAATAACTGTGAAAACGTTTTATAGATAAAATATTGTTTTTATGTTTTCATGAATGATAGAAAATTACAAACAGAAAGTGGTATAGTTGAGTCTTATTGCTTAAATGTTAAACTGAGGGGGTACTTTCCAGTTGGGCAAGTTAATTTGTTATTAAGTATTAACTATTACTTGAACATAGTCATCATAAGCTATTATAAAGCTTCACCAAATGTGTGTGTTAAATAAACTTTCTTGACAATATTATATTGTTTATCGCTTATACTTCGATTCCATTAAGGATTCATTAAGATATGTAATGCGAGAGTTCTCGCTCGGGTATACTAGTCACTACTATATATTATTACGGTAGTATAGATCCCTTTTCCGGCTCTCAGGAGCGATGGATTTTGATGAATGAGGTATCAAAAGAATTAGAATTTCACGGAGAAGTGACGAATCCTGATTTTGTCCCTTAAAATCTTACAAGGCCTTAAATAAAAGTGATGAAAAAACTGGATGGTTTCAAAACTTTGACGACTGAGAGTCGGCGGATCGAGACGGGATAAGTTGGGTTTTAAAGATTTTGACGCGGGCATCAAG
This sequence comes from Rhaphigaster nebulosa, assembly GCA_948150685.1. NCBI lineage: Eukaryota > Metazoa > Arthropoda > Insecta > Hemiptera > Pentatomidae > Rhaphigaster > Rhaphigaster nebulosa. Next base: position 197,464,705 of record OX411306.1, read on the forward strand.
ATCATATACGCTCCTGCGGAGCGTATTGGTCCAGTTTTAAAGCTTAAAAACCTACCGTTTTCGAGATAATGCACGATATAGGTCCGCACGGGCCCTATACCATCTTGCGTACGTGTCGTTGTCATGGCAACTTTATATCAATTTGAGTCTGTTTACAAAAGCATTTAATGAGTGGAAAATTATATATTGTTTACCATGTCCAACCCTAAAGGGCACTGTTAAATATGAATACTACTCATAGAAAATGGTATAGCTGACTAACTGTTAAATTGAAGAGATGTTTTCCAGTGGCGTAAGCTCTATTATAACCTATCACCAAATGTGTGTGTTAAATAAACTTTTTAGTCGTTTTTTCCCCGAAAAAAATGGACTATTGCAGTGGGTCGAAGGTCGGCGGTGAGCGGCGGGACTGCGATTTCTATCCATTTCATAACCCCTATACCACGATTATGGAAAATTTGGAGATGTCTGATATATATTTATATATATATATTTTTTCCCGCTATATTTGAGCACCTCCAGCGGTCCCCTTTGGGTCAAATGAGCTGAAATTCGGTATGTAGGGCTTTCTTCAAGTCAGAACGATACCATTAAAGAATGGGTTAATTCCAGTCAAAATTTCGGTATGTTTACCCGAAATTTCGGCGTTTTTTAACTTTTACGCATCGCTGCAGCTCCACCATATTAGTTTATAGGGCTGAAAATTTGTATGTGAATTGAGTTGGTGTCGGGGAAGTATCCTTTGGGGGTCTCGACTTGGTCCCCCCACCCTCCTGGATTTTCCGATTTTTTAAAACATTTGCGCAACTTTAAAGCCCCTCCAAGTTAAGTTAGGGAGCTCAAAACCTGTTGCATTCGAAAGGAAATTAAATTAACTATAAAACAGTTAATAAACAGTCCGAAGTTTCATCGAAATCGGATGGCTATTAGCAAAGATATGGCTGTTTCAAATGTTTCAATGCCTTATTAGTCGTTCTTTCCCCGAAAAAAATGTGTCATTTTCGGTAAATTGTCATTTCATATGTAAATTTCGGAACGGTAGGGGACTGTCTTTTGTGGGAAAATACTTGCTCACAATTGAAAATAATATAATGCTCACGGATTTTTTTGGTAATATTATATTGTTTACACGAATAAATATGTTTTCCTAATATCGCTTATACTTCTAATGTATTAGGATTGATATCTAATGCGAGAGTTCTCGCTCGGGTATACTAGTTATATTAAAATTAAATACGGAGATGATATGATTCGGTAATAAAGGTTACAAACACGATTTTTTTTCTACCATAATTACAATTTTTATTAATTGTTTCAAGTGTTAAAATGAGGTTTAAAATAATTGTTTTCCTTTCCGTTTCTGAACTGAACAAGTTTGCAGCATGAGAATAAGATATTAGTTAAGTTGATTCTTCCGCTTAAAATGTCGAAACCGTCGATTTTCAATACTTTATCTAGTGACATTGACAGTTCTAATGTTGCCGGGGTCCTAGCTCCGGCTAGGATGGCAGAACGAGGGTGTCATGAGCCATCGTATGTCAACTAAAATACGTGGTGAAGCCTAATCAACTTCTCTTCTCTAAAAGTTAAAACTTTGGCGAGGATCAACTACAATAATAGAAACCGCGTAGGGACCTTATCGGATTTGGGGTGGCCCCAGTCAGCACCAGGTGGTAACCACACATCGAAGAAGAGTAATTCACTAGACATCGCCACTCATTAACTTGGGACTGTGGAATGTCCTCAGTCTCCATCTACCCTTCAAGGGTTCCTAGCACAACTTGACCTTCTTAAAATAGATGTCGCTGCCATCCAGGAGGTCCGATGGACTGGAACCGGTACTCGAGAGAAAAGGAACCACACAGTTTACTATAGCTGCCATGAGAGGCTCCACATTCAGGGCACTGGCGTTGTTGTTGGAAGGCGCTTCGAACGACTGGTAACAGACTTTAATCCAGTAAGCCCAAGAATCAGTGCCCTACGTATTATTGGTAACTTTAAGAACTACTCGATCATAGTGTGTACGCTCCTACTGAAGCAGCCTGAGCCTAGCTCTGAGTGAAGTAGAAGGCTAGCTTGAGACAGTATAGATGACAAATAGGAGTCAATTGGGAAGGCCATCTCTGAAGAAGCTCGTCAAACCCTTGGTTTGATAAGGAATACACTCGGGTCACTACTTATAAGAATGAGGCATACAGAGCAATACTGAAACACCGCACCCGAGGTTTAAATGACGAGTCAGTTGATATCCGCATGATAGTATAGAAGAATCAATCTAATTAGGGATTGATAAATTATTTGCCACTTCTTTAATTTTATTTATTGAAAACTAATTTCGAATGTTATACATTCATCTTCAGTAATAAAAACACACAAAAATTCAAAAATAAGCAATTAAAAATATATTTAAAGGGAGAAGTTGATCGTGGGTGCGGTCAAAGAAATAGACTACTATAAGTGTGAACTTATATAATTGTGCCTACGTTTCGGCCTAAGTTTTAGGCCATCTTCAGGGCAGCGAGGCGTGTGGTCAAGCGCCAACTGAATATTCAGTTGGCGCTTGACCACACGCCTCGCTGCCCTGAAGATGGCCTAAAACTTAGGCCGAAACGTAGGCACAATTATATAAGTTCACACTTATAGTAGTCTATTTCTTTGACCGCATCCCCGATCAACTTCTCCCTTTAAATATAAATATACGGTCAACAATAACTCCCTCCAATTAAAAATATAGTTTGGTATTATTATACATATTAAATTAGATGTAATATAAATTAGTATTATAAAACATTTATGAATTTGAATTTAATTAAGACAAGAAGTCAAATACATGTTGGTACTCACCAAGGTTTAAATGGATTATATCAAACAGAAAAGTTTGTACTGGTTTCTTCTCGCACTGAACTAACAATGAAAGAAAGGAAAGGTGGGATGTTTATAGGCAAACGGTTTAAGGGTCGGGTTTTTCCAATAATGCCGGGGAGTAATTGGTTTTTCTGGTAATTGAAGGGAATAAATTTAAGATTGGACTATTGCAGATATTTATTTGATCATTTAAGCAAAAATCTGGATTGGATTTGAAGGATTTTATTATTTCAAGCGCTTCATATATAGTTAATTTGAGACTGTTTTCAACGTGATGTATTAATTTAACTCGTGAGTCTTTGATGAATTTGTTTTTTTTCATTTAAAAGAATCACAAAGTTGGAATTCTCTGTCTTATTATTATATGCACCTATATGTTCCTTTAATCTCTGATTTAGCGATTTTCTGTGTATTTGGCTGCACAAGCATTACAATTTAGTTAGTATACTCTGCTTTTTTGGAAAGGGTCTACTTTGTCTTTAAGAGAAGAGAAATAAGAGGTTAGGGTTTTTTATATTTTAAATGCAGGGTTTAATCCTAGTTTTTTCAAATTCATTTCCGATTTTGGTGGATATAGGGCCGTAGTATGGAATAAAACATAATGTTTCGGTATGGACCTATCTTAGGGGGCTGTTGAATAGATATCAATAATTGTCTTTTTTTGTATCTGTTTTTTTAAAAATATGATTGATACTGGTTTTATTGTTTCTGTTATTTTTTGGTATGGAATATATTATTTCAATTTCTTTATTGATATAATAAAATCCTTCAAATCCAATCCAGATTTTTGCTTAAATGACCAAATAAATATCTCCAATAGTCCAATCTTAAATTTATTTCCATCTATAACAGAAAAACCAATTACTCACCGGCATTACTGGAAAAACTCCGACCCTTAAACCGTTTACCTGTAAACATCCCACGTTTCCTATCTTTCATTGTTAGTTCAGTGCGAGAAGAAACCAGTACAAACTATTCTGTTTGATATAATCCATTTAAACCTTGGTGAGTACCAACATGTATTTGATTTCTTGTCTTAATTAAATTCATAATTCATAAATGTTTTATAATACTGATTTATATTACATCTAATTTAATATGTATAATAATACCAAACTATATTTTTAATTGCTTATTTTTCAATTTTTCTGTATTTTTAGAACTGAAGATGAATGTATAACATTCGAAACTAGTTTTCAATAAAATAAAATTATAGAAGTGGCAAATAATTTATCAATCCCCATTTAAATGACGAGTATCGGCGTATACGAAGGTTGGAGAAACACATCCACCAGAGGAAGAAGAGTCAATGGCGGAGCAAGCAGTTGGATGATATTGAAGCATTAAGGAAAAATAATGATGCCCGGAACTTAACCGAAAAATTAACCAGGGTAAAAAAACCTTTAATCCTTTAAGAATGTGCCAAGTAACATTGGATCAGATTGAATGCTCCGTAAGAGTTCAAGCTGGAATCACTGAATCCCTCACGTCTGGCAAAGGACTGAGGCAGGGTGATGCTCTGCCTCCTCTTCAATATAACCCTTGAGAAAGCAGTAATGGCCTCCTCCATACACACTTCTGGCACCATATTTGGTCGTTCTGTACTGCTGCTCGGTTATGCTGACGATCTGCACGATGTTGGAAAGTCATTCCACGCTGTACGAGATGCTTTTCTTGTCTTAGAGAGAGCTGCAAAACGAACGGGAGTGACTGATAATGCCTCCAAAACGAGGTACACGGCTATGGGACAGGAGGTGTAACCTGATGAAGAAGTGTAAATTGGAGAGTATAAGTTCGAGAGGGTAAACGAATTTACTTACCTGGAATGTCAAGTTAATGTCTATAATAACCTGCCCGAAGAAATTATATGCCGCATCTCAGAATCAAACTGAGCGTTCTTCGGACTGCGGCACCACCTCAGGAGCAAATTTTTATCTCGAATAACAAAGGCCAAATTATATAAAACTTAATCCGGCCTATGCTTTCCTATAGCTCGGAAACAAGGACAGTGTCTAAGGCTGATGAATAGGCACTTCTAATCCACGAGAGAAGGATAATCGGATGCATCTACGATGGAATCCTACATGGTCAGGAGTAGCGAATGAGAACAAATGCAGAGTTCTACGCCTTGTATCAAGAGTCAGATATTGTGAAGCATGTCTGGGAAGACTGAGATGGGCTGGATTAGCTGGACTTAGCCAGGATCGAAGATGGTGCAATTCCTCTGAAAATCCTCTCTGAGGTCATACACGGGACCAGACGCAAAGGACGACCAAGATTGCGCAGGCAGGAGGGGTTGCACATGACACAATTGCACTTCTTGGAGTCTTGGAGGGGGACGGCGCTGGACCAGGATAAATGGCGAAGACAGATCCAGGAGGCCTAGATTCAGGAATGAGTTGTTAAGTCATTGAATGAATGAATGCTGTCACGGAACACGAATAAATCTCTTGGGAACTTGTTACCAACTGAAAGTAGTAATATAATAACGGAATGAGAACTCCAGAGACAAGAGCTTGTGTGTGTAAATAGATGGATGTCGCATTCTTCATACTGCATCAGTATCATTTTTGAGATCTTTGGAAACTAGTAACCAAATTCAGGAACACTTTTTGAGCCACCGATTTATAGTTTAATAGACGTACAAGGAAGTCATATGTTGCCCACATCAGATATTTTTATTCGATATTTGGATTCTACCTACCTTGCAAGGTAAAACCTCAAATTTTGAGGAGGGTAAAATTTTTTTTTTCCTTGGTCGATTACATATTTATTGAAAATAATAAACCAAAATGGAGGTTATCAGTTTGACTTTATTTTTAATCGACTTAAAAATGGAGGTTAAAACGTTAAAGTCAACGTTTTAATTTTTTTTTATTTGGTGTTTAACCTACGCCAATTAAGGCAAACAGGACGGTTCATTTCTACAGATTACCAATCTATTCTAACCAGAGTGGGAAGGTCGAGCTTTTATCCGTAGGTCCACCACGAAATAAATTTCAACCCGCTCAGGCTGGTTTCGAACCGGTGCCGCAGTAGACTCGAGGCTGCTAAAGTGACACCTTAACTTAACACTCTTGGTCAGCATTATTTATTTATTTTTTTTTTTTTATAAATCACCGATTTAATAACTAGTCAGGATCTATCGAAGTCTGTAACAATGTTAAAAACAACTATTTTTTAAATAAGGACATTACTTTTAAAAGACATTTGCACTCTCCAAAGCTAGTAATATTTTTAGAACGTTACAATATATATATATATATATATATATATATATATATATATATATATATATATATATATATATATATATATATATACATACACATACAAATAAATTCTGCAGAAAGAGGATCCCGTTGGGAAAAGCCAATTTTTTAACAATCTCCACGTTTATTCCTGTTAAAGGGAGTTGGCCCCGAAAGATTTACAGCGTTTTCTTGACATTTTACAGATGTTTACGGTTCCGTATATCAGTAGCTGTTTCGAATTTTAAAAAATATTACAAAAAACTTATAGGAAATTTAACGTTCTTTAAAATTAGTTATGTCAAAGATTTTCTTAAATTTCAGTGGAAGCGAGTTTCTGAGGAAACTGAAAAAAGTCCACTTTCTCTAAAATTCTTATTTAAATATTTCTTGCCGTCTACTGAGAGTAATTACAAATATTTTGTATGAATATTGTAGAAAATTTAATCCTCTACAAGATTGGTTATTAAAAAGTTTGCACTAAAAAATAGTTATTAGGGCAAAACCACTGAAAATCTAAATTTTTGCATTTTTTTGACATTTTGCAGATGTGTACGGCTCCGTATCCCAGAAAATGTTTCGAAGTTTAAAAAATAGAAAATATAAAATTTACAGGAAATTTAACGTTATTTAAAACTGGCTATGTCAAAGTTTTACCTAAATGCACTGAGAGCAAGTTACTTAGGAAAATTTGAAAAAAAAAACCTAACTATAATGACGAATTCGTTGTCCTATAAAATTGTATTGCAACCGAAATAGGGTGGCAAACGTTCATATTAACAATCTATTATGAGAGAACTTTCGGGCTTAGACGATCTAAACTTTTCTTGGAATCAGACTATATGGGACTCGAGTCTCGTGACAATGTTCCATACACTGTCGCTAGGAGTGCACAAAGCTTTACTATCATGTTTTGTCATTTTTTTTTTCAATACATTTATTCAATTATATTCCACATCTCACTTTAATAACTAATAGAAGATTGTAAGATGTGAATCTCATACAAGCTTTAACTTTTTTTCGAAGACTACACCAGTATAATAATCTTCGGGAAACCGAACTATTTTGTACTTGTCCCAAAAACTGCTCCTGCTTCAACAATGTCTTTCAGACACTCTGTACGCACTAACCCCTTAAGGCAGTGGCAAATGCGTATAAGTAATATTAAATTAAATTATCAATTTCAATCAATGGACCTGAATCATAGGTTTAAAAGTAATATTTAAAAATAATTGTCTAATGAATAAATGGTTGCATAATATGTATGTGTACATATACTAAATAAAAAATAACTAGCTTACGCAATAAACTGTTATAGGATAGGAATGTAAACATCTTGTTACCGCAATCAAGAAGTAAATAGCTTTTATCGGTCTTTTTATAAATACAATGTATAAATACCAATATATACAATGATTATTGACAAACTATTCATGATCCTCAACACTTCCAAAGAATTTATCACAACCTTAAGTTGGGTTTAAATTTTTCTTAGTAGCCTTAGAGTAGCTGTACAATCCATCAGAGTGAAACCAGTACCAGTATCACCTTGAAAAAAACTCAGGTGTGCCCAATTTCGTGTCTCTGGTTCTTAGGAGCGATATTCAATAAATCACCAATATTCTAGATTTGAACTGAAGATACCTAAATTAAATATTTTACACCATTCTGTAAATATAGACATAAAACTTATGACAACTAAAATCGGTAAGCTGAACAAAAATATGTATGGCACATCAATCTAACAACATATTTACTTTACAGTTGAAACTGTCTACCATACCCTAAATCGGAGCTCGCCGACAGGAGGTTGAGCATAGGGTACAGCCATAAACTGATGGTAGGATCTGCCATTTCTCGACATACCTTCTGATCCTTTGATGATTCCTTTCTTGGTCTTCAGTTCAACACCAGTGCAGCAAACAGACAGAACGGATAACGCAATAAAAGTACATGACCAATCCATAGTGAATGCCAGTCTGGCTATTAAGTGAGTAGTGTAACCGACTGTGTGCCAAATAGTACCTGTTACATTTTCCGAAATTAAAGGTTACAACTATTGGGCAGTTTTTCGATTTGGAACGGATAGACGATTATTTTAAAATAAACTATTAACCGATTTTTATCTTAGTATAATACTCTACTTGTATGATCAGTTCTGGCGTACTTTACTGAAACTCTATAATAACAATAAATAAAATAACACTGAAACTAGTAGAGGCTCCAACACGGAACAGCGCCGAGAGGTTACTGCACTTAAATTAGGAAGGTAATCTAAACTGATGTTTTGTTTACTAAGTGCAGAAAAAATTTGAGGGTTTGTTTATAATTTAAGAAAAGTATTTATTTTATGTATCATTTAAATATTACCAAACACAAACAATGTACTTGAGAATTATAGGGCTAAGCCAATTAAAATGTTCATCAAAATATTTTTTAAATGCCATTTATGTGCATATTACACATGCATACTGAAAAGAAAAGACGTTAATTTTAATTGTGAATTAAATTTTGCATAAAAAAAACGAACATTTTAACTGTCTTATGACAGATTGCTCAAAGACTACTATGATGAGTCTATAGTTCTAACCAAATGTGAAATGCCTCTAATATTCTAGATGAATGATAAATAAAAAATAGTACCTTTCATACACTCTTGTTGACATTTTAATAACATAACAGAACATAATAGATTAATGATTACTAATGAGTTTGGTATGGCTTGTCACTTAGACTCATTTTTTAGATCTTTTGTGACTGACTCTCGATAGAAAGTGAGGGTTTTGAAATTACAGAGAATAGGTCTACAGTCTCTAAACAGAGAATAGATCTACGTCCTCTAAACGCAAGCATACTGAAAATGTTCAGTACTGAAATGTCTTACTACCATTACATATCATTATTTTGCTAAAAAATATTCAGAAGAGATATCAAACGGTATTATGTATTTTAAGCAATGTAGAAACATGTTATAAATCTTTCAGAAAATAAATTAGATCATAAATGAAATTTTTAAATAAATTAAAAGTATTTTTTTTAAATGCATTTTTTTATTGTATCTGAATTGCTCTAATCTTTTTATGTTAGAAAGCCCTAAAACCAAAGATTAGGATCTAAATCCATATAATATATTGTGAAATTTTTATTTTATTCTTAGTTTTGATAATTCTTTTTCATTATTTATTGTTTTTGACCAATGAAAGTATTACATAAAAATTAATTTGGTTGGGTGTTGGTTATAAATTGACAGAAATTTATTAATAATAAACAAAAATTATACTTTTAAAATTATGAAAATTGAATAATCAGGAGATTCAAAAAACATATATATAAAAAAGAATTCAAATTATCAGTTTTTTTTGGATTGGTTCAATAATGTGGAATATTTGAAAAACATAAAATTGTATAAAAACAATTTTATACATCTCTTAACTCTAAAAACAAAATATTAAATTTAAATTTTATCTACAAAATAAGATAGGTTATTTTGATACATCATTAGAAGTATTCTGAACTCCTGCTTGATATTCTCCTTTTTTTTTTTTTTTTCATGATTTCAAATAATGGTGTTTCCCAGCTAGAAGATGTTACAACTTAACTCAGTCTTTATTCATTAACCTGTACTTAGTTTTACTTTTTTAACTCATGCACTGAATTAAATTAATTTTAAAATAGACGTGGTTCACTATAAGACATTTAGTCCAATTCATGGTCAAAGACAGGTGCTCACCTAAGCACGATTCAGATCATACAGACGCTCATTACTCTACAAAGCATCTCTCCCCAATGATGACTTGCTAATTAAGAAGGCGACATCAAATAGTGCGCCAACATATTTTTTTCTTCATTTCTTTTAAATGTCCACATTAATTTTTTAGTTTAAACAAAAAAATTTTCATGTTTATAGAACAAGTTTATTCTAAATGTATTCTAAATGCATATAAAAATTCTAATTTTTTATCACTTAATCAAAAATTTGTTCCACTGGTTATTTTATTGAACATTTCAATAGCTTTAATGCTAACAGTTTTTTTCTTTAAAATAAAATTGTTTAAAATCCATTTCTTTTGTATAAAATTATTATATTTAATGACACTTTATTAAAATTTTATTATTACTTACTTTTTTTTTTTTTTTTACTTAAACTTTCTGTGACTAATCTTGAATAAAGATTAATTTTTTTGGTTGTTGGTTCTAAATTAATTGATAGAAAATACAATAAGAAAAAATCAATTTATTAATAATGAAAAATAAAAATTATGAAAATTAAATGACCAAATGATTTTAGAGACTGATATATAGAAAAGAATTAAAATGATATTTTTATAATTTTAAAAATAAAGGTGGATTGGTTTAGTAATGTGGAAGATATTCGGTCCAGTTCACGGTCGAAGAAAGTGCTCACACAAGCACGGTTCAGATCAAACGGACGCTCCTTACTCTACAAAGCAGAGTATCTCCCCCGATAATGACTTCCTAATTAAGAAGGTATAATTAAAATAGTGCATCTATATTCTTCTTTTTTTATTCATTTCTATAAATGTTCTTTTATTTTTTACTTTTTAGTTTAAATAAAACATATTTTCATGCTCGTAGAAGAAATTTATTATAAATAATTTTTTTAATCTATGTAAAAATTCTACTTTCTTTAAATCTTAAACAAGCACTTGTTCCACTGCTCATTTGATTTTAACACTATAATAATTTGAATGTCAATAGTTCTTTCTCTTTAAAATAAAATCGTTTATAGATTTACATTGTTTACATCATTAACTAACAAATGTTTTCTGTTTATATAATATTAAATTATTATTAAACAATGTTGTTAAATATTGAACCATCAAGTATGCTGAACATTCTGATGCTAGGAAGAGCACTACATGTATATTCTTTTTAAACAATCACTTAATGTAAAATAATTCTAAATACATCCCAAGCAAATCAATAATTCTAATAATAAACGACTATAGATAGGCTTTTCAATGTAAGGTAGGTTTTTCAACTGAACCTGTGACCTCGCTCACGTAAAATCCTAAACATTTCTGAGTCACCGTGCTCCAAAGCCCAATCAATGGCCCTGAAACCTTCAGAATCCCTCACTTGTCTATTAGCACCAGCATTTATGAATAATCGCACTGCTTCAGTGTGGCCAAGCTTTGAGGCAAGATGAAGTGGCCTGTTACCCGCTATGTCTTTTGCCTCCTTGTTTACACGATGAGATAAGAGTAGCCTAATCACCTCTGGGTCTCCATAGTGTGCTGCATGGTGAAGGGGTGTCATTCCCCATATATCTCTACTTTGTAGTGATGCTCCATGGGACAAAAGAAAAATTATAGTATCAGTTCGACAGCTGGAAATTGCCATTTGCAGAGGTGTCATATTGAAACTATTTGTATCATTGGGCCTTGCACCGTGCTGGAGGAGTGCTGCAACGACATCTGTTCTACCATCCATAGCAGCCCGATGAATGGGAAGATTTCCATCAATATCTGGTATATTGATGTAATCTTCTATTCTTTCACAATCCAAATACTCTTCGATTAATGATTGAGCAGTATTTCCAGCTACAGCAATCAATGGGTGAACCTGAGAAAATAAAAAACTTACTGGCTAAACTTAAAAATGACAAAATCACTACTACTTTTCAGGGGGAGAAAAAACTTGTTCCATTCTCCTGTGTATAAGAGGCACCTTTGATAATTTTAATAAATATTTTGATAAACATAATGCGATTTTGGTATTTAAAGAACTTTATGTATGAATGAATTTAAATAAAACATATATTTATGTAATTTGTAAGATAATTTCTAAATCTAAGGATAAAATTCCTTGAGGAAAGGTTTAGCTAAACTGAAAATTGTTAATAGAAATGGAAAATAATGTTGTTAGACATTTACTCAACAGAAAAAATAAATATAAAATTTACTAACATTGTAAAGAAAATTAATGTCAAGAAGATAACAGATGCACTAGCAAGGAAGTACTCAAAAATAATTTTAAATTACTGTTTCAAAATATGTTAAAGCAACTTGTTTACTTCTTTTCGTATATATATATATATATATATATATATATATATATATATATATATATATATATATATATATATATATATATATTTTTTTTTGCAGTTTTTCCACTTGCTAGTGTGACATTCTGAACTATATTCGAAAGCATGTAAATGTTATTTTTTCATGCTCTGTTTGGGTAAATTGACAAGATAAACCGATAAATCAAGATAACATGGAGAAAAAAGATGAAATTATGCAGGATGGAATAATTATCTGCCACAACTGGTCCCCACAGCTCGAACCCGGGACCTTGAGAAAAGTAGCACAGTGTCCTACCCACCGCGCTCCAGCATCAATATAGTAATAATGTGGCTTATATCAATTCAAAAGTAATTTAATAAAACATTTAAAGAAACAAAATAAATTTTTTTAGTAGGGTAATCCTAACTTCTGGTATATCCTAACTGTATTGCTGTACAGTTTTTAAAGGTCGAATAAATTATTTAGATGTTTTAAAGGTATTTATTTTGTTCAAGCATGTACTTCCTTTTGTAATAGATAAAACAAATGATTAGGTTTATTCGTCATAAAGATTAACTGATGAACCCAAAGCAGGAACACTACTGCCCATTAGTGCTATAATATTTAAACTAGATATTAGAGTGAGTAAATTTAGTAAATGAAAATACGTACAAATGGTATGAATTGGACTGGCACCAAACCATCTGACTGTGAGAGTAAAAGTTGAGCCTTGAACATACATTACCAAAAAATTATATAGGATAATTTATAATACTTTTATAAGTTTATTATTACACCAAAATCAACAAAAGTTCTCTAAGTTAAAAAAAAAATTAACTGTTAATATGTTTAATCTAATTTATTAACTTTTTTAGTGAAAATAACTATGGATCAACTAGGTTTTTATGTTTAAGAGCTGAGTATCAATTAAACCATTATCCTGGAATATATTTACTAAACAAACCTTTTTGGGTTAATAATTATAATAGGCCAATTAGAATAAACTAATAAAATTTGATAGGAAATGATGCAGTAATCATCAGATATAATAGTATATTGAAATTCATAATATAAAAATTAAAAATACTAAAAACTTACAAAATCGATAAATATGAGATCTTAACTATTAAATTTAATGCTTAGATTATTATTTTTTTTTCATTGGTTTACCGTAGGAATTGGCAACCTTTAGGTTCTTTATTTCTCCTATGGTCTCCAAATGTTGTCTGTTCTTTCTAAAATTCCAGTTTTACACTGATAAGAGTTATAAATGTAGTAAGGTAGTGGTGAGGAATCAATTATTATTTTTTTTTTTTATTGGCCTACCGTAGATGATGAAGGAATTGGCAATCTTTCAGGTTCACTCTTGTTTTTCCTACCATCTTCAAATGTTGCCTGTTCTTTCTAAAATTCAGGATTTATGATTACAGTTATAAGCAAATTATTTAAAAAATAATGAATGAAAGGTAGTGAGGTATTACAATTATAATTTTTTTTATTGACCTACCGTAGATGACAAAGGAATTGGCAACCTGTCAGGTCCTTTCTTGTTTTTCCTACAGTCTCCAAATGTTGTCTGTTCTTTCTAAAACTCAAGATATATATTATAAAAACAATGAATGCAAAGTAGTCAGCAAAATGTAATGACCATTTCATTAAAAAATTATTTTCTTAAGAATTTATAAATAAACCATTACATGGGTTAATTTTCTATTTCCTCTTTAATCAATAACAATTAATTAATTAAAATATAATAATAAATATGTGTCCTATAGCTTGTGAGAGGTTTCTGGTTTGGATCTCGTGGAACTGTAGCAAACAGTTTGAGGAGGTTCGTGGAAGACATAGGGGTTGACATTGGAGATAAGGAGTTGGCCGAAAATATGATAGTGGACTCCTTGGGTATTGTACACTATCATCTGTGTGATAACTATAGTTCGCCCAGAAGAATATGACAAGATTATGGCATAATGAGGGCAAACTCATGTGGCAATATGTTGAAACTAACTTTTTTTCATTACCGTCCGATTAAAAATGGAGAGTAAGGAAGAGAAAACAAAACAATGTTAGTTAAATTTATAACCATAATAATATGATTGATATAACATTAAAAACAATAATATGATTAATTTACTATTCTATCTATGATTAATAACTGTAAATGCTAAAATTGGGCAATCAGATATGGAACAATGAATCCTTATTTTAAAAATATAAATAGAATAAAGCAACACAAGACCAATGCAAATAATCCAAAAAATATCAAAACCACTTCCAAAGCATTTGATAAATTTGATTTTAACAAAATAGAAATTCTAAAAAAAGCTAACAATAAGAAAACATGTAAAATCAATCTATATGACCTAAAAATTAATAATGTAGTCAACTTCAAAACAGATATGCAGAAAATAGGACAACATTATGTTGATATAATACATAAAATTAACATTTAATTATTAAAAAGTTTAATCAAAACAATAAACAATAGTAAACATATAGAAGATTTAACAGTAATAACAAAACAGTCTAAATGGGTCAGTGCTATATCAGACTTAGAACAAAATATAGATATTAGAGAGACAGTACCTAAATGAAAATAAGTAAGTTTGATTTTTGGTATTTTTACATTATTTTTTCATAATTTTGTTTTGTAATTTAAATAGATAATAATATTTACTACTTAGTATTACTTTCATACTTGCCAGACAGACATTTTACAGTAATGTGTCAGAGCACGAGTTCCACAGGGACTACTGTTATTCAATATCTTTAAATCAGATTTGACCGAACTTGATCAAATGTTAGTGGCTACATTTGCTGATAATACAGCACTTCTCACATCCCACAAAAACCCCATATTATCATATTAGCGTCTTTCATACTAGAAAATCACCTTGATGAGATTTGTAGTTGGACTACCACTTGGAAAATAAAGATGAATGAAATGAAGAGTGTGTTGATTGTGTTCACAATTAATCAAGGTTTACGTCCTCGGGTGTATTTTAACAATGTGCCAATTCCTACATCTGAGGAAATGCAATATTTGGGACTTCACCTGGACAAGAGACTGACATGACTGAACAAACGATTTGGACTATTATCCTGGTCACTAGACAAATGTTTCAAATTATCCTTAATTAACAGACTTACAATATGCAGAGTACTAATTAAACTTTTATGGTCTATATACGGGATAGAGCAATGGGACTCTGCCAAAACTTAAAACATCCAAAGAATTCAGTCGTTCCAGTCAAGTCTTGTTTCTTTTTATAATCTACATGACAAATGACTTGCTACAAAATGACTTGGACATCCTAACAGTTTCAGATATTGCCACAGAATACTATAAAAATTTTCACAACAGACTACCTTGCAACATGAACCCCTTAGCACAAACACACATTCACCATGAACCCATAAAACCCACCCCGACGACTTTTGAGGTGGCGGCCTAGAGATTTGTGAAGTTGACTGCTACACCAGGATGAGCGCAGATTTGCTTGTTGCAAAAATAATTTGCAGATGGCAAATTAAATAAATACCAAACTAAATAAATAAATTAATTTTTTATATTAAATTTACAGAAAGTTTTAAATATTTGACACATGATGAAAGGAAAAAATGGCAAATAGTATATTTGTAATAAGCTAAAAAAAGAATAATAAATAAGTAAGATTTATTCATTATTTATGATTGGTTATTTCTTTTTCATATTTTGATGCCTTTAATTTTTATATAAACAAAAATTTTGTAAGGTAATAAGTTTGTGATAAAATAAAACAACACTTATGTATTATAAAGTAATTAAAGTGTTTTGATAAGAAATGTAGGTAATTTTTAAAAATATAATTGTAGATATATGAAATAAGTGGCTTTTGAAAATGGATAATGATCGTTCAAGACGCCACCTAATAATGTATCAAAAATAGTACGGAATAAAAACGATATAATATATAGTTTTCTTAAAAATAAATGCCTGTTATGAAAAATAATAATAATAATAAGTATGTTTCCTAAAGCTTGGAATAAATATATGATTTTCCCCTTTATCTAAAATAGATTGGTAACGTGAAACTTACCTATCTTCTTTGCTCCAATTACAGTGGGGATGACCAGTTATTATAGATTGTACGAGAAACTTAATTGTACTAAAATAATGTTAACAAAAATTAATAATTGGATTGCACAAAATTCTTTAAAATAAATAAATTAAATGGTTTTACCTTTTTGAATTGACTTTCGGTTTGAGTTGAAGTTGTTTCTGTGCTGACTCTCGTTGCTATAGCTTGATTCTATAAATAAGTTTTATAAGAAATTTATAGAAATAGATTCTGAACACTGAAGTTATTTATAAGTACCTTGAAATCTTCAGGCCCAGCTTGAGTGGCTCTGGTGACTAGAGGGTTCAAACAAGCTAACATCTCTTGAGCTGTTGTATCTCCAGACTTGCGAAAGAAGTTAAAAATATCATATTTCTCTTCAAGTCCACTAAAAGCTATGATAACTGGCAGTGGAACCATAACGTCTCCTTGCTTAACAAGTTTTGCAAGAGTAGACAGAACCTTAGCAACATCCTCCTGGCTAAACCTGTAATCATCTCGCAGCCAAACACCAATAAAGGAAGATCTTAGTTGAGGGAGGTAAGTTATTAATGATAGTAGAGTGTGAACTGTTGCAATGTCACCATTAAGAAGACAATGAAACATAGAAAGAATTACAGTTTGCACAGTTGTGAGCTCTATTGTATTAATACACTGATGATAAATAGAATATTGAGCAGCGAACTTGATAGCAGCTTTCAATCTAGCAGCAACACCCAAGCATAAATTGATAGACAACCCTCTCGTAGCCATCTCTACAAAAAAAGAAACAAAAATATTATATTAGTCTTTATAAGAAAACCAAAATAGCAACAAAATTAAAAATTTTGTCAGATTTTAGCAAGCAATCAGCATAAAAACTATGGAAACCATTACTTTACTGTATACTGCGGAAACTTAATGGAGTCAAGTGGTAAAGTACAGGATTTTAATGTTGTAATATAATAGATAATCAAGTACATATATAACCAGCACCATCATGACCCCATGGGCCTGAGTTGGGGACTCCTTTCACCCGCTGAAGTTTCCCTTGGATGCAGTTTAACTTTTCGTATTTCGTAACTTTTCCCACTTGGACTTAGCACCCAAAGCGATAAGGAAAGTCCTCAGATATTTTTTACATATAAATGAATTTAAATGTCTGAATCCATTAGAAAAAAAAACATTAGCATGCATATTTTTTGTATTGTTAAAGTTGGTTTATTGAACAGTGCCTTAGTAAGTTATCAGCTTTTAAGCATTTTGGGTCTAAAGATTTTTTTTTTAAATCCGTAAGAAAGTGAAAAAACAGCAAGAGTAACTTTAAGATCTTTTATACATAAAAAAAGGGTTTAATACCATAATGATGAATTTTAAATCGTTAATTTCTGGCCTGCCGTATAACCAGATTACGCGAATAGGTTTCAGCTGAAATCAGAGAAAATGGTTTTATTCGATGGAAATATGGACCAATAAACTCATTAGTTTCTCAGCTAAATAAAATCAATCAAAATTCAGTTATCACGTACCGTGCGACGTGGCCAAACCGAATCCTTGAATGAAATAAGCTGATCTCGAAGCATGTTCGACACCCAGAGTGTTCATCCAGTGTCAACTGATTATTCTATCCCGCAACGCACATGAAAAAGGACGTACTTACTAGGTAATCCGCGTTTTATAAACATTGCTATTTCATAATTGAGTTATTCTAACTTAAAATTGTAGATAAACTTGAATAAATCAACAAAAAGTTAACTAGATAAAAAAGGCCAAGAAATCAGTTTCTGTCCAAATTATAACATTTTAATAAAACTAAATAAAGAATAATATAATGAAATAGAAATAACAAAAATCTTTGTAGCATTCTAATACCTGGACAACATTAGAACTGTCAATGTCACTAGATAAAGCATTGAAAATCGACTGTTTCGACATTTTAAGCGGAAGAACCCACTTAGCTTATATCTTATTCTCCTGCTGCAGTCTTGTTCAGTTCACAAATGGGGAGAAAAACAAATATTTTGCACTCAATTTTAACACTTAAAACAAGTAATAAAAATGTTTAATTAGAGTGGGAAAAAAATCGCGTTTATAACGTTTATCGCCGAATCATATGATCTCTGTATTTAATTTTAATATATTTTTTAAGGTAAGTTTATTATGACCTTCAACTAAAGTACCCCTTTCAGCTCACCAATTTTTAACAAAATCTAGTATATTATTTATATAGATATAAAAGTCTTCATTACCAAATTTGAGATGTATTATATTATATTTTAATATAATTTTTTATGAAAGTTTATTTATGACCTTGAAGTGAAGTACCGCTTCCGGTTTGCCAATTTAGACCAAAATCTAGTATGTATAATCAAATTATAATTACTAAATTTGAGAAGTTTTGCATAATATTTTAATATAATTTTTGATGGAATTTCTTTTTATTATTGAGAATAACAGGTCTTACATCTTTTAAAAATAAAACATTCAACTGAAAAGAATAAATAAAGAGCTTTATCGATTTACCTTACTAAACGCGAAAATTAAAAACTAAATAAATAAAATAACGATCGTTCTCGGATGGTATTTAAAGCTTTTAAAATATCTCACAAATAACCAAATAACAATTCGCTACATTGAGGCAGCGGCTTTCTAGACCTGTTTTAAATGCGAAGGTAAAATGTTGAACATACTTCGACAACCTTTTTAATTAATAATTTGAAAAACTTTAAAATTACTACAGATAATTTATCGAATATTTTAGTAAGATTGTATATCAAACATTTAAATCAACTTAATACTGTCGACTCTCGATAATTTGACACTCGCTAATTTGAATCTCTCGATGATTTGAAATTTTTTCTCGGTCCCTTGAAAAATACTCGATAAATTGAAAAAAAAAGTATAAATTGGTCCCCTCGGTAATTTGAAGTTGAAGGAACAGTATCTTGCCCGCCAACATGCAATAATTTGAAGTCCGAGCTACCCTACTCTCTATAATTTGAAGCGTTTACTATGCACAGACCTGTTCTTTGTTTACATACATGCACAGACCCTCGGATTGTTTACATAAATGAGTTTGCAGTTCGCAGTCTACCTTCAAACGTTAAAGTGAGTCTTTCTCTGTTCTCTCTTTTTCTGTTCTGAAATGTTAATGTGATTTGTGTTATTAAAATGAATTCAAGAAAGAACAAGTGTCTTTCCATAAGTGAAAAAAAGCGTATTATACAAGCTGTGGAGGATGGACAATTAAAAAAAGATGTCGCTAAACAGTTTGGAATTTTACCATCGACATTGTCGATGATTTTAAAGGACAAGGATCGCACCACCGAAAGTGCCTTAATTGCGAGTAGAAAAGGGTCATGTCAGGATGAATTTCCCAGTCTTGAAGAGTGCTTGATTAACTGGATTCATCACTGTAGAGGACAAAACGTTCCCGTCGGCGGTTTCATGTTGAAGGAAAAAGCCAAGTCTTTTGCGCAGTCTCTTGGAATTAAAGGATTTGCAGCAAGTGAGGGTTGGCTCTCAAATATCAAAAATCGACATGGTATCATATTTAAAAAAAAATGCGGAGCGAGCGCTAACGTGGATATTTCCATTTGTTCTCAATGGATTGACGAAGTAATTGTACAAATATTTAAAATGATAAATCACGAATTTTGATCAAACTCTTGTTTACTTGATTTTATTCCTCCCTCCATCTTGGTTATTTAAACTCCTGTTATTTTGAACTCTTGGTAATTTGAAGTTTTTCTCTGGTCCCTTGAGTTTCAAATTATCGAGAGTCGACTGTATCTGCTGTATCGTAATAGATTTAAAAGGGTAGTTTATTGCGAGTTGGCAAAACACAACACATTTCGATTAAAAAAAAATAGTAATGTTAGTTTAAATAATTTAAACGGCAGTTGTCGATGTCTCGTAGTTGGTTATTTCTTAAATTAGACAATTGAGAGATTCATTGGAATTTATTTTAAGACTGCGATGTGTCACAAAGGAAATGAAATGGAAATTGTATGATTGAAATTAATTTGGTTTGAGGTCTAGTTTGCATTAATCATATTAATATGTTAACGTAACAATAAATTTCCGTTCTAAGTATCGATCGACATTGTTTATAAAATAATTACTAAGTCGCCACCAGCCCATTACTAAAGTTCAAAACAATGTTTAAAAGTCTTTAAAAAATTAAACAAGAGTTTATTGAAACGGTCAATACTAAAAGGGCTTCATGTAAAACTTAGTCAGAAGACCTCTTATATATATATATACCTATATTATATGTATAATATTATTATATTATATATACCTATATAAATAGTATCAAGACCTTTTTTTAGACTTTTTTAAATAATGAAATTTTTAATAAGCTTTCGTATTACAAATGCATTGTAAATGCATATGGTTTACTTTTCTAGCCAGTAAAGTAACAAGTATTTATCATTGAGTAATGCTTTCGTTATAACCTCAAGTATTAAAAATTTACTAATGCAATTAAAAAATTAGATATTCTGGTATTATCTTCATTATTTGTCAGTTATATGTTATTAATATGGTTTCAATAAACATAGTGTTATTTCAACGTAAAGCAACAATTACTACGCAGAACTGGTGCTTAATGAACCATGTTCGACCTTGACTTGCTAACACATCCTTCAGTCTGCATTTGAGTAAAACAAATATTATTCATTACATATTTTAAACTTAGTTATTGAATTGTATTGTTTGAGACCAAATTCGTTATATTTAAAGGTATATGCACAACTTACGACTGTTTTCCGTTCAATTCTTTACAAAGTAAATAAATAAAAGGATCTTCTATGCTTTTATTCCTCAATTTTGGAAGGAGACTGCATGAAATTTGGATACATATATTTTTATTTATTATGTACATATGCAAAGCTATACATAAAACTTGTATATTCAGTAACAATATTAATTGGAATCAATTAGTAACTCTGATATTGTTTACAGTAAATTTTTATAATCAAGTAATAATTACAAAGAGAACGTTTTGGAAATCTACTTACTTAATATCCTCTGGAGTACTTTATCAATGAATTTTCAAAACTAGTAAAAACATGACGATTCTCTCAGCATAACAAAGTGAAACCTATTATAGCTGGTGAACGTGTCAAACTGTGGGTTCGGCATTGTTCGTTTTTACTCGGTTACCCTCGCCTTGGTTTAAGCCAATGAATAAATGCCGGTATGTAGAGCGAAATATCTAGAGTATTACTGAATATAGAAAAAATACTTTATAATCAATTATCTTTCCAGTAATATTAATATTATGGATTTGTGAAACACGAGGTTTGATTCAGATATCACTAATAATAATTAAATATTGTTCACCGAAACCTGCCAAAACTTATATGAGCAAGAACTGACTAAAATGAACTTCACATTCATAACAATGGCTTGGTCCTGCTCTCTGTTAAGCGTTGAGTAACTTTTTATTGACTCGTTTATCCACCTTAGAAAATTTATACACCCATTTCAATCGCGATACTATTACTTACTTCAATTGTAATAATAATCTTACGGTGCATGCACGTAATTTTATATTGGGAAGCTGTCAAATTCCAGATTTGCTTATCTTTCTCCCAGCCAAATATTTTTTGGAATACTTTATTTTCTAAAACATTAAGATTTTTTTCTTACCTTAAGTTTGTCGTAAAATCCTGTAGGTTCCGTACAATAATCGTCTTAAAATGATACAAGTTGTTGAAAATGATGACATATATTTCAAAGAAAAAGTTTGATAGATGAATCTAATAAAACCTATCTTTATTCACAATTAAAATAACTTTCTATATCACAAAGAATCGAGACAGTAAATTTGTACTTGATATGTGGGCAATATTTATTTGAGCAGTTTCCATTTCAGTAGAGTTGTCTTTTTCATGAGGTTATTGGGTTTAATGTTCTTCGAACGGACAACAATGGATTGAAATTCCACAATGCAAAAGATGCAGATCTCACGGCAACACAAGCATTAATGGTAAATTGTAGCCATGTGTACTGGATCACGCTTATGATCCCTTTGCAAAATACCTAAAAAATTTCCGTCTAAATGTGCTCTTTGCGGGTAATTTCATCCAGCAAATTACAGAGGATGATAAAAAGATGATGAAACTTAAGGAGCTTAACAAAATTTGTCAGCGTACAACTGTGAGAAGTACTGAATTTTACAAAAATTCCTCATTAGGAAATCAGAAGCACACATGGCAAGGAACAAACAAAACTAATTGGTCAATATCTGCCTGGTTTACAAACCCAGACCTACATACTCACATATGATAACAAGGACAGATGACAAACCGATACAAAGCAATTCATCGAACGTTCCTGACATTAACACTCAACTGACTAAGCTCATAAATGACTTCAAAAACTCATTGCTAATAACCATTCTCATATCGCTGATGCTTCGTGTCTTTCAATTGCTTAATAAATGAGAGGACTTCAAGCGGTTCTTTGGAATGTCAATTGTTTACTGTCTCGTAAATTCTTATCTCCTAGTCAATTGACGTACGCATGATGGTTTAGAAGGATCAATCTAATTAGGGATTATTTTTCCGCTTCTATAAATTTGATTTTATTGAAAACTAGTTTCAAATGTTATACATTCATCTTCAGTTCATGGTTTGAGATATAGATTATATCAAACAGAAAAGGTTCATTGGTTTATCTTATCTTCTAGTTAACCGAAGTATTGGCCCGCAGATGTGAAATGGATTCCAGACGTGTTGGATTTCTTCATTACTAAGGGACTGTATTTACAACACTGTGATATAACTAACCTGACTGATATATCCTCTGACACCCTTCTAATAAAGATGGGCATGAAAACGATTATTAAAATTCCACACTCAACATTAACATTTGGAAAAAAACGACCTGTTCAGGTTCAGAGCATCAATTGAAAATTATTAACTCCTCAACATAAACACACATACACCGGAAGATTTAGACAATGCAGTGTAGTTTCTAACACTAACTGTTCAAAATGCTACCAAGGATTCTCCTATATTTCTTACAATAGGACGGAGAACCATCAAAATAAATCCCATCTCCAACCATTTATACATCTCATTGCACTAAAACGAAAAACATGTAAAATTTGAAATAGGACAAGTTATCTAACAGATAAACAGAAATTTAATTAACTAACGAGAAAATTACTTGATGAAATTAGATGTAGGAAGACTGAAAAGTTCGATCTTTTTTTAACAGGTTAATGACCTCTGACAAGTAACTTTGCAACATGAAAAAACTCGAACACCATGATGTCTCCCATCTTGTTTGCCAGCCTGTTCGTTTTTGCAGGTCCGATCTGGCTCCTTTGAGGACTCTCGGCTAGAGACTAAAGTGGGGCCCGCTTACCAAGAGGGGAGTTCTCCACCGGAAAATGTTTCAAAATTACGTGCCATAACCCACATTTTCCGCTATTTTGGTGCTTGAAAAGTATTTGAGTAAAGGGAAGATCTTTATAAAAAATTCAGGTTTTCTGTTGTAGTTTACATACGTTTTCAATACATTTTTAGATTAATTTAGTATATCTAAACTTGGTACACACTAGAAAAAATCTGATGCGCGCATCAAACAACTTTCACTTCCTGCCCTTTCATAATTAGATACCCACTTTCTAAAATTTTTTCAAGAAATTCACATAAATACTACTTGAAATATTTTCAGCAGTATGTATTTCATTATGTCTTTTCTCACAAAAGTACAATTATATTGTTTTAAACAATTAGTATTATAATTCTGTTTACTATATACTTTTGGTTTGTTAAGCTTAAAATAAATTTTAAATTTTTTCATTTGATTTCTATTGAAATTCCATTTAGTTTTCATAGAAACATTCATTTTCCATTAAATAATATAAAAGTAGAATTTATAAACTATAACGAAGTTTATGTTTTTTCTCGTCCCTCCAGTACCTTATACTTTATTGGTTACATATTAACTATCCTAAAATCTTTAGCTTTTATATTAATATACATCTATATTACTACTCTTATTTTCGGTAGTTTATTTTCAAATTGAGAAAATATTTTTCCCCTTTAGTTAATCATCAAATTCTTTCATTTATGATAGAATATATCAGTTTATATTTATCCATTTTATAATACTACAAACAATAAGAGATGGTTAATTATTCCAAATAAATAAAATTAAAGGTACTTTAGAGGAAGCTATTTTAAAAATTCGGTATTTAAGCCCTATAAGACTATTTCAATGAGGATAAGATCTAGGTGATATTAAAGACCATTTAAATGTACATTGGTATAACGAGTTTAATAAAAATCGTATGAAACGTTTCGAGAACATTGTAAAAAAAGTGCAAAATTGATTCTATAAAGGGGCACTTCCGATGGTTCGATTTCAGTGGAAAAGTTGTGGTAACATCCCACGTATATACTTATCTTAAATACGTAATTTCAGTTTCACACAACTTTTCGTTTTTGAGATAGACAGTTCACATACACCGTAGTAGTTCAATGTACTATATCTTTGCTACTACTGGTCCGCTTTAGATTATTCTTTTTTGTTTTTTTAGAGAATTTAATAACATTTTGTATAATTATACATATAATTTATCATAAAATCTATACTTTTAGAGTTATGCGGAAATAAAATTTTCTTTTCGTCATAACTATTCTACCTACATTTTCTAAGTTTCATCAAAATCGTTAGAGCCGTTTTCGAGAAAATTATAATTGTACAAAAGT
Organism: Rhaphigaster nebulosa; assembly: GCA_948150685.1. Lineage (NCBI taxonomy): Eukaryota > Metazoa > Arthropoda > Insecta > Hemiptera > Pentatomidae > Rhaphigaster > Rhaphigaster nebulosa. The sequence continues at coordinate 197,489,667 of OX411306.1, forward strand.
GTAAAATTGATACCATAAAGTGACAGTTTCGGTTAGTCGATTTCAGTGAAAATATAGCGGTAACATCCCAGGCACATACCTATTTTAAATACGTGATTTCAGTTTCATAGAACTTTTCGTTTTTGAGCTAGACTTTTCATATATATATACACACACGCACGCATGCGCAGACCATTTTGTGAGACTTGGTTATTTGGACTCAGGGGACCTTAAAACGTAACGTGTATTTCCGTTGAAAACTCAAATTCGAAATTGTTCACCAACGCAATACTTTCCCTTATTATATATTTCATACATAGGTAAGTGAAAGTAAAAATAGTAATAAATAACATGTAGTTTATTACTGAAAAATAAGATTGAGAAATATTTTTACATTTAGGAAATTTAACCTATGCTAAAGCCATCTTCTAAAAACTACTGGAATACCTCAATAAAAATAAATAATTAAGGAAAACACTCATGAGGAAGCTAAACATATGTAAAAAAAAAAGTTGTATTTTACTGCGATTATGCTTTTATAATCAAAAGAAAAAATTGTCCAAATGAGTAGGTAATTTACAATTTCAAAGTGACCTAAGTAATCAAGTAAGTAAACCTAAACTCATACAAAGCAATTCCACTTTAATCATCCACTACAATCATGCGCGGAATAATACAATAATAAAAATAGAAGAGAAAATTTAATGTATACCCAGCATGACAGTTAAAATTAAATATCTGGTGCGGTGCGCGCATCACAAAACTTTCTCTTACCGCCCTACAATAATTATCTTTTTAACGTAATTTTAAAGAGTTCACATAAAAAATACTTGAAATAATTTCATTCACTTCTTCACATCTTCTCCCACGTAAGTACAATAAAATAGGTTTTTAAACAATTTTAGTATAATAATTCTGTACACTACTTATGTATTTTAGGTATGTCAAGCTGAAAATATATTTTAAAAGTTTCGGATTAGTTTCGATGGAAACATTTTGTTTCCATAAAATAATATAAAAGTAGAAACTATTAAGTTAATTTCTACTATTGTATTCTTACATTACATTATTACAGAGCGTATTGCTGACAACAGATTGGCGGTTTGGTGGGAGGAGGTTCGGTCCCATCCGTTCTTTTCGGATGCGCTCGGTTATCCTTCTAGGGTCTTGTAGTCCTTATAAGATGCGCTGTATCTTTGTTGATTCCGGTCCGATTTCGATGATTTTTTTATTTTTATTTTAGTGAATTTAATCATCTTTCATATGATTTCATACATAATTTACCTTAAAATATTTACTTTTTGAATTATGCGCAAACCAAATTTTCTTTTGCGCTATAACTTTCCCCCCTGCATTTTATCGTTGATATAATACATCCATGAAAAGCTTAAGAGCTTTAAGGAGAAGTTATTGGGCAAATTTAATCAAAATTGTTAAAACCGTATACGAGAAAATTACTAAACAGTGTAAAATTGCCAGTGTGGTATATTTGCAACTCCCGGTTAGTCCGATGCGCTATATATTTGCCAATACTGGTCCGATTTCGATGATTCTTTTTTTGTTTTTTAGATAATTTAATTACCTCCCAAAAAATTATATACCCAATTTACCATAAAATACACACGTTTTAAGTTATGCGTAAATAAAATATTCTTTTCATCATAACTTTTTTCCCTGCATTTCCCCAGTGATGTACTACATAGATGAAAAGTTAAAGGGCTTTAAGGAAAATTAACTTATAAACTTACAGCAAGTTTAAAATCGTTAGAGCCGTTTTCGAAAAAATTGTAAAAAAGTTTAAAATCGATGATGTAAAGCGGCACTTCCGGTCAGTCGATTTTGACGAAAAAGTTGGTGTAGCATTCCAGGGATATACTTACATTAAATACGTAGTTACAGTTTCTTTTTAAAGAATTTCTTAAATTAAACTTTTCGTTTTTGAGCTAGACTGTTCAGATACACACAGATACAGACACACAGACCATTTTGCGAGACTTGCTGATTTGGACTCAGAGGACCTTAAATGTGTATTTCCGTTGAAAACTCGAATTCGAAACTTTTCAAAATCGCAATAGTTCTCCTTACTATATATTTCATATATAGGTAAGAGAAAATAAAAAGATCTATAATCTTTATTAACTTGTTAAATAGTGCTTTAGGTACTATTCCAGAATCGTTACTCCAAAATGGCGGGAGTCTACAGTTTTAAGACATGACTGTACACCAAATATTCTTTGAAATGATACCAGAGGCAACACTTCAAGGATAAGCAGAAGCAGAGATATTAGTGAGTGGCCAGTCAGCTCAAGGGCTCTTTCTATAATATGGGAAGTGTGATATAGATCATGGAGTTCTCCGAAAAAAAAGTAAGATCGATGCTCCCTTGATTACTAAAAAATGGTGCCTCAGAAGTTAAATATTTTTACATAGGCTAAATTTTTAATATCATTATAACTAATATCTGATAAGAGAATGGAAAAAGATTACATATAAGAGAACAGGAAGCAATGTCAACTACACATTAAATAAATATGCGTTTATTATAAATTAAAAATTAAGTGTTACATTGAACTTAACACTTCACAGTGAAATCAAAGACTTAAAAAAATTAAATTCTCTATTGCACTCTTCTAATCATACTAATGTACATCAGAAGATATAGTTTTCTGAAGATGATTTCTTGTAGAGACTGCTTAATACTGACCTGAAAGGATACATTTAATCATTAACATGAAATACCTATAAATCAAAAAAAGTATCGATTACTATGTTAATAAATTGTATAATTATTTTCAGCATTAATATTTTAAACTTAAATGGAGGAACTTCACTTCGAAACTAAATGGCCACCATTTTCAAGATATGCCTTTCGATAAATTAACTTCAGAAATGCTATGGCTATGGGACCTAAATCAGAAATGATTTGTTTTGAAAAAAAAATCCATGAACTATTAAAACAGATTCAGGACCTGTCTCATTCAAAAGATGTTGAGCTACTAATATGCATGCTTTTAGAATATAAAATAATCAAGCTCCAGACTGTACATATTATACCAATTGTTACATAAAGTTACATGGAAGGCAGTTTCACCTTAAAGAAATTTTAGATGGTAAATTCAATCAGCAAATTGTATATTTGTTAATTAAAGTTTTATAAATATATTATGGATGGTTCTAAAACGCTGGTAAAGAGGTAGTGAATCCTCCTTAATTTATTTTTATTGGGCCAAAACGAAAGTTTCAAAAAACGGCTAAGTGATACAAACATTGTGATGAATCCCTTCTTCGTATTTAAAAAAAAAACTCACCAATTTTGGTGATGACATTTTTTTTAAATAAAATGTGAATGACTATTAAATGGTGCCAATAGTCGGACAAGAAATAGAGAGAAAATGGTAAGTGAAGGAGGTTTTAGGGTGAATATCAGACAATTTTGCTTCTGATGGTCCATCTGATATGAACAACATTGCTTCATTTAAAGAAATAATGTTTACCTTATTTCGTTTTAGTTAACCGTTGCTTCCGATTTTTGCTCACTTTCTGTCAGGTTGCTGAGACCAACTGACTTCAACATGGTGTTCAGTTGTTCCAGATATTCATTTCGATGATGAACGAAATGACCGACGTGCTGAGATTTATCCCAACATTTAATCTGCGCCTAAAACATACACAATCATCAAATAAACCATTAAAACTTTATAAAACTTGCTGCAGCCAGCATTTTTCTATTTATAGTTTAGGGGGTCGACCAACATGGTTAATCGTCAACCCTATATACAGAACAAGTTGGACAACACGTCCATTCCAACATAATTCTTATTAAAATTTCATAAGGAGAAATCGTAGTCGGTGTCACAAGTTGCTAAAGGTGAGATAGTAGTATATTGTTTTTAGTAATTTATTTGTTGTGTTGAGTCAATATCAGTAAAGTAATGTACGCTTCGATTATTTCTGATGGCTGAGTGGTACGAAGAAAACCATCCGCCTAGACTCGATGCCCCACAGAAAAAGACTTTAGTGTAAAGAATAGTACTAGATCGTACGAAATTATTACTTTAAAATTTAGCGAAAGAACATCAAAGAACAACATCTGCGGAAATTTTTTTTGAGAATGGATCCCAAGACCTATGGTGTGTTGTTAGATAAAGTGCGACCATTAATTAAAAAAGGGACATAGTTGTGAGGGATACAAGTTCAGCTAATGAACGAGTATCAACGACTCTCAGATTTTTGCTTGGTGGTCAGATTTTCTGAGGTCTGATTTTATCTCCCACTAAGCGTGTAAAGATTTATGCAAATAAAAAAAAAAGTCCACTTTTGATTATGAGGAATAATAGCCTTAATAGGGTAAAAATATAATGCAAATCTAAAATTAAATAAATAAAAATTGAAATTAACTTCACCTTGGTAAACGACTTTTTTTTACATGTGTTTTAAAAGATGTTTAACAAGAGCCTGCTCAATACTACCACAGACACTTCATTATGGTTGGATAAATTGGCCCCGTCCACCAGATATCAGACCTTGTTTGGTTTTACTTCAACTGTTGATTCAACATCATCTTCAGCATCGCCCCCCACCAATCATATTGACCAATCATGTTCGTCGTCTGTAGGCTCCTTTATAGACATAAAAATATTGAAAAGGTGATCAATTGGTTATCAATCTGTTCTAACAAATGTGTGAAAGCTAAGATTGGGTTAATCTAGCTTGGGTGGCATAACATTTTCATGTCTCCAATTTATTCGTACTTCGAAGGTTTCAGATAACTCTCTTGGTTTCAGTAATCTGCTTACGGTATTATTTGTGCATGCTCTTATCAATTTTATCAATCTATCGAAAATATCCGGCTCATACCTGATCTTTTAAAATAGTTTCTGGCTAAGATAGCTTACCACGATTTTTTAAGTATCCTTTCAATGAAAATCTGATCTATATCTTCTGAATACTAGTTGGTATTTTCAAATGAGATTCCCATCATCTAGGACTATTCTGTCATTATTGCATTCAAAACTGGATCATTTCTTCAGTAAATGACAGATTTAATCCTCATTTCTGCTATTAGGGATCTTTTCTCTATCTCATATTTTTTCGTTGGATTTTTTAGTTTTCTCTAAAAACTTACCTCGTCTGGGGATATCTCTGTTTTTTCTCTAATATTAAACAAAAATAAATATATTTCGTTACTTTTATTATTTTTTCAATTGACTACTATTTTAGGATGTTCTCTTTTACAATTTCCATCTATGAAAGCTTTTATAGCTCTAAAATAAATCAGCATAAAATCAATCGAAGCATTTTTTATTTTATTTTCCTATCTCTAAATTATGCCTAGGAACAAAAAGATTTAAAATACAAAACATTGTATGTTGTTGATATGCTAACCTTTATTCCATTCGATTTCCAGGCGTCGACAATGACCATGTTCCGATCAAAAGGAGAGATAGGGTCATCCTTTGAAATGAACATGAGACATGGAACTTTCGACGGAGGGCGTAGAACTGCCTGAAATCCATTGATGAGGTGTTTCGTCACAGTATTGTAAAATAAGTAAAGTTGTAGCCTACAACAATAAAAATCATAATATTATTTTTGATTTAAAAATCAAAGATAGTTGTATATTATTGCGATAACTATGAAACTATTTTCGCAGTTAAATTTACACATGATTTCAAATAGCTTTTTATAGTTTTAATAATACCTGGAACAACATAATATAATAAGATTAGTTTGGAAGATTTCAAATCAAAAGCCTCAATTACAACACGCCAAAGTTCATAACATGCCTGTCAATATTCCACCAATTTCAAGTTAAAGCATCCTCAAGCACTAAAAATTTGCTGCTCATTCATATTATTAAATAAAAGTCAGTAGCTACATTCCAAGCAATTCTTACCAATAATTTTGAACCAAGGCTAAAAACCAATTGAACGTACATTTTTCAGTTTTATTCTATAAGATAAAATAGAACTTAATGAATCGCGTTTTCTGATATGTATTTTTATCTTTAGAAAGTTAATAAATTTTAAATAAGTAACTGTCATCATTCCACAATACAACAGTTTCTTCAAACAAAAGATGCTATATCTGTCGCTATTGAGGAAAGGGTAACTGCTCTGAAATGTTCCTACATTTTGAAAAGGCGTTTGATAGGTTCTGGTAGAAGGGCCTACTTTAAAAACTAACTACTTGCCTTCTACATACTTTTTAATTTTAAAATCTTACTTTCATGACATGTTATTCTCATAATGAGTTGAAAAAATTCAAGATTCAGCAAAACACGTGCACGTACACAAAATAAAAAGATTATAAAATCTCCAGAAATTGAATGCATCTTTGTTTAATAGAAATCTTAAGCATACACAACGACATACCATATGTTAAATATTACATTCACAACACATTTCAAATTAATATTCCAGATCACCTCAATCCATCACCAATCTAATCGTTTTCATCATCCTTGTTACCTGTCAATCCAGAACGCAGACTAAAAAGGCAAAGGCCCAGTAATCTCCTCATTCACTATCAAACACAAAACGAATAAATCAAGATTGTGTAACCAAGAAAAGCTGCTGTGAAAACATACTACATGCTCTGAAGCGCAGTTTTTAGTGCTAAAAATAAATAAAATTAGTTTCTTTCAGCAATAGAAAAATATATTATCTTTATGATATCGCTATAAATACAAGAAGAAAAAAACGCTGCCAATTATTTTTTTTTTCTGTTGGCACTGTAGACCGTATAGAAGAACCTTGGCCGCGCGATGTGGTATTCATACCACACCGCGATTCTCAATTTTGGGTACACGGGGTAGGGTCATCACTCCTACGCCGGGCCTTTTTGTGAGTTGCCCCCAAGTAGGCTGACGGGCCTCACATACCCGGGGGGCGGGATAAATAGCTTGAAATATTTAATTTAATTAAAGTTAAGTTCACGCCGGTGCGGGGGTTCGAACTCACAACCTTTGGGTTTGTGAGTAAGTGCGTTAACCCGCTCGGCCACCTCGACTCCCTGCCAATTATTACAAAATGGTTTATTATTTCCAAATATCAATATTTCAAAAATATCTGGTCTGTCCATTCGCAGGACTTTACATATCGCTTTGGTTTATATATTTAGTTATCGCAGTTCAGATTATATTATTTTTCAAATGAGCATTTGGAATGTTTCGGGAAAGAAAAATCAGCAAAGAAATTAAGCAGTTGGAGCCTATGAAGCAGAAATTTGAAGCTTGTCCCAAGACGATCGATCGCCTTGAGAGTCCCGACCTGAGAGTGTTAAGAAGAAACTGTGTCTAAGGAAGTAGGCTGAAAGGATAAGACATCCTTTTAGGATATTTCCCTTTGTCTGCTATAGACCTTCTATTATTCTGTAATCCATCCCTTATTTCTCTTTTCCGGTGACTCTCAATCATTTCATAACTTAAAATAACGCTTTCTCTTTTTTTTTTCATACATGCACAACAAAAAAATCAAAAACTACTCGCACATAACGTACACCTTAGCATAAAAAACAGTACAATAAATAATAACTAAATAAAACGATAGGATAAAAAACAATGTAATAAATATATTTAAAGAAAAATAAATAAACAATAATTATAATAAATAAAAAATAAATAATAGATATCCATTCGGTTAACTATCATACAGGTGATGGTGCATAATTCCCAGAAAGTTCAGTATAATATTCTCGGCCAATATCACAATATTTCTGATGCCAATACCTAGGTCTTCCAGAAAGCTCCTTGTTCTACTTGGGATTGTTCCGCGTAACCCAAACCAGAGGCCTCTCACGGTGAACTCTCTCACTCCGAAGGTCTCGCGGAATTTCTCTTTTAGTAAAGGGATGCATTTCTCATAAATTTCCTCCTTTTTCTTTTCTGCTCCTTCTGCCTGATAAAGGCCATTACTTTCAAACCTCACTGTTGGATCCAAGACCAGTGCTGTCTTTCCTGTCTTGGAGAATGCTACAATATCTGCATATTTCGCGGATCCCTCAGCGTCGATGCAACATACCTCATCGAAGCAGATGAAGTCCTTTCCCTAAGGAGTCTTATCAGTTCATGCTTGACCCTATGATGCCGGCGTGTTATGAGGAGCGAGTTGTTGGGGGCATTTTCCCAGTACATGGGCTGGTGTTTTAGACTGTCTGCTGCATTTGCGACAGAGGGACCCAATTTTTCTCTGCTGTCCGCTGGCTCCTGCTTGGTCCGTCGGCTTCCAATTTTATTTATTTTTTAATGTTACTGTTCTTAATTTATAGCAAAATTTAAATGACCAGTTAATGATCACAAAATCGGCCATCAGGGTTATTTATAATTCTATAAAAAATTAAATAGTTTTTTTCTTGTCTTCCATTTTGTAACATAAGAAAGGGTGATTATCTTTAAAGTTAGCTCATTAATTATTATCATATGCAATGCCCAGAAAACCAAAGGAACCTAGTTCACCGAAGTTGGAAAATACCTCCAAGAAATATGGATTACGCAGAAAGATATCCAGGAACGTGCTTCTCTGCAAAGGAAACTTCGAACATACGAGGGATTTCAAGATAAACTTATGATAAGTTGAAAACCGGCAAGAAGTGGACGGATGAAAGAAGAGAGGTCTAGAGAAGACGAATGCGAGAATACTGGAAAAGTATCAAAATATGATGAAACAGTTGAATCAACGTGATCCACAGTAGGCCGAAACAAAAATAAATATGCAATGTCCAAAATATAAAAAAATATTTTATAATTGTATAAAATAAAAATAATAATTTGAATATCTACATCTAAAAATAAAAGGAAACAACAGAGAAAACTGTAATTTATTTAAAGAATCAGCAATTTTATTTAGTTTCAATAGAATAGCTCTGCTTTATACTCTATAATATAACCACTTCAGTAGTGTTAATATATATAGGAAAAAGTAAATGGCTGTGATTCAATTCGTAGTTCTGATTTTTACAAACACTTGTTACCTTATTTTAGACAGCAGACAACTGAAGATCAATTTGCTTTCAAGAGCTAAAAAAATAAAAAAAAACTGGAAGAGAAACTGATGATGGTGTGGGGGAAGCTGCTCCATCGACATTTAGGGGTATCAGAAGGTTGAAGATTGAAGATTGAAAGAAGGTTGAAGAGGAACGGATAGAATAGGAAATGAAGCAGGGTTCACATAAAAAAATCAATGTTTGTCTTAAAACCATTCTTCTATCTTGATTTTCCTAGCAAACCAATTTTTAAAAATATTTAAAAAATAAATTAGAAAAACACTAAGGGGTTCCATATGCTATGTTTTACCTCGATTGTGTTTGATACATATCTTATCTGATAATATTTTAACTGTATGTAGGGATGCCATTGGGGAATCATTGAGGATGATTATCCCAAAATTATGTAAGATTAATATGTAAGATAAATATGGATTACTTTATTTTAAGATATATGGATTATTTTATGTAAGATAAATATGGATTACTTGTTTTGTCCCCTAAATTGGATACCTTTCCAAGGGCCTGATTTGTGATTACTATTATCTAATAATTAACCAAGACAATGTCGAAGATGTTGTTGGTTGGTTAGATCCCCGGCACTGGGTGGTACCTTGTTCGTAATTGGCCAACTAGTTTTATAGAGGGAGGAAATTCTGGGATTTCAGTGCATAGTTCCACCCCTTGTCCGGGGTGGGACGATCTCTTTGAATCCATTAGTATCCTCTAATCGAATTTTGTCCTTCCCAGACCTCCGCCGTTTTTGCGGTATGCCAGCCGGGATCACAGGGTGACTGTTTTCCTAAAATTGATAACGTGTTCCAGAACGTACCACTCTTGCCTTTGTCACATTGCTCACTTCTCAGAAGGTTTTTAAATTAACTTATTTCTTATATTTGAGGTAAAGGGAAGCGTTTTGATGACAGCTACCTTCGCATGTCAGTTACTTTTCTACCTGCTCGTCCCTTATCATATTTTGTTTGCACCTTGTGCATGTTACATATAATTTGTGCCTAAGAATAATATTGCCCAAAAATAACATCTATATCAATACATACCACATAGTAACTGCACTTCAAGTCAGAGACACCAATTGGATTTTTTTGATGAAATTGAATTTTGCTCATTTGGTGATTAGAGGAGCGCAAATTGGAAATATATAATATATAAAGCTCGTAATGAACATACGGGAAAATACATTTGTTTGAAATTTTCAACACTGGTAACCAAAAACAAAGTGGGGTTCCACACCGTCTTTATCATGTCCAGCTATTGAATGCGAAAATATTCGATTTTCATATTCATAACTTCGAAACTCATTAGGCGAGGTACGTATTGAGGCAAAGTCTTGAAAACTTAACCCCCCAAAGACACAAGGAGTCAACAAAAGGAATTCAAGACTGCATGCAGTGCAGTCAACGCATGCCTCGACTCGTGCATTTTATGGAAACCGCATTTTTTCACAATCCATAGTTGGACATGGTTAGGACTATATTACACTCTCTTCTTATATATATATTTAAAAAAAAAATTATATTATTAAATCCTGAACATTCCCTGTAAAAACTATTTTGAACATTAAGTGGAATATAACAGTTTAACTAACAATGAGTAAAAATTACCATACCATGTAGCTATTAATCTTAAGGAGTGAGATTGGGCAAACTCAGGTGCTTTTGGCTGCTTTCGATTTCCGTTTGTATCTACGATCCCCATTACTCTTGCAGCTAGTATATACCCTGTGTTCAGTTATTTGAGTGGTGCCCAAATTCATAAGTGGAAGTTGGCTTAAAGGCCAAAGCAGCCGAATTGACAGATTCTCCCGTAACAAAGAAGAATTTCGTTTTAAAATTGGACGTTTCACACATCATGCGCTGGCAATAGAAAACGCACATAGCTATATTTGCCGAAAGATTGGTTCTTCATTGTCAAAATAGGCAACAACCTCTAAATTTTAATTATTTCGTTGTTTTTTTTCTCGTAATTTTGAATTATCTCAATTGATGCAAAATAAAATGTACCTAATAGTACAGTATAATTACTGAATTAAATGGAAGATAATGTTTCTTCTGGAGAAATGAGTTTCAGCGAGCTGAAACTCATTAAAAGTTACTTGAGGAGCACAATTGCTTAACAAAGGTTAAAAAATCTGAGTATGATCTCCATAGAGCGCGACCGAGCTGCTTCCATTAACTATGAGATCACTGACATCTTAGTAGCAAAAAGATCGGAAAGTGAAGTTTTAATATAATTATTTGTTCATGTTCACCATTTTAATATTTTGTATTTTTATTTGTTTGATTGATTAATTTAGTCAATAAAATGTGTTAATGCTATGATATGATATTACCAAAATACAATTATAAAACAGTTGATTTATATTCGAAACTGGGGTGGATGAATGAAAGAAGGGGCGACAAAATTATGCTCGACCTCTTTGAAAAAATCCTGGATCCGGCCCTGGAATATTTTATCAGAAAGGTATGTAATTTGTAAAGAGAAAGATTTAATTCTGAAAGAAGAATTAAGTTATAAAGAGAATGGCAATTTTTATAAGAACATATGGAAATAATTTAAAAATAAATTATAGTAGTCAGTTGATTTTGATGCGGTTTTCAATATAATTTAGAGAATTTCTTAGAGAAGGTTTATATGCATTACATTTTTCGAAATACTCCGCTAAAGGGGGGAAATGAATAAAACTATTAAAAAAATTGATAATTTTGGAATTGTAGCCTCTGCAATCTGGTACTCGTGGAAGTAAATTCAATACAAAAACATTTTAACAAGATTGAAATTATTGTGTGAAAGTGTCATTTGTTAATAAAATCGGAGATTAAGAAAAGCAAATGTAGAAGCTTTATTGCCGTTTTGACAAATTTATTATCATTTTGATTATTTTCCTAGAAAACGTCTGAATGAAATAAGATGAATTCTAAGCAATGCAATCGAATACCGATAAAGATTTTCACCACTTTGGCCTTGGAATATTTACAGTCAACATTTTTCATGGTTGTTTCATTGAAAGTTCTGGTAGCCCCCTCCCCTAAGAGTTCTAATAATTAAAACATAGAAACGCAAAACAGTCCAAGTGCCTTAAGAAAATATTTTCAGAATTCAAGTTTCAATTTGAAAAATATTAAAGAAATGAATGAATGAATAAAGCCTTTTATTATAAAAAGTAACAGAATTTTACTATTTTTACTTCTGATGCTACTTACAATATTTACAATTTTATACAATATTATGAACTTTTTTCTTTTTTTTTTTCTGTTAATTTATGTGGACCTTCCCCTTAGGGAGTGATGGTCTAACTTCCCTGGAGACCAATTCCTACTGGGAAGTGGGATACGCAGTTTCTCTCCACAGTTCCTTCCAGGCTTCTTTGTCTCTGGCTGTCCTCATCCAGTTTGGACCTGCAATGGCTCTTATGTAGTCACTCCAACGCCTTCTTTGCCTTCCACGTTTTCTATTCAAGTCATAAGGAGTCCATTCTGTTGCCGTTAAGGACCATCTTCCGTCCGTAATTCTAGCCAGATGGCCAGCCCATCTCCATTTAATTTCTTTTACAAGAAGATTTATGTTTTTGAAGCCTGTTCGTCTCTTTATGTCCATGATTTTGATGCGGTCCTTTTTCTTAATGTTTAGCACACTCCTTTCAATAGAATTTTGCCAGACTATTAATTTATTTTCTAATTTCTTTGTCAGAGACCATGTTATGCAACTTTCAAAAATAATCTTTTTGTTTATAAATACAAAGTTTCCTTTCATAATAGGCTTGAGGGTCAAATATTTTTTCCATCCTAAAGTGGTTCTCCTCTGGATCTCTGTTGACGTCCTTTCAGAGAAAGAAATGAGTTGACCTAAATAAATGTACTATTAAAGAAATATGACCTCATTAAAAACAAATATTTTTTCCTGATAAACTATGGTTGTGTAAATAATAAAATCACATTTATAACAGTACAAGCTTTAAAATAAAAGAAATACTTTTTTGTTTGTAAAAAAATCTTTTTTCTTCCTTTCCTTTCATTCCAAGTAGCCACAGAAAAGCAAGGTTATTGTATTGAATAATGTGTTTCCTCGGTATCTATTATACTTTTGTTTACTTTACCATACATTTCATATACAAATAAGTTTGAAGAAATGTGCAATACATAATTAATAATTTAAAATAAAATAAATATCAAAGTTTAGCTTTAAGATTTTCTTTGTTTAAAAAAGTTGTTTGTAAAAGTATTGTAAAAACTACAGTAGGATGATGAATGATGATTAGGAATGATAAGAAAAATAGTTCTGTGTTCTGTTATTCACATTATCTATTAAAAGTTAATCATAAAAAAAAAAAATTTTTTTTGGAGTATATTGAACTTTCAATTCTTTTCACGAGCAAGGCCATACGTACAGGTACGTACAGCAAGTGTAGTATTTATAAGTATTACGAAATTCTAATAAATAAGTTATCAGCAGAAGTATGAGAATTGAAGAAGAAATATCAGCACCAAGTCGGGAAAATTGAAGATAAGGAAAAAATAAAACTGTAAATTTTTAACACAATTTGCTCTCTCACCTTATTTAATCCAGTAAATTGGTACATGTTATCTTGCATCAAATGATGATGATCCTTGATGATTAATTCCTGACATCCCTGGTGGAACTTAGGGCCGTTATGAATGTTCGCCATTTATCTCTGTCCGCAGTCAGTTCTCCTATTTCTGCCCATCGGATTATAGCACGCTGTGCATCACGTCTTGCATCAATCTCTATGGATCTCCTCCAACTTATCCTGGGTTCGACCAGCTCTACGGCATTCCTGAGGGTTCCAGTAGAGGGCTTCTCTTGCATTGTTGTCCCTTGGACGACGTAAGGTGTGCCCTATCCATTTCCACTTCCTTTCACGAATTTCGGCAACAACTTCTCTCTGTCCTGTTCTTCGCCAAAGTTCCTCATTAACCTAGGCCTCCACACTCTTAAAATGTTCCTCAAACACTTGTTAAAAAAGATTTGTAACTTCCTCGCTATAGTATTGGTGATCCATACAGTAGGATGGCCTTAACATTTGTATTAAAAATGCGGATTTTTGTCTGTCCCAAGGCAGATTTCACTTGATTGCCAGATCTTCTTCTGTTGCGCATATGACCTGGTTTTACAGATTCGACTTACAACATCCTGTTCTGTGCCCCTATCCGGCGCCACCATGCTACCCAGGTGACGAGAATTACTCGGCTGTCTCTAATTCTTCATTCCCAAGTAATATAGGGTTAGTAGAGCTTGAGGTAATCTTTATCACTTTGGTTTTCCCTTTATTTATCTCTAAGCCGTAATTTCTTGCATTTATATCAAGATCGGCCAACTTTTCCGAAATATCTGTATACCTGTATTCAAAGAGATGGATGTCATCTGCATAATCTATGTCCTCCAAGTGTCCAGTGAGCCCTCATTGGATGCCTCTGCGCCTTCCCCTGCTTGCTGCATTCATTACTTCATCAAGAACCAAGAGAAACAATAGTGGGGAGAGCAGACAACCCTGCCGCACTTCCAACCTGGTATTAAACGGGTCAGATAACAAGTTATCTGAGGTCATATGAGGTCATATAGGTCAAGACCTCATGTGCCATACTACTCACAAATAATTCGTAAATGGTCTTAATAATAGATATTATTTTGCCTAGTACTCCTTTCTTGGCAAGGGTTTCCCACATCTTGGTCTTATCAACACTGTCAAATGCTTTCAGGAAGTCAACAAAAACAAGTCAGAAGAGAGCAGCACGGATTCAGACTTGGAAAATCTTGTGTTGACCTGATTAACTCACTACGGATAATTGTGAAACAGTCCGGAGAATTCCAGAGTCCACTTTGGCAAGCATCAAATGAGGTGGTTCAAAATTTCGAAAAAAATACAAATTAATTAAAACTTTTGCCTATTTTGCCTGAGGTTTTTGCCTATTTTGACAATGAAGAACCAGTTCTTCGGCAAATATAACTTTATGCTTTTTCAAAGTATACTAAATTTGCAACAATGCAAGACCAAATTGTTCATGCTGGTCCCAAAACTCTTCGAAATATACCTGTTGGCGTGATATACATGTATCATATTTTAGAAGATTTTGTGAAATGAATAACATCCAGTCAATCATACATACATTACATTTAACATAAAAATATTCTAGTATGGACAAAATTAGGGTAATATGTAATTATTATTATGTAATGCTGCGATTATAGCCCAATGGATATACGATTTCTCTGTCCTTTGTTGATATTTTACACAAAATGGGTTGTGTTGTAAAAGGTGATTTTAATTTTCAGGTATGCATCTCTTGTGAAAAATAAAGTTTTCGATCTCTCACTCTACCTAGTTCTTTTTATACCTGGATTAAATTTCCTGCAAGATTAATAAAAAATATTTGTAATGTCGCCCAACAGACGCCAAGAAACATTGAAATTAATATTTTGGCAAAAGTATGCTGGAAACTGAATTCGTAAAGACCATTAGATTAGGACACTTTCAGTAATCTCACCACCCCAGGTCTGTTCTCCAATGCTTTTCTTAGCTTTCATCAGCACCTGTTCTATGGTCCTTAATTAAGGACCGTATAGACCATATAGTCGTATCCGACCATATAGAGTTTCCAGTTTCAGACGGATTCGGTTTTCAGTCCACTTTCACTAAAATCTTAATTTCAATATTTCTTGGCATCTAATGAATATCATTACAAATATTTTGTGTTGATCTAGCAGAAAATCTATTCCTCTATAAGATTGGTTATTATGGATTTTGTTCTCAACTGAATTAAAAATTAGTTTTTAAGGCGAAACCAGTGACCTCAATGTTTTTACGTCTTTTCGACATTTTTGAACACGAAACGACCCCGAATCTCAGTAGTTGTTCTGAATTATCAAATTTCATTTGGCATCTTTCAATTTTACGTGAAACTTGCAGGATATTTAATGATATTTAAAATTGGTAATTACAATACTTTTATCTTAAATGTCCTGAAGTGCTTTTTCTTAGCGTTTTTTCAAGATAGCAGAGAGCTCACTAGGGAGGATGGGAAATAGAAATAAAGTAAGATCAAATTGTTCACGGTGAACCCAAAACTGCTCGAGATACAACTATTGACATGCTATGCATAAAGTTGACGAGATATATATGTATCTAATTTTAAATAATGAATGAAATATAT
This sequence comes from Rhaphigaster nebulosa, assembly GCA_948150685.1. Taxonomy (NCBI): domain Eukaryota; kingdom Metazoa; phylum Arthropoda; class Insecta; order Hemiptera; family Pentatomidae; genus Rhaphigaster; species Rhaphigaster nebulosa. Next base: position 197,505,815 of record OX411306.1, read on the forward strand.
TTTTTTAAATACACGTGAGACTTACGTTATAGTGTTTTCGAAGAGAAAAGAAAGTACGGGATTGTTCGGGAAAAGAGCGATGGCGAATCCTTTCTGGAAGGCCGGTGGAGTGCTCGGTGGAGAGTCGAGGACCTGTCCTCGGATCCGGTCCATCACGCTCTTGTATTTCTCCATGTTTCCGGCAATTTTAACCAGCGCCTCGGACCAGAGATAGTTTCCGGCGGAGAAAGCATGTACGAACAGCGGCTGAAACTTCTCGTGATCGTGTAAGAACTCTACTACATCTGCAGCAACTACCTGCACAATTTTGTTGATATTTTACACTATGTCGATAAGTACTTTCTCAAACTAAAACTGATACTTTTTTTTCAATTTAACATGGATTTTAAACATTCTGTATAGAAATAATCTGAAAATAAATCCTACAAAACTTACTCATTGTAACTGAAATTTTAGTTCCAATAAAATTGGATTTAGAAAGTGAAAAATAAATTTATCATAACTCAAGAGTTTTAATGCATTTACCTGAGATCCGATCACTGGCCATAACACTTTCCAGATAGTTATTTGTATCTTTAGAACATCGAATCCCTTGTCCAAGTACAGTTCAACGAATTTTCTTGTATGCTTAGATTTAGCAAGAAGCCATGGTAATAACAGAACCAACGGCCTGCTTGTTTGCAGAATTACTTGGGGCGTTCTTTTGTCACTGGGCTTCACAACCAGCTCTTCATAGCTCATCAGTTCTATGCTGTCGGCGACACGGTACTTGAAGATTTTCCTTTCCAGTGTCTCATTCATACCTAAAGCATTAAGGAAAAAAAAAGAAAGTTCTATAAAAAAAATTACAACTTGTTGGTGTAATGGCGCAATGGCTTTAGAGCCACAGAAAAGAAAATTTGTAAAAATATCTTGATATAAGTTATGACAACGAGACGGACACGATATTACTTTAAAATCGTTATTGATCTGGATCTGGAGTATATATATAAAAGTATGAGGCATGACCCCGGACATGAATTGAATAAAATGGTCACATATTATGTTAATAAATTAGAAAAATTCTAATTAGAAAAATTCTAATTAGAAAAATTCTAATTTATTAATAAATATACCAGGTTGAAACTGATTAATAATTATTATCAGACACCTAAAATTTACGGTCTGATAAAAAACAAAAAAAAACGGATAAACCTTGTCGACCGATTGTAGACGCTACCAACGGTCCAATATATCATTTGGCAAAATTCTTAAATCCGAGTTTAAATAATTTTTGCAGCGATAACCCTTTTGACTTAAAAAACTCATCAGAAGTAAACAATAAAAAAATTACCTTAAATTCCATACATGACGGATATTCTATGATTAGCTATGATGTTGAAACACTTTTTACTAACCTCTTATTGAAACTTGTATACAGACTGATATCGGAAAATTGGGATAAGATTGAACCACATACCCCAATAAAAAACAAAACGATGTTTTTGGAAGGAATTAGATTATGCACTGAAAATGGGTATTTCACTTTCCAAAAAACAAATATATAAACCCATGGGTCTTCCCTATCAGTAAATTTATCAGGCATTGTTTTAAATTATATTATAGAAAAATCACTAAACCTTTCGAATATAAAACCCTTAATTATTGTCCCCTTAAATATTTTTTAAATTACTAGTTTGTTATCTTAAAAAATGATGACCACTCAATAATTTTTTGAAAATCTCAATTCCATTTATCCCAAAATTAAATTCGCACATGAAATAAAAAAGGAAATTAATATTAATTATTTAGATATATCCACAATCCGGAAAAAACAAAAATTATATACTAAGTGGTACAAAAAAGCAATAATAGTAGAAAACATACTGAACTTTTACTCTAATCATCCAAAAACCCGAATCACAAATGTGGCCTATAATCTTATAAATAAGGAATAGGATTAACAGATGAAATATACATAAATGAGATAAAACAAAAAAAATTCAAAATCCTCAATAACAGTTTTTATCCGAATAAATTAATTGATAAAATATGGTACAACGAAATAAAAAAGTATAAAAATCCAACTATTAACCGACAAGACCCAATCGAAAATAAAATGAATAAAACTAATCTAGTAATAATAAAAAATTATAGTGATGGAAATGAATCTCCACAAATTCCTAAAGACGTAAGAAACTATCTGCCTCTCCCCTCTCCCCCTCTCCCTCCCGCTCAGACTATCCTAAAACAATTTTTAATACCACATCGCCAATAGTAGAAAATGAAACTATCCAAAATTCAGAAAATCACATTATAGTACCTTCCATATACGATAGTAAATTTAAATTCCTAACATACATTAATAAACTAACTTACAATATTATAGATATTTAAAAAAAATTAGATATAATTGAATTCAAATTTGCTTTAAAACCAAAGCATCCGACAAAAAGTCTATTAACCAAAACTAAAGATCCAACTTCCATTGAAAATCAGAGAAATTTGATATACAATATACTATGTGAAAACCGTGAAAAATCCTACATACCGATATCAAAACCAGAATAAGTAACCACAAAAGCTCACTAAAACCCAAAACAAAAACTAGTACGGTTCTGTCAAATCATGCGAAGAATATTAGGCATGAAATAGATAATGTTAAAATATTACACAAATCCAGTTCACGAGCCAAACTAAAAATTTTAGAATCAATATATATCGCCATCAAGGCCTATGTGTTTTAGTCCTTATTTCAAAATAAGAAGCAGCCCATATACCAAAACATTATTCACACATAATCAAAAATAGAAAAATCAGTAATAACCAATAACAACCAAATTTAAAATAGTTTTTTAGCACATGTATAATATAGAATGCGCTGCCGATCGAGATCGCTCAGAACCGAGTACGTAGGGGGTCGGGCATGTTCTCTTTCCCATGCAAGTAATTAACTCGAATAAAATCAGATTACAAGGGGAGCTTTCAAAGGGGAGTTCGACTCGTTGATAATCACTAGATCTCCAATGTTGATATTCCTGGATTCCTTGGTCCATTTCCTTCTTTGTTGAAGTAGGTTTAGGTATTTCATGCGCCAACGGGTTCAGAAATTCTGAGCCCTTTGTTGAATGAGTTTCCAGCGTTGGAAAGTGTTCATTTCAAAAGGGTCTTCTGGTAACGCTGTGAGAGGCCTACCGATCAAGAAATGTCCTTGGGTCAAGCAGTCAACGTTGGCTGAGTCAGATTCTTGGGGAACCAAGGGCCTTGAATTTAAAATGCTCTCGATGCGACAAAATAGTGTTGTAAGCTCCTCAAATGTCAATGGTGATTCTCCTATAATCTTGTATAATATTGACTTGCAGGATTTTATCCCAGCTTCCCACAAACCACCAAAGTGTGGAGCTGAGGGTGGGGTTGAATGACCACTTGGTTTGCTGATGAACGTCGTGTCGAATTATTTCATCTTGGGTCTCAGTTGAACATAGGCGTAGGATGAGATCCCTTAATCAGTTGGCTGCGCCAAAAAAATAGGTGCCACAGTCTGAGTACATGTGGACAGGTTTACCTCTTCTCGATATGAAGCGTTGAAATGCAGTGAGGAAGGCTTCAGTGAGGCGTTCGCTTAGCCTTATAGCATTTCAGGCAGTTGAAAACTCTTTGGCGTATCAATCTTCTGGCTCCAATAATCCAATATCGGCCTAGTAGCATGATTCTGAGCGCTGTGGGAGACAGATGTAAATAAGCTACATGGTAGTAATCAATAATAATTTTAGTCAAATGACAATCTGCTCTAAGTAAGTAGGGATGCTAGGCATCGTAAGGTAAATGAGAAAAAGGTAGGCAACCGCACACCCTGACACAACTCTCTCCGTCAATGGACGGATGAAGTGGTCGTAAGGCTTTAGAGTCAATTAGTTGACCACCAGATGTTTTGAAGGGCTACTGAGCCAGTTTCAACAATACTCTTCCAGCGAGTCTGTATTCCGTCACTGATAAGGGACCTTTTCTTACGGGTTTATGCTTCGCAGCATCTATGAAGCGCAGCATATAGGCTGTGACTCGTGTCGGCACCCAGAAGAAAGTCCACTGCATCGGGTTTCCAAAAATCTTTGTTAGCCGTAGGATTCGTATAGGTTTTTAATCGAAGACGTCAATATAATGCGTGGAAGTTTACCAGTTATGCGAGAGACGAAAACCAGTTATGGTTTCCAATTTTTCAAAAAAGAAAACCTTTCCGTTGGTGTCGCTTCTTTGAATTGAGAACACTGATATAATGTTTGGTAGTCTTTCCAAACAGGACAGCTGGTCATCTTTTCAAGTGGTTGCCTCTTTGTAGACGTTGAACTGTCCTTAACAAGAAGGATGTTTGAAACCTTGATCTTCTAGAAGAAAGCTGCTGTTTTGTAATTGAGCTTCCATCTTGTTTGCAATAAGATGAACTTCCCTCTTCTATTATTAATTCCACAGACCTCCATTCTACTCTTAAATAGTTGATTAGGTCTTTGTATTTGGGAAATTATATTGAGTAATGTTTTTTTCGAACTAATTGGCTTCTTGCAGCTCGATTCCTTTTATTAGTACAAGCGGTGGACCCTTTAGACAAGAGACTAAAAACAGAAATTTTTCTATGCCAGAAAGAGAGGTTTCTTCGTGTTTTAAGGACCGATATGTGTCACGAAATAATGGCCATTCTACTTGATTATCATTAGAGGTAGGTAGGTTTATCTGTGGAAGCCTGGTTCGGAATGTTCGTGATTCGTTCAGAAGGGTATTCTGTGAGGTGCCACTAGCACTTGAGGAGTGGGATTCATGTGCATTTCATAAATCGCGCATGCTTCATATTAACAGCGCTCAATGTTTTTTTGAAATGCGGTATCTGCCGCAAGAGGGAAAATGTGGGTCGCCTTCCACAAAATTGTGAGCTCTATCATTTTGTCCCATGTAGTATTGAACGCATCAAAATAAGGTTTAAGCTTTTTGTACACACCCTTAAATAAGAATAATTGTGACGGTTCATTAGTGATTGAACGCCTCTTTTCAGTGATAGCCTTTATTTTGGGCCTAAATTTTGAATTTTGGTTTTAAGTGGAGCAAACTGGGCCACCTTATCATCAGTAAGACTTTCCATAGTGATCGATCGGACAAAAAATCAAAAAGAAGCTAATAAATGAAAATGAAAAATAAAATAAAATATTCTTGGGAAGGTATGTCGAATATCACAACTTCTAGCGGGAGAACTTAGTAAAAAAAAAAAAAAGAGAACGAAATTGTATGTCCAAACGGTCTCACTCACGCAATGCTTCTTACTCGAATGAACGAACCAACAACAGATAAGACTTAAAAAGACTTTATTCTTATAAAAATTACAAGTGTAGTATCTAGTCTAAGACTTAGAAGTATAGTAAGTATCTTTTTTTTTTTTTTTTTTTTTTTTCTTAGCCCCTATGGGATTTTGGGGTTTGAGATTCGGATGGGGAAATAGGAATTGACAGGATCTCTTCTACTGTACAGTGTACATTTTAACAGAGGGATGTGGAATTGATAGGTTTTTGTTTCTTTATTTAATCACTTAATCATCTTTTTCCAGTGACGGGGCTCACCGGGTTTTTGTAGTTCCAATATTTATTTGCTTTCTCAGTCTAGGCTGAGGCTTTTTATATAATTTTGCCATCTTTGTCGCCGTCATGTAGGCGTTAATGTTCTGAAAGGGGGTTAGTACAATGTTGGAGGTTATCAAAGAATTTGATATGCCTCCGTGTGATGAAGTCTGTTACCGTTGGAAGTTCAAGGGTTGTGTGCAGTAAGTCAGTTTTTGTTTTTTGTAGTGTTGTATGTCTTACAATACGTTTCAGAACACTGTTCTGAAACTGTTGGAGTCTCTTCGCAGTGTTGGGCGTGATGTTTGCTAACAACGGCGCTCCGTGTAGGAGTGCCGGTCTTAGTACGCTCTTATATATCATTAGTTTGAGGCGGAGGGATAAGTTCGGAGATGTGAGCAGGTGGTTAAGTCTGTACGATTTGGTCCTAACCATCCTGAGCTTCTTGTTACAGTGGTGAGCAAGTGTCAGGTGCCTGTCAAGGGTTAATACCTAGGTATACTAAACTGCTCGCCGGTCTGTTTTCTCTCCTCGCTACCCTATAGATCTTAGGGAGTGGGCGCTTATTCCTATGAAAGGAGAAAATGATGCAGTCCGTCTTCTTGGGGTTAACTGTAATGTTTAATCCCTCCAGTTTTTTGGTGATCTTTTCACAGACCTCCTCCGCCTGTCGTAGAGCTGTCTCCGCGCTTATCGAGCTGCTGTAGATCGCTATGTCATCGGCGTATGCCGCGACAGTAGCTTTCCTGTATCTTGCCCCAACAGTTTCAGCCGTGTATACCGAAAACAATACTGGGGATAGCACAGATCCTTGGGGGACTCCGCAGGTGAGTGCGATGTCCTCGGATACCGCTTCGCCGACTCGTACTCTTATTGTTCGCTGCTGAAGAAACGACCGTACGACAGTGTAGAGCTGCTCCGGAAACTCGTTGTCCTGCAGTGTCTTACATACAAGACTATGGGACACTGAGTCGAACGCCTCCGTGCAGTCTATAGAGATGGCGGTCGCCTCGTTCTTAACAGTGCTCTGACTTACTTCCGCCTGTAGCTTCGCCAGATGGTGATCCGGGCAGAGGCCAGCTTGGAAGCCAGTCTGCTCTGGTGGGATGAGGGCTATTTCTGAGCAGTAGGTCTTGAGATAATTAAGAATAATTTTCTCGAAGACCTTGCCCATTTGTGGAAGCAAGCTGATTGGTCGGTAGTCGACTGGCTGAGATCCGTTCTTCGCAGGTTTCAATAGCGGTGTAAGGATAGCTCTTTTCCATGCATCAGGGAAGTATCTTAACCTGAGGCAGGAGTTGTAGAGGTTCGTCAGGTGAGCTATCCCTCTTCTCGGCAGTTGTTTTAACAATATTGTTTGTATCCCGTCGTGGCCTGGAGCCTTATTCCCCTTCGTACGACGGAGAATGGTTTTTAGCTGCTTCGGGGATACATACATATAGTTATTGCCTATGTCCTCCGTTGGTAGGTTGGTTGGTGCGTTAGTCCGTCTGGTGATTATGCCACCGTAGCGATCGGCAAACTTAGTGACCTGTTCTTCTACTGTCAGTTTGTCCCCGTCGTGTAGTCGAGCTTCTTTTCCTGGTTGTAGTCCTCAGTAGCTTCCAAAACTTCTTGTAATCTCCGTGAGTTGCCCGAAGCTTCTCATGCCACTGTGCAGTCCGCCATTGTTTCATAAGGCTGCGGATCTGGGTGGTAAGGGAATTTACCACCGTCTTTACCTCGTGATCTCTAGTCCTGTACCATTTATTCCTCCACTTATTGCGCAGGGCGATAAGGTTCAGAATGTGATCTGGTGGAGGGCATAGAGCTGGTGAAAGTGGCCTGTACTTCGGTATGGCTACATCGGCGGCGCGTTTGATAGTTGCTGAGAAGAACTCCAAGTAAGTGTCGATTTCGCTCTTCGTACGGAGGACGGGGACTGTTGACAGTTCATGGTAGACCTGTGCTTTGTAGGCTTCCCAGTCGGCGTCTTCATACTTGTACTTCGTTGGTGGAGGAGCTGGTGCTTCACCACCTATCAGGTACAGCACAGGTCTGTGGTCCGATGTGATGAAATCCAGCGCAATACAGTCTTCAAACCGGTGCGGCTGCCTTGTAAGCAGGTGGTCGATAGTAGATCTTCCATTGTTCGCACTGTGCCTGAAGGTGTAGGTGTTCGGGTGAACCACCGTGCAGGGAGTCTTGGTGATGACTTTCCCAGCTGCGTTACTGGAGATGTTCCAAACGGTGTGCCGAGCGTTTAGGTCACCTACTACCCAATGGTTCTTCCTTTTGGCACATTCGTTTATGAGCTGGGAAAATTCTACGATAGAGGACCGAGGTCTCCTATATAGTCCAGTGATGATGGTGGGCTTATCTAAGAGCATCTGCACGGTTTTGTGGTGAATCTTCGGGTCACTTATAGCCACAGGTGGCGGGAGTTCTCTCCAGCGGATCCCGTGGCGTATGGCTATTATGACACCTCCTTCACGATCTCCTGTTAGTGTGTAGCCCGGTATACGTATGCGCTGGAAATTCGTCCTGGTATCTGTGAGGATCACTACAGTGGGTTGGGTCTGTGCTATCAGAGCGAAAATCTCAGTAATTTTGGACATTAGGCCGTCCGTGTTAAAATTGAGTACTGTCCGTGTGCTGTTCATTGTGAGACGAAAGTTGTGAACAGTGTAATTAGTTTGTTTGTGGCGTCTGTTAGTGTTTCGATGCTCTTCATTATGTTTTCCACCCATGGCGGAGGTTCATCATAACGAACAGTGTCCGCGTAACTTCGTTGAGTAGGTCGCGGTGGGGGGTGAGTCCGGCCACTGGTTGGCTCTTGGGTCTGCTGAGGTGGGGGTTGAGCTTGTGATCTGTTTGGTCCCTGGGTCTGCCGAGGTGGGGGGTGAGCGCCGTCTCCCCTTGGTCGTTGGGTCTGTTGTGGTGAGGCCGCTCGCCCATTGGTCCCTGGCTCTGTGGAGGCGTATTCGTTGGTTTTTGTTTTATCTTCTTTCTCAACTGCTCTAGCCGTTCCATGATCTGTTTTCTTGCTTCGCAGCCGGTAAAGGAAGCCACATGCGTACCACTGCAGTTTGCACACTTTACCGGGGTCGTTGCTCGGGGGAAGTCCGCCACTAGATGAGGGCCGGCGCATCTAACGCATACCACAGCTCTTCCGCAGTGATTCTTGGTGTGCCCGAACTGCTGACACCTATGACATTGGACAATGCCTCTCCTTCCAATGTACGGCTTGGCAGTGAAGCGTATTCTGTTGATGCTGTACAGTTTCTGCAGGGCTTCAAGTTTTATGTTTGCTGTGGCTGTAACGAGAATGAGGGGGAGGTCGATCTTCCTGCCTTCCTTGTCACTTTTTCGCATACGGCGAACATCTAGGATTCCCTGGAGTCTTCCTTCGAGATCTCTTCTCGCTTCTTCGATTTTGTGATCTACGTCTAAGTCATAGATAACAAATTTATTTGTCCTGGGCCCGTTCGATGTGGCGTACGTATGGTACGGGCAGTTTTTATTCTTGAGGTATGTGGCGATTTCCGAGTGGACATCCATGTCGGCGTACACCGTCCCGGGTCTTCTGGATTTCAAAATTCTGGAATCCCGCGGCATTTAGGTCCTCCAGTGCTTTAACGGTGCTCGTCACACCGCTGACCACAATGGGGGGAGGCTTTCTCCGCGCACTATTTTGCGGCACTACACTGTCACTGAAGATTGAAAACATGTTAGATGTACTAACACTAAAGTTTGTTTGGATGTTTACGGGGCGACACACCCTCTTTGCCTGTTCGAACCCATCCGGAACATCGTTCTGTGTTTGATTCCTTGGAGTATCCTTCCTCGTCTTCTTCTTCTGTTGAGCAGGTACTGCTGGTAGTGGGGCCGGCATGGTGGATCCTGATGCTTGGTTTTTTTTTTTTTTTTTTCCTAGCCCTCCAGAAATTTATTTATTTTATATACAATACATATATACAATACAATAACATATATACACAAGTTTTATACATTCCTTTTATTGCCTCTTGGCATTTTAAGGTTTACATGCTCAGATCGCTGTATGCGACTATTATTTACTTTGTGGCTTTATGCCTTTATTATTCGGTCAAGTGTGGAGGGAACACTTTGTAGGTAAGGAAAAAGGATGGCGGGTTCAGACTGCAGAGTCCAGACCCCTTCCCTCGGCGAGCACGTCAACCAAGGGGACACTGCCTTGCCACCTCCCAGGCCTGGGTGGTGGTGCTACTTCTCTGAACAGTGGGTTAGCACAGGCCTTAAGCCCATCAAAGAACTTGATGTGCCTTCGGCCGATGTACTCAGGCACTGTAGGTAGCTGGAATTCCTCATGGATGCAGGTGTTATTAGCCCTTTGGAGGGAAGTGCCTCGGACGATCCGTCGTAGAACGGAGTTCTGGTAACTCTGCAGTATTTTTAATGATGATTTGTAGAGGTGTCTCAGTAGTGGCGCACCATGGAGCATCGTCGGTCTGATGATGGCTTTGTAGATCTGGAGCTTCAACCGAAGTGAGAGCTGCGGCGATGTAAGCAGATGGTAGAGCCTATGCGTCTTCATCTTTGCTAGCTTCAGCCTCTCCCTGACGTGACTGGAAAAGGTGAAGTGCCTGTCCAGAGTGACGCCCAGGTAGAGGATGGATCTAGAGATAGGCCGTTCTTCCTCGTCCACTTTGAAGATCTTAGGAAGAGGTTTCTTCCTCTTCTGGAACGACATCACGATGGCATCCGTTTTCAACGGATTCACCCCGATGCCGTTCAGTCTGAGGTCTTCAATTATGGCCGCTGAAGCCAGCTCTGCCTTCTTGAGGGCTACACCGCCGTTGTAGCTGGAGGCGTAGATTCCGATGTCATCGGCATAGGCTGCTACTTCTGCTCCTGAACGCTTGACTGAGACCACTGGCGCCGTGAAGACGACGAACAGGATTGGTCCCAGTACAGACCCTTGAGGTACTCCGCAGGTGGTGTTGTGTGAAGTCGAGAGGCTCTCACCGACTCGTACGACGAAAGATCTTCCGCTAAGATAGCATCCGATCAGTCGGCATAGAGTGGTGGGAAACCTGAACTCCTCCAGACGGCGGAGTAGGAGTGCCTGATGATTGGTCTTCCATATGTTCTGCCATATCACTTTGGACGGACCGTAACGGAGACACCGGTATTTCTCTTGCCAGAGCTACGCTGCCTGATTGGCTGTTGAGGTTAGACCCACGGGATAAGTGTGGACCCCAACAACATAAGGCGCTATCGTAGCAAGAGTAATATCACTAAAACGGATAGTTGACAGGATCACAATAACACTATAACACTGATGATCCTTATTCAATTCCTTCTCCTATTATATTCTATCATTCTCAATAAGTATCTATAGATCTAAGGAGCCTTTATAGGGCTAGAACTGGAGAGGGGATGGATTCGTAGGATAGGAGTGGGGTTTAGCTTTTGGTTGAATATCTTGGTGGTAGCTCTTGCTTAGGGTTTGGCAAAAAGGGCCATAAAGTCATACGATTGACAAGAGACGGACAGAAATAAACGAGGAACACACAAAATGCAGGATGCAGATGTGGCGTGTCAGATTCTGAAAAGGAGAGGCAGCGGATGCCATGCGGGCGGCAATTCATACCAAGTGTTTTCCCACAAGAAACGGTCATAGGTGGTGGATAGCCTAACATATGGAAACAATAAATAACTCTTGACCAGTAGGTCTAAGATGTAGGGCGGATGTACTAATAATATAATATAACTATAACTATATTGTTGAATAAATTATAAATAACAATAATTGCCATGTAACTCTCATATGATACAAGTGGAGTGTTCCACTGTGGAGAGCCGGCGTAAAAAACCGTAAGGTAAAGTAAGGTAAAGCGACAGCACTAGTCAGATTTTTTTTTTACGGGCTGCACCAAGTGTACGAAGTCCACGTGTTCACAGGCTGCTTTAACCTTAATTACAGTTATAGTACTTTACTTAACAATTACATAATAATTACAATTATTAATTATTAATTACAATTACTTAATAATTACAATTTAAAGAAAGAAGTAAAATTTAACGAAAAATATCAACACACATTCCTATTTCGATTTGGCTTCAACATTATGAAAATAGTTAATAACTATTATTTTTAATAACAATGTATGATAGGAGTAACCATGTATAATCTACTTGCTAATCGTTAATTTATAGAAACTCGTTTTTTCAGCCTTTCAGAAAATTGATGATACTGCAAAATAACAAAATTATGAATACAAATTTAAAAACCTACTGGCCGAACACTTGCCAATTCCGAACCCCCGGTGTGCTACATTGTGACACGCGTGCCTTCGGTTGGGCACTCCTGTTCTAAGTACTATCTTTGCTAACTTACCCCGGTACTAATAGGCTAAGAGCTGAGGCGAAAATTGGTGGCGAAAATAAGTATTTGAAGAAAACTTCTGGTCGCATATTCATATGATGCCTATCCTGAGTATTCAATTTGAACTAGTCTGCCAATTCAAAGCGATCGGGTTTCAAAATGGCGGCCAAAAAATGTCGGCATTTTAAGCCTTTTTTATTGTTTTCCACCTATAACTCCTAAATAGTGCATCTATCGAAAATGTTATGTTAATCTAATATGGTAATGTTTATCATTAAATAACATTAAATTCTGTGTCTAAGGAACACCACAGAATTATAATTTGATTAAGCGGTTTGGTAAAAAAAATAGACATAGTATTATGAGTCTGCAGCTTGGAAATAAGTATTCTACTAGAAAAACTCATAATAAAATAAAAGTTGTTGAGCATCACATTCTGCGTACATTGGGCACAATTTTTTTATTTATTATTCTTTAAATTCGGTCAAGTACATCTCTCGAAATTGGCAATCTACTGATCTCCAGAAATTGGCATTTTAGGCCAATAGAGATATCGTTTTGTTTTATAGAAAAAGGAGTAATTTTAGTTTCTAGGTAAGTTGTATGTATTTCCAAATCCATATAGATAGACTCACATGTTTGTGATGACAGAATAGTCGTTTTTGGACCGTAGTTTTCAACTACAGGGGAAATACATACACAACCCTCAAAATTAAAGCTGCTTCTTTTTTGCATATCAAAATTATATTTGTAACGGGCTAATATGCCAATTGCCTGAGATTGCCAATTTCAAGAGGTGTACGTGAGTGAATTGAAAAAATCCAGACCCGTTTCCCTTACACGAAGTTCTCTGAGAAATGGAAACCAAGAAGAATTTTGGAAATAATTTCAACGGATGTTTGCGGCAAAATTAGCCCTCTAACATTTGACGGTAAAAATTATGTTTCTTTTATAGACCACTTTAGCCATTTTACCAGGATATATTTATTATGACATAAAGATGAGGTGATTGACAAAGTCAAAGAATATGTGACTCGTGCAGAAGTACAGTTTGGATTCACAATAGCGAATATTAGATGTGATCAATGGGGAGAGAACACATCAAAAAATTTTAAACATTTCTGTCGTGATAAAGAGGTCAACGTACAATATAACGATTAAACCGAATATTAATGGAAAAACAAGATATCTTTTAGCAAACTCAGGTTTATCGAAAGATATGTAGCCCTGGTTTTACGGCCACTTATCTCGTTAAGCGACTAGAAACAGAAGCCCTACCACAAGGTAATGCAGCTAACATATGGCATAGTTATAAACAAGATTTGAATAACATTAAAGTTTTTGGAAGTAATGCTTATGTTTTTAAAACTAAAGAAGAAAGAAGAGATAAACTTGACTCGCACTCATCTAAAATGATCATGGTTGGGCATTGTGATAATGGATATAGGTTGTGGTATCCGAACACTGAAAGGTGGTGTATACCCGAAATGTTGTCTTTGATGAAAATTTTGTGATTAGAACAGTCCATGGAAATGAGAATGTAGAAGTTCAGGAAAGCATTCGATTCGTGATACTGATATGATTCAAGACACATCGCTACAAAATAGTGATAATCAACAACAGGAGATCATAGAAGAGCCTGTGATGATATTGAAGAGCAAGATGTTAAGAAGTCCAAATTGAGACATTTTACAAGATCTAAACACATTCTCAAATACTTGGATGATTTTGTTAGTTTAATGGCTCTTTCCACTCAGGTAGAAGTGACTAACTCTTTTGAAAAAGAATATAACGATCAAGACTGGAGAAAAAAAATGAAAAATTAACTTGAATCTTTGATCGAAAATTAAACTTGGGAAATAGTTGATCTTCCTCCTGATAGCGAAATTATCGATTCAAGATGGGCATATCAAGAAAAAGTCGTTGATGGACAAACTGTTGAGAAGGCGAGACTTCTCGCAAGGGGCTGTCAACAATCGCCTGCTGAAGATGAAACGTATGCGCAAGTAATCCAGAATGGCTACTATAAGGGTACATCTCTCCATCGCAGCTGAAAAAGATCTAAATCTACTTACTACAGCTTGATGTAAAATCAGCATTCATAAGAAGTATTCTAGCGGAGCCTGTGTTTATACGGCTACCACAAGATATTGAGGTATGTGCTTCCAATAGTGATAGTGTTCCCAATAATGAATTACCCATGCATCCAAAACTTTATTTGAAGACTGATGGTCCTATATCTAATTATAAATTTCCATATAAACAGTTATTGGATATTTTATGTTGGGTTTAAGATCTGATCTGTGATACACTATCAGTTATTTTGATCGTTTTCAAAATTGTTTTGGAAAACTGCATTGACAATATTTAAAACATGTTCTGAGATACTTAAGATTTGCTAAAAATATTTCTATGAAATTTCAAAAATCCTGTTATTGATTATGAGAATTATATTTTGTTCTTGTTTGTTTGTCATAAATAATAAAGTATTAAAGAAAAAACTGATATAAGCTTCATTAATTGATAAACCAAACATTATGGTTTACACGAGTATGTTTTTTGATCAAAAAACATACTCGTATAAACCAGCCACTAGACACAGAATTTAATGTTCGTTAATTTAATATACAAAAACTTTTTCGATAGAATGCACCGTTTAGGAATTAGAGGTGGAAAATAAAAAAGTCTTAAAATGCCGATTTTTTTTTTGGCCGCTATTTTGAAACCCAACCGCTTTGATTTGGCAGACAAGTGCAAATTGAATGCATAGGATGGACTTTATATGGAAAAATGACTAAACGTTTTCTTCAAATAAGTCACCAAATTTCGGTTCAGCTCTTGGACTATGACGAATTGTACGGTCGACAACGTGTTCCGTTGGTTTCTCTTGTAACCGATAGGTGCAGCGTAACCTTTTTACCACTTCTGTTTTGTTAATTAAGAATATTTGTTGTTTGTTAATAAATGTTTTTTCTGGACAAAAAATGATAAAAATTTGGGAATACCTTCTATGGAAGAAGATGGAGCGAAATATTTCCAAAGTTTTGGGATTATTCCATCGATGAAAGTCATGAGAATGGACATGATATTTCCATAACATAAATAACTAAATATCATTCATGGTAAGGCCCCGACCTCAACGGAAAAGGACAAATACAAATACGTTGGGGATTTGTATATCTCCTGAACAAGCGAAAGATAGCTGTGATCTGATTAAAGCTGTAATAATTTTAATAATCCCAATGAGTACGAATTTTTAACGCCGTCACACAATGTTTTGGGGTTATTACATTTTTTTTTTTAATAGAAATTTTAGGAATGAAATGAAATTAAAATTTTAACTTTTAATGCAACTATACCCCTTTCCACAAAACCAAAACATTCGAACGTTTCTTTCTTACCCGCTCCACTACTGTCTGGAATTCCTTTCCTTCTAATATCCGCCATGCTTCTTCTTTATCCTCATTTTAATCCCTCCTTTTCCTACACCTTCTCTCTTTATAAATAGATGCTCTCTAATTACAAAATTTTAATTTAAGATTACCATCTAGATCAGAATTAAATAATAAAAACTATTATTATTATGTACAAGTTTCAACTTTGTTAATCAACTCATTATTTTTGTATTTTTAATTTTCTTTTCTTTTTTTTCCTGTTCGCAACTGTACTTCATATGTTACTCTAAGGAAGGCTAGTGCATCTCTTGGATGCACACTTTGATCCTCTATGTTGGATCTTCTCAGCAGTAATTCTCAACTTATTCCCCATACACCATCTTGCTTCTAGGTAATCAGTCTCTTCTTTGACTTCAGCCCTGCTATCGGAGGCCACCACAGAATCTAAGTGTGTCAATATCCAAACTGTCCAGTGCCCGCTACTGAAAGAGTAAATTAAGCAATTATTTAATATTCCGGTTTAAGATCGAACTGGTTTACGAACTGTTAAAGAGCTGAATATCACATCAAAGATATAATGGGGCCATTTCATTTTAAATGTCCCATTTAGCTTCTCCAGTATTATTTTTTAGGTAAAAAGTGCTATTTTTAAAAGATATATATATATATTTTTTAAATCAGTCCTTTAGAGTTTCATTTCCTGAAATGTTGACCCAACTGCTTGACCTTTTTTGATATTTGGTTTGGAAGTAAAATGAATAGCTAAGTTGTTAAATTCCAGGAGTGTTACTGTCCCACATCCGTTTCTGAAAATAAGCATATTCAATTTCTATTCGAAAAATCATGTACTAGATTAAAAAAAAAATATGATATGTTTATATTAGATGTTTCTTTAAATTCTGGATAAGAATATGAATTTTTAGAAAGCTTACATCTCTTCTTGGTGGTTTTCTATGAATGTTACCAACCTTATGATCAAGAATATAGTATTTTTCAAGTCAGAAAATGGCCCATAATAACCCTTGGAAAGGCAGCATTCTCATTATGCAGCTTGAGGCAGTGAAGAGGAGAAGATTCCCATATTTTAATCCTGGTAAGTATTTTAATTACATTCCATGAATGTTACCATCAACTTATCAATATGTAATTTCACAAATGCTTTTACTTTACAAAAAATATCAGGCAAGGGAGGGAGCACAGTTAGAGTCATAACAAACCCACGTTTTTCTGACCTTTTAAACATTGCGAAATATAGTACGCCTTTCTCGCTTGTTCCATTTTGGACATTAAAACTTTCAACTTTAAAAAAGGAGGAGAGAGGCGCTAGAGTTTATTTCTCCTCATAGATCTTCGAAATGCCGTCCGAGACAGCCACATCCAAACCTCAGAAACTTTACGATAATTTTAATTACTTCGATATATCAAACTTATTAAAAATAAAAATAAATGAAATAATGACAATACCTAACTCAAAACCGACTATTTTTGTTTTAAGGACCTCTATCCTCGTCAAAAATAGTATTATTTGTAGAGCGTTACAATATATGTATAAATTTTGTTTGCAGGGAGACATCTTGATGTTTGATAATAAATTGCTTTAAACAATATATGGCTCATTAATTGCAGGTGAAACATGAAGAAGTAGAAATAATAAGAGATGTGATGTGCCTTGGCAACACTGAGTTCTAGGAAAGAGATAACCTTAAAGAGAAGAACCTTCCATTGTTATCCTATGGTGTAGCTAGCCCTGAATAATCTCCTTATTATCACTTCTTCTGTGGACGATTGTTGCTGATAGATTCCCTAACAAACTAACCAATGAAGGTTTTGAAATAATTGGGTATGCCAATGACCTAGAAATAATCACAAGAGGGAAGCATGACATATATTAAGGGAAAGAATGGAAAAAGCCCTGAATAATGCTTGGATATGGTGTCAGGAACAAGCAAAACAACTATTGTATCCTTTAGTAGGAAAAGGACTCTTAACCTAGAACCACTTATGCTGGAAGAGAAACACATTAAAATAACGGATGAAGTTAAATATCTAGGAGTTATCCTGGATCAAAAACTCAGATGGAATGCCCAAATAAACAGAATCATAGGAAACGTAAATGCTTCGCTTTGGATCTGCAAAAGTTTATTTGGAAAAAATCGGGTATTTAATCCAAAATGATAGAACGGCATTCGACCCATGATAACCTATGTATCAGTAATCTGGTGGACAAAAACTAAGGAGAAAACAACACTAATGAAACTGGAAAAAGTTCAGCAAGGGTGGCTTGCCTTGGAATCACTGGGGCAATTAGAACCTGTCCCACAGCAGCCATGGAAGTGTTGTTGAACATTGCTCCGTTACACATTTGGATTCAAAAAGAGGTCAAGTTCCATTATACTACAATGTACCTGGAAATACAAGCCAGGAAACTATCAAGGGCATATGCAAATACTAAGTGAACTGAAGGGTAAGGAGTTGATCAATTTGATGAGTGATCATTTGCCCAGAAAACTAGATTTCGATAAGAAATTGAAAGTATTTATACAAGTCAGAGGAACATGGAAGGAAGGAGGACCCAAATTCGAAAACCGGGCTAGTGTCTGGTATACAGATGGTTCAGTTTAAGGAAGTTAAAGCAGGGGCAGGAATATTTGGTCCAAAATGGGAACATACCCTACGGTCTTCCAAACTGAAATACACACAATAGAAATAGCAGCATGAGAAAAAGAGTCCAAAGAGAAAAAATATATATATTATATCAGATAGTCAGGCGGTCCTAAACTCTTATACAATCACATCACAGCTAGTCTGGAATTGCCTTGATATCCTAAAGCAATTAGCTAAGAGTAATAAACTTACCCTAATGTGGACCCAGGGACACTAAGGAAATTAGATAGCTGATGACCTAGCACGAAAAGGCTCAGAAACTATGCTAATTGGCTCTGAACTATACAGTAGCATATCTACTCATATATCTAGCATATCTAATCAGGAGAGAAATCGAAACCTGGGAAACAAAGAAGAAGGAAACATACTGGAATTCCAAAGCAGGTACGAAACAGTCCAAATTTTTCATTAATATGTCAATGGAAAAGGCAAAGAATGAGTTGAGAACGATCACGGACCATTGCCTGCTAAAATATCATCTCAAAAAGATGAAGATCCCACACACCGTTTGTGCCTTGAGGAAGAAGAAAAAGCAGAACACATTCTATGTGAATGTGAAGGTCTTGCCTTCCAAAGACTACTACTGTAACTCTTCAAACAATAATTTTGCTGAAATCTTTAGTAAAAGATATGTATATTCAGTTTGAATCTCTGTATGAGCTGCTCAGAAACCAATTCAATAAAGTCCTGTCTCGTTTTGATTTTTTTGTCCTAATTGAATAAACTATGAAGAAATAAATCATCTAATTTATAATAGAGTAACTAATGTTATTTTTGTTATAAAAGAACTATAACATTGCTTCTTGTTCATCACTTAGAACAGGAAATAATTAAACCAGAAGATATTACTAGATTCAACCCTAAGGAATTAATGGGCTTCATAAGAAGCATACGATTCCTTTGGAATCTTTAGTCAGAGGGGTATCTCACAAAAGATCCACCTGGGTTGCGGTGAGGAAGGGCTGCCCACTGCTCATATAATGATAATACTGGGCTCAGATAGAATCCAGGAACATAAGGCCTGCTCTATTAAATGGCCATCCCTATTAGACTTCATTAGGAAAACAATGGAAGAATAATAGGCTTCCATTCGTTATTTTAGGGCCAACTTGCCAGACTTGATCCCTCATCATTACCAGAATCTCATAAATATTTCATATGACAATTAATATCTTCTCTTTCTTATTTTCAACTTTGTTATTAATATTTTTTTAATTAAATCTTTAGCTGTGTTTAAAGGTTAATAATCATTAGCATTTTTTTGCGTTTCATTGGGATGAGCAACTGCTTAAAGCCACATCAACAAACAATGAAGGAAGAAACTTCTGATAACATTGTGATAAGGTATTAGTTATATTTATTAACTCATTAACATGTTTAGTAAATCTTTGGTTTAATTTCTTAATCTAGTGAGCTGTTAATAATGTCTATACTGAATTACTATTTGTAAGATAACAAATTTGAATTTTCCTAACAAACTACTAACTAGGCCTTGATTAAAGTTTGAAGCTCCCTCTCCCCTTTACTCTTCACCCCCAAAAAACAGCAATCTATGTTGGCAAATATTGAGGATTTTGGACAAGCATTTGCCTGTTAAAGTTGTGATCTAAATGCCTGATGTTCTTATCTGATTTAAACAGAACATAATCTGAAAGCGTCTCATTATAAAAACAGCTTCTTTAATTTTCTTTCCATATTATTTCATACTAAATGGGTATTTAATCTTCCATATATGGATCAACTTAGGTCATTAAACAATATTTTATAATGCTAAATTATAATTTAAATTGCATGCATCACTATATAAAACTACAGTATTTTTGGCACCACCTGTCTTTCCTAATTGTACTACAATGAATAATTCAGGAAGTGGCTTCCTTCTCACTGTTCTAGAAAACAGTTTCTCAGTACTTTTTACTAACTTTTCTTTATCTTCTTTTTATTTAATATTTCTTTATTTTTCATGTGTATAAACTTAACCATTAAGCAATATTCTCAAATATAACTTCATTTATATTTTTCTTAAGAAACTACAAACGTTTGTTTGTTAAAAAATAAGTATATGTTGTCTGATTAAGAAAATCAGATAGAATAGTAATTTGCTTCACTATGAACCTAGCATGAGCAGCAAACAATTCAAAAGATTTATTAATTTTTTTTTCATTTGTTTTAGTTTTGTAAACAGAACAAGATAGTATATTGTTCTTATTTAGGTATTTTAATAAGTATGTACTATTGATCTCAATAACTCTTCCGATATTTCAAGGCATCTTCACTTCAAATTATTTTTTATTAGTGTCATTTGAATTGTCATGAATGTTAAATCCTGAATAAAAATATAATCATATGTTTACATTTCTATATCAAATGAGTCGTTTATTTCCAAAATGAATCCTAATCATCATTGACAAATTTTCAGATACCGCAGAAAGCTATACTTTCTATTCAAATTGTGATATCAAAACCAATTCTTTTTTCTCAAATATAACAGAAAATCTTCATTCTAGAACCTATAATAGTGTATTGTAGTATGTATTATATTGCTCTATTATATTATAGTATGTATAATAGTGTATTAACCAAAAATCGTTGATTATGTTAATATGAATTGAACAGCATTTCAAATTTCAAATAGTGATTTCCAAAAAAATCATTTAGGTTTCATTTTAGAAATAAACAAATCATATACCAGGAATGATACAGATATGTAAACAATATTTACCATTAAATAGTAGCGGTGAGCCAACTATTAACTAGGACCTGGTCATGTCATCCAAAATGGTTTAGTACTTTCTGTTGGTTGGTACCATTTTAACCACTCCATATAAGTTATCACTTTTCTAGGCATGTTTTCAGTACACTGATTTTTATTTTTTTTAGTAATGATTGTAAAGCCAGAAAAATTATGTTTCAGAATAAAGTTTTTATTTTATTTAATCTTGACACCACGATCCTGCAAGAACCTGAGCCTCTCTTATCATACTCCTACACTTTCTCCTATCCTAGGCCAGCATCCGCCATCTTCTGGTTCCCATCCTCTTCAGGTTGAGGACCGATCTGGTGGAAGACTTGGTAGAGGAAGACCATGCCTGAGGTGGTTGGATGAAGTGGAGAATTAAGTTTATTTTTTTTATTTAAATCATAAATTGACTGAATAAATTATTTGGTTGTTCTACTAATTATTTTGTATAATTTGATAACTGCTACATATTAGTCTCAAAATAATATGCAATAAGCCAGACAAAAAATTCACATAATTGTTCAATTGAATTCAATTATCGTATAATGAAGTTTTTTTTTTTCATTTCAATCATAGAATGTCTAGATATTTTTCACCTAGATTGTCTAGACATTTAGGTTTTTAAATATTTTGTTTGTTTAACTTAATAAATAAGTTATATGCAAATCAATTGAGATTCTTGCTATTGTTTATAATCATTTCTTTTTAAAATATAATTTCTATTATTTTGTCTATAAATAAGGGGTGCAGAAAAAATTATTGGTATTATAAAATATACATATCATTATAAAAAAAAAAGATTTAATTGACCATTTTTTCATAATTTGTAATAAGTTTATTACATATTTTTGTAGGAATATATTACAACTGTTAAAAGTATTTTTTGAAAAGTAAGAGACAAGATAATTTCTTCTGAACAGAAAGTTCGATAAACATGTTTAAAAAATAGTTCTAATTATGTCTAATGACAATTAAGTTTACTATTATATTTGAAATTCAAAAGATAGACATAAAGCATGTTAAAAATGATATTACATACACAATACTATAGTTGGATGGTTACTTGTCCATCCCCTCTTATTATCCAAATTATTCTGATTTTCTATTATTGAACAAGATAGACAAACCTTGACTCGCATAAAAAGTTGTCATTTAAAATTTACATGTAAAATGCACCAAAGCACATACCAAAATTTATGTTAATTAACAATTTAACAAACAAAATCCTAAGAATAACAAATCCTGCCAGTCCAGCTCCTACTGACTCACTTTTAACAACAAATTATAAATGTGCCAAATTCCACATTGTACGCATAGCTTTTAAATCCTTATTAATTGCAACAACCAAATTTTCTATTTAATTTTTTATAACTTTTTTAAGTTTAAAATTATTTTGTTTTATATAAGCTAAATGATAAAACAATTTTCTATTGACTAAATGCATTATGTACAAGCATAAAAATGCATTATTGCATAAATATATAATTGTAAAAAATCGATTACCTTCTCTTGTTAAAATCAATTGAAAAATGATATGCACAAATGACTGCACTAATTGATAAACATATCGCTACCTTTGAAGAATAACAGCACAACTCCAAAAGCTGTACTTTTGAGAAAACGGCACTTTAGCTTTCATCATTAAATTTCAACTGATTATTAAAGGCTTCTTTACACTTGTATATATAGTTTCTTAAACCCATTTGAAAGTAAATGCTTGGAGGTAACTTGTATAAGGTATTTTTTTATTACAAATATATTTTTAGACCCAAATGTTTTGACTTGAGTTTTGTTTAAAAAACAACTGCTCCAGCGGTCACACAATGAATATTTTTTGTGGCTCTTTTCATTGTAACAAATAATCATCTTGCTGATTATGATTACATATAAATGGGAAAATCGTTAATTTTTCAGTTGAGCCGGTTTTCTTCCAAGGCAGCGATATAGCTATTTAAATCTTACAGTACATTTATTATTGAATTTAGACAAAAAAAGTAATATTTCACCTACATCAAACCAAAATCATGACATTGAACTACCTATTGAGGGGAAAAAACTTGTTAATAGATTTTGAGGTTGGTAAGGAATGTATTATTTAGATTAGAACAAAATTTGCCATTATTGGAAGATTCTAATAATAATTAAAGTAATTATATGGAAGTAATTCTTAGTATATTATATTATTTTTATCTTTATCTGAGATTGTATGGGTACATTATTAAAGAACTTATTATGCATTTTTTTAATGTCAATACATTAGTTTAAATTCATTTAGGACTAAAGATAAATCCATCTCTGGCCTAATTACCTGCAGGGTGAGATGTATATGCAAGTCTCAATACCACACTACAATAACAACTTAACCTTCACTTCCAGTGTTTGGGGCATAGAGGAAAGAAGATACTATATTAGTATCTTCCTTTCTCCATGGTTTGGGGACAATGGAAGCTGGAGCACTTCTTCCCGCCAATATTTAAATATTTCATTATTGGTTGATTGATAAATTCACGTGTGAACTCGATTTGATTTGTCTGTAAAATTGTGTTTTTTTGTTGCTGTTTTTTATGTCGGTAAACCTTTTATAATAGGTAGCCCCTTGAAAATTTTCTCTAAAAGAAATCCATAAAAAGCAAGAGAAAATGACGCCACCCACCCGATGAGGCTGTTAAAACAGTATTTAATTATTACTAAAAATAAGGTGAATTACAGGCTATAGTCACAGCTAAGGAAGTTGATTGATACAAATGCATATATCGTCTGCAAAGTTTGCCAGATGACGTATTTGGTTACATATTTAGATTCACAAATGCTTATTCTGTTGAATGAAAAATTGGCAAATATGCCATATTTTTTTTCCTTTCAAATATATTTTTTTACAAATAGACTACAAATACCAGTTATGAGCATTATGTATGCGTTATGGAAGTGGTAAAAACTAGTTATGGTCATCAGATTTAAATGATAGTTTTTTTATTTATTTTTTTAAATACTACTTATACATTAGTAACCGTTTGAGGTTACCGGTCGTTCAATATTGTTTTTTTTTTCCTAAAACACATCCGAACTCCTCAACCCATTATCATTCCTTCTAACTCTCCAGTATTGAGGGACCATTTGAAGTTAATTTTCTGGAATTCTTTTGTTTGGGCCAAGAACCATTGGTGCAACCACCAATCCGGAGGCCAAAAAAAGTGAACAAAACTGTTATAGATGTTTTGGCTTGTCCACCATTTATTTTGTAAACATTTTTACATCATTACTATGCAAGAGCATTACTATTGCTTCAGGAATTTAAAATAAACCCCGATTCATCTCGATTAAAGTAAGGGTGAGACAGAGCAGTCTACACATCTAAAACATTTCAACTGATCTAAACCAACCATGAATATCTTTTTCAGGCACACAAGAGCTTGCTATAGATCAGTGGCGTAAATATGATTTTGTAGGCCCGTGGCAGCCAAGTTTTGAGGCACCCTTAGCTTCTTACACAAAATTTGAAGATGTGGCTGTGTTTTATACATAATAATACAATGTTAGTCATAAATTATAAATAGGATAGTCTGGCTCCGGTCACAGTATAGTTATCATCTAAGGCTACGCACATTATTAATAAGTTCGGAAAAAGTACTCCAAACGCGAAATTTTGAATTCCAACAGCTGCTACTACTGATGACTGCTGTCAAAACAATAATTTAGATAAACTTGAGAATTATATTAAAGAGAATCTGAAGGAATATTTAAAATTAGTTAAAGAAGATATACTAAAAATAAAAGAACAGATGCAATTTTCTAAAACAAGATACGATAAAGAAAAAGGCATTATTCATACAATATAATAATATTTATGCAATTTTTAATATTCAGATTTAAGAGAAAATCATATCGAGCTATTTTAATTGAATTTGAAACAATTTTTAAACAAAAAAATCTTCTCCTCCAGATACAGCACATAGATTTTTTCCGTAGAAAAAATTACAATAAAGAGAAAAGCCCTGTCTTAGTAAAATTCAATTCCGTTAAAGTTAAAATTCTGGTTATAAAAAAAATTAAAATCTTCGGAGCATTGTCAAAATATAACAATAAAAGAAGATTCCCCACAATCAATCAGAAGAATAAGGGAACAACTATTCACCTACTTCGTAGAAACAAAGAAACATAATTATAAAACTATTATAAGATATGATAAATTAATCATAAATAGCCAGATTTTCAGTCTAGAAGGACTCAAATTACAAGGGATATTTGATTGGCAACGTAGAGTACCCTTAAATCATCCTTCACTTAAATACCGTCTTGAAGTTTGCATTGTTGATTTTTAACTCTTCATTTCTTAACGCTCATGAATAAATCATTTTTTCTTTTCAGAGATCTCAAATCCCTAAAGAGGGGTCTTTAGGAGACAAAATGAGGTTTCATCCACATTTATCCTGTGCCCTTTATTTTCGAGCCATCATGCACCTATACACCACACGATAAAATAAAGCAAAAACATTGGCACAAGGTATGTTAATGTTTGAAAAAATATCCATTATAAAAACCCCTACTTCAGCGCATTAGATTTTACATATGCCCCATTGCAAATTTATCCGTTTGTTTTTGTGACTTCATCTTCAATTTACATACGTATGTTGTTTCTTTTTGGCATATTATCAAATATTTACTGAAAAAGATGCAATACAGAAGTATTGAATGAAATAAAGCAAGTCGCCAAACCAGTGACCGTAATACATTATTCACTGACCATAACTAATTATATAAAATGAAAATTGTAAAAGCCTGCCCATAATTGGTGAGGTGACCATGACTTTGATTCATCCTATCTATATTATATTTTGATTCCTTAGTAGTTATTAATATTACAAACAAAAAATTAAGCCAAGGATCAACCGAATGTTTTCTCCAAGTGTGGAAAGTTTTAGAATTTGTGTTAGATACCTGTGAAGAGGGGTAAGGCAGGAAAATTAAGTTGAAAAAAAAAATCAATAATAACCAAAAAAAACAAAAGCTAATAAGCTGTAAGTAGAAAGAAACTTTATCAATTAACAAAAGGCTAATTTTTGATTAAACAATTACACTTCCAATCCTACAAAATATTAAACAATACACCACAATATTACATAGAATTACTTGCCTGGAGACTTCTGTATCTCTCAGGTCACAAGTAGTCTGCTTGCCTGATCTATAGGACTGCGAGCATTTTTATCATTCGCGGTTCTTACGCCATAAGTTTCAAGAAGTGGTCAGAGTGATTAGCAACCAATATCTAATCAATTGAATGAATGATTACTCAATTAAATCATAATAGATTTGTTCTCTGTTTTTGTATACAGATGTGCTTTGGTGGTTTTTGTTTTTCTCCACGCCTCACAGTGATTCGGAGACGTAAAAACACTAATTTCAATAGTCGCGTTTTCGTTATTAGCAGAAACGTTTCCTAAAGAAAATTAGTTCAGTTAGTTAAATTAGCTATCTCGTCCTGCTCTTATGCTAGTTTTAATGTACAAAATTGCATCTGGACAGTGGGCCTTGGGATGGGCGATAGTCTATAGTACTATCAATAAATCGATGATTGAAAACTAACGATAGCGCTATCGATAATTCTAGTTACTATCGATAGTGGGTATCGCGCCTCAGACAAATTTATCAAATTATTTTTTTAGAAATACTTTTACGCCTGCGGTTGTGTTGATGAACAAAACAAAATAAAACAAAAAACAAAAAAAAAAAACAGCATAGCATTCTAAAGCTACTTATAACTCTATTTTTTATTTCCTAATAAATTATAAAATTTATAATGATACCAGCATAGTTGTATTATATTTGTAAAAGCCAATTTAATTTAGAGAATCGCAATCTTGTAAATTAAAGAACATGTATATTTCTCTCACATTCTCCCTTTTTGGTTTATTATTTGTAATAATAAACCGTTGTAACTACCGGATTTTTTAAAATTCGATTTTTGGATTCTACAAACATGAATTGAGATGTAAAGCCTTAAATTTTGAAGGGGAGGATTAAACATTTTTTTCTTGGTCGATTTCAGATTATATAGTTTAATGCAGGTTTACAGAATTGTTATGAATAAATGTAAACGTTCCTGACGTATTAGTTTAGATAATAAAAAAATATATGAAGGATGTCCATTTGTCAGAAAATTAAGTTAAATTGAAAAGGACTCTTCATAAAAGCGAAAATAGATACAACAACTTTGTAATCCTTTAATACTTTTATTTTACATACCTGGTAGCATTGCTGATATGATTTGTTTGGACACTGAATAAATATGAAAGAGATATGAAATAGTCACATGTGACTGAAAATATTACAAGGAGAGTACCAAATACGAGAATCACAGATTCCGTTCACTTATATATATATATATATATATATATATATATATATATATATATATATATATATATATATATATATATATATGTTATTGGGTAGGATCTCCTTAATGTAACTGATAAGAAGCAATGTGCTTTCGTAGAATGAAATATAATCATGATAACTTTTACTCACTTAGTCTCATCATCAGATTAACTCACAATAATACATTCATTCGGATGATAATCATCATTGAAACATTTAAAACATTGAGTTTTGTCACAAGCCGTACCTTTAATTAAACATTTATTGTTAAAATTTTACAATTACAATTACAATTAATTTTTGAAATTAAATTTTTTTTAATTGATATGAGAAACAGAATTTATTCACATTCATGAATATTCCTGTTTCAGCAACCAGCCTGGAGGTGAACTGAGCATACTGAATCATCTGTTAAAATGTTGAAAAGTTATCTCAATTGACGCAATTTAAAGGAATGAATTTTTATGAGCTGACAAATTGTGACTAGACCTTTGCTGATTGTGAGCATAGAAAGTAAACATTCTTATGAAGGTCGCTCAGGTGGTTAGTTCGATCAGATAGTTATAGTGAGTTTAAAATGTTCCATTCGGAAGAAGTTAATTTTTAAAAAATCTAGTGCCGTGCGCGCTTCACACAACTTTCTCTTTCCACACTATAATAATTATATTTTAAACATAATTTTAATGCAATATTTTAACATAAAAACTATTTGAAATAAACTTAGCGGAATGCACGTCTCTCAGAAAAGTATAATACAATAATTAGTTTTTTAAGCAATTACAGTGCGATCATTCTGTAGACAATATGTTTTTGGTTTGTCAAACTAAAATATATTTTAAAAGTTTCAGTTTAGTTTTCATGGAAATTCCATTTGGTTTCCATTAAATAATATAAAAGTAGAAATTATTCTTGAAAATTAATGATTATTATGAGAAAGTATGAAGTTAATTTATACTTTTATATTATTACATTACATTATCACAGAACATATTGTTGACAACAGGTTGGCTGCTTGATGAGAGAAGATTCGATCGCATCCGTCTCCCTTCGGACGCGCTCTGCTTTCCATCAATGGTCTCATACCCCTAAGAAGATGCGCTGTATCGCTGCTTCTGTCCGATTCTGACTGGTCCGATTTAGATAATTTTTTGATGATTTCATACATAATTTACCATAAAATGCATAGTTTTTGAGTCATGCTCAAATAAAATATTGTTTTTGCTATTATTTTTTCTCCTGCATTTTATCGTTGGTATACTATATACTTGAAAATTCAAAGGGCTTTAAGAAAAAGACATGAGGCATGCTTCATCAAAATCGTTCGAGCTGTTTAAGAAACAATTGCAATATATATAATTGCTATACAATTATAATGCGAAGATATAATTGCTTCTTCCGGTTAGTCGGATACGCTGTATCTTTGTTAATACTGGTCCGATTTATTTATTTATTTATTTTTTTTTGTTGGTTCCCTTTTTTTATTTTTTAGAGAATTCAATTACCTTTCATATGATTTCGTACATAGTTTATCATGAAATTTATAATTTTTGAATTATGCGCAAAAAAAAATATTATTTTCATCAAAACTTTTTTCCTGCGTTTCCTCGGTGATGTACTACATATATGAAAAGTTAAAGGGCTTTAAGGAGAAGACTTTAGGCAAATTTCATCAAAATCGTTTGAGCCGATTTCGAGAAAATTGTGAAAAAGTGGAAAAAAATACAGTAAATCTGTAATATTTACTAATTAGAGACGCTTCACAGAAATTCACCAATAAGATTTTATAGGCTATAGAAAAATATTGGAAGCTAAAAAAGAATTTCATTCATATAATATAGAGAAAACAGAATGATTTATCAATGTTTCCCTTTGGAATTGCCATGATAACATCACAGGTAGACTTTTAAAAACAATGCAAGTTGATTGGGACAATCTTAATGACCGCGATCTTGCATTACGAACGAAATGAAAAGGTTAGCATATTTTTATAGAAAAAAACAATAATAAGAACAATTTCTAACTCAAACCCTCATCTAACATACTGCAAACGTATTGTTTAGTATTGTTGTCCTTCAATTTTGTTCATTCAATCTCTCTAATATTTCATGTGACTTTTTTTATGATTTGATTGAGTAAAAACGTATTTTGCACATCTAGGATGAATAAGGCACAACTCAAAATTTCTAACATCAGAAATTTTTATAACTGGAACCCCATCATTCCAAAGAGCATCCATCCCTCAATAGCAGGCCAAACCAATAGGAACTATAGGTATTATATATAGCAAAACGTGATAGAGCAGAGGTCTCTAAATTAAACTTCTGACCTGAGAGCCACATTGACATATCCTTTAAGTTGTGTCTGCCATACGATACATCGATATCTAAAACATTGAAAGTCAAACATCGATGTTACCGTTACATCACGATAAAAACATTAAACTTTTTTGCTTTATATCCTGTAAAAACACATAATTTAGTACCTTTTACAATTAATTTTTAAAAACTAAAATATTAATTTTAACTAAATTTAATTAGTTTAAAAAAGATAAATGAATCTAAATACAAAATCAATGAAAATTATAATGAATGCCAACAAATAAATTATAAACTATTTTTACTTTCTTGTAAGCAGTAAAGGAAGTATTGTAATCGCGAAAATTTTCAGATTTCAACTGAAATATCCATTTTGACCATCTTTGAAACCATATTGACTTGTTTCCTAGTGACGTTTGTACGTACGTTCATTCGTATCTCGCATAACTCAAAAACGGTTGGCCGATGAAAGTAAAAGTTTTGCATTTGGGATTGCTGTAACATCCAGTTGTGAACCTCCCTTTTTGGTTACTATATGATCATCGGAAGTCGTACTTTACTTAATGATCATAATTGATTTTCATAAAAAATATATTAAAATATAATGAAACACTTTTCAAATTTGATATATGAGACTTACATATTAATATAAATTATATACTAGATTTTGGTTGAAATTGCTAGTCTACTTGAGAATCACAACAAAGTTTCATAAAAAATTGCATTAAAATATAATGAAAAACTTCTCAAATTTGGCATATAAAACTTATACATCTATATAAATAACGTAATAGATCTTAGTTAAAATTGGATTGCCGGAAATGATACTTTATCTGAAACTATTTTTTTTTTTAGCTTTCTGCCTTCTTAGAAGGGAGGAATACGTGCCAAAAAAAAAAAGAGATATAAATATGATTTTCCGCTAAATTTGATTTGTTAAATCAATAGGTATATAAAGCATATGACAGAGTGTCACTCATTGTATGTTTTTAGGATTTATATAATATCATTACTTACATTCAAAAAGTTCACTTTCATTAAGTTAGTCAGTAATTATGTTTCATAATCGGTCGTTCAATAATAAATCTGATTATTATTTTGTATGATTTACTTCTGTGCCGTCCTGCTACTGACCTCACCACCATCCGTTGGCCCGCGAATGAGCTTAGAGTTTGAAACATCCTTCTTGGTCTAGTAAATTTTTTTGACTTTACTGGTCCAACTTGACCATATATTCTTATTAAATAAAGTGGGGGGTGGTAGGCTTCCCAATGACAGATTTAATCACTAGGAAAGAAATACAAAACATAATGTTTATTTATTTATTACACTTCGTTTCAGTAAAAAGCATGGAAAACAGATTGCAGAAAACAATAGATGCACAAATATAATTTAAACAAATGACAACACAGACAGCAATAACCCATATGTTTTATGGTTAATACCCCACTATAATACAAAATAACATTTAAAATGATAACCCATAAATAGTTGTTCAGTCTCATTTCTTTTAGACGTTTTCTAGGAACAGGGTCAAAATGACAATAAATTTGTGAAAACGGCAATAAAGTTTCACGTTTTTACCCTCTTTTTCCCTTAATCTCCAATTTTATTAACAAATAACGATTTCTCACAATAATATCACTCTTATTAAAAATCTTTTGTAAAGAACTTCCTTCCACATGTGTAAAGTTGTCATGACAACGATTGTAGACAATTCCGAAATGCGCGGGAAAAAAAATCAGGTTTTTTGTTTCTAAAACTTGCTTAGGGAGTCAAATCCCCACAAATGACGCAAAATATCTTTAAGTACTTCAAAGCAAATACGCTTGCTAAATTTCATCACAATTGGTTCATAAATAAAATTTTGATAGGCCGAAATGTGTAAAGAAAATATGTTTTTATTTCTAAAATTTTTTAAAGACTTCAAATTTGTATAAATGATACAAAATAGTAAAACAGCTCAAAATACTTATGTATGGAAATTTTCAAGTTATTTGGTTCTGGCGTCTAAGCTACAGCCTTGTCAAAAGGGAACTAGAACAACAATAAGAAGAAGGCCATTTTTGAAGTCATATCTCAGCGCCCTTCAGTTTAATTACAATGAAAATTTAGAACCTTTCTCTTCTTGTATTAAAGTATATCTGTGTTAAGCTCCAAGGCATCATATTTCCGGAGATCCGAGATAAAACCAGAACTTGTTTCGTCGGTATAGCGTTTGTAGTTTTTCACACTGTTGCGGGAATTTCTGGAACAACGTTCAATCAGGGTACGGTTGGCAAGGCGGTATCCGGAGACGACGCACTCACCTGCGGTGTCCCCCAAGGGTCTGTTCTATCTCTGATACTGTTTTCAATGTACACGGCTGAATCTGTTGGAGTGAGCTATAAGCAAGCTACTGTAGCGACACACGCCGCTGATGTAGCGGTCTACAGTTGCTGTATAACTGCGAGCTCTACCGGCGGCGGATTTGTAAGGAGAACACAAAGAAACTGGAAGGACTAAATATTACAGTTAGTCCCAAGAAGGCCGAGTGCATTATTTTCTCCTTCCAAAGAACAAACGCCCTCTTTCTTAGATCCATATAGCAGGTAGAACAAATAGCCCGGCAAACAGCATAGTTTACTTAGGTGCCACTCTCGGCAGGCATCTGACACTATACCGCCATTGCCAAAAGAAGATAAGGTTGGTGAAGACCAAGTCTTACAGACTAAACCATATGTTTATTACCAAATCTATCCCTCTGCCTTAAATAAATAAGTTTTAAAAGTTATCCCTCCAAGCGATTCAGAATCCCAAAATCCATAACTTTATGAATTTCGATGCCTCCAATACAATTACGTTTTTAGATATGGAGTTTTGCCGCTTTTTGGCTTTTTCGATTATTTTCGGCGTAATAAAAAACAAACAAAAAAACTAGCTATTTATTATTCGAATGCTGTCAGAAACAAGCCCTTGTTTCTGAAGGTCTCATTCCGTTTTTATATGTCGTTTCTTTCAGTGGGTAATAAGTTTCCAAGAGATTTCTTCGTGTTTCGTGACAAATTAGATAAAGTATTGGAAATCGACGGTTTCGACAGTCTTTATTATTAATTTCGCAGAAATGAGCTTGGAGAAATCTTGGACAGCCATTACCTTTCTATTCAGTTAGCAACCACTTCTGCAGCTTCAGGTGTTGTTATATGAAGCTTGCTGTTGCTATTATTATGTGAGATTGATAAACATTTGATTTTTGAACTTCGTTATCAATTTGTTTTTTTTCACACACAATTTTAACGTTAGGTATATTGTTTTGTTTGTTAAATAAACTTTTGTAAACTACTTTGTGTTTATTCATGAAGACGAATCTTCAATTCTACTATCATAACACCAGGTAGTGAAACGCCCATTTATCTGAAAAGTGGAAATAGTACGCAGTCATATGGCATAAAGTCTGGGAACCTCTGATCTAGACTGCGGTGACTGGAAAGCCACTAGTAACCTATCATTCCTTCTCTTCTAATCTGTTCACTGATAAGAAATCTTGCGTCTGTCATTCTTCCATTATCAGTCGGTCCCTTTTTCATTTGCTAATTTAACAGCCTGAGGGGTTAGGCAGTTTGACGGCCTGGCTTGCTTATTATTTAATTTTTCACTAGAAAAGGTGGTCAGAGACTCGGGTCTGAGATCTTGGAGGGTATCTACAGATTAAGGGTATCCAAACTGATGGAACTATTTACTACAGGCTGGTACAGATTCTTGCCTTTGCAGGTGATCTAGACATTATAACTAGATCACTAAAAGAGGCTTTCATTTTTAGTATATTGGAAAAGGGTCCTAATAACATTGGCTTAGAAATTGGAAAAAGAATGATGGATGCGAATAGGTGTTATCACGGATTGCGTAGACACCTTCGCAGTTCACAAATCTCTAGGTAAACAAAAGTTATGCTATATAAAACATTTATTAGAACGGTGCTTAATTATGTTACAGAGACGTGGACCCGTACTAAAGTAGAAAATAAAGAATTGTAGGTTTTCGAAAGAATGGTTCTTCGACGTCTTTTTGGAGCCAAAAAGGAGGGAGACCATTGGAGGAGACGAAAGAGCCAAGAGGTTTATTAGTTCTTTAACGAACCAGAGGTGGTGCACCTGATTACATTATCAAGTAAGGTGGGCTGGGCACTTAGCGCGAATGACTGATGAAGAGGTCGCAAAGAAGTTGTTAGAGAGAATCCTGGAGAGAAAAAGAGTTTGAGGTTGGCCCAGGCTTAGATAGATAGACACTGTTAACCAGGATGCATGGTCCTTTCTGCGAATAAGGAACTGGAGGGGAAGCAGCGCTGGATAGAGCTGCTTGGAGGAAGCTCACCGAGAAGACCAGGACCAATAACGGGTTGTAGCACCAATGATGATAATGATGATGATGAATTTGACAGCCTTGATTACATCATCGTAATTGTTGATACTGCCTAATCTTCGAATACATGTTTGCATATATAGCTATGTTTTTTACATCCTTGTACGACATAAAGGAAGTATTGTAGCCGCGAAAATCTTCGGTTTTCAGATCTCAACGGAAATATCCATTTAGGCCATCCCTGAATCCATTTTGACGAGGTTCGTCGTGACGTTCGTTCGTACATGCATATCTCGCATAACTCAAAAACTTTTAGCCATAGAAAGTTGAAATTTTGTATTTATTTTTTATTTATTTATTTATTTATTCTCCTGTACTGTTGATCTATATATGTGTGCGTTGGGACATTGATGGTTGAATAGTTTCATAAATTTTCAAATTGTCTAGAGTTTATATACTGGATTAAGAAGGGGTTGGTTGTGAACTGGAAGGGAGAATTATGGAGAGGTGAGAAGGTAGTTGGATGGATGAAAATAAATAAGGGATAGTCAAAAATAAAAATAAAATGGTGTGTAATCAAATACAGACGAAAAGTCTATGAAATATGTGTATGAATGGAAGAAAAAAAAAGAAGAAATAAATGTAAAATTGTGTATATACAAATATTTTATCCACTATGGATTGATTAGTATGCTGTGTATTATAGCAACCCAATGTAATTGGGCAGCATTGATTTTTAATAAATCATTTCTCTCTGTGGTGAAATCTAGTTGTGAACCTCTCTTTTTTGTCATTGCATGATCACCGGAAGTAAAAATTTACTTGTTGGTCATAATCGATTTCCATCAAAAATTATATTAAAATATATTGCAAAACTTCTTAAATTTAGTATTTATAATTTATATATTGATTTAAAGAGCATACTAGATTTTGGTCTAAATTGGGAAACCGAAAGCGGTACTGTACTTCATAATAAACTTTAATAAAAAATTATATTAAAGTATAATGTAAAATATCTCAAATTTGGTAAATAAGATTTTTATATCAATATAAATAATATACAAGATTTGGGCTAAATTTGGTGAGCTGAAAGGAGTACTTGATGGACTAATAGACTTTCAACGAAAATTGTGTCAAAATTAAATACAGAAATCATCGGTAATTAAGGCTACAAACGCGATTTTTTTTCAACTCTAATTACACATTTTTATTACTTGTTTTTGTGAGCTGAAAAAGTCTGCAAAGGAGAATAAGGTATAATTTAAGTGGGTTCTTCCGCTTAAAATGTCGAAACCGTCGATTTACAACACTTTATCTAGTGACATTGATAATTCTGATTTGTCACGAAACACGAAGAAACATCTTGGGAACTTGTTACCTACTGAATGAAAGCGATATATAATGAGACCTCTAGAAACAAGGACTAGTGTGTGTGTCAATAGAGGGATGTAGCGACGCCGAGTGGCATTTTTTCTCTGAAAACTAGTAAACAAATTCAGTATCACTTTTTGAGCCATCGAATTATAGTTTAATAAGCGTGCAAGAAAGTCATGTGTTGCCCACATCAGATATTTTTGTTTATCTAAGAAACACCCGTTAACGTATTTATATAATAAATAAATATATGAAAATTTGTAAAGTGGGAGATATTTTACGGCTTTTTTAATTTTTATAAGGCTATTTTTTTTTTAATTTTAAGAATTTTTAAGATTGTAGTTTACCTTTTTGAATCACTTGTAAGATTTCAATCATGATAATGTATATTTAAATATATCGGAGATTTCTCAGTACTTGGGTAATTTGGATGCAAATATATAATTTATTACAGTGTAAGTGAATAAACAAATGTGCTATATGCAACCGAAAAATACGGCTCTGCAATTACGAAACACTAAAATGCCAATGAACATTAAATGTTAAAAAAAAAAATCAAATAACTAAATTATGAGGGAGTTCTCCGGAACGTTGCCTCGAGGAAAAACACTTGTATAGCTTTAAAAGGATCATGGGTACAATGCTTTCAGTAAAACAACTATTTATATATTTAATACCAAATATACAATGATTGCCATGAAATTTTTATTAGTTTTCAACTGTTTGGATAGTGAAATATCCTAGACTATAAAACTAGTTATTATGAAATCATTTAGTTTTACAAGGCTAAAACAAAAGAATATTAAAAAATGATATATTTAGGATGCACATAAGTTATGAAAGCCCTTTGTGATAAAACAATAAAAGTCAAGGTTCACTGAATGCGATATTTCCTGCCGGTAAACAATGCCTAGTTCAGTGTTTCTCAACCTTTTAGTATTTTCAATCACAATTTTCATCGCGTCCTCCCTTCCCCCACCCCATAGAATAATAATAACGTACTTTAACCGTGATATCTGTTTCTATATAATTTAGTTTACATAAGGCATATATCAATTATAATTTTCAAATATATTATATATTAATTCAATATTCAAAATATGAATGCATAAATTTGTCACGAAAATTCTAAAACGTCTGCATGGCGGGTATAAATATAGCATCTCGTAGTCTTAATCGAGTCGATCCTTCTACCTCTACCGTGAATGTTTATATTATAATTTGCTTGCTATCTGCAATTAACGATATTTTACAGTATTATAGCAGTAGAATTATACAGAGCATGTATAATCATGAATAAAATTTTAAATTGTCGTAAACGAGCATTAAACGATAGTGAAGCAACAAAAAGTGCACAGACGACAGTTGTTCAGAAGATAAAATCAATAAAATATTTTGAAGCATATTTAAATTTTGAGTTTACCAGCACTGAAGTAAATGGAGAAGAATGGTCTTTGTGTATCATTTTCTCAAAGATTTTGGCATTTTGAAACGCCTCCTACTGAATGCGTTAGCAAACCTCGAGAATTTTTCGAATTAAAATTAAAATCACATGAAAAGCAAAAATCACATTTAAATTTTTTTTTTCTATGAATAAAAAAGTTTTACTTGCCTCTTACAAAGTTTCATATCAAATTGCCTGATGTAAAAAGCCTCACAGCATCACAGGTGAAAAAGCTTATTCTGTCAGTTGTAGAAATTAATTAATTGGGATTGTAGAAACTATGTTTAAAGATAATTTTTTCAAACAATTGCAGTCCATACCTCGATCATATAATACCCGTCGCCCGTCGAATTGGTGATTAGCTGAATATGTACAGCATCAGCTTTTCGGAAAGTTGTGTGCCAATTTATTTTCTATTCAGCTTGATGAGGCAACAGATAGCAATAAAGAAGATCATTTAATTGCCTTTGTTCGTTTTTGTTATGATAGGTCAGCAGTAGAAGAACTACTATTCTGCAAACCAATAGAATTCAAAGCAACAGCACTTGTATTATTTGTTATCTTAAATGATTTTCTAAACGAGACAAATATAGAGTGGAAAAATTGCGTCGGAATTTTTCGGAAATTCGGAGAACCGATGGTCTGGAAGATTCCTAAGTGTTCAAGCACTTGTGAAACACATTGCCTGATCCATAGAGAAGGTCTGGCATCCAAAGAAATAAATCCTAGTCTGAATATTGTGGTAACGACGGTGATAACCGAAGTAAATAATATAAAAATGTGACCACTAAAATCAAGAATGTTTTCTACACTATTTTATTGCGAGGCAAGATGGTTGTTATCACGTGGAAGATTTTTGCAACGCGTTTATGTTTATTTTTATTTTTTTGCCACTTTTCTAGAAGAGGAAAATCGACCGGATGCCAAGATGTTTCGAGATGGCTTATTTCTGACGAAATTGAGCTACTTGGTCGATATATTCGAGATTTTAAATACCTTAAATCTTCAACTCCGAGGCACAACTACACATTTTTATTATGCCGGAATGTTTTCTGTAAAATAAATAAATATTTTATTTGTTTGCCGATATATTATTTCTAATTTTTTCTCGATATACTCGCGCCTCCCCTCTCCCATTTAGTTTTATCACGCCCCCAGGTTGAGAACCACTGGATACTAGATACACAGTTGAAAAATCACTTTCATTTGTATATATATATATATATATATATATATATATATATATATATATATATATATAAATATGTTTCCATCAAACCTAGAATTCAATCAAAACTAATATTGACCGATCAAACCTAGAATTCACTCAAAACTAGTATTGACCGATCAAACCTACAATTCACTCAAATCTAGAATTCACTCAAAACTAGTATTGACCGATCAAACCTAAAATTTACTCAAAACTAGTATTGACCGATCAATACTAGTTTTGATCAATCCTTCTAACTAAAACTAATTTTTAACAATCCATGAGGCTGCAATAATACTTGTTTATCTGTGTAGTACTGTTTACCTGTATCTTTATAACATCCCAATCACTAGACAATTTTAAGCCTTTTGACCAACACGAAACACTAATTACTCGGCTAAATTGTGTTGTTTTTTTTCTTGATAATACTTTTCTTTTAAATGCCTTGATCCACTGGTTCAATCAAAATTCTTCAAGTATTTGTTTTTAGTTTTTATTGATTATATAAACAAAGAGGCATAAAAAAGTAATAAAGTCATGTTTCAGGCATCTGTGGTGATTTCTATGATTATAAACCAGGGATTGAAATTAACTTTTATTTTTCTCTCCAAATGTATAAAAGTCATGACATACTCGCGCCTCCCCTCCTCCATTTAGTGTTATCACGCCCCCCTGGTTGAGAACCACTGGATACCAGATACACAGTTGAAAAATCACTTTCATTTGTACATATATGTTTCCATCAAACCTAGAATTCACTCAAAACTAATATTGACCGATCAAACCTAGAATTCACTCAAAACTAGTATTGATCGATCAAACCTAGAATTCACTCAAAACTAGTATTGACCGATCAAATCTAGAATTCACTCAAAACTAGTATTGACCGATCAAACCTAAAATTCACTCAAAACTAGTATTGACCGATCAAACCTAAAATTCACTCAAAACTAGTATTGACCGATCAAACCTAAAATTCACTCAAAACTAGTATTGACCGATCAATACTAGTTTTGATCAATCCTTCTAACTAAAAGTAATTTTTAACAATCCATGTAGGCTGCTATAATACATGTTTATCTGTATAATACTGTGTACCTGTGTCTTTATAACATCCCAATCACTAGACAATTTTTAGCCTTTTGACCAAAACGAAACACTAATTACTCGGCTAAATTGTGTTATTTTTTCTCGTGCTAATACTTTTCTTTTGCATGCCTTGATCCACTGGTTCAATCAAAATTCTTCAAGTATTTGTTTTTAGTTTTTATTGATTATATAAACAAAGAGGCATACAAAAGTATTTAAGTCATGTTTCAGGCATCTGTGGTGATTTCTATGATTATAAACCAGGGATGGAAATTAACTTTTATTTTTCTCTCCAAATGTATAAAATCATGACATAATTTTTATATTTCACATAACATGACTTTATATACTATATATATCAGAATAGCTTAGGTAATCTATAGGTATTGGGTTTTTCATCAGAATGCTGGGTTATGGATTCAATAATCAACATTCGATTATATTTGGTTTCTAATAAATAAATAATAAATGGAAAGAGGTATACCGAAAATAACTGAATTTATAAAATAAATACATATTTATTATCAGTAAAATATTTAATAATACACTTTACATTGAAAATGAAGACTTTTTGAAGTTAAATTCTCTATTGCACTCTTCTAAAGGTGCTGTCTCAGTAGGCAGATTTTTCTAAAGACGTGAGGATGATTACTTGGATTAGTTGTAGAGATCACTTCATCGGCACCTGGAAACACATAGATTAATTGAATCTACTTTGTTTGTGCAAAATATGTCGATTTACATTAATATCAATAGATAAGTGGAATCAGTACTAGGTGTTTAAATCAGTATAGGAGGAACTTTCATTTATATCTTCAGAGAATATTTTTATTTTGATTCCAATTTCCGCGAAAAGTGGACAAAACATATTGGTTTTTGATCCTCCGTCACTTCATTTGAAGGCAGCGGATAGAAGATTTATGTTGCTAAAACCCTTTTTACGGCTTACTATAACAACGAAAAAAAGTTTCATTGAAATCAATTCCGCCCAGTGGCGTATGACTGAAAATCATAAGGCCCCAGGTACTGACGAGATACCGCGCGGAATTTCTCAAATATGGAGTACAGACAGACCGAATGAAAAGAACACATTCAGGTAGAAAAGAAGAAGTATAAATTAATGAGCACAACTTCAGGCATTGCAAGAGCTTCAAATATCATGGATTTCTAGTAACAAGAGAAAACTATATATAGTAAGTGCAGATATCAAACCCAGAATAGTAATAATGGTAAACAATAGACTGTCATATTACTTGGACACACAAGACTTTTTCTCATCTTCTCAATGTGGCTTCAGGAAAAACAGTTCTACTTTCGACCAAATAATCAAGCTTGAAAATGATATTCATACTGCCTTCTCAAATAAAGAGCATCTGATAGCTGTCTTCATAGATATTCAAAAATCATACGACATGATGTGGCGATACAATGTGGTCGGCACACTATAAAAAGTCGGTCTCAGAGGGCAATTGACAACACTAGCTGAAGTGAAATGTTTTTTATTTGCTGACGACTTCGCAATTTACATAAGTAGTAAGTCTCTAGAAAATATTGAATGGAGATTGCAAAAAACATTGGAGAACCTTGAAGCATGGTTCAAAACAGTAATCGTACATTTTTGATGAAAAACGAAATGCCTAACACATCCCTCATTAACTCTATTAAATCAACCGATTATTTATGTTAATGTCATCAAATTTCTAGAGATCCACTTTGATAAAGAGCTAACTTGGTCCCAACAAATCAACTAAGTAAAATTAAAATACCAAAAAGGCCTAAATTTATTAAAGGTTCTGGCTAGCACTGAGTGGGGATCAGACCGGCGAATGTTATTAATGCTGTACCTGATCAGGCCTATCATTGGTTATGGGGCAATCGTCAACAGCAGCTCAGCAAGTGCGACAACATGACAAATTTTGGACCCACTACATAACCAAGGACTCTGCATCGGTACATTCAGAACCGTAAGCATCGAAAGTTTGTATGCAGAGACTGGTGAGCCCTCTTTGGAAACAAGAAGGAAATATTTGGCATTGGCATATTTAGGCACATTGATGTCTAATTAGGGATTGATAAATTATTTGCCACTTCTATAATTTTGTTTTATTGAAAACTAGTTTCGAATGTTATACTTTCATCTTCAGTTCAACTGAACATTCTAAACCAGTTTTAAATAAAACAAAATTATAGAAGTGACAAATAGTTTACCTATCCCTAATTATAATCCATCATGTAAATGCTTCCAGGGTAGATTAAAAGAAAAGATAATTAATTTACAAATTGCGTTACCAAAACTAAAATTCCAAAGAAACCAGTGCCTAATCGGATACAAATAACAAACTCAACAGATTATAGTTTATCAGTATTTTCAAAGTCCACTTTACAAAGAAAGGGAAGAGCTGTATTCCAACTACTGCCAAAAATTTTTACTACCAGAAACAAATAGCGTATACACTGGAGAACTATTGTCAATTTGGAAATCCCTACCTCTCAAGGTAAAACACAAGCACTTATACCATTTGATAGTTTCAGATTCTTTAAGCTCTCTCAAAGTCGTTAGAAAACAGAAACTCTAAAGATATTTTGGTTATGAAAATCCAACTTCTTGAGAGAGAATGCACGTATTTAGGAAAAGTTATAAAATTTCTGTGGGTTGCATTGGAAGAAATGAGGATGATGACCGAGCTGCTAATGAATCCAGGACGAATCCTGTTACTGAGGTAACACAGGCCAATAAGACAACTGCCTTGGACTGGCGCAAGTTTGTAAAGAAAAGAATAAACGCTTCGTGAACCTCTGAGTGGAGCAGGACATGCGACAAATTGAGCAGAGAAACCGCCGCGAAGAAGTAATCTTGGATAGGTTACATAGCGGATATACAGCCTTGATTCATACCTTTCTTCTAAAAGGACTGAATCCACCGACCTGTAGGACCTGCAAGGTACCGTGGAGCATATCCTGGTGAACTGCATGGCCCTTAATGATTCAAGGCGACATTGCAATGCGTAAACAACAGACTGAATATCGATCTTCGTGACAGTGAAACTTGTGTTAAAAGTTTATTTAAGTTCTTAAAAAAGTGTCAAATCTTTAACCTCATATTAATCATTAAAATTGTGTTATGTGAAAAAGTGATTCCAAAACAAATAATACTATCATTGCTTAAAAATTAAGTTGTTGAAAATATCCATGTAGTATGCTAATGACCCTTCATGGGTAGATGAATAATATAATATAATGAAAATATTTTGAAGAAAAAAATGATATGGTAAAAATTAGTTTTTCGTTTATTTCCATCATATCCTAGGAACAGATATTTCGTATTATGAATCCATTCCAAAAAGATGATTGGATCCAAAATATGAATTTAAAAAAATTTATATACAATACGTATATAAATCCAATAAATTTTATAAAAATAAAATATTTGGGATTCATTTTTTTTAAATTTCCATATTTATATTATAATTTAATTAACTAATTAGAAAAAAGAATTAGAGTGTCTAACGAAGAAAAAGAAAGAAAATATCCTTTTCGCGTTCAAAATAACTCATGTGAACAAAATTAGAATACATTTTTCTTCATTTAATGCCGTTAATTTTTTTAATGACTAAATTCGTTTGAAATAAAACTCATTGAGAATAAACTAGAACATATTTACTGCTCAGAGAAATAAAACATTGGCATCATTTTTGTAAAACATGAAAATTATCAACAGGCTAAACTGTTTTTTGTGTCTACTGAAAAGTAAGGCTTTACTACATAGGGTATTTTCTCATGACAAGGACGATATTCATTTTGACCTTATGACCGTTTTAATTATCTTTGATTATCATGGCTTGGGATTAAAAATAGTCACATTACATTGCAGAATGCTGATACAACAATCATATGTTTCAACTGTGTGATAAAGAAAGCAGAAAAGAATGCAACGGCCAAGCAATTTATTTCAATTCTTCTATACTTTGTTCGAAAAATCATTATACAAGTGACTAAATAATGCAAACAATTACTCTTTACTTTGCGTAATCACACATGATGTGAGTTATTATGGCTGATAATAAGTTATTGAAATCACCTACCAATAAAATCGACTGCTAAAACGGATTCAGAATGATATTGTGACTTCCAAATGATATTGTGCCATGAATATGTTTTCTTTTAATTCAAACTGTTTAATAAACATTCAACTGTCGGTTTTGGCTAATGATTTGATTCGATTTTTGCAACTAAACCTTGAAATATGTCAAACGCATATATTTCTCTAATTTTCATAAATTCACCGTGAATATGTACCATATTTCATCATAAACCTAATTCCATAGTGACCTTGAGAGATGATTTGAGCAGGGGGTTCAGTGAAATAAGTCAATAATCGAA
Source organism: Rhaphigaster nebulosa (assembly GCA_948150685.1). NCBI lineage: Eukaryota > Metazoa > Arthropoda > Insecta > Hemiptera > Pentatomidae > Rhaphigaster > Rhaphigaster nebulosa. The sequence goes on from OX411306.1 coordinate 197,549,064, forward strand.
ACAAAGTGAATATTTTATATATATATGTATATATATATATATATATATATATATATATATATATATATATATATATATATATATATATATATATTTGAACATTACCTCTATTTTGTCTAAGGTGTTATATTCTATAACATTTTAATTCTATAACACATTATATTCTAGTCTATTCTCAGATGATACTTATATTTTGAGTTGTTGTTCTGTATTTAGCAAAAGATAACTTCAAAAGTAGCTCAAGTACGGCCTTAATTTTTCATTTATACAATGGTTTGGACTTGTACTAACCTCAACTTCGCCATAGAACAATTTATCTCAGATCAGTTAGCGTTCCTTAAGTTTCAGTGGACGTATTGTCTAATATTACACATTCTAACATTATCATGAAATATCACGTAAAATAAAATAATGCTCTAATCTACAATAACATGTTCCCTTTACCTGCATGCACTGCCTAATATTATACATTCTAATATTATCATAAAACATCACGTAAAATAAAATGATGCTTTAAAATTAGGGAACTGATGCGGATGACATTATGGCCAAAAATAGATATAGACAAGCCAAAAACCACTATTGCTTGCATGACAGAGCCTATAGCCTATATTGACTTTTACCATGGCATTAGACGAATTATACATATGTAAGTTATAGAAACAAATAGGTTCACTAACGGCCAAGCTAAACACATTACCCTCTTGTGGCTTGGCCGTTCTCGGCTATTAAGTTGAATTATTGTTTAAAATTCAGAATTAATTCCTCTTGTATTACATATCCCGAACAATGCAAGTACAATGAAAGGCGAACGGTGTTAGGGATGGTAGCCTTTTGTGTCCTGGAAGGACCGTAAAGAGAAGAAACTAATAAATATTGGGACGAGTAGGAGTACCTTTAATTCCATTTTATAATTCCAATATACATAATATGCATTCATTCGGACAGTAACATCTCACTTTTCATTACAATCAGTCTAAAACACTCAATCTATTAACACAATTTATTTCATATCACGACCAAAATGAAGGTATTTATTCAATTGGTTTATTTAATTGAGAGAAATGATTACTGAGTAAGATTTAAAATTGCAAACAATCATAGCAACCAATAATGATACCAATTATATCTGTTTAATGATATCTGATATGATATTTATCTATAATGTATACAATGGAAGGCAATATGATATTTTTTCTTGAATCTCTTTGACTAATCTAGATTTGAAGGTCACCGTTTTCTAACTTGCTCATAATAACAATAAAAACTTAATTTTCGCAATAATGTAATAAATAAATATAGGGAATGGAAATTTCTTAAACCAATTATGATTATCTACAAATTCATATTAAAACATAGAAATTAGAGACAGATTAAAAAGGAAAGAGACAGAAAGATATACGAATAAAAGTATATAACAAGAGATAAAGTAGATAGAAAGTAACTTGTGAACAAATTTTGAGAAAATGATGAATTTAGAGAAAATTATTTTTCTCATGACTCATCAGACTTGCTTCAAGTATTTATGTGTATATACCTTTAGTTGATTGTTTTTTCCGATATTTGGTCACTTCTTTTCAGATTGCTGAGGCCGACAGACTCCAAAAGTGAGTTCAGTTGGTCCAGATATTCATTTCGATGTTGAACAATATGGCCGACATGCTGTGACTTGTCCCACCATTTTACCTGCGCCTAAAAGAAACAAAACTATCGGATAAATCATTGAAAAAATGCAGAAACCATATTTTTGTAATTATATCAATATTTGTAATTATAATTTTACAATCTTTATTTGTTAGTTCTTCCAGTTTTGCTTTGTATATTCCAACTATACCATGAATATAGACGTTATTCTTGTAGGTCTCTGAACTATTGCCAAAGTATAAATATGAGAATTTATTTCATGGCTTTTCCAGAATATAAATGTCATTCCTCACAGACCAGAACCGAAAGGCTTGGCTATCGCCAGGTATTTTGATTTATCTTTAAAATGTAATCAGTTCAATAAAATCAACACCATAGGCAGTTGACATTCGCATTATGGTATAGAAGGATAAATCTAATTAGGGATTGATATGGGTTCTATAAAAGGAATTAGGGATTGTATAGAAGTGGCAAATAATTTATCAATCACTAATACCATAGGCGACTCAAATGGAGAGGAATTAATATGGTAACTATTAATTTCAGTGGCTGATTACAGTTGCGATAGGAGTTCCTTATCATATACAACTTTTTCCTCCTTCACTAGCCTGTTCCACGCAGAGGCGGATTTACACTATTGCCGCTTAGGGACTAGTAGCAATCCGCTGAAAAAATTCTTTAGGTAAAAATTACATTAAATCCAGAGCTGATCATAGGTCAAGATAAACATAAGGAATTTTTTCACCTGACAAGAGTAAAACATAATAAAAAAAAACTTGTAAGAACTATTATAATAAAAGTTCTTTAAGAACTTTTATACATAAGTTCTATATTAAAAAAGTTCTCATTAGAGCTAATTAGTGAAATTATAATAAAAGTTCTCGTTATTAAAGTTTCCAATTTAATATGGAAAATACTTATGAAATTGTGTCTTAAAAGTTCTCTTATCTTAGAATGCTATTTTTTTAAATAACTCTCTGTGATTTATTTAATTAAAATTAAAACAATTTTTCTATTGACATTAAAAATAAATGCACTTTTATCTTGAAAAAGTTCTTGTTCTAAATTAAACTTTTTTTTAAACAGTTTATACAAGAACATTTACAAGAACTTTTTGGTGAAAATGTATACAATAAAGGTTCTTGAAGAACTTTTATAATAAAAGCTATTTAAGAACTTTACCGTAAGAACTTTTGTATAAAAGTTATCGTTATAGCTTTTTAGTGAGATTATAATAAAAGTTCTCACTATTAATGTTTCCAATTTAATCTGGAAAATCTTACGGAATTGTGCCTTAAAGATTTTCTTATCTAAAAATGTTATTTCTTTAAACGAACATTCTATATGTGATTTATCTAAAATTAAAGGAATTTTTCTATTGAAAATTAAATGTTAAAAGGTAATTGTTTTTCTATTTGTTCTTTTATTTCGAATTTTGTTTATTATTTTTGTTCTTTGTTAAAAGATTTATAATTTTTTCAACGATACCGCTGTCTCCCGTGGTTTTCCCCACCTCCCGAAGATCCAACTCAAGCTTTTCCCCGTAAGTGTGTAAAAACTTATATTTGAGAACTTATATTTAAAATGTTCTATTAAGAACGTCTATTAACTGAATTTTATTAAAAAAAAAGTTTTGTCAAAAGCTTATATTAAAAGAAGTTATCAAAAACTTTTAAAGATACATCTTTTGTATATTTTATGTTAATACTTTAATAGTAAAAGACCTTGTAAAATAGTTAAACTGAAACTTTTTGAAAAAATTCAATAATAGTTTCGAGCACTGAATTAAATGTTAAATAAAATACACAAAAGGATAATTTTCTGTTTGTTCTTTCATTTCGAATTTTATTTATTATCTATGTTATTTGTTATCCGTGGTCTCCCAAGACTTCCCCCACCTCCCGAAGATCCATCTGAAGCTTTGCTCCATAAGTATGTGAAAACTTATATTTGAAAACTTGTATTTAAAATGTTCTATTAAGAACTTCTATTAACAAAACATTTATAAAAAAAGTTTTGGTAAGAACTTATATTAACAGAACTTTTATCAAAAGCTCTTAATGATGTAAGTTCTTAATGAACTGTTTATTAGATGGATTATGTTTTATGGTTTTTATTTGTAAAAGTTCTTGTAAAACAGTTAAACTGAAAATTTTTGAAAAAGTTCACTAACTGTTTCGTGCCCTGGTTTATCCAACTAAACTAATCTATACTTTAAAGCTATATAACATATAATATATAACAGATAGACAAAGTTAGCACCATATTCTGATAACAACCAATTTAGTTTTAAGATTGTGTGTTTAGTGAAGCTTTACAGGAATTTGAGGAAGCTGGAGGGAAGAGACTAGATTTATCTTTCCTGGCTCTTGATGGGTCGCAGTGCCGTTTATAAATTGCAGAATGGAGAACTATTCTGATTGATTGAAAAATAACCGCCTCATTGCATTGTAAGTTTTTTTAAAATTATTTGTATTCGACTGTTGACAGACTATTTAAATGATGCAAATTTGGGAAAGAAAAAAGTAAAAAAAGAAGAAAAAGAAAAAAAAAAAAAGAAAAAAAGGAAAGAAAAAAGACGATTAACACACGTTCTAACAAACAACATAACTTATGACGGAGTAGATAATTAAATGATATGAACATGCTGTTGGACACTGAAAGCATCTGCTGTTACTCTAAATAAAAAAGATGATTTGAGACTATATATGGTATCTTACCTGGGAGAGATGAAATTACCCGCAGAGTGGGAACAAACTGGATGGAAGTGGCCAGAAACAGAGAGTGCTGGTTCAAAATTGTTAAGAAACTATAAAGATTGTTTTATCTGAATTTTGAAAGAACTTGTTTATTACTATATTAATGAATTTTGAAGTTTTATCTTTAAAGGGTATATTACAATTATATTTTTCCTGTTTGTGTATTTTAATAAGTGCTGGTATATATATTTTATTTTTATTGTTTTATTTTGTTTTTATTTTATTTTATATGATATTATATTTGTATCTTCAATATAATTATAATATAATATAATAATTTAGTATAATATAGTATATTATAGTATAATATAATTATACTTGAATAATTATATTGTAGAATTGAACTCCGTTATATTGTCCTCCGGGTGAGTCTTTGGTCATGAAATGGTCAATAAAGCTAAATTATTATTATGGTATCTTATCTTAATTTAAAGAAAAATAATTTTATTTATTTTACTTTCACTCGCTTTATTCAATTTCAACTTAATGCCAGAAAACTACTGAAATGTAAATTTGAAATATTATTTATTTGTTGTGAGCTTAATAATATCTAGGAACAAGATATCGTTGTCAGGCCAAGCAAAAAAATCCGCATGAAAAATTAACGAAAAACCACAATTTAAGCATGGTTATTACTTCGCCGACATAACAAGTATGGGTTTCTGGATTTCCGGAAATAAAAGTTCTAAGGAGCTTGAAATTTTACACTGATATACTTTGAGAAGTGAAAAAACCATAATGTATTTTTTACAGATTTTTTTCAACTTTGTCTGAAATATTAAATGTTTATAAGCCCTGGATACCGAAATAATTTCTAAGCCTACTCTAACTCACAGCAACAATAATATTGTGGAGTTTGGGTAAAGACGTACAAGACATTTTTTGTGATAATGGGCATATGCTATATTTTGTTCTTTAAATGAAATTTACGTTTGAGGTAAAGGATTATGAATCTTATGATTACCTTTGACATGGAATGTGAACACTGACTTGTACACCTTTACCAAATGACCACATAATTACGTACACCAATAAACTGTATAAAAGAAAATTAAATGAAGAGTTCCCTTAACTCATCGTTAACACTTTCCTTTTATTTAAAAAAAATATTTTTTATTAGGATACGCTCTCTGACATTGTGCGCCCCTAGTGGTAAATCATCCCCTGCTGATTGGAATCATTATCAGTCGTCATTCCTCTGGCGAACCTGATCCTTACAAAACCGAGGGGCGAAGCGCCAAAGATTACATACTCGGTGTTAAGCAAATACTTCAAAACCGATGCGCTAAGCGTCGAGACTCCTCTTCTTGGCAGGGCAGGCTTTTTATGGCTATCCTTTTTTTGATGCGTGAACATTTCTAAAACGGATTTATCTTCAAATGGAATTTTATTGTTTATACATATTAAGATGACATTAAAATATGTCTCAATAAATAAAGTTTTATCACAGTTTAAATATACATTCATATCCGTATAAATTTAAAATTAGTGTTATTATATTTTAACAAATATTAGATAATTATTAAAAAATGTATAGTACTCGGTTTAGTTCAACTAACCTGTATCCCATTTGACTTCCAGACATCCAAAATGTCCATATTCCGATCAAAAGGAGAGATAGGGTCGTCCTTGGATATGAACATGAGGCAAGGAACTTTTGACGGCGGGCAAAGTACAGCTTCATATCCATTGATGATGTGTTTAGTAACAATATTGTAAAATAGGTAAAGTTGAAGCCTGCAAAGAAAAAAAATCATTATAACAGTTATTTTTAATAATGAATATGTCTTATGTTGAAAGAAAAAAAAATGAGCTGTTGTTCTAAAGAATAGATTCTCTACAATGTGATATAGTGATTTCAATAACCATGATAAAGCATTGAAAATAAAGAGAGGGCAAACTTACGATATAGCATATTCGAAGAGAAAAGAAAGCAGAGCGTTGTTTGGGAAGAGGGCTATGGCGAATCCTTTCTGGAAGGCCGGTGGAGTGCTCGGTGGAGAGTCGAAGACCTGCCCACGGACCCGGTCCATCACGCTCTTGTACCTCTCCATGTTTCCGGCGATTTTAACCAGCGCCTCAGACCAAAGGTAGTTTCCGGCAGATAAACCGTGTACGAACAATGGTTGAAAATTCTCATGGTCGTGCAAGAACTCGACAATGTCAGTGGCTACCACCTGCACAGTTTTGTAGATATGTATATAAATACTGACCAGGCATAACAGTTAAAAGTTAATGCGATAATACGTCTGATTTTGTTGAACGGCGTAAAATCCTCAGGTTATCAACGTTTTAAACAATTAAACAATTAATTAAACAATGTTTAATGTTTCTTCAACATAATTCTTCTGTGACGTACGTTAGAGCTCTATATTTTGTGACAAATAAGACAGAAGAAAATGAATACGATAGATAAAAAAATGCATGCATTTTCATGACTGAAAAACATAAGATCAGATATATACAAAGGAGACATCTCACATCAACTGTCTAAAAAGGCTATAGAAATACAGACAGTATCACTCTGAGATAGTTTAACAAATAGTACTTAATAAAATAGTACTATTCTTAACATGTATTATGATCTGCAATTTATATCATGCTGTCCTGATGATGCCTGGATTGGCGAAACGTTGAGAAATTAGTTACATAATGCTATTTGAGAGACTCAATGTTTTAAAAGTTTTAATAATAATCTATATTGATATATAAATGATTTGAAACGTATTTACCTGAGCACCTATCATTGGCCATATTACTTTCCAGACAGTTATTTTTATTGTTAGAACATCGAATCCCTTATCCAGGTACAGTTGAACGTATTTTCTGGTATGCCGACGTTTAGCAAGGAGCCAAGGAAGTAGCAGAACTAGCGGTCTATTTGTATGCAGAATTACTTCGGGTGTTCTTTTGTTGCTTCGCTTCACAACCAGTTCTTCATAGCTCATTAGTTCCATACTCTCAGTTATCGAGTACTGGAAAAAATTTCTCTCCCGTTCCTCGTGCATACCTAAGGCAATATTTCACCTCATTAAAAAAAAAAAAAAATTATATATATATATATATATATATATATATATATATATATATGCATATGTATATATATATATATATATATATATATATATATATATATATATATATATATATATATATATATATATATATATGCATATGTATATATATATATATATATATATATATATATATATATATATATATATATATATATATATATATATATATTTGTGTGTGTGTGTGTTTCTAAATATTTTAAATTTAGCATGGATGCATAAAAGTAGCTTATAGTATACAAGAAAACACTTGTCAAATACCGTGATATAAGAACTGGTTATTTAAAAGAGCTTTTATAAATTAATATATAATTTATATTATATTAATCATTTTATGATAATAATGGCTAGGTAACTGCCGAGGGGCATTGCACTTAATGTATTAATGTTCTAGTTAATGTAATTCTGTCATTATGTATAGGGCTCGTTGCAAACGCTTTTGCAAAGAAAACACCAAAAATTGGTGAGCAAAACAAAAAAAATAAATAAAGATTCTAATAGAGTAGTTTGTTTCACTTGATGTTCTCTTAACTCGCATTTACAGGATCATTGTACCTCCTACTACGTATTGTGTACGATAGAAAGAGTTGACTGGATAGAGTGGTTTGTTCCACTTAGCTCGTTTTATAAGATTATTGTACTTCCTACTTTTCTTAAGTATTGTTTAGAATAGAAAGAGTTGACTGTAAATCTATCCTATAAATCATCTAAAGACTAAATGTTTCCGAATGGGTTAGATATGGTAACCCCCTTTTTCTTGTTTCTGAGGCCATCCAAGCACTGGCAGGGTCTCCATGGGCCCGTGATTAGGGGATGTGCATATCGAAAAAAAATATCAATATATATCCTATCGATAGTTTTTGAATCAATCAAAATAGTAGTCGATATATCGAATACATATATCGATATTTTTTTTATTATATTTTTAATCTTTTAAAACACACACATATCAGTGCCGATATCATTAAGATATTGTTTTTATACTGTGCCGATATAATTAAGACATTGTTTTTATAACATCGAAATTTGTCGATATAATTAAGGTATTTCTTAAATAATATCGATATTTCATGACCGATACATCAGACTTTAATAAATATTAAGAAAAAGGTTATTTCTCTTCCTCATTTCGATTTGATAAAATAATTAACGTTATTTTGAAAAATCGACATTTCTCTGCCGATATCATTAAGATATTGTTATAGAATCAATATTACTCTGCCGATATCATTATGACATTGTTTTTATTATATTCATTTACAGCAGGATTTAAAAATAAGAAGCAGGTTATCTCTTAAACTCCTTCCGAATCGTTTAGGATTTTTTTAAATAGCTAAAACAATTAACGTTATTTTGAAATATCGATATTTCTGTGCCGATACAATTTAGATATTGTTTTCATTCATTTTATTCCATTCCATAGTTCATTTCCAACAGGATTTAAATATCAAGAAACAGATTATCTCCTAATCTTCCTCCAATTCATTTTGACTTTTTTTTTTTATAAAAATATTAATTTTCATAACGATATTATTAACGGATATCAACATCAATATTGATATCTTGCTTTCGACATCCCATCCCAAGAACATAGCCCCGATGGATAGTAACACTAACACATTATACCACAAGTTTTTATGGTTCTTTGGTTGGCGGGTTCGACAAACAAAGAACCATAAAAACTTGCTCTTGAAGATTTTTTCATTTTTTCTGTTGACAAAATATCGGTTTACGATATTCAAATTTAATTATCGATATTACAAAATGGCGGGGGGGAGGGGGGGAAAATATCGGACAAAATATCGATATTTTTTTTAAAGTTACGATACATCGATTTGTTTTCTACATCCATACCCGTTATCCATAGTGTTCCCTATAGATGGAATGTCTGTATTTAACCGATTATTTTGGAGCTGTTGAAACTGATGATAGTGAAGAAAATTTGATTATTTCAGAACTATGTAAACTTGTATAAGCATACAAAATCTAAGGCACGTTTCCAAATGTAGAAATTGGTATGAGAATATTTGATTAAATGATGATAGCAAGATATAGTGAAAGAAAGTTCCTTGTCAAAATTGAAACGAATCAAGAACAAATTGAGATTTGGTCATGTACGATGATTCAAGATAGGTTGAGCTTATTCGACAAAGAAAAAAAATGTTTTGTTCTTCTTGGTCTTATTCGTTTGTGTTTGTGTAACGCATTCGTGCGCTCGGGGCGGTCCACTTCTCTTACACTTCCCTCCTTTTCACTTTAAAGTTATTCAGTTTATCTCAAATCTTAATTTTTTCCTACCAAATTTGTATAACAAATCAACATTTTCAATAACAATTTACCTTAACTCCATGAGATGTCCTCCAAATTATTTTTTGTAATAATTTTCCAAAAGTTGATGTATTGACTTTTGATAGAAAACTTTATCACTGATGTGGACAGAAAGTGACATATTTAAAGAAATTTACTTTGAAGAAGTAATTCTTGATTTTTCTAATCAGGAATCTAGAATCTCTTGCAAATGTTTATTTTTTTATAATGTTACTAATAGTTACTTTTCGAATATTTAATAAAATAATGATTTTGACAAGTATGTTGTTTATTTCAGTTGATAATTCAAAGTTGTTCAGGGCCTCAATATTTTAAAGTATCATGGCCCCCTCTTAATTAAAGACGACCTTGGGAGAGGACAGCTAAAAGTTTGGAGTTAGCTTCTAAAGAAAAAGTGTGACATAAAAAAGTAATGAATACTACAGGTAATAGATTAATATATTTTATTTTTACTAGTTTAAATTTTGTTTGCTAATATCGATTTGGTTGGTACCTTCAGCAATGGTACACGACAAAAAGAAAATGAATTCATCCAGGTTTATTCGACACAGCATGCAACTATCAGAAAATTTAATAATATAATTTTCATAAAAAATTATATTAAATTATAATGCAAAACTTCTCAAATTTGGTAAATAGGACTTATATTTCAATATGAATGTATTTACTAGATTTTGGTAAAAATGGTGAGCCGAAAAGGGTACTTCACTTGAAGTTCATAATAAACATACATCAAAAATTATATTCAAATTAAATACCGAAATCACATGGTTCGGTAATAAAGGTTACAAACGCGATTTTGTTTGCACTCCAATTACACATTTTTATTACTTGTTTTAAGTGTTAAAATTGAGTGTAAAATACTGTTTTTCCTACTCATTTGTGAGATGAACAAGTTTGCAGCAGGAGAATAAGATATATGTTAAGTGAGCTCTTCCGTTTAAAATGACGAAACTGTCGATTTACTTGAATTGAAGTAAACTTTATCTAGTGACATTGACAGTTCTAATTTTTCACAAAGCACGAAGAAATCTCATGGGAACTTGTTACCTACTGAAAGAAAACGATATATAATGAGATCTCCAGAAACAAGGGCTTGTGTGTGTGACTATAGTGAGATGTCGCGACGCCGAGTGGCGTTTTTGAGATACTGCAATCTCTGGAAATTATGAACCAAATTCAGGATCACTTTTAGGCGTACAAGGAAGTCATGAGTTGTACACGTCAGATATTTTTATTATCTCGACCTGTCTTATGAATGTAACTATTCAATAAACAACGATTACGAACGCAAAACGAAGACAAGAACTAAGGTCATTAGGGATTTATATTACATTTAATTTAATATGTATAAGTATATGTATTTTGACAACATTTAATTTAATATGGATAATAATACCAAACTACATTTCAAATTGCTGATTTTTGAAATTTTGTGATTTTAGAACTGAAGTGGCAAATAATTTATCAATCCTTATTTACATTGATCCTTCTATACCATCATGCGTACATCAACTAACTGAGATCAGTAACCTTGGAACTTGGTATTTCTATACTGATTGAAAACCACGTAAAACCGAAACCGGACAGCGCAAATCTGAGAAAGAGTGACAGTTCTTCAATCGTGTAAACGTGAAGGTGTTCGTAATCATCGTTACTGTATCATCGTTTATTATTAAGGTGATATAAATTCTTCTCTTCAAAGTTCTGGAATAGATTCGAAAACGTCAAGAGTGTTTGTATGTAATTTATGTATGTTACCCTAATTTCTATTTCAAATAATTTTAATTAATGAAATGATTTATGGCTGCTTTCAAATTAAAAAAAAAATTATCGTTTTAGAATCAACGTACTGTTAGGGAGACGAAATGATTAAACAAACATTAATAGCAATGGTATTTTTAAGAAACGATATAGTCAATTTAGTCAAAAATATACAAAACAAATATTTATTTTCTACATAAGTGTATTCTACAAAGAATACTCTTTTCTCATTAATCAGTTGTACATGTGTTAAGACCAAGTTAGATATCTTGGAACAGTTAATGGAATAACTTATTACAACTTAATAGTTGAAACGAACGAGTTGTTTGAGCCGAGCGGCTTGGCACCGATATCAATAAATAATAATTTATTGTAATGTTTTAGTCGATTTGGAATAGTTACTTATGCTACTTAAAAATATACTTTTCTAAGAAAAATTACTTCTTTCTTTTTAGTTTTTCTGTTTTTTTTTATTTATTTTTTTCTTAAAATCCTTTTCTAAAATAATCTACTCTCTATTTTTAATGTCCTACTGCTTCTTTTAAAAATAAAATCTTCTTCTTCGATGTTTTTCACTACCAATTTAAGTTTAAGATAAGAAACCTATTATAATTTTACTGATTGTGAGTGATCATTTCGCGATATTGAGTCTTCACAGGTATTTGCAGTTTGTTTATGGTAATATTATTTTTTATTTATTTATATGATCAAAATTACTGAGAAGTGGGTATCTGAACTATTATAGGTGCAACGTATTTTCAAGAAACTCAGTTATGATTAGATTTAGTTGTATACTAGCCCACTAGGGCTGCCAATAGCGAACATCGAAACTGACACTCGAAGAATGTGCTGCATCATTCACCGCTGTTTCAAGGTTTTTAACACCGCAAGGTCAAGGAGCTACGAGTCTACAGGTGTTCGTATCATCGTTACTGTGCGTCAACAGTCATATCTGATCGATAAAATACACTTTCGTTACAGGTATTAGTATAATATCGAAAATTCGTAATCCTGAAAGGTTTGGAAAATAATAATGCTGATTAATGGTGCAGAAAGAGGTTGTGAAAGCTATAAATCACACCTGGAAGATCACTAGTGATGAGTAATATTCTGCCATTTAATCAGTATGCTTCACTATCTGTGAAAAATTTATCTCTTTTTAAAAATATATATCGGTCCATGTTTTACCATATCAGCAGTTTATCAGTTACATTTACCATATTTGCAATTTTAAAATGGAAATTCATCCAGAAAGAAAATATGTCATTCTGAACTTTTACAAACATAACTGCACAAACATATTATATTATATTGACGATCTTCTTTAATCTTCTTATTGACCTCATATATAACTATCCTCTATATTCATCAATCCATATTAATCAATTCCACCCAATGAATAGCATACTCGTAGTTCAGCAGTTCGGACTATTGCTGGTATTCTACAGATATCTATGAAAATATACGACAGACCTTGAGTGTGATAAAAGTTTGAAATGCATAGGAAATTTTGTCTTATTCAGAAGCATTAATTTTTCTTATTATTATTTATCATAAAATGTATATTAAAGACGACTAGCGCCAAAAATTCAAAACTTAGATTTCAATTTATTATGGGGCGTAAAAACTATCTCTATCGATTCCCGTTCACGAAAAATCGAAAAACAATTGGAAATGGTCTACTAATGTTGAAGTTAACACCAATTACTGTCAACTCTCAGTCGCCACTCTGGCCCTGACCAGTGCTAGAAGCCATACAAATATATTATAATTATAATCGTTTTGACAGCTCAATAACTCCTACTGTATACAATAAAGAATACAATTTAAAAAAAAATATATTGTTATTTCGTGAAAAAACAAATTACCTCTAAAGTTTGCTAAATGGCGCGTACGCCTTATTCAAAAAACGACGTCGATTTATAGAGCGCGCGTTACGTAGTTTAAGTCTATTAGTCTATACGTTTTGTATAGATGGATGGTAGATTAAGAGAAATAAAATTTTACGGTTTACAAATGTTTTTGTTGTCCTTTCTGAAACGCTCTAGCCATAATCCACCGGCACAAAACGCCCGACCAGAATCTGTTAATTTAATGCTGAAAGAAGGAATGATAGCTTATAAATACTTAATTGTTACACGAAAACTATAGCCATATACTTAAAAGTTAGTATTTTGAACGAAACTTCAGCCTTCAGCTGACTTGAATGTCCCTGATGACGCGCCATAAAGATACGAAACTTGTTTGTTCCGAAAAGGTTCCTGTTCCTGGGACCTTCAAAGCATAGAGATCAAGATCATATAGACAATTAACTTTTTGGAACTAAACTAAACTAAATAAATATATATTTCATCTTTAAATAATGAAATCAGTAAAAGAAAAATAAATCACACATTGGTAACTTTATTTACGCTAAATCAGAGATTAAAGGAACATATACGTACATATAATAATCAGACAGATAATTCCAACTTTGAAATTCATTTAAATGAAAAAAAACAACATAAATTCATCAAAGACTCAGGAGTTTAATTAATACATCACGTTGAAAACAACCTCAAATTAAATATATATGAAGCACTTGAAATAATAAAATCCTTCAAATCCAATCCAGATTTTTGCTTAAATGACCAAATAAATATCTCCAATAGTCCAATCTTAAATTTATTCCCATCTATAAACAGAAAAACCAATTACTCACCGGCATTACTGAAAAATCCCGACCCCTAAACCGTTTACTTATAAACATCCTACCTACCTTTATTTCAGTGTTAGTACAATGCGAGAAGGAACCAGTACAAACTTTTCTGTTTGATATAATCCATTTAAACCTTGGTGAGTACCAACATGTATTTGATTTCTTGTCTTAATTAAATTCATAATTCATAAATGTTTTATAATATTGATTTATATTAATCTAATTTAATATGTATAATAATACGAAACTATATTTTCAATTGCTTATTTTTGAATTTTTTGTGTGTTTTTAGAATTGAAAATGAATGTATAACATTCGAAACTAGTTCCATTAAAATTTGCCACTTCTATAAATTTAATTTATCAATCCCTAATTACTGCAATTATAGCGAGTTACTAACTCAAACTCTTATTATAAGTTTTCATCGGATCCCTAATCAAGTATCCTAATATAGGTATTTTTGAGCAAAGTGCTAAACTGATTTTTAGGTTTGATTGCTCAAATTATTCAGTACGACCTCGTTGATGTTTTGAATTAATTTGAGCTCAAAATATTGAAATAATATTTTAAGTATTCTGTACATTTTATTGCTCTTTCATATAATATCATTTTAAAGTTCATGATGATATGTTATAAAATATAAATAGTCAATCCTCGAAGAACTAAAAAAATCTCTAAAAATCTTTCGTCGGATCCAGGATAAATTTATTCGGAACCAACCCCAAGGTATACTCTTCTAATTAAAAAAAGAATTATAGAAAATGGTTCAAGAATGGCGAAGGTATGGGAGAACATACATAAAAACAGAACTACCATCGGATTCTGATAAAATTTGTATGGAACCAACCTGGAGGTGTAATCTTATGATTAAAAAAATAATCACAGAAATCGGTTCAAGACTGGTGAAGTTATGCCTGGACATACATAGAACCGAATGCCAAACTGGTAACCTCCCTTTTTGAAGTCAATTAAAAACACAAGGTAACTTTATATACTAAAGATCTCAGCTGAAACCAGCCGTCATACATTCTTTTTATAAATCAATAAATTCTACTCGCCTCGCCTTTGCATATAGAGGACAGCCAAATCGAGAGACATTGAGACAGGAGTCTCCAATACATTGCACCTGGAGCACATTGTAGAATATCGGTCAGGCTGCCCGCAGACCATTTATTTTCAAGATAAATTGGTAGTTAGATATTGTTAATAATACAAATAATAATAATAATAAAGAATGATTTAAAAATATAATTTTCTGATTCTCGAAGAGTAAAACGGACAAATGACTGACGCTAAAGCATTATTAAAATGCCCCGTTATAAATAAATAACTATTTTCAAATAAACACGTTTATATTTTTAAACGAGTCCTAAATATTAAAAACAAATATTAGAAGTTCTAATAACATATTAGAAGTTCGAGGTCGAACAGGAGTACAGATCATCATGAATCAATCAAAATGACCATATCAGTTAAATTTATTATCATATACGGATGATTCTCGTGAAAAGGACTTGATGTATTTTGATGTATCTTCAGAACTATAAGCTCTGGAATCCTAGCGTTTTTTAAAAAGAGTTTTCTATACATATTCAGGTGTTCAGATCGGCCACCATTTCGGATAATTTGTATTTTAGGAACAAGGGCTTGTTCCTTTTCATAAATATGGAGAAAGTCCATAAAGTATAATCCACAGCTGTTTTCAGACTTCAAAACCCAATTTTTGGCTTCAAAATATATAATTAGTAAGAAAGGTCTCTGTTCTAGCTAATAGGCGACTATAATGATAGCAACGAAGGTTAATCCCTTTTATTACAACAAAATTGTCTTTACCAATGAGAACCATGAACACTGTATATAAAAAATAAGTCCATCCTGAGGTTGAAAGAAAAAAAATCTCTCTTGATCCTCCAGCGGGACAAACGGAGAATTTCTGGGTGTCCTTTTGATGTGAGATTCAGACTTTTGTGCTTTGAAAAGATCCCAAAACTGAAGACTTCCGAATGGCTGTCCCTTTTTGAACTTTATTGGACAAATCAGAAGGTTGGATATGGAGGAAAAATAGGTTTCCATTTGTTTTCTTTGGGCCGGCAAAAAGAGCAATAGATCCACTTTTCGGACTTGCTCTCCCTATCATTACCAGTACCAGTACCAGTTTCAGCCAGCGTTGCATGGGAGAATGTCATGCAGGTACGACATTTTTATTAAGGTCCATACCATGGTTGAATGAATGGTAAGCGAAGGAAAAATTAAATTAAAGTTTGAATAATCGAAATATTGATTTTTCCTTCGCTTACCATTTCATTCAATTCTTTGTATTAATTCTTTTTTTCATTAGACATTTTAAATAATAATTATTTGACTTCAAAGTCTGAGTTGCCCGTACATGGGCCTATTGTGGGTCTGTTCTATAGAATTATTGTACTATAATTCCACGGGGTGCACAATTGGTCTAAGGAACTGCCAACTAAGAATGCAAAATTTCACCAAATGACATTAATACATTTTTAATCCTTTTTATAATTTTTAAATCATAGCATAACAAAATCAAGCCATCTACACACTGAAACCAGAAACATTTTCTTTTAATAATATATTAGATAAATAATTATTTCTGTTTACTAATTATATTATATTTTTTTTAAATTTTGATAAAATTATTGTGATTGCTTTATTCAAATTGTTTTTCTTTTTCCATTATTCACTACACTAAATTTGCTTACCTACTTATTTCATATTCTTATTGTTTTATTTATGTATTCATTAAGAAAATTAATGAATATATAAATAATAATAAAGAAATAAAACAATAAATAAATCTTTCTTTCTTTTATTGTTTTTTTTTTTAATTTATGGTAGATTTTCGACTGTGATGAATAATCATGTAATAAATAATCAGGACTTAGTCATCATCTTTTTTTATTTTAGCTAAGGCTATTGCAATGAACAACGATGATTACTGAGCTCTGATTACTTATTCTAGGATTGTATTTATTTATTTTTTCAACTGATAAAGCTATTTAAAAATAAAACTTAGATATTCATGCGCAGACGCATTTATATATATATGTAAACCTTGAAAACTTAACTTTTCTGAATTCAATAATTCAAAAATAAAGTTGTTACCTTTATAACTTAAAAAATGATAATTAACCACTAATTAAGCTAGCTCCTAAAATATATTATTTTATCATATAAATGGATTTTTGGGCCAACTATTGCTCCATTCGATGGTCCAAGACACCCTGAACGAATTAACTTTCGAGGCTTGTGTCAGATTCCATGAAATTCTTTAACTAAACCTGACCAATTAATATACAGTTAATCAACATTAAACCGAAGTATAAAAGCTTAAGAAGTAGCCCAGGAGGTAGGTGGATGCTTGGTGTTAATTCTCATCTTCCAAATTTAGGTATTCATGGGTTTGAGTGGAGGAAGGGTATTTGAGAATCGCTGCAATCAACCTTTATCCTCAGATAGTGTCAGTCAATATCAAATCGACCAATAATCGTTGCTGAGAAAATTTATTTATTTTTTTATCTATGTTTGTACAATATTCAGAGAGTTGAAAATAGATATTCATTAATTTTTTAGATTACCAGCTTTTTTTGAGCGTCCATTTTATATACCAATACAAACACTAAGGCACCACCAAACACACACCATTGTCAGTCTATTTTGTATTGTTGTGTTTTGCATTTTATAGAGATTTGAGTTAAACTCTATTGCTCCTTAGTTTTTAACGATACTTGGTACAAACAAAAAACATGTTGAAGAGCATAAAATGCACATTTTTGCCCAGAATCAAAATATATCATCTATAGGCCTCTTATTAATTATAAATAGAAAAAAAAAAGAAAGGAGGTGAATTTTAACATTTTTGAAATAAAAATCTACTCTTATAAAATTAAAAATGTTCAAGACAAAACTAAGACTCATTTTCACTTCCTTTGTTTTTAATGAATCTTGGAACATTTCAATTTTTCTAAAATCACGTATTTCGATGTAAAATAACTCAGAAGAGACACTGTTTAAAAATCCAAAATTTTCAGAAAACATTCTTTTATTGTGTTGTACCAACTTGTTAAAATTCATCATTGAGAACTTATTAGTTTTATTTTTTAATTTTGCTCAGAGCAACGTAATATCTGCATTTTTCTAACTGAAAGCTAATATGAAAATGTAAGATATTTAATGTGTGGCTCTTTTGAGGTATTGTTTTTATGTTGGCTGCATAACTAAAATGGACCATTTTTTTTTTTTTACTTCTGAAGATACTTTCTTCACCACGTGAATGAAGTATTATTGAAAAGTGTGTACAGCAGCAATTTCATGGTCAAAGTTGCCACTGATAACACATAGCTAAATTCTTGCCATTTTCGTCATCATTTTTACATATACTTAATAACGCTCTTTACCATGTTTGCTATATATAAAAATTTCTAGCTATAAAATTAATAAGATCTCAATGATGAAGTTTTAACAAATTATTACAATACAATAAAAAAATATCTGAAAATTTTGGATTTTTAAAATGTGTCCCTCCATCTAAGATATTTCATATCTTGTTGATGAAGATTGAAAAAACCTGATTTTAGAAAAATCGAAGTATCCTCGTTGTCTTATTTATTCTTATCGATTTTCTTGACTACCTTCTAAATTAAATTAATCCAAACTTATTATCTTAAAAAATCGATTTAATTAATCATATCGACATAATGTTGGCAAATGTATTTTAGGTCTGTTTTGAAATTTATAATTTTTTAAATATTTTTAATGATATAAATTGATTCTAAATGTCTCTTAATTTTATCATTTTCAGCTCTATTAAATATTTTTATTTTATTGAAATAATTTTTGGGTTTTTTGACAACATTAAACTTATTGTTTGCAGTTTATTTTATATATAACATATTGTTTCATTTGTTTATATCTTTATTCTTAATGTTTACTATTTTCCCTTTATTTTTAAGGAAGTGCTCATGTAGCTTTTCATATAATCATTGTTGAAAATGACTTCCATTAAATAACTTTATTCAATTGCTCAAAATGATTGACATATGTGACGTTTCGGAGACATTATAATATCTTTAAATATACATTATTACATAAAATGTGGTTGTTAATAAATCAATTTATACAATTCATCTTGTTTGTTAGAAACATTTTTACACGACTAATCAGTTGGGGACTAACAAGGAAACGGCACAATCAATGGTCACCAATATCAACCAATTTTTTTGTGGTGATTCTATATCAAAAAATATATGTGACACATACGCACACATTAAAGAAAAATATAAAAATTTAAAAAATGATTGCTTTTTGGTCAAATAAATTGTAATTACCTTTTATTATACATACCTTCATATAGTGCAATGGCTGTTTATATTAATGAAAAGAAGAAATTCCTCAAACTCGTTATAAAAATTAAAGCAGTTTCAGCGTGTTTTATTTTTTTTTCTCGGCTCCATTGGAACGACATAAATGTACAATATTTTTGGATGTGGAAACACCACAAAAAACTTCGTTTAAATCGGCCACCCATTGACTGTGCCCTCGACAACTTATAGTTAAATTTTCAAACTATAATCAATGGCATTCTTCCATTTGTAAAGTAACTTTATTGAAGAATCCTTAAAATGTAATATTTCATAAACATAAAATAGAGAGAGTATGGACAAAAAAATAGCACTGATAGAATACTAAATTATCACTTAAATCATCATAGATACCGAAATTAAGATACGGCAAAAAATGTAATTAAAAAAAATATCTTATTAACAGATATAAGATATTTAAAGATATTAAAATATAATTAATAAAATATTAAACAATAATTTTTAAAGAGTGGTTATAAAAAACAAACTAATAAAATAATGCATAATACGAAAAATGAAAACAAACAAACAAAAAAGACATGATAACTGATTATTTCAAAATTGAAAATAGTAGAACAAGTGAAATAAATAAAAATAGAAGAAAAAAAACAACTACTATCAAAAATGTTCGTAATCTTTAATGTAACCGAGCATGACAGATAAAATTAAAAATCTGGTGCGTTGCGCGCATCTCACAACTTTCCTTTACCTCCCTATAATCATAAACTATTTATATAAACAATTATTAACAGATATAAGATATATGTCCAATTATATTTGTCTCGAACTAATCAGTTTTTATGCAACAAAAATTAATCAGTCTAATCAGACATGAAAAAAAAAACGAATTATAACTAACAAGACGATATGTAAAAATGGATTTATTAAAAATCAACTTTTATGTTATTATGAATATTTAAAGGCTTTATAATGTCTGAGGATGGGGAGATTGTCCCTGAAATTCAATAATTCAATCAATAATTCTGAGTTATTGAATAAAGTTGTTAAACGGAAAGTTGTCACTTTCAATAATAATTAGAAAATATCTTATTTTTCATATTGATTAACAATTGATAATGATCTTTTAGTTTTCCGTCCCTTATATATGAAATATATATTGTAAGGAGCACTATTGCGATTGTAAAAAAATTCGAATTTTAGTTTTCAACGGAAATACATGTGCTAAGTCCCCCTTACTCCAAATAATCAATTCTCGCGAAATGATCTGTGAGTGTGAATAGCCTAGCTCAAAAACGAAAAATTGAGTTTTAAGGTAGGTATATGCCTGGGATGTTACAGCAACTTTTTCGTCAAAATCGACTAACCGGAAGTGCCATTTTATCGGTTTTATACATTTTTACAGTATTTTCGAAAACGGCTCCTAAGGATTTTGTTGAAACTTGCCGAAAGACTTTTCCTTAAAGCCCTTTAACTTTTCATAAAACACTACTTTAAAGCACTTCTATGAGAAAATAAGTACATGCTTTTGTACTATACAAGAAGTACATGCTGCTGAAAATATTTCAAGTGGGTACTGCTTATGCGATTTCTTTAAAATTATTATTAAATATAAGATTATTATTATAGGGTGGTAAAGGAAACTTATGTGATGCGCGCACCGCAATTTAATTTTATCGGTATGCTGGTATACATTAAAGATTACGAACATTTTTGATAGTAGTTGTTTTTTTTCTTCTATTTTTATATTTTCACTTGTACTACTATTTATAATTTTGAAATAATCAGTTATGTATTTTTTGTTTGTTCGTTTTCATTTTTCATATTTTGCATTACTTTATTAGTTTTTTTTTTTATTGATTATATTACCACTGAAACATTTAGATCAAAGTTTATTTACAAATCCATGAGGATAAAAATTATTATCTAAAATTTTGTAAATTTTATTTTGATATCTTTAAACACCATATATCTGTTATTAATATACTTTTTTTCAATTAAATCTTTGGTAGTATTTTAATTTCGGTATCTAGGATGATTTGAGTGATACTTTAGTATTCTATCAGTGCTGTTATTTATTTATGTTTTTTTCCTATTTCTATTTTATGTTTATGAAATATTATATTTTAAGGATAATTCAATAAAGTTGCTTTAGAAACGGACGAACACCATTGACTTAAGTTCGAAAATTCATCTATAAGTTGACGACGAACTTAAAACTTTTATTAACAAAGAGAAAAGATGCGGAGAAAAAGATAGCCAACGAGAAATTGTATACATTAGGACAATATTATTCCATAATAACTATATTAATGTTTCAGAAATACATATTATTATATTCCATGAGTTGTACATACACACAGGCGTGACCCACTGTCGGACCGCTCAATAATTTCCTATCTCAACCGGCATTTAGTTAGTTAGGAAGGGAGGGAGGTCCAAGTCTTTGGTTCCAAGTTTAGATGTTCAGGAAGTATACTTTCAGATTAACTGAATTAAATCAAAATAGTACCGATTTTCTCCAAATTCTTAATATTTAAAGTTAATTATTTATTCTAAATATCTATTGCTTATTTTACATATCTATCCAATTATCTTACAAGGAGAGGGCACAGTCAGTGGATCAACGATTTCAACCAAATTTTTTGTGTTGATTCTACATCCAAAAATATTGTACACTTATGTTAGCGTTCGTTCCAATGGAGCCGAGAGAAAAATAAAGAACACGCTGAAACTGCTTTATTTTTTATCACAAATTTGAAAAATGATATCGATGTGTTTTTTCCACCAAACATTTGTTTTTCAGTGTATATAAAAGGAAAAATTTTAAAAATGTTTGGTTTTTGGTAAAATAAATTGAAAAAAAGTTAAGATTCTTGGGTAAACTAGCCTTTTAGATATTTTTACACCAGAAATTATGGCAAATTTGATTCAGCAAACCGAAGAACTTTCATGTTGAAACTATATCGAGAAAAAAAAATTCCTTTTTAGTTTGGAGAGAGTTTAAAATTTGTTGGCCACGAAATTACGTTTCGATTTGAAGCTCTGTATCTCGTCTTCAAATTTATCCGATTTCGATTTTCTTGGAATCGTTGGAAAGAATGAAGTTTCTTCTTTCAATCAATATAAACAGCTATTGCATGATCTGGAAGGTCTCTATAAAAAATGTGATTACGAAATAAAAACAAAATTGAGATTTTTTTGCCGATAAGGTTGGTTCAAAAACACATGGAAAGACCACAGCTAAAGCAAACAGCGTAGATTAAGATGACACAAATTTGGTTTGAATCTTTCAAAAGGTTGCCGATTTACGGGCGGATATACCCCTTTGGCGAAATTTTAGTAAAAAAAAAATTATTTTTAGATTCGCCTTATTTTAGGATGAATTGAATGTTAATTTAGTATTCTATATGTGCTGTTATTTATTAATATGTTTTTGTTCATGCTGTCTCTATTTTTTGTTAATGAAATGTTATATTTTAAGGATAATTCAATAAAGCTGCTTTAGAAATGGACGAGCATCATTGACTAAAGTTTAAAAATTCAACTATATGTTGTCGACGAACTTAAAATTTTGATTAATCCTTGTTAGAAAAAATGCGGGGGGAGAGGAGAGGGGAGGGAGTATAGCAAGAGAAATTGTCTACATTTGTACAATATAATTCCATAATAACTACATTAATGCTTCAGAAATTCTTATTATTATATTAGACGAGTAGTTCATATACAAGCTCCCCCTTATTATTAAAAACATTTTAATAGAACTTTTTTCTTTACGAAAACGGACATTTTGTTTAAAGAATTATGTTGAAACGAAATGTAAATAAAGATGGGGCCAAAGGCATGTACGTCGCTACGTACGTTAGGAGTTAGTAAGAATTATTTTCTAAATATTCGTACCTAGAATAAGTTTGTATTAGCCGAAAATTTTACTCTACCGTTGTTTAAAATTGTTCGTGATTCGTGTTAACCGGAGATTTCTTAAAAGTATGGCCGGAGACGCATTGCTTTTGACGAGGCTAAAAAATTACTTCGTATTACCCGATTTTCGCGTTAACAGAGTTAGTGATAACGAAGTATTACTGTATTGTACGCGGTAACTACAAATTAAATTATGCCTCAGAAGGAGTTTTGAAAAAATAAAAATCTATGCACAATACTACCATTAGGCCTCATTGTGCTTTCTTTATTATACTTAAAATATGCTTTTAATTAACAAATGCATAATTTAAATACTAATATATGTAAAGAAATATTTTTCTTTTTAAATTCAAATGAAGTAGGATTATAATTTTAAGATTTAAAATCCTAATGTCATTAATTAAACTGCGCATTATACATTCATGTTTGATAATCTATATTTTAAAAAAGCCACTATAAAACGTTTTGGTTTCATATTTAGGAAATTTTTTGTGTTTTAAAGGAGTGAAAATTTGATAACAAGTTAAAATAAGAGATAATCAGTTAAAATAAATGTTAAAGCAGTGCCTAAATCAATTGTAAGTATAAAGTAACTTCTATTCTCGAATTTTCGAACAGTTCATTAAATCAAGCGAGATATTCTATTGGAAGAGGAAAGTTCTTTAATGATTAGCTTCTTTTCAACTTTTTAAATCGGTACGAACAATTTTCGAAAATGGAATATTTTATATTTATTATTTTTTTTTAAAATATTATTTACTAAATGTTATAGTATGTTTAATATTTGGGTGGAAAGTTGGATGAAAAATCATGCTTTAGTAGAAAAAGAAAGTATGGTTCTTTAATTTTCAAATGTTATTGTATCAAACTCATTAAAAACTCCGGTATCAAATTGTCAAAAAAGACAAAATGAAATGCTGTAAATAAAGTATTATTACACTGTGACGTGAGTATTAAACAACATTAAACATTAATATATTATAAAATATAACTAAATCGCTAGATACAGTTTTGTTATGACTTTGTTTATAATCTTCCTTCGATTTAAAAAAAAAAAATCTATATTTGCTATCTTGGTTTGATAAGGCTCTAACTGCTCTAACCCAAATTAAAAAAAAAAAAAAAAGAGTTGAAAATGCTAAACATTTTTTCGTTAGGTTTTCAAAAAATTTATTAATTTTCTCCTTATTACCTTACACTGTTTTAATTTAACTTTTGATGTTGGTTTAATGAAAAAAAAAAGAAAACATCATATCTCTGATTTTATATATAATATTTCGAAATGCAATTAGAACCTTGCCACAGACAAAATGAGTAAAAATGAAAGTGACAAAGGTGTAAGTGTAAGTGAGTGAAGACACAATTATTTAAAAAAAAAACAATCTTTTTTAAAGATACAAAAACTGAAAAAGTTGTAACCTAAGTATTGAAAATTGACAATTTTTATGTTTTTAAATTTCCCTACTTCGTTTCTAGGCATCTAGTTTAAATCACTAGAAGAAAATTTAAGATTTCACTCTAGATTTTCAGCACAGCAGAGTAATTTTATCAATAAAAAAAAAGTAATCGATTCAAGCTAGTTTGTCATTAACACGCTTAATTTAAAATTTTCATTTTTTACAAAAAAACAGCACTTTTTATCTTTGCCACTTGTTAAGATTAACAGCTGGGTATCAACAGAAGGGTAGGTATTTAAATCCAGTTAAAATTATTAAAATTCAATCAAGAAACATGCCCGTAAACTGAGAATCACCCATATAGATAACCAGTGCGAGATACAATCTTTGCCAAACCACACAAAATAAACAAATTCCTTCAGTTAGAACTTTGCCACATTAGTAAAACGGCTATTTCTCATCAGATCACAGATATACCTAGTTAGAAGCGCCAGTAATCTCATTTTAACCAAAAATGTCACTAACAGCCTTGATAAACCAGGGTAACGAATTTATTTTTTATAATTATGAATATTTGACAGCAATATGATAATTTAATGTGTGCCTTATCCCAAATGCGAGTCAAGGGGTTGTTTAATTCATCACGTTAAAAACTGTGTTACAGCTACCGTAGTAGGTAATTTGATCATTATTATTCATCTCAAATAAACTGCTTCAGAGCTGCTGAGAAATAAGTAACTTTACTTAAACTGTTTGAATCAAACTATTAAAATGTCTGACGTTAGGAATTTTGGGTTGTGCCACATTCATTCTAGATGTGCGATAGAACTTTTGTTATTTTTTTATTTTTAAATACAGTTTTGAAAATATATTTTTGATATAAGCCCTTCAAAGAAGAATAGGGTCGCAATCACGTACGTCTGGTAAATGATTGAATTTTAGAATAGATTGAAAATGAGAAAAGAATACCTGGTTATTATGCAGGCATTACCACGACTTTACGAGCGTAAAAGAAGAATTAAGTGGAGAACAAATCAATTTAATAACTTTTTATTTTGATATAATTGATTCCCTTAGTGTGTTTCTAATTTAGATCACCTATTTTGTCTATTGGTGTTGCCTGATATTTGAGGGCTGGCTGCTCTTTAAGATGAAAGGAGTCCAACTCTTAAAATTTCTGAAGTTTGAAATTTTGAGTTGTTCCTCTTTGACTCTGATTGTGCGATATAACCAATATCTACTTTAGATCCCCTTTTGTGTTTATTGGTTTGGTCTGATATTTGGGAGCTAGCTGCTCGTGGGGGTGATAGGATCCAACTATTAAGACACATAGCACATAGTTAACGAGACAGGAGTGCTGGATTTCTTTATTTATATTTTCTTTTTATTTCTAGGACAAAGTTGAGAAACGAACAGCTCAATTAAATTAATAACTTTTCCTATACGGGTAAAAGTGTATCAGTTTGAAAAATAGGCAAATGTAATGCGGTAACAACCTTCATAAGGTTGCCAGAAGAACCCAAAATGCAGCAGCGGTATGTATGACGTAGGTTTATGTATTTACCTTCCGATATTGCATTGATATAAAAGTCCAGTTTGTGATAACTGTATCGAAACCATACATTGGATCGATTGCAATATCGGAAAGTCACTGGGCTAAATAAGAACTCATCAAATACCCATATCCAACACCACACTGTGAGGGATTGTGAAAAACAAATGCACTGAAAAACTTGATAATCTTATTGGCTAACATTACAGGTAAAGGAAATTGTTCATTTTATTCCTTACTTGAAGCGGAGATATGATAATGTCATATTTCATTAAATACTTGAAAAAAAAACAACCCATTTAGAGCTTCGGATACGTTTCATTTATTTATTTTTAAATAATGTTTTGAAATATAATCTTGGTATAATCTCAGCAGAGACAAGAATGACGGTGATAAAATAGGCATGGCAAATTTTAGAATAGACTGAAAATGAGAAAAGAATACCTGATTATGGGATAGACATTTGCACGATTGCAAAAGTTTAAAAGAATTAACAAGAGAAAAAATAAATTGAATAACTTTTTACCACTTTATGTAATGTATCTGACGCAGTTTATTAGCTCATGTGGAGGAAACCCAATAATTTAAACTCAAATAAAACAGAGTGTATCAAACTTCTCATAATTACATTTGTGGTGATATGGTTAATTATATATCCTATTTCCTCTAGCACATATTACTGCTAGATCACCTGTTTTTTTTTGGGGGGGAGGGGCTCAAGAGTTCCAAGAAGTCCTACGCAGCCGTAGATCACCTGTTGTGTCTATTGGTTTGGGCTGATATTTGAGAACTAGCCGCTCTTTGGAATGATAAGGGTCAAACCATTAAAATTTCTGACGTTAGGTTTTAGATGGGTAGTGCCACGTTCATTCTAGATGTGCGATAGATCTTTTGATATGTTTAATTTTTTTTTTTAAATACCGTTTTGAAAATATATTCTTGATATAAGCTCTGCAAAGAAGACAGGATGGGTCGCGATAACGTACGTCTGGTAAATGATTGAATTTTAGAATAGATTGAAAACGAGAAAAGAATATCTGATTATTATTTAGACATTACCACGACTGTATAAGCGTAAAAGAAGAATTACCTTGAGAAATTTTTATCTATAATCTGATATATTTGATTCCCTCAGGGTGCTTCCTCTATCACATATTGCTGGTAGATCAACTATTGTTTCTATTGGTGTTGCCTGATATTTGAGGGCTGGCTGGACTCTTCGGAATGAAAGGGGTCCAACTCTTAAAATTTTTGACGTTTGAAACTTTGACTTGAGCCTCTTTGACTCTGATTGTGCCATATAACCAATTATATAACCACGAAATACTTTAGAAGTTCAAAAAATGTATTACACAAAACTGCTTCATGTTCACCTACATTCGTCCACACTAAAACATTTGAACGACTGAGGATAAACAGAACATTGACCCTAACCTAGACTGCCAGACTCGAATTCACAAAAAGAACTTCATTTAACCAATTCGGCCAATCAAGTATTGTAGATTAGTCGTAACTTTGTTTTGTTTACTTTTATCATTGTCATTTATGTTTATTTATTAATAGCTAATTCTTACATATATCACTTATTATGTATTTGTTAATTTCATATATATCTTAATTATTATATGTTTTTATCGGTTATTTGTTAAATCATTAGTGGATACTGAAATGTCATATTTTCATAAGAAACTTTTTAATTTTCTAAATCAACTTGGGGATCTTATTCAAATAAATTTACATTAAATAAATATGCCATAAGGACAATTAGAAGATCGGTTTTCTCTTACTTCAAAGGAATTGAAAAATTTCCGGTGTTTGCACAAAGAGCGAAGGCACCGTCACAACTGAAACTACCTTGCGACTGAGCCGAATCCAGGCAGTGGGACTTTCTCCCTCCCGTGGCCTTTGATATACTGAGGGATCGATACGCGCTAGGAAGTTGAATCGACCCCGGGTATTTTATACCTTTATTATTGGTTCAAGTACACTACATTAAGTATTGATTTAATGCATAACAAACAGTTTTTATCTAACTAATAAAAACTGTTTTTGGTTTTTAATAAAGCCATTAGTGTGGAAGTGGTACTATCTGTCAACAACATTAAATTAAACTAAATCTGTACTTATTCTTGGAGTATAATAATTATCAATATAGTTTATAATCAATATACTTTTGTGTAATAATTAACAATAAATAAATAATTTAAAATTTGTTGTGCATAATTATTGATTTTACCTTCCGAATCAACTATTGGAATAGATGGTTAGTTAGAATATTAAAAACTAATATTGTTGGTACCTATCTTGCCATAAATAAAGGATTGTGATAAAGTTGTTTTTTATCGGTACTAACAATTTCATAAAATCAACTACTTTCGACTTAAGAAATGTTCGGAATTCAAAGAGGAAATTGAACATCAACACAAAGATTATGACCTGGCAAATCCATAGAAGATATGAACAAATTATTAAAAGTTGGAAGCAATGGACTTGCAATAATTCTCACAGCGTTAATAGACCAGATTCTAGCTGGAGATAAAATACCTGAATGAATGAAACTAGAATATCTATACCCCATTCACAAGAAAGATAACAAAAAGATGTGTACCAATTACCGAGACATATTTATCATCAACCTGATGATCAATGAAACTCCTAGGTAGAATTGTTAAGAATAGGATACAAAGGGAATATGGAGAAGACCAGAGTGGCTTTACTTCCGGAAAGTCATGCATAGACCACTTTTTACAATGAGACAATTTTCTAAAAACATCCGGAGAAATCTAAAGATGCGGAGCATCTATTTATTGATCTGTAGGCATAAACTGGTACAAAAAGGTATTGGAAACATGAATAGGTTTTTAATGAACTCAATCTACAAATTTATTGATAGAGCATTACCCTTAAAAATACTTTTTTTTTGTTGACAAAAAATGTATGTTTTCGTTTAAAACTGGGAACGTTTTCTTGTTTGTTTAAAAATTTAGATCTGGTTAAAATACAGTTCTTTACTTGTCCTTATGGTCTTTTGATAATTTGAAAAATGATATATTCGACAAACTTGGCATATATGAAGTAAATTATATAAGTAAATAATAAGTTATCAAATCTTCAACTTACTTAGGGTAATCAGGAGCTCCAACTTTCAGAGAGCAGAAAGCATCGAAATGATTGATTGGAGTTCCAGTAACCTTTCATCACCATCTTTGTTGCAAAGAGTGACCATCGAAGAGATTTATTCAAAGATCAAGTCTAGTGAAACAGTGGAGGAATAAAACTTTCATAAATTTCGAAGCCGCACGCAAGCAGTTGATCACTGCATAAAGCTGGTTACAGAGGCGTCTGAAAAAAGCGTCGTTCGAAAGTCAAGAGATGGTTTTATTAGAACTAAGCTTCTTTTTCAAGGTCATCTATGTCGCGTTTTTTGAGTATATAATTTTCCAAATTAAAAAAAGACCTTCAGGACAAGTAAAATGCAGATTTATTTTTTCCAAATTAAAATTTTTACAAAAACAGAAAAACGATTCTAGTTTTAAATGAAAATTTGCCAAAATAATGTGTTTTTTAGGGTATTGCTCTATCAATAAATTTGTAGGATGAGTTCATTTTAAAATGTCACATTTCCTAAACCTGTTTGTACCAGTTTATGCCAACAGCCATGTTAGATGATTAGATGAAATTTCGACCGAAAACATTGTCCATATAAAACAAATAGATAATTAGCTGAAATTTTGAGGATTAGCAACTAGATATATGGTGAATGATAACTGAAAAGTCCCGTCATTTCTCATGTCGGCCTCCATAAAAATGGGGGATCAAAGATGGCAGCCAAGAACTATTTTTCTTAGATGGTGATTTTCCTGATATTCCAGACAAAAACCATAATTTTTCAATTCTGGAAAAACTCAGAAAGTATATTTTTCTTCGATTAATACCGAAATTTACACGAAAATGACATCATGAATGAGTTGTAAATTAATTTATTTGGCTTAAAAATCCGAATAGATAAACTAATTTAAGCCTACTAATAAAGCAACTTCATTAGAGGTATATTAAATGAAATACAATTTTGACAAAAGTGAGGGAGTGAAATTTTTGTAAGTATTCATTGTTTACTGATTAGGCCTCCACTCTAGCGCCTCCATAGTTTCATCACAACAAATCTCACAAACCCTGAAGAACTAGAGTAGAAATTCATCAAATATTAAAGTTCTTCTCAATTCATTTTTTAACTTAACATCTCAGATGGAGATTTCTCTCAGTATCGGTTACAATTTGATTCTGAGGGAACTGCTAAGGGTTGCCAAATATATTCCTCAGCTGCAGAAGGGTTACTTGGCGCTCCTTTTTAAAAAAGTGAGGAAATGAGGTTATTGAACAGGGGACAAGAAATTAATTTAAATTATTAAGCAGTTTTTTATCAAAAGTTAATACATCCACTTCTCAAAAACAAAGATATTTTGACAAATTAATATTCTGCACCGAATATTTTTTAAATTTATTTCAAATTTTAAATTTTCCTCTGTTAAACAGGTGTTACAAATCAACATTTTCAATAAATATTAATATTATCTCCAGTAGTAGATTTGTTTGTAATAATTTTTCAAAACTAGATATATTGACTTTTGATATAGTACTCCTCAATTGTCAACGTTCTATTTTCTATGATGGATATGTTTTTCTTTTCTGAAAATATTGAGCTT
This sequence comes from Rhaphigaster nebulosa, assembly GCA_948150685.1. Classification (NCBI taxonomy): domain Eukaryota; kingdom Metazoa; phylum Arthropoda; class Insecta; order Hemiptera; family Pentatomidae; genus Rhaphigaster; species Rhaphigaster nebulosa. Next base: position 197,580,243 of record OX411306.1, read on the forward strand.
TTTTTTACACCTAATTTATGTTGATAGGTTATGTTTTCTGGCAGCTAAACAAAGTCATTTCATCAGTACTTCAAAGACATACCAAAAATTATTATCAACATCAAAACTGATCCCTGATAAGACAACTTAAGATCATGAAAAAAAAAATGGTCGTTTTATAATATAAATATTTTATTTATTATCTATTATTTTAATGAAATATATTTTAAATTAACGATAAAACCTAATTTTGTCTAATTACAGAGCTTCGTACGCGTCGTTTTGAAATTTAGCTTCCGCTTTATGTTAAACAAGGAAAATAATTAATTTTTCAGTGCATGACATTTATTCGACCTGTCCCGATTTCATACAATTGATCAATTCAGTCAGTCATTTCATGAGTCATTTCATATTTTAAATTGCAAAAAAAAAAAAAAATCTTAATTTCTGATGTAAATAAACCTAGAGATGATTATTAGCTCATTGAGACGAATATATGAATTATTTAGTCAAATCAACTTCCTTTGTTTGATCGTTCATATCGATTGGTACAGTTTTAAAAAAAATTAAACACTAATATTTCACCTTGAAGCTATTCTTTGTGAAGAATGTCTTTAGGATTCCAAATTAAATGAATCTACTTCTGTTTATATCTTCGGTTTCTCGCACAACTACACACGCTACCGAAAGATTGTGCTATTCACGCAGGAACCACTCAATTAATATTTTTAAAATCCAGTGTGATCAGTGAAATTATACATGTGTTAAGAAATCTGACTCATTCCATATGACATTGATGGTCAGCTGATAAAATTGAGTAGCTTGATAATTGAAGGACGAATTGGGAGTCTGTCTTATCATTTCCAACAAGTTTGAACCCCAATGTGTGTATGAGGTGCTTTTCCATCCCTACTATTTCTCCAATAATCTTCCAATTTGGAAAATAAATTGCATAAGAATTTCCAGCATTTTTTTTGCTGTACATCAAACCCAGTTACTGACAAATCACAGGTTTGCGTTAATTTAGCTCTTGACCAACTGAGGAGCTTACTTTCAAAACGGAAAATATTCCTAAAATAAAAAAGGAAGTGCTTTTTCAAGTTTTTAATTTCATTTGGATGAGCTACATCGAATCCTCCAATCATTTCCTACCAAAGCTGAACCAACTCCTTTTTCTTGCAAGGTCCAAATTAGATGTTAGTATCAAAAGGGAATAAATGCATTCTCCACGATATTATTAATATCCATGTTTAATTGTATCAAGGGTTACAGTTTTTTTCCATAATGGCACATATCCAAAATGAAATCTAGCGTTTATATTTTAAACTGTCAGGTTCAATGAATTTTAGTGTGAAACTATCTGGAATATTTAGAAATGGAATCGGAAATATTAGAGGGACTTATTACGATTTAATTTCTTTCTAAAATAGCGTCACTGAGACCCCCTGATGTTAGACGTTACCATTTTCTGTTTATTTAAAAAAAAAAATCAAAATACTTTAAAATGAATTTACAAATTATTTCTTATTTAAAAAATTATTTTTCACGATAATTTTTACTAATAACAAGATAACAAGGTAATAAGATAAAAATAATATTAGGTAGGTATAGCAAACAACAATGTTTCAAAACGATAAGATCATTTTAACAATAATGGAACTATTCATCAAAAGGATCTATAAGTAAAAGTAGCTAATTAATTTACCCAAATGTTTCATATAAAAGTAAACTTCTTTTACAATAATTGCCAAAACTTTGGGTGTAGGGTGCATGCTCAAAAAGAATAATGAATGCTAATGACGATTATTCGTATGATGATTTTTCGAGATATAAAATTGTTCCTATTCATTTTTTTATACTCATGCCCTCTTAATTTATTAATAGCTAGATTGAAAAAATATTGGATATTCGAAATTTAAGTTAGCAAGACGAAAAAAAATGAATTATTTTTATCGAGTTCATAATCTAACAAGAAAATATACGAAGCAATTTTTATTTATTTCTGCGTGTAGGCAAAAAGAAAACACACTTATAGCTGAAATTCACCACCATCACCTCCAATCAGATGGAAATACCAAGTTTTAACTATTTTTTCCACATTCAACCTCACATTAATGGTGCTGAAAGTAGAAAAAATAGTTTGATAAGACCCGTTGTACCCGGAGGGTTGAGTCGATTTATAAATATTTTTTTAAATATCATTCGTTATATCCACATTATATATTTTATTTTAAATTTTTTTTAGAAATAAAAAGTTAGTTATTATAAAATTAAGTTATTATAAAATTAGTTTATTATAAAACAATCCAAGTATCGAAAAAAAAAGAAATGATTTTTAATATTTGATTGTAAATATTTTTGCTGAAAATATTGGTACTTTGAGGAGACAGAATTTTACATCAATTAATCTTTGTACAAACCAGGAACCGAATCTCAGGTTACCCTCGAACACACATCAACTTAATTAATATTGACATAAAGCTCATTTAACAAGGAAGTTTTTCTAAAAAAGGAGAATCTTTTGTCTAGTAGAAGGCAGACAAAAAAAATCGTAAATAATCCTTAGTTTTAGGAAAAACAGAATTTCGCATAGTTTAGCCGCTTGATAGCCCTCCTTCAAATATTTTTAACAAAAACAAATTCTGCTTGTTTTTGAAGACTATTTTGTCTGATTTACCATGTTGCAATTAGGGATTACCTAACTCAAATAGTTTTTAGTGATCGCTCCTTTTTAAAAAAAAAAAAAGTAACACTTAAAAAAAACCACAGAACTTAAATTTTCCGTCATTTACAGGATACCCTGTACTTTTGTTCTCATTCTCATTGTCACATTCTCACAACTTGATTGTGAATTTTTCTTATTTTAGTTACATTTATTTATTCAAATATATTTTTGTTTAAATTGGGTATTTTTTGTTAATTTTTAGTATGTTGTTCCGTATATAGAAATATCCTGAAGACGCGGATAAACTATTTCAGTAGTACTCTCAGTCGTATTTTCAGCTTACTGAAAATAATTTCAAATTTGATATACGCCCATTTGAAAGTAAGCTCTTCAACGAATCATGCTATTGTATTACAAAACATTTATAGATAGAATTTATGCAAAAAAAGAATTATAATGAGATTTAATTGCAGATATACACCTGAGAAGATTAGTTGAATACATCTATCTATCGCCAAGTTTAATTTTTCAGTTAGACTTATACTCTCCCTCCGAATGAATTGCACTAAATTCACATAAAATTAACTATCTTTCCCCAAATTCAGCAAAAATTAAGAGAAACATTTTATTTTTTTATGATTCTCACTAACAGAAATTCACATTACTCATTGATGCCATTCAGGCATCTTCTTGAGTAAGATCTAATGGCTTTAATCGTATGAAGACTTTCTATTGCAAATACTGGTCCCCTTGGAACTCGAATCACGAGTGATACTAAGAATGTAGATCACGTTCTATGCCTTCGAAATAAAGAGAATCTGTAACCGACATGGTAAGTTGGCAATGTCGTAATCATATGATACTTAGGTGTGAATTTTAATCAGCATGCGTTTTAAATAAATGTGCCTTAGAAATAAGATGAACGTCGATTTATGTTGATCGTTAAAAATTTTAATTTCTTGACTGTGTTCGATTGGTCAATACATTTGTTGAGACAGCACTAGCAATTTAACAAATTGGTTTTGACGAAATTAGGATAATTAGCTTTGTTGAATATGCAGTGCTCGGGGACCAAGCCATACTCGAAAATCAAAATATTTAGAGTGGATGAAAAATATAAAATAGCTATATATATGTATTTATATATCCTATCTTGTACAAAGGTCGTGTATTTTACAATAATTTTAGTATTTTATTAAATACACCGCATAAGCGATAAAATAAACAGGGCCATCCTGACCACTGGGTTGAATGGGTTATAGCCCCGGGGCGCATGCGTTTTGAGGGCGGTGATTATTATCGGTGTTATATTTTTTTTGTTATCATTGGTTGTTTTTATTCAAAATTTTTCATGACAAAAATAACTCAATAACTTTCTACATGAAATAGAAAGTATTATAATGAATAGATAGGACACGTCTTACGATGAGAGGAGCATAATTTTTAGTAGTCCATGGGCGCTGAGTATCTTAGGACGGTCCTGACAATGAAGATGTTTATTGATTCCACTTCTTCTATTTTTTTTTTGTCAAATAACAAATAAAGGAGCAAAACAACAAATAAATAAAATTGACGAATAATTAATAAGTAACGAATAACAAATAACGAATAAAAAGATATTTGTTGAATACATTTTTATTCGAATAATGCCCAACTCTAGTTTTTACAAAGATATACAAGACTGAAATATTTTGGAGTCTTTTTACTTCCCGACTTTTAATGGAGTTGGTTATAATATGAGAACAGGAATGAAGAAGATTTACGGAATAAATATGATTTAATTATGTTACAATAATTTAAATCAGAAAATGCTAGTTGAATTGTTCGTTTATATTATTCTTAGGAGACTAGGTATCCTATAATAAAATAAACCAATAAATTACTTTTTATTTCATTTAAAAGAATCTCTTGCTGAGTATGATAGCCTTCTAAATGTACCACATAAAGATTCGTTTTTGTTTATGAATATTACGTGTTTTTTATTTATTTATATTTTACAATCAATAATTTACTGACGCCAAAAATTTAAAAACCAGTCTTGATCTTTGTGAAAAATGTATGGACAGTGTTTCTGTCGTAAGTACCGGCTCATAATTCTGCAACCAGGTTTTCTTTTTGTTTGTGTTTATCCAAATAAAGGACTCTTAGCGTTAAATAACTGCTTAATATCTCCTCATCCACAAAAATCATCCGATATTCTTGACTTTCGGACCTTTTAAAATGAAGGTACAAATGCTCACCGTATTTTCGGAAATTGGACAGATATCAACAAGTGCTACTTACAAGCGTTCTTGACTTTCGAACCTTTGAACAAGCTGTCTCGCATAAATCGATAAAAACTAAATAGAAGAAAAAAACATGTCCTTACTATTTATTTATAATTAAATAATAATAACAATTTTTTAAAAAAGTTTATGCCTTAGAAAGTTTATGCCTTATTAGTTCCAGCCCTTCATGTCATGGAAAAGTATAAAAAAACTGAACATCTTATGGTGATTACATCCTTGAGATATATCTACCACTACCGCGAGATCTATTGGACTGCAGATATAGGGTCTCTTGGTACAGTGAACTGCTATCATATAGGGCACGGAAAAACCACATCGTTTTCCGAAATATTCTAGAAAACAATTTTTGTTAAAATATTTTGTCACCTTGAATATTTCCAGTACCTTTAATATGTATTTTTTTAATATTAGGAGAGGTAGATGGCTGAGATGGGAGGATGTTGTAAGTCGGGATGCCCGAGACCTTCTGAATACTCGCAATTGGAGAGCGACCGCATAGGATAGAACCAACTGGCGAAGGCTTATTGAGCAGACCAGGGATCACATCGGTCTGTAGCGCCACGGAGATAGAATAGATAGATAGATAGAAATCATAGAGATAGATAGATAATTTCTACTTTTATAATATTACATTTATATTATAACGTTACATTATTATAGAGTATATTGTTGACAAGAAGTTGGCGGCTTGATGGGAGCAGGTTCGGTCGCATCCGTCTCCTCGGCTTTTCATTTAAAGTGTTGTAGTCCTTATGAGATGCTCCTTTATCTTTGCTAATACTTGTCCGATTTAGATAATTTATTTTTTGTTGTTTAGGGAATTGAATTACCTTTCATATGATTCATACATAATTTACCATAGAATGCTTATTTTTTGATGTGCAAATAAAATTTTCTTTTCGCTATAACTTATTTCTCTTCATTTTCTCATTGGTATACTACATACACAGAAAATTAAAGGGCTTCAAGGTTTGGGCAAATTGGGCAAATTTCATAAAATCATTATGGGCGTTTACGAGAAAATTGTAAAAAAGTGTAAAATCGAAACTGAAAACTTTGTTATCTGGTGTTAGTTTGGAATCAAACTTGTTATTTTGACAATTTATGAAAATTTAATTGTTACTTTCAAATACTTTTGAGAAACAACAATATCCCAAAATAGGAGAAATGGTGGTGGAAATTTCAATATTTAATAACTTATAAAATTCTGGATAAAAATTATGAATTCCCAGAAACGCAAATTTAATTAGAAAATTTCAGTCAAGAAATGAAATTTACTGTATGACATCCCGGACGAAGCCGTGACAGGACAGCTAGTATTTTTTTTTTTTCGGTTGGCTCTACAGACCTTGTAGATCTATGGCCGCCTGATATATATATGTAGCTTCGGTATTTCGAGGCGGTCTCAGGTGTCAAGCCTTTCATTCATTCATTATTGGCGCGACAGCCGCATACAGCGGCCTGCTCAGTAGCCGTTGCCCAGCGCACCTGATGGATATCCCATTCTTTCTTAAATCTTCTCTTACACTAGCCATTTCCAAATCTTCTCTTCCTCTAGACCTAATTCCTTCTGGCTTCCCATGATAAAGCCTTTTTGCAATTCTCGCTTGATCCACTCTCAGGACATGCCCCAACCATTTCATACGTTGAACTCGAGCGAACTGGGAAATAGATAGGTCGCTGTACATTGAGCATATTTCCTTGTTTGTCAGTAGCCCTACTATTCGTCAAAGGATTTTCCTTTCGAAACTATCTATTCGTTCTGCAGATGCCTTCGTGAGCGTCCATGTCTCGCACGCATATGTTGTAACCGGTCGAATAAGAGTCTTGTATAACCTAAACTTGGTTGCACGACTTAACAATCTACTTTTCATAAAGCTCGCTAGAGAATAATAAGCTCTAATGGCAGCCATTATTCTAGTCGGTATCTCCTCATCTTCGCTATGGGTATAATTTATTATTGACCCAAGGTAGGTAAAGCTCGAGACTGCTTGGAATGAATGGTTTCCTCAGGCATAGTGCTCAAGTGGATGGACGAGCTTTCTCTTCCTTAACACTAGGATTTTGGTTTTGGTTTCATTGACACGTAGCCCCATTTTCTATGCTTCATTTTCTAACCTACAGAATGCTTCACTGCTTAAAGTGATCGCCCTGCAATGACCACGTCGTCTGCGTGTGCAAGTAGTTGAGTCATTCTGTGAAATATTTTTCCTCCATTATTTAATTCAGCCCTTCTAATGATGGTCTCTAGAATAATATTAAACAGGAGTGGGGCTGATGAGTCACCCTGTCTCAGGCCCGAGCAAACTTCGAAGGAGTCGCCAATGTTTCCTTTCACCTTAACTCTACCGATAGTACCCTCCATTTTGGCCATCGTCAAACGTATTTACTGCGCTGGTATGCCCAGTTCTTGCATGGTATTATAAAGCTCTTTCCTAATCACTGTATCGTATGTCGCCTTAAAATCAATGAAGAGCATCCACATCAAGTTATTATACTCTTTCATTTTTTCCACGATCTATCTAAGAGAAATATTTGATCAATCGTAGATCGATTTTTCATAAAACCACCTTGGTTTTCTCCGATCTGTCTCTCCACACATGGCACGATACGATTATACAGACCAATAGAGAAAACCTTATACGCAGAATTAAGTAAGCTGATGCCTCTATAATTTATGTAATCACGTGCATCTCCTTTCCTCTTAAAATTGGGATAATGAGCGACTCTTTCCATTCTACTGGTACCTTTTCTGTTTCCCAAATTTTTGATATTAATTTACATAATTCATCTGAGAGGCGACTCCCGCCTTGTTTGAGAAACTCTCCAGGAATCCTATCTGATCCTGGAGACTTATTTATTCCTGGAGACTTATTATTCCTTAATTTTCCCAGAATATAATCGATGTCGTCAGAATCAGAAGGGATAGCTTCATCAATATCATCTTTCGTTGTTCGTATACTTCTGTTGGTTTCCTTTTCTCCTTCTGCAGGATTGAGTAGCTCCTGAAAATGTTCTTTCCATCTTTCTTGGACCTCGTTATCCACAACAAGCAGCTTACCATTTCTATCTTTTAGCGTACCTGACCTACTTTGGTGGCCTTTATATCTTTAAAAAACTTTCTTGTTTCATTCTTAAGCCTTGCCTCTTCAATATTTTTAACTTTTTCCAGAAAGGCTCTTCTTTTTTTTCTGTCTCAACACTCTCTTAGCACAGGTCCTCGCGTCTTTGTACTCTATGGGGTTCTGACGCGTATCTCTATTCAGGAATTTTGCTCTTTTAACATTCCTTATTTTTACTGCTTCTTCACATTCTTGAGTATACCAGGATGCGGGAGTAGTTATCTTATCTTTCTTGCAACATTGGTTTGCGGGTTCCTCTATTACTTGATTAAGTATGTCCCAATTTTCATTAGCATTACTACCATCTTCACTTACTGGTATATTCTCGATACCCTCTCTCAATGCAGTTTCGGAACATACGTTTAATCTCCGCTCTATTTATCTTCTCCCTGCCCCTCCTGTGCACCTGGTCATAATTTCTTCTCAGCGCCTGTTCTTATCTAGTCTTTACGGCGAGTTGAAGTGGCACTTCTCCTCCACCCATAGACAATATTTCCTCAGATCTTTCATATATCGAACCATCAACTCCCCAGTACACTTCCTATCTACAGCCTCCAACAATTCAAATCCTCTGTCCACGCACAGGAAACAAGATCGCGCCTTTCTGACCATTATGCCCTTTCCACTGAACCAAAACATTCGAACTTTCCTTTCTTGCACGCTACACTGTCCTCTGGAATTCCCACCCTTCTAATATCAGCCTTCTTCTTCTTCTCTCTCCTCATTCAAATTCCACCTTTTCCAACGCCTTTTTTTCTGCATTTTATTGGTAATGTACTACATATATGAAAAGTTGAATTTTAAAGAGAAGACTTAGGCAAGTTTCATCAAAATCGATAGAGCTGTTTACGACAAAATCGAAGATATAAAGTGGCACTTCCAGTAAGTCGTTTTTGACGAAAAAGTTGCTTTATCATCACAGGCATATACTATCTTAAATACGTTATTTCAGTTTCGTTCAACTTTTTTGAGCTAGGCTGTTCAGGTTAACACGGACACACACATACCATTTTGCGAGATTTGGTTATTTAGACTTAGGGGACCTTAACCTGAATTTCATATATATCTAAGGAAAAACAAAAATGACCCAACGACTGGAACTACAGTGCTTCTTTGTGTTAATACACTTAAAAATTGTACTTTTAAATCCGGGTGCGAAATTTAGTTTTTGATATTGATCGATATTTACTTATTTTATTAAGTAACTAATTTAATGTGAGGATTGTGTTTATAGATCTTTCCTCTGCTAATAATTGAATTTCAAAAAGTTAATGTTACACTTACTTAAACAGATCACTGTATTCATTGCAATTACCCTATTACTATTACTGTTATTAAATTAATGTTAACATATCATTGTTACTTAATTAAATAAGCAAATATCGATCAACATCAAAATATAAATTTCATACCCGTATTTCAATGTTTAATCTTATTATCAATTTTTAATATTTTATTAATATTCCTAATCCGGTCCTGTTTCAAGAAGTAGATGAATCTCACACCCTAAAAATATTTCCTCGAAATATTGTTTGACTTTGGCGAGCATAAGTCGCAAATCGATAATCACCAGAGGATGGTTCTGTGGGAGCCATGGGAGGATATAGGCCAACCTCAGAACATGAAGCGGTGCATCCTGCGAAAAAAATGTGAAAATAAAAATTATTTATGGCGAGAGTACGGTAGATCGTGGAAAATGTATGCAGAAGAATCTTGGTTGGGTGTACGGTCAATAAATAAATACACTAATAAGAAAAACTTATTATAATGCGTGCCGACGTTGGGGCCAAGTTTTAGGCTAAGAAAAAACAAGATAACAATAGATGTAACAACAGTGGTAGTACCAGTAATAATAAAAAAACGTTAACAAGCAGTAAGATGAAAAAAATAAAGTATAAAGAAAAATATGCTAATATTAATGTGAATAATAAGAAATAAAGAAAAATATGTTAATAAAGTATAAATAACGTTAATAAAGTATAAAGAAAAATATGCTAATAGATAATAAAATAAAAGGGGTATTTAAAATACCCTAACGTCGGCACACATGTTAATAAGTTTTTCTTATTTGTGTGTGTATATTTATTGACCGCACCCCCCAACCAAGATTCTCCTACAAAAATGATTTATCTCATATCATTATAAAAACATAAGAAAAAGGGTATAATTTAGAAGCAAAACCATTCGATTCGATAAAAACACTAGAGAATTTCATATTATTTTAACCTCTCTCTACATTTGCAACAAAGCATTTTTGATTAAACGTCTAATTAAATGTTACTATTACTATTAAATGCCAGTTAACTACCTTTTTTTACGAATACACTTTCATTTTTTGTATGCTTCCTTTTTTGTAATTATTATTTTATGATTGAACTTAATACTTTATACGTTAGTTTTATGGTCATGGCATTATAGCCATTTATAGTTTTTTGTTTTAAAATCAATCAGTAACTTTTTGTCTCATCACAAATTGTATAATATCTGTAGAGCAGTTCAAAGAGTGGAAATGTTTTACAACCATTTTGACCCCAGGGATGACAATGTTCCAACTAACACATCATACGTTACGAGTAAATTGAGTTAAAGTTTCCTCAACTTATTACTCAGTTATCTCTCCACCTAAAATAATGATTTTTCGATTAAGTACTAGTCGATGCTTGTCATTAAGAAGTGTAAAGAACATTTACAAAAACGTTTTAATAGAATGAGAACATAACCGATTATCTACCTCATTCTATGTAAACATGCTGCTGCAGACAATTTTTGTAAACTACAAAAAAATTGGTATCCGATTAAGCGTTCTTGTAACACGGCTATTTTTTGAAATATTGCAGTAGGAGTAGCAGAAATCAGATTGAACATTGCCACACTAACAATTCATTTTCTTCGATTTTGCCAGTTGGAATCTTGTCATTCCAAAGACCCAATTTGCTAATTAAAAAAACTATGAAAACTGATTTATAATACTATGTGAATAGTAATTATGACTTAAGATGTGTAGGTTTTTGCCCGAACATTGCAGCGAATGTTCTATATTCCGCCATTGAAGAGTGGGGGAGATGTGATGCTAGATCGTGGACCAGCGATCGCCAGTGCGTTCTGTAGTAACATTAACGGCTGTCTTTCCTGATTTATAAAGAATATAATGTGGACTGTGACTCCTTCCCGGCTCTGGTTGAAGAGAGGTGATTTATATTTTTTTCCTTTTCTTTTTTATGTATTAATGTTTATTTATTTTTTCTTTCATATATTAACTTAGACCACTCAAAGTTATTAGGTATAGTTGGTTTATAATGCTAACGAGTATTTTTTTAAAGTGTTAATTAAGAACGATTATTTTCTATTAAGTACGATAGGGAAATAAACCAACTACATCAGAAATTATATAAATTGTTTCTCTGTGAGCCTGAACAAACAGCTCGAAAAAAAATTATTAAAGCAGTATTCTTATTTTAATGATTTTTGTTTTCAAGATGATTGGCTACTATTTATGTTCAGAATAAATAGGTATAAATAAATATTTATTGATGAGATGTTGAATACATTTAATCAAATGGAATCTTTCTGTGGCTTTAACTCTCAAGATATTTTTTACTTCAAATATTTTTTTAATTGTCTCTTTAATTTTCCAAAATAATTGATAATTTATCTTCTACTGAAACTTGATTGTAAGCTTTAACACTATAAATGCTATATGTATATCTGCTTGGTTATCAGCGTTGTATTGAAATGGTCCTGTAGAACATGAAGTAGTGAGGTACTTAATAATCACTATCTGTTTTAGTAACCTTTATTGGGACATTTTCAGTATGTATATTCTAAGGCAAGAGTATGTATTTTCTGATGTATATAATTATTTGTTTTATTTTATTTTGACCAATTACATTATTATTACAATGAACTAGCTACATAACAAAATTTTATTTATTAACTGTGAGTTAATTGTTGGATTTTTGTTGGTTCTATTAGTTTATATAATGTATTTTTACTTGTATTATTATTATTTAAACAATGCAATGCAGAAAATACGAATGGATTTTTCTCTTTTGATGTGCGGCTTTGAATTTACTTCATGCTTCCATAATAATAATATTTTTATATAATATTCCGTTTATAACCAAGAAGGTGGATGGTCCAAATGAAGGTCAAGAATAAAATAAATAATTATTTTTTTACAACTATTTTGTAATTTTTTTTGTGATTTACCAAACGGCCAACTATCAATACAAAAAATATTCTGTTTACAATTTCAATTTATTTTCTTACTGTAATATACAATATTTTCTAATTGTGATAAACCATTACAATCTATTTCCTCTTAAATACACACAATTCAATATTCTTTAATCAGTTTCAATGACCTTTTTATTAGTCGGAATTTACTCTCCGAAGATCCTTGGTTATATATGACTTTGAATATAATTTTGAAGGGTTATTCCATATTTTTCCTTTTGAATATTTTAAAGATTATTTTGAAGATTATTTCAGGTAGAATTCATTCCATAGATTTTGAAAAAGAGTAAGATCTTGACTACATGATGACCATTCCAAACATCGATTTGGAGCGATTTCTAATAATTATGAAAGGGTAAACAAAACCTTAAGGTTACTAATTTTCTTTATTCCCCGTGTTTATTTTTCAATTTCAGTAAACTTTGTAAGATTTTTCGAAATCTTAAAATCGTACGCAGAACTCCTTTGAAAACCACCAACAATTACACGGAGACTAGAAAAGTAAATTATTATTGTATTGAACGTTTATACAACAAAACAGAAGCCAACTTTCTAAGCAGACAAACTTTCTTGTTAGGGTAATATTAGTGTTATGCAACATGAAAAAAATAATTTATATAACACTGTATTATATTTTTTAAAACCAACATTTTGTATCTTATATTTATTCACCAAATTAATATACTTAAACAGTCAGATATTGTTCGTTAAATAATGTTTTGAAAAAACGTAATACAAAATATTTCATGATTAAAACATTTATTCATTTAGTAAATATATTGTAACATAGTTTGGTTTCACATAATATTCAGGAAAGATAATAAAACCCTAAAATTAAAATTTAATATTTAATGGACTTCTATACTTGTTCTTTCTTAGTCTGTAGGATAGGTGTTAGTGGTGAGAGGTGTTGCGCCATACAAAAAATAGAACCTAGAGGTCTATTGTATTTCTTGTGACGGATCAAAAGAGGGTATGAAAAGACCATGAAGAGCATTGTCCTTATACAATAGATTAAGGAGATACCTAGTAACACTAGTTGGCGTTTGTTGTAATTACAGTTGCAAACAGGGATTGAAATTAACTCTTATTTTTCTCTCCAAGTGAATAAAAGTCAAGATTTGATTTTTATATTTGGCATCAGAAAATAAAAGCTTTATCATGAATTTTATTTTGAAAAATTAATGTCATGATTTGATTTTTATATTTTACATTATCATATAATAAAAGTAAATGTTAAATTTTTATTATTTGATTATAGGTAATAAATTTTTTCGAATCTTGTCGATATTGAGGTCCGTTGTGAGGTGCTGAGTTTGAAATATTATCAATTTTAAAATCGCGTGATCACGCATCGATTTTTTTTTTTAACATTTAGGATTTCCTCAATATTGATGTTCACTAAAATACTTTGTTAGCGAGAAACAAAGTTGATATTAGTTGTTCGCCCCTCAAAAAATCCTAAAATACGAATTTTCATTGCAATCGAAAAATTCTCTGAGCCTTCGATTTTTGTTCGAAAACCACAAAAATTGCGATAATTTCTACTAGATTCCTGCGATCCATACGAAACTTAGATGTGGTTCACAGTCATATGACCTACACGAAATGACATTTTTTTTCATTTTATGCTAGTTTATCATCCTCATAAAGTTATTGGACTGGATTTGAGATCACAAATTCAGCTTTGCAACGATTGTAGTAACGTTGAATCTGGATAAAATAGTGAGGAGTCATGAATGCTTCAGTGAACGCCGGACATCGACAGGAAATAGAAATCCTCCAGAAAAGCCAAGTTTGAAAATTTATATTTTTTTTTTCTTTAAAAGACACTAAAAATGGATCAGATTTGTTTTTCTTAAAACATAATTTTTGATGGCCTACCTTACTAGAAGCGTAATTTGGTTTTTGTACATTTAAACTCATTTAACACAACCGCCAATATTTATTTCTTATTTTACAAAAAAAAATCAATTGGTGCACGAGAACCTTAAAATTCATGAAGAGCAAGCAGAAATATACAAAATCAGAAAGCAGTAATATACAAAATTTTTGAAATTATATAAATTTTTTTTTTCTTGGCTCCAACAGTGCTATGGATAGAACCCTCGGACACATGTCTAATATTCTTCGACCTAGTATCACCAAAAAAAGTGTAACAAATCATCGCTATGATATCACTTCGATTATATTAACAGGGTGCATGCTCCGCAATTCCGCGTTGTGTAACCTCCTAAATTCTCCTATGGATTCATCCTTTTTCGGACCAAATATTTTACGCAAATCTTATTCTCGAAGACCGTAAGGCGTTGTTCGTCATTCAAGGTTATGGGCCGCGTTTCACGCCGTTATAGAATAGTAAGAAGGAAAATAGTTTTCTAAATTTTAACTTTTAAGTTTCTGGACAAAATGCGCGACCTAGGTAATGTTGATACCGAAAAATAACAATAATTTCTCGCCTTTATTTTCTCAAAAACTTAAATTTCTCAACGTGTTCTAATCTATTCTATCCTATATCTATATCATTAAAATCGCCGCCGTTTTTGTTGCTAACCATAAATTTCGTCTTATCCGTATTTATTTCGAGGCCAACCTTTTTACTGGCTTTCATCAACGTTGTTGTATTCAGTTTTATAGTTTCCGCATCCTCACTTAACAATAATCCGCAAACCCAAGCACGGATATTTTATCACCCAGATCTAAACCCCTTTCGGTACGTATCACCTTTCTTATGACATATTCTAGTACTAAATTAAATAGGACAGGTGAAAGGAAATGACGTTGTTTTAAACCCAAGCGAACTACAAATTTCTCCGAAATATAATTACCGATTCTAACTTTATTGAATGCTTCGGTCATGCACAATCCCATTAGATTTACTAACTTCTTCGGTATCCTCTCCTCAATCAAAATATTATACAGTCTCTCGCGATCAATGAATTATAAGCCTTTTTGAAATAGACAAAAAGCTGATGGGCTATACTGTTTTATTCTAATATTAGCCGTCAAAAAATTATTTGATCGATCGTTGACTGGTTTCGTCGGAATTATAGATTCTTTTCATTCTTTCAGCATTTTTTCGTTTCTAAGATCTTTTTAACCAAAAGATGTATTTTACCGGTTCTTTCCCTTTTCTCATTACCATTTCCAAAATTACCGACCTCTTTAATATTATCCCTAATTCCGTTCCATAAATTGTCCATATCTTCACGATACTCGTCTAAAGATTCTTATTGATGAATATTGATGTTCTCAAGTGCTGGCCATAGAAATTCGAGTAACATGGTCCTATAGCGATCACCATTAATGGTTACGGCTGTTCCATTCTCATTTCGAAAGAGATGAGGTCCGATGACGCCGCCATACCATAAACCGCACCAGACAGTGAGTTTTTCG
This sequence comes from Rhaphigaster nebulosa, assembly GCA_948150685.1. Taxonomy (NCBI): domain Eukaryota; kingdom Metazoa; phylum Arthropoda; class Insecta; order Hemiptera; family Pentatomidae; genus Rhaphigaster; species Rhaphigaster nebulosa. The sequence goes on from OX411306.1 coordinate 197,595,929, forward strand.
GAATGCAATGGAACTTCTTGTAACACTTCTGGGTTGGCGTCGCACCAATAACGGCAATTTTGCTTATTAACAAAGCCGTTCAACGAAAAAAAAAATATAATTTTTTGGGCAAAATCAGAATCGTATTCCAATTGCTCATTTGGTTTTAGTTCTTGAGTCAATACGACTTTATAAGGATGCAACTCCAGATCCTCACTCGATATTCTCCAAGTTGACTTCTGACATAGCTACAGTTGTTGCGATCGCCGTAAAAATTTGGCTCATCGACAACACTGACCGCTGCAGCTGCAATGTTCTGATCACTTCACGCGTTTCGTTGTCTTTTTGGTGGCTTATTGTCTTGTAAAGTTAACTCACGTTCAAACTTTTCTACAGTGTGGCGTATAATCTGCGCAGAGTACCGATGATGGCTATCCAATTCTCGAGTGAATAAACGTTGGGTATATATATATATATTATACAGGTTCACTAACTGTATAATTGGCCAAATAATAATGAAGATATTTTATATTGTAATAACTATACTTTGCCTGATTATTCACTATTAACGAATGCACGGTGCAGCGTTGGTTCCAGAAGTTTTGCAGTGGAGATTTTGACTTCTAAGACAAGGAAGGTCGTGGCCGCCATTCTTCAGTTGACGACGACCAGCTGAGGTCAATAGTGGAAGAAGACCCAACCAAAACCACCCGAGAAATGGCGGTAGAACTCGGCGTGAGTCAATCCACCGTCGTACGCCACTTGGAGGCAATTGGTAAGATAAAAAAAGTCGACCAAATGGGTGCCACACCAATTAAACGACCACCAAAAAAATCGCCACTTTTAAATCTGTTCCATGCTTTTGACACGTCAAAAATGATCCATTTCTCGATCGCATTGTGACGTGCGATGAAAAATGGATCTTGTACGACAACAGAAGGCGTTGTAGACAATGGCTGGGCAAATATGAATAATCAAAACATTTCCCAAAGCCCAATCTGCACCCAAAAAAAGTTATGGTTACAGTTTGGTGGTATACTGGCAGTTTTATCCACTACAGCTTTCTCAATCGGGGCGAGACTATAACTGCCGGAAAGTACTGTCAAGAAATTGATAATATGAATCGGAAGTTGCAACATCTTTGCACAACATTGGTTCATCCGAAGGGGCCGATCCTTCTCCATGATAATGTCAGACCACACGCTGCACAACCAACGCTACGACGACTGCACGAGTTGGACTACGAAGTTCTTCAACACCCACCTTATTCACCTGACCTCTCTCCTACAGACTTCCACTTTTTCAGACATCTGGACAACTTTTTGAAGGAGAAACATTTTCAAAACCAGAATGAAATTGAAAATTCTTTTCGTGAGTTCATTCCATCCAGGGATCCAGATTTTTTTTCTGCTGGGATAAGAAAGCTTGTTGAACGTTGGCAAAAGTGCATTGATTCTGACGGAAATTACTTTGATTAAATATATATAGTTAAAGTGAAGATACGGCGTATTTTCAATGAATATTAAAAACCTGCATTAATTTCGCATCAACCCAATATTTCTGGACAATTCGTCTCTTCTTTTCATTATTTCCGGTTTAACGCTATAATTATTAAGGGATACCAAGATTGGTATTGGTTCCCGACCTTTACCAATTCTAAAACAATTATTTATGACGTAGCTTGGTACTTCCACACTAACCTCCTGGTACATACTAATTACTTTTGTAGAGATTTCCTCGTTTTCCGTATAAGGCAGATTAAAAATTAAAAAGTTGTTTTTTCTTCTTTCTTTTAGGACTTTATTTCATTTTCTAATAAACTAATTTTTTTATCCTGTTTTAAATGTTTCTTCTTGAGATCAGAAATTTCAGTCGTTAAAGAGTTCAGAATTACACTAATTTTGTTTAACGAGCTTTTCGATTCTTCGTCATTACGGTTGATAACCTCCATCAAATCTTCGACGGTCATTGTAAAACAAGTAGAAATTGAAGTAGTTCAACAGATAATGGGAATAATTTATATTGACGATAATAACAAATACAGCTGATTGGTATTTATACTGACCGTGAAGTATCTATGAAAGGTGGGGGCTGACGAGTATAGCTTGCCGATACTAAGAGATAAGGATCGGCAACTAACTTACCAATATTTCTTCGTATCTTCTTCAATTCTTGACGTATTTCGATAAAAATTTGAATAACTACTCTTTAATACGAACTATACAAGCATATAAAAAATCAGTTTTATTGGTTCAGTATAACTTTACAAACACAAGATAGACACAGAGCTGATCTAGCATAGTACAGGACCAAAGCCAGACTCCTCATCATTACTATATTCGTGCAAACTTTCTTTACCGGTCTTCGGATAATATACTTCTTCCCTTCCCACCTTTGCATTCGCGTATCCTAATATTATTTTCATGCAGTTTCGCTGTAACCCATTCTAGTTTATCATAAAATTCACATTTACCTTTATCATCACTGTCTTCGGTAGGAGAATGTATGTTGATCAACGTGATTTTAAACCACCACCTCTGAAATACGGTCACCCATATCCTATCACCAAAAAAATTGTACATCCCTCAATGTGGACAGTAATCTATTCCTAATCAGAAAACCATTACCTAAACAATAATTACCGCTCCCACCGTAGCAAATACTATAATTCCCTTCTTTTAACGAATCCTCTCCTGGACCGCGAACCTCTTGTAGTGCCACGATATCTAAATTGGGTCCCTTAACATCGTTTGCCACCGATTTTAACCCATCTTCTTTATTCAAACTTCTTACGTTCCACGTCCCATATACCTAAATCTTCAATTTTCAACTTGCGCCATGAATCCTCAGAAGTAGTCTCCACCCGGAGACACGAACGAGAACTAGTTCACCTCCGGATAGTGAGCGTTTTATCTCAAACAGATCCATGACTTTTTTGAGGTAGTTTCTGAACAATATGTCACAATAAAAATATGTGAGTTGGACGTTCACACCTACGTCGCACCCTCCAGGAAGTCTGGAGGTGCGCCCTCATTGTTGGTCAGCGAGACCATCGGACTTAGTCGGAAAGAACTTGCAAGGAATTTTCACCGACCATCCCCACATCCGCAACCCGTGGGACGCTCTCTTACGCATAATGAGATCTACGCGAGGATTCATTTTATTAAATATTATTTTTATTTCTTGTACATTTTGAATTTTTTAAATATTTCTGAGAGAGAAAAAATTAAAATTTGGAAAACCGGAGGTCCGTTGAGCCTCGAGTCCGGAACAATTTCCCCTCTCGTTCCCATGTTTCTACGTTCAAGTGACCATCCAGGAGGAGTATTTGAAATTGGGCCTTTTCAGCGAGTGTTCGAAATAAATTCCAAAATCATCAATAGAAGCTTTAATGTGTAACGGCCGCCAAATCAAGTTACTTTACTACTCAAGTTACTACCACCAACTGCCAGATCAATTAGCATTTACGACCGCCAGCTCAAGCTACTTCACTTGACCAACAACACTCAGCGCTATTCGAATAGTGAAGAAAAACAAGCCATATTATAATAAACTCGCAACATTTTTTTGTATATGGAACGGTATAAATACTTCATATTATCAAACAGAATAGATCTTCTGATCCACAAAAAAAAAAGAAAAAAAAAAGATGATAGCAGACACGTTGTACTCCTCGGCGACTTGCTGTAACTAAGAGTCTTAAGTACCCCGGGAGCTCTCTGTTGGAACAAGATTCACTCCTAGTTCCTAATAAAGTTTATTAGCTAGACTTAGCCCGTGAATTAGTGCTTCTCTTCCCTGCTTTCTGGTCATTCGAATCTATTATTTTCTCATGTTTATCTGTAGCATTTCTTACCTTGCATTATTCTATTCTTATTCGAGGGAGAATATCCCTCGGATGGGACTCTATCCTCTGCAAAGTCTGGTGGCTAAGTCCCTCCATTTGTGGATTCCTATGTACAATCCTTAGGGCGAATAATCCTCAGTCTGTACCTCTTCCCTCAACAAGGTCAGGTGGCGAATACCTTCCATTAGTGGCTACCACCTAAGACGAAAACTCTTTACTTCGCTGTTGGTCGATCCTTCGATCATCCTCTTTAGTCGTCTCCTATATCCATCCAGCCATTCTCAGTCCTACCTGGACATGCATGCTTCGAGGCCTTCTGGTCAATCCCAAAACACATAACATCAGCTTCGAGAAATGCATCAAACCGCTCTTTTTTCGGGATATCCAAGGACATTAGAATGTTCTCGGTTAACAAAAATAAGGTCATATAAAAATGATTAGAGATGAGCCATTTGTTCCTGTTTGAATGAACACTTCTATTTGCTTTATAATGTGCTTTCTACTGAATGGTTTTACCGTCCTATTGTGGGTTAAGTTTCTGTTTTATTTCCAAAGATTCTCTATTGGTTGCCTTTTTGGTTTCAACTTAATCAAGAGCTTTCCCATCCATATGTTTAAACTTGAGTATAGGAGTATAGGAGTATAGGATAAAAAGAGTACATGCTCCCTAGCTATCCCAACAACTCTAATTTCATTGAAGTGACTGGACCAGTCTCTATCATCTTGATTAAATACAATTTAATAGCTACTGATTAGTTTAATTTACTAAATTAGTTTATAAGAGATGCCAAAATGGTAAGTTATTCTGTCCTGTAACTCAGCTGCAATTCATTAATTTTTAATCAAAAGATCTCTTGGAATCGCATATATATCAGTGTTACTAAAAATTAAATGACTATCTCTTCATGGCAATTTCTTTACATGATTGATTTATGATCATCTAAGTTACTTCTTCCCAAATGATCAATAATATGCTAGGATACAGTTTTCCTCTGCCAATTTTTCTCCAGCTACAATTTTTTAACTTATTACAAATATATTATTGCACAAATAAGAGTTACCAATTCAAGTATGTCTTCTTTCTTGTAGGCTACACAAACAAATACCTGCATTTGCTAACTATGCAGAGAAATATTTTCCAGTGCAAAATCACAAAAAATATTGAAATGTTCAGCCATGACTCTCTGATTGTGGAGCCTAGAAATGGGAAAACACCTCTTGTTCAGCTGAAGAATGATAGACCATTAGTGGTTTTATTGACATGGCTTCATGCAAAGCCAAAACATACAAAAAAGTTTGTCGATTTGTACATGAATAAAGGATTCGATGTTATAAATGTTGAAACATTTATGTGGCATTTATTGTGGCCAATTGGTGGTTCTCAGGTAATATACATTTATTTTATTAAGATATAAAAAAAAAAGATATACTTTATTAAAAAAATAAAATAAATATTTATTTTGTGGTGAACCAAAACAATAAATATTGACCTTACTACTAGAATAGTTTGATATCCCATCTTTTCTATTATAGCTGGAGTAAATAAGGATATTAAACCTTATATAAGCAACCTAAAGAATGAACAAGATATCAATAGTTTATTTTAGTGGATCAGATTGACTAAAACTTTTATTTTATTAGAATATAATTTTGCCATATTACTTGTTGAATATTGCAAGCTCTAATTACTGAATTCCAGGAGAGTGGTATGAAAAAATTATTGATAGCAACTTACAATTGAATACTTTCTTACATAACATTAAATATAACATTGAAGTCATGTTATAAAAGGTAGGCATGTTGCCAAAATATTTTATAAATGAATTTTTCTAGCTTGCCTAATTGAATAAAATATCTCAGGCCAAAATTATTACAGAGATTATAATAATGATTAATTTATTGCAGAGTTTTCTTACGGATACCAATGTTGAAGTTCAGAAATGTAGCAATTATCTCTACGCAATAAAAAATTAATTTTTCAATTAAGTTCTCATTAAGAGTGTTTTCAGTATAGTTAAAAAATGTGGTTTCTTGTGGATTGTGCAACAAGTGGTTGAGAGTATGTAAGAGGAAATGCTAATAAATAATCAAACTGTTTAGAGGATTACATAAGGGAATCCTGCAGAATATTTTATAATTAAGATTTCCATAATTATTTTTTAATTTATAAAAATAACTACAATAAACTTTGGAGTTTTTAAATCTGTTTATTCCTAACAGGAATTTTTATTTTATATCAGCCTAAAATATTCTGGCGTATGCATCATTAAATCTTTAAACTGTTCTAAACATACTGGATAGTGAAATGCAGCCCAGAGTTGTAAGACAAATTTAGTATCTATTATTTATATTCAAGAACACATTAAAGATTTGGAAAAAATTTGTTTGCTACAATTTGAATAAAACCTGATTCTAAGAGTTTTTATAGAAGCATATGGTTAATAAATATGCTATATGGTTTAACAGGTAACTGCTTCGAGCATCCTTGAGTTTCTACATGAAAATAAACGCTTTCAACCCATCTTAGTCCATGGATTGTCAAGTGGCACCTATGTTTGGTCAGAAGTTTTGGTAATGATTGCAACTGATATTGAGAAATATGAAAAAACTATAAGGAGAGTTAAAGGACAAGTTTTCGATTCACCTCCTAGTGCTCCACCGGAATTTCAAAAGGCATTTGCTACAGCGCTCTTCTCAAAAATCCCTTTTCTTTCATACTTTTTTGAGTATTCTCTTACGTAAGTGTTTAAAAGTTCTAAATATACTTAAATACTAATAGATTTTTAAAACAATATATGGAATTTTCAAAACCAGATGTACATATTATAACTGATATAACTTTCACAGAATTAGTTGAATGATTACTATACAGTTAAACTCTGTAGGACAGGGACAGTGACTATTTTTTTATTATACTTATTTTAACAAGTGTCCTTGGAGTGTATATACAGGATGTCATTTAAGTAGCAGAAAATATTTAAGGAGGTGATAGATCACCTCCAGAGAAACAAAAAATTTCACCATGGTCTGATTACACGCAGAAAAGCAGGAAATTTAAGTTTTGTGTTTTTAAATAGGTTTTTGTTTAATAGAAAGTGATCACTCAAAAACTATTCAAGGTTATCAAGTTACAATTGCACCATGGTAAAGTAGACAAAATTTCCTTTAAGAAATATAGCTTGGCTTAACTAGATCCATTGTAAGAGGACTTTCAGGCAGACCAACAGTAAAAAGTTTTATTTTTTTTTAAATCACTCTTTACTTCTGAATGTTTTTCTCAGCCCCTGTTGAACTACAGGGGGAGTTCTAGGAAAACTTCTAGTTTTTTTAAGCTTTAATTTAACTTTAGTCTATAATATAACTCAAAAATACAGAATAAAAAGCTACTTTGTGAAAAAATTAACAAAACTTTACAACAAAAAAATCTCTAAATTAACCAATACGTTTCTGAAGATAAATATGAAATGAAACTGTCCTTGTAGATAAAAATAAAATAAACACTGACAAATTAAAATGAATAATGCTTAAATATATAAAAAGAAGAAAATAATTTTACCACAGCACTGCAAAAAAAAATATAAAACATATTTAAAATAAAAATTTAATGAGCAATAGAATAAAGTAGCAACAGATGCTGTTTTAAAGAGGGAAAGGGCCTATAAAGTCCTTTCTGGCCTTTTCGAAAATTTGTTTTAATAATGATATTTTTATTTTAAGTATGCTTTGTATTTTCTTTTTTTTTTTATAGTGCTCTGATAAAATTTTTCTTATTTAAAATATTTAAGTTTCATTTCATATTTAATTTAAGAATTGTTTTGGTTAATTTACAAATTTCCCCCTCTATATTTTCCATCAAACTCCATTTATTCCTTCCCCAGCTTAATAGTCAATATAATTTTCATTAAAACAGTATCTATAGGTGTTAATATCAATTGTTTATGGCTGATTTGAAATATATTCATTGACAGATAATTGAGCCGTATGTCTATAAATATGCTTGGGATGAGGAGGACTTATCCTGAAGGATTGTTTTAAAATACAAAACATAATATTCGTTTATTCCACTTTGTTTTAATAAATTATGTGGAGAACAGATTGCTGCAAACGGAAGCCACACAAACATAATTTTTAAAGTAATAGCCTATGAAATTTTTTTCTGTCTCTTTTCTTGGACATTTTCAACGAACAGGGTCAAAATGACAGCAAGTTTCACATTTTCACCCAATAATTTCACATTGATTAAAAAGTTTGTGTAGTAAAGTTGCTTCCATGGCTATGTTTAATTGACAATAAAGTTGTCTAAGCGATTACATATATTTAATTATGCAAGTTTTTTTAATATAGATTATGCAAGAAAAATGTACATATAGTCTGTTTAATTCCTTTCTCAGGAGACATTAGAACCACAAGATCAAAGTATTTTTTTATTTATTGAATGATAATTTATTCAAGGGCCTAGCTGGCTATCATTACTTATAGTATCAATCATTATACTTCCTAATGTTTTCGTATTATTATAGAATTGTTATTATTATAACAATAATAATAATTGTTAATAACAATAGTTGTTATTATTTTCAGGTTTTATTTGTTTATATGCTACAACATTGTGACAAAACACCTCATAAGGGCATATGAGACTGCTCATAACCCTCCAATGAAAATTCCTTCATTGTTGTTCATTTCTAAAGATGATCCCATTGCCTCCTTTCAATTGAATATGAATATGTTCCTGTGCTGGAAGAAGAATGGTTTGGCGGTAGTCAAATTTCTCATTTTTTTATAATTACCTGTTATTATAAATAATTTATAATAATAATTATGTGCAGTATTGATTATCCTGTAAGATATAACAATCTGGTTAAAACTTTATATCAAGCTGTTGTAAAGTATAATAATTTAATCAAATAAATTGAATGATCCATATCAGCTCTTGTCTTGACAATGCTCATAAATATACTTATGATATATAAAGCAGTATACTAGAATCAGGCTGTTGTCAGAGTCCCATCAATAATGAAAAACAAGACTTAATCTCGATAAATTAGAAAGTATCTGATAGTAGAAACAACTATTCAGTCTATCTGTAAGCAAAGATTGTTTGTAGTATTCATGTTAACCTCAAGGTTCATTAAGCCAGCACTATTAGTCTAATAATTGTTACTAGTTTGTACAATTTATTGTATCATTTATTTAAGCTGAAATGGATTGCTGAAATAAGTCTTGAACACTTATGAAAAATGAATTGATTTGGTCCAAAACAATTTCTAACCGGTATAATCCATCATTTAATGCACAATCTACTAGTTGTAGTGTATCATCAAAATTCTACTTGTATTTAACAAAAATAATTTCTAGTTTGTTTTGTGAGTGATTCTTTCCAAATTTTATTAATTTAATAATTGTTTTCATATCTTTGTAGGCTTTTCTCAAGTGCTGGGATAAATCCCGACACATTGGGCATTATCATTACCATCAAGAAGAGTACATGGAGCATTTAAATTTATTCTTGGAATTTACTGGTCTCAATAATTTACCTGTGTCGAATAAAATTAAATCTAAAATATGAGGCAATCATTTATATCATGGTAAATAAATAAATAAAATGTATATGTATATATGATGTGCAGTATCAGTTAAAATTCTACTTTATTAATATCAACGTCATTTTTTAAAAAGGCGTAAGTATCATCTGCAAACTTTACGGTTAATACAAGAAACGTTTTTTCCCCAAATAACAATTTTTTTTTAATTCACTTCTTAATAGTTTATAATAGCAATTTATAAAGGTGGCAAAACTCTTATAATTCAAATATATTTTTAAGGCTTCTAGCACTGGTGAAGGTTAGAGTGACAACTGAGAGTCGTCAGTATTTATGCTTATGTCATCAATAGTCGATTTTTAGACCATTTTCAATTTCCCCTCCTCCTCCCCTCTCCCCCCGATATCTCATGAGCAGGAATCAATAGAGGTGGTATTTATGCCCCATAATAAATTGAAACTTAAAGTTCAAACTTTTGGCACTTAAGCATTTTTCAAAAGACGATGTCGATATATATTATATAACACTCACATACATATATAAATACTAAGTTGTTACAAAAGTCTTTGTGCATTAATGCATTGCTGACATTAAAGGATTCATTTGAATCCTTATTCAACACTGATGTAAGCAATGCATATATCGTTGTTTACTTTAATTAATCCTTTATTTAATTAATGCATACCAACTGTCTCTACCTTTCATTCCATTTTATAAATTTCACTGATGAAACTGGAAGGAAAAATTGTCATTTGTGGTCTTCTGAGGCACTTCTGAAAAAAACGATTAAATGGGAAGGCAGCTGCTGAGTAAATTTGTGCGGTGGAAGGTGAAAATGTGGTGCATCATAATACAGTAGCGTTTTGGTTCAGGCGGCTCAAATCGGGAAACAACAGCCTTCAAGGTAATGTTTTGCACTTTGATTTGGTTCCAGATGGCAGGACTACTGATGTTTATCTTTACTGTGAACAACTCGAAAGAGCATAAAGAATTTTAAAAGAGGAGTCCCCTGCTTTGGTCAATTATATTAAACTGATGTTTCAGCAAGACAATACCCCTGCCCATCGTTCACTCTTGATCAAAGAAAGATTCTCAGAAATGGAGGATTTTAGCATCTTACTCCACGCTCCTCAAGCACTGACATTGCACTGTTTGTTTGGCTATGGTCTTTCACGGTTAATGGCACATTTTTTTCTGGCACTTCAAAAACAACAGGAATATCAAATCAGGACGTAAAGAGTTTTCTTTTCAATTTCAGGTAGAAAGATGGGTTAAAGTAATCGGAAATGATGCCCTATATTTTGAAGAATAATTTTAATGTGTAGATTTTATACTGAAATTTAAATAAAACATATTCTATGCACAAAGACTTTTGAAAAAATTTAGTATATATATATATATATATATATATATATATATATATATATATATATATATATATATATATATATATATATATATATATAATTATTATTATTTAATGGACAATAAACTTGTTTTAAATGTGATATTGTAGATTGTATACAGTCAAAAGAAAAATGTTGTCAAGGTATATTATTATAATCATGTCCTTAATTAATTATTTTCCTTAATTTTTTTAACAAATTATACAATAAGTATATTTGTACATATATATATATATATATATATATATATATATATATATATATATATATATATATATATATATATATATATATATATATATATTGTATTATACATATTTTATATATATATTGTATATATATTGTATATATATATATATATATATATATATATATATATATATATATATATATATATATATATATATATGTCTGTATCAGTTAATATGTTATCATATTAAACCCAAAATTTTGGGACATATAGCATCAACTCTGCTACTAAGGTTCAGAAGATTATAGTGATTTAAAAACTGTTAGAAAACACTGTCTTAATAAAAAAAAAAACTGAAAGAAAACAAACGAAACATAAAAATAGATTAGAGACCTCTTAAAAAAGTGGAACAATGTTTTAAAGATACTATGTTTTAAATGTTGAATATTTTTTAAACAATATACTTAGTGAACACACCTAGTGAAAATACTTAGTCCAGGTGCATAATTTTTTTTAATATTTATTACTGATGTTTTTAATTGACACATTTTACCTTTTTTGATATTTGTTGGAAAAAAATAGCTAGAAGTGATTTGTGCTGGGTCCTCCTGTATCTAGGAAATTCCACTCGCTAGGGGCTAGTAAAGTCCTAACCTGCTCATCATGCCAAAGTTGTTCTAAGACCGCAATTTATTTCATTTGTTGTTCTATTCTCTTCTGAATTACAAAATATTAAATTTATAAAAAAAAAAAAAAAAAAAAAAAAAACTTGTTCAAATTAAAAAAAAAAAATTTTTGTCTGTTTAATCTTGAAATATGTAATTATGAGACAAGATAAAATATAATAAAGTTCACAGTTTTTTTTTATTATTTGTAGCATTAGTCTCATAAAAAATAAATGTGGTTACAAAAGAAATGAAAACTTAACCAAAAAGATACCCCGAAATGCACTTTTCCTTGTATATCTGTAAAAAAAAAAAAAAAATTAATTAAAAATACATATTATTTAATACTATTGTGAAATTCCATATTTGATGTTTGAATTGTAGCTAAAAAAAAAATCTTTTGAACAATAATATTCAAAAATTAAAGATGAAATTCAATAATTAATAAAAAAAGAACATGTTGGTCGATTTTAGGACGAAGTTTACTGTTTGAAAGATGAAAGTCTGACTTAAACTGTCTTTACCAGGAGTAAGAAACAAATAATCTCCATCACCGATGGCATCAAACGGAATAGGGGAACCAAGGAGTGTGGACCTCTCCTAAGACTCTTCCGCACCTCCGGATCTCACTAAGACCCTTATTTTATATATATATATATATATATATATATATATATATATATATATATATATATATATATATATATATATATATTTGTTTTTGCACCCATATCCAGAAATTCTTTAACTATTACATTTATAAACCTTGATATTATTTGTATACTTATGTACATTAACACAAATTAACATTTAAGTATTTACAGATAAACATGTAACTCCATCACCATCAATAGAGAATTATATTCTTGTAATACTCTGAAAAACAAGTTTTTCTTGGATAATCATCTGTTTTACAGCAGCAACTTCTTAGAAGTTCTCGGATACAAGTATCCAGGTTCCTCATTAACGTTTTGCACTCGGAAGGGAAATCACTTTGGTGAAGCTGCCCAAATAAAAAGTCCTACAAGATTTTGGGTAGTAAATGCATAAATATATAAAGCATTCATAGAGCATTATGAATTATAAAATGTTATTGAGCATTATGAATTATAATAATAAGTATACATTTCATTTTTTTAATTTATAATTTTTTTGTTTATTGAACATTCCAATACCCTGTCTGAACCTTAAGTGGCAGTGCTGGGCTCTCTGTTTCAGATGCAAGGAGCAGTTCACAGGCCAAAGTCCATTAAACTAGTTATAGATAGGGTTGGAACATCGAAAGGAAAATATCGATATATCGCAAAACCAAATATCGATATCCACTGATAATCGCTAGAACAATATCGATATATTGAAAGGAAATGGATGAAAAAGCAAAGAAAGTTCATCAAATGAGTATTATTAAATACAATTAATATTATAAACTGTGAGAGAAGGTTTTAAAATAATATAATGATTATTATTTATAAAACAATATTTTTATTAGCCATGAATCATTATAAAAAAAGGTAAAAAAGAATTATACTTCAAAGAAAAAAAAAATTATAACATATTTTTATTTTGAAGACTTTTAGCCATATTTGATATATTATAGTCTTCTAGAAGTTTTTCAATAATAAAACCTTCAAACTTCTCAAATTTTTATTTATCTTATTTAACTGGCTATATTGTGCATTCTCAAAACATTATTTGATATACATCTCAGTACCATCATTTATATAAATCATCCATTTTTCTTTATATAGGATTATTCAACATTATTTGCATGTAAATCTTATCTACAAATTATTGTTTGGTAATTAAATATTGTTTATTGTTATATTTACGGGTAAAACTCCAGAATGGTAACGCCAACATGGAGGGCAGGTAGATTTTTAGGACCTGGATGATCTTAAAAATCTAGACTTCCTCCATTTTGGGGTTACGATTCTGGAGTTTTACCGAATAAAGGAAATTATTAAAATAAAATACAGTAGAATCTCGATAATTCGTATGGTCATGGGTTCGAAAGTAAATATGAATTATCGAGATATCCAAAGTATTGAGATTTCCAATAATCGGCGGTAAAAAATAGGAAATAACAAGATTAATACAAAATTGTAAACCGACCGAAATTCATAGAAACGATTCCTCTCTCACTTACTCACCTCTCCTCTTGAAAAGATTAAGAGTTAACCAGATTTTTTATTTGGAAATTCGAATTATAAGGCGTTTAAATTACTTGGAAGACGAAAATAAATACGAATTATCGGGGGAACCGGATTGCAGTGTTTTTATACGAAATAAAGGGAGACTTTCAAGAGACCAGAAAATCTATATGAATTACTGGGATATGAATTGCCGAGTTCTACTGTAATATAGTTTAGCATATGGTGTGATCGATATATCGTTGTAAAATATCGATATATCGGATGCTAAGATATCGATATAATATATCGGTTTTTCAACTCCGATATATCGATATATCGCGTGTCAATATTCCAACCCTAGTTATAGAGCCATTAATTAGTTTTAGACTTGGTTTATTATTTTTTGCAATAAAACTTTGAAATGGACCCAAAATAAAAATGTAATCCCTCCTTAAAATTTGAGGATTTTTGTTTCAAGATAGAATCCAAAACTGGAATATATTTTGTTGTCATGAGAATGTGTTATAGGTTATCTTATTTTTCAGTAGACTCCAAAAGCAGTTGAAACTATTGATAATTTTCAAGTTTTACAATAATTATAACAATTTTTTAGTTTCCTGAGTAGTAACTATGTTTTTTGTTCATTCTCAATGAGTCTCATATCAAATTAATTTAGAAACTAAAAAATGGAACAGCATTAAATGATGAAAAATTATTTTGATTTTAATCACATAAGGTATTTTGGATTCTCATAGGATATAATCTGAGCTCTTTTTCTTGGTTATTATTGTATTCATACTTACTTACTGGACAGCACTAAGTCCTAAGACACCAGGGGTGGGCCTTGACTTCCCTTACGACATCAGACCACTGGTCTCTGCAAAATGCCTTTCTCTTCCAATTTATTACTCCCAGCGTACGCAAATCTCCTTCTACCTCATTCAACCATCATCGTATTGGGCGAGCTTTACCTTTAGGGGTGAACAAGATCTTCTTCGGCATTCTCGTTAATGGCCTAACCATTCTATTTGTCTAGCCTTCATGAAGTTAACAATGCCACATTCGCCTTACAGCTCAATGTTTTTTCGTATTCGCCATTCCCCCTAGTCAAGAACAGACCCATAAATTTTCCTGAGCACTTTCCTTTCAAATATCCTTAACATTTTAATAGTGACACTGCACAGGGTCCATGTTTTCGAATTGTATATCACAACTGGTCTCACTAACTTTTTGAACAAATTATTTTTTTTTTCGTGACAGGAAGAACGGAAAAGTTTAATATTGGCGTAATAGGCGCGGTTACCTGCCATTTTTCTTTTATCGATCTCTGCATTTATTTTATTTTATTCATTAATCTCCGCCCCTAGATAAGTAAACGTTTTCACTCTTTCGAAGCAATAGCCTTCCATTTCCATGTTTCTGTCTATCGTTTAATTGCCTTTTGTACTGACATACATATTCATATACTTGGTCATACATTCATTGACAGTGAAGTCAATTTTCTCTCCTTCGGCTATTAACGCTTGAAAAGTCTGTCACAGTGATCGAATATTTCTTGCTACCAGACATATATCGTCTGCGTAAGCGCAGATTTTATTCGAGGGATAAATTATGATGCCTCCAACATTTTTTTTTTTATAAATATAGTTTATTCCATAAATAATATTACATTGAGCATTTATAATTGATTCGGGATGTACCCTTATACAATACATTTTTTTTTATTTTTTATACAGGTTATTTGGACATAAAATTATATTTTATTTATTGGTAAAAATAAAAATGAGAAAGAAAAAAAAAAACCCAACACTGTTCTGAAAATTAATAAAATATAGGCTATTTAAATGAAATATAAATATTATAATAAAATACAGGCTTCTTAAATTAGTATATGTTTTGTTCGTTTATGTTTATATCTGCGTGTCGTAGCTTTTGTATAATTACCTATTTCAGTTATTAAAGGATTTAGAGAGTGGGGGGCATGATGGAAAGAATGAATGAGTTAGTTTGAATATATAATCTTGTATGTAAGATATATTTAATTCTGAGTGCATCTTTGTAATTTTGGTGTAATACGGATGATTGTTGACAATTCTGAGGCATTTATTTTGGAATACTTGTAATTTTTTTAAGTTAGATGCACTTGTGAAACTCCAAATGTACAAGCGTATGTTAATATTGGTCTTAGTACAGATTTATATAGAATTAACTTATTACTAGGAGAAAGTTTTGATTTTTTATTAAAATATGGAAACATTTGGTACATTATTTTCCCGCCGTTTTCTAATTTTATATTAATATGATTATTGAACAGAAGCTTACTATCGAGTGTTACTCCTAAGTATTTCACAGATTTGGCTAACGGAATTGAAGAACCGTTTAAGATTACGTTCGGAGGGAGTACAAGTCTTCGTTTTGTAAAAATGATGGCCTCCGTTTTGTCTATGTTGAGGCGTAGTTCCCATTTTTTAAGGTAGTTGGATGTGTTTTTAAATGCTAGCGTTAATCTATTGATAATGGTGTCTATTCGGTAAGAGGGACAGAATAACGCTGTGTCATCGGCAAAGAGGGCTATATCGACGTTTTTGATTTTAGGAAAATCATTTATGAATAAATTAAATATTATAGGACTTAGGGAGGATCCTTGTGGAAGACGGTTAATAGTGTAGTAAATGGGGGAAGATAAATTATTGACTGATAGATCTATTGCTTAAAAATGATTCTATAAGTAATATTAGATATCTTGGAATGTTAAGTTTTATTAATTTATAAATCAGTACATTTGGAGTGACAGCATCGAACGCTTTTTCAATGTCGATAAGAATCATGCCGGTATGTTTTTTATTATTAAAATTTTCGGTTATATTATCTACAACACGAGCTAATTGGCTGGTAGTTGAATGGTAATGTCGGGATCCGAATTGTTCATTTATTAAAATGTTATTGGCTAACATATATTGAGTAAGGCGATGCTTTATGATTTTTTCGAACAATTTTGAAATAATATTAAGAAGGCTAATGGGTCTATAACTTGTAGACAATTCGGGATCTTTATGTGGTTTGATCAAAGGAATAAGTTTTGCACTTTTCCAATTGATCGGAAAGTATTTAAGTCTCATACAACAATTAAATATTTTTGTAATGTGAATTATTGCTTTTTTTGAAAGGTTTTTAATTAATATTGCAGGTATGATATCTGGGCCGGGTGACTTATTAATGTTGAGGGACTTGATGAGAGTCGCGACTTCCTGTGGAGAAGTGTGTTTAAAATCATAAGAAGCTGGTATTAAAGTCATAAAGTCGTCTATAGATTTAGTTACTTTATTTAAATGATATTTTGAGATTCCGTTATTCGGGTTGTTTTGAATACTTGCAAAGTGATCGGCTAGAATCTTTAATTTTTGTTTTGAATCGTATTCGTATGTAGTATTAGAGGTTTTTAGGGGAGGGATAGATTGATTTCTTTTGGTAAAAACTTTGTGTATTTTCCACAGGGGTTTAGAACCTTTTTCAAATGATTCCAGTGCTTTAGACCAGATTTTGTTTCTCCACTCGTACAGTTTCTTTCTAAGGAGACTTGTAAGTTTAGTGAGAAATTTCTTAAGTGTAATGGAATTCGAGTGTTGGACTTTATTTTTAATTTTATTTTTAAATTTAATTAAAATTTTGAGAAAAATAGGGATTTCATCAACTCTTGTAGCAACATATGTTTTGGGTATTGATTGGTGAGCTGCGGTGGAAATCAAATCTGATAGGTTGCTGATTGCTTCATCTATTGCATCTTTACTGTTGAGTATAGGATTGAATTCTAAATTATCATTTAGACATTTTTTGTATTTAGGCCACTTTGCCTCTTTATACTGGTATTTAGCAGTGGGAGGTTGCATAATTGTGTTTAATTTGATGCGAAATAAAACTGGGTTGTGGTCCGAACTTAAGATTGGTAGAGATATAAGACGGCTCAGTGAATAAAATGATTTCGTTAATAAGATATCGAGTGTACTTGGCTTGGAACGCCCATTAGAAGGGTAATACGTAGGTTTATCCGGGAAAAAAATTTGGAGTTTTAGGAGTGAAGCTAAATTTAAAAGTAGTTTGCCATTTTTGTCAGTATTATGACAATTCCATAATTTATTTTTTGGTCATGGTCATGGTAAGTCCATCTGTTACCAAGATAAGTCATGGTAATAGATGGATTTCCTTGGTGGTAAATAGAGAGAAATTATGGTTAATGTACAATTATTAATCAAGTGTAAATTAATAGCAACTGCTTCTACAGATTTTAAATGAGGTAATGGACATTGGGATTGTTTAAATGATTTATCGATGATAAGCATGACACCTCCTCCATTTCGATCTCTATCCGATCTATAAATGTTGAAATTAGGGATTTTCACTTTGTCAGCATTTGATAGATGAGTTTCAGTTATTGCCAAGATTTTTGGATTGTTAGAGGAAATAAAGTCCTTTAATTTGATTAATTTATTTTTAATGGATCGAGAGTTCCAAAGTAAACAATTTATAGAATTATGAGCCATAAACAATAAAATAATAATATGTTTTCGTTATTAATTTAATTAGACGCTTTAAAGATATGATAGTAGAACTAAGCTCGTATAATATTACGTGTGCAATAACATCACTGGGTGGGATCATTATTCTAGGTTGGCCGGACTGTACAGAGATAAGAACTTGAGATTGTTTATTAAAATTGTACTATATATACAATATACTATACGTGAAATACTATATGTGAATGGTTATAGGTCACGTAAATTGGATTTTGTTATTGTATGCGAAGTTAGCTGTGTACAATTTTAAAAATCTGAACAAATCTGCAATTAGTATAAATAAATAATGTATAGAAGATATTAATACAATAGCGTAATTGTAAAGATAATACATACAGTCCATTAATCCAATAGAGCAATAATGCCTTCAAATAATATGAAGAATTTTGAAATTCCGTCTTCTGCCGCATTCATTTTCGCTAGTATATGTTTGAATTTTTTCAGAATAGCAGAAATTTTGAAAGTGCTGAATATAGATTTTATTTCCTTTAACATATCCATCATAGACGGTTCCTTTTCTTTATCTTGAGGTACAAAAGTTTCTTCAGGCCATTTAGCTGTAGACTTAGGCAGATCTGGAAATTCTTTTTTTGAATTTATACTTCTGAGACTTGAGAGTTGCACTTTAGGTGTTTGTTTACTCAGTCTCAGGGTTGCATTTTTTTCGTAATGAGAGCATTCGTTGGAGTTAGCTGTGTGTGGGAACTCGCAGTTGGCACATTTTGGTACGTAATTGTCAATATTTTCATTTAAGCAATTGTTGGTATGATGAGTCCCCGAACATTTCATACATTTTGGTTTTTTATGGCAAATGATCGATAAATGGTTAAAAGCTTGGCAATTGAAACATTGAATCACTTCTTTCTTATTGATATATGTTTCCCAGCTTATAATGACGTTGCCCACTGCTCTTATTTTTTTAATCATATTTATTTGAAGTTTGTCGTCCAGAGTAATGATCAAGATAGGTAATTTGACATGAGGGATTTCTTTTTTTTTAATCATTTGTGTTACTTTTATAACTTTAATTCCTTCCAATGTTAAGTCTTTTTTTATGAATTCACAATCAAAATTTGGGGGAGCTCCTTTCATGATAATTTTAGGTATGATTTCAGTTTTTGGTGTGTAGGAATGAAATTCCTGGCCTTTTTCTAATAATTGATCTTGAACTTTTTTAAAGTCATCTGAATTGTATGTTACGAAAATAGTTTTATTTTGCCGATATTTGATGTTTATTCCTCCAACTTTGTTTTCATTTATTGATTTTAAAAGTTGTTCATAATCATCAAATGCGTTATATACAACTATTGGTGGAAAAGGTTTAATTTTTACACTGTTTAATGATTCTTGGTATGATTCTTCATCGTCTTAATGATTCTTCATTCTTAATGATTCTTCATCGTCCGATAATATAGAAAAGCTGTTACTTACAGGTAGGTTATATTGATTCATTTTCCTTTTTTTAGATTTTGCTAATTGGTCCAAATTAGGCTGAATTTGGGCCCCTGAGGGTCCAGCACATTGGTTTATTTTGAAGCTAGAACTAATTGTTTTTATAAACCTTAACTGAAATAATAACTTTAGGCACTAACGCACGCACAATAAAAGCTCTGTACGATCCAAGGGTCGGGCAGATACTGCCTCTAACATTGAGCTTGTTCACTATACTGTGGAGGGCCGTGTTGAAGAGTGTGGCCGATAATGCATCTCCCTGTATTACTCCAATTGAGATCAGAAAGGCATCACTGACAAAACCATTGAATAGAACTTTCGCGTTGCTGTTATTCAGAGAAACTTTTATCAATCTTATTAATTTATTTGGGATGTGGAAATCCCACAACGCACTAATTAACTTTTCTCTAATCACGCTATCAAACGCCCGGCAATAGTCAATAAATACTAGATGGAGGTCAGTTCTGTACTCCCAGCATTTTTCCAAAGTTTGCCTCATTACAAAAACTTGATCAGCGGTAGGTCTTCCTCGCCTAAATCCACACTGGCATTCTCCAAGTAAATTTTCAGTGAAGTCGCCAAGTCTTTTAGCTATTATACTTGAGAAAATTTTATATGCAGCACCCAGAAGAGATATTTCTCTATAATTCTGACACGAAGTAAAGGAAGTATTGTAATCGCGAAAATTTTCGGTTTTCAGATTTCGACGGAAATATCCATTCTGACCATCTCTGAATCCATTTTGACTAGTTTCGTCGTGGCGTCTGTATTTCGCATAACACAAAAACGGTTAGCTGTAAAATGTTGTAATTTTGTATTTAGGATTATTGTAAAATCTAGCCTATTCGCTAAAGTAGAGGATTGGCGGCCCATATCCTCAAGAATTATAACAGTGTATATGGATCTGTGAATAGGAAAGATCGCTCTCATACAAATATATGCCCCAATGGAGGATGCAAACGTTCTCGACAAAGAACAGTTCTATGCTGATCTAGAGAGAGAAGTCATCCGAGGTCAAAATGGTAACAGGGGGATTATCCTGATGGGAGATTTCAACGCAAGGACGGGAAGAGATCATGCAAGCGCTCATGATGTTATGGGCCTACATGGAGGGGAACACATCAAAAATGGAAATGGTCAAAGGCTCATCGACTTCTGTATTGATTACGACCTCCTTATTGGAAACTCTTTCTTCCCACATAAGACGGTGCACAAAATAACATTCTCAGCTGAAGAAAGGAGTGTTAACAGTATTATAGATTACATTGTATACAGTAGGATAATAAGGAAATACTTCACCGATATAAAAGTTATAAGAGATGCTGAAATTGGTTCGGACCATCTTCTATTGACTGGAGACACCCAGATCCTACGACCCAGAAAGAAAAGACCCATAGCATACAAGAGGATTGACATTGCAAAACTGCAGGATCCAGAAAAGAAAAAGGAATATGCAGAACTTCTGGATCTAAAACATAGAAATGTCAATTTGGAAGGGAATATTAACAATACATGGGTAGCATTGAAACATGCAATTCTAGAGACTGCTGAAAGTGTATGCGGAATGAAGGTAGTCTGTACTAAAGGTAAAAGGTCTGAGTGGTGGAGTGATGTGGTGAAAGCTGCGGTGGGTAGGAAGAAGACAGCCTGGAAGGAGTACTGTAAAATTAGGTCTGCCGCCAACTGGGAGCTCTACGTCAGAAGAAGAGGGGAAGCGAAAATGGTTGTTCGAGTGGCAAAGATGAAAAGCTGGGAAAAATTTGGCAGAAGTCTGCAAAATGATTACAGGGAAAATACCAAGATTTTTTGGAAGAGAATAAAATCAATGAAGGGAAAGGCGTGCAAACCCGTGAGAAATGTTAAGGATGAATCAGGGCAAATGATTACTGAAGATGGGGAAATATTGGAGAGATGGCGACGCCATTATTCTGCATTGTTTTCTGGTGTCTCGGAGGAGAGAGTGGAGGACAGGCGGGAAACATAAGAATATGATGACGTGATATGGGAGGAAGATGTCACTTGGGCTATAGTGAAAATGAGGAGTGGCAAAGCAGCAGGCAAAGATGGTATTGCTCCAGAACTTATAAAATTTGGAGGTCTACAATTACATAAAGCTTTGCAGGACCTGTTTCAAAATATTTTCTCTTCCAAATCCATGCCTGAGGAATGGGGATGCAATATCATCATGCCGATCCACAAGAAGGGTAGCTCTAGTGAATGCCAAAACTATAGACCTATATGTCTCTCCCCTGTAGTCTATAAACTTTACTCCTCTATACTGGAAAGAAAACTCCGATCAATCGTTGAAGACAAATTGGAAGAGGAACAAGCAGCTTTTAGACCACACCGACAAACGCAGGATCACATCTTCTCGCTGAAGACGATTATTGAGAAGGCATGGGATAGAGGAAAGAACTTGTACCTAGCGTTCCTGGACATAAAAGCAGCATTCGATTCAGTCCCTAGAGAAGAAATTTGGACAGCTCTAGCCGCTAAAAATGTGCCCGCAGCATTAATAAATGCCATAAAAAGCACTTATCATGACTCCAAAGGCATGGTTAGAATTAATGGAAGAATGTCAGAGGCTTTCGCCATGAGAAGGGGTGTTAGACAAGGGGACAGTCTTAGTCCTCTTCTTTTCATCACTTTTATGGACGAGATATTGAAAATCTGCAAGCGGAGGACAACACGGATGGTCGTTGGAAAGTGGAACATGAGGACAATCCTAGCGCAAGTAATGGTTTTTGCAGATGATATTGTCCTTGTTGCCGATTCCAAGGAAAATCTACAGCAGGCTGTTACGGAGTGGGAGGCTGAGCTAGAAAGGAAGGGTATGATATTGAATGTTGGAAAAAGCAAGGTGATGCACATCGGACGTGAAGAAGAGGAGGTTTTGGTTCACTGCAGGGGAGAAACCTTGGAGACAGCGCAGGAGTATACTTATTTAGGAGTAGTGCTCACCAGAAATGGGAAAATGGACCAAGAGCTCTCAAACAGGATTAAAAAAGCAAATAGCATATACTACCAGCTATGCAACACAGTGGTGGGGAAAAGGGAATTGGAAAATAATGTAAAATTACATATATTCAAGTCCATATACCTACCTACCCTCATCTATGGAAGTGAGAGCTGGGTCCCGTTGGACAAGCACTGGAGTAGGACTACTGCGGCAGAGATGAAATACCTCCGGAAAATGGCAGGCAAAACAAGGAGGGACAGAGTTAGGAATGAGAGAATAAGGAGAGACCTGGGAGTGACTGCACTGAAGGAAACAGTGGAGAGACGACAGCTGGGATGGTTTGGTCATCTGTGCAGAATTGATAAGGACCGGGACCCAAAGAAATTCTTTGAAGCCAGGCCTACCGGACGCCGCCCACGAGGAAGACCAAGATTGCAATGGATAGACCATATCTCAGGGATTGGTGAAAGGAAGGGAAGGCCAATAAATGTAATGAAAGCGCTGGCTGGAGATCGAGAAGCTTGGCAGTCTTGGATCGGGGCACCTCCACGCTGAAAGGCACTAAAGGAGGAAGATAAAGAAGAAGAAGAAGAAGTAAAATCTAGTTGTGAATCTCTCTTTTTGGTCACTGCTTGATTACTGGAAGTGGTACTTTACTTGAAGGTCATAATTGATTTCCATCAAAAATAATATTAAAATACTATAAAAAAACTTTTCAAATTTAGTATTTATAATTTATATATTGATTTAAATCACATACTAGATTTTGGTCTAAATTGGAAAACCGGAAGCGGTACTTTACTTGAAGGTCATATATTAGACTTTCAACAAAAATTATATTAAAATGTAATGTAAATTATCTAAAATTTGGTAAATAGGACTTTTAATCGATATGAATGTATTTACTATATTTTGGTTAAAATTGGTGAGCATAAAAGGGTACTTTACTTGAAGGTCATAATAAGCTTACATCAAAAACAAACGCAATTACAAACGCAATTTGGTTTCCAATCCAATTAAACATTTTTATTACTTGTTTTAAGTGTTAAAATTGAGTGTAAAATACTGGTTTTCATTTGTGAGATCAACAAGTCTGAAGCATGAAAATAAGATATTAGTTAAGTGGGTTTTTCCGCTTAAAATGTCGAAACTGTCGATTTCTAATGCTTTATCCAGTGATATTGACAGTTGTTATTGTTGTCACGGAGAAATGACAATGTCATGAAGAAATATCTTGGAAACTATTTACCTACTGAAGGAAAACGACATGTAATAACGGAATGAGACCTCCAGTAACAAGAGTGTTTTTGTGTGTCAATAGATGGATGTCGGGACGCCGAGTGTCGTTTTTACTGTAATCTTCGGAAACCAAATTCAGTATCACTTTTTGAGCCACGGATTTATAATTTAATAGGTGTACAAGGAAGTCATGTGTTGCCTACATCAGATATTTATAAATTGGGCATAAAGGGGTGGCGCTCCAGTCACTAGGCATACTTTCTTTTTCCCATATTTCTTCTATTAGCTGATACAACTGATTTAAAAGTTCCTCTCTTCCTCTAATTTTTCAAGCGAATCGGTTACTTCTTCTATAGATAGTGGTCCCAAATCATCAAAAACTTCTTCATTGGGATTAATCACTTCAGATTCATGTTCCACATTAGTTTCATTTAACAGATCACAAAAATATTTTCTCCATCTTTCTGTCACATGGATACTCTCTAATACTTTTCCTTCCTTATCCTTACATGTGTTTATTTTGGATAGAAAGCCTCTGTTCATGTATCTTATTGCACCATAGAATTTTCTAGTTTCATTGCTTACGCGTAATTCTTCAATCTATGCAAAGTTTTCTTTTAAAAACTTTTTTTTTCTTATTTCTTATTAGTTATTTTGCTTTATTGTATTCATGCTTATTATTTTTAATGGTGTTTTCTCCTTACTATTTAAAATTAATATAGAAATTTAAAAAAGTAAATAAGAATGAATATCTAGAAAATTTTATAACCAAAATGTTTAATAAAAAAAATAAATACAATGTAAAGTATTTTTACATAATTTTTAATTGAAAACAAAAATTGAAATACTTTATTTTTATATAACATAAAAAAAAAATTATGGCTAGGTAAAACATTGTTATAAAATTACTCTTAATTGAAAACAAAAAAATTAAACTGACTGAAGTACAGAGCAATTGTAAAATGTGCAATGTTATTTTTTAATTCTTGCAAGTGCCCATGTTTACTTTTCAATATGGAAAATGGGCTACTATATAGGAAAGGAACTTTACTCTCGGAGGAACTACAGCTAATTCACCTCTGAAGGAGCTCAGGCCAAATTTTTTTTCCTGGACGTAGTGACTGAAGTAATAACATGGATTGGAAGTTTTTAAAAATGATCTATCCACCAAAATTATGTTGTAAGATTGTTTTTTTTTTCTAGCCAACCTCATCTCCACCCTGTAGTCAAAGGGTGAGTAAATAGGAGCGTTGAAGTAATGTACTTTCCCAGAATAACGCATAGAATCAACCTTCATCATAATGTGCCCTTTCTCTGAGTATAATAAAATGTGGCTGTATAATTATATATGACTAATAATATGACTGTATTATGATACCATGGTTCTTTGGTGCATTGTCGAGTGATGAAGTAAGAAATTTGTTTCTGTTCCAATTGTTGGAATCGACTGGTATGAAAATGATTTTGTTGAAGCTAAACTTTTTAGAAATGTAATCTACAATACTACTAGTTAATTTATTTCTTGGCACCCCTCCATTAGCTTCATACCACACATATAAATATCCACTGTTAAATCCATAAATGAGAAATTATGAACTTATCATTTTTGCTTGTTATATTGTGCACCAGTCAACTGTTTTGAACAGAGCAATACATTCTGGAAGTCCATAGTCACTACTACTAAAGAGGAATAATCTGTCATTTGTTTAAATAAATTATTTTTCTTTCTGGTGGCATCCTTTCAGTTGATCCTTTCAGTCCATATGCTTCTCAAAAATATTACAATAGTATAAATAAATAAAGGCTGAAAATATTTCACCGATGAGTGCCATTTTCTTTTTTATTTCTTCTTTTGGCTTTGACCCACATTGACTCAACTGTTTGAGTATGAACACCAGTAACAGGATCGACGAAATTTTTTTAATGATTCATAGTAAAATGCCTAAAATCCATTCCAACCAGTTTTTCGATTCCATTTTAGGACTTCCACTGATCCGACATTATAATGGAACCTGATCTAATTGACATTCTAATACATTCCGCCAGGGTTCGAGTTGTTCTATCATGTACTTAGAAAGCATTCTTTCGTCTCACGACAGATCCCGCCAAAGACCCATTTCTGTGGATAGGACCGTCTAACGTTATACAGTGGAGCGTCGATTATCCGAACGTCAGTTATCCGAACGTTCGATTATCGGAACGTTTTTTTTTTTTTTGTATTTTTTATGTGTGTAATTTTAATTAATTTGATCATGACATTTTATATCCCACATCATTAATTTTGATAAAGCTTTGATTAGATACACTTTGATTATTTTTTTGGATACACGTAAATATATATTTTTGTTCATTTCATTATGTACATGTGACTAAGTTAAACAATTTATATGTACTTTACGACACTGGATTTTTAACTATGCACATACATACTATAGTTATATAAATAAACAAACATGTTTTTTTTTTACAAAGTTGTTGTTTTAGATCTTCCTTTTCCTTATTATATATAAAAAGATAAATAAATAAAAAATAAATTAATTTAAATATATATATATATATATATATATATATATATATATATATATATATATATATATATATATATATATATATATAGTGCGAGTACGTGAATTTCGATTATCCGAAATTTTGATTATCCGAACCACCACTGACAACATTAGTTCCGATAATCTACGCTCTACTGTACTTGCGACGAGAGAAACACGACTCGTCAATCTCGACTGTTAATCCTTCCCTTCCAATAACTGTGGGTTTTTTTTTTTTGTGTACTCTTGTTTCATACTGTTTGTTTCAGACTCTTGTTACTGGAGGTCTCATTTCGTTTTCCTTCATTACGTAACTAGTTTCCATGAGATTTCTTCATGTCCGGTGACAATATTAAAACTGTCAATATCACTAGATAAAGATTTGGAAATACAGTTTCCATAATTTAAATGGTAAAACCCACTTAACCTATATCTTATTCTCCAGCTGCAGACTTGTTTAAAAATGTTTAATTGGATTGGAAACCAAATTTCGTTTGTGACCTTTATTACAGAAACATATGATTTCTGTATTTAATTTAAATATAATTTTTGATGTAAGCTTATTATGACCTTCAAGTAAAGTACCCTTTTCAGCACACCAATTTTAACCAAAATCTAGTAAATACATTCATTTCGATATAAAAGTCTTATTTATCAAATTTGAGATGTTTTACATTATATTTTAATATAATTTTTGATGAAAGTCTAATATGACCTTCAAGTAAAGTACCACTTCCGGTTTGCCAATTTTAACCGAAATTTATTATGTTATTTATGTTAATATATTAGTCTTCTATATAAAATTTGAAAAGTTTTGCAATATATATTAATATAATTTTTGATGAAAATCAATAATGACCTTCAAGTAAAGTACCACTTCCGGTAATCATGCTAAGACCGGAAAAAGAAGGTTCACAACTAGATTTTATATTAACCCTATATACAAAATTTTAACTTTCTACGGCTAACCGTTTTTGAGTTAGGCGAGTTAAAAGGCAATTATTGTTATTTATAATTTATTCAACAATATAGTTATATTGCCATAGGGCACCCTAATTAGTTCATCCGCCCTACATCTTAGACCTACTGGTCAAGAGATATTTATTGTGTCCACATGCTAGACCACTCACCACCTATGGCCATTTCCCGTGGGTAAACACTTGTTATGAATTGCCACACCCATGACATCCGCTGCCACTTCTTTTCAGAATCTGACACGCCATATCTGTTCCTGCATTTTGTGTGGTCCTCATTTATTTCTGTCCGTCTCCTGTCAATTGTATGACTTTATGGACCTTTCTGCTAAACCCTATGGAAGAGCTTCCACCAAGATATTCATCAAGATATTCATCAATACCAAAGGCTATCCCCTCTCTCCTATCCTACGACTTCATCCCCTCTCCACTCTCATCCCCAAAGCCTTCTCTAAAATTGCTAAATTGGCATTCCATATTCCGCATTCCACATCAGAGTAAGACATGAAATAAGTTACAAGATATTGTACCTTAGTTTGTAAGAAGCATTTTAAATGTTATTGTATTATTTCCTCCGACAATAAAAGTATATCTTAAAGTCTTCACTGTTGTGTGTTCGTTAATTTGCGTGATACGAACGTACTTACAGACGTCACTACAAAACTAGTCAAAATGGATTCAGGAATGGTCAAAATGAATATTCCCGTTGAAATCTGAAAACCGAAAATTTTCGCGACTACAATACTTTCTTTGCTTCGTACAAGGAAGTAAACAAGGAAACAAAACCCTCGAGAACTTAATAATAGATCCCCATACCTTAGAAAACTTCAACAATAACAGAAAATCGAAATGCGCAAGTCTTTAAGGCAGTTTAGGCTTTAGTTTGCTAAGAAGGCTCAAAGCGTTTTTAAGAAACATCGAGAACCAGGAAGCTATGGCCATCTGCCACATTCATCAAGAAATTTAGATTTTATTTACGCTAAAGAGATAACTGCTATTTTTCGATCAAAAAAAGACAAAAATAAAAAAACCATTTGCTCCATTTCAACTCTAAAAATACCGATTTCTTTCTTTCAAACCCCCTGCACATCTCCCATTTTTTCGAGAGTGTGAGAATTTTGAAATGAAATTTGGTAGGTCTTAGTGTGTAGGTCTTAGTCACATGGTGAATGAAGTTTGTTTTGGTAGTAAACGCACTTAACTCTGAAATCTCCAATGGGAAGGAATATTTTCAATGACAAGAAAATCTAATTTTAAAATAATGTTATGTCGGTAATTTTCCCGATCCGACGCGTCCTGAAAGCACAAATCGCTAAAAACCTGAGCCACACTTTTGCAAACTTTACTTATCTCTAGAAATAAGAATTGCATAAAAAAAATATCACGATAAATACTGAAGATTAAAATTTACTTGAAAATGAGGCCCTGTTAAACATTCTAAGCATTAACCGAGATGATGAGGTTGATACTCCTCAAAATATGATGACGGATTTTCATGGGAAATTGAATTGTCAAACGGTTTTGAGATTTTCGTGTGTAAGATTTAAGATACGTGTGTAAGATTTTCCGCACAAACCGTCAAAAACCGTATAAAAATCACATTTTTTCAGATGTATCTTCATTTATCTTCAGAAAGAAGTATCAGAGGTCTCCAAAACTTTCATAATCGAGCTCTATAGGTTATGAAACGGATAGAAAACGCAATCCCGCTCCTCACCGCCGATCTTAGACCCAGTGCAATATTCAGTTTTATTCGGGGAAAATACGACTGAAAATTACATATGTTCCTTGAGACAATTTACAAATTGAAAACGTATCGAACTGTGCACATCTGGGTGCACCAATTCCTTGTATCTTTCACAAAACTCCAAAACACGCCCTGTCTAAAGCCATAATAGCTGCCAACTCTACTTTAAATATTCATCGTAGAGCTAAAATAAGAAACTGGGGTCAACATGTAAAACTTAAATGATAAATTGTATCCTCAAGAGGAGTGCACGATGTGTCCGTCGCGGATTTTGATTAAATGTTTTTGGGTGATTCACCATTGAAAAAAAGTTGACCCATATCCTTCTGTTGTCCAATAGAGCTGAGGAACAAAATAAAAAATGCTATATATTATATTTTGCGTTTAAAGAATGATATCGACAAGTTTCAACTGAATATTTGTTTTTTAGAGTATATCAAAGAAATATTGTATTATTAAAAAAAAAGGTTGATTTTTGGTAAAATAAACTTTAAAAAGTGTTTAAATTATTAAGTAAACTATCCTCATAGATTTTTTCAGACAAAAGATGACTGCTGATTTTGATTCAACACATCAAAAAATAGTCGAAAACAAAATAAACAATTTTTTTGGCCTCGGCAAAATGTTTAGGCCAAAAATTTTTATTTATACATTCACTCGAAAATTTGAATATAGAGGTTTTTCAAAGTGCTAAAACCAACTCTGAAGCTACTTTTGAGTAAAATATTTCTGTTAATATTCTTCATTTCCTAAAGAATATCGTTATCATTACATATAAGTCTATACACCCTTCAGGTCGCTCTAAATTCAATTATTTCGTTTTAAAAAATTGGATCACTAAAATTTAATATTTCGGGATCACGAACAAGATTTGTGATTAAGAAATAGAAAATATTACACTTATATAACACTTGTAAACATATCGTAAACCAAAAAATAATAATAATAAATAAAATATCAGTGACACCAAATTATTTTTAATGAAATAATTAAATTTTGGAGCGTTCTGGCAGATCCATAGAGCTATATGTAATATAGATCAGTATTATATAAGGGCAAGCATATATTTTTGTATTACGATAATGTTTATGGCGGTGGTGTAAAACTATAATATTTACTATTTCTTAATTGCAAATAATGTATTTATATTATGATATGTACATGGTTAAGAACCCAGCCATACTTGGATGCCATAGTACTTCTTTTTCTTCTTTCTCTTTCCTCTACTGCCTCATATTAGCGTGGAGGTGCATCCAGCCACTTTCTCTAGCCATCTCTATTCCTTGCTAGATTTTTCATCTGAGCAATTGTTTTTCCCCGTTTCCTTCCTATTTTTTCTATATACTGATTATAGGACATCCTGAGCCGCCCTCCTGGACGCTTTCCTGTCCCTCTAGCTTCCATGGCCTTAATTGGGTCTCTCTCCTCTTTCATTCTGCAGACATGCCCAAACCACGTCAGCTGTCTTCTCTCGATTATTTCAAGTAGTGGGGTCACTTTGAGGTCTTTTCTTACTTTTTCCCGAGGATACGGGGCCTCTCTTGCTGGGCCAATCACCCATAAGAGAGTAATTTGATTCAGAGCGAAACGTGTCATAGTACATTAAATGTTATTTGAATATTTAAGGCTCTATTGAAAGTGTTATATGTAATATAAAAACATTATTTGTGATCCAGAGATATTAAATTTTAGTAATCCATTTTTTTAAAACAAAGTAATTCAATTTTAGAGCGACTTGAAGTTATATGAAATGATAAAGGTATTCTTTACGGAGTGGAGTATATTAACAGATGTTTTTTCGCACTTTGAAAAGTCCTCAGCTTTTTCTATGTTTTATATTGGCACTTTTTGAAATGCTTTTGTTTCAGCTTATGGAAATAGCAAGGTATCATGATTATGTTAGTTCCTACTGTTTGGATCTCCTGTAAGGCTCCCCGCTCAGCAAGCATGATGTTGCAGCCGACGCACAGTAGAACCTGGTATAGTTTTTATGAACATAAAGCTTATATTTTAAAAAAATACTTTTTTTTTCAATGTTGCGCAAGTGTTTCGCACTTTTCTCTTTAGTTATATAAAACATTATGTTCAGTGACGCACTGTGGGACCTTGATAATTATTTTAATATGCAAATTATGCCTTGATAATTATGCAGTTATTTTTAGAGTCTTTTTTTTCTTTCGGAAAATAACCTTACTATGCGCTATATGATCGCGAATTATAATGATTTTTTTTACATCAATATTTTAGACCGCCTTCCGACCATGCCTAACTATCAACTGATTCACTACTCACGTCCTTAAACCCCAGTACTCGAAACTAGAATTTTTCAATAAGATCCAATTATCCAGCCGCTGCATCATTGAGTCCTCGGGATAACATAGCACTGGGAGGTGTCCTATTAGAAGTTGTAAAAAGTTCTTTTAAGAAGAAGATCATTTAGTTTGTTAATATTTAGAACTAATATGAGACATAGTTAACTTCAAGGGATACTGTTCAAATGCTAATACCTTCAGTTGTGTGAATCTATTCCGTAATAAGATCTCAACGTTTACTTTACTTTTATCTTATGATAAGAAAACATAAATCAGTTGACATCCGTATACTGTATTTTGAATTGCTTATTTTTGAATTTTTATGTGTTTTTAGAACTGAAGATGAATGTATAACATTCGAAGCTAGTTTTCAATAAAAACAAAATTATAGAAGTGGTAAATAATTTATCAATTCCTAATTACAATAGAAATCATAACAAAATGATAAATTAAATTTTTTTTTTTCGAGTAATTATGGATAATCCGCAGTTTCTTATGGATAGGCTTTCGTTTGATTGGTTTGATAGTGATGGTGAAAAGACTGAAGGTAGGAAAACTGGACCTTCAAAAATGGAAGTGGCTGGTTAATTATTTAATTAACCATTATCATGGTTAATATTTGCTCATGCTCATTTAAATATAATTTTTTTTTTTAAATAACAATAATTCGAAAATAAAGTTTTGAGCGTGATCTGACTGTATCAGGTTCCACTGTGCGTCGCGACGAAAAAGTATTGTCGAGAAAGGGTAATTAATTAATTTCATTGATTCATCTACAACGATCGATTTCTCAGTGGATATTTTGGGAAGGAAATTTCTGTTTTTTTCCTCCCGTGGATCCGTCAAGACTAACACCACTTGATTCACCCCTGACACCTATTACTCATTTTAGGGTCGAATGGCCCCAGGGAGCGTCGGCCAATCCACGATCACTACCATGACAAAATCTTCCAGTTTTCCGTCCAAAGAGTGCCTAGTAAAATATCTAGTGTAAAGTATCTAAAAATTCAAGCGAAGTAAAATATTTAAAGTAAAAATATTCAAGAGAAGTAACAAAAAAAAAAAAAAAAAAAAAAAAAAAAAAAAAATATATATATATATATATATATATATATATATATATATATATATATATATATATATATATATTACATTATAATATTATATTATACTATAATATTATATTATACTATTATATTATAATATAATAGTATATTATATTATAATATATATTATATTATATATATATATATATATATATATATATATATATATATATATATATATATATATATATATATATTATAATAAAAGCAATACAACTGTTTTAATCACACAGTTAAACAGTGCACTACCTAAAACCCACTCTTCCAAGGACTGAGCCTATCATCCAAATCAAACCATGAAATTAGATCCAAAAGGTAGAAATGGGTACAATTGGCACCAGTGCGTAATAATGCCTTTGGCAACTAGGGTTTATCGACAATTTTTGCAAATGCTCTAAATACCTACAATTATTCACATCCGTGAGAATAAGATGGTTCAAACTCAACAACTGGTTTGGTGCGTTGCGATTTTCTTGGTGGGATTAATCAGTCAGACTTGAGCCACTCTAGAGGTAGAAACGTTTCGAGCTATTTCAGAGGCGGTGTAAAGTGAGTCAGATATTTCCATTATTGTTTTTAATAATTATTATTAACAAAACATTTAGATTTAAATATTCATTAATAAATGATACAATTTTTTAATAATTAGACGGTATTGCTGCCATAAAAATAAAAAAGTAAAACATATCAAAATATAACATCACAACATGTCGTGAAAGGGGCAAAATATATATACTATTTATATTGTTGAATTGAACTATTAATTTAATCTTTTGTCAGTGATTTATATAATTTTGAAATTGAGACAATCTTTGATAGCACTTTGATAATAGTGGGAAAAATACTTAAAAAGGAATGAAAGGTGTCCATAAATTGATTTATTAGAAACAGTGTTGAAAAGAGAAAATGGCATGTGATCCCATTATCACAAACCTATCAAAAATCATTTAAGTAACATGTACCAGAAATGTTAACATCAGAAAATTTTAGTTCTTGCGTCTTTCTACCATGGAATCAAATATAGAAAAATCAAACTATCAGAGTCCACAAATAAACTATCATTTCGCCTATTTAACTTAGATTTTAACTTTTTTTTCATTTATAATATTTTTTATTCTGTTTGAGGTTACAATATTGAAGATTTATATATATATATATATATATATATATATATATATATATATATATATATATATATATATATATGAATATATTGCTTATTTACAAGTATAAATACAGTCGAACCTCTGAAGTTCCTTGGAAAAATTCGATATATGGAAATTTCGATATATAGAGAGATTGCAATTATTCACCATTTTTAGACTAAAACAATTACAGCTATTGTTTAAGGTTAAAGAAGTATCAAAGGCAATTTTTTAGGATTAAAGAAAAAAAAAATTGTACAATATACATCTGTGATTACAGATATGTATTTATAATTTTATAAGGGCATGTATTAAATATGTGCAAAGTTGCATATTAATTAATTTATTTTTGTTTTCGCGCAAAATAGCTTTTAATATCTATTTGAGTATAATTCATCATCGAAGTTATCTTAAGGAGCAATGTTCATAACAAGAAAGGCAAAGTTAAACTGAATTTTATAATGCAAATTTCACTCTATATTAGCAAAGAGATTCAGAGAATTTAGGTACCCCTGTACTTCTTCTGAAACAAGATCTTCCCCAAATTTCCATTGCTTTGCAAACCAGTGGAATATTTTTTTTTTCTTATTTAATATCACCCATTCTTATGTACGTTAACTAAGGGCTCTTTTTAATGACAATCAAATTTTATATTTTCTTAAATGGGAATTTTTCGTTCGATAGATAGAAATTTTATTCGAGATACAGAATATTTTTTTCTTATAAAATAAAATTGAAGTTGAAATTGAATGAAATTGAAATAAATTGAAGTTCGATATACAGATGTTCGGCTGTATATTTTAAGTATATTATTTAGCTTTTAATATTTAAAAAGGTTTTTTCCTTTATTATCAAATTTACCAATGTTGGAGTAGACTATAAACCAGCGAATGAGATTACAAGAACAAGATTGACAAGGATGACTGGACAATTCTCTTCCTCATGAATTACCCAATGGCACTTCTTTGGTCCTGAAATTAATGATTCTGTTTACTCAGAGAGACAGAGGCCGCAATGGCCGAGGGTCTTAGAGTGTCCGTTTCGAACCTGTGTGGGCTTGATTCCAATGTGGACCAGTTAATTTTTACTTCGCGGCATTTCCGAGAAATGAATATTGTCACTCCTACTCTGGTTTATGAGGGGACTAACCTGTAGGTAGCCGTCAGGGGTTGGTAGAAAGGACCAACCCACTTGTAGGACTAGTTCACCCCACCAATACCTGTACCTTTACTAAGGAGATCCCTCATACAGCTTTTATGCAATGTTCTACGAAAACTGACTGGCATATTTGATGTATATTTTGAATAAGCGTATTTGTATGACCCTGAAAATTGGTGTGTGACCTTTTTAATAAGCATGTATGTCATTAAATACTTTCTTATAATGACTTTCAAATAATATTATTTCATTTAACAACCAGGTTTTTTGACGTAGAAATAATTTGGTGTACAGTAAAAAATTCTTATGGGTATCCTTATTTTAAAGACATGGAAAATGAAGTCTAAAAATGACATTATTTAAATAGTACAATTATTTCGTTAGTAAAATGGACTTTCAATTATTTTGATCACATTAAATGTTTAAATTTCTGAACAGTGTTCAAGACCAATTTATTGAAATCGTTGGAAGCAAATTAGGTATTATTTTGATCCATTACATCTTTGTAGCTCTGGGAATTGTAACTACAGAGAAAATGTAGCGGACTTTGATATTTGACAAATTATAGATGATTACGTACTTTGGTTTTATGATGTATGGGTTCTTTAGATTCACAACAATAATTAACGGTGGAAATTTCTTCCACGGCCGGATGCTTGAAGGACAAATAGGGAAAAAAGACCAATCTGTACCTTGCGTGACTTAAAGTAATTTTAATAAAGATATAAATACACTATAAGTACTGATAATTATAATATCTTATAGTTCATGACCGTTTAGTCTACATGAATTCCTCAACAGAAATAATTATATAACAACTTTATATACTACCAGAAATGAATAGGAATATGGTCTGAAACTATTTATTAATGTTAACATTTTTAACCTTCTTTATTTCTGTAAATATTTGAAAAAAAGTTGATAAAAAAAATTGATAACATTATTTATTCTAAAAAATAAACTGCTTTTACAATAAATTTTATTCTTTATAAAAATGTAATTCTTTTTTAAATAATTGGTGAAGTGCCTAATCTTCATACATGTGAAGTGCATCTTCATTTTACACATTTTACGATATTATCTCTAGTTTCCAAAGGAATTTCCTGCCACAGCCTAGCTAAAACGCTCTGCAGTTTTTCTAGGTCAAATAGGTCTGCGATTTCAGGCAGATAACCTTCTTTGAAGGGTTACTCCACATGTACTCGATTGGGTTCAGATCTGAAGAACATAGAGAGAGAGGGAAATGCCTTATTTCCAAATTGACTAGATTGTCAAAAACGATTTTTCCTCGATGTGGTCGGGCATTATAATCCAGAAATATAAAATCTTGGCCAAGCAAGTCTCTGGTAGATGGTGAGTATTACTAATACTCTCCTCATAGTATCACTAAGATGTCAGTGCCTCATCGGAAAACTGAAGGGTCGTACGACAACCCACGCATCCCATATCATGACGCCGCCTCCCCCAAAAGTATATGTATTGTCACCGTAACAATATGCTGAGGTCTAATGCGATGACCACATTCTCTGTAAACTTTGACATCCAGGATCTTTTTTAATGCAAAATCTGGATTCATCGGGACGAAAGCCTCTTGTTGCACTATAACAATCTTCTGAGAGAAGCGTATAATAATGAACGCTCAATGACAGGTTGAAGCTCTTTACCGAGCAGCCTATTAGTCTAAAATGGATTTCCTTTTGCCAATATGAAACTATCCTACCTACGAGTAGTAACCCTTTGGGAGTCAATTCCTGGCCTTCTAACGACAGGAAACTTCCCTTTGACGTGAAACTATACTTCGTAAAACGCCCATTATTCCAGCTATATTGATATATATCCATTAATCCAGCAGGTTTGATATTAACCAGGGTAGATAAAAATAACAATTTATTTTCCAATGAAATAATGAGATAATGTCGTTATTTAATCAGAAATCTCTTAGAAAATTTAGAATTACTTTTTCGAAAATTTTGTCCAAATGTGGATGCAGGCATACAGGTCGGTAATGATCTGGTTTTAAAAAACTAAAATGTTTGGTTTTAGTAAAGGTATGAAGATTGGTTGATTCCATCCATCTGGATAATATCTGAAACAAAGACAGGAGTTGTAAATATTTATCAGGTGAATGATCTCTTTCTTAGATAATTGTTTTAACAAGATTTTTTTTAATCTTATCATTTCCCTGTGGCCCTAGTACCCTTTGATTTGAATAAAATCGTTTCTAATTTTTTTTTTTAGATTTAACCATAAATTTAAACATACAGTTCTCCTAGCGAAGTAATTCCTTATTTAACATGTTGTATATTGTTTGGCTCCTGAAGCTCTTTGTGTAGAAAATCTGCGAGTAGGTCCGCCTGTTTATCGGTATGTATGATATAGGTATGAATTTATAAATCAGAATACGAATTTGTGTAATAAATGCGTTTACGGCATGCTTGATATCAGAATTTTTATTACGAAACCAGTTGTTTTTTCTACTTGTTACGTAGCGCAGTGAGTTGTAGAATGTGGTCGGGAGAGTAGAGGGAGGTGTGCGATTGCAGGAAAGGAGGAATTGATGCATATTTCAATATAGCGGAGTTTGCAGCGTTTACTATGTATTTGGAAATCAATTACAATGTTCTGCAAAGACATTTATTTTCCCTCCCTTGAGAAATTTTTTCTGATTTTTATATTTTCATGTTTCATCAGCTGAGTTCGAATCTGAATTCCAAAAACTTCTATCAGGCACCATTTTTGAGAAAATGGAGGTTGTCTTTGAAAGAACTGAAATAGCATGTTTTTTTTTCTTATTTGATAATTATAATTTTTTCTTTTGAATAATAATAATATATAATATATTTAATCCTTTTGTTTGTAATTTTGTTTTTTCAGCCAAGAGAGGGTTGACAATGTTTTTATTATCAATTGTGTCAACGCGTTCTCGCCATTTTCTCACTAGGTAGTGATCTCTTTTTTTTCTGCAAAATTTGAAGCAGCAAAATTTAGTGTAACCATTTTGGAGTTCTGTAACCATTGCGACAACTTTAGGGGTCTGCACAAACGCTCTGTTTAAACTCGTTTTTATTTGATTTCCTCAAGCACAATTTTCAAATTTTCCTTCATATGGACAGAAAAGGCAACAGGAATGGATGGATGTTGGTTGCTGCTATGAAGGAGCACTGCTTTCAGACTGAATTTGGAGTTTTCTATGAATGGTCTCCATTTATTTGAATTGATCGGAAGACCCAGTTGTGAGAGTAAATTGAACGGAGTTTCACAAAATGAAAGGTTGCCTTCCATTGAAAAAAATTGGAGTGCCTCTGATTCCAACTTTCGAAAGAGAGACATTTTCACACCTGGATCCAAAAGATTCCATTATAGTAGTCTGGAACCAAGTAATTGGACTTTACTTTTTGGGAGGTCTCAATCGTGGACAAGGTTATTTAACCTGGCCTGGTTGATGAGTTTTGGATGGGTATCATTTTCACTGGAATCACTTGAAGACTGTATTTCTTCGCTGGTTCCTATATTTCTTCGCTGGTTCCTGGTTTCTGTATTTCTTTGCAGGTTCCTGGTTCAGGTGAGAAATTTTCAAAATCAGCCTCTTCCTTATCACAGAGAGAATAAGTCTGGGGTTTAGGTTGGATGACTCATGCCTGGTTGGAACTGGTCTCATGCCAGATGGAAGGTTAGGATATACTATCTTCTTACTTTTGGCTGAAGAAAAACCTTTAATGACAGTCATGCTGAAATAACAATAATTTGTGGAATATTTTGCACGATTTTCAGACTCTCATCAAATCATTGGGACAGCAAAAGGCTGTTCTTTTCCTTGATTCATCTGCTCCTTTCAGCCAACACCGAGAGCGCGACTACATAAAGAGCAACATATGTTAGGAGCTCACGGATTATCCTGATCACTTACTTGGCATTCAAAGTGCAACTCGTGAGCCTTCTTTATTAAGGGAGTTAAGATTACTTTCGATTACAATTAAAAGTGACCACCAAAAATATAACAGGAAAAGTCTGGATCGTTTTTACACTGTCGCGGTAAATTAGATTTGAAACAGAACACTGGTTTGTAGCGAGATAGAAATAAGACTGAAGACCCAAGAGTTGGTGGTGGGTAACCGTTCTGACAAGTGGCGGAATAATAGAAAGAGGGTGGGGGAAGAGCTAATTTTAAGAGGCGCTCCTGAGGCTGGTAGAGAGCCTTCCAGGAGAGAAGCAATAGTCACTTCATGTATCCTCTCTTCTACAAATCTGCCTGCTAACTCTACTTCTGGCTAACGGGACGACACCGCCATTGAACCTAAGAGGCAGGTATAAACTGGGTACCTGCATAATACTTCAGACTGAAGGCCAAACAAATTCTTGAAGCCTAACACTTGAGCCCTCTCATTTTTTTCATGTTGTAATGCATTGTAATAGCTTCACAATCAAATAGATTTTTTCATTGTTCCTTCAGTTGAAGACCAACGATAAAAAAAAAAAGCCCGAAATGTCGAAAAACACATCAATTTTTGACCCAAAACACAAATTTGACATAAAATGATGTCTGATAGAGATTTTCTATCTTCGGATTCGTGTAGCATACTTCAAAAAAAAACAAAAAAACAGTTGAAGTTGAAAAACTGTTCAGCATCAAAACCCTTTGATGCTGAACAGTGTTATGCAAGGGTCAATTCCATCCTTCGTTGTCAGCATTGGAACACAGTTAAGCTGGGTCTAGACTATGTTTCGGTGCAATGTACCTTATGGTAAGTGTAATTCGTCAGCATCGGCTACTCAATTTTGCCCATTACTTCATAACGAATAGGACAATGGTCCAAAAAAATAAAATCGGTAGCTTCGTATCTGGTGATATCTGAGTGAGAAGTAGATCAATAATTGAAGATATGGAAGGATTAGCTTAATACCAGAAAGTGTGAGCTGAAGGGTGTATCATAGTATAGGGCATTCCGATAATGAATTGGCCCGCCTTATGATTTTTGGTATTGTGCCATTGGGAATGACGGACATTTAAATCTTTGATGAATTAAGGTAAATAAATCCTTGACTCACCAGCATAGTGACATGGTGGATGGTTTTGCCATTGACTGAAATAATTGAAGATATTTTTTACCATACTCTACCCTGATGAATAGCTATTAATACATCTTCATCTTTAGGACCTATACCGG
This sequence comes from Rhaphigaster nebulosa, assembly GCA_948150685.1. Lineage (NCBI taxonomy): Eukaryota > Metazoa > Arthropoda > Insecta > Hemiptera > Pentatomidae > Rhaphigaster > Rhaphigaster nebulosa. The sequence continues at coordinate 197,636,065 of OX411306.1, forward strand.
TGATTGTCGCGCACTCTCGAAATGTACATCTTGAGTTAATTTGGTATCTGTAAAAATAGCGGCGGATGGACGAATTAACGACAATTTCCTCTTGGAATAATTTTTCAGTTTTTTGCATTTTTCGTACATCTAAGGTCCAATTAACTAACTTGAGCGCCTTCCCGATTTCAGAATATGACATGGGCTTAGAGAATCATAAATTTACGGAGTGGCTTAGTACCATCACGAGGGGCATAATCTTGAAATTGACTGCTACAGAGAATAAGAATAGTTCTGACTTCTTTGTAGACATTAGAATTGTTAGCGAATATTTTTACGTTGTCTCTAGATTTTCGTACAGAGTATTCTATTATATTATTTATTGCCATCAACCTTCAAATTTTTGTAATGTCATTAAACATTATAGGGGGTGGTATTTTAGGGAGTGAAACAAACTTTTTTCATTCTACGTTTGTTTGGAGGGCTGCAAAAGAGTTGGATAAAGTGACTTTTTCTGATGATGGGTCTATTGGTTTTGAGGTTTTCTTACTCATAGCCGTCGATATCCAACCCTTTTTCCTATTGGCAGATTTTTTCTCAATGCCCATGTTTTAAACCATATGTATTGTGGGATGGTGAAGAGAGGTGGTTATATTTGCAAAGTGAGGCCTTTGGAAGCTTATCCAGCCTCAGATCGGAATACTGATCCAATAGATGGGCTCACGCTCGTCATGGTTCACCTTAATCAGGCCATTTTTTTTTCTCATCTTCCAGAAACCTAACCGTATTAAATTTATTTACGATCAATAATGTATAAATGTGACATATTCTTCCTTATATTATCTGGGGACATTTTAAGGTTTGGGTTATTAGTCCGCTGCTTGCGGAGGGTCCTCTAGGGGGTTGCGCCGTCATTCAATCACTGAGCGAGGAAGGATCGTCATGCTGGTGATCCTAACCACGCCAAAAATTGCCTCCAAAATATTAATTTAATAGCAGTTAACTTTTCGAGAAGAGCAAAATAGGAATCGCTCAATAGCTATTTAAACTATATTGAAACTAGCTGTTGTAAATACATAGTTGAATTGACAAAATATTTCATAATTGTAAAAACACAGTTATAGTCGCACTGATTACTTGAGACATGAGAAGAAGTATAGAATTTATCAATGGTGCCATGTATTTTCTTGGTTCCCATTTGACAACTTTTGACACAAACTGAGCCATAAGCCCAGAAAGCCATAAAAAATATTTAGTTAATCCAACACAATTAGGTTACAAATTAATGAAATCGTCAGTATTTTTGTTACTAAAAATTGGTTTCTAGAGAAGAAAATGTCTTGGAGCGATTGGTTAATCTACACTACAATAGCAGCATTCTCTTTGTTGGCGTTGGCTTACTACAAAATCAAGAAGATGTATAGACACTTCGAGGACAGGAATATACCATATGTCAAACCCAAGTTTCTTTTGGGAAGTGATCCTGACGGTGTTTTGTTTAGGAAACATATTGGTGAGTCCGTATTTATTACAATATTTAACTAATTATTACTACATTTTAACTAATCAAACGTACATTTAACTAGTTAATTAGAATAAAATTAATAATCACGAGTATTGATACTAGTAGGTATATTTTTAAATTAGTATCATTTTATTATAATTTTTTATCTGTTGCTATTTTGTAATTAGAAATTTTCCCTTAGATCCCATAATCTCAATATAATGTAATGGCATAATTAAAACTAGTTATTATTAAACGAAATAAAAAAAAAAAAAACTACTTTAAAATAAATCTAGAATAAAAAAAAAAAGTGGTGCGGTGCGCGCATCACACAACTTTCCTTTACCGTCCTATAATAATTATCTTTTTAATATTATTTTAAAAAGTTCACATAAACAATGCTTGAAATAAACTCAGCAGCATTCACTTCTTCACATCTTCTCCCACGTCATCAATAAAGCAGTTTTTTAAACAATTTTAGTACAACAATTCTGTACACTACCTATATATTTTAACTTCGTCAAGTTTCAAATATATTTTAAAAGTTTCTGTTTAGTTTTCATGAAAAATTTTTCTTTCCATTAAATAATATGAAAGTAGAAATTATTAAGTTAATTTCCGCTTTTGTATTCTTAAATTATTCTATTATAGAGTATATTGGGTGGGAGAAGGTTCGGTCGCATCCGTCTCCTTTCAGATGCGCTCGGTTATTCATTTAGGGTCTTGTGCTCCTCATAAAATACGCTTTATCTTTGCTAATACTGGTCCGATTTTGATGATTCTTTTATTTTTTTTTAGATAATTTAATTACCTTTCATACAATTACTACACACTTTATCATAAAATGCAAACTTTTTAAGCTATGCGCAAATAAAATATTCTTTTCATCATAACTTTTTCCCTGCAATTCCTCGGTGATTTACTACATAAATTAAAAGTTAAAGATCTTTATGTAGAATATTTTAGGCAAGTTTCATCAAAATCGTTAGAGCCGTTTTCGAGAAAATTGTAAAAAAGTGTAAAATCGATTATATAAAGTGGCACTTCCGGTTAGTCGATTTTGACGAAAATGTTGCTGTAACATCACATGCATGTGCCAACCTTAAATACGCAATTTGTAAAACGTGTATTTCCGTCGAAAAAACGAATTCGAAAATTTTCATGATCGCAATACTTCTCATTACTATATACTTCGTATATAGGCAAGGGAAAGTAAAAATCTATATATGTATATTTTTCAGTTTAATTAAAAGGAAGATTTTAGTATTATCATCTAATTGGACACTTGTAACTAGAAGTACCCTTATTTCCAATAAATAATCCGTACTTGTTTTTAGATTAGGTACATTTACATTTCTAAATTAATTTATAATTATTACCGACATTTTGGGTATTGTTTCCCATCTCTAAGGAAGCCTGCTTGTATATATTAACTATTAATTAATTTGTTATGTTACAATTATGATATAAACCTTTATTAGTTTTTTTAAAGATAAAATTAATTTGTTTATAATATTTTTTATAAAATAATTATAATAATTTCTAACAAAATGGAATAGAGTGATGTGGGGATAAGTATGTATGTCTCATCAAATCTACACCCTCAACTGGTAAGAGCTGTCCTTTACGGACCATGAAGCTAAAACACCACAGTTGTAAAAATATTTATTCCAACCTATTGATAAAGTGGTGTCTTTCACTTAAAGACAGTACAGGTTTTGCGCTGTTTACCTAGCAGTAGGACTTATTTATTTATTTTTTTGCCGTTAATGAAACTACAGAAGCTGCTCTTCAAAATACCTTGTGATTTACATTTGTTCTTGACAGTATCTATTTTTTAAGCGGTTGTCCGCAGTCATCCAATAAAACGTGATAGTTGGGGCAAGTCTACACTTGTTGTGTGACAAATTTGCGTGATGCACAGTTAACCTTACAATCATGTTTTGTCGTGGCAACTACGGAGCGTCAAATTAAAACAATGATTTCAATTTATTGTTTTCAGTAAATTTATTTAATTATATTTCATATCCCACTTTCATAACTCAATGAAGGTTGTAAAGTGTGAATCTCAGCTAAGCTTACACTTTTTGCGATGATTACATCACAATCTTCCAGAAACCGAACTATTTTGCACTTACCCCAAAGCCGCTCTCTTTTGAATAATGAGTCTTCCAGACACGCCATACGATCTTTCCTCTTAAGGCAGGGGCAAATGGGTACTAACTACTATTCAATTAAATTATCAATCTCATCAAAATGGACGTGTTTAAAACACAGGCGTGAATGTAATCATTAAACATAATCTTCTAAGGATCATTTAAAAAAAAAAGAAGAAAAATCTAGCTTCAAAAATAAAATTTTTACAATCCTGTAAAGTTGAACGTGTAATATTTAATGCACACTTACCCCATACGACCCTACTAAATTGTAATATTATTTAGAATAAATAATTATATAATTATAACATTAACATTTATTTAACATTTACAGGAGATAGTTGGAATAAAATATATAATCAATTGGAAGGCAAACCAATGGGTGGATTTTTCCAGACAGTTCTTCCGTTCCTTATGATCCGCGATCCGGAGTACATACACCAGGTACTAATATCCTCATTTGACCACTTCTTCGACAGGAACTTCCTCATCGACGAGGAGACCAATCCACTAGATGCTCACCTATTCTTTTTGAGGGGGAACAGGTGGCGGTTCCTCAGAAATAAATTGAGTCCCATCTTCAGTTCTGGAAAGCTTCGGTGGATGTTTGACGAAATGGACAAGTGCGGAGATGTGTTTATTGAATGCATGGACAAACTAGCAGATGGAAACGATAGAGACATAATAGACGAGCTAGCAAGTTTTGCTACAGATGTTATAGGTAAGTTATTTATATATTTTTTTAAGTTCTTTATATATTCACACCTAGTAAGGCAGGCATGAAGAAGAGCAGTACCTCGAGCAGGAATAGTATTAATAGAGAAAGAATTATATTATTTAGGGGAATATTTTCTAAAATATAACCGCGAATCCCACAATTAGCAATAAATAAATAACTAATGAACGTTTTGCCAATTATGGCATCATCAGGTCTGAAAATCTAGGTCACTTAAATGTAGACCAGAGATAGTACATCTCACTTCTACAGTCTAAAAAATGTTAACCTAAAAGTAATTTACTATCTATTTTTGTTTAGTATTTTTTATATCCACTGGTTATTTATTTATTGATGTTTGAGAGACTCTAGTCTTTGTTATGAAGTCTCCCAAGAATGGTCTAGTAATAATCGTTATCTCATTCTGGTGTTTTCTGTCACATTAATTAGTTAGGAAAGAATATAAAAAGAAACATTACTTGCAGCTTCTTCTCATCCCTCTTCTAGCGTAGTCCTAAATGAAACTTGTAAATATTTTGAATCATTTTATTAGTCAGTCATCGAGGTTAGGATGGCAGGATATACCAGATGGTCTCAAAGATAGCCAGGATATACCTCAAACAATGCGTCGTGACTAACGCTCAGCGAAGCTCCTTAGCCATATTCTTATTATATCTAATCTCCTTAGCCATATCTCTTAGCCATATGCTCCTTAGCAAATATCCTTATATTTGCCCCCAGAAGCCAAAAACGGATGGTATTAGCCACCTGATTTTGTGGAGGATGGAAATTCAGCCAAGGGATATTAGCCCTCAGATTTGAATAAAGGAGCATGAAGGAAGATCTAGGGAGAAATGAAATGAGAAACCACGAGTAAAACTATAATAGTTGACAGATGAACTGATCTGCTAATAGGTGCATCTCGTGAGAGACTGAGAGGAGAACTTGATTCAAACGTTACAACTCTGGGGTATATGCACCGTTATGCCAAACATAGACGTCCAGAGTTGTTTTAATTAATTATAATTTTTGGCTTAGATCAATACATATCTGTAGTATAGCTTTACTAAATGAAAAATTAATATTTATAAATATATATATAAATTTATAAACAAGAAAATATGTAATACAAGATAATGATGTTATTAAATAAATGATCATCATGTGGTTATGCTCCTACTCTAGTAGTGAGCGTGGAACCAATTAAAGGAATGGTTGCAGTCCGGTGCAAATCTATTTAAATTTTGTGAAATCATTTGAATTATGTCCCTATTGTCCTACGGAAGATTGAAAATTCATGTGTCTTAAGCCTGTCAGCGTTGGTAAGGACTAAAACCTAACCTAAAAGTGATGTATTATTTCTTTTTACGTTGATTAGTTACTTCATATTCTTAAATAAAAGTCTGAAGCGAGTAATCCTATTAGTACCGCATTTTATCTCAATTTTATCCATGAATAAATTCTCAATGCAGACAAATAAATACTCTTAACATCATATATCACCTCACATCATCAAGTTGATCCGAATTTGGCAAAATATGGACGGGGTAGTAATTAACTTTAAACTGTTGGACTAGTGAATGTGGTTTTGAAATATTCAATCTAAAAATGTATATTTCATTGACAATTTTATATTTTTCTCTATTTTTCTCTTGATTGTACTTTGTTTCAGAATCTTGTGTTTTTGGGCTTGAAGGTGATAGCATGAAAAATCCAAACTCCAAAATGAGGCAAATGGGTCGGGAGCTTTTTGACACATCAAAGTTTAACCTGAGTCAACTTTCTTTTCTTTTGAGGTTTTCGATCCCTCGTTTGCTAATATGGCTCAAGGTACCATCTCTACCTTCCCATGCAAAGAATTTCTTCTGTTCGACCATGAGTAATGTTATAGAACACAGAAGGAAGACTGGATTTCAACGAAAAGATTTCGTGCAGTTGTTACTTCACTTGAAGGATAAGGAAAATGTGGAGGTCAATTCTAATGATATTGGCAATGGAAAAAAAAATGATCAAGGAAACGTTACTGAAAAAATTGGCAAGTTCAAGACCTTTCGTTTGCATATAATAATTATGAAATAAATAGGATATTAAAAGTTATATGTAAATGTAGTGATGAAAATGATTTTGTATAAGGTCCGGAACAAAAAGATCACTCTGGGTTTTTTCGTTTATTAAGCTGTAAGCATTGTTATTTTTTTTTTTTTACCTTATATAGCTCCTATTGCTTAAATTTAGTTGTACTTTGCCCAATAGATGAACAATGAAAATAATTTGTATGAACAAACAAATAATAATGTATTTTAGGTGGGACAAAATGATAGCACAGTTATAAATATTAAATAAATTTATTAAGTTGTGACACTATAATAGTTTTTATAATGTTATTTATTAAGCAATTAGTAACCAGTGAATGCACCACCTTTCCCCAATGCAGCAATCATCCGATCGGGAAGTGATTCGAAATGGCCGCCTATCAGTTCTTGAGGATTTTTGGCCTATTCCTCCTGAATTGTTTTTGTTAATTCGTCGAAGCATGAAAACTGACGGCTGCCACTTTACGCATTCCTGGCAAGGGTGTCGCCAGATATTTTCAATAATTAAAGTCTGGGGATCATGCAGGCCAATCCATAATCTGTATCCTTTCTTTTTTTAAAAACTCTTTTACTGATTTCGATGGGTGTACTGGGGCGTTATCGTCTTGAAAAAGAACGTTATCTTTGGGTTCCGTTTCAAAAACAATTTTTAATTGTTTTTCTATTAATTCCTGATAATCTTTGCATTTCATTTAGCCAGAAATAATCACGATATCTGTTCTTTGATCATACCCGATGCCTCCCCATATCATCCCACTACCTCCTCCCATTTGCCTTTTAGAAAATACCTTTTCTTCTTTCCGAAGGTCGTGATAATAGTAAGCCCAGCCATCAGGACCATCCAAATTAATTTTTTTTTCATCTGTTTTTCTCCATTCCTCTTTCCACTGAACATGGTCACGGGTACGCTTCTTCCATTTATCCTTATGGGCCTTACTGAGGGGTGGAAAACATTTCTTTTTTCCTCTTTATTTGAAGTGCAGTTTGAAATACCTTTATAACGTTTTTTATATTTGTTTGCACTCCAGCACGATCAGCAATTTGACGAGCTGTTAAAGTGGCGTTAGAAGCAATTCTTAAAATAGTTCGTTTTTGTCTTTTTGATGATACACGTTGGCCTTCCTGGAGATTTTTTAATTCCATAATAATCTGGATATTTTAAAAAATTGGAAATAATTTTTCTACTCCTACCTGTATTTCTCGAAATATTTAGAAACAGAAAAGCGTTGATTTTCGCTGAATGATATTTCTTTCTGTGAAAGATAAAGATTTGGCTTGTCTCATCTCCACTGTTACAAGTGATCACATTAAAAGCCGAGTTTGAACTGAATTAAATTAAATTTAAATTCCTCTCTATTTAACCTAAATGCTTACATTGGTAAATAAACAATACTTGTGCTGTTATTTTGTCCTATCTCAAATCCAATATTATTTATTTATTTCTAGAAATTATTTTTATTTATGGCCTATTGGGCAAAGTACATTTAAACTTAAGCAAAAGGGGCTATTTATGATAAAAGAAAATTATAAGCACTGGCCAAAGTTCAATAAAAAGACAAATATAAGGGTGGGCTATCTTTTTGTCCCGGGCCTTAGTATGCATCATATTAATCATATCGCATAAATTAATTTGTGAAAAGTTCACTTCCCATAAATATATAACTTGTATGTTTAAAAACACATTTATAATGACGTTTCGAAGTCCTTCTTCGTCTTCAAGTTATTTGTTTTTTACAATACAACATCAATTAATCCAAACCAAATATTTATAACTTAATTTACAACATCTTTTGTTACTATATTAAAGATAGTTATATTGCCTTTAATTTACATTATTCTCTCCCCAATGTCCTGCCATCAGTATAATTTTACTTCGTCAAAACCTAGCTGGTTATAATATATATATAAAAAAAATTAATTGGGGAGTAATTTTCTTTACTGTCTCTGTCACATATACTGCACTATCATTAAAATTGAACCTTGTACTAATCCTTGTTGTCAAGATGCTTCCCCACCCATTCTCTTCACACTTGCAATTATTTTTGTTTTAAAATAATGTTACTATTATATTCTATATATTAAAATCAAAATGCCTTTTGTTTAATTTTTAAATCATAAATTATCTTATATTTAGTTTATTAATTATATCCGCATAATGGCTTTTTAGATTGAACGCATCTGTTTTGAAATTAACTACCTTATTTATGTTTTTAGTAATGTGTATTGCTTCTAATATTTTTCTATTTCTATTAAAAAATTTAAAGAAAACAGAAAACTATTACCGAATACTATACTGACAATGATAACCAAGATAAAAACAATAAAATGGATGTTAGTCAAAAAAACAATAATTATTATAAAAAAAGGATTAGGAAAAAAATGAAATTCTATAAAATGAATTATTTACCCGTACTAACTGAAAAAAAATCTGGTGCGCTGCGCGCATCACACAACTTTCCCTTACCGTCCTATAATAATTATCTTTTTAATATAATTTTAAAAAGTTCACATAAACAATGTTTGAAATAAACTTAGCAGCATTCACTTCTTGACATCTTCTCTCACTTCAGTACAATTTTAGTACAACAATTCTGTACACTCCCTTATTTTAACTTCGCCAAGTTGCAAATATATTTTAAAAGTTTCGGTTTAGTTTTCATGGAAATATTTTCTTTCCATTAAATAATATGAAAGTAGAAATTATTAAGTTAATTTCCGATTTTGTATTCTTTACTTACTTTATTACAGAGTATATTGTTTATAGCAGATTGGTGGGAGAAGGTTAGGTCGCATCCGTCTCCTTTCAGATGCGCTCGGTTATCCATTTAGGGTCTTGCGCTCCTCATAAAATACGCAGTATCTTTGCTAATACTGATCCGATTTTGATGATTCTTTTTTTGTTTTTTAGATAATTTAATTACCTTTCATTACTCTTCCAATTACTATAAAATGCATGCTTTTTAAGTTATGCGCAAATAAAATATTCTTTTCATCATAACTTTTTTCCCTCCATTTTCTCGTTGATATACTACCTACATGAAAAGTTAAAGGGCTGTAAGGAGAAGACATCAGGCAAGTTTCATCGAAATCGTTAGAGCCGTTTTCGAGAAAATTTTAAACAATTGTAATATCCATGATATAATTACCATTTCCGGTTAGTCCGATGAGCTGTATCTTTGCTATCATTGGTCCGATTTTGATGATTCTTTTTTTGTTTTTTAGATGATTTAATTACCTTTCATACATGTCTATACATAAACTAATATAAAATGCATTCTTTTTAAGTTATGCGCAAATAAAATATTCTTTTCATCATAACTTTTATCTCTGCATTTCCTCGGTGATGTACCAAATATATGAAAAGTTAAAGGTCTTTATGAAGAATAATTTAGGCAAATTTCATCAAAATCATTAGAGCCGTTTTCGAGAAAATTGTAAAAAATTGTAAAATCGATTACATAAAGTGGCACTTCCGGTCGAAAGTCGATTTTGACGAAAACGTTGCTGTAACATCACATGCATGTGCCAACCTTAAATACGCAATTTCAGTATCGTACAACTTTTCGTTTTTGAGCTAGACTGTTCACATACACACACCCACACACAGATACACAAACCATTTTGCGAGACTTGGTCATTTGGACTCAGGAGACCTTAAAACGTGTATTTCCGTTGAAAACTCAAATTCGAAAATTTTCACGATCGCAATACTTCCCCTTACTATATACTTCGTATATAGGTTAGGAAAAGTAATAAAAAAGATATTGGTGGAGTATGACCATATAAATTTACAACTAGGAACTTGCAATGGTAATCAATTAGAAAAACATTTAAGTAAAATGAGAGATGAAATAAAAATAATTGACAGAAAAAAATATAGTTTATAAAATAGATTGTGGCAACTGTGAGATGACCTATATAGGAGAAACCTCGAAAAAGTCACAGACTAGAATTAAGTAGCACATCAGTAATTGTAAAAATAGTAAGAATAAAAATGTTACAGCTTTGGCCCATCATAGTATAAATAGTAACCACGGATTTAATTTTGATAATCCCAAAATATTAGAAACAGAAAAAAATTCAAAAAATAGAAAAATATTATAAGCAATACACATTACTAAAAACATAAATAAGGTAGTTATTTTCAAAACAGATGCGGTCAATCTAAAAATCCATTATGCGGACATAATTAATAAACTAAATATAAGATAATTTATGATCTAAAAATTAAACAAAAGGCATTTTGATTTTATTATATAGAATATAATAATAACATTATTTTAAAGCAAAAATAATTGCAAGTGTGAAGAGAATTGCTGGGGAGACATCTTGACAACAAGGATTAGTACAAGGTTCAATTTTAATGATAGTGCAGTATATGTGACAGAGACAGTAAAGAAAATTACTCCCCAATTAATTTTTTTTTTATATATTATAACCAGCTAGGTTATGACGAAGTAAAATTATACTGATGGCAGGACATTTGGGAGAGAATAATGTAAATTAAAGGTAATATAACTATCTTTAATATAATAATAAAAGATGTTGTAAATTAAGTTATAAATATTTGGTTTGGATTAATTGATGTTGTATTGTAAAAAACAAATAACTTGAAGACGAAGAAGGACTTCGAAACGTCATTATAAATGTGTTTTTAAAAATATATGTTATATATTTATGGGAAGTGTACTTTTCACAAATTAATTTATTATATATATATATATATATATATATATATATATATATATATATATATATATATTAATTTCCCTATACAATAGAAATTGGTTAATAAAGTAAATTAATCTGTGCATATATAGAGTAGGGTTGGAACATCGAAAGGAAAATATCGATATTCGATATTTTGATATATCGCCAGGTGTGATTGACCAAATATCGATATCCACCGATAATCGCAAATGGTTACAGTTGGCGCTTGACCACACGCCTCGCTGCCCTGAAGATGGCCTAAAATCTAGGCCGAAACGTAGGCACAATTATATAAGTTCACATTATAGTAGTCTATTTCTTTGACCGCACCCCCCGATCAACTTCCCCCTTTAAATATAAATATAGGTCAACAATAACTCCCTCCAAGTAAAAGTTTATTAGTTACTATTCTGCAGAATATTATTTTAGTTATTCATTATAAAATTAAACATTATCAATATGAAATTGAGCATTAATGGTCACAGTTAATATTAATTGATTTGATTGTCAATTAGCTGTAACTTACAGCCTGTAAGGTACAGCGAATTAATATATTGTGTTATATAAATCATTATTGATAAGCAGGGTCTTTTTAAATAAAAATTAAACAAATTAGTAAAATATGTTATTATTTCATCATTAATTCAGCTCTCCTTAACTATAATTTTACTATTAATCATCAACAGTTTATTTATTACTCCCAAACTTCAGTGGCATCATATTCCTAGACCAAGCAAATTTCAATAATTTAATTTACATTAATTAATTAATGGAGGTATACTGTAGCAATATAACTTTTACTTGATTTATCTTCTTCTTTGTTGTGATGTATTCAAGGCTGAAAACTGTTACGTGATTTCTACTGGAAGGTCAAATTCTTATAGTTAATGTCTGTGTGAGAGTCAGTGGCAGAGTGTAGAATAGAGAAATAGCAGAACTGAGTAGAAATAGTAGTAGTAGTAATAGTAGTAGCGAAATAGAAAAAAGGTCGCAAACCTAGAGATTCAGCCTCCTTATAATGTACCTCCCTCCTCGTTTCCATTCTTAAATTTGATTGGCTGTCAGATTCTGACGGTGTCGCTTCGGTAGTCAACTATTTTATTATGCACACTATATGATTTAAAAAACATAATTGCTTTGCTGGGTCCTGACGTACAAAACGTTCGACCATGTTCTGTTGCTTTCGCTTATAACCTACACATAACGTTTCTTATCAGTTTTCTATTTTGTTTACTGATACAATTTATATATTAATAAGTTCTGTGAAATTTTCTTTCTAGTTTATTGACGGAAAATTTGGGAATGAACTTCTATGGAAGAAAATGCAGTTTTTTTTTTGTTGTTTTTTTATTTCCTAAGCCCAATGGGATGTGATGTGGGGTTAACATTCAGGACTATAAATTGGGATAGTAGCGATCTCTTATATTGCATCAGATGCATTTTAAGAGGAAGATGAGGATAGAAGAAATTTTGGAGATTAAGGAAATTATGAATCACTACCTATGTACGGTGCTCACTAGTTGTTTTGAATTAGTCAAGCCAGTTAATTTTTACAGAATAGTCGGAGGCTTTAAACATGTTTTTGTCAGCGCTGTGGCCATCCTTTTGGTGTTAATGTCTGGAATATTGGATTTTTACAGTATTTGAGATTATCAAAGCATTTGATCTGCCTCCGTGAGATGATGTCGGTCACCGTTGGGAACAAGTCGGGGAGAGTGTGGTATATAGCAAATCTGTTTTTGCTTTCTGTTTCTGAGTATGTCTTACTATACTCCTTAGCACGCCATTCTGAAACTGTTGGAGCCTGTTTGTTGTTGTGAGCGATATGCTTGTTAGAATATGTGCTCCATAAAGAAGGGACGGTCTTATAACATCTTCATAGAGCATTAATTTGAGGCGGAGGGATAAATTTGGTGATGCTAGCAGGTGGTTCAGTCAATAAGACTTGGTCCTTACCGACCTGATTTTCTTATAGCAGTGACGCGATAGTGTCTGGTATCTGCCGAGGGTGACAGGTATACTATACTGCTTCCTGGCCTGTTCTCGCTACTCACTATCTTATAGACCTTAGGTAGAGGACACTCATTCGTTTGAAAAGTGAAAATAACACAGTCGGTCTTAGTGGAATTTACTGGAATACTTAGTCTTTCCAGCTTCGTGGTTATTTCCTTTCAGGCATTATTCGCCTGCTGTCTCTGCATTTATTGAGCTACTGTAGATAGCGATGTCATCGGCATAAGCCGCTACAGCAGCTCTTCTATGCTTTGCTCCAACAGTTTCAGTTGTGTACACTGAAAACAGTACTGGTGACAGCACGGACCTTTGGGTTATTCCACATGTGAGTGCGATAGCTTCAGATACTGCTTCGCCGACTCGTACCTTTATCGAACGTTGAAGAATAAACGACCGCAAGAATAAAGCTTCTCCATGTCTCCTAGCTTGACCTCCGGCTATTGTTCTGACCATCCGCTGTGCATTGAAAATGCAGTAAATTTTTTTTAAAGTTTTGGGATTATTCCATCGGAAAAAGTCTCTGAGAATGGTCATGACATTTTAAATAACTACGTTTTAATTACGGTAAGTACCCGAACTCAACTAAAAAACATCCGCTGGGTGTTTGTATATCTCTTGAACGAGTGGAAATCGACAGCTAGGATCTAATTAAAGTAGTAATAATTACAAATACGAATTTTTAATTCCACCACACAAATTCAATGTTTTGGGATTATTCCATTTTTTTTTAAGAAATTTAAGTAATGAAATATAATTAAAATTTATTTTCAACTCCGTCACATAAATTCTCATACGAAAAAGAAGATGGGCATTATGACGGACAACAACAGAGCATATGGTCGACCGCTTAGTCGGAACAAATACGTTGAGACAACTTACTGTGTCTACCTTTTCAGCTATATCTAAGAGTTAATCGTTTGGATAACCAGGAGCATAATTAAAAAAAACTTCTACCGGTGATAACTTTCATGCTATATGAGCATTTTAATATTACATGACTAATTTATTGAAACATTATAAGTTATAATTTATGCAATAAATTTTTATAATTTATAGTTTATTTTATTATTTATAACATGTTATTTCTAAAAAAAGTAATTGAAAAAAAAAATTTGTTAATTAACTCTGCAATTAAGAGAGAAAAAAAATTGAATACTGATGAAGATGAACACTCTTACCGGATTTATTCTCCCCCTGCAATACAGTTTGATTTCAGTTTTAAGTTATTAACATATCCGACATTATTCGAGAGCCATTAAACGGTGAATGAACTTTCACTAAACTTTTCTTTTTTTTACATGATCCCGTTGAAATACTCTCATTAAATTTGGTATATGCATATTTATATTCATATTAAACATATATTTTAAATTGAACATACGAAACACAAAAACACGCTAAATTATAATATATTGACAATGTTATTTTCATTCATGACTAATATAAAATTATAAAAAGTATTTAGAACGTTTACTACTTAGTAAACCGAATGGTACTTCAGTAAAATTTTATAGTATCTTAAGTTCAACCAAAGATTTTTTTATATTACAAAAAAAAAAATTGTCTGCACAAAAATAAATTTTATATAGGTGAAACTTCACGAATTTTAAAATCTAAAATAAGCCAGCATAAAAACAATATTTTATCCCAATATATAACAATATTTTCTCCTTGTTACGAAAATGTATGAATGTAATAACCGAGCAACCGAGTTTAACAAGATGTTACAATTTTAATTTAAGCAGTAATATTTCGGTTTTGTTTATTTTAGAGATAACCGATCGTCTTCTGGTAGCACAGACATTTGTTTTCTTTGTAGCTGGGTTTGAAACAACCTCCAGGACTTTGCATTTTCTCATTTACCAACTAGCCGAACATCAGGAAGTCCAAGAGAGAGTTAGGCAGGAAGTTCTAAAAGTTAAAGCTAAACATGGACGATTTTCTTATGATGCTCTTAAGGACATGCAATTTCTGGACAAATGCATAGCAGGTAATGGAATTAATGTGTGCTATGATCACACCTGGTGTCATTTGATCCGACAGATTAAAAATTAATATTTAAAAGTATGGATCATAGTAGTGAAATTATATTGATATCTAGATTTGCTTTATATAACAAGATCAACATATTTTTTATGATTCACAGAGACCTTGCGTATGTATCCACCAGTTGCTATGTTAAATCGGGAGTGCACCAAGGACTTCACATTCCCAAATGGCTCTATCATTAAGGAAGGAGAACAAATAATGATACCGATTTATTCAATTCATCGAGATCCAAGATATTTCTCAGAACCTTTGAAGTACAATCCTGATCGGTTTGAATCAAATCCTCAGCGTGGAACTTATTTACCTTTTGGTGATGGTCCAAGAATTTGCATAGGTATGATTGATTTTTTTCAATTGCAGTGCTTATAATTTTATTATTTAATAGTGTTTTGCAACTTACTTATAATGATAATAAATGAGCTTCAGTTTATGTCGTATTCTTTTCTTTTCAGGAAAAAGGTTTGCTCTTGTTGAAATTAAAGTTGTAATGGCAAGATTATTGGAGAGATACAGGTTTGAAATTAGTTCATTAAATGCAGAAAAACTTGAAATAGACCCTTGGTCTATAATTGTTTCATCTAAGAATGGACTGTGGGTGAAAATTCATAAGTT
Source organism: Rhaphigaster nebulosa (assembly GCA_948150685.1). Taxonomy (NCBI): domain Eukaryota; kingdom Metazoa; phylum Arthropoda; class Insecta; order Hemiptera; family Pentatomidae; genus Rhaphigaster; species Rhaphigaster nebulosa. Next base: position 197,651,896 of record OX411306.1, read on the forward strand.
GAATGATTGTAAATAAATGAAATATTATTTACCATAGTTATACGACCAGATCCTCTAAGTTTCCTAAATATCTAAAGTAAATGAAAAAAAAATCCTGATTGCGCCATGCTTCAAAAACAGGTTAATGCTGTTAAAATAAATACATGCTTTTATGTTATAGCCTAGGTCTTTCTAATCGATACAAAACTAATTAAATTGTTGGCAGTAAATGTTGCTGTTTGATGATGTTTGATAAAAGCATTATCAGTTGGCCAATCCACGTATCTAAAATCATTTACTTATAATAATTATTTGTATGTATTATATTCTTCTCTATTTGTTTATACAATAGATACGATAGTTTATTTTTAAAAATAAATTTTCAATGAATTTTTTTAACATGATAATTAGGAGAAAAAAGTAGAAACAAATTGTATAACTTTTAGATACAATAGGTATGTAGCAACCTGGTTAAAAAAATTATAAACAAGCCGAAAATTTTTTTACGTTTAAGATGTGAATTTTTTTCAAAGATAAATAAAAAATAGTAAGTAAAATCATTTAAAGACATAAAAATGAGTTTTAAACAATTAAAGTAGGTCATCAATTTCTTACAAAAAAAATTAAAAACCATGACTATTGCTATTTTTGGACATTTGGCTTGTAATTGTTGAAGAGACTTGTTTTGAACCTTAAATCGTGACTTGTTCTAGTACCTAACCCCAATAAAAATTCTATGAAAAACGAATATTATTATTCCGGAAATTGCGAACACGTAAAAACAACCATTTTCGAATAAAAGATTTGAACAAGGGCCAAAATAGTCCTAGAGCGATTTTATAGAGCGCTATTTCTTTCTGAGGAGTTTCTCTACAATCCAAGTATCATGCAATATATGTGAGGTTCGATTAAATAGCTAAAAAAACGCATTGGGATCTTTCTTGCTCCGGCCGCTAGAGGTGGGGTAGCGCAGGGAAAGTGACGAAAGACGCCGGAAGGCTCTCTGACAGCCGCTCATCGAGCACTGGAGCGTAATAGAGAGAACCATATCCCGCCCTTCGTCATTTTATGAAAAATTGATGTAGGACTATTTTAGCCCTTGTTCAAATTGATCATATTATTTATAAAACGCCTGTTTTTACATTTTCAAAATTTCCGGAACAAGTAATAATTTTTTTTGTATAAAATTCCATTGCAGACAGGCAGTAAAAAAATGTCGCTGCAACAATTACAAGCTCTGTTATAAAATGTCCAAAAATGGCCATATTTCGTAGTTTTTAATTTTGTTTGCGAAAAGTTGACGACCGACTTCAATTGTTTGAAACTCCCCGTCTCTTTAAACGCTAGTATGCACTATTTTTTATGTTTCTTTAAAAAAAAAAATTCACATCTTAAACGTGAAAAAACACCTGTTTATGAATTGTTTTGAACAGGTCGCTACATACCGATTTTATCTAAAACTGCAAATAAACCGTCAAAGCGAGTCAGACAGAACAATACCGCGGTTTGTTTTTATTACAAGCCGACGTTTCGGCCTGAACATGTGGGCCTTCAGAAAGATATATAAAAAAAAATGAATGGAACAAAGAAAATTTGGCAGAACATGAAATGAAAACAAAAAATACATATATATGTCGATTGTTGAGGGTAAAGATTACCATGGGGCAAAAACTACCTTTACTGACGTAAGGCCAACCTATATAGGCCAGTACTGACAGTCAGAACCAGCGCCATTTCGAATTCTATACAATTTCTAAGGGGGCTCTATTTTATTTCGTTGGGAACCCAAGTAATAAACCTAGATCTAGGATAAGTAGGTAACATTTAGGATTACAGCTTGCCTAGTTGGGTTCATGAAAGCATTAAACGCAAATAAATTTACAGCAATAAACATGGTTATTGTTTTGAGCCGATTTAAAGATTGCGAACATGATGTGATAAGAACTAAGATATAATAAGAAATATGATATGATAAGATAAAATAAATAAGATTGTATTTTTGCCGCTAATGACCCGCTTGGGTAGATGTGGAGTGCTGTAAAATTAATACATGAAAGTAAATAAATAAAGATTATAAAAACAAACTGGTCGATTAGATTCAATTACAAAGCAATACAATATCCTCAATGCCATATTTGATATCTCTTAATTTATTGAAAGAGGTCAGTTAGTTCACTAACAACAGCTCAGTTCGTCTCTGGCAACGACTGTGAATGCTTGGGGTAAGTGTGCAAAGCTGATTTTATGATTGTCTGAATACTTCATGAACACCTGAACAATCTTATACAATGTAGATAAAATACTATCATAAAATACCTATATAAACATCTATAGGAGATTGAAAAAGAGTGGAATATGTATTTTATATGAGGCGAGCTGTAATAGGGGACAAATCCATTTTTTGACATCCTTAATATTTTTTATGTTTTCCACTCAGTTTAGCCTTCCTCTTATATGTTTTTATGATGAAGTACCTATACCGAAATTCTAAAATCTATAAAAAATTAAAAAAATACCAACAATTAAAAAAAATAATGTTTTGAGAAATTAGGTACCGATAATTTTCTTATTTCCATTTCACATAAGTGTCTGATATTAATGCTAAATGATTAAAATCATAAAGTATGTTAACTGTCATGAGTTTTTTCCTCATTTATTGGATTTTTATATTATTTATATATATTTTTTTTAATTTAGTTTTTGGAAATGTTAAACAATTTTTTGCAAACAATATTTCTGATTTAGTTCAGAAAATTCTGATCCAACAATAATTGTTTTAAAAGAGCCTGAATTATTCATATTTTTGGATTTCCGGAAAAAAACTTTCATCTCCACACCTCATTTCTCTTATTATTTTCAAATTAGGAAAAAAGTAATTATTTGTTTTTAGTCCCTCAAATAACAAGATCAAATTTAGTTTCTCAATTTGAGATACTAAAAAAATAACTGGTGTGTGTATTCACGTAAACGCAGTTGAAGTGAAACATCTTTGAAGCGATTGTGATAATTAATATTTACATGTATATTATTAATAATTAAAAATGTATATAAATAGAATGACATAAATATAATTGATAAATACAAATATAATAATAAAAAAGGAAGATAAATATAATTGATATAACTTTAATGTAGCTGAACGGCTGATATTTTCTGTGAATTGAAGTTGGATTCCATACAATAAATTTCTGTTGTTGAATGTGTTGGAAGTTTTTTTTTTTAAAGTATAATGTTGGTATTAAGTTAAGGCAAGTGACTGCTGGTTGAAGGTAAAACATTCAAACATCGTTGAAGTTTTCAGTTTCTCAATAACCATGTTTTACCGTGTATATCATATATCAATTATCAACAATTGATCAAAAATATATGTTCTAATTATCAATTATACTAAAGTTATATGTTAATTTTGAAAATAAAATTGATATAGATATGGAAAATAATTACAAATATTTAAGATAACCAAAGAACTTCATTCGTCTTTTCTTAATGTCAATTTCAATGTTTGAAAACCTCTCTGTTGTTTTGATTGATTGTAACCTGTAGCCGTCTTGCGCATATCTTCCATCCTAGGATTTTTCTGATGATCTTCCTCTCTTCCTTTTTGATTGCTTCCAGTTATCGTTTTCTGTTAAGTACCAGTGCTTTGCTTGGGTAAAGGACTGCTGGTTTTATGACAGTGTTGTAAAGTCGAATTTTCGTCTGTCTGGACAAGGATTTCTTGTTAAAGATATTTTGAGCGAACCCCAAATCTTTTTTGTCTTTCTGAAGACAGTTTTTCTGTGAGATCTTCTCATGGTCTGTCGCACAGTGGTTCAAAGCGCACTTTTTCGGGACAAAACTCTGCCCTGTTCGTTCCATTTATGATAGAGCAACCATCTCAACGTCACTTTGCTCTTAAGTAAATTCACTTTAAATGTTTAGATTACCAAATGTTTAGCTAATTTTTTTTTAAAAAAATCTATAATTCTTTTTGGTTATTTCAGAAAAAAAAATTTCTTACTAATAATTCTTGTATATATCAATATTTTCTGTATTTCCCTTTGTTTTTAATTGATATTAGATAAGTTCAAGAAAATATAGAGTTTCACAACTTGGTGATTTTTTCAAATATATCGTCAAAATTATAATTTTTTTAGATATCTCAAAATATACATAACATACTGAAGTGTGAAGTGTGCGTAAAATTTTTATTTTGTTTATAGATTATAATTTGAAAATTTTAAGACTATGCATCTATTTCTATGCTTTAGATGAAGCGTAACGCGTATTTCGCTATAGAAATTTTTTCAATGAGTAGACCAAAAAAAATTTGTTAATCCTTAAATTAAGGTTTTCAGTAGAAAAACCATAGTGAAGTTCTGTCCCCAAGCGAGATATAGCTACAAAAGTATTTTTGTAGGCAATTTTTTATTTTATTTGATAAATGGAATTACGTTATGTGATAGCTACTTTTAAAATGATAAACTATAATGTCAGACAAGATGGAATTAATATTAAAAATCAGAAAAATTCTGCCCCGAAACGCAATACAGCTTTTTTTTTTATAATTATAACTTAAGTAAACCTATGATTTAGTATTTATTTAATTTTTAATTTTTTGCAATTTAATATATCTAAATATCATATGTAATACTATTAAAACGATAATACCTGAAATCTGTGTATAGTAGCTACTCATCTGACTCTATAGCTTCTTCCACTCTTGGAACTTATAGGAGGTTTTTTGCTTCTTTTTCGATGGTAAAATGAAGGTTTGTCATGGTCAGTTCTGATTCTCGAAATAACTGGATCTAATAATATCTATGAATTATTTACAATATCTTCGTTTCCGTATTCTTTTGAACATTTCCTGCTATTACGTTCACAGAATCTTTTTAAATCTTAATTTCGAGACTCTTGAGCTTCCTCAAACATCATTCCAATTGGTAGTGATACTGATGTCACGTGCGTCAATGTTTTGTTTACTGAAATTGGTATGTAAACCCACGGGTATAATGAAACAAAAAATTCTGCCGTTTCGTAACAAATTTGTTCAAATTTAGATGTGTAACACTTATTGCACACATCAATCTCAGTTATTTTGTAAATAACACTCCAATTTCGAAAAAATCTCGTAGGTTTATTTCCATCATTAGAAGTTTAGCTTAGTTTAGCTTTATTTCAAACCCTTGCTTTGGCACATCTATCATCAGACTAACCTATTTTTTCAAGCCATTTTTTTCTGTGTTTTTTCCCCTTTCAGCCATTTTTATTTTATACTCTGCTCTAGCACTACACTTTTAAAGTCTAGTCGGTTAGATACGTGAAGAAAACACTCCATGAAATAGATCCACGCATGAAAAGTGGAAAGCCCATATATAGTTGTGTATGGACATCCTATCTAGTATCTATCTATTATCTCTATCGTATCTAGTTTTTTAACATGGGATAAATCATTCATATCAGAAGGTTTACAGCAACAAATGGAACAAGTGGCAGATGAAGGAGTACCCAATATATTATGTTGTGCTTTCCCGTCCAGCATGGTTAAATGGAGCTGATGGCTTACTTAGTAAAAACATTGTTTACTTCGAAATTTTCAGAGTTTCGCATCGACAGATCGTGCTAATGCTTCTTCTTTATTAAAGTGGTCTTCCTGTTACGTTTTTCAGATTCTTTAGCAACTTCTTCTGTAAGGGTATTTATTTGTTTGCGACATCACCATCAATATACTGACGAAGATTGTATTCACAAGCTAATTGAATTTCATCTCTTGAAAACGTGGCTATTTCCTATTCTCTCCTTTGTTGTTTTTTGCAGCAAACAAAGAAAACTTTTTTCATTCCGAAAAAGTGGAAATCCCATATATAGTCGTGTTTGGACGTATTTCTATTTTTTTCACATTTTCACGTAGATTTAGATGAGCCTACAATCGATACCTCTATGATATGTATGATCATTCATGACAACAATTTTTTAATTGATTAAGATTAATTTCGAAAAAACGTTCCGTCATCCCGTTCCAATCTAACCTTCTCGCTTTGAATTTGTTTAGAAATTTTAAATTAAGATCTTCAGATAGGCTTTGAAAATGTTCTGGACAGACCTTCTAATTATTTGAAAAATGGCTCAACAAGGATTCCAATTTATTCCCACCTGAAGATAAGCAGATATTCACGAGCTCTTTCGGTTGTCGATTCTCTCCTTCAAGAGTTGCACTCAACAAAAGTTTAGTTAAGTCATAATTAATCAAAAAATAAAATAAAAAATAGCAATATCGCGTTTTGGGACAGAATTTTTCTTAATATTAATATTAATTCCATCTTATCTGACATTCTAGTCTATCATTTTAACAGTAGCTATCACATTACGTAATTGCGTATATCAAATTTAAAAAAAAAATACTCTACAAAAATACATTTGTAGCTATATATCGCTTGGGGGCAGAATTTCACTATGGTTTTTCTACTGAAAACCTTAATTTAAGGATTAAACTATTTTTCTATGACAATTTTGGTCTACTCATTGAAAAAATGTCTATAGGAAAATCCGCGTTACACTTCGTCAAAAGCGTAAAAAATGACGTATACTTAGTAAATGAAACATTATAATTTTTTCAATATTATTTTATTATCGACGATGTGAGGGTGTTCAAACAAAATAAGTATAATAAACCAAAAGTTATTTATTTATGCACACTCATTTTATTTTTAGCCAACCTCTAAGCAGTCAGAAAACTGTTTGAACAGTGGAAATCTATTCACCCGTTCACGAGATCAAATTAGAAAAGCTAATGAAAAATCGGGAAATTTTCACAATCATTTTACTGGTATCCAATCTCTAAACAGCAGGAAAATCGTTTGAACAGTGAAAATCCATTCACCCCTTTACGAGACACAAGAGGAAAAACCGAAGAAAAGTCGAAAATTTTCACATACATTTTACTTGTATCTAATCTCTAAACAGTCGGAAAATCGTATGAACGGGTAAAATCCATTCACCCATCCACGAGAAAAAAGAGGAAAAGCGAATTAAAAGTTGGAAAATGTTCACACTCATTTTACTTTAATGAAATGAAATTAATAAATGAAGTACCATTTAGCATGATTTGCATACAATATATATTGTTTAAATTGTATTAAATATTGTGTACATAAGGAGTTTATTAAGAGGACAAAACCTCTAAATTAAAATATATTTTCGTGTAATATGTTTAGCACTGATCAAGGCCAGAATGACGACTGAGAGAATTTGGTGCTTACGTCATCTGTAATAAATTTAAACGGGGTGACCTTTTATATGATAAGATTGTTTTTCAGGAATTTAATTAAAACATTTGTATACTTAATGACAACATAGGCTTATCTATCACCATTTAATTCAAATTCATATCAATGTTATCAATAAAAAACAATCTCTATTTATAGATTTACGAAAAAAATTATCATAAAAAAAGGATATGCTGTCTGTGGTTTCATTACAAGTTCTTGCTTTGATAGTCGCCTTCGTCTGTTCAATCAGGATTCATTGATCAATAAACCTCAAAGAGAGAATTGGTTCGTGAAGGTCGGACTGATGGCAGTAACAGCATATAATTCAAAAACTAAAAGTTTCACATGCACACGCAGATGCTCATTTAAAAGGAAGGTAATTAAATTATCAATTAATAGAAATATACCACTCACTCACTGACTTAGATTTATATATTACTGAATCTCAAAAACGACAATACCTATGAAGCTCAAATTTTTAATGGTGGCTCCCCTTACGTCGCAGACATGGAATTAGGCGGGATTTTAAAAAGAATTGTTCTCTAAGTGATTTGAATAAAGTGATTGCTGAAGCATACATAATACAACTTAATTCTAAAATCTAAAAAGCACAAATTATCACTTTTTGTAGGCGGAAGGATTTTATACCGTCGTAACACATTTGAAACATAAATGCCATTTTTTCCATACGTGGATGAATCCTTCCGCCTACAAAAAGTGAAAACTCGTGTTTTTTAGATTTTAGAATTAATTTGTATTATGTTTCAACAATAACTTTATTTATATCACTTAGAGAACGAATTTTTCAAATTACGTCTTCTTGCACATCCAAAACATAAGGGTAGCCACCATTACAAATTTTAGCTTCATAGTCATTGTCGTTTTTTAGATAAAGTGATTACTAAATCAGTCAGTGAGTGCGTGGTATATTTCTGTTATACTGATAATTTAAATATCTTTTTTTAAATCTGTTTGTGTACCTATTTGAAACATATAGTTTTTGATTTATGTATTTAAAAAACAAAACAAATAAACATTAAACGGGTTTCCATACATACACTAAAATATGGAAACAATATCCAATATGGTTTTATTCATTGTTTTTATGTATCTAGTATTTTTGCTAATACTGGACAGGGTTAGATAATTTTATTTTTGTTTTGTACAGAAATTAATTATCTTTCAAATGAGTTTAATTTTTTTTCAACCTCTTAGATTACGAATTTTTACAAACCCAGTCTTACAGCACAGACAATAAGGGGAACCACCTTTAAAAATTTCAGCTTCATAAGCATTGTCGTTTTTGGTTACTGTGATCACTGTATAGATTGTAACTTGCATTTATAGGTATTGATTAGATCATATCAAGATCCTAAAATGTTATACAGAAGATAATTATTTCTTTAGTTTTTTTATAAACTTTTTTTCATACAACTTCGATGAAATTACTACACAAATCATAAACTGGAATTTGTAAGCAAATTTTTCTTAAGCAAATGAATAAACAGCATTCTGTAAAATAAAAAGAATTCCAACACAGGTATTTCCTCTAGAGAAAACAGAAGAAATAAACTACCTGGAAACAAAATTTGTGCTGCACAAATTTAATGAGCGAAAGAGCGCATCCAATCCTACAACTCCGGCTCAGAATACGAGCACTTGTAGCCAAGCTCCCACCAAAACCCGAGGTTGGTAGAGGCCAAAGAAGAGGTGGTTGCCGCCGCTGAGACAACCTCAGGAGGAACCGCGGGAAGAAGCTGAAGTCTAGTGACAGCTCTGAGCAGTGCAGAGAGGAGGCTCAAGATGGCAAGTCAAAGCCAGCCCTGAGTAAATGAATTAGAAAGACACAAAGGTGCAGCCCCATCAGTGAACGGTGTGCAGCCGCGCCATAGAATAACCAAATATTGTTCCCATAATTAAATATTATTATGTATGACAATAATAAATAAATAGTTGAAAAATAAATAAATAAAGCTGAGTTTTATTGGCAGTAGTGGCATTCGTACATCCCCCTGCTGCTGAAACCCCGTATGCCAGAAATGGCGAGGTAGGGGAATAAAAAGAAAAAAAAAGAAATCCTAATTACAAACGGTGATCTTAAAACAATTTCTCCCTGGATTTGATATTTAACTGAAGATGGTAACTCTCATTTCGGAAATACTGGGTATAGGAGAGGATTTATATCAGACGTACAAGTCAGAAAAAAATTTGATTTCACTCTCTTATAACTTCATACATTTGTAATTGCAATGAGTATAAAAATATGCCATTTTTCTACCAATATTTGAACTTCAAAAAACATCAGTTGTATTTTATGGATTGTCTGAGAAGAGAAGGCCAATAAGGGCAGACTCCTTCTGAGTGACGTTCGCAGATTGGGGGAGGATCAGGGAGATATACTCGTAAACCCTCCCGCTCTCTCCGAAATGAACGAAAAAATATAATTTTCATACCCACCAACATAAGATTTGTGTTTTGAGTAATATTTTTGGAAATTATAACAATAGCTTTTGATCCAATTTTCATGTTTAACCTTAAAACCTACGCCAAATTTGGCGATTATATACAGTTAGACGATTACTTGCTTTCTTCTTATTAAATCCCCAATCCCTCCCAAAAAATTATTAAATCCCCGTTCGAAAAAAAAATTTCCTATTCCCAGAAATGTGCAGTTCTTAGTAACCCCACACCCACATTATAAGCGCCGAAATTTCAGGTAAAAATACTGATGTTTTGACTGAAATTTGCCCATACATTTATAGTATTGTTCTGTCTAAAAGAAAAATCTACATACCAAATTTTAACTCATTTAATCCAAAGGGGGCCTGTGGAGTTGCTGAACTGTAGCGGGGAAAAAAAGAAAGAAAAAAAGAATATATATGACGTTATAATATATATATGACGTCTCGTATATAAAACTTTCATAATCGTGTTCTAGGGATTATGAAACGAATAGAAAATGCAATCCCGCCCCTCACCGCTGACCTTCGGCCCAGTGTAAGTCTATTTTATTTGAGGAAAATACGATTAAAAAAAGTTGAAATTATTTAAAAATATACATATAAATACATGTAAATTTGCTAATTAAACATGAACAAATGTTCTACTCTTGGTGATAAAATACCTGAGCTTGGGTATACTGACGATTTGATACCATTACGTTGATATGCGGATTACACTAAATACAACGATATCGATTAAAGCTGGTAAAGAGTTGAGGCTCGAAACAAATACTTAAAACAAAAAAAAATTGTGTAGCAATAGAAATGGTGATGATTACTGGGATATAAACATAACGTAGAGAAATTCTAGTATTTATGATCTACAATAAACGAAAAAAACGAAATTCGGAAAGAAATAAAGGGAAGATTAAATGCGGACATCACTCGCTATTTTTTAATTACAAAATTGCTTAGTTCTCTCCTATTCTCCATAAATCTGAAAGTTAGAAGTTACAAACTTATTAAAAGGATAAAGGAAAACCTCCTGTTCTCTGCGGGTGCGAAACGTAGTCGCTTACTTTGAAGGAAGAACAACGCCTTGGGGGCTTCGAATATAAAGTATCAAATAGGATATTTGGTCCGAAGCAGAATGATTCCTCTGAGGAGTTTAGGAGATTAGAACACGCGGCATTGCGAAGCTTGCATCCGATTAATATAATCCAAAGAATAGCCATGTTTGAATTTAGGTAAAGTTATGGGACCTTGAATGAAGAAATCACTAAAATGTTTTGACGCAATCGGGAGTAAATGCCCGAGGAGGAGACCAAGGTGTATGTAGGAGGATGGTTTTAAAGCTGGTCTTGCGTCATTTGGTTTTGACGGTCAAGTATTGTATGTAAGCAATTGGTAGTATCCGTATCGAATCTTCGGGTTTGCTAAGCCGCCTATGATTTATTTATCTAAATGAAAAGTATGTTTTGGTGTGTTCACAGTATAAACATGTCTTGGCTAATATACATCGCAATAGCAATCCTCTCTTTGTTGGCACTGGCTTACTACAAGATCAAAAACATCTTTAGATACTACAAAGACAGGAACATTCCTTATGTCAAACCAAAGTTCCCTTTTGGAAGTGATCCGGAAGGCGTTTTGTTTAGAACACACATTGGTGAGTCTGTATCTATTTATGCATCTATATAGTTAGTAAGATAATAAACTGCTTATTATTAGTTTAAAAACAAATTCGTTTTCATTGATGAAAATAAAAGATAAACTTTTTTAAATTAGTAGGATGTAAATCGTAAATTTAATTGATTAGCCCTTGTGGCTCTGTGCTAGAGTTTTTAACATTACGAACTCTATTTCTTTTTTTTTTTTCAGGAGACAGTTGGGAAAAAATATATAAACAATTGGAAGGCAAACCGGTTGGAGGATTCTTCCAGACTGTTCTTCCGTTCCTTATGATCCGCGATCCGGAGTACGTACATCAGATACTCATTTCCTCATTTGACCACTTCTTCGACAGGAACTTCCTCATCGATGAGGAGACCAATCCACTAGACGCTCACTTATTCCTGTTGAGAGGGAACAGATGGCGGTTCCTCAGAAATAAATTGAGTCCGATCTTTAGTGGTGGTAAGCTTCGATGGATGTTCGATGAGATGGAGAAATGTGGAGATGTCTTCATGGAATGCTTCGATAAACTTGCAGATGGAAAGGACCGAGACGTTCTAGAAGAACTAGCACGATATGCTACAGATGTTATAGGCAAGCCAAATCACAATTTTATCTAAATTGCATAATATTTTAAATAACTAATATCAGGGCGCTTTCACATGATCCGATAAATCTGATGACATCCGATTTATCGAGATGGTCTCAGACCGCAGAGAACATAAGATCCGACTTCGATAATTATCGAACCATGTGAAAACGCCCTTGTGGAAACTACCAAATTGTAACTAGGTTAAGAACTGAGTTGTAACTATGAGGGTGACATTAAATTTGAGTTGAGAAACACATTTCTATGAACATGCAATCTATAGACATTTACAAGACATTTGGCGACAATAACAAGCAGGCACCTGAAACGGTAACGAATGAAATTCCTGGCATGAAAAAATAAAACTGTGGACACAATGTTGGAACTACAAATTTTAATATCGCTACACAATCTTTGGGTCTTCGAATCTGAATCAGTATGTGATTCAAAATCCTTTATCAGTGGCCCAACCGACTGCATAAAAATTTTACTAATTATATTTCCCTCAATCGTTTGAGGGAAAATTATCAAACAGTACGTCAAGCTTTTTATATTTGTATTTGTATATTTAGATTTAGATTTGTGAACAATCAGAGCTCAGGGCTAAAATAGTTCAAAGATATATGAAGATTGTGAACAGAGTACCCGATTTGGTACACAAGTATCAGGGAACGAAAACGTACAAAAAAAAAATCCAGTCTAACCATGCAAGAGATGATCATGGCACAGACACACAGACAAACGAACAGGCAGACAAACTGAGCAATGGCCGAAAATGCTTTGAAACACACAGATTCCTTGAAAACCTCACCTCGAAAGTTTACTCTATTACAATACGTTCCTTATCTGTTAGTGGAAGGAAAGTAAAAACATGTGAGCAATGTTGAATATGCTATGTACCTTTGGACTAATGGTCCGATATTGACGATTCTTTTTTCGTTTTGAAAAATATTTAATTGTTCTTCCATAAAATAATACTAATACAGTTATACCTAAATAAAGCAGTCTTTTCGTTATAGATTTTTATTGGGGATGTACTTTATACATGAATATTTAGAGCAGGTTATGTAAAAGGCTTTAGGCAAGTGTCATCGAAATCGTTATAACCGTCTTTGCGTTATAGCCAATATAAAAGACGTTTTTCGAATTTTGCGCTGATTGCACGAGCTTGCGGGTATAAGAGAACAAAATCATACAAAATAAAAATAAAATCAACAAAATCGGTCCTCTCGTTTAAGAGATAATCGTAGCCCAGACGGGCAGGCAAGCCAATGGCCGATGCTTATTTTAGACTCAGGGGAGGAGGGCGAGGGGAGATCTGGAACGCATAGATCAGTTGACAAAAAAGCACATCGAAATTTTGACCCGATTACAATACTTTCCTTACCTAATAGCGGTAGGAAAGTAAAAAAAAAAGAAAAGCAGAACTCCCTCACTATTGTCGAATTTTCGTATATTATTATTTATTGAAAAATTAAAAAACAAATTTGTAAATATTAAAATAGTGGGAGTATAACGATGAGACCCCCAAAAAGGCACTTCTTTAACATCAACTCAATTCTCATCCAATTTTTCAACACTCTGCCATAAGGGTTATTTTAGTTAAGAGATTGTAGGAAAGGGAGAAGTGATTTGCTAATTTTAGAGATGGGAGAATTTATGTTGGAAATGATGGGACAAAAGGATTGTGTGGTTTGGGGATTTTCAATAAATATCTCTTTGATCTTAAATCTCCGAATAGTTTTGCTCTCGATGGCCACATGTGTGGGCCGAAAGGTCGGCTTGTATGATAAAAACTTAACTTAAAGCATTGGTTTTTATCGCTTTGACTTAATCCCTAATAATCTATAATCTAGATTTTAAAACTATTGGTACTAATTGATAGTTCATTAAATCAAATAAACAAGTTAATTTGAAAAATGCAATATCTATCACCCATGCTTTTGAATTATGATATTACATTTTTCCAGGATCTTGTGCCTTTGGACTTGAAAGTGACAGCATAAGAAATCCCAACTCAAAGCTTAGGCAAATGGGTAGAGACCTTTTTGATGCAACAAGCATCAATTGGAGCCAGATTTCTTTCCTTCTAAGATTTTCAGTTCCTCGTCTACTCATATGGCTTAAAGTACGCTCTTTACCTTCCGCTGTAGAAAAGTACTTTTGTTCAACCATAAGTAATGTATTAGAACACAGAAGGAAAACCAGAATAGTACGAAGAGATTTCGTACAGCTCCTACTTCAGTTAAAGGAAAAGGAAGTTGTCGAAATTGATACTAACGACGTTCTTAAAGACAAACAAGAAAACCATCAGAATAACGAGTTTGAAAAAATTGGTAAGTCACATTTAAGGTCTTAATAATAACAAGACTTTTTTTTTTTTTTTTTTCTAATTTTATGAACGTTCATTTTAAACAAAATTATCTTATGTTGGTTTGCTTACCAATGTTTGAGGCACTCGGTCGTGAAACATTGTAACTACTGAAATGAAAACTTTTACAGTGTTAAAATGTTTATTAGTTACAATGTTTTACCTTCAATCAACCATAAACATAACTTTTTACCTTCACTAACCATAACTTAATAGCCGTGGCGTTATATTATTATATAGCGTTATGCAGGATTAGAGTGCCCTCCCGAAATTTTTGGAAAAATATGATATTAAGCCAAATATTCCCAACCTTAAGCCTAAAACTAAAAAGGCGATTCTCGAGGGTAGCGATTAGATAAAACAAGAAAATCACTTTTGTAGATTCTTATCACAAAAATAAGTTAGGCCGAAAAAGAGAAATAAAGAAATAGTAATCCTTTTAAGAAATAGTAATATCTCTATCTCTTGTTATAGATATTTGTTTACATTAAAGAAACTTCTGAGCTCTCGTTTCTTATCAGACCTCGTGCCGCTTACTTATTTGATTTTGAATTTTTAGGTTCGATGACCCGTTGTAAGCCTCTCTCTACCGAAATTCGTTCAGTCATTGTCACATTACATAGATGTGATTTCTTTCAGTAAAAGAAAACTTCACTGAAACCTTTCCTTAAGAATCTACACGTTTCTGTTGGGATTCCAGTTGTATAATTTTCTTTTTCATTCCCTTCATTTCATTCCTCTCTTTTTTGATTTAGCAGTATCATCATCAGTTGTCATCCGCATGATCATATAGAAGGATCAATCTAATTAGGGAATGATAAATTATTTGCCACTTCTATAATTATATTTTTATTGAAAACTATTTTCAAATGTTATACATTCATCTTCAGTTCTAAAAACACACAAAAATTCAAAAATAAGCAATTCAAAATACAGTTTGGTATTATTATATATTTAGTATTATTATAATAAATTAAATGTCAAATATTAAAATTATAGATAATAAAATTTATCAATCCCTAATTAGAATCATCTTTCATAGCATCCAATTCTCCTCCTTATTCCTTAACTCTATACAGCCATTGCCTCTAACTGCCAACTATCGTACACATACTTCCAATTACTTTTTCTAATAAAATAATCAGAGCTCATCACAGACTTAATTCTGGCTTAAAGCTTCTTTCACTTCTTAAAATAAACGACTGTCAAAAATAATTATTTATATAAATGCATCTACCGATAGAGATTCATTGGCATTAGCGCACTACATAGATTTTAGTTTTTAACAATTTATATACTTTTTAACACAATGCACACTACTTTGTTGTTATCTGTGTTCGTTGTGTTTTTTTTATGTAACACTTGTTTTAAATATGCTAAATAAGATGAAAGAGTTCCGATTTTTTTAGAAACATGTATATTTTTTTTTTAACAGCAGTTTTACTATCACTAAAAGCAATATAAAATCTTTGGGTTATTCCATACTGTCTATCATCGCTAAAAAGGGCCTCACAGTCCAGCGGAATGTGCTCCGCTTTGCTCACCCTGTAGGTCCTCCAGGTTGGTCGGTGTAGCCCAAAGAGTACAGAATAACTCAGAGAGGCCTTCAGGAGAATGGATGTGGGCTCACTACCCACAGAGCTCACTACACCCTGGGCTCACTTATCACGTACAGAGCTCTAAAATGTTTCTGATCTTCGATACGATTTGTGTTGTTCTTTTCCCCTATCTCCGATCTTTATTGTCTGTTTGTTTTTCCCGATTATTTTATTATCGTTTTATTTTAAAAATGGATTAAAAATAAGTAATATCGCCGAGGAGGACGATATGACAACCCCAGCGCTTTTCAATTTTGCCACACTTTTAGGATTGCCTGTTGAGGACTTACATTCGGGAACAAAAGAAATTGCGAGGAACAAATTAACATTTCATAGCCAAAAACTAGCATGATTGATTTAGATGCATGCAATTCCGATTTTGATTTGGGTAGGTACCTAATGGGTACATACTCATTAAAAACCTTTCTAAATCCTAATTTTACTTCTCTTAGTTTTTTTTTTCTGAAGACACTGTTGAAAACTTGTCATAAACAGAACCATTGTTTTGAACATTACTGCATAATTTAATATATTGCCGGTATTGAGGAGTATTTTATTACCTACTTTTTTACCTTTAACTTCTGTAGTGTTTTAGTTTAAGTGTATTTTACACAATTCTCGCAAATAAAGTTTCGTCGATTTTCTCAAAGCACTTTTCTGCATAGCCCAGTAGCGTAGCCAGGATTTCGTTTCGGGGAGGATCCACCCAAGGATCTACTTTAAAGAAACCCACTCCAAACGTGTATGGAAGGGAGCCTTCTCTAAATATAATACTTTCTATGCCAAGGTATGTTGTTTATGATTCATATAGCTTTCAAACATTCAAATAGGTTTATACAATTTTTGTTTACAGATAAGAATAAGTAAAAATATTATGTAATTTCGAAGAGAAGTAGGAGGTCCGGAACTCCCCTCTGGCTGCGCCACTGACACAACCCATCTATAAAAGTATCGAACTTTTTTCCAAATTTTAAACAGTGTAAAAATTTCGAAAAATTAAAACAATTGACGGTCGCAATGACTGAACATAATGAAAAATAAAGGAATAAAACTGCAATACAAGTATATATATTGGCCATACTTCAAGGTACCGACCAGAAAATCCCTCAGTAATCTTTTTTATGCGAAACTTACAGAAATTATCTATATAGTGATTACTAATTAATAGTTAATTTGGAATGTGCTCTGAAATTATACTGAAGCATTGCCTAATAATGCTGAGGGAGATAGTAGATAGATAAAAGAACTTTATTCTGGGACTAGGTCCCTTAAGAATAACATGAAGGAACCAATAAAACAGTATCATTATCTGGCCATAAGACTATAGAATACAGAACAATTAATTTTTACAATATCTTCTGTAAAATAAATAAGCAAATAAATAGGTTTTTTTATCGAAAAAATATAATTGATTTGAGCAAAACAAAAAAAAAACAAGAAAAAAGTAAAAAAAAACACAGTGAAAATGAAAAATACAAAAATAATGAATTGATTAGCAAAGTTTGTACATTATCCAAATCTATTATCCACTTCTGATCCAGATGTTAATCCTAAATTTCGCAATTAGAGAGCATCATTTTGGAGAGAAAGAAGGTGTTGGAAAAGGAGGGATTTGAATGAGGATAGAGAAGAAGCATATCGGATATTAGAAGGAAAGGAATTCCAAAGGGTAGAGGAGCGGGCGAGGAAGGAGCGTTCGAATGTTTTGGTTCTGTGGGAGGAGGTATGGAGGTCAGAAAGGCGAGATCTTGTTTCCAGTGCGTGGACCGAGGATTATAAAAAAGTGTCAGGATAATGCAGTTGAGTTTTATTTGAGAGAGGAAATGAGTATTTGTGTCCTTTGAAAATAAACCTAAAGTCTTTGAAAAGCCAATTAAAACTAGTCAACTTATTTTTCTTTACAAGTTTTTGGTATTCGCCTGTTAATATAGAGCACAGTCCACCACTTAAAGTTTGCAATACTTTTTTGACTTTTGGCACGAAATCAGGGTTTCTGAACCAATGTGCAACCTCTTCTTGGGAATATTTTGTACGTATAAAATAGTTAACCGTAATAATCTCAGAGAAGATCGTCAGTGTGGCGGTAAAAATAAAGCAAAAAATGTTTTAAACTATTTTTAGTTTAAACTAAAACACCGCACTGACCATTATCTTCATCTTATCTTATAGCCTTATATTATCTTATATATCTTACTATTTGTGACATTTTTTTCATCTTATACTTATTAAATATATACTTAGTTTTTAATATTCCATAGAAAATTTCTAATTTTATAAATTTTATTTTAGAAATTACAGACCGTCTAATCATGGCACAGTCATTTGTTTTCTTTGTTGGTGGCTTCGAAACAACATCAAGGACCTTACATTTTCTCATTTACCAATTAGCGCAACATCCAGAAATCCAAGAGAGGGCCAGACAAGAAGTGCTAAGGATCAAGGAAAAGCATACCCAGTTTTCTTATGATGCTCTCAAAGACTTGAAATTTTTGGACAATTGCATATCAGGTAATAGCGATGCTAATAAAAAGTATTTACCGATCGATCTAATTTTGCCATTTACATGAAGCATGTGATATTTTTATATTAACAGTTTCAATGTTGCTAATAAATAAAGCAAAATAAAGTCTAATCCCATTAATCGTTAAAATAAATTGAACAAAATTTATAAACATTACATGTTATTGTACCTAAAATTTGATAATGTTTTAACTTATAAAGTTTTTCTTTCACTTTGAATTTTAAAAGTCACAATAGATAGATATATCGTTCATCTGGAAGAAAAGTGCTACAAAACGAAAAAGTTGAATTTTACGAAGGAAGCGTATAATAAAAGCTTAAGTTTATGGCTCTCAATATTGCTGCTGTCCCTCAACTTACTCAAAAACCTTAAACAAATAAGTTTTTGGGGGTTGAAATAAAAAGTTAAGCAATACACAACTTTCACTTACTTCTTTATATGATTTAAATTTTAAAAGTTTTCATTTAGTTTCCATTGAATAATATCAAAGTATAAATTATTATTTACAACAATCACTTAATTTTATGCGTTTTTCGTCCCTTTGCACTACCTTCTACGACTATATGTGTTAGATATTAATTTTTCTAATATCTTTAGCTGTCTACTACTCTTATTTTCGGTAATTTGTTTTTAACCTGGGTAAATACTTCTCTTTTTTTTCTTCTTTAGTTAAATATCAAATTCTTTCTTAATTTATAGTCGTCCATTTTTCCTTACTATTAACCATGAGAGAAGGTTAATTATTTTTAATAAACAAAATTAAAGGTACTTTAGAGGAAGCCATTTTGAAAATTCGACTTTTAATCCATATCAGACTATTTCAATGAGGATAAGACCTCGCTAATACTAAAGACCACTTAATTTTGCAATGGAATAACGAGTTTAATCAGAGTCGTTAGAAAATTTCGCAAGTTTCGCAAAAATCGAAAATTGTAAAATCACTAATATAAAGTAGAACTTTCGGTAAGTCGATTTTAGCGAAAAAGTAGCTGGTTACATCCTTAAAAACGTAATTTCAGTTCCGTACAACTTTTCGTTTTAACACACACAAACCATGCGAGACTTAGCTAATTGGACACAGGGGACCTTAAAACATGTCTTTCCGTTGAAATCTCGAATTCAAAATTTTTCACGATCGCCATACTTTCCATAACTATATATTTCAAATTTCGGAAAGTGAAAGAAAATCAACTCAAAATATTTTATTGAATGTGTTAAAGTACAAAATAATATTTCTATTATAAATAACGATGTTCTCAATTTTTCATACAGAAGCAAAATATCTGTAATTTCTAGCCATCTAGCTGGCGTTGGAATGAAATTATTAAATAATAAACATTAAAAATAATTTATTATTATCCTAATCAAGACAGTTTTTATAAAGTTACTGTGTAATCACAATGTGAAGGAAGCCATAATGTACTTAACATGAAATTGCCAAAAAGTTTCATTCCCTCATGTTTTCAGGATAATCAATATTATCAATTTTCAGTATACGAGGATCATTTTTTCTCCCAAACTTGGCGAGAGTCAAATGTATCTCTCGCGCATCGCATGAGCAACGACCGGTCTGTCGTCATATGCTAAAAGGCCCTAAACTCCCAGTCATTTTTTAAATACATTTTTGTATTATACCTAAATTACTCTAAAAACTAAACATTTTTATGACATTAGAAAACCCTCAAAACCAATAGTTAATATGAAAATAGTATAGTAGATAGTATATTTCTAAATGAATAGCTTCATCCATCCGCTATCATTAAAAATTGACTGAATTAAGCACAATTCAATCAAAAAGCAGAAACAAATATTTTTACTTAAGCTAAAAATAATATTTCATTCGAAATTTGTCGCCCTCTAAAGTCTGCCGATACCACCTTTGTTCTCCTATTACCGTCCCTGCGCAGCACACCGAATTCATCGCCAAATGAGTCGGGGTAGCTCGGACACAAACGAGACTCCCACGGGATTAACTGGAGACACGAAAGAGTCGTTTCATAGAATCCCAGGCTTCAGCGATTTTATCGTCCCTTTGCCATGCCCTTTTCAAATAAAGCGATCCTATAACTTCAATTATACTGACGAGGTGCATGTTCCGCAATTCTGTGTTCTGTAGCTTCCTATGAACTAATCCTTCTTCCGACCAAGTATTCAACGCAATTCCTTATTCTCGAAGACCTTGAGGCGTTTTCATTCCTTTACAATAATCACCCACGTTTCGCACACAAACAGAGCATCAGGAAGGATAATAATTTAATTAATCTTAACTTTTAGATTTCTGAATAGAAGGCGCGAGCTAAGTAATTTTGCAACTGAAAAATAAAACCCTCGACTTATTTTTTCTTGAATTTGTTTTTTCTTAGATTGCATTATAATAGACATATTACCATTATATTAGACATATTTTATAATTTTCAGAGACCTTGCGAATGTATCCACCAGTTGTTATGCTAAATCGAGAGTGCACCAAGGACTTCACATTCCCAGATGGTACTTCCATTGAGAAAGGGGAACAAATAGTGATACCAATCTATGCAATTCAACGAGATCCAAAATACTTTCCAGAACCTATGAAGTACAATCCTGATCGATTTGCATCAGATCCTCAACATGGGACTTATTTACCTTTTGGTGATGGTCCTAGAATTTGCATCGGTAAGAAAAAAACCTGAGTATAAGGAATGTAAATGCTTTATTAAAATCCTACTCACTACTTTGTAGAAATAATTTATTACTTATTAAATCAAATCTGATATCATGCTAACTCATGATCTGCTTTTTTTCAGGAAAAAGATTCGCACTGGTTGAAATTAAAATAGTGATGGCAAGATTGCTAGAGAGATACAGTTTTGAATCAAGTTCATTAAACAAGGAAAAAGTTGAGTTAAATCCATGGACAAATATTGTTAGTCCTAAAAATGGATTGTGGGTAAAAATTCAAAAGCTAAATGGTTGTAAATAAACGTTCTAATTTCTGTTCGCAAATTGCTTCATTTCTTTTCAAGCATTTGCATAGTAATAACATCAAATGAAACTTTCAGTTATAAATGTTTTCATCCTTATTTCTCACTTTCCAATTTAACGTTTTTCTAAAATTTTAATACAATCTATGTCAGTCTACTTTCCTTTAATTTTATATAATATCATGACAGCTTCAGAAATCATGGAATGCTAAACCATCAAGATTTTGCTCCCTAAGGCGACAGGGATGTATTTGAGGCAGCAAACAAAGCAAATGGGAAAAACAGAATCTTGTGAAACATTTACGAAGAAGAGCTACTTCAATTCAAATAACAAAAATAAATTATCTTACTCAGGTATTGAAATTAACTCTTATTTTTTTTTTTTTTTTATATTTGGCATCTGAAAATGAAGTGACTTTTATTTTTGACCTTGAAAAATAAAAGTCATGATGTGATTTTTATATTTTAAATAAAAATACAGTAAAAGAGTCAATGCTAAAATTTTATCATTTTACTATGAACAAAAAGCTTTTTCAAATATTTTTGATATTGGGGACCAAAGGTGCTGCTAATGAAAAACATATCGATTTTAAAATCGCGCGCTGGCATAGAGATTTATTTTTACATTTCAAATTTCCATCATATTGAGGTCCATTGTTAGGTTATCATTGGTGCTGAGTATGAAAAGTATCAATTTTAAAATCGCCGTTTACGTGTTTATTTATTTTAGAAATTGAAAATTTTTAATTAAATAGATACTCGAGTGCGCCTGCTTAGAATCAACAGTTTTTTCATAATCAGAATCTTCGATAACCTAATAATAGACCCCAATGTAAAGAGCTCCGAATTGTTAAAATAAATCCTTGCGATATTAAAATTGACAGTTTTTTCTTAATCAGTAATCTTCGAACCTTACAATGGACCTCAATATCAAGAAAATCTGAAATGTTTAAATAAATAGATACGTGAGCGCGCCATTTTAAAGTTGATACTTTTTAATACTCAGCACCAATGATGGACCTCAATACCAAGAAAATCTAAAATGTTAAAATTAATCGATACGTGAGCGAACGATTTAAAAATCGATACTTTATTCGTACTCAGCATCTTCGGTAACCTAATAAAGGATCTCAATATCAAATAAATCTGAAATGTTAAAATAAATCGATTCTTTAAGTCGCGATTTTAAAATCAATACTTTTTTCATACTCAGCTCCTTCGATAACCTTATAGTAGACCTCAGGAGAGAAAATAAAAATTATTTATAAATTGAAACTTATACATTGAAAACACTCATAAACTTTTGATCAAATTTTTTACCTTGAATTAATTTTTTTTGTTTATGTAGCATTCTTTTGGGAAGTGAAGAGATGTTGGAAAAGATGGAATTTGAATAAGCGTAGAAAAGAAGCTTCAAAGCAATTCAATATTCAGAAAGGTGTTAAGCAGGGAGACACTGTTCAATACTGGAGCGCCCATGCATGCCTTATGACCGAAAAACCTCATTCTTGTATGTCGAAAAAGAGAGTTATGATAAATATTCGTGAACGTGAAACATAACCACTCATCTCATTCATCTATATAATTTATTATTAGACAGATTATTTCCCTGAAAGGACAATTAAGTTAGTGCTTGTTAGTGGCTTAATCCAATTAGGATTAATTAACGTAACTTATAGTATTGGTTGACAGATTTGGGGGGTCAAGTCTCATATTATACTTGGAATAGAGTGCCCTATCTGAGACGTCGACTCGCCGCTGCATTCTTCGACTCGTCACCTCCGTGCAATACAATGATCAGCGAATGCCGTTTCCTCGTGCGTCTGTCTCTCGTGGCAGTTGTCTGGCTAGTGGGGGGAGAGAAGTCTCTAGAAGCGATAAGCTCTCGGGAAGTGGGGCTTAATCCCGCTGGACGGCTCCTCCTGGAGCGTTCTCGATGGCACCTGGCCGACCTCGCGATGGGGGGCACAAATAAATGAGACCTGGGGCCCCTAAAATATATATAACAAAAAAAGAACGGAAAAATCGGAGGCCGTAAATCCCACCTAAATTTGGCTCAGCCAAATTTAACAAATTAAAAAGGTGCTAAGAGAGGCGGGGGTGCAGTCATCTACAAGAATAAAATGGCCGTAACCCGATTCCAACATTCAGCCCATGAATCACTTTCTATTTACATTAATAACACAGCTTCGTACTCTATGGCCAAACCACGAAATGATTCAATGCCTTCCCCTACTTCGGCCAAGTAAGCTGAACATTTGCCGTATTCACCGCCGGATGAGGGGCATTTGTGGTTTAAAATCCTTTGCACGTATATCGATGCGAGGACACGTACCCTGTCATACTCTCGCATCAGAGCGTCCCAACTCGATTGGTAAGAGCTGGCATCAAAATTGAGTCCTGCCAGAAGCGAGGCGGGTTTACCGACGAGTGCATTTTTCAGATAGTGCATCCGACGAACGTGTCCCGAAAATGCGTCCAGGAGGAGAGGTCGCCGCTGAAGACTGGGACCTGAATGACGGGAATTTGGTAGGGATAAGTAGGAATGGCCGAGTTGGGTTTAGCCTCAGCCGGAAGCGGTAGCGAACCTCGACACGTCGCAATTCGCGTCGCAATTTCCCAATCAGCTGGGAAGCTGGAAGCTTCCTGGGAGTCATAGAGGGCGTCCAACTCATCCCAAACGCTTTCATATTTGGACCAGAGTTTTTTACACTCATCGTAATCAACTTCGAAATCGATGAAAGCGTCATCATCAACATCCATGGCATCAGCGAGAGAACCGAGCCTGTGGAGACCTAGCTTGCGCTCGAGGGACCTAATGTAATCAGGAAGTTCTGTCGAATTCTGATCGCCTCTGCCCATAATGAAATGTATGTATACAATTATGCCTTACGCAACGAAAAGGGAACGAACATCGAACGAACAAACAACTAAGCAACGAATAACAATAGACTAGCGATCAAGAGCAAATTAAATATTAAGATAAATAAATAGATAAATATCAAATATAGGTAGCCACCAATATTCCACACTAACCACAATAAATACAACATATATTAAATAAATATACCTAACATGCATAAACATAGATAATAAATAAATAAATATTAATAATAAAGTTTAACTATAATATAAGCATGCACACATACGTTATGATATAAATAAATAAATTGCTCTAAAATTACACACGAAATAAACAAGTATTCACGTAATAATTATAACACAAGCGTGCACACACGCACATAATTAAATAAACAAATAAATTATTTACGAATAAATAAAGGTGAATATTGAAGCCGAGCTACGGCCATTTAAATTGATTCATAGTTTTAAGACAAATAAATACAATGGCTGTGGCAGGATTAAGCGGCGCCAGTCAAGCAAGAGGAAAGGATTAGAGCAGCCTTCAATTGACAACAAATGACCCCTCACGTCCTCTTTAAGCACGACATCGACTTCGAGACTGTTTTTAACAATACCATTAAGTCGTATAATAGTTAAACACACTAACTAAAAGATTATTGCCTGTACATATCAAATGAGACGGGCGTAACGTTCACGAATATTCCCTCGCCCGAGGCACCAAATGTTCAATATTGGGGGGGCCCGTACATGCCTTATGACCGGGACAATACGTCCTCTACGTCTGTCTCTCGTGGCAGCTGTCTGGCTAGTGGGGGGAGAGAAGCTTCTAGAATAAGCTCTCGTGAAGTGAGGCTTAATCCCGCTGAGCGGCCTCCTTCTGGCGCGTCCTCGATGTCACGCGGCCGCCGTCGCGATAGGGGACACAAATAAATGAGACCTGGGGTACCTAAAACATATTTAACAAAAAAAGAACGGAAAAATCGGAGGCCGTAATTCCGACACCCTCTTTCTCCAGTATTATTTAACATGGTGCTGGAAGTAGTCATGAAGTCTATCTGCACAAGACTAGGAGGATGTATGTACCGCAGATTGATACAGCATCTAGAGTTTGCGGATGACGTAGTAATCATAGGAAGAACAACCAATGCGCTACTCGGAGTTTTCGAGGACAGCGAAGAAGCTGCTAGGAAAGCACGACTGGTAATCAATACGAAAAAAACTAAATATATGATAACCAGCAAGGAAGAAAGAAGGAACAGGTATATCGAGGGGGCTGGATACCGCTTCGAGAGAGTACCACAATTTAAGTATCTGGGCACTGTTATCACCGAGGATAATAATATTAGGGAGGAAATTAAGGTACATCCAGAGCCATCAAAATAAGAGTTTACCGTACGCTCCTGCAATCAGTGATTGTGTATGGAAGCGAGTCCTGGACGTTGACACTTAATGATGAAAAGCTATTAAACAGGTGGGAGAGAAAAATCCTCAGAAGAATCTTTGGTCCTACAAAAAAAGGAGATCGCTGGCGGATGAAGACCAATGAGGAATTAAGAAATTTGTATGAAACACGATATTGTTTCCACCATTAAGAGTGCCTGGATAAGATGGCTGGGACACATACAAAGAATGAAGCGTGGTATGCTCCCTAAAATGACGATGGAGGGGCACCCAGGTGGAAGAAGAAGCAGAGGGAGACCTAGAATTCGTTGGCTGCAGGATGTGGAAGAAGACTTCGGTCATTGGGTGTCGACGGATGGAGAAGGGCAGCCGTAGACAGGTCTGAGTGGGTATCCTGAGGTACGCGTCCCCAGCTTGGAACCAGAGTCTCTCGCACAGACAGAAGAGTAGGTTGGCGACCATCCAGCGGATGGCTCTGCTTCGAGTAACAAGGTCAAACAGGACGGTTTCTCATGATGCGGTGCAGGTCTTAGCAGGAGGGATACCTCTTGACCTCTTGCTGCGAGAAGATTACTTCCGGCACAAGATAAGGATGGAAGGCCCAACGGATCTACCGGCGGATCTCTGAATGAAGATCAATGCAGACCCTGGCAGTTGGAAGAGAATCCTCCGGGAGGATACAGTAGAAGAATGGAACCGGCGCACAGTGGTTCAAAACGCACTTTTTCGGGACAAAACTCCGTCCTCGTTCTATTTATGATAGATCAAACATCTCAACGTCATTTTTCTCCTAAGTAAATTCACTTTAAATGTTTAGATTACCAAATTTTAGCTAATTTTTATTTGATGAAAAACCATAATTCTTTTTTGTTATTTTAGAAAAAAATTTTTTTAATTTAAAATCAATATTTTATGTATTTCCCTTTGTTTTTAATTGTTATTAGATAAGTTTAAGAAAATATAGGGTTTTATATCACAACTTTCACGATTTTTCCAAAAATGTCATCAAAATTATAATTTATTTGCATATCTCAATAATATACATAACATATTGAAGTGCAAAGTGTGGATAAAATTTTAGTTTTGTTTCAAGATTTTACCATGAAAATTTTAAAACAATGCATCAATTTCTACGCTTTATACGAAGCGTAACGCGTATTTCGGTATAGAAATTTTTTCAGTGAAGAGACCAAAAAAATTTGTCATAGAAACATAGTTTAATTCTTGAATTAAGGTTTTCAATAGAAAATCCATAGTGCAGTTCTCTGCCCCCAAGCGAGATATAGCTACAAATGTGTTTTTGTGGGGTATTTATTTTTTATTTTATGCAATTACGGAATGTGATAGCTACTGTTAAAATGATAAACTAGAATGTCAGATAGGATGGAATTAATATTAAAAGTAAGAAAAATTCTGCCCTGAAAAGCCATTCAGCTTTTTTTTAATAATTATAACTTAAGTAAACCTTAAATTTAGAATTTATTTAATTTTTCATTTTTTGCAATTTAAGATATCTAATTATCATATGTGATACTATTAAAACGATAATACCTGAAATCTCTGTATAGAGCTACTCATCTATCTCTATAGCTTCTTCCACTCTTGGAACTTACAGGAGATTTTTTGCTTCTTTTTCGATGGTTTAAATGAAGATTTATCATGTTCAGTTCTGATTCTCGAAATAACTGGATCTAATGAATCCAATTAATTTTTACAATATCTTCGTTTCCATATTCTTTTGAACATTTCCTGCAAATACATTCACAGAATCTTTTAAAATCTTTAGACTCTTGAGCATAATTCCAATTGGTAGGGATACTGATTTCAAATTAATAAGCCCCAATGTTTTGTTTACTGAAATTGATATGTAAAACCACGGGTATAATGAAAATAACAGTTCAGCCGTTTCATAACAAATTTGTTCAAATTTATGTGTATCAACACTTATTCCACACATTGATCTCAATTATTTTGTAAATAACACCCCAATTTCGAAAAAATCTCCTTGCTTTATTTCCATCATTAGAAGTACCAAAACCTTGCTTTGATACATCTATCATCAGCCTAAGCTCTTTTTTCAAACCATTTTTAACTGCCTAGCACTCCACTTCTTGAAATCTAGTCGGTTAGATACGTAAAGAAAACACTCCATGAAATGGACCCACGCATTGGAAATCCCATATCTAGTCGTGATTGGACGTATTTCTAGTTTTTTCACATTTTCACGTATATTTAGATGAGCCTACAATCGATACCTCTATGATATGTATGACCATTCATGACAACTTTTTAATCGATTAAGATTAATTTCGAAAAAACGTTCCGTCATTACGTTCCAATCTAACCTTCTCGCTTTGAATTTTTTTAGAAATTTTAAATTAAGTTCTTCAGATAGGCTTTGAAAATGGTCAAATGCTCAAGACCTCGTACTTATTTGAAAAATGGCTCAATAAGGATTCCTATTTATCCCCACCTGAAGATAAGAAGATATTCCGGCTTTCCGTCCCTGTCCTCTCCTTCAAGAGTTGCACTCGTCAAAAGCACTCATCAAAATTAAATAAAAAATAGCTGTATCGCGTTTCGGGGCAGAATTTTTCGTATTTTTAATATTAATTTCACCTTATCTGACATTCGAGTTTATCATTTTAACAGTAGCTATCACATTCCGTAATTGAATGTATAAAATAAAAAATAATTACAAACATACCCTAAAATAACACATTTGTAGCAATATCTCGCTTGGGGACAGAACTTCACTATGGTTTTTCTACTGAAAACCTTAATTTAAGGATTAAACTAATTTTCTGTGACTTTTTTTTTTTTTTTGTTTTTTTTGTTTTTTTTTGATTTTTTGTGATTTTTTTGGTCTATTCATTGAAAAATTTCTATAGCGAAATACGTTACGCTTCGTATAAATTGATGCATGGTTTGAAAATTTTAATGGTAAAATTTAGAAACAAAACTAAAATTTTAAGCACACTTTGCACTTAAATATGTTATGTACATATTGAGATATGCAAATAAATTATAATTTTGACAACATTTTTGAAAAAATCGTGAAAAATCACTAAGTTGTGATATAAAATCCTATATTTTCTTAAACTTATCTAATAACAATTAAAAACAAAGGGAAATACAGAAAATATTGATATATACAAGAATTATTAGTAAACAAATATTTTTCTAAAATAACCAAAAAGAATTATCAAATAGATTTTTATCAAATAAAAATTAGCTAAAAATTTGGTAATCTAAACATTTAAAGTGAATTTACTTAGGAGCAATCATCTCATATTGCTCTATCATAAATAGAACGACCAGGGCGGAGTTTTGTCCCGAAAAAGTGCGTTTTGAACCACTGTGCGGCGGTGGGTGACTACCAATAAAGGGGCTACCTTGAGGAAGATACTTTGCCATCGTCGGATCGCGACTGGAAACAACATGGGTCCTCCCGAACTACTGGGTCTCGCAGATTTTCACAGGGCATGGGAGTTTCAGAGCGAAGCTTTTTAAACATGGAATAGACATCGATCCCCTATGCCCCAGTTGTAGTGTACCGGGAACCGCCGAACATATCGTCACAGCATGCACTGCCTATGAGGCGCTGAGGACCAAACTACTGAGGAAGACCGGGCTCTATGTTCTGACGGAGAGAGAGTTCCCTCAGCTGATGACCGAAATGAATTATCCTCATTTCAAGAACTTTGTGTGTGGTTGGAAGACGATAGTGGGTCCAACACACCTTTCCTTGGGAAGGAGAGAAGGAACTTTGCTAGGGAGGCCGCAGGACAGAAGATCTAGGAGGGGAAAGAGATGAAGATAGTGGCCAAATAGATGTACCGAAGAGCTGGCTGTGCACAGCTAATGATATTTGTAATCTTTGATTTACTTGCAGTAGTGTGTGGTTAAGCAGAAATGCATAATATCACATTCCTGCAAACCTCCATATTGCCTTCTAGGCAGGGTAGTAGGAAAATAAAAGGTCTGAGTGGAAGAGGGTCACTGAGGAGGCCAAGGCCCTGCAAGAACCATAGCGCCGTCAGATAAGATAGGATAGAGAAGAAGCATGATGGATACTGTAAGGGAGGGAACTCCAGAGGATAGTGGAGCGGGCAAGAAAGGAACGTTCGAATGCTATGGCTCTGTGGGAGGGAGTAAAGAAAGAGGTCAGAAAGGCGTGATCTTGTTGCCAATGATTGGACTGAGGATTTGATTTGTAGGATTCTGTACGTGTAGAAAGGATGCTGGGAGTTGATGGTTTGTTATAGGAAAGATCTGATAATATTAAATATTATTTCCGGGTTGAGGGGAAGAGCCACTTTAACTCACCATAAAGATGGGACACGTGGGACAGCCTCGAGGTGCCGAAGACAAATCTTAAAAAGCAGTTCATGATTTGCTTCAATCTGTTCAAGCTACTCCTGAGGACGAGCAAGGAAGGAAGATAGAGGTTAATTAGGAACGGATATTATAAGGGAGGGAACTCCAGAGGATAGTGGAGCGGGCAAGAAAGGAACGTTCGAATGTTGTGGTTCTGTGGGAGGGAGTAAAGAGGTCAGAAAGGCGTGATCTCGTTGCCAATGATTAGACTGAGGATTTGATTTGTAGGATTCTGTACGTGTAGAAAGGATGCTGGGAGTTGAGGGTTTGTTATAGGAAAGATCTGATAATATTAAATATTATCTCCGGGATGAGGGGAAGAGCCACTTTAACTCCCCATAAAGATGAGACACGTGGGACCGCCTCGAAGCGCCGAAGACAAATCTTAAAAAGCTGTTCATGATTTGCTTCAATTTGTCCTCGAGTACAATTGAGAGGCAACCATATACCACACTGCTGTAGTCAAAGTGGGGAAAAATAAGAGAGGATACGAGGAGCTTGCGGGTTGGATATGGAAGAAAATATGGGGAACGATGGAATGACTTTAGGATGCCTATTGACCGCAGAGAAATTTGGGCGGTAAGGGGTTTCCATGATAAAGTTTGGTCAATATAAGGTTTTAACAGAGGAGCTAAACGTGAGCATTTAGAATGAAAGTAGGGGAAGTGACATTGGATCTGAGGAGGAAGTTAGGACCTATAACAACGGCCTGAGTTTTGATAGCAACCCTGATAATAATTTGGAAGGAGGCAAGGATAAATACATTTAGAAATCGTCGGCGAATAGTGGTGGATTGAATTGGGAAGATTATTGATATAGAAATTGAAAAGGAGTAATGAAATGCTTGAACCCTAAGCTACTCCTGAGGACGAGCAGGAAGGAAGGAAGATATATTCCCCAATCTCTCTCTATTCATTAAGAATAAGTATGTACTATTAAGTATAAGTATACATTGAACAAATTTATAACCTTAAGTATAAGTATGTAGATTTAGTGAAGATTACAGAAATACTAAAACTCAAAACCAGTAAATAGAATAATTATTTGTAATTACATAACTGAATCTCAAGGGTAAATTTCAATATGTCATGCAGCTGTTTTACTAAAGTTAAAAATTAGCTTTGGTTAGTTAAATTGTACACATCGTCTGTGTATTATGTATAAAATTTGGTTTAACTGCCTTACTGAACAAAAAATAATTTATTTCTATACATAAAAATATTTCAACTGCATTCAAACTGATCGATAAAAATGAAATAGTGCAGTTTACCACGGAGGTCCAGATGTAATCAGAAAATATAGGATTTAAAGAAATAATTGATGTGTGATTTAGGGAGGGATTTAAATTTATTTTGGGGGAGGATTTAATAAGAATAAGACAAGTAATCACCTAAAAGTCTATAACCGCCAAATTGGAGATAAATTTAAGGATTAGCATGAAAATTGGATCAATAATTATTTTTAAAAATTACCAAAAATATTAATTAAAATACAAACTTTATCTTTTTTTGTACATTTCGGGGGAAGGGGAGCAAATCCTGTCACCAAACACTCAAAGGAAAAAAAAAAGCTATTGAGAAGTGTTTGAGTGCTTATGCATACTTACGCCAATGAGAGAGAAAAAGACCAAGGGAGCAGCAAATAAAACCAGTTTATATTTCATAATTTTAATATACAAAAATATAAATTACATTATACAATGCATTTCTAATTTATTTTCATTTATCACAGAAAAACTACCATAAAAGGTATATTTTAAACATATTATCAATATATATATGTATATGTATGTATGTATGTATGTGTATATATATATATATATATATATATATATATATATATATATATATATATATATATATATATATATATATATATATATATCTATCAGTACAGGTATATTTTAAACACATATTCATCTGTTCAATTAAGTACATAGGAAATGAACAGAGATGCAATAAACTCATTTATAAAGAGGAATGATTTTTTTAATTTTTAATAATTCAATTTTAACTATTTAAAAACGGCACTTTTTCATAAATAATGTTGGCTTAAAATATAAAGATACGAAAGAAAGAAAACTTTCATAAAAAAAATTGTTTCTTCTTCAGAATACAAAAAGGGCAATCAAAATTCTGTAGTACTCTTTGAAAGAAGATGAAATCCTTTGGTACTGCCGCCATCTTTAAAAAAAAAAAATTATGCATAGAGAAGAAAAAAAAAAATGGTAAGAAAACGATGCATTCAATAAAAATGTTTAAAAATATCAGGCCAGCTTAAAAATCTAAGTAATGTGATATAAAAATAAATAATTATAGTTATTTACTTCATATAGCACTATTCGTAGAATAAAGGTAAAATTAAAAATTTGAACTTGTTGGAAAATCATATTTAAAGTTATTTTTTCTATACTATTGAATACCTCCTCATTAAAACAAACCAGCAAATTATAGTAAGAGTTTGGATAAATTATTTCTATGAGGACTCATTTTCAAATAAAATGAGACAATATAGTGTTCTATCCAAAATATATGATTGAGCATTCCAAAAACCATATTTTAATTTGAAGCATATATATAAAAAAAAAGGGTATAAATGTTCTTTTCCCAGCAGAAATCCTGAAAATCTTGAGATACCTTAAGGTATACAAAGTTTTTTGTGGCTAAAAACTATAAGGTCTTTGATAGGCATCCTAGAAAACTGAAACAAGAGATTTGAAAGGAAAGTTCTAAGCATGTCAATGTGCTTAATGTGACAACAGATCAGGTTTAGAATGCATGGAGGAGGAATACTTAAGAAAATTGGTTAGGCAGTATCTCATGACAATATACTAAAGAGGTTAAGATCAATACTTCGGAAAAACCGAAGATAAGAAATCATACTCTGACAACAAAAAAACGAGAAAATTTATACCACTGGTTAGGATTAGAAAGAACACTAGATAATAATGAAATAATGAATACCAAATCAGCAAATCAAATGACACCACTTAAACAAGAAAAATGATAAAAATAAATAACTGAGTTTATTTTAAATTCTTACCAATTTCTGGATGTAAAAGGTTGCATCAAGGCAATAATAATGATAAAAACAACAGTCAAGACTTCACTTTTCTTTGCTGTTTCAAGCTTGATAAATTAATTTGTAACCTACTTAACTCTTTAAACTATTTGTATTACTGTGATCAGTGCTATTGACTTCATGTTCAAATGTTGAAACAACAATAATTAAATTAAGTTGACACTTATGAAAAAATAAAAACTGCGGTTTCTCTGAAAATCTGCCTTAACTTCAAATTGATCTGGAAATTTCTTTACTTCAGTTTAGTTTAAAGCTTCTATGAAATTTGACAAATCATTATTGGCTAGATATTCAGCAATCATAAGCAGACAGTCAGAGGTTAGAAGGATTATACTTTTTAGAGAATTTTTAGATACGTTAAAACCATCAACAGTTTCAAATTTCTTCAATTTTTCCAATAATATTGCTCTTTGCAGACATAACTGTAAGCTGGACAGAATAACATCATTGTAAATAGGATAATTACTCAATATTTCCTCATCTGTAATATTGTTGTTGCTTGAATATAGTGGTTTGATGGCATCACCTTTTTTTATTACTAAAAAACCATATAGCGAACACTTACTATTAAATTTATGAGATTTTATTTGCAAAATTTCACGAACACAATCATCTTGATAGCATAATAGCTCATCAAGAATGAGATGATTAGTGTTTGACAACCTTATATAGGTACTGAAATCAATGACTTTCCTGCATCCTTTCTTAAAGTTTTTTATTAAGAACATTTTGATGAGAAACTTAGCACACAATTGATCTTCATTTTCTATTGCCTTACACAGTGAAGTGCAATAATGACGGTAAGGCTCATATTCAAGGCAACTCATATTAATGTCAGCTCCATAAAATAAAAGTTCTTTCCAAATGTTCATTCGGTCATCTGAACTTCTGCGATAGTCTACAGAGTGATAAAGAGCAGTTTTACCTTCATTATCAACTGCATTAACATCAGCTCCAAATTTTAGAAGTTCCTGAAAGAGACTTAGTCCTTTCTGCTCAATAGCAGCACAATGTAAAGGGGTCTCTCCAATAAGATTTCTTGCATTAACATCAACACCGTATAACAAGAGCAATTTGGTAATAGTTAAAGTATAGGAACAATGTAGAAGAGTATCCTCATTTTCTCCTATTCTAATATTAACATCAGCACCTGCTTTCAAAAGTTCTTCAATTTTTTTTAAGTTCATCTGGGCAATCGCTGTTAACACCTTTTCCATGTTTAGTTGTAAAAATAATGCAAGCCACAATAAAATAATCTCTCAAAACAATTTTCAAATAGATATAATTAAAAAAAATAGTGGAGAACTGAACGAATCGAGTTGCAAAGTCGAATGAGCATAAAAATTTCAGGCTAGGAATAAGAATCCATTTGTTGATAGGTAGTTTCTTCGACAACAACAAAACAACTTTTTACAGAGGAGTAATTACTTCACTATCATGATTTCTAACCGACGAACATACTTCTACTAGGACAGTCTGAAACATAACCATAAATTCCTCGGTAGAATAGTACACTTCATTTTTATCTTACTACAAAATTGAAACCTAACTTGGAACCCGGTATCCAGTGTTGCCAGATTACTAATGTATATTTTAATATACCAACTTTAACCCTAGGAGCTTTTATAAACATTGGAGTCCAGACAGACTCCTCCCGGAAAGTATGCGTTCCTTTCACAGGGTCCGATAATTATTGGAGACGAGTCCTACATTCCCCGCAGACTGAGACTCCACAAAATGGCAAAAAACACAGAAACAAAACTCTATTTCTCGAGAATGGTTAGTCCTATCGAAATGCAGATGGTTTCAATCGATTCAGTAAAATACAACAGGAATGGAACTAAATTTAAAAATTATACCATTTGATTATATAATAATATTGACAACTTAAGTACAGATATTTTTAATTATTTTTTTAAAATTTAATTTAACTTAATTTTAATTCAATTTTATTTTATTTTTTATTTTATAGTAATATTAACTATTTTATAATAATATTAAAAACGTTGTTTTCAATAGCTCTCCTTTAATCACTATGATACCCACATTTTATGTGGGTTAATTGCCAGACCAATCTCTGCCGATATTCTTTGAACTCTATTTATCACTATTACCCTTTTCGTGTGCCGAGACAGACGAGAACAGGGTTTCTTGAGCTTCTTGACCACTTCTTAGGTTTTAAACCATAAAGCTTGGAGAAATCTTGATCACAGAGTTCACACTATAAATGATAATTGGCTAGATTGAATAGCGAAGGCGACAAGGGCCCACCTTGTCGCAGCACATTGATCTGGCTTGTCGTGTGGGCTCCTACAGAAATCTTAATTTTGCTGCAATCGCGTTTTTCAGGTCCTGTGACACACCTCTTGCTTCTAGTAATCATTTAATATACCAAACGTTGTCAAAAGCGCCAGCGACGTCAAGAAACAGCAATGCGCAATCGTTTTTCTTTTGTGTGGCATCTTTTATGATCGCGTCGATGACTCTGGCGCTGACTTTTGTTTCTAGCAGGCCCTGAATGAAGCCTCTTTGATTTTTGATGGGGTGATATATTTTCTTAATTCCTAATCCAGAACTTTCTCTATGATTCGGTGCATAATTGAGTAGATGATAATAGATCTCCATGAGCACATGTTATCAGTAATCTCGTTTTCCCTTATAGAATAAGATTGTGTGCCCCTAACGAAGAGGTTCTGGTACTTAAGCCAACTTCAATATGATCTCTGCAATTACCCCGATCATGTGCATCAAAGTATTTTATTGTGCGGACTAAAACTCCGTCCAATCCCGGCGGTGTGTCCATTGATATCGATTTTATTGCTCTTTTTAATGATTGAACATTGATGGACATCAATTTGGCCATTTTTCATAGTCCACACGATTGAAGAGATTTTTATTTTCTATGAGGCTCCTAAAATGACTTTCTATAGCGGCTACGTTCAAAGGACATTGCTTAGAAGCGTCAGCGTTCATTATTTTCTGTACCACTTTCTTTCTTCTATTGTAAGCCACTTTGTACTGGGACTGCTCTTGCCGACGGCTCCTGCCTGCTTTGTCGGCTCTCTGCGGATTCGACACTTTGCCTGCACCCTTGCCGGCCATATTAATTTTATTATTTTTCATCATTTTATAGGTAATTCTGCATTAATATTTTTTAGAAAATTAAAAAAATCACCCACCGCTTTGTTGGAGTCCGCAGTGTTGAAATTATTTTCCATTTGCAAGTTAAGGAAGACAGTCGGCCATTTAACAATTTCTTCTTTAACGCCATTTGTCTCATCCTCTCCATTCTTGTTTTTCATTTCGGTTTTTATTAAGGCCCTTAATTTGTTGCTTTTTGCCTCCTGGGGATACTTCTTTGCTATATGGGTTCCGAGACTTCTGTCGTCTTTAAATGTCAGTTGATGGGACAGACTTTATCATTGTCTCCTGAGGAAGGATCTTGTTTTTTCTCTTTTAATTCTTCATTAGACTCCTCGATTGTCCGTGTGAACCCGAGCCAACGCTGAAATAAGTCGACAATAGAGATTGTTTTGCCTAAATCTTGCCCTTTGTGGTCTTTCCATTCCACTTTGAGGAACTTCCTCTCAACGCCTCCCGTGGCAGCCACAGACATCTCTGAGGTCACTACTGCTTCTTGGACCGGGCCACCCGATCTCAGAACCCATGCTGTTTGACCTATGTCCATCCCATTCAAATCCAAAACTTTTTAATTTTACCAATAATGAATTAATAAATAATGAGGCAAATACACCTGCATTGCCAGATCAGCAGTAGATATTTGTGAAAAGAAATAAAAACTAGCAAAATAAAACATATATGTAATAGATATTATAGACAAACCATCTCAGCATTTATTTGTGTTTACAAAAATTCTCTCGACTTCAGGAACAGACTATAGGACATATCCCTATTTGTTGCTTTTTGCCTCCTGGGCAATAGTTCAGTCAACCTAATTAATAACAAAAATTGAAAATTAATCATGAAAATAATAGTATTTGTACAGTAATAGTTGTGAAATTAACTTGTTAGTTTATTCTCAGCTCATGGTTTCCACTTAATATATAATCTCTTATTCAAATACACATCTAAAATGGCCAAAAGATCCGAATTTAACAATAATTTCCCCATTATGGGTTGCAAATCGAAAGTTCTACCAACAAAGATGTTTGATTTAATTTGTTTAATTTTTGTTGTTAATTAGGTTGTAAGAGTTTCTAATTTCCTTCACCTGTACAGATTAATGCAGAATGTTTTATATCATATCAATCAGTTAATTTATGTTAAATAAATTATTAAACATATTTTTAACCAAAAAATTATTTATTATTATACAGTTATTTTTGTAGATTTTATAAAAGAGCTAATTTAAATAATAACAGCATAACAATTGTAGATAACATCTAGATTTATTTGTATATATATATATATATATATATATATATATATATATATATATATATATATATATATATATATATATATATATATATATATATATATATATTTCGGTTAAAAATATGTTTAATAATTTATTGAACATAAATTAACTGATGGATATGATATAAAACAACATTCTGGATTAATTTGGGGAAAAATAGATAAGTAAATAACATCTAGATTTATTTGTAATATATATATATATATTATATTTATATATATCATTTATATTAGATCATTTATATTTGAGGCATTGGGTTGTAAGGCATCGTAACTGACCAAATGAAATCATCGTTTAAATGTTTGTTGATTACAATGTTTTACCTTCAACCAGCTTAACTTACTATGTATCTCACTTACCATAACCTGATACCAACATTATACTTTAAATTATGACATTTCCTGCAATTTTTGTCTGCAACCTATTAAATAAGTAGTAAGGAATCCAGTATTTCACAAATTTCAATTTTAAAAAAATGGCAGATACCTTGTTTTATGACCCATTGCCACAACCAGCAGGTTTTAATAGGTTTTAAAGAAAATCACAGCATTTTAACTGTCTGATAATAATTTTATTTTTACAAAAATACTTTGATTTTTTTTATATAAATAAAAATATAAATGGATAAATTAGTCAATGTACAAATCATTACGATTTCTGTATATAAACACTTTAAATTAAATTATCTACTTCTAGGTTAAAAAAACAAAACAATTAAGATTGACAGGAAGATTTGATACTCTAGAAAACATTATTCTAAGACTTGTGGAATGCAGAACAGTAAAATCATAGAGATTTAATAATTAATCTATAACTTAGCAGGTACATACTTAAAATTTTAGGACTATAGATAATAGCTGTAAAGTTTGTTCTACCGAAATTTACATTTTTGAATCACCAAAGAATAATTTGTTGATAATGCAAAACTTATCTGATAATAAAAACCATAACTAATGTTTTATAATGATTAGAGCAAAACCATAAATATCAGATGGCAAGATGCCAAATGCCAAAGGTCTTGATCCAAGACAAGCTTCGAATTGGCCTTAATGAGAAAAAAATGCAATATCAAATTAGATGTAGTAGTACAATTACAATGAACTTTGTATTATTATGATAACACACAGCCACATCTTCAGTTTTTAATAAGAAACTTAAGGAGCCTCAAAACTTGGTTGCCACATGTACTTACTTACATACAGGCATATGCCACTAGATTGGAGCTAAGCTAATGAGTAAGATTCTTTTGATCTGTATTATGAAGTTTTATAAATGGTACCAGGGGTAATCAAAATTAGATTTATAACCTATCCTTCATGAAAACCAGAAATTCTCTTATCAAAAGAAAGTATGTCAGATCAACTGAAATCACTTTACAGCCTTAATATTACACTATAAATTATTGTCATAACAACATTATTATATACATGAATTGTATATTAACATATAAGCTTTCATACTACTATCATTGACCTAGAATAATAAAATAAAACTAATACCAAATAAAATAATACAGTTGTGTTTAACACAACAAAGAAAACATTTCATTAAAATGTTTTTAAAATATAGTAGTGATTGTTCATAAAATAAATTATTAGCTATCATAAAATCCTTAAATTATAATCCTGCGCCATGACTATTCTAGATTACATTCTACTGTATCTCTTTTAATGTAAAACATCAAAATTACATTAGAACACTAACACTTTTATGCTATTTAAATTAATTAATAACTTTGTTAAAAATATTAACAATTTGTTGTTAGTTAAAATATAAATAATAATTTTTCTATTAACAATACATTAACAATATATATAATTCAAGTCACTGATAGAATAAAATATCTTTTCATATGAGGTATTTAGTGATCCTTGACAAAGAACTGGCCTATGAGATTAGCTGCTCCATACATTATGATAAGAATGTACAGTGCATAGGAAGATGTAGATATCTTGCCACTTTTTTTGAGAATAGCAAGTCTGAGGAGGCAAGGAATGGCGAAGACATGGACCAAGCCACTCAGAGCTCCAGTAAACCTAAAATATTTTAGAGCATTATACTTGGTATACATTTTTTTATATCTTATTTCATTACAAAAGAAAAAAAAAGTCAAAAGTTTGTTTTTCATTCATAGAGTCTGTATTAGATGATTATAGGGTGTGTCCTTTTGCATATCTAACTAGTACAGAAAGAGGTTTTTTAAACATTTTAGCCTTATTTATAATTAATTCATATCTATTTTATACCAATTACAGGATGGCTAATTACTAAAAAATATTTTTATTTAAATCATAAATTATAAACAACTTATAAATTCAATTACTAATTGTAATAACAGACATTTTTACAAAGGGTAAATCATGGGTTATGATCATAGTTAAGGAAGGTGATTGATACAAAAGAATATATCGTCTACACAATTTGCCAGATGACATACTAGACATATTAGATACAATAATGCTTGTATTATTGAATGCAAAATTAATAAATCTGGTGCGGTGCGTGCATCACACAACTTTCCCTTACCGTCCTATAATAATTATCTTTTCAATATAAATTTAAAGAGTTCACATAAACAATACTTGAAATAAACTCAGCAGCATTCACTTCTTCTCCGACTTAAGCACAATAATTGAGTTTTTGAAATAATTTTTGTACAACAATTCAGTAATCTACCTATATATTTTAACTTTGCCAAGTTGCAAATGTGTTTTAAAAGTTTCTGGTTTAGTTTCCATGGAAACATTTTCTTTCCATTAAATAATGTGAAAGTAGAAATTATTAAGTTAATTTCCGCTTTTGTATTCTTAAATTAATTTTTTTACAGAGCGTATTGTTTACAACAGATTGGCGGATTGGTGGGAAGAGGTTCGGTCACATCCATCTTCTTTCGGATGCGCTCAGTTATCCATCTATTTTATGCTCCTCATAAAATACACTGTATCTTTG
This sequence comes from Rhaphigaster nebulosa, assembly GCA_948150685.1. NCBI lineage: Eukaryota > Metazoa > Arthropoda > Insecta > Hemiptera > Pentatomidae > Rhaphigaster > Rhaphigaster nebulosa. The sequence goes on from OX411306.1 coordinate 197,692,399, forward strand.
CTAATACTGGTCTGATTTAGATGATTTTTTTTTTTTTTAAGATACATTAATAACCTTTCATATAATTCTGTACATAATTTACTATAAATTGCATGCTTTTTAAGTTAAGCGCAAATAAAATATTCTTTTCGTCATAACTTTTTTCTCTGCACTTTTTCGTTGATATACTACATAAATGAAAAGTTAAACGTCTTTAAGTTGAAGACATTAAGCAAGTTTCACCAAAATCGTAGGAACCGTTTACGAGAAAATTGTAAAATCCATGATATAATAGCTAATTCCGGTTAGTCCGATGCCCTGTATCTTTGCTAATACTGGTCCGATTTTGATGATTCTTTTATTGTTTTTTAGATGATTTAATTACCTTTTATTAAAGTGTATAGATAATTTACCGTAAAATGCATACTTTTTAAGCTATGCCCAAATAAAATATTCTTTTCATCATAACTTTTTTCCCTACAATTCCTCGGTGATTTACTACATAAATGAAAAGTTAAAGGTCTTTATGGAGAATAATTTAGGCAAGTTTCATCAAAATCGTTAGAGCCGTTTTCGAGAAAATTGTAAAAATGTGTGAAATCGATTATATAAAGTGGTACTTCCGGTTAGTCGATTTTGACGAAAATGTTGCTGTAACATCACATTTATGTGCCAACCTTAAATACGTAATTTCAGTATCGTACAGCTTTCCGTTTTTGAGCTAGACTGATCACATACACACAGACACACAGACACACATGGGCTGTTCAATATTGTTGTTACTTTCCCTTACCCCTATAGGAGGTATATAATAAGGGGAAGTTTTGCGATCGTGAAAATTTTCGAATTCGAGTTTTCGACTGAAATACACGTTTTAAGGTCCCCTGAGTCCAAATGACCAAGTCTCGCAAAATGGTCTGTGTGTCTTTGGGTCTGTGTGTATGTGATCAGTCTAGCTCAAAAACGAAAAGTTGTACGATACTGAAATTATGTATTTAAGGTTGGCACTTGCATGTGACGTTACGGCAACATTTTCTTCAAAATCGACTAAGCGGAAGTGCCACTTTATATAATCGATTTTACACTTTTTTACAATTTTCTCGAAAACGGCTCCAACGAATTTGATGAAATTTGCCTAAATTATTCTTCATAAAGACCTTTAACTTTTCATTTATGAAGTAAATCACCGAGGAATTGCAGAGAAAAAAGTTATGATGAAAAGAATATTTTATTTACACATAGCTTCAAAAGCGTGCAATTTATTGTAAATTATCTATAAACTTTAATGAAAGGTAATTAAAGCATCTAAAAAACCAAAAAAGAATCATCAAAATCGGACCAATAATAGCAAAGATACAGCGCATCGGACTAACCGGAAATGATAATTATATCATGGTTACTACAACTGTTTACATTTTTCTCGAAAACGGCTCTAACGATTTTGATGAAACTTGCCTAAATTATTCTTCAAAAAGGCCTTTAACTTTTCATTTATGCAGTATATCAATGAAAAAGTGCAGGGAAAAAAGTTATGACGAAAAGAATATTTTATTTGCGCTTAACTTAAAAAGCATGCAATTTATAGTAAATTATGTAAATTATACAAAAGTATATGAAAGGTTATTAAATTATCTAAAAAAAAAAAAAAAAAAAAAAAATCATTAAAATCTGACCAGTATTATCAAAGATACAGTGTATTTTATGAGGAGCATAAAATAGATGGATAACCGAGCGCATCTGAAAGGAGATAGATGCGACCGAACCTCATCCCACCAATCCGCCAATCTGTTGTAAACAATTCGCTCTGTAACAAAGTAATTTAAGAATACAAAAACGGAAATTAACTTAATCATTTTTACTATCACATTATTTAATGGAAAGAAAATGTTTCCATAGAAACTAAACCAGCAACTTTTAAAATATATTTGCAACTTGACAAAGTTAAAACATAGAGGTAGTGTACAGAATTGTTGTACTAAAATTGTTTTAAAAACTATTTTATTATACTTAAGTGGGAGAAGAATTGAATGCTGCTGAGTTTATTTCAAGTATTGTTTATGTGAACTCTTTAGAATTATATTAAAAAGATAATTATTGTAGGGCGGTAAGGGAAAGTTGGGTGATGCGCGCACCGCACCAGATTTTTTTGTTAAGAAAATTTTAGAAGCCTACCCATAATTGGTTAGTGAGATTAGTGATTTACCCAATAAAATTCACAGACAAATATATTGAAATAATTATTACTTAAATTTATCATGCAATTTTATTAACTATGCCAATCATTATACATAGTTGAAATTAATTTATTTAGTAAATCATCTATTTAGTGAAGATTGAAAGTGGATTCATAGTGATATGTTGAATATATTATTTATTGAGATGAATTCAATATTTTAGAAGTCTTCTGCTCAAATGCCTATCTTTTTGAACCAATCTGGTGTTTGTTTATACATTGCCACTCTCTTTTAAAAAGAGTGAGATTGCTACAATTTATTTTTCAGAATTACATTGAAAAATATATTAAATGTTTCTGATGAGAACTAAAACCAAACTGCTCCAAACAATCCTCAAAGGACTAGCTATGGTTACTAGAAAAATCATATCGACCATTAAACTGTTATTTTATTTTAAAAATTACCTTATTATGGTTCCAATTTTGGGAAGGAATACTGCAAACAATACACAGACAACGACAACAAAGGCGTTGAAGAGAAGTATGTGACCTCTGCTTGGATAGGGATTTCCCACCAGTGCTACCATGGTTTGGACCCTTAGCATGTAAGAGATCAGAGGAAATACAGTCATTAATTGAAATAGTAGGAATCCTCTTGCTGCTACAGTCATTATATCCCATGTAGCAAAGTTATTTAGTAAATTCTGTAATTTAAGGAATCAAATTATAGCTATATATTTTTTATACTTGGAATGAAAAAATAATACACAAATATAAATATATATATGTTGTAAGTTAACCAACTCTTTCATCAATCCATCTTCAAATACTCTTCAAATACTACAAAAATACATAGTCTAATTTTAAATACAATTTTTTTTTCATTTAAATTTAAAAATTCCATATTTTTGTCAGAATTTTTTTTTATATTGAAACATATTATTTTTTTTTTATATTTCTTTGAAGCATTTTCTATTTTTAAGATGAAATTTTTTTTAGTCTACTGCTACAAAGTCTCAGACAGTTAATTTGTTATTTTTTATATTATTGTAAGGGACAGACTTTTGAATAAATAGAGAATATTATTATGATGAAAGGCGTTTTAATTATCATTAATCTTTATTTTATTTTTTTCTATTAACTTGATTATTAATTAACTTTCTGTCACTAGAACATATTTGAAGGAGATAGTATTATCTTTTCCACATTAAAACATTTTTATATTATAAACAATACATACTTTGTTCATCTATTTCTACCTTTAAACGAATTTATTGCAGATAAAAATTTATATTAATTATCCTAGTAAAAACTCCATGATTACATTGTGGAAGCTTGGAATAGCTTTATTAAAATCTCATGATTAATGATTTGTTAAAAACAACTTCCCATGACAATTATCTTTATTATTACAAAAATATTTCTATTGCACTGCCATTAATATCCTTCTTAGTCTTCAGGATGCTTATTTTCTAAAGTTTAACATAAAACAAATACAACCAATACATATTCATAACATAATTTCCACCAGTTTTCATTACATAATATAATTTCATATTATCTTAAAAATCCCCACATCCAAACAATTTAACTTCGTCAATTTAAATTGTTATATTATACAATATTCTGAGCAGTGACTCTACTTGCATATCAATGTTACACTGTGTAACTCTGAACTGAACTTTGAGCTAGTTCATGTAATCATTGCCATATGCTAACCAAGCATATTCACAATTACTATTGTTTGTTTTTCAAATTTTTGTAATTATTCTATTTTTTATCTATTTTAATCAATGTACTGCATTATTTATGTTTTTTTACTATATATCGCTTCAATTGTTTTTCTACTTGTATTTTTCTCACTTTCTAATATTTTGGAATTATCAAAATCAAATTTATGGTTACTAAGTATACTATGATGGCCAAAGCAGTGATGTTTTTATTTTCACTGTTTTTACAATTACTGCTTAATTTTGGTATGCAATTTTTTAGATTTTTCTCCTATGTAAGCGATCTCATAAAATGTTACAATCTATTTTATACACCACGTCCTTTCTGTCAATCATTTTTATTTTATCTTTCATATTGCTCAAATGTTTATCTAGGTTGTTTCAATTGTATGTTCCTAGTTGTAAGTTTGTAAGGTCATATTCCACCATGTTTTCAGTTAGTTCTGGTATATGGATGTTTCCCATTTTACAGGCAAGTCTTAGTCCATTACAACTTTTAACCAAGAAGCTAATTCTATCCAGAATTGTTTCCACTGCTATATGAGAAAGAAACATTTCTTCAGAATAAAATATATTTCAGAGTGCAGTGGAAGTCCTGAGCTAAAGGACCAGCCACCAGCAGACAACAAACTTAAATTGAGCTTAAATCAACATATTTTTGTCGTAAAATAAGTTGCGTATCTTTATTGAGGTCATTACCAGGGCCTTTATTATCACGTTCAAATTATTTCATTTATTATAATTAAACTACCGTGGAGTGTAAGAAAGTTTGCAGAAACAATACTTAATAAATTTTAGTTTAAACATGTGGAAATGTAATTACCTAGTTGACTATTCGGAAATGTATACATATATTGTTACGCTCTACAAATAATACTACTTTTGGCGAGGATCACAGATCACATACACTTTACAACAGCTCTTCTATGCTTTGCTCCAACAGTTTCAGTTGTGTACACTGAAAACAGTACTGGTGACAGCACGAATCTTTGGGTTATTCCACATGTGAGTGCGATAGCTTCAGATACTGCTTCGCCGACTTGTACCTTTATCGAACGTTGAAGAATAAACGACCGAAAATAAAGCTTCTCTATGTCATCTAGCTTGACCTCCGCTATTGTTCTGACCATCCGCTGTGCATTGAAAATGCAGTAAATTTTGTTTGAAGTTTTGGGATTATTCCATCGGAAAAAGTCTGTGAGAATGGACGTGACATTTTAAATAACTACCTTTTAATTACGGTAAGTACCCGACCTCAACTAAAAAACATCAGCTGGGTGTTTGTATATCTCTTGAACGAATGGAAGTCGACAGCTAGGATCTAATTAATCTAATTAATAATTCAATTAAATAAAATTTTTAATTCCAACACATAAATTCAATGTTTTGGGATTATTCCATTTCTTTTTTAAAGAAATTTAAGTAATGAAATATAATTAAAATTTAATTTCAACTCCGTCACATAAATTCTCATACGAAAAAGAAGTTGGGCATTATGACGGACAACAACAGAGCATATGGTCGACCGCTTAGCCGGAACAAATACGTTGAGACAACTTACTGTGTCTACTTTTTCAGCTGTATCTGAGTTAATCGTTTGGATAACCAGGGGCTTGATTAAAAAAAATTTCTACCGGTGATAATTTTGTCGTGTCCTTTCATTCTATATGAGCATTTTTTTCATTCTTCTTCTTCTTCGATCTTCCCATTCAAATGGCTAAGTCAGGGAATGACAGAATAAAGTCGGCGGTACTCCTGAGATCCTCCAGGTCGCCGTACAGCTTGGTCACCAAGTCAGTAGGTTGAGGCCACCTCTGCCTCCGTTGCTCCTCCATAATTATGCATGACTGTAGAATATGCTCTGTAGTCTGTTCGCCTCTTCCACATTCACACAAAGGAGTTGGGCCAATTTTAAATTTTTTGTGGAGATGAGAGTTGAGCCGATTATGACCAGTTCTGAGACGGAAAATTAAAACCTGTTCTTTTCTGGAAAGCAAGTAGTAAGGATCCTGGGGTTTAAAGTCTGGATGTTGATTATTCCACCTCTGCTGAATTGATGCTTTTTTCATTTTAATATTACATGACTAATTTATTGAAACATAATAAGTTATAATTTATGCAATAAATTTTTATAATTTATAGTTTATGTTATTATTTATAACATGCTATTTTTAAAAAAGTAATTGAAAAAAATAATTTGTTAATTAACTCTGCAATTGAGAGATAAAAAAAAATTGAATACTGATGAAGATGATCACTCTTACCGGATTTATTCTCCCCCTGCAATATCAAAAGAAGTATATAAAAAATGTGGTGTGGAGTTAGTTTGATTTCAGTTTTAAGTTATTTATCATATCCGACATTATTCGAGAGCCATTAATCGGTGAATGAAATTTCACTAAACTTTTCTTTTTTTTACATGATCCCGTTGAAATACTCTCATTAAATTTGGTATATGCATATTTATATTCATATTAAACATATATTTTAAATTGAACATACTAAAGACAAAAACACGCTAAATTATAATTTATTGACAATGTTATTTTCATTCATGACTAATATAAAATTATAAAAAGTATTTAGAACGTTTACTACTTAGTAAACTGAATGGTACTTCAGTAAAATTATATAGAATCTTAAGTTCAACCAAAGATTTTTTTATATTACAAAAAAAAAAATTGTCTGCACAAAAATAAATTTTATATAGGTGAAACCTCACGAATTTTAAAATCTAGAATAAGCCAGCATAAAAACAATATTTTATCCCAATATATAACAATATTTTCTCCTTGTTTAATACGAAAATGTATGAATGTAATAACCGAGTAACCGAGTTTAACAAGATGTTACAATTTTAATTTATAGTGTTATTACTAAGCAGTAATATTTCGGTTTTGTTCATTTTAGGGATAACCGATCGTCTTCTGGTAGCACAGACATTTGTTTTCTTTGTAGCTGGGTTTGAAACAACCTCCAGGACTTTGCATTTTCTCATTTACCAACTAGCCGAACATCAGGAAGTCCAAGAGAGAGTTAGGCAGGAAGTTCTAAAAGTTAAAGCTAAACATGGACGATTTTCTTATGATGCTCTTAAGGACATGCAATTTCTGGACAAATGCATAGCAGGTAATGGAATTAATGTGTGCTATGATCACACCTGGTGTCATTTGATCCGACAGATTAAAAATTAATATTTAAAAGTATGGATCATAGTAGTGAAATTATATTGATATCTAGATTTGCTTTATATAACAAGATCAACATATTTTTTATGATTCTCAGAGACCTTGCGTATGTATCCACCAGTTGCTATGTTAAATCGGGAGTGCACCAAGGACTTCACATTCCCAGGTGGCTCTATCATTAAGGAAGGAGAACAAATAATGATACCGATTTATTCAATTCATCGAGATCCAAGATATTTCTCAGAACCTTTGAAGTACAATCCTGATCGGTTTGAATCAAATCCTCAGCGTGGAATTTATTTACCTTTTGGTGATGGTCCAAGAATTTGCATAGGTATGATTGATTTTTTTCAATTGCAGTGCCTATAGTTTTATTATTTAATAGTGTTTTGCAACTTACTTATAATGATAATAAATGAGCTTCAGTTTATGTCGTATTCTTTTCTTTTCAGGAAAAAGGTTTGCTCTTGTTGAAATTAAAGTTGTAATGGCAAGATTATTGGAGAGATACAGGTTTGAAATTAGTTCATTAAATGCAGAAAAACTTGAAATAGACCTTTGGTCTATCATTGTTTCATCTAAGAATGGACTATGGGTGAAAATTCATAAGTTGAATGATTGTAAATAAATGAAATATTATTTACCATAGTTATACGACCAGATCCTCTAAGTTTCCTAAATATCTAGAGTAAATGAAAAAAAATCCTGATTGCGCCATACTTAAAAAACAGGTTAATGCTGTTAAAATAAATACATGCTTTTATGTTATAACTTAGGTCTTTCTAATCGAAACAAAACTAATTAAAGTGTTGGCAGTAAATGTTGATAAAAGCATTATCAGTTGGCCAATCCACGTCTCTAAAATTATTTACCTATAATAATTATTTGTATGTATTATATTCTTCTCTATTTGCTTATATAATAGATACGATAGTTTATTTTTTAAAATAAATTTTCAATGAATTTTTTTAACATGATGATTTGGAGAAAAAAAGTAGAAACAAATTGTATAACTTTTAGATACAATAGTATAAAAAAATGATAAACAAGCCTAAATTTTTTTTACTTTTAAGATGTGAATTTTTTTCAAAGATAAATAAAAAATAGTAAGTAACATCGTTTAAAGAGACATAAAAATGAGTTTTAACCATTTAAAGTCGGTAGTCAATTTCTTACAAAAAAAAAAATTAAAAATCATGAATATTGCTATTTTTGGACATTTGGCTTGTAATTGTTGAAGAGACTTGTTTTGGCCCTAAATCGTGACTCGTTCTAGTACCTAACCCCAATAAAAATTCTATGAAAAACAAATATTATTATTCCGGAAATTGCGAACACGTAAAAACAACCATTTTCGAATAAAAGATTTGAACAAGGGCCAAAATGGTCCTAGAGCGATTTTTTAGAGCGATATTTGTTTCTGAGAAGTTTCTCTATAATCCAAGTTTCGTGCAATATTTGTGAGGTTCGATTAAATAGCTAAAAAACGCATTGGGATCTTTCTTGCTCCGGCCGGTAGAGGTGGGGTAGTGGAGGGGAAGTGACGAAAGACGGCGGAAGGCTCTCTGACAGCCGGTCATCGAGCACTGGAGCGTAATAGAGAGAACCATATCCCGCCCTTCGTCATTTTATGAAAAATTGATGTAGGACTATTTTAGCCCTTGTTCAAATTGATCATATTATTTATAAAACGTCTGTTTTTACATTTTCACAATTTCCGAAACAAGTAATGATTTTTTTTGTATAAAATTCCATTGTAGACAGGCACTAAAAAATGTCGCTGCAACAATTACAAGCTCTGTTATAAAATGTCCAAAAATGGCCATATTTTATAGTTTTTAATTTTGTTTGCGAAAAGTTGACGACCGACTTCAATTGTTTGAAACTCCCCGTCTCTTTAAAAAATTCACATCTTAAACGTGAAAAAACACTTGTTTATAAATTGTTTTGAACAGGTCGCTACATACTGATTTTATCTAAAACTGTAAATAAACAGTCAAAGCGAGTTCAAGACAGAACAATACAGCGGTTTGTTTTTACTACAAGCCGACGTTTCGGCCTGAACATCTGGGCCTTCAGATAGATATATAAAAAATAATGAATGGAACAAAGAAAATTTGGCAGAGCATGAAATGAAAACAAAAAATACATATATATGTAGGTAGTTGAGGGTAAAGATTACCATGGGGCAAAAACTACCTTTACTGACGTAAGGCCAACCTACATAGGCCAGTACTGACAGTCAGAACCAGCGCCATTTCGAATTCTATACAATTTCTAAGGGGGCTCGATTTTATTTAGTTGGGAACCCAAGTAATAAACCTAGATCTAGAATAAGTATGTAACATTTAGGATTACTGTACCCTCCGTGCCTAGTTGGGTTCATGAAAGCATTAAACGCAAATAAATTTACAGGAATTAACATGGTTATTGTTTTGAGCCGATTTAAAGATTGCAAACATGATATGATAAGAACTAAGATATAATAAGAAATATGATATGAGAAGATAAAATAAATAAGATTGTATTTTTGCCGCTAATAACCCGCTTGGGTAGATGCGGAGTGCTGTAAAATTAATACATGAAAATAAATAAATAAAGATTGTAAAAACAAACTGGTCGATTAGATTCAATTACAAAGCAATACAATATCCTCAATGCCATATTTGATATCTCTTAATTTATTGAAAGAGGTCAGTTAGTTCACTAACAACAGCTCAGTTCGTCTCTGGCAACGACTGTGAATGCTTGGGGTAAGTGTGCAAAGTTGATTTTATGATTGTCTGAATACTTCATGAACACCTCAAAAATCTTATACAAGGTAGATAAAATACAATCATAAAATACCTATATAAACATCTATAGGAGATTGAAAAAGAGTGGAATATGTATTTTATATGAGGCGAGCTGCAATAGGGGACAAATCCATTTTTTTACATCCTTGATATTTTTTATGTTTTCCACTGAGTTTAGCCTTCCTCTTATATATTTTTATTATAAAGGACCTATACCGAAATTCCAAAATCTATAAAAAATTAAAAATTACCAACAATTAAAAAAAATAATATTTTGAGAAATTAGGTACCGATAATTTTCTTATTTCCATTTCACATAAGTGTTTGATATTAATGTTAAATGATTAAAATCATAAAATATGTTAACTGTCATGAGTTTTTCCCTCATTTATTGGATTTTTATTTTATTTTCCCTAGCAGAATGGGATAAACCCAATTTATATACATTTTTTTTAAATTTAGTTTTTGGAAATGCTAAACAATATTTTGCAAAAATTATTTCTGATTTAGTTCAGAAAATTCTGATCCAACAATAATTGTTTTAAAAGAGCCTGAATTATTCATATTTATGGATTTCCGGAAAAAAAAATTTCATCTCCACACCTCATTTCTCTTATTATTTTCAAATTAGGAAAAAAGTAATTATCTGTTTTTAGCCCCTAAAATAACAAGATCAAATTTAGTTTCTCAATTTGAGATTCTAAAAAAATAACTGGTGTATTTATTCATGTAAACGCAGTTGAAGTGAAACATCTTTGAAACTATTGTGATAATTAATATTTACATGCATATTATTAATAATTAAAAATGTATATAAATAAAATGACTTAAATATAATTGATAAATACAAATATAATAATAAAAAAGGAAGATAAATATAATTGATGAAACTTTGATATAGCTGAACGGCTGATATTTATTTTATATGTGTTACAAATTTAATTATTGGTTTGCGATAGAAAAAGAAATGTAACTGTTAAGGTACCTAATTAAATAAAAATAAGTATTTTTTTTTGCTAGTTTTAAAATAGAATGGTTTATTATAACTCAAAATGTATGAGGAACTCGGACGTAAAACATGCCATCTAACATTTTTTGTGAATTGAAGTTTTTGGCAAAACCGGATTCCATACAATAAATTTTTGTTGTTGAATGTGTTGGAAGTTTTTTTTTTAAAGTATAATGTTGGTATTAAGTTATGGCAAGTGACTGCTGGTTGAAGGTAAAACATTCAAACATCGTAGAAGTTTTCATTTTGTCAATAACCATGTTTTACCAAGTATCTCATATATCAATTATCAACAATTGATCAAAAATATATATTCTAATTATCAATTATACTAAAGTTATATGTTAATTTTCAAAATAAAATTGATATAGATATGGAAAATAATGACAAATGTTTAAGATAACCAAAGAACTTCATTCGTCTTTTCAATGTTTGAAAACCTCTCTGTTATTTTGATAGATTGTAACCTGTAGCCGTCTTGCGTATATCTTCCTCCTAGGATTTTTCTGTTGATCTTCCTCTCTTCCTTTTTTATTGCTTCCAGTTATCGTTTTCTGTTAAGTACCAGTGCTTTGCTTGCGTATAGGACTGCTAGTTTTATGACAGTGTTGTAAAGCCGAATTTTCGTCTGTCTGGACAATGATTTCTTGTCAAAGATATTTTGAGCGAACCCCAAATCTTTCTTGTCTTTCTGAAGACAGTTTTGCTGTGAGATCTTCTAATGGTCTGTCGCACAGTGGTTGAAAACGCACTTTTTCGGGACAAAACTCCACCCTGTTCGTTCTATTTATGATAGAGCAACCATCTCAACGTCATTTTGTTCCTATGTAAATTCACTTTAATTGTTTAGATTACCAAATGTTTTTATTTGAAAAAAATCTATAATTCTTTTTGGTTATTTCAGAAAAAAAATAATTCTTACTAATAATTCTTGTATATATCAATATTTTCTGAATTTCCCTTTGTTTTTAATTGATACTAGATAAGTTTAAGAAAATATATAGTTTCACAGCTTGGTGATTTTTTACGATTTTTTTTCAAATATATCGCAAAATTATAATTTTTTTACATATCTCATAATTTACATGACATATTGAAGTGTGAAGTGTGCGTAAAATTTTTATTTTGTTTCTAGATTATACTTTGAAAATTTTAAGACTATGCATCTATTTCTATGTTTTAGACGAAGCGTAACGCGTATTTCGCTATAGACATGTTTTCAGTGAGTAGACCAAAAAAAATTTGTCATAGAAAGAAAGTTTAATCCTTAAATTAAGGGTTTCAGGAGAAAAACCATAGTGAAGTTCTGTCCCCAAGCGAGATATAGCTACAAATGTGTTTTTGTGGGGCATTTATTTTATATTTTATTTGATATATGGAATTACGTTATGTGATAGCTACTGTTAAAATGATAAACTATAATGTCAGATAAGATGGAATTAATATTAAAAATCAGAAAAATTCTGCCCCGAAACGCAATGCAGCTTTTTTTTTTTAATTATAACTTAAGTAAACCTTTGATTTAGTATTTATTTAATTTTTCATTTTTTGCAATTTAATATATCTAAATATCATATGTAGCACTATTAAAACGATAATACCTGAAATCTCTGTATAGAGCTACTCATCTATCTCTATAGCTTCTTCCACTCTTGGAACTTACAGGAGGTTTTTTACTTCTTTTTCGATGGTAAAATGAAGGTTTATCATGGTCAGTTCTGATGCTCGAAATAACTGGATCTAATAATACCTATGAATTATTTCAAATATCTTCGTTTCCGTATTCTTTTGAACATTTCCTGCTATTACGTTCACAGAATCTTTTAAAATCTTAATTTCGAAACTCTTGAGCTTCCTCAAACATCATTCCAATTGGTTGTGATGTTGATGTCACGTGCGTCAGTGTTTTGTTTACTGAACTTGGTATGTAAACCAACGGGTATAATGAAACAAACAATTCTGCCGTTTCGTAACAAATTTGTTCAAATTTAGATGTGTCAACACTTATTCCACACATCAATCTCAATTATTTTGTAAATAAAACCCCAATTTTGAAAAAATCTCCTTGCTTTATTTCCATCATTAGAAGTACCAAAACCTTGCTTTGATACATCTATCATCAGATTAAGCTCTTTTTTCAAACCATATTTAACTGCCTAGCACTCCACTTCTTAAAATCTAGTCGGTTAGATACGTAAAGAAAACACTCCATAAAATGGATCCATGCATGAAAATTGGAAAGCCCATATATAGTTGTGTTTGGACATACTTCTAGTATTTTCATAAGGGATAAATCATTCATATCAGAAGGTTTACAGCAACAAATGGAACAATTGGCAGACGAAGAAGTACCCAACATATTATGTTGTGCTTTCCCGTCCAGCATGGTTAAATGGAGCTGAAGGCTTACTTAGTAAAAAAACTGCTTACTTCGAAATTTTTTTCGCATCGACAGATCGTGCTAATGCTTCTTCTTTATTAAAGTGGTGTTCACTGTTACGTTTTGCAGATTCTATAGCAATTTTATAAACTTCTTCTGTCAGGGTATTTATTTGTTTGCGACATCACCATCACTATACTGATGAAGATTGTATTCACGAGCTAATTGAATTTCATCTCTTGAAAACGTGGCTATTTCCTATTCTCTTCTTTGTTGTTTTTTGCAGCAAACAAAGAAAACTTTTTTCATCCCGAAAAAGTGGTAATCCCATATATAGGCGTGTTTGGACGTATTTCTAGTTTTTTCACATTTTCACGTAGATTTAGATGGGCCTACAATCGATACCTCTATGACATGTATGACCATTCATGACAACAATTTTTTAATCAATTAAGATTAATTTCGAAAAAACGATCCGTCATTCCGTTCCAATCTAACCTTCTCGCTTTGAATTTGTTAAGAAATTTTAAATTAAGATGTTCAGATAGGCATTGAAAATGTTCTGGACAAACCTAATTATTTGGAAAATGGCTCAACAAGGATTCCAATTCATTCCCACCTGAAGATAAGCAGATATTCACGAGCTCTTCCGGTTGTCGATTCTCTCCTTCAAGAGTTGCACTCGTCAAAAGTTTAGTTAAGTCATAATTAATCAAAAAATAAAATAAAAAATAGCAGTATCGCGTTTCGGGACAGAATTTTTCTTATTTTTAATATTAATTCCATCTTATCTGACTTTCTAGTTTATCATTTTAACAGTAGCTATCACATTACGTAATTGCGTATATCAAATTTTTAAAAAATTCTAAAAAAAATTCTAAAAGCTCTACAAAAATACATTTGTAGCTATATCTCGCTTGGGGGCATAATTTCACTATGGTTTTTCTACTGAAAACCTTAATTTAAGGATTAAACTATTTTTCTATGACAATTTTGGTCTACTCATTGAAAAAATGTCTATAGGAAAATCCGCGTTACACTTCGTCAAAAGCGTAAAAAATGAGGCATACTTAGAAAATGAAACATTATAATTTTTTAAATATTATTTTATTATCGACGATGTGAGGGTGTTCAAACAAAATAAGTATAATAAACCAAAAGTTATTTATTTATTTTTGCACATTCATTTTATTTTTAGCAAACCTCTAAGCAGTCAGAAAATTGTTTGAACAGTGAAAATCCATTCAACCGTTCACGAGATCAAATTTTAGAAGCTAATGAAAAATCGGGAAATTTTCACAATCTTTGTACCTTATATTTATTATATATCCTTAGAAGCTAAAACGTTAGTGTTAATTGCAACTTACTGTATCGTAGTCTTTTCAACCAGAAACAGAATGGCTTTGTATCGAGCTATTATATATTACTACCCATTTCCCTTTTGCTCGCTGCTTGCTCTGGTTAAATCTTATTAAGTCAAGCCTTTCTGGATCTATGTTGGCGTAAATATCAACCAAAAACTGATTGAAAAGACTAAGATATAGCTTCTAAACATTTTATACCGTCGTAACACATTTGAAACAAAAATGCCATTTTTTCCATACGTGGATGAATCCTTCCGCCTACATAAAGTGAAAACTCGTATTTTTTAGATTCTAGAATTAATTTGTATTATGTTTCAACAATAACTTTATTTAAATAACTAAGAGAACGAATTTTTCAAATTACGTCTTCTTGCACATCCAAAACATAAGGGTAGCCACCATTACAAATTTTAGCTTCATAGTCATTGTCGTTTTTTAGATAAAGTGATTACTAAATCAGTCAGTGAGTGCGTGGTATATTTCTGTTATACTGATAATTTAAATATCTTTTTTTAAATCTGTTTGTGTACCTATTTGAAACATATAGTTTTTGATTTATGTATTTAAAAAACAAAACAAATAAACATTAAAGGGGTTTCCATACATACGCTAAAATGTGGAAACAATATCCAATATGGTTTTATTCATTGTTTTTATGTATCTAGTATTTTTGCTAATACTGGACTGGGTTAGATAATTTTATTTTTGTTTTGTACAGAAATTAATTATGTTTCAAATGAGTTTAATTATTTTTCAACCTCTTAGATTACTAATTTTTACAAACCCAGTCTTACAGCACAGACAATAAGGGGAACCACCATTAAAAATTTCAGCTTCATAAGCATTGTCGTTTTTGGTTACTGTGATCACTGTATAGATTGTAACTTGCATTTATAGGTATTGATTAGATCATATCAAGATCCTAAAATGTTATACAGAAGATAATTATTTCTTTAGTTTTTTTATAAACTTTTTTTCATACAACTTCGATGAAATTACTACACAAATCATAAACTGGAATTTGTAAGCAAATTTTTCTTAAGCAAATGAATAAACAGCATTCTGTAAAATAAAAAGAATTCCAACACAGGTATTTCCTCTAGAGAAAACAGAAGAAATAAACTACCTGGAAACAAAATTTGTGCTGCACAAATTTAATGAGCGAAAGAGCGCATCCAATCCTACAACTCCCGCTCAGAATACGAGCACTTGTAGCCAAGCTCCCACCAAAACCCGAGGTTGGTAGAGGCCAAAGAAGAGGTGGTTGCCGCCGCTGAGACAACCTCAGGAGGAACCGCGGGAAGAAGCTGAAGTCTAGTGACAGCTCTGAGCAGTGCAGAGAGGAGGCTCAAGATGGCAAGTCAAAGCCAGCCCTGAGTAAATGAATTAGAAAGACACAAAGGTGCAGCCCCATCAGTGAACGGTGTGCAGCCGCGCCATAGAATAACCAAATATTGTTCCCATAATTAAATATTATTATGTATGACAATAATAAATAAATAGTTGAAAAATAAATAAATAAAGCTGAGTTTTATTGGCAGTAGTGGCATTCGTACATCCCCCTGCTGCTGAAACCCCGTATGCCAGAAATGGCGAGGTAGGGGAATAAAAAGAAAAAAAAAGAAACCCTAATTACAAACGGTGATCTTAAAACAATTTCTCCCTGGATTTGAAATTTAACTGAAGATGGTAACTCTCATTTCGGAAATACTGGGTATAGGAGAGGATTTATATCAGACGTACAAGTCAGAAAAAAATTTGATTTCACTCTCTTATAACTTCATACATTTGTAATTGCAATGAGTATAAAAATATGCCATTTTTCTACCAATATTTGAACTTCAAAAAACATCAGTTGTATTTTATGGATTGTCTGAGAAGAGAAGGCCAATTAGGGCAGACTCCTTCTGAGTGACGTTCGCAGATTGGGGGAGGATCAGGGAGATATACTCGTACATCCTCCCGCTCTCCCCGAAACGAACGAAAAAATATAATTTTCGTACCCACCAACATAAGATTTGTGTTTTGAGTAATATTTTTGGAAATTATAACAATAGCTTTTGATCCAATTTTCATATTTAACCTTAAAACTGACGCCAAATTTGGCGATTATAGACATTTACACGATTATTTGCCTACTTCTTATTAAATCCCCAACCCCTCCGTCAAAAAATACTAAATCCCCATTCGAAAAAAAAAAATTCTACTCCCAGAAATGTGCAGTTCTTAGTAATCCCACACCCTTATCATTATAAACGCCGAAATTTCAGGTAAAAATACTGATGTTTTGACTAAAATTTAAATGCAATCCCATCCCTCACCACTGACCTTCGGACCAGTGTTAGTCTATTTTTTTTTTAGGAAAATACGACTAAAAAAAGTTGAAATTATTTTAAAATATTCAAATAAATACATGTAAATTTGCTAATTAAACATAAACAAATGTTCAACTCTAGGTGATAAAATACCTGAGCTTGGGTATACTGATGATTTGATACCGTTATGTTGATATGCGGATCACACTAAATATAACTATGCCAATTAAAGTTGGTAAAGAGTAGGAGCTCGAAACAAATACTTAAAACAAAAATTGTGTAGCAATAGAAATGGTGATGATTACTGGAATATAAACATAATGTAGAGAAATTCAAGTATTTGTGATCTACAATAAACTAAATTCGGAAGAAAATAAAGGGAAAATTAAATGCAGGCATTACTAGCTATTTTTTAGTTCCAAAATTGCTTAGTTCTCTCCTATTCTCCATAAATCTGAAAGTTAGAAGTTACAAACTTATTAAAAGGATAAAGAAAAACCTACTGTTCTCTGCGGGTGCGAAACGTAGTCGCTTACTTTGAAGGAAGAACAACGCCTTGGGGGCTTCGAATATAAAGTATCAAATAGGATATTTGGTCCGAAGCAGAATGATTCCTCTGAGGAGTTTAGGAGATTAGAACACGCGGCATTGCGAAGCTTGCATCCGATTATATAATCCAAAGAATAGCCATGTTTGAATTTAGGTAAAGTTATGGGGCCTTGAATGAAGAAATCACTAAAATGTTTTGACGCTGAAACGAAGAGTAAATGCCCGAGGAGGAGACCAAGGTGTATGTAGGAGGATGGTTTTAAAGCTGGTCTTGCCTCATTTGGTTTTGACGGTCAAGTATTTTTTGTATGTAAGCAATTGGTAGTATCCGTATCGAATCTTCGGGTTCGCTAAGCCGCCAATTATTTATTTATCTAAATGAAAAGTATGTTTTGGTGTGTTCACAGTATAAACATGTCTTGGCTAATGTACATCGCAATAGCAATCATTTCTTTGTTGGCACTGGCTTACTACAAGATCAAAAAGATCTTTAGATACTACAAAGACAGGAACATTCCTTATGTTAAACCAAAGTTCCCTTTTGGAAGTGATCCGGAAGGCGTTTTGTTTAGAACACACATTGGTGAGTCGCTATCTATTTATGCATCTTCATAGTTAGTAAGATAATAAACTGCTTATTATTAGTTTAAAAACAAATTCGTTTTCAAAATAAAAGATAAACGTTTTTAAATTAGTAGAATATAAATCGTAAATTTAATTGATTAGCCCCTGTGGTTCTGTGCTAGGTTTTTTAACATTACGAACTCTATATATTTTATTTTTTTTAGGAGACAGTTGGGAAAAAATATATAAACAATTGGAAGGCAAACCGATTGGAGGATTCTTCCAGACTGTTCTTCCGTTCCTTATGATCCGCGATCCGGAGTACGTACAACAAATACTCATTTCCTCATTTGACCACTTCTTCGACAGGAACTTCCTCATCGATGAGGAGACCAATCCACTAGACGCTCACCTATTCCTATTGAGAGGGAACAGATGGCGGTTCCTCAGAAATAAATTGAGTCCAATCTTTAGTGGTGGTAAGCTTCGATGGATGTTCGATGAGATGGAGAAATGTGGAAATGTCTTCTTGGAATGCTTCGATAAACTGGCAGATGGAAAGGACCGAGACATTCTAGAAGAACTAGCACGATATGCTACAGATGTTATAGGCAATGCAAATCATAATTTTATCAAAATTACATAATATTTTAAATAACCAATATCAGGGCGCTTTCACATGATCCGATAAATCTGATGACATCCGATTTATCGAGATGGTCTCAGACCGCAGAGAACATAAGATCCGACTTCGATAATTATAGGACCATGTGAAAACACTATTATACTACCAAATTGTAACTAGGTTAAGAACTAAATTGTAACTATGAGGGTGACATTAAATTTGAGTTCAGAAACACATTTTTATGAACATGCAATCCATAGACATTTACACGGTATTTGGCGACAATAACAAACAGGCACCTGAAACGGTAACAATGAAATTCCTGGCATTACTCACCGAAGGCTGAAGAGGACTTGGGTGAGGGATCTCCTTGTCTAACCAGTAAGGTATAAGCAAGTCTGGAGATTTTACCGCTGGGTGCTAGGTTCCCTCATGTCATTTACATTAATATCATCACATTAAAAATAATTACGGTGAAAAATAATTACTGTAAATTAGCGGTTTTCATAAATTTCACTGCTTTGGGATTTTCAAAGTACCTGAATCCGAACCTTATGTCACAATGAATAAATAAAACTGTAGAATCAATGTAGTAACTACAAATTTTAATATCGCTACACAATCTTTGGGTCTTCGAATCTGAATTAGTATGTGATTCAAAATCCTTTATCAGTGGCCCAACCTACTGCATAAAAATTTAACTAATTATATTTCCCTCAATCATTTGAGGGTACGTCAAGCTTTTTATATTTGTATTTGTATATTTATATTTATATTTGTGAAAAATCAGAGCTCAGGGCTAAAATAGTTCAGAGATATATGAAGATTGTGAACAGAGTATCCGATTTAGTACACAAGTATCAGGGAACGAAATAGTACAAAAAAAAAAAAGTTCAGTCTAACCATTCAAGAGATGATAATGGCACAGACACACAGGCAAACGGACAGGCAGACAGACTGAGCAATGGCCGAAAATGCTTCTATTTTTGTTCAAAGAGCTTTGAAACACACAGATTCCTTGAAAACCGCACATCGAAAGTTTGCCCTAACAATACGTTCCTTATCTGTTAGTGGCAGGAAAGTAAAAACATGTGAGCAATGTTGAATTGCTATGTATCTTTGGACTAATGGCCCGATATTGACGATTCTTTTTTCGTTTTCAAAAAATTCAATTGTTCTTCCATAAAATAAATAAATAAATAAATAAATAATACTAATACAGTTATACGTAAATAAAGCAGTCTTTTATCCTTATAGATTTTTATTGGGGATCTACTTTATACATGAATATTTAGAGCGGGTTATGTAAAAGGGTTTCGGCAAGTGTCATCGAAATCGTTATAACTATCTTTGCGTTATAGCCAATAGAAAAAGACGTTTATCGAATTTTGCGCAGGGTGCACGTGTATGCGGGTATAAGGGAACAAAATCCTACAAATAAAAATAAAATCAACAAAATCGGTCCTCTCATTTAAGAGATAATCGTGGCCCAGACGGGCAGGCAAACCAATGGCCTAGGCTTATTTTAGACTCAGAGGGTGCGATCTGAAACGTACAGATCAGTTGAAAAAAAAAGCACATCGAACTTTTGACCCGATTGAAATACTTTTCTTACCTTGTAGCGGTAGGAAAGTAAAAGAAAAACAGCAGACTCCTTCACTATTGTCGTATTTTCGTATATTATTATTTATTGAAAAATTAAAAAACAAATTTGAAAATATTAAAATAGTGGGAGTATAAAGATGAGACACCCAAAAAGGCACTTCTTTAATATCAATTCAATTCTCATCCAATTTTTCAACACTCCAACTCAAAATGAAGATACATAGAAACCGCGAAAAAACATTTGGGTATGCCTAAAATTATCCTCATTTTTTATTGTAATTATCCTCATTAGTATTGTTTTGTCTGAAAATAAAGACATACATACGAATTTCAGCTTATTTGATCCCAACGGGGATCACTGGAAGTGGACATACGGAATATATATAAAACCAAAACCGTGTTACCAGAGGCAATGAAACGGAGCTAAAATGCACCCCTCGCCACCGATAACCTTCGAAATAATGTAAAAGTTTATTATTTTCGGGAGAACTACAGCAAAAAGCTTATAATAAAACTCAAAATTCATTCAAAATTCATTCATCAGTCCATCAAAATTCATTCATCAGTCCCGTACTGTTAACGGTATCTCGTTTCTATTCCAAATGCAATTCTTCCTGCATTGCTGAAACAACATATTTGAAGATCTCCATATTCTTATATGAATACACTATTTCAACCCGCAATTAGTTGGTTCGGTTTTTACCTTTGGAGAACTAATTATAACGAAATGCGATTAAGAAAAGCTAAACTGCACTTGCATAACAACTCATTTATTAACTACCTAGGCTACCAATCATTCCGTGTAGGTTACATATTGATCATTTTGTTGTTACTAATCGATTCTTATTAAGAAAGAATGGGAACAAAAGGATTAGAAATGATGGGACAAAAGGATTGTGTGGTTTGTGGATTTTTAATATAAATCTCTTTGATCTAAAATCTCCAACATAGTTTTGCCCCATATGTGTGGGCCGAAACGACGGCTTGTATGTATAATAAAAAAACTTAACTTTAAGCATTGGTTTTTATCAGTTTGACTTAATCCATAATAATCTATAATCTAGATATTAAAACTATCGGTACTAATTCATAGTTCATTAATTAAAATAAACAAGTTAATTTGAAAAATGCAATATCTATCACCCATGCTTTTGAATTATGGTATTATATTGTTCCAGGATCTTGTGCCTTTGGACTTGAAAGTGACAGCATAAGAAATCCCAACTCAAAGCTTAGGCAAATGGGTAGAGACCTTTTTGATGGAACAAGCATCAATTGGAGCCAGATTTCTTTCCTTCTAAGGTTTTCAGTTCCTCGGGTACTCATATGGTTCAAAGTTCGCTCTTTGCCTTCCGCTGTAGAAAAGTACTTTTGTTCAACCATAAGTTATGTATTAGAACACAGGAGGAAAACCAGAATAGTACGAAGAGATTTCGTGCAGCTCCTACTTCAGTTAAAGGAAAAGGAAGTTGTCGAAATTGATACTAACGACGTTCTTAAAGACAAACAAGAAAACCATCAGAATAACGAGTTTGAAAAAATTGGTACGTCACATATAAGGCCTTAATAATAATAAGACATTTTTTTTTTATGTTTTCTAATTTTATGAACATTCATTTCAAACGAAATTATCTTATGTTGGTTTGCTAAACAATGTTTGAGGCACTCGGTCTTGAAACATTGTAGCTACTGAAATGAAAACTTTTAGAGTGTTAAAATGTTAATTAGTTACAATGCTTTACCTTCAATCAACCATAAACATAACTTTTTACCTTCACTAACCATAAATTAATACTCGTGGCGTTATATCATTATATAGCGTTATGCAGGAAGGATTAGGGTGCTATATCCCTCCCGAAATTTTTGGAAAAATATGATTTCCATATTTATCAATATAAGATTGGTATTTTTAATAAAAATTTCTGATCCAATTTAAATTTTTAACTTACTTCCAATTTGGCGATTATAGAAACTTATATATCATAGATTATAGATACTTGATTATAGAGGCGATGAGTGATTACTTGTCTTCTTATTAAATCCATCTCCCCCAAAAAAATTTAAATCCCCCACTCCGAAAGTAAGGTCTTCGAACGTGCCTGCTTAGTACCAACACTACCCGAAATCACCCGAAACGAGTGAAATTACCCGAAGATGGGTGTTGCCAAGAACTTGAATAAAAAAAAACAATTAGATACCATATTTTACGACCAAGTGCCTCATTTATTAATAATCGAATATATTTATTGAGTATAAACGAACATACATTTGAAAGAAGACGTATCATAGGAACATGAAAAAGGTTTTTTGTAAAGCAGAGACCATATTAATGAACAATGTTGGCAGCGACGTTAAGCCAAATATTCCCAACCTTAAGCCTAAAATTAAAAATGCGATTCTCGAGGGTAGCGATTAGATAAAACAAGAAAATCACTTTTGTAGATTCTTATCACAAAAATAAGTTAGGCCGAAAAAGAGAAATAAAGAAATAGTAATCCTTTTAAGCCCTGTAATATCTCTATCTCTTGTTATAGATATTTGCTTACATCAAAGAAACTTCTGAGCTCTCAGTTTCTTATCAGACCTCGTGCCGCTTACTTATTTGATTTTGAATTTTTAGGTTCGATGGCCCGTTGTAAGCCTCTCTCTACCGAAATTCGTTCAGTCATTGTCACATTACATAGAGACAGTGAAGATAATTTCACTGAAGCCTTTCCCTAGAATCTACACGTTTCTGTTGGGATTCCAGTTGTATCATTTTCTTTTTCATTCCCTTCATTTCATTCCTCTCTTTTTTGATTTAGCAGTATCATCATCAGTTGTCATCCGCATGATCGTATAGAAGGATCAATCTAATTAGGGAATGATAAATTATTTGCCACTTCTATAATTTTATTTTTATTGAAAACTATTTTCAAATGTTATACATTCATCTTCAGTTCTAAAAACAAACAAAAATTCAAAAATAAGCAACTCAAAATACAGTTTGGTATTGTTATATATATTATTATGGCTTAAAGCTTCTTTCTCTTCTTTAAATAAACGACTGTCAAAAATAATTATTTATATAAATGCATCTATCCGTAGAGGTTCATTGGCATTAGCGCACTACATAGATTTTAGTTTTTAACAATTTAGATACTTTTTATCACAAGGCACACAACTTTGTTGTTATCTGTGTTCGTTGTTGTTTTTTACGTAACACTTGTTTTAAATATGCTAAATAAGATGAAAGAGTTCGGCATTTTAGAATAATGTATATTTTTTTTTAACAGCAGTTTTACTATCACTAAAAGCAATATAAAATCTTTGGGTTATTCCATACTGCCTATCATCGCTGAAAAGGGCCTCAAGCAGAATGTGCCCCACTTTGCTCACCCTGCAGGTCCTCCAGGTTGGTCGGTGTAGCCCAAAGAATATCGAATAACTCAGAGAGGTCTTCAGGAGAATGGACGTGGGCTCACTACCCACACTCTTATCACGTACAGAGCTCTAACATGTTTCTGACCTTCGATACGATTTGTGTTGTTCTTTTCCCCTATTTCCGATCTTTATTGTCTGTTTGTTTTTCCCGATTATTTCATTATCGTTTTATTTTAAAAATGGATTAAAAATAAGTAATATCGCCGAGGAGGACAATATGACAACCCCAGCGCTTTTGAATTTTGCCACACTTTTAGGACAAAAGGGAACAAAAGAAATTGCGAGGAACAAATTAACATTTCATAGCCAAAAACTAGCATGATTGATTTAGATGCATGCAATTCCGATTTTGATTTAGGTAGGTACATAATGCGTAAAACCTTTCTAAATCCTAATTTTACTTTTCTTAGTTGTTTTTTTTCTGAAGGCATTGTTGAAAACTTGTCACAAATAGAACCATTGTTTTGAACATTAGTGCATAATTGAATATATTGCCGGTATTGAGGAGTATTTTATTACCTACTTTTTTACCTTTAACTTCTGTAGTGTTTGAGCTTAAGTGTATTTACACAATTCTCGCAAATAAAGTTTCGTCGATTTTCTCAAAGCACTTTTCTGCATAGCCCAGTAGCATTTCGGGGAGGATTCACCCAAGGATCTACTTTAAAGAAACCCACTCCAAACGTGTTTGGAAGGGAGCCTTCTCTAAATATAATACTTTCTATGCCAAGGTATGTTGTTTATGATTCATATAGCTTTCAAACATTCAAATAGGTTTATACAATTTTTGTTTACAGATAAGAATAAGTAAAAATATTATGTAATTTCGAAGAGAAGTAGGAGGTCCGGAACTCCCCTCTGGCTGCGCCACTGGCCCAACCCATCTATAAAAGTATCGAATTTTTTTCAATATTTTAAACAGTGTAAAAATTTCGAAAAATTAAAACAATTGACGGTCGCAATGCCTGAACAAAATGAAAAATAAAGAAATAAAACTGCAATGCAAGTACATATATTGGCCATACTTCAAGGTATCGACCAGAAAATCCCTCAGTAATCTTTTTTATGCGAAACTTACAGAAATTATCTGTGTTGCTGATTACTAATTACTAGTTAATTTGGAATGTGCACTGAAATTATACTGAAGCATTGCCTAATAATGCTGAGGGAGATAGTGTCAGGATAATGCAGTTGAGTTTTATTTGAGAGAGGAAATGTGTATTTGTGTCCTTTAAAAATAAATCTAAAGTCTTTGAAAAGCCAATATAAACTAGTCAGCTTATTTTTCTTTACAAGTTTTTGGTATTCGCCTGTTAATATAGAGCACAGTCCACCACTTAAAGTTTGCAATATAGAAAATACTTTTTTGACTTTTGGCCACGAAATCAGGGTTTCTGAACCAATGTGCAACCTCTTCTTGGGAATATTTTGTACGTATGAAATAGTTAACCGTAATAATATCCGAGAAGATCGTCAGTGGGCCGGTAAAAATAAAGCAAAAAATGTTTTAAACTATTTTTAGTTTAATTTTACCACCGCACTGACCATTATCTTCATCTTATCTTATAGCCGTATATTATCTTATATATCTTGCTATATGTGACATTTTTTCATCTTATACTTATTAAATATATACTTAGTTTTTAATATTCCATAGAAAATTTCTAATTTTATAAATTTTATTTTAGAAATTACAGACCGTCTAATCATGGCACAGTCATTTGTTTTCTTTGTTGGTGGCTTCGAAACAACATCAAGGACCTTACATTTTCTCATTTACCAATTAGCGCAACATCCAGAAATCCAAGAGAGAGCCAGACAAGAAGTTCTAAGGATCAAAGAAAAGCATACCCAGTTTTCTTATGATGCTCTCAAAGACTTGAAATTTTTGGACAATTGCATTTCAGGTAATAGCGATGCTAATAAAAAGTATTTACCGATCGATCTAATTTTGCCATGTACATGAAGCTTGTGATATTTTTATAGTAACAGTTTCAATCTTGCTAATAAATAAAGCTAAATAAAGTCTAATCCCATTAATCGTTAAAATAAATTGAACAAAATTTATAAACATTATGTGTTATTGTACCTAAAATTTGATAATGTTTTAATTTATAAAGTTTTTCTTTCACTTTTAATTTTAAAAGTCACAATAGATAGATATATCGTTCATCTTATCAAGGAAGAAAAGTGCTACAAAACAAAAAAGTTGAATTTTACGAAGGAAGCGTATAATAAAAGCTTAAGTTTATGGCTCTGCATATTGCTGTCCCTCAACTTACTCAAAAAACATCAACAAATTAGTTTTTTGGGGTTGAAATAAAAAGTTAAGTAATACACAACTTTCACTTAGTTCTTTATTTGATATAAATTTTAAAAGTTTTCATTTAGTTTCCATTGAATAATATCAAAGTATAAATTATTATTTACAACAATCACTTAATTGTATGCGTTTTTCGTCCCTGTGCACTACCTTCTACGACTTTATGTGTTGGATATTAATTTTTCTAATATCTTTAGCTGTCTACTACTCTTATTTTCGGAAATTTGTTTTTAACCTGGATAAATACTTCTCTTTTTTTTTCTCCTTTAGTTAAATATCAAATTCTTTCTTAATTTATAGTTATCCATTTTTCATTACTATTAACAATGAGAGAAGGTTAATTATTTTTAATAAACAAAATTAAAGGTACTTTAGAGAAAGCCATTTTGAAAATTCGACTTTTAATCCATATCAGACTATTTCAATGAGGATAAGACCTCGCTAATACTAAAGACCACTTAATTTCGCAATGGAATAACGAGTTTCATCAAAGTCGTTAGAAAATTTCGCAAGTTTCTCAAAAATCGAAAATTATAAAATCACTAATATAAAGTAGAACTTTCGATAAGTCGATTTTAGCGAAGAAGTAGCTGGTTACATCATAGGCATATGCCAACCTTAAAAACTTAATTTCAGTTCCGAATAACTTTTCGTTTTAACACACACAAACCATGCGAGCCTTAGCTAATTGGACACAGGGGGACCTTAAAACGTATCTTTCCGTTGAAATCATGAATTCAAAATTTTTCACGATCGATATACTTTCCATAACTATATATTTCAAATTTCGGAAAGTGAAAGAAAATCAACTCAAAATATTTTATTGAATGTGTTAAAGTACAAAATAATATTTTTATTATAAATAACGATGTTCTCAATTTTTCATTCAGAAGCAAAATATCTGTAATTTCTAGCCATCTAGTTGACGTTGGAATAAAATTATTAAATACTCTAAAAACTAAACATTTATATGACATTACAAAACCCTAAAACCAATGGTTAATATGAAAATAGTATAGCAGATAGTACATTTCTAAATGAATAGCTTCATCCGCTATCATTAAAAATTGACTGAATTAAGCACAATTCAATCAAAAAGGAAAAACAAATATTTTTTACTTAAGCTAAAAATAATATTTCATTCGGAATTTGTCGCCTCTAAGTCTGCCGATACCATCTTTGTTCTCCTATTACCGTCCCTGCGTAGCACACCGAATTCATCGCCATATGAGTCGGGGTAGCTCGGACACAAACGAGACTCCCGCAGGATTAACTGGAGACACGAAAGAGTCGTTTCATAGAGTCTCAGGCTTCAGCGATTTTATCGTCCCTTTGCCATGCCCTTTTCTAATAAAGCGATCCTATAACTTCAATTATACTGACGGGGTGCATGCTCCACAATTCTGTGTTCTGTAGCTTCCTAAATTGTCCAATGAACTAATCCTTCTTCCGACCAAGTATTCAACGCAATTCCTTATTCTCGAAGACCTTGAGGCGCATTCATTCCTTTACAATAATCACCCACGTTTCGCACACAAAGAGAGCATCAGGAAGGATAATAATTTAATTAATCTTAACTTTTATGTTTCTGAGTAGAAGGCGCGAGCTAAGTAATTTTGCAACTGAAACATAAAACCCTCGACTTATTTTTTTCTTGAATTTGTTTTTTCTTAGATTGCATTATAATAGCAAGACATATTTCATAATTTTCAGAGACCTTGCGAATGTATCCACCAGTTGTTATGCTAAATCGAGAGTGCACCAAGGATTTCACATTCCCAGATGGTACTTCCATTGAGAAAGGGGAACAAATAGTGATACCAATCTATGCAATTCAACGAGATCCAAAATACTTTCCAGAACCTATGAAGTACAATCCTGATCGATTTGCATCAGATCCTCAACATGGGACTTATTTACCTTTTGGTGATGGTCCTAGAATTTGCATCGGTAAGAAAAAAACCTGAGTATAAGGAATGTAAATGCTTTATTAAAATCCTACTCACTACTTTGTAGAAATAATTTATTACTTATTAAATCAAATCTGATGTCATGCTAACTCATGATCTGCTCTTTTCAGGAAAAAGATTCGCACTGGTTGAAGTTAAAATAGTGATGGCAAGATTGCTAGAGAGATACAGTTTTGAATCAAGTTCATTAAACAAGGAAAAAGTTGAATTAAATCCATGGACAAAAATTATTAGTCCTAAAAATGGATTGTGGGTAAAAATTGAAAAGATAAATGGTTGTAAATAAACGTTCTAATTTCTGTTCGCAAATTGCTTCATTTCTTTTCAAGCATTTGCATAGTAATAGCATCAAATGAAACTTTCAGTTATAAATGTTTTCATCCTTATTTCTTCCTTTCCAATTTAACGTTTTTCTAAAATTTTAATACAATCTATGTCAGTCTACTTTCCTTTAATTTTATATGATATAATGACAGCTTCAGAAATCATGGAATAATAAACCACCAAGATTTTGCTTCCTAAGGCGACAGGTCGCATTGTGTATTTGAGGCAGCAAACAAAGCAAATGAAAAAAACAGAACCTTGTGAAACATTAAAGAAGAAGAGCTACTTCAATCCAAATAGCAAAAATCAAATTATCTTACTCAGATATTGAAATTAACTCTTATTTTTCTCTCCTAGTGAATAAAAGCCAAGGTATGATTTTAATATTTGGCATCTGAAAATAAAAGTCATATCATGACTTTTATTTTTGACCTTGAAAAATAAAAGTCATGATGTGATTTTTATATTTTAAATAAAAATACAGTAAAAGAGTCAATGCTAAAATTTTATTATTTTACTATGAACATAAAGCTTTTTCAAATATTTTTGATATTGGGGCCCATGATTAGGTTACCAAAAGTGCTGCTAATGAAAAACATATAGATTTTAAAATCGCGCGATGGCATAGAGATTTATTTCAACATTTCAAATTTCCATCATATTGAGTTCCATTATTAGGTTATCATTGGTGTTTTTGTAGAGTATTTTTTAATTTTTTTTTTATTTTATACAATTACGGAATGTGATAGCTACTGTTCAAATGATAAACTAGAATGTCAGATAGGATGGAATTAATATTAAAAGTAAGAAAAATTCTGCCCGGAAACGCCATATAGCTTTTTTTTAATAGTTATAATTTAAGTAAACCTTAAATTTAGAATTTATTTAATTTTTCATTTTTTGTAATTTAAGATATCTAATTTTCATATGTGATACTATTAAAACGATAATACCTGAAATCTCTGTATAGAGCTACTCATCTATCTCTATAGCTTCTTCCACTCGTGGAACTTACAGATTTTTTGCTTCTTTTTCGATGGTTTAAATGAAGGTTTATCATGTTCTGATTCTCGAAATAACTGGATCTAATGAATCCAATTAATTTTTACAATATCTTCGTTTCCGTATTCTTTTGAACATTTCCTGCAATTACATTCACAGAATCTTTTAAAATCTTTATTTCGAGACTCTTGAGCATAATTCCAATTGGTAGGGATGCTGATTTCAAAATAATAAGCCCCATGCGTCAATGTTTTGTTTACTGAAATTGATATGTAAAACCACGGGTATAATGAAACAAACAGTTCAGCCGTTTCATAACAAATTTGTTCAGATTTAGGTGTATCAACACTTATTCCACACATTGATCTCAATTATTTTCTAAATAACACCCCAATTTTAAAAAAATCTCCTTGCTTTATTTCCATCATTAGAAGTACCAAAACCTTGCTTTGATACATCTATCATCAGACAAAGCTCTTTTTTCAAACCATGTTTAACTGCCTAGCACTCCACTTCTTAAAGTCTAGTCGGTTAGATAGGTAAATAAAACACTCTATGAAATTGACCCACGCATGAAAAGTGGAAATCCCATGTATAGTCGTGTTTGGACGTATTTCTAGTTTTTTCACATTTTCACTTAGATTTAGATGAGCCTACAATCGATACCTCTATGATATGTATGACCGTTCATGACAACTTTTTAATCGATTAAGATTAATTTCGAAAAAACGTTTCGTCATTCCGTTCCAATCTAACCTTCTCGCTTTGAATTTTTTTAGAAATTTTAAATTAAGTTCTTCAGAGAGGCTTTGAAAATGGTCAAATGCTCAAGACAATCCTCGTACTTATTTGAAAAATGACTCAATAAGGATTCCTATTTATCCCCACCTGAAGATAAGAAGATATTCACGAGCTTTCCGACTGTCTGTCCTCTCTTTCAAGAGTTGCACTCGTCAAAAGTTTAGTTAAGTCACAATTAATAAAAAAAAATAAAATAAAAAATAGCTGTATCGCGTTTCGGGGCAGAATTTTTCGTATTTTTAATATAAATTTCACCTTATCTGACATTCGAGTTTATCATTTTAACAGTAGCTATCACATTCCGTAATTGAATGTATAAAAAAAAATAAATACAAACATACCCTAAAATAACACATTTGTAGCAATATCTCGCTTGGGGGCAGGACTTCACTATGGTTTTTCTACTGAAAACCTTAATTTAAGGATTAACCTAATTTTCTATGACAAAATTTTTTGGGTCTACTCATTGAAAAATTTTTATAGCGAAATACGCGTTACGCTTCGGATAAATTAATGCATAGTTTTAAAATTTTAATGGAAAAATTTAGAAACAAATCGACATTTTTGGAAAAATCGTGAAAAATCACCAAGTTGTGATATAAAATCCTATATTTTCTTAAGCTTATCTAATAACAATTAAAAACAAAGGGAAATACAGAAAATATTGATATATACAAGAATTATTAGTAAACAAATTTTTTCTAAAATAACCAAAAAGAATTATAGATTTTTATCAAAGAAAAATTAGCTTAAAATTTGGTAATCTAAACATTTAAAGTGAATTTACTTAGGAGCAAAATGACGTTGAGATGATTGCTCTATCATAAATAGAACGACCATGGCGGAGTTTTGTCCCGAAAAAGTTCGTTTTGAACCACTGCGCGGTGGTTGACTACCAATAAAGGGGCTACCTTGAGGAATGTACTTTCCCACCGACGGATCGCGAAAGGAAACAACATGGGTCCTCCCGAACTACTGGGTCTCGCAGATTTTCACAGGGCATGGGAGTTTCAGACCGAAGCTTTTAAACATGGAATAGACATCGATCCCCTATGCCCCAGTTGTAGTGTACCGGAAACCGCCGAACATATCGTCACAGCATGCACTGTCTATGAGGCACTGAGGACCAAACTACTGAGGGTGACCGGGCTCTATGTTCTGACGGAGAGCGAGTTCTCTTAGCTGATGACCGAAATGAATTATCCACATTTCAAGAACTTTATGTGTGGTTGGAAGACGATTGTGTGTCCAACACACTTTTCCTTGGGAAGGAACTTTGCTAGAGAGGCCGCCGGACAGAAGATCCAGGAGGGGAAAAAGATGAAGATGGTGGCCAAATAGATGTACCGTAGAGCTGGCTGTGCACAGCTAATGAGATTTGTAATCTTTGATTTACTTGCGGTAGTGTGTTGTTAAGCAGAAATGCCTAACATCACACTCCTGCAAACGCCAGGGACCCCTTCTAGGCAGGGTAGGGTGGAAAATAAAATAAAATAAAAGGTCTGAGTGGAAGAGGGTCACTGAGGAGGCCAAGGTCCTGCAAGAACCATAGCGCCGTCAGATAGGATAGGATAGAGAAGAAGCATGAAGGATACTATAAGGGAGGGAGCTCCAGAGGATAGTGGAGCGGGCAAGAAAGGAACGTTCGAATGTTGTGGTTCTGTGAGAGGAAGTAAAGAGGTCAGAAAGGCGTGATCTCGTTGCCCATGATTGGACTGAGGATTTGATTTGTAGGATTCTGTACGTGTAGAAAGGATGCTGGGAGTTGATGGTTTGTTATAGGAAAGATCTGATAACATTAAATATTATCTCCGGGTTGAGGGGAAGAGCCACTTTAACTCCCCATAAAGATGAGACACATGGGACCGCCTCGAAGTGCCGAAGACAAATCTTAAAAAGCAGTTCATGATTTGCTTCAATCTGTCCTCGAGT
Organism: Rhaphigaster nebulosa; assembly: GCA_948150685.1. NCBI lineage: Eukaryota > Metazoa > Arthropoda > Insecta > Hemiptera > Pentatomidae > Rhaphigaster > Rhaphigaster nebulosa. The sequence continues at coordinate 197,724,450 of OX411306.1, forward strand.
ACAATTGAGAGGCCACCATATACCACACTGCCGTAGACAAAGTGGGGAAAAATAAGAGAGGATACGAGGAGCTTGCGGGTTGGATATGGAAGAAAATATGGGGAACGGTGGAATAACTTGAGGTTGCCTATTGACCGCAGAGAAATTTGGGCGATAAGGGGTTTCCATGATAAAGTTTAGTCAATATGCCAAGGTTTTAACAGAGGAGCTAACGTGATGGGATGAACATTTAGAATGAAAGTAGGGGAAGTGACGTTGGATCTGAGGAGGGAGTTAGGACCTATAACAACGGCCTGAGTTTTCGTAGCAACCCTGATAATAATTCGGAAGGAGGAAAGGATAAGTACATTTAGAAATCGTGGGAACAGAGGTGGATTGAATTGGGAAGATTATTGATATAGAAATTGAAAAGGAGTAATGAAATTCTTGAACCCTAACCTACTCCTGAGGACGAGCAAGGAAGGAAGACAGAGGCTAATTAGGAATGGAATATCCTCCTGAGGACAGGGGAAGGAAGGAGAATAGAGGTTGATTAGGAATGGAAACTGCTTGAGTCCGGTGGGAAAGGAATAATTGAAAACAGCAAATAGCGCTGTTGGAAAAAGATTTTGATTTTAATTTGGCAAAAAAGACAGAATGGTCAAGAGAATCAAAAGCTTTATCAAAGTCAAGCTGTATTAGTAGGGTTAACTTTTTTTGGTCCATAATATTATTTATGTCACTTGTGATTTTGATGAGAGCGGATTGAGTGGAGAAGCCGGATCGGAAACCAGATTGCGTAGGATCGAATAGATTTGATTTTTCAAGGAAATAGGATATTTGTGACTGAAGAATTACTTCTAGGGGTTTGGAAAGGTTAGAGAGGATGGCAACCGGACGAAAGTCTTTAGAGGTCATAAGGTTGGAAGTTTTGTTAATAGGATACTCCAGACTTTTTCCAAGAGGTGGGAAATATTGAATTTTGGAGGGAAAAATTATATATAAAGACAAGAACCGGTAGGATTTCAGGGAAGTATAAATTTAACAACTTAACGGAAATTCCATCAAACCCGGTGGAGTTGGTGTGGGATTTCATAATAGAGGAAATAAGATTGGTAGGAGAGATGTAGAAAAAATATTGATTATCAGAGTAAAATTATGATACTAAGTGAAAATGGGAAGAAGAAGATGGAGAAGTATTAAAGGAAGCAGATAAAAAGTATGAATTTAACTATACATCGAGTAAAACTGAAAATACAGCTGGAAAAGAGGATTTGCAGAGAGAGTTTACGAAGGAATAACCATTTTTATTTAGGATTGGGAGCTGAAGAAAGGACATTTGCGAAAGTAGTTGGATTTCGCATGCCTAAAGTTGTCTTTTTTAAATTGCGGAACGCCCTAAACGTTTCATAGTCGTCTGCTAACCCTGTGCGTCTAAAGCGTCCATGAGCTGCCTCACGTCTCTTCTGGAGATCTTTGATTTTCTTGACACATCCGAGGAGATGGCGAACGACGGTAGAGGTTTTGAGTGGAGCATTGGAATCAAGGATACTAGCCATATTAGAGATGAGGATGTCAACCATAGAGTTGATGGAAGAATAGAAATAGATTTCACTCCAGTCCAGGTCGGGTAAGATGTTTTCACGCATCGAGATTGCGGAAAATTATAGTATTAGGAAGGAACGCAGGGTTATGGATAATGTATAATACTTGGATAAGGTTGTGAGAGGAAAGGAATGAAGAGGACTCATTTCTTCCCAGATATCCGGTGGGAGTCATTCTCATGCTAGCCAATATCCCGGATGGAGAAGTCTCTCTTTTCTTCGCTGTACTAACTCATCCCGCACAGACTGCTTAAAAAACGGGCAATGATGGGTGGCGGTCAAGGATCATCTCTTCTTAACATGCGGTCCTCTACACTGATCTTAATCCCCAGGGCTGCTCCCAAGCTGGATATCAAGCCCGCTGGAATCACTTCCGCGCGGACTAGGATGCCGCGTATTTCACCGATATGCATAGGAGACCCTTTTCAGCCTTGTTTAATCTAACTTCTAACTCCCCAATTCAGGATATTAATGCTTTATTTTCCGTGGCTAGTTCCTCCACATGCTTCGCTTGTCCCTCGAGGTGGTTCTCAATTTTCGTAAGTCTCTCTTCAACTCATCATATTTTTCTACAGATGATTTTAAACTAAATATATTCTGGTTTACCGCGGCGAAAATATCGACCTGGGGTGACCTATGACTTTGGTGCTGAATCTCAAGAATATCGGTTCTGTAGTGTCGGAGAAAAGCCGCGGACGTGAAACATAAAACCTTAAAATTTTGAGAGGGAGAATAATTTTGTTTTCTTGGTCGATTACAGAGGACTATTATTGAAAATAATAAACCAAAATGTCGACCAGGAAGTGGCAACGTTCATGTAGCATGATACTGTCCAATGCATGCTGTTAACAACCAAACCATTCAATAGCACAATAGATTACATGCTTTAAGTGATTGTGATACAACTTCATTCCTTTTAATTTAAGCAAATCGACACATCAACTTAAAACATAAATTATAACATCAACATAAAATTTGTATTTGGCCAAACTCAAAAAAAAGCGATCCAGTAGTCTTGAATGGCAGATGGCGAATGGACGGATTTTTTTTATTCGATATTTGGATTCAAAGTATCTTGAAACGTAAAACGTCAAATTTTAATTTTTTTTTTGGTCAATTACTATAAGGGTCATTATTGTAAATAACAAAGCAAAACAACAAATTTCCTGCTTTTTTGTGGAGAATCGGACCATGGTTCATATGAACTTTTTTGTTGCTCTCGAGGTGCAGAATCGACACTTTCTGGTTTTTATCCAATGATATTAAATTGGATGATATTATATCCAATATTATATTTTTTAAGGAAATATTTAAATTCCTAATAAAACGAAACTACGAATACTTGCTATATACTAAAATTTGCGAAATTTAGTTCTTTAAATTTTACTACTTTACGTATTTAATCTAATTGTAATACTTCGGGGAGCGGCCATCTTAAAAAATCGACTATATAAAGCCTATGCACCTCCTGACTGCGGTATACTTTTCATCATCGTTTTTTCAGACATATTTACTTAAGAATCCATTAAAAAATTTTTTTTTTTGTCAAAAAGACAAACAAATTTCTAATGGGGGGCAGTTTTCGAAATGGGACGATGACGGTCACTTTACATTAGATTTAATTAGAATATACTTTTCTTTATATTAATTTGAAATGCAAAAGATAAATTATATTGTCAAAATTCAACTAATATGATATGGCAAAACAAACCAAACATTATTCTTTTCAATGAACCCTTTAATTTAAAAAATCTCAAACATTAAATAAAGTAATACACAAATTCAAATTTATCTGACAGCATAATTTCAACCGTAGTTATTTTTTCGAGCAATGTTTAACTCTTAAGATATAATTTTTTTACTTTACACATTACATTGAAATATTAAAATAATGAACCATAAATTAATAAATTATGAGAAACATGAAAACTGAAATTCTTTCTGGATCGAAGATGTCGATTCCTTGAAAACGTTATAACATTTTGCTTTTGAGCAGCGTAATCAGTAGGCATCAAAATGTTATTAACGTCGTTAATAACATTTGGTTGACCAGTGTAAATGGAGTGCCCCTTCTAATGTATTCTATGTTCTGTGGGTTTGACTCCCATTTGGGCCATATTACTTAAAATACTAACTTTATTTTTTTGTACATTTCGGAGGGAGGGGATATATTCCCCAATCTTTCTCTATTCATTAAGAATAAGTATGTACTATTAAGTATAAGTATACATTGAACAAATTTATAACCATATGCCATGCAGCTGTTTTACTAAAGTTAAAAATTAGCTTTGGTTAGTTGAATTGTACACATTGTCTAGGTATTATGTATAAAATTTGGTTTAACTGCCTTACTGAACGAAAAATAATTTATTTCCATACATAAAAATATTTCAACTGCATTCAAACTGTTCGATAAAAATGACATAGTGCAGTTTACCTCGGAGGTCCAGATGTAATCAGAAAATATAGGATATAAAGAAATAATCGATGTATGATTTAGGGAGGGATTTAAATTTATTTTGGTGGAGGATTTAATGAGAATAAGACAAGTAATCGCCTAAATGTCTCTAACCGCCAAATTGGGGATAAATTTAAGGATTGGCATGAAAATTGGATCAATAATCATTTTTAAAAATGACCAAAAATATTATTTAAAATACAAACTTTATCTTTTTTTTGTACATTTCGGGGGAAGGGGAGCAAATCCTGTCACCAAACACTCAAAGGAAAAAAAAAAAAAACTATTGAGAAGTGTTTGAGTGCTTATGCATACTTACACCAATGAGAGGGAAAAAGAGCAAAGGAGCAGCAAATAAAACCAGTTTATATTTCATAATTTTAATATACAAAAATATAAATTACATTATATAATGCATTTCTAATTTATTTTCATTTATCACAGAAAACTACCATCAAAGGTATATTATAAACACATTATCAGTATATATATATATATATATATATATATATATATATATATATATATATATATATATATATATATATATATATATATATGTATATATCAGTACAGGTATATTTTAAACACATATTCATCTATTCAATTAAGTACATAGAAAATGAACAGAGATGCAATAAACTTATTTATAAAGAGGAATGATTTTTTTAATTTTTAATAATTCAATTTTACCTATTTAAAAACGGCACTTTTTCATATATAATGTTGGCTTAAAATATAAAGATACGAAAGAAAGAAAACATAATTGTTTCTTCTTTAGAATTCAAAAAGGGCAACCAAAATTCTGTAGTACTTTTTGAAAGAAAATGAAATCCTTTGGTACTTCCGCCATCTTTAAAAAAAAAAATTATGCATAGAGAAGAAAAGAAAAATGGTAAGAAAATGATGCATTCAGTAAAAATGTTTAAAAATATCAGGCCAGCTTAAAAATCTAAGTAATGTGATATAAAAATAAATAATTATAGTTATTTACTTCATATAGCACTATTCGTAGAATAAAGGTAAAATTAAAAATTTGAACTTGTTGGAAAATCATATTTAAAGTTATTTTTTCTATACTATTGAATACCTTCTCATTAAAACAAACAAGCAAATTATAGTAAGAGTATATTAAAAGTTTGGATAAATTATTTCTATGAGGACTCATTTTCAAATAAAATGAGATAATACACTGTTCTATCCAAATATATGATTGAACATTCCAAAAAGCATATTTTAATTTGAAGCATAATATTTAAAAAAAAGGGTATAAATGTTCTTTTCCCAGCAGAAATCCTGAAAATCTCGAGATACCTTAAGCTATACAAAGTTTTTTGTGGCTAAAAACTATAAGGTCTTTGATAGGCATCCTAGAAAACTGAAACAAGAGATTTGAAAGGAAAGTTCTAAGCATGTCAATGTGCTTAATGTGACAACAGATCAGGTTTAGAATGCATGGAGGAGGAATACTTAAGAAAATTGGTTAGGCAGTATCTCATTACAATATACTAAAGAGGTTACGATGGGATCATCAATACTTCGAAAAACCGAAGATAAGAAATCATACTCTGAGAACAAAAAAAAAAAGAGAAAATTTATATCACTGGTTAGGATTACAAAGAGCACTAGATAATAATGAAATAATGAATACCAAATCAGCAAATCAAATGACTCCACTTGAACAAAAAAAAATGATAAAAATAAATAACTGAGTTTATTTTAAATTTTTACCAATTTCTGGGTGTAAAAGGTTGCATCAAGGCAATAATAATGATAAAAACAACAGTCAAGACTTCACTTTTCATTGCTGTTTCAAGCTTGATAAATTAATTTGTAACCTACTTAACTCTTTAAACTATTTGTATTACTGTCACCAGTGCTATTGACTTCATGTTCAAATGTTGAAACAACAATAATTAAATTAAGTTGACATTTATGAAAAAATAAAAACTGCAGTTTCTCTGAAAATCTGCCTCAACTTCAAATTGATCTGGAAATGTCTTTACTTCAGTTTAGTTTAAAGCTTCTATGAAATTTGACAATCATTATTGACTAGATATTCAGCAATCATAAGCAGTCAGAGGTTAGGAAGGATTATACTTTTTAGATACGTTAAAACCACCAACGGTTTCAAATTTCTTCAATTTTTCCAATAATATTGCTCTTTGCAGACATAACTGTAAGCTGGACAGAATAACATCGTTGTAAATAGGATAATTACTCAATATTTCCTCATCTGTAATATTGTTGTTGCTTGAATATAGTGGTTTGATGCCATCATCTTTTTTTATTACTAAAAAACCATATAGCGAACACTTACTATTAAATTTATGAGATTTTATTTGCAAAATTTCACGAACACAATCATCTTCATAGCATAATAGCTCATCAAGAATGAGATGATTAGTGGTTGACAAACTTATATAGGTACTGAAATCAATGACTTTCCTGCATCCTTTCTTAAAGTTTTTTATTAAGAATATTTTGATGAGAAACTTAGCACACAATTGATCTTCATTTTCTATTGCCTTACACAGTAAAGTGCAATAATGACGGTAAGGCTCATATTCAAGGCTCATATTAATGTCAGCTCCATAAAATAAAAGTTCTTTCCAAATGTTCATTCGGTCATCTGAACTTCTGCGATAGTCTACAGAGTGATAAAGAGCAGTTTTACCTTCATTATCAACTGCATTAACATCAGCTCCAAATTTTAGAAGTTCCTGAAAGAGACTTAGTCCTTTCTGCTCAATAGCAGCACAATGTAAAGGGGTCTCTGCAATAAGATTTCTTGCATTAACATCAACACCGTACAACAAGAGCAATTTGGTAATAATTAAAGTATAGGCACAATGTAGAAGAGTATCCTCATTTTCTCCTATTCTAATAACATCAGCACCTGCTTTCAAAAGTTCTTCAACTTTTTTTTAAGTTCATCTGGGCAATCGCTGTTAACACCTTTTCCATGTTTAGTTGTAAAAATAATGCAAGCCACAATAAAATAATCTCTCAAAACAATTTTCAAATAGATATAATTTAAAAAAATAGTAGAGAACTGAATGAATCGAGTTGCAAAGTCGAATGAGCATAAAAATTTCAGGCTAGGAATAAGAATCCATTTATTGATAGGTAGTTTCTTCGACAACAACAAAACAACTTTTTACGGAGGAGTAATTACTTCACTATCATGATTTCTAACCGACGAACATACTTCTACTAGGACAGTCTGAAACATAACCATAAATTCCTCGGTAGAATAGTACACTTCATTTTTATCTTACTACAAAATTGAAACCTAACTTGGAACCCGGTATCCAGTGTTGCCAGATTACTAATGTATATTTTAATATACCAACTTTAACCCTAGGAGCTTTTATAAACATTGGAGTCGAGACCGACTCCTCCGGGACATTGCTTAGGAGCGTCAGCGTTCATTATTTTCTGTACCACTTTCTTTCTTCTATTGTAAGCCACTTTGTACTGGGACTGCTCTTGCCGACGGCTCCTGCCTGCTTTGTCGGCTCTCTGCGGATTCGATACTTTGCCTTCACCCTTGCCGACCATATTAATTTTATTATTTTTCCTCATTTTATTGAATTTCAAGACAGGATGCTTGATTGCTGTGGGCCAGGTAATTCTGCATTAATATTTTTTAGAAGATTTAAAAAAACACCCACCGCTTTGTCGAAGTCCGCAGTGTCGAAATTATTTTCCATTTGCAAGTTAGGGAAGACAGCCAAACATTTAGCAATTTCTTCTTTAACGCCATTTGTCTCATCCTCTCCATTCTTGTTTATCATTTCGGTTTTTATTAAGGCCCTTAATTTGTTGCTTTTTGCCTCCTGGGGATACTTCTTTGCTATATGGATTCCGAGACCTCTATCGTCTTTAAATGTCAGTTGATGGATCAGATTTTATCATTGTCTCCTGAGGAAGGATCTTGTTTTTTCTCTTTTAATTCTTCATTAGACTCCTCGATTGTCCGTGTGAACCCGAGCCGACGCTGAAATAAGTCGACAATAGAGATTGTTTTGCCTAAATCTTGCCCTTTGTGGTCTTTCCATTCCACTTTGAGGAACTTCCTCTCAACGCCTCCCGTGGCAGCCACAGACATCTCTGAGGTCACTACTGCTTCTTGGACCGGGCCACCCGATCTCAGAACCCATGCTGTTTGACCTATGTCCATCCCATTCAAATCCAAACCTTTTTAATTTATCAATAATGGATTAATAAATAATGAGGCAAATACACCTGCATTGCCAGATCAGCAGTAGATATTTGTGAAAAGATATAAAAACTAGCAAAATAAAACATATATGTAATAGATATTATAGACAAACGATTTCAGCATTTATTTCTGTTTACAAAAATTCTCTCGACTTCAGGAACAGACTATAGGACACATCCCTATTATGGAGTAGTTCAGTCAACCTAATTAATAACAAAAACTGAAAATTAATCATGAAAATAATAGTATTTGTACAGTAACAGTTGTGAAATTAACTTGTTAGTTTATTCTCATTTCATGGTTTCCACCTAATATATAATCTCTTATTCAAATACACATCTAAAATGGCTCCGAATTTAACGATAATTTCCCTAAAATGGGTTGCAAATCGAGTTCTACCAAGAAAGATATTTGATTTAATTTGTTTAATTTTTGTTGTTAATTAGGCTGTAAGAGTTTCTAATTTCCTTCACCTGTACACAGATTAATGCAGAATGTTTTATATCATATCCATCAGTTAATTTATGTTAAATAAATTATTAAACATTTTTTTAACCAAAAAATTATTTATTATTATACTGTTATTTTTGTAGGTTTTATAAAAGAGCTAATCACTACTATATATTACTAGATACTTGATAACCGTTAAAGGTGAACCCCTGAAGTTGGGTGATGATGCGCTGGTTTACGCCTTTTTCAAAAACCGACGTTGATACGTTCATGAACTTTTCTTGACTTGAGCCATTTAATTTTTTTTTGTCTTAATTTTCAGACAAAGTCTGAACTTAATACATGAAAAATAAATAATTAAAAAAAATATATATAATAATATAACTTGAGGATTTTATAAGCGCAGGTTGTATTTATTATTTAATTAAAAATATTAACTAATATTCGAAATGTAGCCTGGCCTGGAAGTTTATTAGCATCCCCTGAGTGCTGAGTAGAGTACTCGAGTAGGGAACTCGATAAACTGGCGAGGACAAAAGATGACGATGAGAGAACTGATATTGGATCCCACGCAACAGGATAGCCTCACTCACTAATGCCTCGGTAATTTCCGCCGCTTTTCCTCACAATGGGACTCCGATCTAACAGATACCACCAGCGAATCCTACCGCCGTACTATAATGCAACAATAAATTCTGCAATAGTGCCTCCGGATCGGATGCTTAATGTATTTCCGATGTAAGAGAGGGGGAGGGGTCGGGACGCGAGAGGCAGTAGAGGGGAAGAGGGCAAGCATCATTGTTCAATGTTCATAGAGTTCAGTTTTATGTACAATAGTCATGCACAGTCATTCGCGTATTTTCTCTTTAAAAAATTGGAAGACATTCAAATTAAAGTTAAAACTAGTAAACCCGAGCGAGAACTCTCGCATTACATATCTTCTAATTCCTAATTCCAAGTATAAGCGATATTAAGGAAACATATTTATTCCTGTAAACAATATAATATTACCAAAAAGTTTATTTAAAATACAGATTTGGTGAAGCTACATAGTTTGTAATGACTATGTTGAAGTTACAGCTCATACTTAATAAATAATTAGCTTACCCCACTGGAAATCATCTCTTCAATTTAGCAGCTAGGCAATGAGATCTAGCTTTAACATTTTCTATATGTATTATTCATATTTAACAGTACCCTTTAGGGTTGGACATGGGAAACAATATATTAAACTCATTAAAAGTTTTTGTAAAGAGACTCGATTTGATATAAAGTTGCCATGACAACGACACTTAGGCAAGATGGCATAGGGCCCGTGCGGACCTATATCGTGCGTTATCTCGAAAACGGTAGGTTTTAAGGCTTTAAAACGCCGGACCAATATCATCCAAAGGATCATGTGTGATCTATGAAGCCCGCCTCAAAATCTTTAAAACCCAACTTGTCCCGTCTCGATCCGTCGACTCTTAGTCGTCAAATCTTTGAAACCTCCCTGTTTTTCATCACTTTTATTTAAGCACTAGTATGAATTTAAGAAACAAAATCGGAATTCGTCACATCTCCATGAAATTCCCTTTCTTTTGATACCTCATTCTTCAAAATCCATCGCTCCTGAGAGCCGGAAAAGGGATCTATATATAGTGGTGATTACGGTAGTATAGATCCCTTTTCCGGCTCTCAGGAGCGATGGATTTTGACGAATGGGGTATCAAAAGAAAGGAAATTTCACGGAGAAGTGACGAATCCTGATTTTGTTTCTTAAAATCTTACAAGGGCTTAAATAAAAGTGATGAAAAAACTGGAAGGTTTCAAAAATTTGACGACTGAAAGTCGGCGGATCGAGACGGGATAAGTTAGATTTTAAAGATTTTGACGCGGGCATCAAGATCATATACGCTCCCATGGAGCGTATTTGTCCAGCGTTTTAAAGCTTAAAAGCCAACCGTTTTTGAGATAACGCTCGATATAGGTCCGCACGGGCCTCATGCCATCTTGCGTGCGTGCCGTTGTCATGGCAACTTTATATCAATTTGAGTCTGTTTACAAAAACTTTTAATTAGTGGGAAATTATATATTGTTTCCCATGTCCAACCCTAAAGGTCACTGCTATGTATTATGAATACTACACATTGAAAATGTTATAGCTGGATCTAATTGCCTAACTGTTAAATTGAAGAGATGTTTTCCAGTGGAGTAAGCTAATTACTTATTAAGCATGAACTGGAACTTCAACATACTCATTACAAGCTATGTAGCTTCAACAAATGTGTGTGTTAAATAAACTTTATTGATAATATTATACTGTTTATACGAATAAATATGTTTCCCTAATATCGCTTATACTTCTAATGTATTAGGGATTAGAAGGAGTGAGAGTTCTCGCTCGGGTATACCAGTCACTACTATATATTATTACGGTAATATAGATCCCTTTTCCGGCTCTCAGGAGCGATGGATTTTGACGAGTAGGTATCAAAAGAAAGGGAATTTCACGGAGATGTGACGAATTCCAATTTTGTTTCTTAAATTCTTACAAGGGCTTAAATAAAAGTGATGAAAAAACTGTGAGGTTTCAAAACTTTGACGACTGAGAGTCGGCGGATCGAGACGGGATAGGTTGGGTTTTGAAGATTTTGACGCGGGCATCAAGACCATATATGATCCATCGGATCCTATTGGTTCAGCGTTTTAAAGTTTAAAATCCTACTGTTTTCGAGATAACGCACGATATAGGTCCGCACGGGCCTCATGCCACCTTGCGTATGTGCCGTTGTCCTGGCAAATTTATATCAATTTGAGTCTGTTTACAAAATCTTTTAATGAGTTTAATATATTGCTTCCCATGTCCAACCCTAAGGGCACTGATATGTATGAATACTACACATGGAAAATGGTATAACTGAATCAAATTGCCTACAGTCTAAATTGAAGAGATATTGTACAGTGGGGTTTATTTATTACTTATTACTTATTAAGTATGAACTGTAACTTCAACATAGTCATTACAAACCATGTAGCTTCACCAAATGTGTGTGTTAAATAAACTGTTTTGATAATATTATATTGTTTAAACGAATAAATATGTTTCCCTAATATCGCTTATACTTCTAATGTATTAGGATCTAATGCGAGAGTTCTCGCTCGGGTATACTAGTCACTACTATATATTATTACGGTAGTATAGATCCCTTTTCCGGCTCTCAGGAGTGATGGATTTTGACGAGTGAGGTATCAAAAGAAAGGGAATTTCACGCAGAAGTGACGAATTCTGGTTTTGTTTCTTAAATTCTTACTAGGGCTTAAATAAAAGTGATGAAAAAACTGGAAGGTTTCAAAACTTTGACGACTGAGAGTCGGCGGATCGAGACGGGATAAGTTGGGTTTTAAAGATTTTGACGCGGGCATCAAGATCATATACGCATCTTTGGAGCGAATTAGTCCAGCGTTTTAAAGCTTAAAAACCTACCGTTTTCGAGATAACGCACGATATCGGTATGCACGAGCCTCGTGCCATCTTGCGTACGTGCCGTTGTCATGGCAACTTTATATCAATTTGAGTCTGTTTACAAAAACTTTTAATCAGTGGGAAATTATATATTGTTTCCCATGTCCAACTCTAAAGGGCACTGCTATGTATGAATACTACACATTCAAAATGGTAATCTAATTGCCTAACTGTTAAATTTAAGAGATGTTTTCCAGTGGGGTAAGCTAATTATTAAGTATGAACTGTAACTACATCATAGTAATTACAAGCTATGTAGCTTCACCAAAGGTGTGTGTTAAATAAACTTTTTTGGTAATATAATGTTTACTCGAATAAAAATGTTTCCCTAATATCGCTTATACTTCTAATGCATTAAGGATAGATATCTAATGCGAGAGTTCTCGCTCGGGTATACTAGTTTAATTAATAACAGCATAACAGTTGTAGATAACATCTAGATTTATTTGTATGTATATATATATATATATATATATATATATATATATATATATATATATATATATATATATATATATATATATATATGTATATATTACAAATAAATGTAGATGTTATTTACTTATCTATTTTTTCCGCAAGCATCATTTATATTTGAGGCATTGGATTGTAAGGCATGGTAACTGACAAAATGAAAACTTCTAATTACGTTTAAATGTTTGTTGATTACAATGTTTTACCTTCAACCAGCTTAACTTACTATGTATCTCACTTACCATAACCTGCTACCAACATTATACTTTAAATTATGACATTTCCTGCAATTTTTGTCTGCAACCTATAAAATAAATTGTAAGGAATACAGTATTTCACAAATTTCAATTAAAAAAAATCTGGTGCGGTGCGCGCATCACACAACTTTCCCTTACCGCCCTATAATAATTATCTTTTTAATATAATTCTAAAGAGTTCACATAAACAATACTTGAAATAAACTCAGCAGCATTCAATTCTTCTCCCACTTAAGTATAATAAAATAGTTTTTAAAGTAATTTTAGTACAACAATTCTGTACACTACCTCTATATCTTAACTTTGTCAAGTTGCAAATATATATGTTAAAAGTTGCTGGTTTAGTTTCTATGGAAATATTTTCTTTCCATTAAATAATGCGAAAGTAGAGATTATTAAGTTAATTTCCGTTTTTGTATTCTTAAATTACTTTGTTACAGAGCTTATTGTTTACAACAGATTGGCGGATTGGTGGGATGAGGTTCGGTCGCATCTATCTTCTTTCGGATGCGCTCGGTTATCCATCTATTTTATGCTCCTCATAAAATACACTGTATCTTTGCTAATACTTGTCCGATTTTGATAATTTTTTTTTTTAGATACTTTAATAACCTTTTATATAATTCTGTACATAATTTACTATAAATTGCATATTTTTTAAGCCATGCGAAAATAAAATATTCTTTTCTTCATAACTTTTTTTCCTGCATTTTCTCGGTGATATATTACATATATGAAAAGTTAAAGGCCTTTATGAAGAATAATTTTGGCAAGTTTCATCAAAATCGTTAGAGCCGATTTTGAGAAAATTGTAAACAATTCTAATATCCATGATATAATTACCATTTCCGGTTAGTCCGACGCGTTGTATCTTTGCTATTATTGGTCCGATTTTGATGATTCTTTTATTCTTTTTTAGCTGATTTAATTACCTTTCCTAAAAATCTATAGATAAATTACCGTAAAATGCATACTTTTTAAGCTATGCGCAAATGACATATTCTTTTCATCATAACTTTTTTCCCTGCAATTCCTCGGTGATTTACTTCATAAATGAAAAGTTAAAGATCTTTATGAAGAATAATTTAGGCGTTTCATCAAAATCGTTAGAGCCGTTTTCGAGAAAATTGTAAAAAAGTGTAATATCCACAATATAATAGCTATTTCCGGTTAGTCCGATGCGCTTTATCTTGGCTATTATTGGTCCGATTTTGATGATTCTTTTATTCTTTTTTAGATGATTTAATTACCTTTCATAAAAGTCTATAGATAAATTACCATAAATTGCACGCTTTTGAAGTTATGCGTAAATAAAATATTCTTTTCATCATAACTTTTTTCCCTGCAATTCCTCGGTGATTTACTTCATAAATGAAAAGTTAAAGATCTTTATGAAGAATAATTTAGGCGTTTCATCAAAATCGTTAGAGCCGTTTTCGAGAAAATTGTAAAAAAGTGTAATATCCACAATATAATAGCTATTTCCGGTTAGTCCGATGCGCTTTATCTTGGCTATTATTGGTCCGATTTTGATGATTCTTTTATTCTTTTTTTGATGATTTAATTACCTTTCATAAAAGTCTATAGATAAATTACCATAAATTGCACGCTTTTGAAGTTATGCGTAAATAAAATATTCTTTTCATCATAACTTTTTTCCCTGCAATTTCTCGGTGATTTACTTCATAAATGAAAAGTTAAAGACCTTTATGAAGAATAATTTAGGCAAGTTTCATCAAAATCGTTAGAGCCGTTTTCGAGAAAATTGTAAAAAAATGTAATATCCATAATATAATAGCTATTTCCGGTTAGTCCGATGCGCTGTATCTTGGCTATTATTGGTCCGATTTTGATGATTCTTTTATTCTTTTTTAAATGATTTAATTACCTTTCATAAAAAAACTATAGATAAATTACCATAAATTGCACGCTTTTGAAGTTATGCGTAAATAAAATATTCTTTTCATCATAACTTTTTTCCCTGCAATTCCTCGGTGATATACCATATATATGAAAAGTTAAAGGCCTTTATGAAGAATAATTTAGGCAAATTTCATCAAATTCGTTGGAGCCATTTTCGAGAAAATTGTAAAAATGTGTAAAATCGATTATATAAAGTGGCACTTCCGGTTAGTCGATTTTGACGAAAATGTTGCTGTAACATCACATGCATGTGCTAACCTTAAATATGTAATTTCAGTATCGTACAGCTTTCCGTTTTTGAGATAGACTGATCACATACACACAGACACACAGACCATTTTGCGAGACTTGGTCATTTGGACTCAGGGGACCTTAAAACATGTATTTCCGTTGAAAACTCGAATTCGAAAATTTTCACGATCGCAATACTTCCCCTTACTATATACTTCGATCGCAATACTTCCCCTTACTATATACTTCGTATATAGGTAAGGGAAAGTAAAAAATGGCAGATACCTTGTTTTACGTCCCATTGCCACAACCAGCAGGTTTTAATAGGTTATAAAGAAAATTCACAGCATTTGAACTCTCTGATAATAATTTTATTTTTACAAAAATACTTTGATTTTTTTTATATAAATAAAAATATAAATGGATAAATTAGTCAATGTACAAATCATTACGATTTCTGTATATAAACACTTTAAATTAAATTATCTACTTCTAGGTTAAAAAAACAAAACAATTAAGATTGACAGGAAGATTTGATACTCTAGAAAACATTATTCTAAGACTTGTGGAATGTAGAACAGTAAAATCACAGAGATTTAATAATTAATCTATAACTTAGCAGGTACATACTTAAAATTTTAGGACTATAGATAATAGCTGTAAAGTTTGTTCTACTGAACTTTACATTTTTGAATCACCAAAGAATAATTTGTTGATAATGCAAAACTTATCTGATAATAAAAATCATAACTAATGTTTTATAATGATTAGAGCAAAACAATAAATATCAGGTGGCATGGTGCCAAATGCCAAAGGTCTTGATCCAAGAGAAGCTTCGAATTGGCCTTAATGACAAAAAAATGCAATATCAAATTAGATTATATGTAGTATTATGAACTTTGTATTATTATAACACATAGCCACATCTTCAGTTTTTAATAAGAAGCTTAGGGAGCCTCAAAACTTGGTTGCCACATGTACTTACATACAGGCATATGCCACCAGATTGGAGCTAAGCTAATGAGTAAGATTCTTTTGATCTGTATTATGAAGTATCATCAATGGTACCAGGGATAATCAAAATTAGATTTATAACCTATCTTTCATGAAAACCAGAAATTCTCTTCTCAAAAGAAAGTATGTCAGATCAACTGAAATCAATTTACAGCCTTAATATTACACTATAAATTATAGTCATAACAACATTATTATATACATGAATTGTATATTAACATATAAGCTTTCTTACTACTATCATTGACCTATTATAATAAAATAAAACTAATACCAAATAAAATAATACAGTTGTGCTTAACACAACAAAGAAAACATTTCATTAAAATGTTTTTAAAATATAATAGTGATTGTTCATAAAATAAATTATTAGCTATCATAAAATCCTTAAATTATAATCCTGCGCCATGACTATTCTAGATTACATTCTACTGTATCTCTTTTAATGTAAAACATCAAAATTACATTAGAACACTAACACTTTTATGCTATTTAAATTAATTAATAACTTTGTTAAGAATATTAACAATTTGTTGTTACTTAAAATATAAATAATAATTTCTATTAACAATATATACAATTCAAGTCACTTAGAGAATAAAATATCTTTTCATATGAGGTATTTAGTGATCCTTGACAAAGAACTGGCCTATGAGATTAGCTGCTCCATACATTATGATAAGAATGTACAGTGCATAGGAAGATGTAGATATCTTGCCACTTTTTTTGAGAATAGCAAGTCTGAGGAGGCAAGGAATGGCGAAGACATGGACCAAGCCACTCAGAGCTCCAGTAAACCTAAAATATTGTAGAACATTATATTTGGTATACATTTTTTTATATCTTATGGTATATCTTATTTCATTACTAAAGAAAAAAAAAGTCAAAAGTTTTTTTTTCATTCATAGAGTCTGTATGAGATGATTATAGGGTATGTCCTTATGCATATCTAACTAGTGCAGAAAGATGTTTTTTAAACATTTTAGCCTTATTTATAATTAATTCTTATCTATTTTATACCAATTACAGGATGGCTAATTACAAAAAAATATTTTTATTTAAATCATAAATGATAAACAACTTATAAATTCAATTACTAATTGTAATAACAGATTTTTTTACAAAGGGTAAATCATGGGTTATGATCATAGTTAAGGAAGCTGATTGATACAAAAGCATATATATTCTACACAATTTGCCAGATGAAATACTAGACATATTCCATGGAAACATTTTCTTTCCATTAAATAATGTGAAAGTAGAAATTATTAAGTTAATTTCCACTTTTGTATTCTTAAATTACTTTGTTACAGAGCGTATTGTTTACAGTAGATTGGCGAAATGGTGGTAGGAGGTTCGGTCGCATCCATCTTCTTTATGAACATTTACATTTATGAAGAATAATTTGGGAAAGTTTCATCAAAATCGTTAGAGCCGTTTTCGAGAAAAATATAAAAAAGTGTAAAATCCATGATGTAATAGCTAATTCCGGTTAGTCCGATGCGCTGTATCTTTGCTAATACTGGTCCGATTTTGATGAGTCTTTTATTGTTTTTTAGATGATTTAATTACCTTTTATTAAAGTGTATAGATAATTTACCGTAAAATGCATACTTTTTAAGTTATGCCCAAATAAAATATTCTTTTCATCATAACTTTTTTCCCTAAAATTCCTCGGTGATTTACTACATAAATGAAAAGTTGAAGGTCTTTATGAAGAATAATTTAGGCAAGTTTCATCGAAATCGATTATATAAAGTGGTACTTCCGGTTAGTCGATTTTGATGAAAATGTTGCTGTAACATCACATGCATGTGCCAACCTTAAATACGTAATTTCAGTATCGTACAGCTTTCCGTTTTTGAGCTAGACTGATCACTTACACACAGACACACATGGGCTGTTCAATATTGTTGTTATTTTCCCTTACCCCTATAGGAGGTATATAGTAAGGGGAAATTTTGCGATCGTGAAAATTTTCGAATTCGAGTTTTCGACTGAAATACATGTTTTAAGGTCCCCTGAGTCCAAATGACCAAGTCTCGCAAAATGGTCTGTGTGTCTTTGGGTCTGTGTGTCTGTGTGTATGTGATCAGTCTAGCTCAAAAACGAAAAGCTGTACGATACTGAAATTATGTATTTAAGGTTGGCACTTGCATGTGATGTTGCAGCAACATTTTCGTCAAAATCGACTAAGCGGAAGTGCCACTTTATATAATCGATTTTAAACTTTTTTACAATTTTCTCGAAAACGGCTCCAACGAATTTGATGAAATTTGCCTAAATTATTCTTCATAAAGACCTTTAACTTTTCATTTATGAAGTAAATCACCGAGGAATTGCAGAGAAAAAAGTTATGATGAAAAGAATATTTTATTTACACATAGCTTCAAAAGCGTGCAATTTATTGTAAATTATCTATAAACTTTTATGAAAGGTAATTAAAGCATCTAAAAAACAAAAAAAGAATCATCAAAATCGGACCAATAATAGCAAAAATACAGCGCATCAGACTAACCGGAAATGGTAATTATATCATGGTTACTACAACTGTTTACATTTTTCTCGAAAACGGATCTAACGATTTTGATGAAACTTGCCTAAATTATTCTTCAAAAAGGCCTTTAACTTTTCATTTATGCAGTATATCAATGAAAAAGTGCAGGAAAAAAAGTTATGACGAAAAGAATATTTAATTTGCGCTTAACTTAAAAAGCATGCAATTTATAGTAAATTATGTAAATTATACAAAAGTATATGAAAGTTTATTAAATTATCTAAAAAAAAAAAAATCAAAATCGGACTAGTATTATCAAAGATACAGTATATTTTATGAGGAGCATAAAATAGATGGATAACCGAGCGCATCCGAAAGGAGA
Organism: Rhaphigaster nebulosa; assembly: GCA_948150685.1. Classification (NCBI taxonomy): domain Eukaryota; kingdom Metazoa; phylum Arthropoda; class Insecta; order Hemiptera; family Pentatomidae; genus Rhaphigaster; species Rhaphigaster nebulosa. The sequence continues at coordinate 197,743,452 of OX411306.1, forward strand.
TAGATGCGACCGAACCTCCTACCACCATTTCGCCAATCTACTGTAAACAATACGCTCTGTAACAAAGTAATTTAAGAATACAAAAACGGAAATTAACTTAATAATTTCTACTATCACATTATTTAATGGAAAGAAAATGTTTCCATAGAAACTAAACCAGCAACTTTTAAAATATATTTGCAACTTGACAAAGTTAAAGCATAGAGGAAGTGTACAGAATTGTTGTACTGAAATTGTTTTAAAAACTATTTTATGATACTTAAGTGGGAGAAGAATTGAATGCTGCTGAGTTTATTTCAAGTATTGTTTATGTGAACTCTTTAGAATTATATTAAAAAGATAATTATTGTAGGGCGGTAAGGGAAAGTTGTGTGATGTGCGCACCGCACCAGATTTTTTTTGTTAAGAAAATTTTAGATGCCTACCCATAATTGGTTAGTGAGATTAGTGATTTACCCAATAAAATTCACAGACAAATATATTGAAAGAATTATTACTTGCATTTATCGTGCAATTTTATTAACTATGCCAATCATTATACATAGTTGAAATTAATTTATTTAGTAAATCATCTATTTAGTGAAGATGTAAAGTGGATTCATAGTGATATGTTGAATATATTATTTATTGAGATGTATTCAATATTTTAGAAGTCTTCTGCTCAAATGCCTATCTTTTTGAACCAATCTGGTGTTCGTCTATACATTGCCACTCTCTTTTAAAAAGAGTGAGATTGCTACAATTTATTTTTCAGAATTACAATTAAAATATATTAAATGTTCCTGATGAGAACTAAAACCAAACTGCTCCAAACAATCCTCAAAGGACTAGCTATAGTAACTAGAAAAATCATATCAACCATTAAACTGTTATTTTATTTTTAAAATTACCTTATTATGGTTCCAATTTTGGGAAGGAATACTGCAAACAATACACAGACAACGACAACAAAGGTGTTGAAGAGAAGTATGTGACCTCTGCTTGGATAGGGATTTCCCACCAGTGCTACCATGGTTTGGACCCTTAGCATGTAAGAGATCAGAGGAAATACAGTCATTAATTGAAATAGTAGGAATCCTCTTGCTGCTACAGTCATTATATCCCATGTAGCAAAGTTATTTAGTAAATTCTGTAATTTAAGGAATCAAATTATAGCTATATATTTTTTATACTTGGAATGAAAAAATAATACACAAATATAAATATATATATGTTGTAAGTTAACCAACTCTTTCATCAATCCATCTTCAAATACTCTTCTATACATTGATAGAATACATAAATACAAAAATACATAGTCTAATTTTAAATACAATTTTTTTTTCATTTAAATTTAAAAATTCCATATTTTTGTCAGAATTTTTTTTTATATTGAAACATATTATTTTTTTTTTATATTTCTTTGAAGCATTTTCTATTTTTAAGATGAAATTTTTTTTAGTCTACTGCTACAAAGTCTCAGAAAGTTAATTTGTTATTTTTTATATTATTGTAAGGGACAGACTTCTGAATAAATAGAGAATATTATTATGATGAAAGGCGTTTTAATTATCATTAATCTTTATTTTATTTTTTTCTATTAACTTGATTATTAATTAACTTTCTGTCACTAGAACATATTTGAAGGAGATAGTATTATCTTTTCCACATTAAAACATTTTTATATTATAAACAATACATACTTTGTTCATCTATTTCTACCTTTAAACGAATTTATTGCAGATAAAAATTTATATTAATTATCCTAGTAAAAACTCCATGATTACATTGTGGAAGCTTGGAATAGCTTTATTAAAATCTCATGATTAATGATTTGTTAAAAACAACTTCCCATGACAATTATCTTTATTATTACGAAAATATTTCTATTACACTGTCATTAATATCCTTCTTAGTCTTCAGGATGCTTATTTTCTAAAGTTTAACATAAAACAAATACAACCAATACATATTCATAACATAATTTCCACCAGTTTTCATTACATAATATAATTTCATATTATCTTAAAAATCCCCACATCCAAACAATTTAACTTCGTCAATTTAAATTGTTATATTATACAATATTCTGAGCAGTGACTCTACTTGCATATCAATGTTACACTGTGTAACTCTGAACTGAACTTTGAGCTAGTTCATGTAATTATTGCCATATGCTAACCAAGCATATTCACAATTACTATTGTTTGTTTTTCAAATTTTTGTAATTATTCTATTTTTTATCTATTTAAATCAATGTACCGCATTATTTATGTTTTTTTACTATATATCGCTTCCATTGTTTTTCTACTTGTATTTTTCTCACTTTCTAATATTTTGGAATTATCAAAATCAAATTTATGGTTACTAAGTATACTATGATGGCCAAAGCATTGATGTTTTTATTTTCACTGTTTTTACAATTACTGCTTAATTTTGGTATGTAATTTTTTAGATTTTTCTCCTATGTAAGCGATCTCATAAAATGTTACAATCTATTTTATACACCACGTCCTTTCTGTCAATCATTTTTATTTTATCTTTCATATTGCTCAAATGTTTATCTAGGTTGATTCAATTGTATGTTCCTAGTTGTAAGTTTATAAGGTCATATTCCACCATGTTTTCAGTTAGTTCTGGTATATGGATGTTTCCCATTTTACAGGCAAGTCTTAGTCCATTACAACTTTTAACCAAGAAGCTAATTCTATCCAGAATTTTTTCCACTGCTATATGAGAAAGAAACATTTCTTCATAATAAAATATATTTCAGAGTGCAGTGGAAGTCCTGAGCTAAAGGACCAGCCACCAGCAGACAACAAACTTAAATTGAGCTTAAATCAACGTATTTTTGTCGTAAAATAAGTTGCGTATCTTTATTGAGGTCATTACCAGCGCCTTTATTTTCACGTTCAAATTATTTCATTTATTATAATTAAACTACCGTGGAGTGTAAGAAAGTTTGCAGAAACAATATTTTATAAATTTTAGTTTAAACATGTGGAAATGTAATTACCTAGTTGACTATTCGTGTCATTACCATGCCCGATTTATTTGCGTGTTAACGACATAAATTATGCAGTAATGAAGCATTTTTGAATCAGTGTTACCTATAATTCATTGATTGCTCTCCTTAACTTAATATATTTAGTTCTAATTGTCTACTAAGTCTTTCAATTTATTATTAATCCATACTTATGAAATATGTGCCCATAAATTTATTTAAATGTGCTAGTTATGAAAGTGTATTAGATATTTTACATCAACATAATGGTCAAATTACCTGTAATATTTTTTTTTCTTTTTCTTGTAGGCACTCAACGACAACAATATAGATTTAGTTTATAAGTTTTTATTTAAATCTTTCTGTTTCAAATAAACTTTAGACAATTGGTTTTAGAACATTCAGTCTATCATCCTTTAAAAACTAACTTTTGGAAGTTTCTAAGTTTAGTTTTCTATGATATAGTTTATATCAATATTCAAAAAAGGTTCATGAAATTTATTCTGTAATGAAAGACAGTGTTGCTGCTTGCTATGTTTTTTACTTTCCCTTACCTATATACGAACTTTATAGTAAGGGGAAGTATTGCGATCGAGTTCGAGTTTTCAACGAAAATACATGTTTTAAGGTCCCCTGAGTCCAAATGACCAAGTCTCGCAAAATGGTCTGTGTGTATGTGTGTATGTGATCACTCTAGCTCAAAAACGGAAAGCTGTACGATACTGAAATTACATATTTAAGGTTAGCACATGCATGTGATGTTACAGCAACATTTTCGTCAAAATCGACTAACCGGAAGTGCCACTTTATATAATCGATTTTACACATTTTTACAATTTTCTCGAAAACGGCTCTAACGATTTTGATTAAACTTGCCTAAATTATTAATTAATAAATTAATTTTTAAATAAATATAAATATAAATATAATAAATATTTATATATTATATATAAATATTTATATGATATATAAATATTTATATAAATATAAATTAAATTTATAAATAATTTTTTAATTAATAAATTAAAAACTTGCCTAAATTATAAAGGTCTTTAACTTTTCATTTATGAAGTAAATCACCGAGGAATTGCAGGGAAAAAAGTTATGATGAAAAGAATAATTTATTTGCGCATAGCTTAATAAGTATGAATTTTACGGTAATTTATCTATAGACTTTTATGAAAGGTAATTAAATCATCTAAAAAAGAATAAAAGAATCATCAAAATCGGACCAATAATAGCCAAGATACAGCGCATCGGACTAACCGGAAATAGCTATTATATTATGGATATTACACTTTTTTACAATTTTCTCGAAAACGGCTCTAACGAATTTGATGAAACTTGCTTAAATTATTCTTCAAAAAGGCCTTTAACTTTTCATTAATGAAGTAAATCACCGAGAAATTGCAGGGAAAAAAGTTATGATGAAAAGAATATTTTATTTGCGCATAGCTTAAAAATTATGCATTTTACGGTAATTTATCCATTGACTTTTAGGAAAGGCAATTAAATCATCTAAAAAAGAATAAAAGAATGATCAAAATCGGACCAATAATAGCAAAGATACAGCGCATCGGACTAACCGGAAATGGTAATCATATCATGGATATTACAATTGTTTACAATTTTCTCGAAAACGGCTCTAACGATTTTGATGAAACTTGCCTAAATTATTCTTCAAAAAGGCCTTTAACTTTTCATTTATGCAGTATATCAATGAAAAAGTGCAGGGAAAAAAGTTATGATGAAAAGAATATTTTATTTGCGCTTAACTTAAAAAGCGTGCAATTTATAGTAAATTATACAAAAGTATATGAAAGCTTATTAAATTATCTAAAAAAAAAAAAAAAATTAAATAAATCATTAAAATCGGACCAGTATTATCAAAGATACAGTTTATTTTATGAGGAGCATAAAATAGATGGATAACCGAGCGCATCCGAAAGGAGATAGATGCGACCGAACCTCATCCCACCAATCCGCCAATCTGTTGTAAACAATTCGCTCTGTAACAAAGTAATTTAAGAATACAAAAACAGAAATTAACTTAATAATTTCTACTATCACATTATTTAATGGAAAGAAAATGTTTCCATAGAAACTAAACCAGCAACTTTTAAAATATATTTGCAACTTGACAAAGTTAAAATATAGAGGTAGTGTACAGAATTGTTGTACTAAAATTGTTTTAAAAACTATTTTATTATACTTAAGTGAGAGAAGAATTGAATGCTGCTGAGTTTATTTCAAGCATTGTTCATGTGAACTCTTTAGAATTATATTAAAAAGATAATTATTGTAGGGCGGTAAGGGAAAGTTGTGTGATGCGCGCACCGCACCAGATTTTTTGTTTTGTTTTCTGTGCCATCATTTATATATATAATTAAGACTTTTAATCAAGTCTTTAAAAAAAAAGGCTGTTGAAACTTGCCAATTTTTTTTATTTATGTACCATTGTCTTTGTATACTTAAAACTCTTTATGTAGTCTTGAAAGAAAAAGCAGTGGCTATTTGAAATTTTTATAAAAAATTGTTATGATTTTTATAAAATTTGTAAATAAAAATCTTTTTGTTAAAATGGCTATTTATAATTTCCTATATATAGAGAGTCCTAGTGCATAGAATTCGTCTTGTGCCTAATTGAACTTATTTCCTTACCTCTAGATCTTAAAAAAAAAATAATTTAGTAAATTCAAGCTGATAGTCATTACTCATGCAGTCTTTATTGCGCTTGATAATTTTACATTTTCAACGAAAAAAAAACTTTTAATCTTGGTCATTTGTTAAGATTAATAGCTGAGCATCAATAGAAGATATAGATACTTAATTTTTTTTATTTAAATGCAGTCAAAATTATTAAAATTTTGCCTGTAATCTGAGAATCACCCACATAATTCATTTTATAGAATTTAATTTTGTTTATATCCTTCTTTTCAGGCTCATTATTACTTTGACTAACATCCTTTTTATTGTTTTTATGTTGATTATCATTGTCTGTACAGTATTCGGCAATATTTTTTTTTTTTTTTCTCTTTATTGCCTTTATTTTCTTTTTAGTTCTTATTTCATATTTCCCATTTTTATTATCTACATTATTATTGCTATTATGCTATATTGAATTTATAAATTTTTTGGGGATAAAAATTCTCTTCTAACATTTCAGAGATTATTACTTTTATCTGTGTTATATGATTTTCATCTGCTAGTTTTTAAGCTCTTATTATTAAATTTTTAGAATGTTATTCTTATTACCTATTATTATATATTATATAATTATTATATAAATGTAAATTAAATGTTAATCTTTTACCAATAAGGGGTGGTTACTATTAATATGTCCATTTTGTTATTATCTTATTGCTATTTAGTATGATATTCATGTCCATTTTGAGATTTTTCTATTGTAAATTTTATTCTATTATGGTAACTGTATGAATTTGCTAGTATTTCTTCATAGTTCTCTTTGTTTGTTATTAATATTATATCGTCTATATATTTTTTAATTACTAATGGTTTTTTATTCACTAATTCTAATTTTTTACTTAATAAATTGTTCATTTAGATCCCGCTTATATTTACTCAAAGTACTCCACCCATAGGTAAACAATGCAACTGTTCATAGAATTGGTTATCATATATGGAGAATATAAGTTCTCCTTAGGCTTAACCCTTCCATAAATATGTATTTGTCCTTTATGAATGTGTTTCATTTGATCTTTTCCCAATTCTCTTCTAGTATTTTTTTGCATCCTTCTATAAGGATGTTAGTTAACAATGGCTCTACGGCTAGACTAACTATTTCAGCATTATTTTCTATTATATTGATGGCTTCTAGAATCCTCTTTAATTCTAAAGAGTTTTTAAATAGTAAACGTTATCTCTATTTAGTTCATTTAGTGGATTTTTGAAGGTAATATGAAATTTTAATATGCAACGAAAAATGGTGCAAATTGTTATGAATATTTATTGGTTGTAATTGTTTTAGGTTGTATTGTAGAAAATAAACATCCTAAAGACAAAGAGGGACTTGTCAAATGAAGGAAGGAAATGTCGATGACAGTATTGCAGAAATGTTTTTGTAATAATAACGATAACTGTCATGAGAAGTTGTTTTTACAAATAATTAATCATAATATAATTGATCTTCCCTGATATTTGGATATTATATAATTTATTAAAAATTCAGTTTTATTGGAAGATAATGATCTGACCTGTTTAAGCAGTGTTGGCCGAATTTAAAACAAAATTAGTAATAATAATTATGATATCAATATCTTATTCTTTGAAAAACTAACTTACATCTTGAATACATGATTTTCCCAAAGGGAACCCTAAGTAAAACACTACTCCAATAATAAGGTATGTAAGCACCACTAAAATATAGGCTGCAGTCAAATCTCTACCCTGCAAAATAATAAAATAATGTTATTGAAAATTAAATATCCTAATTTTCATTAGAAAGCATATATAAAGGCCATTCTCCTGGAAAGGGCGAATCCTGGTCCCCTCGCTTTTATAGGTTCTGCAGCAATGGGATATATCAGATTTTTTTTTAATAAATAAAGGTATGATTAATAGAGTAATAATTAATGACAAAATATGACACCATTAAATTGATTTGAGAAAAAAAAAATTTAATATAAAATTTTTCAATTCCTCATTCTATCGCAAACCTTGTTTTGAAAATTAAAACAATTACTAAAGCACAATGGATAATTATTTCATTTCAGTAACATCAGGGCTGATAAGGTATGGTTAGAACATTTTATAATTCTTCAATTTAGAGTTTTAAAGATACCCTAAAATGGTAGGCATCGTATTAAAAGAATGTCCCAGAATTTTTTTTCATTTCCTCACCAGGTGATAATTTGAATTCTAGTGGGGACTTAAATTATGAAATGAGCACTAAATGACAGTCATAGGTTTCGTTTTTTACAAAGGGAATGCATACCCTTGCGTGTTCAGTGCTGTCTAGAGAAGCTATCTATTTTCATATGTTTTGAGGTGGCTCTGTATTTTTATTATGGTTCATTTCCTTGCTCTAATTAAACAAGGAAAGTAAATTTTTTTAATTTTCCTTCGCAGTAAAAAAGATTTATTTTTTAGAAAGCTATAGATCTGTACCTTATAATGTTTTATTCGTTAAAATTCTAAGTTATTTTAAAAAAACTGCCGTCTTTTCTTTTCCTCATCTCTTAAATGAAAGCCGCCTCAAAAGTACAATAATAGAGGGAGCTCAAAAGGGTGTAATCAATTTTTTTTTTAGAGGATGACAATTCAGTGTCATCCTGGGAAAGAAGACTGTATAACTAAGAAGAAAATTTCAGAACTACAATTGGCCCTGCCAGAAGAATGACCCATATAATCATATAAATTACATCATATAAATAAAAGGAAAACTGAAAGTAATATAAAAATGAATTTTAAGAAATACGATGCATCTAAAAATATATTGATTTAATCTCAAAATCTTACATTGTTTTTTTGATTTGCATTACTTCTCATTACTGTGATGATGATATTGTGGATAAAGTAAGAGAGTGCCAGCATGCCAGACATTGCTGGGAAGCTTCCTTTGATAAGAGGGGTGTAATGTATGCTGGTTGCATCTTTTATATCGATATTGATGCCCCAGAAAGAAGACTTGATGATGACAAATAGAATGATGTACATGACCGATAATGTACCTATGAAGATCATAAACAGAAAATTAAAAAAAAAATTGAAGACATGCAATAATTAATCCATAAAAAGTGAAACTATAGACTATTGTTATATTACACAGCTTTAAAGTAATCATAATTGACAAGGTTGATAAATATTGACCAATATTATCAAACAAACTATGAAAATAAAAAATCATCATTTGATAAATATTTATGTGAGTTAAGTACAGCAATAAAGTAAAAGTACCTAATGAATTGAACTTGGTAAAGAATGTTGGCGATTTGAAGTTGAGTAATGGTCCAATGATAAGAGCTAGAAATATTGGAACTGTGTTATGCAGATCCCATATCCTTTGGTAGAGGGAAATTTCTTTTAGGGGATCATTGAGTATTTGTTCATTGAATTTTGGACACATAGCTAAAACAAAGAAGATGATTTTATTATATGATGAAATGATGTGTTAATATAATAGTAATAAGTAGGGTCATGTAAAAATTATTTTGTGACAGTTGAAAAAAAAGAAATTGCTTACCTCCTTCTAAGCTGGAATTCATACCAATTCCCATTGTATCTGATACAATGTCTTCCCTTACTCCTAATTAAACAAAATAATAAACAACACTTTAATCAATTTTATTACACTGAATAAATATAAAGATGCTTAAAATTATAATATTTTAGAATAAATATAGATTTATTATAACAGTTAATTAATAGGCAAATATATTATACTCAAAATTTTATAAAGTTATTATAAATGCTTCTAACCTGACTTTCAAAGTTATGAATAAATAATTTTTCAAGAATAATTCATAATTACTGTCAATCAGTGAAACATAAGAATGAACACCTAAGGCACAAAAAAAAAAAGAGAAAAAAAAAGGCTCAAACAACCTAAAAAGATTACATCACAGGAAAAGGTACTAAAGACTTCTGCTGCAGCAGAACAAATAACATTATTTTTGAAGAAATATTTCCCATAAAAACCATTGTATGGACTTGTAGATTTGTACCTTATAAAAAAACAAATTTGAGACAGCATTGAATACTGCTAGGCCCTACACGAAAAAAGTATTGGTAAGTTTTTTTCTCGATTTTTAATTTTAATTAATATTTTTTAATAATTCATCTTTATTTTATAGTCTAATCCAAGCAATTTCTGTTTGTCTTTCTGTAAAATGGATTTCGAAATCCCACTGAGGATTTTGCTTAAACTTTTAGAGCAAGAGTTTTCGCCTCAGATATTGATTGCCGAAAATCTTTACCCAAAAAAACTATTATGTATAAAAAAAAAAAAATCTGGTTCGTGCATCACACAACTTTCATTTACCTCCTTATCTTTAATAAGTTTAAATGTTTTCAGTTAGTTTCAATTGAAACATTTAGCTTGCATTAAATAATAATATAAAAGTATAAATTATTATTCACAACAATCTCTTAAGTTTAAGCGTTTTTCGTCACCCTCCACTATCTTCTACGACTATTTATGTTACATATTAATTTTTCTAAAATCTTAGGTTTCCAACGATATATAATACATATTTATTATCAGAGGTGTCCACTCCTTTAAGTCACCTTCCCACTCCCCTCAGTCGAAGACACTCCCCCCTCCTAACTTACAGCTTCTGCTCCTTAATGTGAATCCCTTATAATTATTATTTATGAACGTACTACATTATTTTCATTATTATTAAACAATGTGTGAAAAAATAGAGGAAAGTTTTGTTGTAGTCGTAAACTTTGGTTAACCCCAGTTTTTTGTATCGCTGAACATGTATTTGAGCTTTGCTGACAGATATTTTGACTGGAAACTTGTTTTAAATTGCAAAAGGTTTAACATTTTTTTTTTTTTTTTTTCCAATATCTCGGAAACTATTAGTTTTGCCGAGAAGACCATCTTATATGAAATTAAAGTAGACAAACGTTCTCTTGTGTCTACTTTAATTATTTAATGCCATGTCTTTATGATCTAACATTAAGCCACTAGAGCGCATTGAAGAAGTATAAATAAGTGACAAAAAGCGATTTATGGCTCCTTACGTCCGATTTCCATAAAAATTATCTGTTACCCTACTTTTGACCATAAATACTATTAAACTTCATGAAATAAACATTAAAACATGAAAAGCACATATAACCTACGTACATTATGCTCGTAACGTGTTTCGAAGCAAGTCTTTAAAATCAAAGTGAAAGGAAAAATGATGAAAAATATGAAGTCAAATGATGGAAGAGCCTAAAGATGTCTAAACTGATCCCTTACTTTATTTTCTTACATATAAAAATCAATAATTACAGTCTCTTCATCCAGTGACCGGTGGACTGAAAAACTACTTACCTACATCACAATGTGAAAAAATGGAAGTATGGAGTTTTACCGTTCACACTCTCACTTTGTCAGTCAAAATAGTCAGTTGAAATTCCCTGACCCGTCCTTCATCTTACTCGGGAGGTGCTCAGTCATTTGTTGTACATGTAGAACAAAAGGGGAAAATAATGATGGAATTAATGGATTATTTATCGATGCTGGTAGTTAGGAATTAGATTTGGAAAATATCATGTTATAGGTCAATAACTTAAGGAAGAACCTTTTAGTACGCATGCATCTGATAATAATCTTTTTTTATTGAAATAAGGACCAACTTTATGAATTGTGCAAGCTATTGAAAGAATGTTTAACAAATCAAACTATTTAAAAAAATGTCGTTTATTTGACCATTCACTTTTTAAACATTTATTTTCATCCCTATCGTGCCTTAACGGCTATACAGGATTCGGCAGCAATATCACTATCAATATTCCGATCATTTATACATAATTTCGTATCTTCCATGCAGGGCGGCCTCTATCTTCCGACGGTCTTCCCATTACTAGTCATCTTCTATTTCTATTACCTGGATTGTAGTGAGGTACTCTTACCGTCGTCTTCCAGTCATGTATGAATACCTTGAACCGCGGGAAATTCTCATCATTCACCAACCGAGAAAATTTTTTCTCAGTAAGGACGTAGATTATCATCATAAATGCGATGCAAGTCGTTAACACATACTCAGCTATCTCCAGAACACTGCATGTGATGCTTAAGGGATCAATATATATTTGGCAAGGTATCTTTCTGAAGCTATGTAGTGGGAAAAGGCTTTCCCATCCTTCAGCATAACCTCCCAGCCTATGTTCAGCACACAAGGGTCTTCCTCCTCCAAGTGTTCTTGATATGGTGCATTAGGCCGAAGGCCAGAGTTGTCGAAACCACCAGTTCTGTCTGAAGGTCCATGTCGACGATATCGTATTCGTCTCTGTCCACCAACACATTTCTGCAAGAACCAAGGTCTGCCTATCTGCAGCCACAGTTTCTTGAGCAGGTGTTGGTGGTGCACCTGCACATCACCTGCTTCAGTAATGCAGAAAAATCAGTGGTGATTGATTCAAGATCATTTCTCCACATCCCTTCCAACCACATCCTTCCGCATATTTCTCCATCATTAGCCATTGCTGAACCTGGTCGTCCACTCTAAACCTGTGCTGAGTGGCTACAGCTGTTGAGGGCGGTAGTCCTGCTACTTTGGACAAGACCTCTTGTACGATACGAATCTGAGTTGGTTCAAAGAGGGTTTAATCATATACAAGTGCGTGCGCAGGAATGTCTTCAAGGGGAGGGCCGGAGAAATGTAACTGATATATCTGAAATATAGGTAATTTACGTAATTTCGCCTTTATTTAAGACAATGTTTGAGATTCGGACGCAAATTTGAGTGTATGGCGACTTTTTAGAGCAAAATTCCACTAATAATAATATTAGTTAACACTCGGGAAACTCTGAGAGAAATACTAAAATATTTGAGAAATACTTTCAATTCAAAATTATAATAGAAGTTATCTGCATGGAAATATGCAACCATATAATTCTGAATGATTCCAAGGGAACAAAACAATTTTTTCTTTAATCAACCGCAATCAAGAAATTTTAGAAGTAATTAAAATCTTGACTAAATAATAATTATAGACCACAACAATAGTACAGACCTTTTAACAGTTGTACTTGACAAACATATATTTTATACTTAAACTTTTATGCGGTTCCTAAATTCTGAACAAAAATTAAATTGAAACTTCTTCTTTGTACACGCCTTCGTCAATCTCACCAATTTCCCGGGAATACCCAGCTCAGTCATGATTTTCCATAGGCAGTTTCTGTCCACGGAATCATAGGCTGCTTTGAAATCGACAAATAAGGCGTGCACATCCTGCTCTACTTCCCAACGTTTTTCGAGTACCTGTTTTAGGATAAAGATCTGGTCTAGCGTGCTCCTTCCTCTTCTGAATCCTGCTTGGTGGTCGCCTATTATATTTTCATACTGGGGATATATCCGGTTTAGCAGGATATTAGTCATTATCTTATAGGCGACCGGAAGGAATGCTATGCCTCTGTAGTTATCACATTCATACATGGACCCCTTCTTTAGGATAGGGCATATTAGACCTGTGTTCCAAGCCTCCGGTATCCTTCCCTCCTCCCATATTTTCTGGATTAGTTCTAATAGCTTGGTTCTTAGAGTTTTTCCTCCATCTTTAAACAGCTCTGATGGTATGCTGTCCAACCCTGGGGCCTTTCTTCTTTTAAGCCTGTCGATAGCTATTTCCACATCCAGAATGTCTGGTTTTTCAACCTCTTGCGGGTCGAGGTCTTCAGCGTGGTCCATGTCTTCTTCGTTTGTGGGGTTCCCTTGGTTGAGAAGCTGCTGGAAATGTTCTTTCCAGATGCTTGATACCTTTTCTTTTGATGCCGTCAGTTTGCCATCTTTTCCTCGCATTTGCGTGTTTCTCGCTTTATATCCTACCCCTTTCTTTCCTGATGTCTGCGTAGAATTCGCATATATTTCCGGCCTGCCAGTTGTCCTCAATAGTTTGCAATCTTTCTTTGAGGAATTCTCTTTTTGCTTTTCTTATTATTCTGTTTGTCTTTGTCCTGGCGGCGGCATATTTTCCCAGCGTGTCATGATCAGCTTTGGCTACGGAGAGAACTTTAATTTTTCTTCTTTCCTCCACTGCCTTTTCACATGCTTCTGTGAACCACTTCTTGGCTTTTCGTTTCTCCTGAATACCTATTACTTCCTTAGCTGTTTCTTTTAACCCGGTCTCTAATGCCTCCCAGTGTTGATCAACCGTGAGGCCCTCTGAGTCCAAGGGTTCGAATTTATTCTTCAGTTCAATTTGGAATTTAGCTTTTAATTCAGGATTTTTCAGATTATGGACTTCGTACCTATTTCTTTCCACATGGTCCCCTACTTTGTTGATTCGCTTCAGCCTCTGACAGAATTTGATCCTAATCAGAGTGTGGTCCGAATCACAGTCTGCTCCACGGTAGCTTCTTATGTCTTGGATGGAGCTCTGATGTCTCTTATCTATCAGCACGTGGTCAATTTGGTTTTTAGCACCTTTAAGGCTTACCCAGGTGTACTTGTGGATGTCTCTGTGCGGGAACATCGTGCTACTGACCACTAGACCCTTAGCTGCTGCAAGACTAATACATCTCACTCCATTGTCATTGCTCGTTTCGTGAAGGCTTTGGGCCTCCTATAATGGGCCTGAATTGGGGTTCTCTGCCTATTTTGGCATTGAAGTCACCTATGACTAATTTGATGTCATGTTTTTGAGCCTGGTCCACTACTTTTTCTAGCTGATCGTAGAAATCATCCTTCACCTCATCATCATCTTTATCTTCAGTTGGTGCATATACGTTAATAATCGTGGTATTAAACCAGTGACCTCTAATTCGTAATACACTTATCCTCTCGTTAATCGGGGTGAAGTTTATAACTGATTTCCTTGCAGCTGGACTAACTATAAATCCCGTGCCAGCTGTTCCGTTTTTGGCATTTCTCCCGGTGTAGAACAATGTGTGGCCATCAATAGTGGTTTCACCACCTTCTGGCCATCTCACCTCTTGTAGGCTGTTAACGGTATGTTGTACCTTTTTACTTCATTCACTACCGTTTGGGCGGCCCCTGGTCTGTATAAGCTCCGAACATTCCATGATCCACGATGGAGTCCGTTATACAAAGCCGGGGTCGTTACCATGTTAAGACAGTCAGATTTTCCGAGGCTAGTTTTAGGTTTCGTAATATTTGTTTTTTGACGGAATAGGGTTATCAGCCCTATGCCCAACACCCAACCTGGAGGGCCAGGAGCTATGTCAGACACAGGGGTCGCTCACCTCCCTGTGACTCTCAGGGTAAGGACATTACTGTCCCTATGCGGGAATCGAACCCGCGCCGTATTGGCCTGAGTAATCGGGTAGCGTTATTTTCCTCCATAATTACTTAATTAATTAATTAATGTCTTTTTTATTTTTAATTATTTTATTATTGCCTGTGGAATCCCGGGACCGGGATTCGAACCCACAACCTTTAGGCTGGTGCATTTTTGCATTTTTGCAGGTGCTTTAACCCACTCGGCCACCCCGGCCCCTCCTTATATGAGCGTATATATGATATATATATATATGATATATATATGATATATATATCTATATTTGATATATATATATATATATATGATATATATATATATATATATATATATGATATATATATATATATATATATATATGATATATATGGGGCCGGGGTGGCCGAGTGGGTTAAAGCACCTGCAAAAATGCAAAAATGCACCAGCCTACAAACCCAAAGGTTGTGGGTTCGAATCCCGGTCCCGGGATTCCACAGGCAATAATAAAATAATTAAAAATAAAAAAGACATTAATTAATTAATTAATTAATTATGGAGGGAAATAACGGTGCCCGATTACTCAGGCCAATACGGCGCGGGTTCGATTCCCGCATAGGGACAGTAATGTCCTTACCCTGAGAGTCACAGGGAGGTGAGCGACCCCTGTGTCTGACATAGCTCCTGGCCCTCCAGGTTGGGGGTTGGGCATAGGGCTAATAACCCTATCCCGTCAAAAAACAAATATTACGAAACCTAAAACTAGCCTCGGAAAATCTGACTGTCTTAACATGGTAACGACCCCGGCTTTGTATAACGGACTCCATCTTGGATCATGGAATGTTCGGAGCTTATACAGACCAGGGGCCGCCCAAACGGTAGTGAATGAAGTAAAAAGGTACAACATACCGTTAACAGCTATACAAGAGGTGAGATGGCCAGAAGGTGGTGAAACCACTATTGATGGCCACACACTGTTCTACACCGGGAGAAATGCCAAAAACGGAACAGCTGGCACTGGATTTATAGTTAGTCCAGCTGCAAGGAAATCAGTTATAAACTTCACCCCGATTAACGAGAGGATAAGTGTATTACGAATTAGAGGTCGCTGGTTTAATACCACGATTATTAACGTATATGCACCAACTGAAGACAAAGATGATGAGGTGAAGGATGATTTCTACGATCAGCTAGAAAAAGTAGTGGACCAGGCTCAAAAATATGACATCAAATTAGTCATAGGTGACTTCAATGCCAAAATAGGCAGAGAACCCCAATTCAGGCCCATTATCGGAGGCCAAAGCCTTCACGAAACGAGCAATGACAATGGAGTCAGATGTATTAGTCTTGCAGCAGCTAAGGGTCTAGTGGTCAGTAGCACGATGTTCCCGCACAGAGACATCCACAAGTACACCTGGGTAAGCCCTAAAGGTGCTAAAAACCAAATTGACCACGTGCTGATAGATAAGAGACATCAGAGCTCCATCCAAGACATAAGAAGCTACCGTGGAGCAGACTGTGATTCGGACCACACTCTGATTAGGATCAAATTCTGTCAGAGGCTGAAGCGAATCAACAAAGTAGGGGACCATGTGGAAAGAAACAGGTACGAAGTCCATAATCTGAGAAATCCTGAATTAAAAGCTAAATTCCAAGTTGAACTGAAGAATAAATTCGAACCCTTGGACTCAGAAGACCTCACGGTTGATCAACACTGGGAGGCATTAGAGACCGGGTTAAAAGAAACAGCTAAGGAAGTAATAGGTATTCAGGAGAAACGAAAAGCCAAGAAGTGGTTCACAGAAGTATGTGAAAAGGCAGTGGAGGAAAGAAGAAAAATTAAAGTTCTCTCCGTAGCCAAAGCTGATCATGACACGCTGGAAAAATACGCCGCCGCCAGGACAAAGACAAACAGAATAATAAGAAAAGCAAAAAGAGAATTCCTCAAAGAAAGACTGCAAACTATTGAGGACAACTGGCAGGCCGGGAATATATGTGAATTCTACGCAGACATCAGGAAAGAAAGGGTAGGATATAAAGCGAGAAACACGCAAATGCGAGGAAAAGATGGCAAACTGACGGCATCAAAAGAAAAGGTATTAAGCATCTGGAAAGAACATTTCCAGCAGCTTCTCAACCAAGGGAACCCCACAAACGAAGAAGACATGGACCACGCTGAAGACCTCGACCCGCAAGAGGTTGAAAAACCAGACATTCTGGATGTGGAAATAGCTATCGACAGGCTTAAAAGAAGAAAGGCCCCAGGGTTGGACAGCATACCATCAGAGCTGTTTAAAGATGGAGGCGAAACTCTAAGAACCAAGCTATTAGAACTAATCCAGAAAATATGGGAGGAGGAAAGGATACCGGAGGCTTGGAACACAGGTCTAATATGCCCTATCCTAAAGAAGGGGTCCATGTATAAATGTGGTAACTACAGAGGCATAGCACTCCTTCCGGTCGCCTATAAGATAATGACTAATATCCTGCTAAACCGGATATATCCCCACTATGAAAATATAATAGGCGACCACCAAGCAGGATTCAGAAGAGGAAGGAGCACGCTAGACCAGATCTTTATCCTAAAACAGGTACTCGAAAAACGTTGGGAAGTAGAGCAGGATGTACACGCCTTATTTGTCGATTTCAAAGCAGCCTATGATTCCGTGGACAGAAACTGCCTATGGAAAATCATGACTGAGCTGGGTATTCCCGGGAAATTGGTGAGATTGACGAAGGCGTGTACAAACGACCCCAAATGCAGAGTCCTGATACAAGGAGATGTGTCTGAAGCCTTTGAAGTTAGAACAGGTCTGAGGCAGGGGGATGGACTCTCGCCGATGCTGTTTAACTTAGCCCTTGAGAAGGTGATTAGAACAACTTCATTGGAAAATGGAGGGGTGCACGTCGGAATGAAACACAAAATCCTAGCGTATGCGGACGACATAGCTGTCCTTGGAATCAATGAAGAGGACATTGAGAGACTTGCTAAGACTCTGTTACGAGAAGCAGAGCAAATCGGCTTGAAAATAAATGAAGACAAAACAAAATACATGATAGTTAGCCGAAAAATCCACCCGAACAATAGTATCTGCGTGGATGGCAGAACATTCCCGAAAGTAGACAGCTTTAAATACCTCGGCTCCACAATAACCTCAGTCAATGACCAGCATACAGAGATAGACCAGCGTATAACAAGCGCAAATAGAGCTTTCTTCTCTCTTTCAAGAGTACTGAAATCCCGAAAAATCTCCAGAAATCTCAAATTAAGGGTGTACAATGCTGTGATAAAACCAGTTCTGATGTACGGCTGCGAGACCTGGGCTCTAACCGTCACCCAAGAAAGCGGAATCGAGAGATTTGAAAGGAAAGTCCTCCGCACGATAACCGGAGCGATATGGGATCAGAATCTAAAATCCTGGAGAAGAAAGACCAATAAAGAACTACTTACAGAAACTGGTCAGTCAATATCTCATGATATGAAAGCAAGGAGGTTAAGATGGGCGGGGCATGTAGCTCGAAGCAATCCATCAGGACGCCTTTTCACAACGATGAATGCCACAATAGTTGGCAAGAGACCACGTGGAAGGCCAAAAACCAGATGGATAGACAGGATCAACAAAGATGCGAAAGAGCTGCATGCAGCAAACTGGAAAGCAATGGCCCAAGATAGGCAGAGGTGGAGAAGGCTGGTTCAGGCGGCCAAAGATCTACAAGGTCTGTAGAGCCAACCGAAAAAAAAAAAAAAAAAAAAAGAAAAAAAAAATATGATATATATATATATATATATATATATATATATATATATATATATATATATATATATACATATATACTTTGATGATCAGAATAAGACATATTATAAAAGCTCAATAGGCTACAAATAATTATGTAGACTAAAAATGTACATACAAATAACAATAAAAAATAAAAGCTTTGTCATGCTGGGAAAATTTTACCAGTTTAGATGTATGATAAATAAAAACATGATTATTTCTGTAAAAACACATCAATTTTTTTCAATTAATTGTAAATATAATATTAAAATATAACAGTAAATTTACATAGCAGAATAAAAGGAATAACCAAAAAAAAAATTTTTCCGATATATTCCTATCATCGTTCACATATAATATGAATAATAATCTTAGGAGAAATGTAAAATAAAAAAAAATGCACTAATACTATCTCAAATAATATTTTTCTTATATTAACCCTCTATATAACAAACTGTTTACCTTTGAGGGATTATTCTTTTGTATGGGTGTCAACATTTACTAATCCTCTTCCAAACAAAAATGTTTTTTATCTTCTGTAGTATTTCACCAGTTGGAAATAATTCAGTCTTTACTAAGATGTCAAAGCATAATTTTCGAATAATATTGTTTTGCTAGTTTAAATGCGGCCGGAACGGGGTCCAAACGGCCAGACAAATTAATGAAGTCTAAGACGATAGCAGTGTTAGTGAGTGCTCTGTTCAAAGATGGTTTAAAATATTTCGAGAGGCAGATTTCAGCCTTGAAGACAAAGATGGTCGTGGAAGGACTTCTTCCCTTGATGACGATGTTCTGCGAGCTTCGGCCGAATTAAATCCCAGAACAACTGTTCGAGAACTTGCAGAGAATCTCTCAGTTAGCAAATCGACCACCTCAACGCAATTGAATGGAAAAGTTACCAACACGTTGGCAGAAATGTATCGAGAGTAATGGAGTATATTTTGGTTAATAAAAATAGTTCCGTTTCATTTATTTTATTTTAAAACCATAAACCTGCATTTATTTCCGAACAACCCAATAAAATTCCCGCTTTTTGATAGGTGGGACAAATATGGCCACAACCCGTTTAAGAGTGAAAATCGATTTTGCAATATAGTTTACTTTGTAATGTAATCATTCAAAATTTGTTTTTTCATAGTTATATAACTTTAGTAACTTCCATTCCATGTGCACACTGATGAATACACACCGAGAAAATTCAAGGATTTATTGTTTATATTTTGACTAGTCTTATTGAATCATTAGCATAAACAATCGAGGTTAATAACTTGGGCCCAATGCCACTAAATAGTCTAGTTTGGAAACGAACCATTTCCATTTAAACATTAAATATTCAAAATTTGTATTTCCTGTGTGTTAAAATGGTAGTTTGACGTCTGATACCCCTATACCAAAGATGTCACAATTTTCTTTATCAGGCTGCTTTAATTATATATGAATCATGATTTAGGATATAATTCTACGTTGAATACCTATTCTTAGTTGGATGGAATAAGAGACTTGTACTGTGTTTTAAATAAAAATTAACTATTCGTCAATATTTCTTTTTAAGATAACTGACACAGAAATATTTTGATATTACCAATCAATATAAATATTAGATATGTTACCTGAGATGAAATTAATGGAGAAATAGAGAAAATTACTCATGAGGATCCAATATACAATATTGGCTCCGAGGAGCACTACGAAGGAAAAGATCTTGGAAATGACTTCAGCTACTGGTCCTAGTAATGCTCTTGTTAGCTCTGAAATTTCCCATGAGGGAGAACCTATGGAAAGAAATGGATATCATTAATATTCAACTCATGAGGAACTCAATTTTCATTGTCATGGCTGTCCCAGAGCAACGCTTTTATTTTTATATTAAAAAACATCTTAACATTATGTTCATCCATCAATCGGGAAAAAATCATTTACTGTGTTCAGGTCTGAATTGAATGCTTACAAAAATTATTTCAATAGATATTTTTTATCGTGTTAGGATAGGCTACAGGATTTTTCAAAATATGCATCAGAAAAAATAAATAACATTGTCGTGGACGAAGAAACCCACAAAATTTTGCTTGATAGTGGTTTAGCTTAGAATCGATCTCAGAACATTCAGAATTCCTTCTTTATTTTTTTGAAATGGTTTTGTTTGTTGAAAATTAGGACCTGAAAATCGTCCATTATTTGAGAATCATTCATGCAAAGACGCAGAAACATTGGTGTGAGCAAAGGAGTATCCAACCAAACTTCGTTATGTATATTGTTTTTATCACTGGAAGAACAATTACGCCATACATTATGTTTAAGGGAAGATTTTACATCTTAACTTTACTCACTCACCTATATTTAATTTTACTTTTAAAACTCAAAGACTGATTTTAAGACATTTTAAATTGAACTTGGATCAATTAAAGACACTTGCTACGGTCCACGATCAAGATCAGATCCTGCCTCCAGCGCTTTTCAGATCAAAATACGCTAATAACTCTACAAAATGCCACCTCTCTACCGACAATGACTTGCTAATAAAGAAGGTTTAATCAAATAGTTCGTCAACTGCAGAATTTAATTTTTCTTCATTTTTTTTTTTTAATTGCCCACATTTATATTTTACTTTTTAGATTATACAAAACATATTTTCATGTTTCTAGAATAAATTTATTCCAAATATATTTATTAATATAGCTAAAAATTCTGATTTTTTAGATATATTTATTAATATATATAAAAATTATGATTTTTTATCACGTAAACAAACACTTGTTTCACAGCTAATCTGATTTGAACACTAATAATTTTAATATCAATAATTTTTTCGCTTTAAAATAAAATTGCTTAAAGTCCATTTCCTTTAAATAAAATTATTATATTTAATGAAACTTTATTAGCTTTTTAACTCTAACCGATTTTATCATTACAATATAATTGTTCAAATATAATTTTTATTATAATTTTTTTTTGAGGAGATCAGCCAACCTAAGGTCCATCACCCAACCAATTCGGCAATATCCCGACTCACTCTTGTTCAAGGACTATGACAAATTGGTCTATTTACACGGAACATGGCTGTTCATGATCTGAAAGCGCATGAGGAACTACATTTCTTTCCCTAAAACAGCCCATCCATGGACCAAACCTACTGACATCTTGGAATATCACAAAGCGATTGTACCCGAAAGGTAGAAGGAGTAAGGTTATCAAGCCAACACCCGGTCGGTTTGAGTAGCCTGTAGTCGGCTGACGGGCCTTCTAGAGAGGAGCAGATTAACTTTCATGAGCTGTCACCCATTTCGGCAGGTTAACCATCAGGTTAACTTATCACGCTCGACGTTGCCTAACACTTTGATGGCCTATTGCAAATGCCTCAGTTCGCTCTTTATATGTGTGTATATATATATATATATATATATATATATATATATATATATATATATATATATATATATAAAACTTTGGTATATAAGAATATTTCAACTTAAATAAGGCTATACACTTGTCAGCACACTATAACAGTGCATATAATTCCTTACTTTTACAAAAATTCTCCAAAAACAAATAAACACACTTTTCATTTAAAATTTAAATATACAAACACATAATTTCTTTCAATTATATACATAATCAAACCAAGATAGCCATTTTATTGCTAAAAAGGTTTGTTCCATAATGTTATTTTTAACTTCTCCATTAGGCAGTTAAAACAAAATTAAAAATTGTCAAAACCATTTAGTTAAAAAAATAAGAACTAGTTCAGACTGACTTCATACGAAGAAATTCTCTCAAATTTAGTTAATATTTTTAAATAATTGATAGTAATAAAGCGTTTGTTAACTAAAAAAAAATTATTTGCTTTGAGAGAATTCTTAATAGAAGTTACGAAATAATATGAAAATGTATTGGATTTTAAAAAATAAGATTAGTGAAAGAACCAAAAATAAGTTGTTATTTAATTTTTAAAGTTCCTGAATTAATTTTGTAGAGAATAAAGAAAACAATCAAGGAAACATTAATTTTTTATAGCGATGTGTCGTTTTTTAAACATCGATGTCGCGAATATTTACAGTATTGCTAATATGTGATCTAAAGATTTCTACCAAACTAAATAATTTAGTGATAATAGTATTCATACAGGATGCAAATTATTTACATAAGGCATCGTTTATTACAATTTTCAAAAGCTATAGCTTGCGAATTAGAGGAATATAGATAATTAAAGTGTTTTCTAATTAAAATGAAAATATTGTGAAATTACCAATGTGAGATTCTGTTCTAAGGTTCAGATATGCTGTAAAAAGGCAGACTCCTCCTTGGGCAATCATCAAAAAAGGTCCTGCCAGGAGTCCTGATCTCTCCATACCCCACGGCATGGCTAGCAAGGAGGTACCCATCATCGTATTCCAAACAGCAAATCTGTGCATGCACATAAGTCAACAATTAATACCAAATGGTAATTAAATAATTTATCATGCCATAGCTGTAAAGTATGACTAGTCAAATATTTCAGACTGACATACAGCTAGTTTTAATGAGTCTAAGATTTTTTTAATATTGCCCATTAAATGAATGCTGAATGTTAAAAGGGCCGCTCTGCAATTATTTTGGGGTATATGGGTTATCTTCATTGTCTATTTGATTTATTGCTTCGTTATGTGTAGAAATGGGCGTTCGATGAAAGGTTGGAGGATGTTAGGAGTGGCTGAAAAGTTAAACAGTTTTTTTTTTATTTTATTTACCAAAAGTGATGTCTAGTAAAGAACAGCTCTTTTAACATTCGGAAATTTAAATATCCTCCTCACAAATAATGATGGCTTATTTGTGATACTGTTTTTACTTTTATGAAAATCTCGAATTCGAATTTTCAACGGAAATACACGTCTTATAAAGTCCCTGAATCCAAATAACCAAGTTTTGCAAAATGGCCTGTGTGTGTGTCTGTGAGTAGCCTGCCTCAAAACCCAAAAGTACGAAACTGAAATTACGCATTTAAGGTAAGTATTTCTTTTTCACTAAAATCTACTTACCAGAAGTGCCACTTTATATAATGGATTTTATACTTTCTTTACAATTTTCTCGAAAACGGCACTAACGATTTTGATTATACTCCTCAGGTTTATCAATTATTTGTATGGCCGAAATCATATTAAAGTTTCTCGCATTAAAAAAAAACATTATAAAACTAATACAGAATTGATATAACTTATTAATTCATTATTCTTTTATTATAAAAGCACAATTACTCAATAAAGGTAAACGATTCTGTCAAGGAGAGTAACAAACATAGGAATCATAGATTCAAAATCACTTTTTCAATGTTTATATTAAGTGGTAAGACGTAATTGGCTTACATTCTCGAGAAATATCGATTTGAAGTTCTTAGTGTTATGCAAATAAAGGTGGCGGCTACATCAACTCAACTCGCCGTAAAGCCTCTGATAACAGTGCTAAAGATCTTCAGTTTGAATACCCGAAATTATGACTTTAAAAAAATTCTTTTATTGTTTTTTATATCTCTGGTATTTATAAATGATTAAATTTTGAATCATTAAATTTTTTGTTTTTATTTAATTTAATACAGATGAAATTTTTTTCAATTAAGTTTTTTTCTATGGTAATTATTTATTAGTTATTAACTTGTTTTTTACAATAAAATATTCAATAATCAAATCACTGAAAATTATACATTCATTTGGATGATAATTATCATATAAACTTTTGAAACATTGTTTTGTCATAAGCCCGTACCTTTTATAAAACTATCATTGTTGCAATTTTTTTTTTTTTTCAAATTGCTTAATGAGAAACATAATTCATTCATATTAATGAATATTTCTCTTTCGTCAATCAGCCTGGAGGTGAACCAAGCCTACTGGATCATCTTTGTAAATTTTAGTAAGCTCAATTGATGCAATATAAGGGGATGTAATTTTATGACCAGGCATATTGTATAATAACTAGACCTTTGCTGATTGTAAGCATAGAAGGTAAACATTCCCATGAAGGTCGCTCAGGCTCCAAAGTAGATAATATATATAATCAGTGAGTTTAAAATGTACCATTCGAAAATAATTAATTTAAAAAAAATACCATTGTGATATACTTTCAATAATAATGACTATAGTTATTTTCAGTGTATAAGTTTTAACTTTCAACTAATTAATTATATTTGTTGATGCCAATCACTTTGTTATTATATTTATTACAACTATTGTAATTGTTACTCTTTTATTTGATTCATTTCAATATCACTGTCAACTATGGAATATTGAATATTTTATTGTAAAAAACAAGTAAATAACAAATAAATAATAACCATAGAAAAAAGCTTAATTGAAAAAAATTTCATCTATATTACATTAAATTAAAAAAATAATGAATCCATTATTTAATAATTTATAAATATCAGAGATATAAAAAACAATATAAGTATATAAAAAAATTGTCTTCATAATTTCAAAGTTTCGAACTGAAGATCTTGAGCACAGCAACCAGAAGCGTTGGTGCGGGGTCACAGCCACTATTATACTCAAATCGATATTTCTTGAGAATGAAAGCGAATTGTGTCTTATCTCTTTACACAAGGATTAAGGGAACCTACCCTATAACATGTATAAAAGTGATCGTACTTTGCGATTTCCATGTTTGGTACTCTCCTTGTGAGAATAATCTCCATAGAGCAAAGAAAAGCTGCTTTCTTAAACAACAAAGAGACCATAAACATTTTTGCTCCATAAAAGGCTGGGAAAGTGAAATTTTAGTTTATATTTATTTATTTTTTTTGTCAACTTTAATTTAGTCAATTAAATGTGTTAATGTTATGAGATGATATTTATTTCGAAATATTTCACCTAAAGTACTATTATAAAGCTTAACATTTATAGGAGGAGGCGACGAAAGAAGGGGCGGCAGAATTAAGCTTGTCCCTCCTGGAAAAAATCTTAGACCTGGCCATGCATATATCGTTCTATGAGTTGTTGCGTGACTGATTTATATTCCATAGATGTATGTTAGCACTAGAGGTGCACGGTTTATTACCCGACTACGGTGAAGCCACAAGGAGGGTAGTGTGCTTAGCTTGACTGGTTGAAATGAAATTTTTTTTACTATTCTGGGACTGGGGTCCCTTTAGAATAAATTACAGGTACATTTGTAATGATCAAGGGATTGTGGCCTTACATATTTACAAGTTTATATAAGTGGTGATTACGGAAAAACAAAACTTAAAAATAAACTTAATATTAAAAAATAAAATATATAAATAAGAAGAAAAACAACAGAACAATATAAAAAGCTGAAACAAAGAAAAGATAAACTACTACTCAAGAAAAACGATTAAAGTTTATGTTATATGCACTGTGCAATAATTATTATAATTGAATATAGAGAAGATAATTAAAGAGGAGGGAACTGAACGAGGTGGCTGTTGGTCCTTGAAGGATGTTAGGAGGGATAGAGTTCCAAAGCATGGCAGCTTTTATTAGAAAGGACTTGTCAAAGGCATCAGTTCGGTGGGGAGATGAACGTCACTTGGTAGGACAGGATTGAATGGAGGATTTAAATTGAAGGCTCTGTAGGATATAAGTTGGACGCTGAGTTCTAATCACCTGGTACAAGAAGGAAATACTGACAACGATAAGAAGACTAGACCCACTTTAACTCGACGTAATACTGTATTATATGCTTATCTCTGGTGATCCCAAAAATAAATCATCATGAGAAATTCACCTGAGAGTCTACTGTATACCATACAACCCAATTCGAAGTGAAGGAAAACAAGGGAGGAAACAATTATTTTGGGCGAGTATTGAGTGGAAGGAGATGGCGGAGACTATGGAATTGCTTCATATGGTTCAACGGGAAATTTGGGAGATTTGTGGTTTGAGAAGAGAGTTTGATCAAAGATGACACCGAGGGTCTTGACTGATATGTTTAATGAGACAGGGATGCTGTTCAGGAAAAGGTTGGGAGGTCTGAGGGCAGATTTTAGCAGAGAGGGAGATCCAATAATTATAACCTTGGTCTTCTCGGAGTTTAGTAAGAGCTTATTGAGGATTGCTCAGGTTGAAGATACGAGCGATTTTCAAGTCTAATGGCTCAAACTATTCGCTGTGATTACTTGCGTGTTTTGAAACATTTTGCGGAAGAAAAAGTAAATAAATTTTTCGCACGGATTTTTTTTAATTCGATATTTGGATTCTACGTATCTTGAAACTTAAAACCTCAAATTTCGAGGGAGGGGGGAGGAGAGGTTACAACATTTTTTTCTTTGGTCGATTCCAAAGATCTATCATTGAAAATAATAAACCAAAAGCATTTACCGATAGAGATGTTTTTATTTTTCGTTTTTTTATGACTTGTTGAGCTGATTCCAAAACACCTAACATTTTTTCTGTGTCTTTATAAATGGCCGAATTATGGGCATATAAGATCTTTAATCGGAAAATAATATAGATTTTTTTTTTTTTTTACTGCCTTATGCTGATTCCAAACCACCTTACATTTCTTCTCTATCTTTATAAATGGCCGAGTTATGGGCCTATAAGATCTTTAATCGGCAATTATCATCCTGGGGTGGACTCTGACATTGGTACTGAATCTCCAGAAAGTCGGTCTAGCAGTCTCGGAGAAAAGCCGCCTAGGGCGGATGGCGGACGGACGGATTTTTATTATTCGATATTTGGATTCTACCTATCTACAAACATAAAACCACAAATTTTGAGGGGAGTTACAAAATTTTTTTCTTTGGTCGATTCCAAAGGTCTATTATTGAAAATAATATACCAAAAACTAAATAGTACCTATTGTATTAAATGTATTTAATCTGTGCGTTTGAGGTTATCTAACGGTTTTTTGAGAGAAGTGAAGAACCGATTTTCAAATATGATCCCGTAAATGTTTTAAATATTTTGACCTCAAAATACTAAAGAAATGTATCAAATCTGCCCGTTTAAGGTAGCAGCTAACGATCTTTTGATCGGACAGCACGACTGATTTTTAAGTTTGGTGGCTCAAATTGCCCAGTGAATTATTGTGAATGTTTTGAAACATTGAGAGCTCAGTATACTGAAAAATATTTCATTATATTTTAACAATTTACGGCTTTTTATTGATTTTTTTTTAATTAATGTTTTATTAATATGAGATCACGATTAAATGGTAATAAATTATAAATAACCAGTAATTGAAAAACTAAAAACATTAAAATATAATTTAATTTAATAAAAAATTAACATTTATTAAGGAAATAACTTTTAGATCTTATAACCCTATCCATCCTAAGGGACGGAATACACTTGCATATCTACTTAAGCGCATTGGTGGGTTGTTACTGAAGTTGACACCATAGAATATTGAACATCGGTGTAGTAGTCGGGTGTCTTCCACTACACTTTACGACCCCTTGCTTATGACTTCAACATCAAGTTTCAATATTCATAGGCGTCAACTTCATTGGTTAGTAGTTTATTATTATTGACTTAATGTTTATGAATTTTAAATCTAATTTGGTGTGATTTCTTTGGAGGGCATTTAAAGACGATATAATTAGGTGGAAATCCGCAAGTAGCAATGACTCTCAGTCATAGCCCAATATACAGAGCCCTTTATCAATTAATACTTAATTACAATTATAATTAATCAGTTATAGTATTATGGATTAACATGCTGATTAATATATCATATACAAAAAGTAGCTATGAAAAAACTAAAATTTCTAAGTGACAATAAATATCTCTTTAACAAGTTGGAAGTCTTGGCTAGACAGAAAGATCGCGGGAGGCACACAGACACATCGATTGGGTGGGGGTCGTTGCCCCCAAGATGGCCGACGGGGCCAGTCCAGTGCCCTCCCAGCCGCCGCCCGCTGAGGTAGGTCTCCCTTATCATAATTCTTATCACTAGCATATATCACATCTATATATTTATCATTCATCCTACCCCTGGCGTTCTTAGGATACAACGCAGCTCTCTTAGCATATCTTTGGTTCTTTTTTCATAAGACATCGATTGTCAAGTCGATAAATGAAAGAAAAATGGATTATATTATACAACAAAATGATCTCAAACAAAATACTCAGATAATTAGCAGTTGTTCTAAAAATATTTTCAATCATAATTTCACAATAAACTGTACCCATTACTTAACTAATTAATAGGTGCCTATGTATTCCCTGATTACATTAACTTTAGAGGAGTAGAAGAAAAATTTAGATTTGGAATAGAACTTCGATGTCTTATAGTGTTCATTCGTGGGCATATTAAGTGGCATGTGTACTAGGTATGCCTTCATTCCTTTTTTTTATTGAAATATTTACTTATTTATAAATTATTTATTTCAGAGATCTATATTTCCAATTGTATTGTATTTGAGTTTACCTTGTTAATATGCAGTTTATAATTGTTTCTACACACGCGCTTATAAGTAAAGCTATATATTTTTTATTTTAAGAAGAATCTATTACTTTATTATTGTTTTAAGAAGAATACATTAATAGAAGGTTTTTACCATTACTCAATTACAAAGGAAACGACGTATCGATAATCCGTTGTTGGACTCTATAGGCGATTTAAAGATTGAAATTCTCGAGTATGAATGATTTTCTTATTGCTGATCTTTATCATTGCTGATCTATGATTTGAAAAAGATCATTCTTAATTCAAGAAATTTTAAGGGAGCGGGGAGTTAAGAAGGAACAGCGAATGAAATTCTTGTCTTAGTCCTCTAATATTTTTTTAAATTAAAAAATAGTGGACTTTCTATAAATGCGAACCGTGGTTTGGGTCCACTGATTCTAAAAAAAAAACACATTACAAAAAAAAAAAAGAAACAAGCAAAAGGATTATTGTGTACCTTAATTCAAAATGATAAAATTTTGGATTTCCTAATAAGAAATACAGTAGATTAGAGTAGAAAAAGATTTTCAGTAGGTATTTTGGATGTTCTAATGGAAATTAGGATCTGAAACCCCTACTATATTTAACTCAAAATCGATAACCGGCGACTTGCAAGTGATTCTACGAAATTCATGTTGATGAAAATATCAATCTGAATAATCTATTTTAGTTATGATTATTTTTGTTGGCAAATTAAAAGGCTATCAGAAAATAAAAGGTTCAAAACCCGAAAGCAACAATTTAGAAAAAATCCGCTTTTCTAATGAATTCAAAGCATATTAATTAAATGTGGTATTTTTGTATTTCCATCAAATTTCGGATATTAAATAGATGGATCAGGAAAACAGGGTTTATATTTATGCGAGGCAAATAAAAAATGAAAGATTATTAAATTGCTGCACTAAAGGTTTTTTTATTGCGTCTATTAGCACACTTGTATGAGCAATGACATGATAATAAAGGGCAAACAAAAATTTCTAATTTCCTTTAACTACTACTAGTAATTATAAAAAAAAATATAATTAGTTACAAAGTAGGATTGACTATCAATTTATTTATTGCAATTTGGGATTTCGTGATTGATTCTTTGTTGGATTAGTACGGACGGCATCAAAAGCAAAATAAATTATAAATGAAAGAAAAATTACTGTAATATTAATAAAATGTTAAATAATACATATTTGAACAGCCATGATAAGTCAATAAATCAGATTTAATGAGGCATTGATATTATTGCTTTAAAAAAAAAAAATGAATGCATTCCTTCAGTAGCAAAAAATAATAATTATCCACAACTCTTTAACAGTGAAATAGAGGAATTATTTAAAGTCAATATTATAAATATAGCATAACAGAATTCCGTAATCTACCGTGGTTTTTAAAGATCAATTAAACGGAAAAAGTCAACGAAAATAGCCTTGGGATGGTGCAGGGGAGGAACCTCTGTGAAGTTGGTTGAACCAAAAATAAGGTTGGCCCTCCAAAGACAATAATTTTGAAATTTCTTTAGAATTCTGACAGAATCCCTTTGAGTTCTAAAGTTCTCTATAATTTTTAGAAATAGTTCTGTTGTTAAAACTTTAAAAAATAGCAAATAAAGATACAGGGGGCCAACTAATTTCATTAGCGCTTAAGTTAATAAGGATAATTTTCAGAACCTTTATGGGGAAATAATAAATATTCTCTTTAAATGCGATTTATGGAATGTTAAAATGTTAGGTGAATCAGGTTGCTACGCTGCTTACCACCAACACTGCAGTCAACAACCATATTGCCTAACAGCCAGGACAGTGTAGAAACCTCCCTCCCCCCCCCCCTCTCCCCTCAAAAAAAAAATAATGTTATACTGCTAGAAAGTGATTTTTCG
This sequence comes from Rhaphigaster nebulosa, assembly GCA_948150685.1. Taxonomy (NCBI): domain Eukaryota; kingdom Metazoa; phylum Arthropoda; class Insecta; order Hemiptera; family Pentatomidae; genus Rhaphigaster; species Rhaphigaster nebulosa. The sequence goes on from OX411306.1 coordinate 197,774,353, forward strand.
AAGTAATCCTATACAAAAATATTATCCCTTTTTAAATTGTTTAGCAACAAGTCATTAAATTTAATCCGCTTTTACGTCATTCTATATGTTTTTGGAGAAATTTTCTACAACGAATTACAATACATTGAAGCACGATAGCATATTCAAATAGTAAATTTAGAAAATCGCTGAGGAGTCAAACAGAAATGCCGTAATGTTTTTAATCAAGGTTATGTCTTACAAATAGTAGTCGAGATCAAAGAGTATAAAGTTTATTTTGGTAAGCAAATCGGATTTACTTATTAATGCTCCACATTCACTAGCAACCAAATCAGTAGGTCTGTGTGCGCATTTTCGATTACTATCGGTACCAGAAAATCGTACTATTTCAAGAATCAATCAGACAGAAAAGCATAAAATCGGTTTAAAATATCAGCAACAAATATTGAAATGAGAATTATCTAATCTTTTGGAGCACCTGAAATACTACATGACCAGGAGAGCATCGATTATAATGTAGCGAATGAAAATAAATAGTGAATTTTATGGAAATTAATCGATCCAAAATTTTACAACAAAACATTTTATGTGGTATTATTGATTTGAATTTGCAAACATTTACCTCTTATTCATAAAAATGATTAGTCTTTCTTAGAATTAATGGAAGAAAGGGAGTTTTAACTCGAGTAAATTGCGTGTTATCAGCACACGAGGCCATTCAAAAGTTATTGCCTGTTATTGAGTGGCATGTGTATAACATAGAATATAGTATAGTAGTATATAGTATAATATGTTATGTAGTATAGAAGAGGAGCCAAAATCTGCTTGTTATCGGAAATAAATTCGGTAAATGAGTCTTATACCATACGTATCGGAAGCCTGTGTCACATCAAGAATAGCATTAGATGGACGTTTGATTTAGAGTACAGTGAGTGCATTATCATCGTGTATTCGATTGGAAGTGCGAAATTGGATTATTTACACTCGCATACATAATTTATATCTCACTTATATTAAATTAATATTTTTATTTCATGTTTTATTAGAAACCAGTATTTTATTATGTATCATCTGCGATAAATGGTGGTAGCGATTATAAGCATTGTTAACAGTAACAGGTTCCTTGAATTTGTGACAGTACATCGTTACTTATAATAGCGCCTTACATTGTTACCATGCTGCTCTGTTTGCTGATCGTCGGCTCCTTCCGGGTCGTCTGGTTCCGCTGCAACATAAAAAGAAGTGCATTAGAATCAAGTAAATGTTTCACATTGAGATTGTAAGAGTCACAGTTCTAAATTCATAACGTAAAAAAATGTAATGGTTGGACCCCTATCATCCCCAAAAACAGCTAGCCAACAGACACAATTAGTGATCTCTCAGCAAGACCTGTTATAGGAAACATCCATGGGGCTTCTAAGCAGAACATTGTTTAATATTCGTTCTAACAGAAACATATTTTTCGAGCTGTGCTCCTTTCATTCTACATTTGCAATAGATATATGAGGGTGTATTAGTTTTCAACAAAAAAATTCTCTGACTATTTTATAAATTATGGTCGATTAAAAAACATTAAATAATTATAATCGAATAAATGTTTTAATAGGGATCAATATATTTGTTATTTTCAATATATAACCTTCTATATTATACGATTATCTTCACAAATTTGTCTCAAGGCCTTGAGACAAATTTATAAAGATAACAATATGGTTGATACCCAAAAAAAATGTTCTCAAGAATGGTCAAAAACTTTGTGAAATTAAATTAATATTTAGAAATGAAAAATGCTGTCTGTATAAGTGCTTCCTCGATTACTTTATAAGCAAGAATGATAATTATATTAATTATAATTATTAATAGTTATTTCAATTGCATTTTTTCATTATACTTTTCTTTTTAACAGATTTATTAATAGTTTCAAAAATACCAATGAATTTTGATTAAAAAGTTCTATACAACAGGTAATTTATAAAAGTTTTATGTAAAATTATAAACATTTTCCTCGTGTTTTTTTTTGTTTTTTTCTCTCTAGAAATGAGATCTAAACAGAAAATACAAAATCTGTATATTATTTTAAGTTTAGCGAAATTTAGGCCTACTTTGCAGGTTTATCATCACTGCGAAGCAAGTACCAAACAGAAAAGAGAAAAAAAAACAGTCTGGGTTGCCACGTCAGCGGAAGCAGATGTCTTTTTAGTTTTCTCATAGTTTCTAGCTTAGCCTGCAAAAGTTGGTGGATACGTCAGTAAACATTAAACAGCCACAACAATCAACCTTTCTGTTTTACCATTACCGTTCCTAAATATTTAGAAAGAGAAATGATTTATTTAGCATCATTTCCTTCCCAAATACATTGGGTTGCTACGATACACAGCGTCAATCCTTCAATCTCATGCCAAACATGTCCTTTTCTTAGTTAGAAGACTTCAGTTCCTCTGCTGAATACTAGTCATATGCTTGATAGGCGCGGAATCACTAAAAGTGAAAAAATTAAGATCGTAAAAATATATTTCAGGGTTCATGCATAGAAAAAGGAAAACAAGAAAAAAATAAGTTTTTCTCAGAAAATTTGCCGATCTACAATTATTTATCTATATCTATAAGACTCGATTATTTATCTATATCGATAAGATTCAACATTGAAATGATTTATATCCAGGAATCATCAGTGAAGCACCACACCAAGTACTCAAATTAATAAGGAAGACAAAATACACGGTAAAAAAGCAAACACCTATTTTAGGTTTTAGTGACCTGATAGATGATAGTTAAGTATTATCTTAACGCCAAAAGTTAGATTTTCAGGTTGCAATTGAAAGGAACTTGAGCTGAATTGTTGTTCAAGACTTGTATCTTTCATATATTTTCTATTTGTTCCGCATCAGGGAACAATCAAGGTTGAAGTTAAAAGTTAAAAGGTTAAAGGTTTAAGTTTAGAAGTCTATTAGATCAAAACTTGTACATCTACGCCAATGTTCTTCTTTACTAAGTGTTTAATAACTAATTCATAGTCTTTAATCATAATAATGAACCGTTTCTGATGAATCTTGAGGGGTATTTAGGCGTTAGTTCGGTGTAGTAAGAAAAGCAAAGATTTTCTAGTATAAAATCTTCACGAATAGAGATATAAGAATCGAAATACAATTCAATGCATAACGAGTTAATCCAAACAACGGCATCTGTTTTTATTTTATTTTTATTTTTTAGCTGGATAAAGATGTGGATTGGCATAGTGTCAGGAAATAAAAAAATAGATTTTTTTTTGCATGAGCCGTCACATAATTTTATTCCCACAGCCATAAGATTATTTATTAGGGTAAAATTCTTCGTAGAAAAATCTATTAATCGATAGAAATAGTAACTAAAGTAATAGAGAAGAAATTATTTCAGAACATAAAGAAATTGGAATATAGGAGAATATAGTATATTACAATCTCAATATCACACATCGCCAAGATATAAAGGGGTTCCATATTATCCACTATTTTCAACACTGTTTTAAGTCCTTGAGTAATGAAGAAATCAAGTAAGTTTTGCGTCAGAAAGTGGGCCAATAATTCGGTGAATTTGGAATCATCATTTTTAATGAAAGTTCATTGAGGGAAGAACGGAGATTTCTATTTGTTAGAATAAATATTGTTTGGCCCCAGCCTTGAAGCAGGGGCGTAATAGTAATAGTTTGTGAAATCCACCACACTCTACAAATTTCGTTGGTGGCTACAATAGATTTTTGCTTGCACATATTGCTTACAACTTATAAAGTGAGGATTTTTTTCTTTCTGCATGGTTCCTCAATATTTTTACGAGAATAATACATAAAGTTAATATTGTATATTTCTTTCCGAAATGTTTCTTTAATGACGTCCAAAAATATAGAAATAGAATTTTTCCGCGTCTGTCTTGAGGAAGGTGGATAGTATGAAAATTTGCCCCTTCCAATCGCAAGCCTGTATTAAGTTTTCTGTAAATGATGGATGTCTGTGGGTGGCTATACGGTGAACCCTTTCATTATCGATTTCGTTTTAAAAGTTTTGAGGCTAGCTATTTTTTCTAATAACCAAATTTGTGAGATTTTTATTATTTTGGATGTTTTTTCTTGAATCATATGACTGTGTGGTTTGGAATTTGCATTAAGGATTTAAAACTGTTTGATCCTTCTGAAAGTCCTTTACGTTTTCTCGGATCGCGGGCGCAAGCATTGGTCTTTTACGATCAGTAACTATCTCACAGAAGCCATTGAGATTGTCATTTTTAGTTGTATTCGATTCCTTATCTAACTTACTTGTCCCAGGTTGAGACGGCTCGCCCATTTGTGGATTTGAAACACTCTCCATTATCTTTTCTGAATTTTTGGACTAGTACCTAGTGGTCTTGAAAAAATACTTTTTTTATACAAATAATTAACGTATTGTTAATTGTAAGTTTTTTTTTGTCTTTATTTTTGAATTCACACCAGTGTTGACAACCAGTGAATTTTCTGGCTAAAAAGTAGGTACTGTCATGATAGGCATGACAGAGAGCAATATTCAGCGGCACCTCTCCCTGTCTTGATTATTGGGTATAGTTAGGCAAGCAGATCCCAGTGTTATCCGGAATGTTGATGGTCACCATTTCTTGTATGAGTGAATTAGGATGTTCGTGTAAGCTATTGTGAAATCGTGTGTAGTGGGTCCGTATGTATTCGTTAATTGTGGGCATATTGAGGTCTGTAAGTAATGCAATGTTATTGATGTAGAATGGGGCTTTAGTTATAGTCCTAAAGGTTTTTGACTGAAAAATTTGAATAGCCATAAAATAAAAGGGTCTTTTCTACTTAACTCCCTTCAGTGATTTTTTTTTTTGGAACTGTTATTTAAATGAAATAACACAGGTTGGTTGAAATTATTTTATGAATACATAACCTGATTTTTGTCCAAAGTAGGAATACATTTTAAATGAATTAAGACTATAAAATTTCTTGATATTTCGTAATAATACCTTGAATAAATCTTCATAATTCTGTAACAACGCTAACGGAATCCTCTTCTCTCATTTTAAACCAATTTCATTTCGTGCCTATTCTGGCAAATCCTAGTTTTATGAAATACCTCTTCATCTTGGAACATTTGGCATGCCTTCTTCTCATCATTACAGAGATATGAATATAATTTAAATCCATTCATTGCTTCTTATGGCCAGTGACAAATTGGAGAATATCCTTTTTTTTCCTTTTCTATTTTTAGTTATAAAATCGTATTGATTGATCTTATGTTATTACCAAGGAGGAAATAACTTCCCACCTCCTTGTGGCTATAATAACCACTATTATTTGAAGGTTAAATGTTAAATACCTGTTCCAAAAAAAAAAAAAAAAAATCACTGAGGGGATTAAAGTAGAAAAGACCCAAATAAAATTTGCTTATTCTGCTTGACGGATAAAATTGTATTTAATTTAAATTTAACTACTAAACCATATTTTTCAAATGCATAATTTAAAAAAGATTTTCCGTGTCTTGCATGATCAAATAAACAGCAATTGGCTTCCTACAGATCAAGGATTGATTCCAATGCAAATGTTTGCATAATAACATTTAAAAATTATTTGTTTGCAAACATGTTTTATTTATTAGTGTTATTTTTTATAATGAAAAAAATAAAGTCAAACTGTATTTTTAAAGTGAATACTAGGTTTAGGGATCTTACTAACTTGTATTTATACAACTAGGAATAGTAAGCAAATTAGAACAAATCACAATCGATTAGATTGCAATAATAGCTTCGCTTGATTGATCAATTCATAAATATTGACATTGATTTCCGCAATAGTAAGGTGTTAATAGTTTGTTTTTTACAAAATTGTACGATTTCTTCCCTTTATAGAATTACAGAATCCGTAGAACTTAATATTGTAATTTCAATTAGTTTAACATACTTTTTAAACACCAAAACATATGTGCCCATAATTATGAAAATGGTCTAAGTCAAAATTAAAAAAAAATGAATTTATCACTTATATCACACGACATGATTTTAAACTAAATTTATTCAATGTAATTTTTACGATATCGTCAAAAATGAACCTTTAGATAGTAGTTGTAATTACAACGTTTTACGGAATTCATTTAGTGTTAATTATGAAAGTGGTCTAAGTCAACAATTTAAAGAAATTGTATAAATATAACAAACTATTATATAAATCTAAAAGAGGAAGACCAAAAATATACGAAAATATTCAATTACTTCCATTATACAACACCACTTGAACAGTAACGGAAGAAAAACATAAAGATCTTATGTGTTTACTACCATACATCCCTCCATTTTTTCAGGAACATTTTAAAAATCTTAAAAACTCGAAATTATGATAAAAATGGATTACTTGTTAAAAATGATTAATAAATGCTTATGAATTATTTCGTTAAAGTTGTTGTTTCAAATAAAAATCACAATTTTTTATTACTTTAAGACAATTATAGGACATTCAGTTAATTTTGAAAATGGTCTAAGTCAATTCAAGCTTTAAAAAAAACATTTTCCTATGAAATTCTCACAAAATTTCACATCTATAATAAATTTCCATTAATCAAGACTAATAAAATTATAAATTGAAATGTCGCATAATATAAAAATATTTTTTAATTTATTCAAATGCGATTCATTAAATATCTCGAAACAAGAAATACATGACTTAGGCCACTTTCATAATTATGGGCACATATATGTTGAATTTTATTTATTTATTGATAGGAATGTAATATATTTATATCCATAAAAGCATTGAATAGTTTATATACTAATTCATTTTCTATCATTTTTATAACTTCGTCTTTATGACATTATCGTAAACGATTGGAAAGCAAGATTAGAAAATATTAGGCTGAATGGCTATCATGGAAGGATGGATATCTATTCGGAGCCAAATGAGTACCAAGGTCATTAGGTATAATTTTATTTATGACATAAAAATAAGCATCCAGGATTTAGGGCGGTGTCATACGGACAATCAAACAAGAGTCATGGATAAAATAATTTTTTTTAATACATTCAATGGAGGAATGACAATATTTTAAAAATTATTATTAAATTTATCAATTATAAGATGAATGAATACGATCTAAAATCAATAAAAACAAGGCAGAATGGTTAACGCAGTAAAGACGAAAGCATCCAGTGTTGAAGAGGGCTTAAAAATCAAGTTGACCTAGCTCTATGAAACCTAACATTGATGCTCTGATTGCATATAAACCACAACAGCTTTCCAACTGAAAAATATTAATACTTTTCTTAACATTGCCCAAATTTCTTACTTTTGATGGATATATTTTTATTTACAGAATTTAAGGAGTTATTATGTGAAATTGATAAACTTTTGATTTTTGATTTTTATTTTCAATTTATTATTTTCTTAGGCAGATTTACTGAAATAAACTTTCTTAAATAAATTTTTGTAAATAAGTTTGAATTTTGTTATGATGATCATTCTTTAAAACTAATATTATGAGATGAGCTGACGACGAAAAATTAAGGATGTAAAACCGTCGGTTAGGGACAAAATGTACCATCGGCTTTTTTCATCCATCCGAACCGTACATCAATCCTATTTACTTGAAATTTCATCCATTTAATTTGTTCTTTTTTTTAATTAATCTTTTAAAACATTTATATAGAATAATAGGAAAACATTAATTCAAAATCTATTTATTATTCATTTAAATTTCCACCCCGATCAATGTTCAAATGTTCATACACAGACAGTTTTGAACGCCATCGTTCCGACACGGCGGCTATTTTTTTTTCTCTCGAAATGCCAGCAAAACCGTGATAGTTGAACGACGCACAGTGGTTAAAAATCGAATTTTTTTTGGAAAATACCTATTCAAGTCCGATCTGTGAGCAATTTAAAAATAATTTTGATACCATATTTATCACAATGAAAGTTACATTAAGATGTACACTTTCAAAAGTTTTTACCTGTTATGAAGTGGGCGAAATTTTGAGATATGTATTCCGGAAAGAAAAACTGAAATTGTTTCTCACCTTTACAAACTACCTAAATAAAAGCAATGTCGTGATTTTGACAGTTTTTGACAGGTGCGTTGACAGTTTATTTCGGGTTAAATACCAGAAACTCCATCGTATTCAGGTTCTGAATGCCACGAAATTTCGAGATTTTAGCTAAACGATTTTTTTCCATTATCAACAATTAATTATTTCTTAAGGCCAAAATTATAAATATAATATAATACAAACATTAACTAATTTATTATTTATATGTATATATATTTATATATAAATAAATATATATATATATATATATATATATATATATATATATATATATATATATATATATATACATATAAATAATAAATTAGTTAATGTTTGTATTATATTATATTTATAATTTTGGCCTTAAGAAATAATTAATTGTTGATAATGGAAAAAAATCGTTTAGCTAAAATCTCGAAATTTCGTGGCATTCAGAACCTGAATACGATGGAGTTTCTGGTATTTAACCCGAAATAAACTGACAACGCACCTGTCAAAAACTGTCAAAATCACGACATTGCTTTTATTTAGGTAGTTTGTAAAGGTGAGAAACAATTTCAGTTTTTCTTTCCGGAATACATATCTCAAAATTTCGCCCACTTCATAACAGGTAAAAACTTTTGAAAGTGTACATCTTAATGTAACTTTCATTGTGATAAATATGGTATCAAAATTATTTTTAAATTGCTCACAGATCGGACTTGAATAGGTATTTTCCAAAAAAAATTCGATTTTTAACCACTGTGCGTCGTTCAACTATCACGGTTTTGCTGGCATTTCGAGAGAAAAAAAAATAGCCGCCGTGTCGGAACGATGGCGTTCAAAACTGTCTGTGTATGAACATTTGAACATTGATCGGGGTGGAAATTTAAATGAATAATAAATAGATTTTGAATTAATGTTTTCCTATTATTCTATATAAATGTTTTAAAAGATTAATTAAAAAAAAGAACAAATTAAATGGATGAAATTTCAAGTAAATAGGATTGATGTACGGTTCGGATGGATGAAAAAAGCCGATGGTACATTTTGTCCCTAACCGACGGTTTTACATCCTTAATTTTTCGTCGTCAGCTCATCTCATAATATTAGTTTTAAAGAATGATCATCATAACAAAATTCAAACTTATTTACAAAAATTTATTTAAGAAAGTTTATTTCAGTAAATCTGCCTAAGAAAATAATAAATTGAAAATAAAAATCAAAAATCAAAAGTTTATCAATTTCACATAATAACTCCTTAAATTCTGTAAATAAAAATATATCCATCAAAAGTAAGAAATTTGGGCAATGTTAAGAAAAGTATTAATATTTTTCAGTTGGAAAGCTGTTGTGGTTTATATGCAATCAGAGCATCAATGTTAGGTTTCATAGAGCTAGGTCAACTTGATTTTTAAGCCCTCTTCAACACTGGATGCTTTCGTCTTTACTGCGTTAACCATTCTGCCTTGTTTTTATTGATTTTAGATCGTATTCATTCATCTTAGAATTGATAAATTTAATAATAATTTTTAAAATATTGTCATTCCTCCATTGAATGTATTAAAAAAAATTATTTTATCCATGACTCTTGTTTGATTGTCCGTATGACACCGCCCTAAATCCTGGATGCTTATTTTTATAAGCACGAAATTTCGAGATTTTAGCTAAACGATTTTTTTCCATTATCAACAATTAATTATTTCTTAAGGCCAAAATTATAAATATAATATAATACAAACATTAACTAATTTATTATTTATATGTATATATATATATATATATATATATATATATATATATATATATATATATATATATATTTATTTATATATAAATATATATATATATTTATAAAACGACTAGAGTTCAACTTTGGGCCAAATCTGACGAGCCGTTTTTGAAATATAGACATGCCAAGGATAACTATGAGCATACGCAAGCAATAGTAGTGGATAGAATTAGACTAAATTGACATGGGACCATGCTGTAGTTACTATTTGCTATTTCATCACCAAGCTATGTACTACAACCAACACGCAAGATAACTGAAAATTAAAAAAAATCGGATTAACGGTGGTTAATTCTATTTATCAACAGTGAAAACAGAATGATTTTTCCAATACCTTGAAATATCGATATTTCTGTCTTTCAACCACTCTGCGGCGCGTCATTAAAACCGATGAGAAAACCAATCATGTAAGGTCATCCAGGTCGGAGGAGATAATATGTGAAGAAAAAAATTGACACAGTGTCAAAGCAGTCCCGGAAGTCAAAGTTTTCTTATTTAGCAAATACAGTGTTAATGGAAATCGTCTAATAAAATAAAGGCTCAATCCCTTATATTATTAACTTTTTCATAAAAAAATAAGGATCTGATATAGAGTTTCATCGTGATATAGTTTTATATTTATGTTTTTTTTATAAAGTCAAGCTTTTAAGACTATACAAATATATCGATACGTATTGTTTATTGATCGTTTTGTTTAAAATTGTGTGTTTTTTTTGTTGACTATTCGCGTTGCAATACTTTTGCAGATATGAATTAAACAAAAAAAAAATCATTATGTAAAGTATGATCATGAGGTTAATGGCATTTTATTAAATCTCTTTGGTCCAGAAATTTAATTTATTGATGACTGTGAATTTTTTGAACAATGGAAGAAGTATAATTTATTAGTAGTTTCATTTTACTTTTAAAACAGAGGTACATGCTCAATAGGACAATGCCCTTCTTTCATTCATAGTCGATTTAGTTTTGAAGCAATTCCTTAGTCGGACAGTACTAGGCTTCTGTTTGTTTTCTTTGAATGGCACTGACTGTTAATGTTAATTATGAAGAATCTAAAGTGGTATTCTTACAAAATAAATACTTTATCAGGCGTGTAAGCAGAATTGTTTTTTCCCAGAGAGGGGATTTGAATTTTTTTGGAGGGAAAGGATTCAATGAGAAGGCAATTAATCATTAAGTGTCTATAATCGCCAAATAGGGTGTTAGTTTTAAAGATAAGAATGAAAATTGGATAAAAACTATTACAGCAGAGCGTCGATTATCCGAACTAATGTTGTCAGTGATGGTTCGGATAATCAAAAGTTCGGATAATCGGAATTCATATATAATATGAATATATATATATATATATATTTAAATTTATTTATTTTTTTATTTATTTATCTTTTTATATATAATAAAGAAAAGGAAGATCTATATAAATATAGTATGTATGTGCATAGTGAAAAAACTAATGTCATAAAGCACATATAAATTGTTCAACTTAGTCACATGTACATAATGAAATGAACAAAAATATGTATTACGTGTATGCAAAAAAATAATCAAAGTGTATCTAATCAAAACTTTATCAAAATTAATGCTGTGGCATATAAAATGTCATGATCAAAATTACACATTAAAAAAAAAAAAAAAAAAAAAAAAAAAACCGTACCGATAATCGAACGTTCGGAAAGCTGACGTTCGGATAATTGGCGCTCCACTGTACTTAAAATGCAAAACTTGAAGTATGAAAATCATATTTTTAAAAACTTTCTGGAGGTGACATATCACACTGATTCTCATCTATGTGTTTACATATTATCTCACTTATATCTTAAATAGAAATCATTTACATTACTTATAATAACCTTCTTGTCATTATTTGTTAACTTATTTTCCTTATTTCTTTTAATTCACAGTATGATTAGCATATTTTTCTTTGTACCTTATTAACGTTATTTATACTTTATTGACATAAGTTTCTATATTTCTTATTTTCACATCAATATTAGCATTTATGATCATACTTCCTTTATACTTTATATTTTCTTCATTTTACTGTTTGTTACCTTTTTTAATATTACTGGTACTGCCTATAAGATATCTTTTGTTATCTTGTTTTTTCTTAGCTCCGATGGCCTAAAATTTAGGCCGAAACGTCCGGCACACATTATATATAAGTTTTATTTTTATAATGTTTCTGAGAAAGAATTTAAATCAACCAAACCTCTTTCCAAAAATAAATAAATGGTAACTATCACAAATATTGCTTTAAAATTGTTCCGCCACTCACAGAGCTGCTGTTGAGGGGCATAGCTTGCACACCTGTTTCAACAACGGACCGTATCAATATTGATGTCAGAGTAGATAGATAATTGGTTAATCGATCAAAATACTAATCGATATTTTATTTATATAATATAATTTATAAATATAAAAATATTTATATAAATATTATATTTTTGTAATTTATTTAAAATTCCTATAATATATTTCATTTTTAAAGTTTTTTTATCGAGTTCAAAAGAAGATATGTTCATATGTAAATAAGTAAATGCTTTCAGAATTTTTTTTTCAAATTAAAAAAATTACAGAGGTTTTCTAGCTTTGATATTACGAAGGAAATAATATTTCACGCAATAACTCTTATCAAAAATGGTTTATCAGGACTTTTTGATGAGTGGCTGTAAAATATAAAGTATTATGGGCATCGGTTTGATAGGAAAGGTATAAAAAAATTTCCAACTGACAGTTCTTGTTGATATTTTTTTGTAGTTATTTTATTTTAAAACTGTTGTCTAAGCAACCTATTACTCGGAAGATCGGATCAGGGATCAAAGTAAAAAAAAAACATTCATAATTTTTAAGGTAATCATCATGTTTTATATAAGTAATTTTTATCAATTATTTATTTCTTTTATTATTATTGGCAATTTTTTAGCTTTGCGTATTAAGCGTAGAGTTACTGATTTTAATCTCTGAGCCATTTGTGCCGGTTTTGAGAGCAAATATGCAATTTTCAAGACTACATTTTGTAGGCTACATATATCTGAGGCTCAAATAAAATTTCCTTCCCAATGTAATACCTAGATATTTTATTTGATTGACGTTACTATTTTATCTTTAACAAGATAATTAAGATTGGAAATGTGAAACTTTCTAATGAATATTATATATTTTGTTGTTTTTTTCTGAAAAATAAGGTTGTTATTATTCTCTGTTCAAACAGACAATTAGCATAAGACCTCGTTGCTTTATACTTGGAGTTGTTTGAAGAATTTCGATTAGAAAAAAAATTGAATGTCAGCTGGGCATACAATTATCACGACTAAAGCGACAATTCTGAACATGTCATCAATTATTATTTTCCAATTACTTATTGGAGACTGCGTTTTCTATCTAACTACTTCTATAAGTAGACAATTTTTAATATGAAAAATATTGCTGGAACAAGAACATCAACAAGTGCTTTCAGAATGGAAGACCAAAATAAATGGAAAAATGATCAATTGGTCTCAAATGATTCGGACATTAAAAATTCTTTCGTTTTTACATATTCAAGGGAAAATTTCTGTTCAATTGTATCAGTGATCGATTTGCAAAGAAAGTTTCCATTACATTGTTTTTTTCAAATGAAAATTAGAAATATTGGCCGAAAATAATTTTTTAAGCATAAAATTTACAGTAAAAAGATATAGCAGAAGAAACAAAATCGCTAATTTGTATTTGGTCTCTTAAAAAATGGTAGTTCGTGTGGAACTGGATCGGATTGGTTAGAATACAGCTTAGGGTAAAGTCTTGTTGCTAGTGACTCGTACTTAACTATTGAACGACATTTAGTAATCAAATAAGTGGCATTATATTTCTCTGCTTGCAGCTTAATAAAAATTATACAAGCAATTCATTTATAACATTAAGAAAAAATGCCAAAAAATTTAGTGATAAAGATCAAAGAAACTATAATCCTAAAACAAAAATATTGGTCCTTGTTTCCTACGTGTTTTCTCGACTGTTCGACACCAGAAATAGTTCATTTAATACTTATTTAAAGTTATTATTATTTTTCCAAATTATAAATTAAAATTTCCAAAAACATCAACGAATTATTATAAACTTTTTAAATTAGCATTACTTAATTCAAACGCTCAACATTTTGTTTATCATGTGTTAATATTTTTAGCAAATTTTTGATAATTTATACCTGTACCACTACAACCCACGAAGGGTATTAGTACTTGTTTACCTTACTACTTAGAACCTAACTGCTTCTAAGCCAACGGTTATGCAAGGACGTGATTCAGCCGAGATAACGCTCAACCGCCAGTATTTTCCCCCAATTAAATGTACCCACTTCATGGAAGTTGGGTGAGCCCGAGAAGATTCTGTCTTCCGATCCCACAGGGCCAATCCACGGCTAATAACAAAATATAATTATCTGCCATAGCCGGTTTCGAACCCAGGATCTAGAAATTAATAGCACAATACCCTACCCATTGAGCTACCTCGCTCTAGAACTTATTCCAGTATAATTAAAAATGAACCACTGATTGTCCATCATAATGATATTAAAAACAAATAGATAAATAAAATAGAATAAAAAAAAAACAAGCTTCTTGACAATTTTTGCAGTACAAATATGAAAATTTAATGAAAGAAAAACGTGTTATGTCTAATTTTTAAACGACTAACACAAACAAGCATTCTAGCTCCATCGATTTGAAGGATTTTCAACTGTAAATCTGAGTATACATTTTTTTTGAAAAAACAAAAAAAAATTTCGTTTTTCGTTAAATATTTCGTTCAGAATTCGTAGAAACAACTAAATTGTACAGATAGTCACATAACGTAACTAACATAAATTTACTCGAAATCATTGCATTGAAAAATTGGTCATTAACTGCCAATAACTCGGCGATCGAAGTTTTTTTTATCTAGAAACTGTGTTTTCAACGAATTTAAACTAATTTCTAGATGCACTTTCATTGAAACCGGTTCATTGTTGTTTAATTTAATTTAAAAATATTTAATTCAAAGATTTTTAATTTAATTTAAAAATATTTAATTTTAAATTAATTTAAACATATTTAATTTTAATTCAATTTAAAAATATTTAATTTAGTTTAAAATATTTAATTTAATTTTAATTAAAAATATTTAATTTAATTTTAATAAAAAATATTTAATTTAATTTTAATTAAAATGTTTAATTATAAGTAATTTATAATTATTTAATTTTAATTTAATTTAAAACTTATTAAAACTTATTTAATTTAATTCAATTAAAAATATTTAATTTTAAATAATTTTACAATTAGTTAATTAAAAAATATTTAATTTTAATTCAATCTAAAAATATTTAATTTTATTTTAATTTAAAAAATATATTTTTAATTTAAAGTATTTTATTCAAAATACCTTTAACAAAATGAAATTAGTAAATGTTCTAAGTTTGAAACCAAGTTATTAATGGAAAGTAATATGAGTTCCATTGTAGTAAAGTTGTTTGTGATCTTTGGCGAGGCACGTATTGAATTATACTTGAATTATTAATAACTGACATATTCTTATTTAAACATTTTAAATTAAAAATTTAAACATTTTTTCACGTTCTATTAAATAGTTAAGCAATTTAAATGTATATACAAATTGCTTATATTCATGTTGTATACGAGTATATTATCTATAATATATTATCTATATTATAATATTGATAAACACCAATTTATGTTTCTTCTAGCATGATTTTATAAAATGAAACAATACCAGCTATGAAGGAAAATCATGATTATGTAATCTTTTAGTAATACGTTAAGTTGAATTTAATTGATTTATTTGTTTTTAAAAATATCTATTAAGTTAACATATTCGTAAAAGAAGATGAAATGTGGCATAATAATTTATTCTAGAAATTATACAATTGATGCAATTTTTTAAAATATATTTTTCGTTAAAAATTGTTATAATTAAGGGTTAGAGATATTCTAATTAAAACAAATAAATTAAAATGGCTTCCTACTTCGATAGCCGACACGTTACAAAATTCATTTAAACCGAGTAAAGACTTACCTCCAGCATTCCAACCTCTTCTTCGGCATCCTTGGGTATTTCCTTCATTGCACTAGCACGCGGCAAGATTATCGGCAACACGACTGTCCACCAGACTGTTGAAGACTAACATTTTCCGGTTAGCTGAGGGAATGCTAGCGTAGAGGGGGGGTTCGCAGAACTATAAACATGACCAATTATACTCTTACTTTTTTTTCTCAATGTAAGCGTTTTTTTTTTCTTTTGATCTGTCAGCTGCGCCTAGCTGTTGTGTCGTCACATATGACATCAGCCGGAAATAAGATGCAGACAATCGAACGTCTTACCTTGAGTTAGTGACGTACCAACAAACAATAGGCGACAGGTGTACGTCGCATTGTCTGATTTGAACTAACATGCTTCTTATTGTTTCTCGCCGAAAATTTTAATCTTATAATCTACTTTTACAAGGTCTCGATTCCATGCATCCATCCAGGCCAGGGCAGGAACTAGGGGAATGGGAAGGGGACACTTAGGATATTTAGGAGCGTCCAATTCGAGAGATTTTTTTTTTAGGTTAAATAATAAATATTTGTTTCTGCTTTTTGATTGTTTTGATCTTAATTCAGTCAATAAAATGAGTTAAGGTTATCAGATAATGTTATTGATTTCGCAATGTATTAGTTACAAAACTGTTGCCTTTTATTGGAGGAAGGATAAGGGAAAGGAGGAGCGGCAAATTAAAGCTTGCCCCCTTGCAAAAATCCTGATCCTTACTCCCCTGACTGTTTGATGATTAATACTTATTTTATTAATTTTCTATGTCCGTCATTAATTAGTTAAATGCATAATTAATAAGTAAATGATATGAAAAAAAAACTTATCTTAATTGCAATAACTAAAATTAGATATTCAACAGGTCCGTACATACTTCCTCAATTAGTGAACATCAATGTTCATCTAGCCCGATTTTAGAATTTATATCTATACATTTAAAAATATACAAATTTATATGAATTTTCAATAATATTAATCGATTTTCATCAAAACTTATTAAAAAGAATTATCATTTCGAAAAGTTTGCGTCAATATTTTTTCCAATACTTTTTTTTTCGATTGTCATTTTTTAATTTTGAATTCTTATTTAATGAGAAATCACCCGAAAAATCATCGTCGGATTCAGCTCAATGTGTGTGAAAAACGAATAGTTTTTATGCCATCTTTGACAGAAAATTTTAGAAAATGATATTTGTGTGATTCTTCATTGACCGCATCCCCAACCAAGCTTTCCTACATATAATATATTCACGGTCAACCATACTTCCACAATTAGATAATAATCATTAAATTATTTATTAATAATCAATTAATTATTTATCTATTTGTATCGTTTAAGCTGGCGAATGTGCCCTCTACAGTTTCCTCTTTACATGAAAATAAGTAATGTAAGAACAACAAACAATAACGTACTTTAGCCAAATGATTCTGTTCATGAAAATTCTGAAAAGCTGAACACTTTCAAAGTTCTATTTAAAAACGGTTTAGTAATTACGAGAACATGCCCGTTGAAATTTTTACAGGGTTATGAACCTTTTTGAATCTTTTTTTTACTTTTAAAGTCTAAATTAAATGGCACATATATTTTCCAACGTTTACTGTACTTATTATACCTATGGAAATTAAGGAAGTTATATATTTATTTATTCCTAAAAGCTTTGTATAATCCTTAAATCATATTTCCCACATTATTATTTATATTGAAAACCATGTTAATAAAAAATCATTGTTAGATAATAATAATTAAACTCATTTTATGTACATTGTTTACGTAAGCGAATGTGTCATCTACAATTCCCTCTTTACATGAAATGTGTATTGTAAAAACAAAAAACAAAAACGTACTTTATCCAAATTATTTTATTCTTATTATAAATATACAGTGTGCCCTGCAAGTCACAGGAAATATTTAAAGATGTGATATTAAACCTAAAGAGGAAAAAAAATTCATATCGGCCACAGTCCGAATGGTCCACATAGGAAAGCAGCTAATTTAAGTTTTGTGTCTGTTTAAGTTAACCACGTTTTTTTTTTAATAGCAAGCGATCATTCAAAAACTATTCACGGTACTTAAGTTTAAATTGCACCATCATAAAGTATTCAAAATCCCCTCTTTGAAATATAGTTTGGCTTAACTAAATCCATTGTAAGGGGGCTTCAAAAAGGACCAATAGCTTTTTTTTTTTTTTTTTCTACTTGTAAATGTTTTTCTCAGCCTCCTGCTGGGCTACAGATACTTCACTTCTAAAAATATATTTATTGATATGAATACAAATATTTAATTAAAACAAAATATTTGTGTTGGATTAAATTTATTTAAATTAAACAACAATGAATAAATGAGGTAGGTATTTTGTGTTTTTTAATTATTGATTTATGTAAAAAAAAAAAGATACTTAATAGTAGTGTTTTATTTCATTATTTTACTATTCTAGGAAATTAATTGGAATATTTATGTTTTCTCAATCCTTTTAATGCCAACCGAAAGTTTCGTTTTATTTTTTATTTATTTATATCAATTTATTTTGAAGTATAGTTTCCTCACAATGGGAATATTAAGCCATCACAAACACTTTATATAGCATATGTAATATAATAATAATATCATATAATATTTTCCCAAATGTTATGAACCGTTATGTATATCGTTTATGAAATTAAATATGATTATATTAAATGATAGTATATCGTATATATCGTCGTCATTAAAATGGTTAAGAAGGTATTCAAATAAGCTAAATCTGGTTTTACCTCTTTAGATCATGTATTTATTTCTCATATTATCCTCTTCAACTATTTTTGTTTTTCTGTTATTTTTATTATTCTTAATTTTAGTCTGATTTCTACTGATTTATTATGATTATTACCTTTTCCTCAACCACCTACAGACATTTATCTGAGTTTAATGGAAAGGAAAGGAAATCAGTCATAAAACTAATCCCAATCAATGAAGTGTAATAGAAATCGTTGATAAAACCTCAATTATGGTTATTCACTGACCGAGACAAAAATAACAATACGAAGGATAATTTAATAGGAAGATAAAAACAATTAGGACAAAATCAGAAATAGTATATTACATTAGTCATGAGAGATTTCAATGCCAAAATAGGACACAAACCCTAGTTTAGCCCAAAGCCACATTCAAACGACAACGAAATGAGAATGTGCAAGTTCGGCATTGCCAAGGAACTAGTGCTACTCGGCCTTCAACCTTCCCTTTCACGTGACGGCCTCTATTACCCAGCTCATGGATTTCGTCAACGCTTAAAAATTGACCTCGAAACTATCATTATTGACCCACAAAACCCAGTCCCTAATTTGTCTAACTGTCTATTGGCCAACAGTATGAACGCTAAATCAACCTGGGAATTTAAGTTTTTTGCCATAATTATTTTTAGTTGGCTAATTGAAAACAAATAACTAGTTTAATCAAAATCTCCTCTCCCTCCCATCAGTTGTTTTAAAGAGTTACTGACTGCTCTCCTCGGAAGGAAGGTTTGATTTTCTCCAACAGTAATTCTAGCTAGTCAATGCTAGACGGGTATCATGTTTCAACATTAATACAAATATATTTTAAATTCATTATAGAAATTTTCAACTGCATTAAAAAGAAATATAAGCAAATTGTGATATATTATGAAAAAATCATTACAGTAACTTGTGAAGAAAAACCCATAAGTAGGTAGCACTCTAATCACACTGAAAGATTCTGCGGCTATATACTTTTGAGACGCCTACGTTAATCACCGGGAATTGAAACTGTTTAAGAAACTAATAAGTCTGAGTGGGTGTAAACTTATGAGACATTAAGATCATTATGTATAATATTAATTTTGACCTAATAAGGATCATTCAGAACTTTACGAAGGCCTACATTGTGTAATAACTAGGAGGTATTGATAGTTTAGTGGAATCCCAAAACTCAACTCGTAATATTGTTTTAATTTTCATTATACGTTTAAATGGCTAAACATATTATACGTTAACAGAGAAAGGCAAACAGAAACAGCTCATGAGGCCATGAGTCTTCAGGAAAAACGTCAATAAGTGGATCAGGGAAACCTTTGAGTGAGAGGTGAAGGGAAGAAGGAAGTCTTGTCAAAATAAGAGAGTATTCTTGAAGGAGTGACTATTAATACATGTTTAGGTTATAACCTATTGCCAATACATTCATTAATAATAAGAACTAAAGGGGCCTAGATACGATCACCATGATTGGTGGAAATCGATGTTGAAGGTTTGTAGGTAGGTTGCTGGTTGAGGCTGGTTGGACCAATGGTTGAAGTAAAATCAAATATTAGATATCTGGTGGTTGGGGCCCAATTCATCCACCCATGTTGATATGCCTGTGGTAGTGCTGGCCAACTGCGTGCTATGAGACGATCAATATGATTATTCAACATTGGTAACTTGTACTTATGCCTTTAAAGAAAGGCGATCAACCATGCTGACCAACCATGTTGGTTCTCATTAGGCCTCTTAACTAACCGGAAAGTTCAATGTTGATAATACCTATCATCTCTGCTGATGCATCGCTCTCCATAGGACGTCAGAACCCAAATCTACAAAGTCAGATGTAACGAAATCCTCCCATCCACATCTTGGTGTTCCTTTAAGTTGTTAATTATAACTATGCCAATTATATTTTTCCAATATATACATATTGCTTAGATCAGTGTTTACAAGCCAGAATTCTCCGGTACCGTAGGGTCCGCAAGAAACAGGGAAATAACATGGACATCATAAAAGAGAAAACAAGATTTTTCCCGTTTCGGTATTATACTCAGACAACTTTGGTGACAGTGACAAGATTTAGAGGTCACTAGAGTCAATGTCAGTGTCAATAGAGGTGACAATTGAAAAACTGACTTTGCATGTTCGCCTTATCTCGGTCAGACCCGAAAGTATACGTACGTACCTACTAACTTCAAGTGACAAGATTCTTGGATTTAAAAGAAAATTGAAATTAAGGAAAAGCCATGTTGTAAAAGGAACTCTTAATATGTTAGAATTATTGGTGGAACTAAAAGTGAAGATGGATGCCAACTATCCCAAGTTTTATTGTATCCCACTTGCAGGAACTGTCGAAAATAATGGATAATTATTTTGTTCATCCTCAGAACCTAATTCTAAAATAAGAAGAAGAACGTTGTGATGTACAATTGGATGGCTCTTTGAAAATGAGATTTAAGGATTTGGTTTTAGAACTGGAGTTCCAGAGTTTATGTAACCGCTTACCACTTCCACTTTTCAGATAACAGTGCCTACATCCACCTTATCTAATGATATTAATATTAAAGATTAGTCTTCATAAAAAAACACAAAAGATTTACAAAGGTTTATTAAACAAATAAAACAATATATGAATCTTTTATTGGAGTAACCCCACAATTGTAACATAAAATTTTTGGAAAACAACAAAAAACAGTCCAAACCAAAGCTTAATGGTTCAAGGCTACTCAAAACAACTGATGTTTCAAATTCCACTGTATCTCAACTTATTATTTTACCAATGAGGAAATTAAGAGTCATTATGGTGCTTATATTTAAATATGGGATTTCTCAAATCAATGAACTTTACGGTTCAATAATTACCAATAAATATTTTTAAAAAAGTGGTTATTTATGTTAAAATTATTAATAAAAGTACATTCAGACTAGATTAATTAGCTTCTAATTAATTAACTTCACAAACTTAAGGGATTTCTCAACTAAATGATAACTAGCCACCATTAAAAAAAACAGCGAAAATGCGTCGGACGTATGTGCTCCCAAAACACACGTCTATCTCAAGAGAATGAAAATCCGTCAAATTTTAAATTATCTCCAAAAAGTGACTTATGGGATTTCTCAACTCAACGATTCATTTACTACAATAAAAGTGATTAAGAAAATAATAAATTGAAAACAATGTTCGAAAATCAAAACAAATTGATATCACATAAGAGCAGCATCACTAACATTAATGACACCAAAAATTCTGCAGATAAAAAAAAAAAAAAAGGAATTTGGACATTTTTTAATTTGAAGCATGTTATTGTTTATTTGCAATAGGAGCATCAATGATTCTTGATGGAGCTCAACTGATTCTCAAGTCTTTTTCAACGCTGAGTGCTTTTGACTTTACTACGGTAACCATCCTGGATCATTTTTATCAATTGCATTTCGTGTTTATTCTTCTCATAATTTATAAATTCAATAATAATTTTAAAAAATTGTTATCCCCCAGTGAATGGAGCTCCCGTACCACCAGCGGTGCGTTTGCCACAGTCACGGTAACGCGGGTATCCCTTTTTTAAACTAATTCTTGATTTCCATTGAAAGTGGGTATCCAACAATTCATAGAAAAGCAATTGATATATTTTTGCAGTTTTAATAATCGTACATGCGTGAACAAGCGTTTTATTATTTATCAAGTATCAAGAATGAAGATAATTCTTCTCCTTCCTGTGGAAGATTAAATCCGCGTATATACATCGAAAGTCAGACCCCGATTATAAAATTTATGTTCCAAAAAAAAGGCGAAATTAATTTTAAATACTTGTTATACTTTTAATACTAAACAATTTTATAATTTACCTACATCTAATAATATTTAGAATTACAGCAATTATATGTAATTGTATTTTTTTTTTAAAATGAACGACTAATAATAATTTTTAGTTACCATTTAGATTATTCAATAGATAAATTTGTAAGCTAATATAAAATATCACTACAGAACCTTAGCCCTGCTCACGGAAGTTGCCATAGGTGCACTGGCACCTGCTACTGTCTCAGAAATTTTGTTTTCTTATAAAATAATATAGGATATAAGATAGAAGTCAAATTTAAAGATTCTAATACAAAAAAAGAAAATAAAACATGTTGCTTAGAACTAAAGTTCCAAAACTTCAAGTAAATCTTTTTTGTAGAGCAAGAGCTTTTAATTTATGGTTTAGGACACAAAATGTTTAAAATACGTTCTAGACAGTATATTCTTTAAATCATTTTTTAGAGGAATAATGAATATCCTCGGAACTCTCACCCTATTGGGGAGAATGAAAGGATCCCTCCGTACTATGGTTCGAGCACAATCTAACAAAGGATGATGCACAGATCTATATACAAAACCTAATTACGTAATGCGATATTAATAATGCCCATTAATACCTATCCATTAGCAGATTGCAATGAGGAAGTATGGATTTATTTCTGAGATCTGCTCAAAGATTCCTCTATTTTCGTTCTTGTAGATCAGGGTGTATTACCCCATGAAATCTATCTTTCCTCGCAAGCCTTAGTTTTTGTATCCTCTTTAGATGCTCAATGATGTCATTAAGAAAAGTAAATTATCTCTAATATACATTGGTCTTTGAGAGGTAATTTACTTTTCTTATCGTATATATTTGATGGAATTACATATTCGAGTTAAATTTAAATATACTGTACAAATAATAAAATTTAGACGATCACTAAATGAGGGCGATGTAGGATTGCCGCATGTGGTTGCGGTAAATGTCCCTTTGGGATTTACCGGAACAGTTGGGGACCAGGAAGAGCGCGGCAGTATCGAGCGGTGCAGCGAGGTCGACGGCCTGGTAGGGGTCATAGACCCGCCCTTGTCTGTCCTAACCATATTTGCACCAGGGGAGATGGATTGGTCAGTAATCCTCATGCTGTAATACAATATTAATTGTACATAATTAAATGTTGAGATTAATTATTTTCATTAGGGGCTTTGTGGATATTATTATTATTCGTGGATAACCGAAGGGCAGACTTTAGTAAAACATACCTGCCCTTATCTCAGTAGGGGAGAACTTACTTATTTAATTTTTGAATTGGTTATAATTATTAAACGCTAATAAAATAGTTTCATGTAGTGTAATCCGTCCTGGATTATAATTTACTGATTGATTACGAATAATATATCGTCTTTTTTATTTTTTTATTTATTATTTGAAAAAAATAATACAAGCTGCCACACTCAAGGGCAATAGGTATCTGGGCTATGAGAATCCATTCAGACCATATGGACAAGATAAACGAAAGAAAAACAAAACAAAAAAAAACAAGGAAATAAAATTAAAATAATAAGTATCATATAAAAAGAGGAAAAACAAATGTACATTACTAGTAAAAATGAATAGATAAACAATTTAAATAATAACAAAATAAGTAAACAACCAAGAAAAGAAAAATTAAGTTAAGTAAAAATAAAATAAGCCATCTTAAAACACATTCATACCTATATATAATATTTACAATCTGCCCAGAGAACTCCGAACCAAGCTCTGCCCTCCACATGTGAATGGCAAAGCCGGGCTCCAGGAAATCCCAGCGCTTCTCAAACTGTCGCGTCACTGGTATTATAGATCACTGGAGACTGAGGGAGGGCACTAGAGCCACAGACACTCAGGACGTGAGTGGAGAAGCTGGCCATTGCCAGAACTCCAATAACACATTTACAAAAGGTCTCGAGGCCACTGCCGTTTCAACCTTCGAGGAGGGTTATAGGGATGGTTGGTGCTGGATAGGGATTTTGCTAAGGAATTAGGATGACGAGTAAGGATCTGATGAAATGTAGAGAATTTGTATGGAATTATGTCAAGAATTTACGGGATTTTAAGGTCATGGTGAAAGGTCTTGTTTGAAACATAATATGGGGCATTGACTATTGTACGGAGGGCTTTAGACTGGAAGGATTGAATATGTTTGATATTTTAAAGTTTAGCTGTCCCCCACAGTTCTAGTCCGTAGATCCAAATAGGTTACATAATGGTCTTGTAGATTAGCAGCTTGTTGTCTATTGATAGATGAGATAGCTGGCCAAATCGTTGATTAAGCTCTTGTCTTTTAAGTCTAGTATGAGGGTTCCATGTTAGTCTTTTGTCAAGAAGGAAGCCAAGATACCGGATTGTGTCTGAAATGGGAAGTAAAATGGAATTAAAATAGACTGGCGGACAGGAGGGTGAATGTGACATGCTTACATTTTGATTCATTAACCTTGATGCGCCAATTGTTGCACCACTGTTCGATCAGGGAGAGCCTTTGTAGATTTAAGGATGCCAATTCAGGATCGGAATTGGATGATAGGATAGCGGTATCATCGGCAAATGTTGTCAGAAAAGTATCGGGATTTGTAGGAAGGTCAGCGGTAAATAAAATGTAGAGGACTGGACCTAAGACGCTGCCTTGTGGAACACCGGCTTCGATTGGGTAATAGTTGAAAAATTCAGCACCACAGCGAACTCTGAAGGAACGGTTAGAGAGGTAGGATCGAAGGATTAAATATAAGGATTGGGGTAATTGGATTTTGAGCTTGAAAAGCAAGTCATCGTGCCACATCCGGTCAAAAGCTTGAGCTATGTCCAGAAAGGCGCGAGTGCAATATTGCTTGCTTTAAAGTGCAAAGGATATATGGTCAACAACGCGAAGGTCTTGTTGAACAGTGGAATGTCCTGAGTGAAATCCAAACTGGTATGAAGAGATTTTTTGGGATTCGAGTATTGGAAGGATGAGTTTTAGAAGGATTTTTTCAAAAATTTTTGAAAGAATCGTGAGCAAACTTATTGGCCTATAGGATGAGCTATTATTGATAGGTTTTCCTGGTTTATGGAAAAGGATAATTGTGGAGTGTTTCCACATCAGAGGAAAATGCGTTGTGCGAAGGATACAATTGTACAGGTAGGTAAGGAGTATAACCGCTTTTGGGGGAAGTTGACGAAGGATCTGGGAAGTGAGGAGATCGTATCCAGAGGATTTTCGGGATTTAAGGTTATTTATGAGGAATTTGACCTCAGAGGGGCTGACAGCTTTTGGTGGTAAAGAGAGAGGAATCGGTGAAGAGAGGAATTCCTTGACTTTAGCTGTATGGATGGGGTGGATTTCAGAATGGGGAATGAATACGTTGGAAAGATGCTTGGCAAATTCCTCTGCTCTGTTCCCATCTGATGAAGTACAGGATCCATCATCACGTCGGAGAGGATGGAAAATAGAGTGATATTTTAGGATTTTTTTTGTTACTTTCCAGAGGGAGTTGTCGGAAGCAGATAGTGAGTAAAGGTAGGAGTTATAGGATTGTGATCTATAGGTGGACAATTTCTTTTTAACTAATTTGGAATAATGGTTGTATAGTTTCCGATCGTCAGGATGCCTGGTTCTTTGCTAGAGGGTCCTAGAACATCGTTTGGAATAGATAAGATTTTTAAGATATTTAGGTAAAGGATTCTTTTGGCGGTATTTGGGGAAGAATATATCGACTAATAATTCTTTTTTTCCAACGGGAATTCAAATCGATTTAGAAATCCAAAAAGAGAGCTGAAGTCTTTCTTCCAGATTATTTTTTTAAAATATGTATTAAATTACAATGAACTATATTATTGATAGTAAAAAATGTTCTAGTAATATATTTCATTAAAGCTTTACTAAATCATCTAAAATATAGATTAAGTGTAACATTAAAAAGATGTTAGTTCACCAGTCATGTGACCTAGACAGGTTAATGTGAACGTTTTCTTTTGTGACGTAATAAAGACATAAACTATTTTAATAATTTTTCTTTTTACGCAACTGGTGGAGTTCAATTGTCAATCTTTTTATATAATAATTTTAAAACAGAAATTAAAGTTCTGGAAGCTTCTGAAGAAAAGTACCAGGAAGATATGATCTACATTAATCCATGAGGGTGTTAAGATTCTGACAGCAGAGGAGCAAGCAATGAAGTTTGTGGCTCACTACGGTGCATTAATAAAAGACGCCCTGGGACCCCAGTCGAATTACCATCAGAGGAAATTTCAATAATTATATGTATGTATCCTTGAAAGAGCTGAAGGCCATTATCCGTCGTAAGAGGGGAATAAAGTCCCAGGCCATAACTCAACAGTCTATATTGCTGAAGCAATTGCCTAAAAGAGATATTACACATTTGCTCAATCTATATAAATCCTGCCTCGGGTTGAGATACTTTTCTGAAGCATGGAAACGACTTGTCCTCTTCCCGCTGTTGAAACCCGCAAAGACCGGATCTCAGACGGCCGATAAACGACTCGTAAGCTTACTTCCACAAATGAGCAAGGTATTTGAGAAAATTATCTTAAATTATCTCAAAACCTATTGCTCGGAGATCGCTTCGATCCCATCCGAGCAGACCGGCTTCCAAGCTGGCCTATCATCTGGATCACCATCTGGTGAAACTTGAAGCGAAAGTAAGCCGAAGCTAAGGAAGAGGTGACCGCAATGATTTCGATAGACTGCACGGCGGCTTTCGTCTCATTGTCCCGTGGGATTCTATGTAGGACACTGCAGGATAACGAGTTCTCTGAGCAGCTCTTTACACTAATACGGTCATTTCTTAAACACCTTTCAAGCAGAGTACGGTTCGGCGAGGCGGTATCCGAATAAGTCGCACTTACTTGCGGTATACTCCAAAGGTCTGCTCTATCTCCCATACTGTTCTCAACGTACACGTCTGAAACAGTTGGAGCGAGGTATAAGAAAGCGGCATACGCCGATGTATCTACGCGATCTACAATAGTTCCATGAACGCAACGAGAGCTCTACGACAGGCAGAGAAGGCTTGTGAGAAGATCACAAAGAAACTGGAAGGACTAAATATTACAGTTAATCCCAAGAAGACCGATTATATAATTTTCTCCTTCTAGAAGAACAAGCGTCGTCTTCCTAAGGTCTATAGGGTAGCGGGTGGAATACATAGGCCGGCAAACAGCATACTTGTACTTGGGTGTCACTCTTGACAGGCATCTAAAACTTTACCACCATTAGCAGAAGAAGATCAGATTGGTGAAAGACCAAGTCTTACAGATTAAACCGTGTAATGACAAATCCAAATCTATCCCTCCGCCTCAGATTAATTATTTATAAAAGCTTAATAAGACCGAACTTTCATGGAACGCCGATAGCTAATATATCAGCAACAACGGCCGTAAAACTCGAGAAGTTTCAGAACAGCGTGCTGAGAAGTATTGTGAGACACACCTCCTTACAGAGGACAAAAACAGACAGACTCCATACGACTCTAGGACTAACGACAGTTACTAAATTTATCAAACTGAGGCATACCAAATTTTTTGATAGCCTCCAACAGACGACGAACTCACTATTCAGGACTCTGTCCCTAGCAGGGCGACCACAGAGATGTCAAACACATATCGGCCTTAGACTAGATTGAACTTACACAACACAAGTAGTGAGCCCCACCACTAGAAACTGTCTCCTAATTACTTTATTCCCCAAACAATTTCCTACTCCTCATAAAATGTCCCTCTTAAAATCCATCCAATGTAATAGAAGAGTTCCCAACCAACCCATTACCTTTATTCCCTAAATGAAATTTCCGATTTTAATATTTTTTCTGATTTTAATCTCTCTATTTTATAATAAAACTAAAAAAATCGTGATATCTTTATTTTTCATCAAATCTTTCGGAAAAAAAGCTCAGATAGTTTGACATCTTAGTAACAAAATCTTTTGATTTTTTAAAATAAAAAATCTCATTTGTAATGTTGACATCACTATAACCAAGATTGGTGTAATATTTCATATTTCGTATTCCTCAATGAATCCTAATAAATAATTCAAGCTTTTGGCTCATAGATAGAAGCCATGCCCAACTGATAAAGTGCCCAAGTGTGGAAAGATATTCTTTTTTTCTCATGGTTAAGTAATCAAAAAGACGATGAAAAGTTCTCTTACATTCCAGTAGAAAAAAAAAGATAAGATCGGTTTGGACTTTCTCAAGTAATCGATTTACAAATGATCGCACAAATGTATTCTGACTGCCAGTATCTTTTGCCGAAAGATTCCTATAATAATTTTTACATGTTTGTGAGCTCCTAAACGTTTATCGAAAGAGGTTTATTAGTTTTGGAGGCCAAAGATCTTTAGAAATAGTGGAAGAAAACAACGATAAAACTAAAGTTTTTAAATAATTTGGATTCAGAGGATCTTGAAGTGTGAAATCTCGAAAAGAAAAAAAATAATTAACCACATTTCCTCCAACTTATGGAGTTGTGGAAATAATGTTCAGAGAATGAAATTTCAAATTTTAACTAAAAGCTTTGGAATAGTGAATATTGAAAATTCCTACCAGCATTTATTGCTCTCTGATGTGGATCTAAATTAATTTATTGAGAAAGAAAATAACTCTAAAAAAAAAAAAAAAAAAAATGGAATCATTGCTGGAGGAAATTACGCATGACCCATAAACTGATGTTATATCGGTTCATAATCTGCAAATCTATAGAAAAAAAAATGAAAATTAATCTGTGAGTTTTCATATGCTTACCTTAGACATTGTGGAGTCCACGATGGGCGGCTTCTTGGGGACGAAGGTGCTGTACAAGTCCTGGTCCTGGTTAAAGGCTGCCCTGCAAAGAGAATGGTCTGACGTTATCTCGAGAAGATAGGACAGTTTAGAGTACACACTAGATAATTATAGTTCCCAATAAGTAGATAGTCTACTTGTTGGGTAATGGAACATTCCTCACATCTCGGCGACTGGAGAGTGTTTACATCGCCAAATAATTATGTCGAGATCCGGGGGTCAAGTGACCACGTGCCTTCACATCTAATATCTACCGAGAATTAACCACAAATGCGGAACGTATTCTGCCCGAATGACCCATAACAGATTGTACTGGTATAAGAAGTCCCATCAATTCGGCAGCTTTCTTACAAAACAGAGAGCTACAGAATTTGGTTTAAATGAATGCTTGTATATTATATATATGGAATTTTCTCATATATATATATATATATATATATATATATATATATATATATATATATATATATATATATATGTGATACATATGTATATATGAATATGTACATATGAATTTTCTCATATATATATATATATATATATATATATATATATATATATATATATATATATATATATATATATATATATATATATATATATATGTGAGAGCTACAGGATTTGGTTTAAATGAATAAATGTTATTCATTTAAACCAAATTATGTTTTATATACATATATATAGGTTATTATTATTTTATAGAAATAAGCTGTATATAAATTTAAAAAAAACTTTTCAGTAAATAGATTAAAACACAAGATACCATTTATCGATAATTTCAGAATATGTACATTTGAATTTTAGAGAATCGACCCAGTGTCTGTTTGGTTCGTTGGTAACGCTTAAACTTTTCACTGAAATAGGGTGACCTTAATATAACCAATCACCTATGTCTTGAATGAAACCTTCCGGGGTTTTTACTATCATTATGGCTAATGACTACGGCGGCAGCTATTATTTTGATCTTAGTCTGTAATTAGTGCAGGAACTGAACGTTAATTTGTAATAGCAAATGGACATTGACACAATGAGAAGTAATGGACGGTCGTCAAAACTAATAAGATAATTGCAGAAAATCAAAATAGCAATGTTCTCTGATAATTGACATAAAGATCAAGGCTGTGACACCGCCGTATTATTAATAAACTAATTGATGGAGTAGATACCGATTCTGGCTGGAATAGGTTCTGATCGGCTTGGTTTGATAATAACCGATTATATTTGAAGATTTTCTGATTTTTATTTTTTGGGGCATCGTTTTGGACTTTAACCCTCCAGCAGGCGCGCTGATGTATAAAGTGCGCCATTTTGTAAAAATACTTTTTCATTACATTCATCCCATGGTTGAACTTTCATTTTCATCCCCTCTCTCTATTTGTTCATCAATCCCTTCTACGTTTTTTTCTGAGAATTTACAATTTTTAAGTCACTGGCATGCACTGCCCAGCTGTTCGTGAATATTTTTTAAATCCTTCAGTTTATTTTGCTTGTACGTGTGTTGAGTTTTTTTATTTCACTCCAACAGCTTTTTTATTTCTACTATATTCATTATTTGAAGAAATGAGACCAGTGTAAGTAGACTATTTCTTATTTTCGCTTTTAGAAATATTTCAAACTTTTAAAACTGAACGTCTAACTGATATTTCATTTTTTTTTTTTAATATTTTGAATTTGAATTTGATTTATAATAAATTATAAAATCATGAAATATTCACGGTTTTTATTATTTCGGTGTATTTTAAGAATTTTTCGAATTTACTAATCATGCCTATCATTTGTTCCTTGTATTGAAAAATTTCATTCTAACGTGACGTATAGAATAATTAAAAAATAATTAAGTTTAGATTTTATAAAATGATCACTCAACTAATGGTTAACTGCAGCTAAGATATTTTTTTATATAAAGTCAAGTCAAATATATTAAATCCACTTAATTTCTACTTACGGAAACTCCGTAGGTGACGACGAGTGCTGGAAGACTGGCAAAGGTGGAATGTGGGGGTTTGTAGAAGAATGTGGGACAATAAACCTTAAACGGTTAGTAACAGTGAATTACAGGCTACCTGATCACAGGCCCCTCACCGGCAATAATAAGAACCTGGCACAGCAAGAAGTGGTCAGGTAGCAGAATCCTTGATCGAGAGCGGAAAGAGGCGCTAGGAAGCCAGCAGAGTAACAAAATAACAATCAAGACCTAGGGATGGGTAAACAGACCATTGCAACAGTATGTATGCATATAAGTTCGAGTACATATAGATTTCTTATGGTGGACACACGGTCATGGAATTTAAGATCTTATATTGTACCGTAGTTGAATTTGGACCGAAAATTCGGTCAGTCGTGATCTCAGAAAGATGAAAGAACCTCTAGTTTCAGCGTATTTATTAATTTAATTTTGATGGTTGTATTTAGATTTTACTAATGTAGAACTCACAAACAACAGCAACAGACGCTTAAGGTTGAGAGTTCTTTAAATTAACGAAGATAACATGAATAACATTTCCAAAACTATGTAGAAGAAGTTCCAAGTAGGATATCCAAGGTTTGCAATGATCCACACATTACAGTGGAATTGATATATACTCAATAAACGCAAGGAATTGATTCGCAAAGCAATTAGGTAGAAGAATGCGAAACAATATTGTAAGGGGGAGAGTTATCGAGAATAAATGGAAGATAAGATAACCATTCTTTCAAAGGATATGATGGATTTATATTGGTCCATTTAAAAAGAGGAGATTTTATGAGGCTGTGGTAGTAGAGAGTTTTGGGTCAGTACTTTTGCATTTTTGAATCATAAGTGGAGCCATTTAGCAAAAATGTGTTCGGTTTTCTTGGTAAATACTCCAGTATTAAAAAATATGCATTACTTTGGAATGTATCGTATGTCATCCAAATTACTATTTTATATTCATACCATTTGAATCTAAATTGTAAAGAAACTCCATAAAGAAAGTAATGTAAGTGTCCAAATATTTAGTAAATAGGACTTATTATATTATAAATGTCACAACCACGCCCAAAATCGCATTTCTTTAATTCTTTAGTTTTATTAATTTATCAGAAGCATATATGAAATCATATAAACTTATATGAATATAAAAACTTATATGAAAACTCATATAAATAAATTTTTTGGTCTCCTGAAAACCATAATCGCTTAGATACTTATGCGTTGTGTTGACGTTATATACAAATCATAAATGAACCAGTTTATGTTTCCAACTGCTTCATAACACAAAATTATCAATTTGGGAGCGGAATAAACAAATGTACAATTTCAAAACAGACTTTCCGACCTACCCACTACCGTAGAGAACATCATCTCAAAACTTAAATGATCGAATTAGTAACAGTTCCATCTTTTAATAATTAATAAATAATGTAATTTAATGTTAAATGAAAAAAACAAACAAAAACAAAATATATTTTTGCATCATTGTCAAGATTGTGTAGATTCATTGGATAGTAATGTCCGGGTTATTTTGAAATATTATAATCTGCCTCATTTAGGCCAATAATTAATACTAAAAAAGTAGTTTATACCTTATTCACAGAAAATATAAATAAATTAAATTATAGGAAAACAAATATAAAGATCATTAAAATCGAAGTTAAAAAAAAAAAAATTAAATAAGTTGACAAATGAAATATTATGAGTAAAATGAAGATAAATAATATGAGTAATGTAGATAACCTCAATAAGTCAATGCATCAATAAGATCATTAGATCTAGCTATGTTATAAACATTTCCTTCGACATAAGCGTTTGATAATTGATAAGATCATTCTAATTTGAATAATTTGAATATTCTCCACGGCATAGTCTCCAAGCTTTTCCAAGTAGTCTCTACCTGAGTAAAAATTTGTTGGTTATCAACCTGGTGGCGGGAACCAATGTTTTTGTGGATTTTTATTCAATATATTGGGTTCTGGAAGAAATGAAGCTGAAGGTTAAATTTCATCGGTATTGCAATGCTACAATCACACTACAAACAAACAAATTTATCTTTGAAATTGGAAAATTAATAAGATTCCTTGCAGTCGGTTTTAAAATTATACATTCTTTTTCTTATATTACATTCCCACATTTTTAGATTAGAATATAAAAATATCTGATGTGGACCACACATGACTTCCTTGCACGCCTATTAAATTATAAATCGGTGGCTCAAAAAGTTATCCTGAATTCGGTTATTAGTTTCCGAAGATTACAGTATTTCAAAAACGACACTCGGCTTCCCGACATCCATCTATTCACACACATACACACAAATAGGGAGGAAAACCAGTATTTTACACTCAATGTCAACACTTAAAACAAGTAATAAAAATGTTTAACTGGATTGGAAACCAAATTGAGTTTGTAATCTTTATTACCGAAACATATGATTTATGTATTTAATTTAAATATAATTTTTGATGTAAGCTTATTATGACGTTCAAGTAAAGTACCGTTTTCAGCTCACCAATTTTAATTTAAATATAGTAAATACATTAATATAGATATAAATGTCCTATTTACCAAATTTAAGATGTTTTACATTATATTTTAATATAATTTTTGATGAAAGTCTAATATGACCTTCAATTAAAGTACCGCTTCCGGTTTTCAAATTTAGACCAAAATCTAGTGTTGTTATTTAAATCAATATATTAGTTATGAATACCAAATTTGAGAAGTTTTGCTAAGTATTTTAATATAATTTTTGATGGAAATCAATTATGACCTTCAAGTAAAGTACCAATTTCGGTGATTAAGCAGTGACTAAAAAGAGAGGTTCACAACTAGATTTTACAGCAATCCTAAATACAACATTTCAACTTTCTACGCCCAACCGTTTTTGAGTTATGATGAGATATGAAAGTACGTACGAACGTACGTACGTACAGACGCCACGACGAAACTAGTCAAAATGGATTCAGGGATAGTCAAAATGGATATTTCGGTTGAAATCTGAGAACCGAAAATTTTTTTACTTCGTACAAGGAAGTAAAAACGAATTTAAAACAAAATGGGCATAAAATAAATGGTATAAAATTGAATGCAGTGATACCAACAGTGTCATACAATTTTTGTAATTGCTATAAAGTAGATTATGCAAAACAACAATGATTAACAATGACATAAAATGCTATGCTATAAATAAATTAACATTTAAACAAATTTCCAATTAATTATTAGATATTAAAAAAAAAAGTACAATATTTTATTGAATATTTGTCAATCAGCAGCAGGCCACGTAAGACAATAATCATTGACACAAAAACTGCTAAGCAATAAATAAATTACTATATTCAAACAATTCCCACACGTTACCAATTAATTATTAAATATTTAAGAAAACAAATTTGCAATAGTTCATTAAATAACGCCGACCTGCAACAGTTGCTGATCGCTGGTACAGGTTATGATAGGCGGACCCGATTTTGCCAGCGGGCAAATGTGACGTCAGGCGGGTAAAACTGTGTCCGCGGGCACAGAGTTATTATGCTGATTTGTGTGTGCATTAAGCATAGGATACTGGTACGAGGAGAAGTTTACATCTAAACCACATCATGTGAGAAAAAATTACACTCCAAAGATGGAGTTAAGATATAAATATTATATTAGTATTTTGAATAGTGTATAACATAAGTCATAATAATTTAACTGAAGTCCTTCAAAATCCAAAGATTTTTTTTAAGTCGTATCACTTATACTTGTAATATTAAAAGCTGTAGTTTAATTAGCTGTATTGAGCCTCAGCATTTAACAAAAATAGTAGTTTGCATCGAGGAATTTTAAACTATTTAAGCTGGAGGAAGTGTGGCTATCGGTTAAAGAACATTTTTCGATTTCTAATCTAATCTAAACATTTTTGTCATCATTTATTTCTATCCGTCTGTTGTTATTATCCGAAACTAATGAGCCGTTTTGATGAAACTAGTTATATGATATAGGCGAGCTCAAGTGAGGAAAACGCGAAAAATTTCGAGAAAACATCTTATTCTGTGCAACTTCTCTTGGGCATCACTGGGGAACGATAATTCGTCCGAATATTAGAAGTGTTTGCTTATGAGAAAAAAATCCTTTTAAATACTAAATTGAGGGAGCTGAATTTGGAAAATGCAGCAAAGTGGTGAATCAGTGAAACAGTGAATCCATAACTCAAAAGTGATTTTATTTTTTGTAATCATATAAGCTTGCATACGTACAATATATACATATGTATGTATTTATTCATCTTACATTTTTATGTAAATAATTTAACAAAAAAAATGTTAAATATACATTTTATTCGAGTAAAAATTAATTAAATCAACAGTAAAATTTTCTATAGTTTCTTGCCGAGCTTTGGAATTTTCCAGTCAACCGATGAATGCTTTGGATTCTGTTTACCCTAGTGCTTAGGCGACTTCCAACGCCTTTTCTCGAACCAAAGCTTCATTATCTGTATATTAGCCATCTTTTTTGGGCAAAACCACTCACACAACAACTTGTCAATTTTAAGGGTACTTTAAAAAAAAAAAAATCAATATTCCCGAGCTCTGCTCACTTTAAAATTATTTATCTAGAATCATTAACAGTATAACGTTAAATCGAGAAGCGAAAGCCCAGCTCTGCCTATTATTTTGCCTACTTTTAATGATTCAATTTCTTTTTTCAATGTCAAAGCGCTTTTTTTTTTTTTGTCCTTTTGATATCATCCCATTTTTTGTGTTGTTTAATAAAATACATTAAACTTCACTATCACACACCATGTTCTTAGTTATAAGGTCGTATGATAACTGAATTAAAATTGTTTATGCAATAACATACAAAGGACTGGAGAGAGATTGAAAAATGTTTATTGAAACAGTAATGATTTGTTTAGTACAAAGTATCAATTGAAACTTTCTTCTGCCATTCTGCAAAATAAAAATCTGTGAGATGACTTTTAACAAGCCGCCATAACCATCAGCCGTTCAAAAAATTCATTCCTTCTTTTCCCCAACTATCCGCTTAAGAGAGACTTTTTCGAAACAAAAAGGGCTTAATCAGTGTCCGCATCCGTTTATTAGAAGGTTCACTTAATAGAAGCTGAAAGTAATGTAAAGCAAATAGCATGGGGCCGGGGAAAATAAAACTGTCCGCTTATGAGAGATATGCGTCTGCTAGAAGTGTCCGTTAAGGGAAGTTCTACGGCATTATGGAAATAGAATCAGTCATAGTCTGATTTATTAAATATTGATGAAAATAAAGTTAAAAATAGTTTTTATTTGGAATAACCATAACTTATGGGATTCATAACCGACCTTAAACTAGATTTTTGTTGTTAAAAGAACTACATAATTTTTGGTGTTATTAAGTTTATTAAAAACACCAAGATATTGCTATTTTTCATTTCATGATTATTAATCATTTTAGTTAAGATTAGGTTTTAGACTTTACCTTGAACTCTTGCGCTGCAATAGTCGGTAGTCCTCAGTGACTGAGTCCTCGCTAACTGGTACTGAAGAAGATGCTCTACTGAAAAACCCACTATCGAGCACACTGATTGGTCTTAATTCAGCTCCTCATTAGCGATCGGCCAATCAAAAGCGTCCTTTCACACACGTGATACTATTATAAAAGTCATGGCGCATTTTACTTCTTTTTCATTTCGTC
Organism: Rhaphigaster nebulosa; assembly: GCA_948150685.1. Classification (NCBI taxonomy): domain Eukaryota; kingdom Metazoa; phylum Arthropoda; class Insecta; order Hemiptera; family Pentatomidae; genus Rhaphigaster; species Rhaphigaster nebulosa. The sequence continues at coordinate 197,811,157 of OX411306.1, forward strand.
GTAACGCAATGAGAACAAAAGGATTTATCTGATCCATTATCGGTCCAAGTCTTTTATTTTGTGCTCAACAATGTTTTACAATATAAAAGCTATCAACACAATAGCGTCGAATAAAACAGTGATTTGCAATTGCGTTGCATGTTTATCATTATATTGAAGTAATGATCACTAAATTTTTGTAAAAAGCTTGGGAATCTCGATAACAAGTCACTTGGCGCAAAACCTAGAAAATACATTGCTACTTCCTCAACTATTTCTTTAAGTTATATGAATTTCTGATAACTACAGTAATAATTCATTTTTAGGAATTTAAATATTTCAATTAAAAAAATGCTGAAGAATTCTGGTCAAATATTTTTGGAAAAAGTCATTACTTCAAATTTTTCAGAAACAATTAAAAAAATTTGAAAATTTCTTTTTTTTTAGGCGATTTTTATAATGATAACTTAAAAAATTATGAAAAAAAATTACTTTTGCCGTTTAAAAACAATTAAAATCTGGAATAGTACAAAAATTCATACAAATTTATAGGCTTTCTATTTTATATCTATTCCTGATGAATAATTTGAACAGAGTTCATGAAAATAAATTATGAACTCTATCTACCATTCCACTATTGCTAATATATTCATATATTGCTTCATTTTATTAATCAAAAACAATTTATAAATAAGTATTATTTTAAATTCAGTATGGCCTTTCTGAGTTATTTTTTCACATTCGATTCAAAAAAGTTTCAATTTTCTTTATGTATAAATGTTTTTACTAGCAAATAACTAAAAAGATTAGTTTTTATTATGTAATAAGTAATTTTATTTCTATAATATAACATATTTTGTTTTATTATAATTTTCAATCAAATTAACAAGTTATTTAATTATGATTAAAAATGCGAATATAAATTTATATTATCTATTATACATTATATAATTTGCTTTACTCCTAGTATTGTTCATTTATAATATATTATCATTAGATAAAAATTATTTAATTAAATTATTACAATTTTTTGAAATTGTTATTGCATATTTAAGGATTTTTTAAATGACAAAATTCAATCTCATGTGTGACGATGAATTTTTTATTTCACTCTAAAAAAAATTATTAAAATTAACACTAGAAACCACCCCTTCCTATATATCAATCTAGTCGCAATTTTAACTTTCTAACTTTACCGTCATATGTCGTCAGTGTCATTGGTTAAAACGAGATTGGTGGTATATCTACGCGTGACAAATAGCTGATTGATTAGGTCGTAATATATCCATAGTAACTTAGCGCTCGATTATTTTTACGTTTTAACTTGAGGAAAATAAAACACTTACAAATAAATTCTTTATGCGCGCTGTAAGCCATCAATCAAAATAAATTATTTTGGTTAATTTAATTTATTAATTCATTCACATTCACCTATCATCATTGGCATGATTGTTTTTTCTTCAAAAGAGAGCAATTGTTGTAAATAGAATATGGTGACATTAAGAGATTTAGTGAAAAATGTATGAATTGTTTAGTTGTCGAAGGGTAATAAAATTATTTAACTTTTTTTATTCAAGCAGTTAATTTAAGAATATTGCTTTACGCTTTCCATCACACCTTGAAGGTCGTTTTATTTTTCTTCCAATTTTAATAGATGGATATGTACAATTATTTGTTTGTTAATTTTCAATTAAGATTGGAACTTATCTGCTAATACATACATATACATTTGAAAACGAAGAAACTAAAATATAACAACTCCTCTAACATTCTTAAATTGACTGCATTGGTCACACAAAAATATATGAATTGTCTTATTTATACACTCTTATGTGGGTCATTCTTCGATGATGGAAGATTTGCTAATAATTTTCTTATTAATTCAGATAGCACTTAATTTATTATTTTTTTATTGATTTTAATTGCATCTCAGATACTGTTGTAAAAATATTCCACCGTAATTGTTTCTATAACGAAAGAAAATCAAAATATTCCAATTTAGAAAAGTAAGGGAATGAGGGTATGTGAGGGAGTGAACACAGAAGAGAGGGGAGTGAGGCTGAGGAAATATTACAAGGAAATAATAACAATAAAATAAATAAATGATAGTTTTAATGAAATATTCTTAGTTTCAATAATTTGAAGTAGTAGACGGTAACATCAGATAAAACTTAAAAAGAAAATAAGGGATAAAATACAGCTCTCAGTTGCTCATTTCCTTTGACTAAAACTGATAGGTTAATATTTTTGTTAATTACTTTATGTTAAATTTTATTACGAGTGAAGGAATACGAAAAATGAGGGAATGCGAGGTAATGAGGTTATTGTATTTATTCATTATAATGCCTTAACTTTAGATACTTCTAACTAATACAAATCCCATAAAACTTGATGAACTGCAATAGAAATTCATAAAATATTTAACTTATTTTCACTGTTACATGAGCAGGTGAGGGAATGAGGTTCAACAAACACAAACCACGTTTCTTAACTTTACCTCTCACAGTCACTTCATTTTAATGGAGGTTTCTCTGAATATCAGATAGAATTTGGTCCAGAAGGAACTGGTAAGGCTTGCCTGCTATTTTCCTCAGCTGTTGAAGAATTTTTTGCTTGGCGTCCATTTTCGGAAAATGAGGGAGTGAGGTAAATTAATTTGACTAATTGTTGTTGTTTATATATTCTATGACGTATTAGTTTTTCTATTTTTGAAAATACTGAGGTCGTTAGCAGACTTAATTTACTTTTATAACGATAGGTTAACTTTTCTGGCAGCTAAACAAATAGAAAATTCAACAAATAGAACATGTGAGGAAGTGAGGATTTTAATGTTTAAAACGTGCTTACATATGTAAAATTATTGTTCACATGAAAGACAACTTTTAATAAAATCATCTAAGACCATGTTTTATCAAAATGAATAAATATCTGGCAGATGCTTAACAAAAAGCCCGGTTTCTTCGCGGGACTATGATTTCCCTATTTTCGAAGAATGACCCACCCGTATATGCTCGTGCTTGTCTTGCTGATATAATATGCTGATAGGTTGCGCCTGACGTAGGTAGCGTATATTACCTGCAACACTGATCGGCATTGAGGGCTACTTGATACCTGTCCCCACAATCTTCAAACAGCAAGCAACCAAATCTGTAAAAATCGATCAAAATCTAGCAAAAAATCGATATATAAAAATATTAAGTTTTCAATTAGCAACGGTGATTTTCATGTAATTACTTTAAAGGAAGACACTCATATTGAAACATCTGGGTTTTGGGAATTTTGACCAAACATTAAGACTTTAAGATTTTTTTTCGTACTGTCGCCCAGTTTGAATTAATAATATATCAACAAATTTATCGGTAATCTAAACTTGTTTGTAGGTTTGCTGAATTAGATTTTGAGCCTATGTTTATTAATTAAATGGTATTTATTATAGTTTGTAATGGATAGTGTGAAATAGAATAAATGGTTAGTTCGAATAAAATTGGAAAGCCTAAAAGTTCATAAAAGAAAAAGAGAGATTTCTAAGAATTCTAGAGAGATATAGGGAGGCTGTTGTACCTTGATAATATAATTATCTACGCTACAAAACACTGCAAAGATAAAGTTTACCCAATATTGTGCAAGCAAGCGGAAGAGTGGTTGGCCATATATCATTATTTTCGAATAAAATTGAAATACATTTTTTGTTTAGCTCAAATAGTCAAAACCTTAGGTTTTGCTGTTTACTTTTTTAAATTTGATAATTTTATTTTAAATCACACTCTGTCTGAATATGGTGACTGCTTATTGATGAGTAATTTTTTATGTGATAGATAGATAGATAGATAAAAGAACTTTCTGGGACTAGGTCCCTTAAGAATAACATGAAGGAACCAATAAAACAGTAACATTATCTGGCCATAAGACTAGAGAATACAGTACAATTAATTTTTACAATATCTTCTGTAAAATAAATAAGCAAATAAATAGGTTTTTTTATCGAAAAAATATAATTGATTTGAGCAAAACAAAAAAAAAAGAGTAAAAACAAGAAAAAAGGAAAAAAAAACACAGAGAAAATGAAAAATACAAAAATAATGAATTGATTAGCAAAGTTTGTACATTATCCAAATCTATTATCCACTTCTGATCCAGATGTTAATCCTAAACTGAAATTTCTCAATTAGAGAGCATCATTTTGGAGAGTAAGAAGGTGTTGGAAAAGGAGGGATTTGAATGAGGATAGAGAAGAAGCATGTCGGATATTAGAAGGAAAGGAATTCCAAAGGGTAGAGGAGCGGGTGAGGAAGGAGCGTTCGAATGTTTTGGTTCTGTGGGAGGGAGTATGGAGGTCAGAAAGGCGAGATCTTGTTTCCAGTGCGTGGACCGAGGATTTGAATTGTAGGAGGCTGTAGATGTAGGAAGGATGGTGGGTGGTGATGGTTTAGTATAGAAAAGATCCGAGGAAATATTGTCTACGGTTGCAGGGGAAGAGCCACTCCAACTCGCCGTATAGGTGGGACACATGGGCCCGTCTCGAGGTGCCGAAGACAAATCTTAAAAAGCAGTTCATGATCCGCTTCAATCTGTCCTCGAGCACATTCGAGAGGCCCCTGTATACCACACATCCGTAGTCAAAGTGGGGAAAGATAATAGAGGACACAAGGAGTTTGCGGGTAGGTTGTGGGAGAAGATGTCGAGAACGATGGAATAATTTAAGGGTAGTTATTGACCGTCGGAAAATTTGGGCAATGTGGGGTTTCCAGGAAAGGGTTTGGTCGATAGTAATACCCAAGTTTTTGATTGAGGAGCTGAACGTGACGGGGTATACAGTATTAAACGTTCTCCAGAATGTTAAGGACGTTCAATTTGGAAAAATGCACCTTCATGTACCTTGGATCAAATCCTAAAAATGAATTGGAAATTGCAACAAATTCCTGAAAGAACCCAAAGCAATATTTGATGTTGTATATATTGTGGCAAACTGGTAACTATGAATGGTACATTGAAGTACATAATTAAAAATTAGGTTATACTTTAGCACAATCTTATTTCTTTTTTAAATAAAACAATAAAATACTTATTTCTGTATAAAAATGTTGTTAATACGTAATAACTACCTTATAGGCACAAGATAATAATGATCCAAGGTGCACTAGGGCGTAATAAATAATAGTACTTTATGGCCTTGTACCGCATATCAAAGAAATATAATTTTTTTTTATATATCTGCTAAATATTAAAGTTCTAAAAAAAAACAAGACATAGTATGTATGAATAATGGCGCTATCAGGAGACTCTTCCCGTTTTTATATTTAAAAAAATATCTTTTAAAAAAATATAAATTGTGATCCATGGCACAACAGTCTCCCCTACTTGTTTTTATGTTGATTTTTTTTTCTCCCAAATAATATTCTGTTATTCTATAAAAATTACAGGATCTAAGCTTCTTTCATTTTCTTTCTAAATTTATACGATAGCATTCATTTCACATTGGCACTCAAACATGGTAATGTTCTATATTAAATTAAATCGTTATATGACATAAATATCTATTATTAATAATTTTCGCCTTGGTTTTAAACATTAAGGTATTTTATGATGGTGGATCATAAAGTAACCTTTTCTGCTTCCTATTCTGACTTCAAACAGTCATTGCTAAGTAATTTGTAAGTTAAAATTGATTAAATCCTATATATTTTTCTATTTTTTTTCTTTGTTATGCCATTCAATTCTCATACTGTTCGAAACATTCGGAGCCCAAGGTTCATGGTCGTACCAATAAGGATGTTTATCGGCACCACGTGCTATCAGAAAAAGATAAATCACTAGGCAATTCAATGCAATGAAGATTTTTAGTCTGATGCAACCATCTCCATCGGTTGAGTATCCACCATGGGCTCATCTTACGTAAACCTTTCGATGTCTTCGTTGTTGTTACTGACAGATTTCCACGTTGATCTGTTTTGTTTTCCGCTTTGCGTAATAAAAATGTTTTTAATGATTTCAATACGAGTTTATTTTTATTCGAACTCTGATACATATCCCATCATTAAGATGACATAAATATATCTGTTCAACGTCCAAGTCGAAACAGACTATAACGCGCTATGGGCCAGAAATCAAATTTAGCGGGAAAAAAGTCGGAATTTACGTTGACCAAACTACTTCAGGTTTACCTTTACTTTGTCTAGCACACATCCAGATTTATCGGCATTTGTTTGTTTTCATTCCAACCCAAGCATGTGGAAATAAAAATGCCTTCGAAGTTAGAATCGCTGGGTAGAAGAAGCCGATTCTCTTCACTTGGCAGTTATCTTTAGAATTATTTTTCACAACCCTTTTTTTGTTTTAAGAAGCTTATTGTTACAATTCATGTATATTTGTATTTAAATTCAGATTGGCTTTAAAACATCATTTCGATTCTGTTTTTTTTCTTTCTGGCACTTTTTTTTTAACATCACATCCGAGAAGCAGTGCAGGCGCTTGGTTGCGAAGGGACAAGACCTTTATGAAGAAGTATTATCTGTTTAGCCTTCTTTTTAATATTAGATACTATGACGTTGGAATATCTTATATTCAGAAAGGTCGCAAATATTTAAAATATATAATACCTGAGCACTCATAATGTGTGTTAAGATATCAATTCAAATTTATTTTTAGTATTTTAGTTTCAAGTAGAATATATTTTGCATAACAAAATTTTTTTCCGGCTAGATTTGATTTCCATAGTGCAGCCGTTCAATAGATACATTATTATTCAAACACCATAACATAAAATAGAGCACAATTCACTTTTGTGAAAATATCGCCAGAGAAAATACATTCATGACCATTTCAAGTTTTAAGTACCACTATTTGACGACTACACTCGTAGTCAACAAAATTGATAAGCGTTTTATTGGTTCTGGTAGACAATCAGTTCGTGATTAATATCACAACTATGAATGAACATATATAAAATAAATAATAAATTAATACCGCAGTTAAAAAATTAACATATTTATTTTTAATTATTTATGAATAAGGTGAATTTTATACTCTTGCTCAATTACATTACATTGCTTGTAATCGATGCCGTATTTATCGAATTTCCAATCTATTTCACAGAGATGTAAACCTATACTTTTATGAAAACAATCCTCTATATTCGACACTATTATGCTAAAGTTAGGCGTTTGTTGATTCGTCTTGACAAACCATTTCACTCTTGAGTATGACTGCTTGTTTTCCTTTTAATATATAATTGTGGTTTATGCTTGATATGTATGTATAAAGGCACGACTTGACCGAATACGAACATAACTTGAGTGGAGTTCGGTAGCGGACCTGTATCCTTTATTTAATATGAGACCGAACTCACGCCCGCTTAAGTCCAATCTTTATTGGGTGTCGCCGCCTCCTATTAAGTACACTATACGGGTTCGCTGCTGGACCGCAGTCCCTTTACAGTTTGCTCATGGCGCGGGAGTTTTTCAGGGAAGCTACTGGTGCTTTCCTGTCCCAGAATACACCTTACGGTATACGTATCAGATGTTTCAGGTTAAACCATTGCACTTCTAATTCAATATTTCAATTTAAATGAATTAGAACATTCTTTTCGGAAAAAACAAAACACCAAAGTATTATAAATTGCTGAGCTTCCTTGTACTAAATGTCTTCCAATAAACATCACAAATCACCACTAGTTTCATTGACAACATAAGGAGCTCCTACTTGAAATTTATTTAATCTCCAAGCAATTGCATTTCTGGTGTGAGGTCAAAGGATTGACCATTATCAGCAATGGCTCCCGCATAAATATATTTCTTGAATATATGAAAAAACACACAAAAAAACAAAACAGAGATCTGCCACGAAGATCGTATTTTAAATTATTTTTAATAGTAACTAAAATACAAAATTGAAAATATCCAAATAGCGGGTGGAAGAAAAATCTTGAGACCCCCAAAAGGCACTTTCTAACACGAACTAAATTCACAAACAAATTTTCAACCCTCTAATTCAATTTGAATGGGCTGCTGAGATGGGCGAAACCTTAAAAATCGCGAAAAAAAAGTTTAAGCATGTTGAAATTATGACAGAAATTAACTCCCACTTCTATGGTATTGTTCTACCAAGAAAACAACTATACTTACCGCTCATTTGATCCGTAGGTGGGCGTTGAAAGTGTCCAAATGTAGAGGTGTATATATATTTTAACATACATGCTCAAATGAGACTTTCAACTGAAATTTACCCCCACTTCTATGATATTTTTTTGCCTAGAAAACAACCATACATAGATACACTATACATGAAAGTGCCCAAATGTAGCATGAAAAAATCAGACATCACCGAAACCTCCAAAATCTTGTTCAGGATTTTGAAAGTTTGTTCTAATATTCGTGAAACGGATTTAAAATGCAATGCACCTCCCTCGATCATCATCGATATAATGCAAAAATCCATTAATTTTGGGAGTAATAAAATTAATAAGCTATTAGAGTTTATAAAAAGGCTTTCCGATCATATTTCGAATAAAAGTAGCCAACATCAATATGTAATGCAAATTGATAAATACTAATTAAATCATGCTCAAGTTACCTATGGGACGAGATGAAGGTAGGTTGTGATTGGTCCCATGCTTCCGAGTCACTGGTTTCCGACTGATAGAACATGAATCCTTGGCCTTCACTATAAAATAAAAAACATTTGTAATCAATGAAATCTTATGGTTTACTTGTTTAATTCTTATATTTATATATATTATATTATATATTTGATTTATATTTAATTCTCTTATTAAGTTGTGTTATCTAATGATTATTAGTTGACAGCTATCAACTATTTGGTGACCATTATGTCATAGATTCCTCAGGAGCTGATTATGGAAACTGTTCATTCTATGCTCTACAAATTGATGGGTAGAAGATTGAGATGGGTGGATTATATTAGGTGGAAACAATCTAACGATTGCAGAAGTTGTCTGCAAAATATCGAGTGTGAAGCAATGACCGAATAACCTGTGATACCACCAGCGAATCTAGGATAAGAAAACGTTATGCGAGAGTGAGGAAAAAGAGATCTCTCGTTCAGCTTCTTATTTGTTTTAGGATTAGTCGACTCTTGGGAGCCCAATCTCTTACCGCGTTGTTATGTCCGAATCGTTAATAAATAATTAATATAGAACAATAGAAAGAGCTTCGGGATTTTACTAATATAATTGTACAATTATTTAAATTTAATAAATGCAAAGATTGAATACTTCCAGGAAAGGTGTAATTCAATCCGCAACATCAATCTTATATTAGAAAATTAGCTGAGATATTTTTTTGTTTTATTTTCTGTTATTAATAGAATAAGATATAAGATCTCTGCGTCGTTTACAAGAGAAATAAGAAATGGCCTTCGTTTACGGTTGTCCCTGAATAATGTAGACTAGATAACATTCTATGCCTTCTGTCAGATAATGCGACGTAACTTACATATTTGTATTTAGGTTACGTGGTTTACGGTGCAAAGTTTTTTTGTTGTTTTTTTTGTCATTAAGTAGGGCATTTAAATACTTCGTGATTATGATGTACATACAGGCTCAGAAGACTAAATTTCTTACGCAATAAATCGAAAATATCTAATGAATTGAAAAATTAAGAATCATGATAGTTTTCTTAGTGATACGATATTGCATACTCGATATCCGTGATAATTTTCGAATATTTCGTAGGAACAAATAAAATATCTTGTTCCCTTGGTTGGTTTAAACTCTCAGCTTTTAATGCAGGAAGGAAATGACTTAAGACTGCAGACAGTTTTGAGAATATTAAATGATTTAATCGATAAGAGTTTAGAATACCTTCTTTTGAGCAGAAATATACCAAAGCACGAAATTACCTATCGATACCTATTAGATATTGCACTTTGCGATAGTTAACAGCATTTTTAAGATGTAAATCATATTTAAATTTGTTTCTTTGTTGTTTTTAGTTATGTCTGCTGACGGTATTTGCTTATAATGCGCAGTTGAAATGTTGACATGTTTAGAAAAAAGTGACATAAAATTAATTTCCTTTTTACACAAATTACAAAAATTTTGCCAATTAATAAGTATGTTATGAGTTATAAGTTATAAGTATTTGGCATAGTATTCTCGTGAATATTTAACATGTACAGGTTAGAAATAGCAAAATCTCACATCTAAACTCGCTTCCTAACCCGGAAAAAAATCAACAGGCTAGGATTTCAATATATCATTCAACTATTTTTCATTATCATTCCAAGAAACTAGTGATAATATTAGGAAGAGGTTATAATACATAGTTATTAACGAGAAACAAAAATCGATTAGTTGTTTCATGTTTTGATGCATTGAGAGTTATTGGAAGATATTCTGAACCATTCACGCTTATTCTAATTAATATTTACACGGTTATTCTATTGAGTGCGTTGAGTTGATACAAAGCTATTGAGAAAAATCATCACTTGCTGACGTGAAAGTATATATTTTTTGTGATCTATCGATTTATGTTAGCGTTGGTAATAAGGTATCAAGAGTGAAAATGAAACCTTCCAGGGCCCATCAAATTCACTTGGGCTACCTAAGCAGCCCACACCTAATCCAAGATGTTGAAGCGGAAACTGTGCTTTTAGACTTCCTGGGCAATGGCCACGCCCGTAAGTAAACTGTAGCTTTAACATGTTTTTGCTAAATCTAATCATCATTGTTGTAGCTCAAGTTTTTTCTTTAAGTCGTTGTAAGGAAAAACGGAAGAATGCATGTAGTTCACTTTTACATTCCATATAATATATCGAATTCCTCTTCTTCATAAGCTTCTTTTTTTTCAGACAAAACTAAAAGGTATAGAGATGTGAAGTAGTGTAATTTCAGGTGATCATAGCTGATTAAATTTAATGTGGACATTGGGAATATAAACAAACAGTATAAACAAAATTTGGGTTGCGTTAAATTTTTCCGATGTTTTAGACTTTAAAGTTGTATAGATTACAAAACTGCTGTTTCCTTCCAACATATCAAATATTTACTGTATCTTTTATGTAACTGCAGGTCATTTCAAGGAAAACGCAGTAATGGATTAAATTAGCTCTAAATTTGGGACTAATAAAATAAAACATAAGAAAACCCAACTAGAAAAAGGAAATTATCTTGCACTCGATCGAGGAAATGAATTTGTAACACACGTTTGCACAGAGTAATTGGGAAGCGCAGTCGATAGCTGAAGGACTGACTGCCTGTAGTGATGAGCCAGTAGTTTTCTTGATTAATATGAAGACATGAGCATTGATTGATCTGTTGCATTTTATCAAGCAAGATATAACATCTCTGTTTACCTAAAAATATCCTGCTTTCTCAGAAACAATGAATCACCAAGTATCTCTGTTTTTTGTTTTTGAATTTTCTGAGCTCTAAAAAAGTATTCAGTGAAGTCAAATTGGTGCCCAAAATTTAACTTCGAACCAAATATTCTACATGGCATACTTGTTGATCGAAACCAAGCAATCAATATCTTTGATGCTGATGAATGTATTCTGTTGGTTTATATAGTTTCATTTATGCTAAAAAACCTCAGTTTTAAATAATAATTCTGATGTATCTATAGGTGTGATATATGAACATAACTAATCGACTGTTCAAATTATTGAGATTCGGCAGGAATACGAGCTGGAACAAAAGTAGAAAAATAATTTGCTCGTAGCCACCAACAGCTCAAACATGTTTTAACTAATCAATTAATGATTTCATTGTTAAGATAATTGTGGATGCCCCACGCTCCAGTTGATAAAAAGATACATGGAATTGTTATATGTTCCAATTCGATATAAAAAGTTATTAATGATTATGTATGTGAAGTGTGGATATTATTTTTACTCTCTAAAAAACATTAATCATTACACATAATCATTATATTACAAAGCCACCCATAATATGAATTATATAATAATAATAATACTAATACTAAATCAACTTTATGGCTACATGTATACTACTAAATTGTATAATTGGAAAAATAAGTAGAATATGACATTATCCTAAGATACAATATCTAGTGACATTTTAGAGTATTCCGATTAGCATTAGCCGTCTTTGTCAAAGACATGCCAAGAATTAGATGCTATCTTAAACATATAATATTTACTCATACGCTATTTATATGGAAACCATCCAATGAAGGGAAACCTGTAGATGATAGTGGTTAAAAAATAGAAAATAAAGTTATAAATTTGTTTTGGAAAATTCCAGGTAAATGTTGTTTCACATTCACTACACATGTTATTTTTTATAGTTGATAATGCACACATATGTGAGAGGATTCGATAATATCGTCGTTCTCATGCTAAACTAACGAATATGAAAATCAATACTTTTTAGGAGAGAAAAAAAAAAAACCTTAATATCCTCCTATGTATAAGAAAAACTTTCATAATTTTAATTTTTTCTAATGGCGTTGCATTACCAACAGAAAAAATTAAAATCGGCATAAGTGTTCCTTATATATAGAAGGATAAAATGGCTTACTTGCTCTCCAAAAAATAGTGATTTTCATATTTGTTAAATTTGCATGGGAATGAAGATATGTGTACTGGGTAGAAAGGACCACCCTAACCATTCAGCTAAATGGGCAACAGTCCTGGTACTCAAACCTTTTGGGGCAGGCAATTTTTATAGGTGTTATATATTTTTTTTTTAGTAATTAGTAATTTAAATTACTTAATTATTCTTATTCAAAACCTCTTTATTACAAAAATAAGAAAATACCTGTTTTAAATGAACTAGAAAGTATTATGTATAGATAGATATGTATGCATATCTTACGAAGAAGGATTCATTATCTTGAGAAGCACACGGGCGTCGGACATCTTAGGACGGCCCAATAACTAAGTAAGTACTTATATAAAGGTTGCATTGGTGCTATTACTAAACATAATTTAAACAAAGTATTTTTAATTAGGTTTAATAACTGTTTATATTTTTTATAGGATTTAATCGAAACTAAAAATTATTCTAAGAATATTGAAAATAAGGTAAAAACTGTTTTGTATTATTAATTGCTCTGAGAGAAGGGATAAAAAAGAGTCTAATTTGTCCCAGTCACATCACACACCTTTCAAATATGTTTCCGTTATTTTGTATCATGCTCCGATAATTTATATTATCGTGCAACGATTCGAGAAATCACCATTTTCTGAATTCATTTTGGCACATATCATAGAAACTGTTCTTCCCACGAAGATATAATCATTATAAATTAATTTATGTTGCATTTAAATAGCTTGTATTTGAATGGTAATAGACATTACTACTAATTGTTAACCAGATTAAGTATTTCTAAAAATAATTTTATTTCAGTAAAGAAATCGCCAAAATTTGTGAAATTATTTTGGCAAATATGAAAAAAATTCTCCTCCAATTCGAGTAGTAATAGATTTATTTACATTTACCCATAGTTCCCCAGATAGATTTCCTCCTCCCCTCCCGAAAAACGAAAAATCACCATTTTGTGTATTTATTTTGGCAAATATCATGAAAAACGCTCTTTCTGCGAAGATAATTGATACTTTATTATGCATTTAACTAGTTCCAATTTTGGTGGTAATAGACATTTGTACGTCAAATAATTTCCGGAGGATGTTTTCCAAAAAACAATTTTTTTTTCCAAAAAACAATTTTTTTTTTCCAAAATACAATTTTTTTTTCCAAAAACGTTACATCACTGCTTTTTTTAAATTTATTTAGGCTAATATCATGGAAACTGATCTTCCTACGATATAAAAAACTTCATAGTGCACTTAGCTAGCTCAAATTTGAGTGTTAATAGAAATCTAGTAGAGGCGCAGCATTTAAGGCCGGATTAGAAACTGGCACACTGGGTAATGTTTAGAAATCCTCAAACAGATAAGGATAATAATCTTGTACGTGATGATTCGTCATTTGAAAAATAGTGATAATAGCAAGAAATGATTTGCTGTTTGCCAAACCCAGCCCTTTCTTGGGATGAAATACCTATCCTGTTGGAATGTTTGTAATTTTTTTATAAAATTGCATATAAATTAATTAAAACAAATTTTTACTAACAAGAATTTGTTTTAAAAGTAGACCAAATATTTAACGCAGTTGAATCTTTAAACTTTGCTTCTAGCTAATGCTTTATAGAAAATATATTTCTGAGACATTAGCAGTTTTTTGTCCACTTGTGGCACCTCCCCCGCCTTCCGTGCACACGCCTATGCTTATAACTGACTTTTTTAAACGTATGTTTTTTCTCCTCGAAATTTAAATAAAAACTTTTTATCTGGATACCTATGCGATTTAGAAATTTGGCGGAAATCCTCTTGAAGAGGATCGGTTTCCAATCGTTTTTTTATTCACAAAGCAAAGCAATAAGAGGTTTTTATTGAAATTGAGAAAAAAAATTAAGTAAAAAAGTCATTTACAAGATGTTCATCGATGCAGTGATATTCATATTTTTCTATAGAATAAGGTAGGTTGCTTCATTAGGAATACGCCTAAATATGAGAAACGTTACTGAGATACTCTTGCATACATTTTTTAGACATGGAAATTATTGTTTGTGTGACCATTTTACTATAAAGCTGTGATGGTCAAATGCATCGGTTCGAGGGTTTCAATTCCTCCCTGGGTCGGTTAATGTTCACTTCGTTGCGGTCCCGCGAAATAAATCTTGAAACTCTTACTGTTGTCGCGACTTGGTGGTATCCTAGGTAGCCCTCTGGCGTTGACAAAGAGGACTTGGTATGTGAAGGCTCCCACATACCAGACAAGTTTCCCGCCGAGCATCAGAAGCAGTAAAATTTTAGGACATTCCTTTGTTGACTAAAATTTCGGGAGTTTGAGGAATCTACAAAGAACTTCATTTCTTTGATGGCAATGTCAGCGACCCTGTTTGCTTGGCTTCCCCAAAAGAGATTCTGCCTTTGATGTAAGATATTATTCACAGAAATGAATGTATGCTTCGGTATTCACTATCAGAGGGATCTTATTGATATTATCTGAGAGAAATTACAAAAACAAATGAATGAATTAATCTACATATATTTATATTTGTATATCTATCTACCTATACTATTAAATAAAGCTGAAGAGTTTGTGTGAACAAATTTTTCTTCAGCCAACAGCAGAAGATGTAACTATATTTTACCTATACGCACTTGATTACCGAGCCTTACTTGGTGACGATCAACGTATCATCCTTCCAGATGTTAATGGCTTAGATCTTACGCTGAGAAAATTAAGCGTTCCGGGTTAAACGGAGAGCTCAGGAAACAAAGGCGGAAACATGTAGGTACCCCAAATTTTGTAAAACATTGCAAAGGATGACGAGGTAAATTAATTAATCGATAAATGGTTGTATAAATATTAATCAATTTAAAGTGAAATTTAATTACTTAAGTTTTCTTAGCTCAGAAGTCCTTATTAATGTGCTCCATCTTTAATATTGGAGACAAAAATAACCCGCGATCAGGACTTTAATATTTACGTTACTGAATTACAGGAAATTCCTATAAAAATGAGATAGCATTACTCATCAACCTCTTTGTCATTCTACGTAATCGAATGAAAATGAATTCAATTCAGTCTTCACATGCAGCTGCATAGGACAGGATTATTAATACATTGTTCGTATTTGGATGTCATGAACATGTTGCATCATCTCGGTAGTTTTTATAAAATAAAACAAGGACAACAGATAATACAATCTCTTGCACATCCGGAAGAATACTGAAACTAAAATCGGTTATCGGATAGGCATTTCCAATGTCAGGGGGCATCATATTATTATTGATACTAACAGGAATTTTGGAAATTTTAAGTGGTAATTTTTTTTTCTCGTTTTTATTTGATTATTTTAATTTGGTTGGTTCTGACCCTGTAATATTTATGTTACAACCTTTTTTTTTCGATATTTTCTTCCCACTTTCTGGAAACATTTCAAAATTCTTGGAACATCATTATGGAAATAGACATTGTAAAAAAAAATTCAATATCTTTGCTTCTAATTTACTAAGTCTATAGCATTTTACCTTAGCGTAAAGATATTATCAGAAGTTGATTGAAGCATCTTTCTTTTAAAATATGAAGTGATCTATATGATGATGGTGATCTTCCACGAATAGAGATCTTAGATAGCCTTCTGAGAGATACGAATGGAGCCAGCGGGCATGCTATCACTGCAAGTGGAAGGTCAGCATGTCTGATAGCAACTATATCTATTTACTGCTTCTGGTCTTTATTATTATTAATGTTTTCTATACCCTGGTAGGGATATGATCAGGATCAAGTTATGTCTTTCTCGGACATACTCTACATATAGACTAGAATTTACTACAAACCTCAAGCAAAGTAAAGACAAAGGGTGCTTATTTGGTGCACACTGGCTTGGACACTTAGGCTGTGGCCTGAATGGAGAGCGGCTGCGGGGATTGGCATTCAGCGCGTTTTTAATTATAAAATTGATATAAATGCACCTGTCCTTGTGTCAGATAGGCGGAGAGCGTGCTGTTTATTGCCTGGTGTAGCGGTCAGCGTGCATCTCAAGACAGTTTATCGTCATAGAGCGTTTGTAGAGCGTGTAAATTGAATTGAAGAGATTGTTATCGAACTACAGAGCGAATCTATATTGCTATTCATTGCATGAATAATTTAATAATTATAATTATTAAACAATTAATAGCATTACCAAGGCATATTAACCGTTTCCAAAAAAAAAGAACCTTTTTGAGTTCAATAAATTAATATAAATCATGTTTCCATAATTATGTGGTTTATGGTTACTTAAATTATCTATAGTGTTTTTTAAACAACGTGTCTTGTTTTCATGAGGTATTATTATCTATTCATTTAAACTTCTCGGATATCTTAGATATTGTGGTCCATTACGGGCTTATCGGAGGCCCCTATTACAAAAATACTATAGATTTTGAATTCGCGAGCTCACCAATCGATTTGTTATAATAATAATGAAACTTCTCGGATATTCTCGATATTGAGGCCCATGACTGGGTTATCAGAGACTCCTATTACAAAAATATAATAAATTTTCAAATCGTGCATTCGATTTAAGCTTTTTTAAACTTCTCGGATATCTTTGATATTGAGGTCCATTACGAGGTTATCGGTGGCCCCTATTACAAAAATACTATGGATTTTGAATTCGCGAGCTCACCTATCGATTTATTTTAAATTCTCGAATATCCTCAATATTGTGTTTAATATTGAGTTATCGGGGGTCCCTATTTTGGAAATATTATCGATTTCGAAATAGTACTCTCTCGTATCGATATTTGAATTAAGTGATAGCAGTAAATGGAATTGCCCAGGCGTGATAAAAATAAATTTTGAATATATAGATTATGAATTTGTGCCCTTAAAAATGCGAAAAATTATTCCTATTCCAAATATTACTATAAAAGTATTAATAAATGAAATTGCAAGCAAATTCATAATTCATAATCGCACTCACTTTGTGCAGTTCGATGAAACTGCAACTCCGATTATCTAAAAATCTATCGCAACATCGAAAAGATCCAAAAAGCTAAAATAAATTATACGTAAGCAATTATAAAGTTGATAGTATTTCCATATAAAGGGCCTGTGATAAACCAATAATGAAACTCGAGGATATCATTAAAGTTTAAATAAATCGATACTGAGGTGCGAGATATTAAAAAAAAAAGTGTTTTCATAATAAGAGGCCTCGATAACCCAATGATGGACCTTAATTGTGAGGATAACCAAAAAGTTAAAATTAATCGATACGAATACGAAGCCACGGTTTTTAAACTATCACTGACACCAAATCACTTCCTTAGACGCCTGTTTAACTGTAATTCGGTGGTTCAAAAAAAAAGGGCGGAACGTAGAAAAAAACAACAGTTCCGAAGAAAAAAAAGTACCACTTCCGGCAACCCAATTTAAAATAAAATCTAATATGTTATTTGTATTGACATAAAAATCTGATATACCAAATCTGAGATGATTTTCATAATAATTTAATGTAATTTTTAATGAGTTTATAATGACTTTTATGTAAAGTACCACTTCCGGCAAGTCAATTTTAACCAAAATCTAGTATTTTATTGATGTTCATGTAAAGTTCTTATGTATCAAATTTGAGATGTATTGCATTATATTATAATATAATTTTTGATGAAAGTATAATATGACTTTTAAGTAAAGCACCAGTTTTAGCCATAGAATAATTACCAAAACCCCAGTGTATTATTTACGTTACTACAAAAAATATATATCCCAAATTTGAGATGTTTCGCATTATATTTTAATGTAATTTCTTATGAAAATCTGTTATGACCTCCAAGTAAATTTCAACTTCTGGTTTGCTAATCTTAACCCAAATCTAGTAAGTTATATTAATATATAAGTGTTTTATACCAAATTTGAGATGTTTTACATTATATTTTAATACAATTTTTTATGAAAAGCTGTAATGTATAAATTTTATGACCTTTAAGTACCACTTCCGGTTTACCAATTTTAACCAACATCTATTATAATTTATATTAATATATAAATGCCGCTTTACACGAGTAAGTTTTTTAAACAAAACTTTTATCAAATTAAGTTTGATAAAAAAATTTACAGGTGTAACTGGACTTTGATAAGTTTTTATATCAAAAAGTTGCCACTTGTTGGACTTTTTTTATGAAATATCGCTAGCAGCCCCCCTACTGAGTAATATTGTAACTCGCTCAGTTGAAATGATAACACCTGCTCCTATATGAGGACCACTATAAAATTTTCGATCAAAAATTTCCGACGTGTTGGAAATGTTGAACAATTTTATCAAATAGGGGCGGCTAGTGTTCAACTGACAGTACTAGTCCATAACCTATTTCTTTTTTGAATTTAAAAATATGTCATTGGCCCAAAACGTATTACATTAGTACAACTTTTTTGTCCTTATTACTTAAAAAAAAGTGTAGAAGTTATTTAATTAGAATTTATAAGCATTTAGCTGGAAGCTATAATAATTTCACCGATTTTTTTTCACAGTTTTCGGCATTTGAGGGGTTGAAACTTTTTGTTATTAACTATATTTCGGTTTACAAAATTTAAATTTCGGTTAACGCACATTGAAGAGCGACAAATTTCCATCGAAATGCATAGCTATTGGTGTTATCTTTTTTTTTTATTTTAATGTTTTGTTAGTTGAGGAACCATTTATCAACTTGGGCTAACTTTATTTTATTTTTTATTTTTCAATTTCATTGTAAATCCTGCCCGGCCAATTTTTTTTAGACTTTAGGGCCTGTTGCACCAGTCTGGGCTTTAACTAAATAATAAGTTCAACTTAATTCGTTTATAAACTACATTAAATAGTTAAGCTGGGATTTCTCCAGTAACTGTTGGTGTAGCTTTCTGGTGTTTTTTCTCCATTAAATTGATTGAATTAGTTGAAATATTGGCTTTAAAAATATTATCAGGAAAAGGTGGGACATATGCCATTTTATAAAATTGCCTACAATAATTTTCAATGTTTTTTTTATTGCATACCTGTATTATTACTACAATCTGTATTTTCAATATAATCTTTCGACAATGGAGTTATGATTGTTTGTGTTAATTTTGAGTGTGAATATTCCTATTATCTATTTTTGATTGTTGTACCAAAATTCATCGACAAGTTCTCCTCTCTTGATAGGATAGAAGTTCTCTTTAACTATATTAAACACTTCTATTTTTATTATTATTAAAATTCAGGACTCAAAAAAACTGTGCACTTTTATTATTTAAGGCTGTGAATTAGCAACTTCTTGGGAAGGCTTGGGAGGACCACTTAAGAACACATAGCTTATGAGGACCATTTTCAGAATTACCAGCTTATTACCTGCGACCATAGATATAACATTTTAAAAATACATCTGAATTATATATTGTTGTCAATAGATATAAAATTGGTATCCAGTCAAATTAAAAAAAAAAATGCCGAAGTGTGGCTAATGACTAAACTTGTATGATTCTATTCTTTCATGGAACACTCTATTTGGACTTTATTATATTTAAGTATCTTGCATAATATTTAATATATCAGTGCTGTTTTGATAAAGGGGTACAAGCCATTTTTTGAAATATTTTAAGGAGATGAATGCTCGTCCCCATCACCTTCCCTTATTCATATAGTTATAAATGTATACATACAGTACATATACATATATCAAACTAAAAATAATACTAGCTTTGTTGAGGATAGAGGTCCTTTAAAGGTCCTTAATTCAAAAATAGCCTGTTTTAATATTGGTACAGGCTTCGATAGATTCTGTCTGGTTATTAAATCGGAACGAATTGCATTAGCGAGTAGAGAGACATATAACTAAAATTTATATATATATTGTAACGTTCTAAAAATAATACTAGCTTTGATGAGGATAGAGGTCATTTAAAGGTCCTTATTTCAAAAATAGTCGGATTTAACATTTATGCAGGCTTAGGGATAATATATAAACAATGGCGTGAGTCGACTAATACGCGCCTTTTATGAGGCCAAATGTTTGCCCGATGTTTTTCTAAACGTTCGCTTTCTTCTGGTAAATTATTACCGAAATATAAACAATTTTTACGTTCCCCACTGAAGATAATCACGATTACCTCTACTTTTCCAAAAAATTAACCACAATAATTACAAAAGTAGCATTAAATTGAGGAAACGAATGAAAAGTTAAAACAGTAAAGACAAAAATGAGCACAACTTTATTTATTAACAGTTTAACATAAATACAATTTTTTGTTTCCCATCACGATAATCACTTTATTCTGTACTTTTCCAGATTATTAATCACAATTACTAAAAATTAGGAATCTAGGAATTTAATTTATTAAATTAATTATTTTATTTAATTCATAGTGAGTAAATAGGGAAAATTAATGAAAAATTAAAATGGTAAAGACCAATACAATAATTCAAGAACAAAGATTAATAAATAAAATGATCAAGATAAAAGATAAATAAACTCCATAGATACCAAGTACTTGAATTGAATTGTGTGAATTTTAGAGAACATGTTTAACTTCTTATTATAATAATTGAACAGTTTAATGAAAGAACATGTTAAATTATAAAAATTTGAATCTGAGAAAAATTGGATATGAAGTGGGATACATGAAGTCGATTATGGAGGGGAGACGCGGGTTTTTCAAAAAATAGGGGAAAGGGAAAGGAATGGCAACTGCTAACGGGTGGGACTGGCGCCTTTTCTAACTAAGTTTATTAACCTGTAAATAAACTAAACAGTGTTGATGAGTAGGACCACGCCTACCTCTTATCAGACGTGACGATTCTCGAATATTACCCATTGTTTTTTGGACAATGCATATAAGGTTATATTTTGTTCTTTTTAATGAAGTGTACTTTCAGAAAAAAAAAATAAGTCAATTTGAATTAAAAACATTACACTGCACAACTCCAACTGTAAATGATATAAATTTAAGTTTTCAATTGCAAAACAAGTTTAAACAGTTAACTACATAGTAAATTTCTTGTTTTATGATGTAAACAAGTCATTTGCAACAAATCCTTGAAGCTCATAAAAATTCTCTGCATCCATCCTTAAATAATTTCTAAATGACAACCAATCTTCCTCCCTAAGCTGGTTTTGAACAATGCTTAATAACCCTTGCCCTTCTTGCGCCGTGAAATCCAGCTATTGGTCCAAACCGAACGAGATCTCTTTTTTTCTTTTCCTATTTACCTTCTCTAAATAAATTAAACCACCTGCAAGTCCCGCTGCTCCTCCAGCCATCAGCAAAGCCCTTCTCTGCTCCATTTTAACAACTTAGAATACAAATTTAAATTCGTCAACTTAAGGTAAGTAACCAACCACAAGCAACGTATCAAAACAACCGTTATTTTTCTGGCAAACCTAGCGGATTATTTTGAAACTACATTTTGTTCTGAAATATATGCATATATTTCAGAAAACCCTTTCAAAAACTATCAATTTTTTATAATCTGAAGAATTTAAAATAAATTGCGAATACTTTTGTGCGTTACTGTATATTAACTTCCCTATGTGGCTGAAAATTGCAATTTCTTGATCAAAAACTTGCGTAATGATCTTCCCCTAATTGCTCAAAATGGAATACTAATTCAAAAAACTAATAACTACAATTTATTGATAAAAACTTTGGTTAAAAAACTTACTCGTGTAAAGCGGCCTTAAGTTTTACTGCCAAATTTGAGATTTTTGCATAATATTTTAGTATAATTTTTGATGAAAGTCTATTATGATCTTCAAGTAAAGTAACACTTGCGGTGATGATGTAGTAACCAAAAAGAGATATTCACCACTAGATTTTGCAACTATTCCAAATACAAATATTAATTATTTAGGGCTAACCGTTTTTGAGTTATGTGAGCTGCGAACGGACGTACAGACATCAACTAGTCAAAACGGATTCAGGTATGGCCAAAGTGAATATTTCCATTGAAATCTGAAAACCGAAAATTTTCGCGATATTATGCTTCCTTTTACCTTATAAAAGGAAGTAAAAACACAATAGGTAATTAAAATAATCGTAAATAATATCATTACGTAAAAATGATTTTTAGAAATTTATTAAAATCAAAAAAGGTTGGATTTAAATGCAAAGGTTTTACTTAAAATATAAATAGTTGAATTTCACTAGAAAATGCAAATCATCTTCAAAAATCACGAAGTCATCTTCAAGCATCATCTTCGACCAAACCCTATTCTGGAAAGTTCATATCTCCCAAATTTCCCGTCGAGCCATATGACCATATAACCTTGAAGCAGTTCCATCGTCTCCGCCGTCTCCTTCCGCTCGATACTCGTCAACTCCTTGCTTCCTCCCTTGTTTTCCCCCACTTTGAAAATGGCTATATGGTATACAGTGGACTCTCAGGCGAACGCGAAACTAAACTTAAAAGTCTCCTAAATTGCTCATTTCGATTCATTTTCGGGATCACCAGATATACGTATATAACCCAGTACTACGTCGAGTTATAGTGGCTCTACCCCTTCCTAACGTTGTCGGTATTTCCTTGCATCCTTCCGGTAATAGATGATCAGAACTCAGTGTTCCACTTATATCCTACAGAGCCTTCAATTTAAATCCTCCATTCAATCTCGTCCTACTAGATCACGTCCCTCTCACTTTTACCCTCCTTCCCTCCGAAGTCTGCGTTTGACAAGGCCTTTCTAATCAGAGATGCCGTACTCTGGAACTCCATCAGCCCAGCCATCCATCAAGCACCAACAGCCACTTCGTTCGAATGTGGCTCTGCTCAATCTCATTGATTGTATTCGGCAGAGATCTCCAGTAACAGTTTCGCTCGGTTTAAGTAATTCATAATACATGACGCCAAGCTGATCCCACCAAATACACAGCATGAGTTTTTTCCATGAATATTTGGTTTGTCTGTTGATGTTGAAGAATGGCCTGGTGTTCCCCATGATTTTCTCCTCTTTGGGTTGTGGCAGTGGATCCACTTTTCATCACCAGTGACTATATGGTGTGAAAAGCATTTTCTTTTTCCAGCAAGCAGCTTTTCATATGCGCACAATCGGCGTTTAATGTATCTTGGCTTCAGCTCCTATGGGATCCAATTTCCTTCTTTTTATATCATTCCCAACAATTTTAACCGATGTGAAATTGCCTGTTCTTACAATGAGTGCAAGTTCTTCTTGCGTTAGGCACAAATCTTTCCCAATAACGCTTCAAATTCTGTGTCCTCTGACACTTTCGACGGGCCATTACGTTCTTTGTCCTCTACATCAAACTCGCCGTTTTTAAACTTTTAAAACCACTCACGCTTTACAAGCAATCGATATACCACTTATGCTTCTACAAGCAATCGATGGGCTTCAGGTGCAGATTTCTTTAAGCTAAATAAATAAATCAAAATTTCCCGCAAATGAAACTTATTTGGAACAAAATTTGACATTAACGAACGAAAAAAAATATGTACTGCTAACACAAAGTCACTAGTACTTAAGGTTATGTTGTTGTCAGATGTCCAAACTTGCCATGTGCCGTTTCACATCTGACAATTTCAACATAATCTTATCAGTAAAGCCATCTCTCATCAACGGTGGAAACATATATTTTTCTGTTATTCCATTTCTCGGTTTTTCCGTAATCATCACTTATATAAACTTGTAAATATGTATATAAATCATATTCTGTCTCCCCTCATCTACACTCCTACACACAATCTACACTCCCCTCATCATTACAAATGTGGCTACAATTTATTGAAGGGACTCCAATCCCAGAATAATAAAAAAAAAAAAAAAAATCATTCATTTTCATTTCACTTTGTTAGGGCGCCGCACAGTGGGGTATTTGATCTGAAAAGTTGGCCAAAAGTCGATTTTTTTTTTACTTTTAATCTTATATGGTATTGTATTTGAGTAGATAGATCATTGGAGTATTTAATGACACCTGAACCAGCCCTGTCGGACGGCCAGAGGTTAGGGGGCAGAACAAGCAAAATCATGTTTTGACGGCAACGTTACCAGCGCCCTGTCAGTCTGTTGAAGTTGCTAGAAGTTAATGCTGGCTCCTTCTGTCTTAGAATTCCCAATTATTTATTTCTATTATGGCTGCTCCTCATCACGGTATTTACTACAATTTATGACCAATTTTAAAAACATAATATTAACAAAATAGCTTTTCCACCATTGTAATACGCTGATACAATTGTGGAAAAGCTATTTTTAATATCATCAGATAAAAAGACATGTTTTTTTTTCTCTTCTTCTTTTTGTTATACTTCCGAGCGTTTCCCGGTGCTCATTTCTATTTGACATGAAAGAGTAATTAATGCAATTTTAATATTGAAAAACAGTAGCCGCCGAAAACCGCCTATAATCTTTTTCTGATTATTTATTAAAAATTAGTGGCAGATAATAAAAATCAATCATTTTATATTTTTTAGAAAATATTTTTATTTTATTTCAGGCCCTTCAGGCATCACAATTATTACAAAAAATCAAATAAATGACAAAATGAAGCTATTTTCAGCCAAAAATATTGGACAAAAGCTATAATTAATGGAAAAAAACATTATAACAAGTGAAAATTATTCTGCCGAGAAAAGAGAGGTATTTAAATTAAATTTTCCCACATAAAATCTCAAATTAAGAAAAGGTGGTTTGCCTTTAACAAACGAGAGCCTATTTTTTTAGCAAATAATAACAATTGGCTGCAAGGTACTACCGAGATAAATTTAAAAAACAATTACGTTAAATAGTTGATGTTCCGAAATCAGGGTATGGGGCATCTATTAATTTTCTTGTAATACCATGGACACCGATTTTCAAGTTTGATGGATCAAATTACTCGTTTTGACATTTGCAAGTTCATGATCATAATAAATTATTAATAGCCAATACTTGAAAAATTAAAAATCTTAAAATAAAATTTAATAAAAAATAAAAATTCCCGATTCAATATTCCCGATGAATATTGAACCTTGGTGTAACAGTCAAATATAGACAAATATAGAAAGCTTCTTGCTTCTGTGCATGTAAACATACAGAAAGTAAAGTAATGTATTGAATAACGAAGAGTCATAATTTTCATTTGGGTGTGGAAGGCAGCCGACTACGACACGAGGTTTCAATATTCATGGGCGTCAACTTCACTAACAACCCACCAAATACGCTCAAATAGATATTCTATTATATTCTGTCCCTCAGGAAGAATGGGATTGTAAGATATAAAATTTATTTCCGTAGTAGAGGTTTTTATTTTTTATTAAATTAATTTTTTTTTATAACATATCTTAGTTTGATCATATTGAATTAATTGTTATTTCATTATATCTAAAATTTATGACAAAAATAAATATTTCCTAACATGACAATAACATATTTAGTCCTTGGCATAATACATACATGTGGTGAGGACAAAATATACTTTGTATGTTATATATTTCCATTCTGTCTTCTATTATTTTTAACTTTTAAGTTCTTAAAACTACGTCAAATACTATCATATTTATTATAAATACCATTATCATTAATGTGAGACACAAAAGGGACGATAAATAGTTTTGGCCAGCTTTTCGGGTCAAATACTCCACCATGCGCCTTAAGGATTACAGCAATTGCACCCTTGAACAGCCTTTCCCTGTAGCACCAACTCTGGAACGCTGCCTTCAATCTGACTTGACCAATAGTTTGTTAATATGACTGCTTTGTCATATGCATTTTTTATTTTCTATTTGAATGTTAAAATTATATATGTGAAAAGGAAGATCACAACATAAAACAAAATACCGAATGCCTAATTTTTTTAAAACTTATTTATTAATAAACTCATTTAATTTATCAAAAAAATTTAATTTCTTTACTCATTTATATTGATTATAAAAAAAAAAATCCCTTTATATTATTTTGGAGAGAGAAAAAGAAACAACTCTAATTCAAATCAAAATATAAATCTCATAATTAACTTTTAATATACAAATAACTATAATATTTAAATAAATATTTTCCTTTGACAAAAATTACCAACAAAATTTATCCTCTAAATAAAATAATAAAATCATCTAATAAAACTAAACAAAATCAAAATTAATTGTGCAATTAATTAAATGTCTAAGTACCCTCGGTGAATTGGTAACGTGTTGCAAACGACGTAAGTTGAATAATAAATAAAGTTGGTAGTCTGTTGTCTTGGCCGGCCGGGGGAAGATCAGCATACGACCTTCTTGAACATTCGGATGATATGGCGTCGATGGTCGTTGTCCGTGAGATCTCTTGATGGTGGTCTGACGTGTTAATGATAATAAAAAAAAGGAGAAATAACGGCCTCCCAATTGCCGATAACCGAAAGTTTGGTCGACTTTTCGGAAACTTAACCGTAATTAATACGATTAATGATTGTTAGACTGATATAAAAAATGTTCTGAACATGAACAACAAAATAGTACGGACTCACAATTCTAAATATCGATGTGTTAACTATGATGATAAATGGCCAACTGACTTCTAATCCACTTTGTTCGTTTTGTAGGCAAAATGTAAACATTGATGTGCCGGCTTTCGTGAACAATATCAATGTTATCGCTCTTCCTCCTACCTGATGATACAATAACAACTGTTACATAGCGTGATTTACTGTAGAAATTTATTATGGTGGTAAAATGTTTATAATTACAACATATTTTAAGGCTTCCTGCATTGTTAAGGCCTGATTGACATCTGAAAGCCGTCAGCACTTGGTGCTTACGTCACCAATAGTCAATTTTTAGATCAGTTCCAATTTTTTTTTCGGTATATGGGTAGCGGTAATCGATTGAGGTGATGTTTAGGTCCCATGATAAATTGAAACCTGAATTTCGACTTTTTGGCGCCATTTTCAAAAATGTCGATTTATAACATATATTTAATTATTCCTTCTGTTAAGACTTTTACGAGTACTAAAAAAAAAATTAGCAAAACAAAACAAAACCTCAGCTTTTCAATTCAATAGTAAACACCGTAAAACAGCTTCACAAAACAAATTTACTAATACCAAAAAGAAAGATTACATATTCTTAAAGTAATGTCCCTGATTAATTCTTATTTTTATATCGAGGAAACCAAATTTACCGCCTTAGGATTAGATAAGCATAGATGATAATTGTTAATTATTCAGCTATCCGTAATTAGTTGTCGATCTAGACGCTATAAACTGCCTTGATGAAGGCCTACAACGTTGGAACAAAATAAAAAATAAGTTCTACCGATAATTATTCCAATTTTCAGTTTCTAATCAGTTAAAAATAGTGAGCGCATGCGTTTAGCAGTAGATAAATAAAGCCGCTAAACTTTCTCTCCCTTAAAAAAACAAATAACTTAAATCTATAGGAAAAACATCAATCTGGCAACGCAGGATTGATCAAGCCAGCATGTCACTGCCACACATAATCAGTTTTGCTTGAAACGCGAGGCTTGGTCAGCTAGTATGATTCGAATTCAATCAATCATCAAGCGCCTTGTTCAATCATAATGCTTGAACAAAATTAACCCACACACGGTCAACAGAACGATTGATCAAGGATACTTGTCAAGCACGCTTGACCGTGTGTGGTTATCTTTCGATACCGATAAACAACTAACCGGCCGAAAGATATTTTACCTGCAGATATGAGATCCAAGGATTCATGTTTGAAATTTTCCAGTTGCATCCTAATAAAACATGTAATTCTAAATAAAGATAGATTACAGCAAAATACATTTCGAAATTATTAATAACTTTTTAATGAAGATCGTAATTAGACGACTAAAAATACATAGCAGATTTTAATTTTCGGATCTGAAATCAATGAATATTTAAGTTATCAGTATAATTGAATTTTCAATTTCTAATAGTAGTTGATTTTAAACAGAATAAACTTTTAAAAATACAGTTGAGTTAATATATCCACTTCTCAAAAACAAAGATTTTTTTGTCAAACTAATGTCCTACATCCAAAAATACTTCAGTATATTTCAAATCTTTATTTTTCTCCTGTCAAGATGTCACAAATCAACATTTTAAATAAAAAAAATTGTCTCACCTTTATGAGAATACCCCTCTAATATTTTTTTGTAATAATTTTCCAAAAGTGCATATATCAACTTATGATAGAAAACTCCTCAGTTATTCTAGAAAGGTTTGATGGGAAATTATTGATATAAATGGACAAAATAGTTTCTGATACGAATACCAGGAAGTAGGCCAGTGACATTCTATTTGTCAAAGAATATTTCAGTGGCAATAATGATAACTCAGCTGTCGATTATGTCATGTTTTTAGCTAACTTTTATCTATCAGTGTATTTTACATAACGTTCGGCTTCGGTCTACTACAAAATTCCCAATTCTCAGAAAGAAAAACATGTTTTCTCAAAATAAAAATTCTTAACAAAACAGCCCCTTAAACACCCTTGATTATTTAAAAAGATAATGAACATGTGTGTAAAATAAATTTTGGTAAGATGATGTGGGGTAATCCGGACGTAGAAGTGATGACCCGTGTATCTACTATTGGGAGTCGCGTTCTGGCTTTCCAGGATGCCAAATAGTCGCAAGGAGAGTTGATTCATGGACGGTCTGCTTCCGGAAAAGAGATATAGATCCTCTGCTTACTGCAAACTAGCACATTGAAGCATATTGAGTTATTTTTTTTTTAATACATTTATTCAATTATGTTCCACATCCCACTTTCATGTCACTGAAGATTGTAAAATGTAAATCTCAAATAAATTTTAACTTCTTAACAAATGTAATAATCTTCCGTATACGAACTATTTTGCAATTGCCCCATACCCGCGACAGCTTGAATAATGGGTCTTCCATACACCTCGTACGCACTTACCCCTTAAGACTGTGGCAAGTTCGTACGAGAAACTACTCAATTTAATTATCAATTTCGATAATTAATTATATGTTTAATTATCAACATTGTTAGTTCTGGGCTAAAAGAAACCAATACAAACTTTTCTGTTTAATTTTATTCATTTAAACCTGGAACTGAAGATGAATGTATAACATTCGAAACTAGTTTTCAATAAAACAAAATTATAGAAGTGGCAAATAATTTATCAATTCCTAATTAGATTGATCCTTCAATACCATCATGCGGATGCCAACTGGCTATGAATAGTGTTTTATTTTTTTAACTACCTATCTTATATACTATTCTTCATTTGTATAAGGAGGGTTTTATTCCAATGAATGGGATGTGTGTATGGAATGGGGGAGTATATTTTTTAATTAAAATTAAGCGCAGAAATAATTAATTTTCTTCATAACTTTTTTCCCTGCTTTTTCTCGAGTACGTTAAAGAACTTCTTAAGGATAAGGCTTTAGGCAGGTTTCATCGAAATCGTTAGAGTCGTTTTAGCGCTACATTTTATAGAAAAATAAGTTATTGCGCGCTATTTGCGCACATATTGCCCGATTTGGTACACAGGCATCGGAGGCAGATGCACGACCAAAGCTGTATTGTAGAGTTTTATAATAATAAAAAAAAAGTCTGAGTTCATTATAACAAGTCGGATCTTTCTTATGCAAAGGTTTATTGGCCTCAGATCAGTTACATTCAGGATTGCAGCTGGTGTAGCCTGATATAGGGGTCGGTAATAAGACTCCAAAAATGACAAAAGAGTCGATGAAACATGACTATGGGATTACACAATCTATTCTGTAAGTAATATTCTAACTGAAGGTTGGGAGATATCTGCCTGATAATAGCGGATAATATGAAAAGACTATAAAGCATGTTCTCCGTATTTAAGTATTTTGATTGATTTCGCTTGAAAGACACTGTGAGCAGGAGGGTGAAGGATCGTACAAGCGTACTGATATGGATTTAAATAGTGCACAAAATGTAAAACTAAAAATAACTAGCTTGACATCCCCAGAATAGGCAAAATTTTCTTCTTAACTTCTATTACCTATTAAATCACAAACTTTTGCGCACCCCCAGCAAAAAACGGGGCACATAAAAAGTTTAATAGCTTTAAAAAGTGTAATTGGAGCTCAAAAATTTCAAGTGCATTAGTCTAGTAAGAAAAGACTCTGATTTCAGAAGCTCCAATAAAAAAACAATCAAGTCCTCTCTAAGAAACATTTTTATTATAATTATATGGATCATAGATAAAATAAAAACATCTCTAATACATTTAGCAATGTTAACCTAGCGCTGCAACTACATTTTAACTCCAAGATTATTTATTTTAAATTATCTTTTTATTCAATTTTTTATTTAATTCTTTTTATAAATACTATTACTATTCTGAAAAAAATAAATAATCAATATCATTACAAAGTTTTAGCAAACAAAAATTAAATTTCAAAATTAATTTTCATTCTAAAAAACATGTTAGTTGTCTAAATAGAAATTAGTTGTTCTAGGACAGATTTCTAAAAAAGAAAATATAGTCCCAATAAGTTACATAAAATTATAACAAGCATATTTCTTATCGATTCAACGAATTTTCCAAATTGAAGCTTATCTTGAAGAATTATTTGGGTCTTGGGCCTAATGAAAGCAGTTATGTCGCAGATAACACAAAAAAAAAAATGGAATTTAGAACCATGAAGAAAATAAATGAGAGCAAAATAATTAGCAAATAATAAAGAAACACTATGAAATCATAATGAATTTAGTTCTAATATTAGAAACAGGCATTGACGACCTGACGGTTTTAGGTCTTCAAACAAAAACAAATACTTTTTCAATATTTAAAAAATATTTAGAGTTTTTATCGAATTTTATCCAGTTTTATTTGGAGAAGAATTGGGACAGTTTTCTGTTCTGTTTGAAAACAAAAAAAATTTAAAAAATGTAATTTTTGATCGATTGTCGATTTTGATCGCTTCCTTTACCTTACCTTAGTTATTTATTTTAACGAAGAAATACTTATTAAAACACAACTTAAATTTAAACACCTCAAAATCACATCAAAAATGTAAACATCTCCATCAAAAATTGATAAATTTACGTCCTTATCCTATAAATGTACAGTTCAAATTAGGTATTTTCGTATACAGTTTTTAAGACTTCGAGAGATCCTTATAACATAAGGCTTTAAAAGGCTTGGCTAGATCCTGCCTTGTCTTGGGACCTTCATTTATACATTTGTAACGCTATACAAATAATACTATTTTTGAAGAGGATAGAGGTCCTTCGAGATGTCCTTATAACAAAAATAGTCGGTTTTAACATTGATACAGGCTGCGATAGATCCTGCCTTATTATTACATCCGAACGGAGTATGTTAGCGAGTAGAGGGACATTGGAATATTGTCTATTTTAATAGTCGACTCATTCTTCCCGTATAAGGAAATAGTTCAGAAAATTATTTAGCTACGAAAAGCCACTGTTTTTAACAATCTCCGAGCTCATACCCATTGAACCTTTCCTTTTTTAAGTGCGATAGATACTAAATAAAATAAGAGCATAGTGTGGGTTGCATAGGAATCTTTTCAAATTCCCAATTTAATAGTATACTTGAAGATTTATAATTTATTTATTGTAATAGTTTTTTTGTACTATTCTTATATTACCAACGCATATCTTATTATTTTATATCAATGTCCAGATCCACTCCAAATATTGCATGCTAGTTATGTGAATAGTGCATTAATTTTTTATGAAAAATTTTTCGGTAGGCCAGCAGTTTAAATAATGTCACCAAAATAAATCATAAAAATTTTAATTAAAAAATTATTTCTATCACTATACAAAATTGAGTAACTGTATTAACGGGAGATAGTAACGATATATAACCTTTTTTACTTCGCGTTTGCCATACAATTAATTGTTTTTTTATCATCGATTTTATATTAATATTTAAAACATTAATGCCGCTAAAGTTTCTTAATGTTTTAACAAATCATATGTCATATTCATAGCAGACTTGATCCGTAAAAACAGTATAATTCGTCAAGTGCTAGTTATAAATTTGTGGTTTAATCTGCCATAACAAAACAACTAAGTCAACGGCTGCTTTACATACATGCTGTGAAAACTTCCCCTTACGTCGGTTACTTCAGTTATTTTTTTTAGTTATTGATCTTGAATAACTTTTTTTGTTCATTCTGATAATTGTTTGAATATTAGGATTTTTTTTATACTTAAGAAAAGTGGTTTGTTATAGGACAAAACAGCATGTATAATTTAATAATGAGCTAGAGAAGTTTCTTAACGTAATGATAAATTTAAACAAATCAATTTGAGCATTTGAAAAACTGAAATTTTAGACTTCAAATCTTCAACATGCTTAAGTATATGTATAAGTAGTTATACAATATAAATTGTTTAGTGTATGTAATATAATTCTGTTGAAGTTAATTAATAATATAAGTATATAGTAATACATTAGTATATAATTATATCTTGAAAAAATGATAGATGAATTGTTCAATTACTGATCATTGTTATTAGTTCAGCATTCAAAACTATATTTTCATTATATCTTATTTTACAATAGAAATTGGAGCAATCTTTAGCAAGAAATCATGATATTTTTATAATATATCAGTCGAGAAAGTAAAAAATGATAATGTTATAAAAATAATAAAAATTTATTGCGGGAAGTTGTGTTTTTTCGCAAAAAAAACAAAACAATTTAATTGAAAAATTTTCTTTATTGATAAGTAAACTAAGAACCATAGGAAAATACCAAGCAGGTTTTTAATTGGTAGTCATTGCAAAAGAATTACTAAACGAATTAAACCGTTTTTTGAGCATAATCTAGTATGGACCATCATCATTTAAGAGTAAAACGTAATAGCTCTTCGCCTGATTTTGAATGACTTCATTTCATTCCTATTGGTGAAGAACGCAGCAGTTGGAATGAGTTAATGGAGACAAAAGTCGCTCAATCAGTTCACCATTTAGTAAACAGTGATTTCAAAGATTTAAAATATATCACAGTTCTGGGTCTTGGCTCTCACAATCCTTTTTTAAGAGTTCAGGACCTTTTCCAAGAATGTTGATAACGCACCAACACAGATTAATGTCTATTATAGAACATTATATTGATAAACCAAATTATGCATTTTAAATGCAAACTAAACTTTTATGATATGCAAATTAACTGTTTGTGATTCTGAAAATATATAGATACAGATGTAAATACATACCTTTCACTGGTAGGTCTGCTTACATCGGATGACAGTAGCGGCCGGCTCTCACTGTCACGGCGGAAGAGACGCGGTCTGTAACCGTCCATGATAGACTGGAATCGCTCTATTCCTGGCAGATCGGTTTATGTAGCCTCCCCTCCTCTGTCAGCTCCGGATCAAGGCCGGGGCGGTATCTTCCCCGGCAAGGTTAGGGTCTCCAGCTACTGGAGGGTGTGTCCCTGCAGACTCAACGATATTGAATCGGTAAATAGATGAGCTATATAGTGGACAATATGGAAATATTTTAAATAAATAGCAAACATTCAAACGGCTTTTTAATCAAATTGGCAATTTGTATGTAAAAGCAATCCGAATTCAACCATTAATCAAAAATTATATACATTTTAAAAACAATGGGTACTGATTAAAATAAATAAATCAATGTAGACAGATACATTCCTTTTAAGATCAGCGTAGAATGCATCTTTTTCTTCTTCAATCGTTGGCTCGGTAGTGGCATGAATAGTTAAAAGGCTAAGATTCTGGAATCTTCCTCTATTCGGAGATAGCAGGTTCTGGGACATATTGCTTTGAAATCGATAATCAGCTGCGCCATCCTTTTTCCAACTATGAAGCCAGTTCCATATATGTAGTGCCGGTCATCACAACTGTAGTAGACTTTGTAGTTTTCTTTGGTGAGAGACCCTTGGCCTGTCCATCTCACCTCCTGGGTTGCAGCTATATCGATCTTGTAAGATTCCAATTGTATTAAGAGCTGATTTAAAGCTCCCGGTCTGTATAAGGATAAAATATTTCACTGTCCAAATTTAAAATCCTTAAGGCGATCGTAAAGTCTTTACCGATTAATCAGTCCGGCTTTCTTTTTTGCGAGTTTCGTGATATTATAGTGGAGTAGGCTATCAGTCTACTGCCCCCGAGTCAGATGGAGGGGTTGTCTCCTCTGAGCTTCCTCAATCGCTCTCCCGTTCGGGAGGGCTACCTAAGGAAGGAAACTCTAGAGTATGTACTGTGGTGCCTTACTCTGCATAAGTGGGGATGGTTGTAGTGAACAACTGTAGTGTACGATTTGTACTGTAAATGGTGTAAGTGTGTGGGCCTCAGAGTACTGTTCCCCCAACCTGGAGGACCAGTATCTAATCTGAGATACTGTGAGCGAGCAATGGGTGCGTCATCTCCCTTCGCCATTACCTGAAATTTCGGGGTATTTCTAAAGCTCCACCAAATTAGTTTATAGGGTTAAAATTTGTAAGTGAAATATATTTCAGGCGTTTCAACTTATTTTCCCCATTCTCCTGGGTTTTTCGATTTTTTAAAAGTATTTGCACATCTATAAAACCCCTCAACCTTTAGAGCACGATTATGGAAGTTATCATGGAAGATCTCTAAATACATATATATCCCAGTCCCTCCCCCCTCCCCCCGGCTACATTTGAGCACCTCCAGCGGCCTCCTTTGGGTCAAATGAGATAAAATTCCCAGGCAGTGTTTTCTTCTAGGCAGAACGATACACTGTTGCATTCGGTAGGTTCTGAACTTTTTCCTACCTCCTTGGTCATTTTAATTTTATATATTTTAGTGGCAATACGGCCTTAGTGACGGAGCTCTTTAATATTTTAATCTTTTCTTTTAATATTTTCGTCTTGGTTTTATTTCCCTAAAGATAAGTCCGAAACGTCGTCACTAATACAGATTTTATCAAACTTTACATTTTTAGTTTTCTGTGGTATTAATTAAGTGTATATTTAGTCTATTAATTATCTTAGAACCGTTATAGAATCTTTTTTTTTTTTTTAACGTCCTTTTCTACTCCTATTAAGACAAACAGGATTGGTTATTCCTACAGGATACCAACCTATTCTTACCTGAGTAGAAAGGTCGAGATCCATTCCGTTGGTCCCGCTTGACTTTGGATCTATTTAATGTTTTATAAGAAAAGAAAATATTTTATCTGAGACATTAGTAGATACTATAGGCTTACTATTTTAGACATTTTGTGCCCATAATACTTCTGCCTAATTTTTTGAGTCCGAAATTCATCCGTCTTTACAGTGTTTTGTCTTCAAAAAAATCATTTTGATGCCTTCAGATAACCCATTTTCAATGACAACAAGTCGTAAACAATGTACTAATTATGGTTTGTGATTTAATGCCCGTCGTTTCCTTGGCTCTAGCCAAATGTGGTTTACCCTTTGACCGGAAGCAGGGTCACCAACTGTACATTAGTTTTCGAAGGATCTATTGCCGTAAACCGGAAAAGATAGAGCAAATCCTTCACCAACGTCTATCAATTGATAATCTTTTGTCGATATTTACTACCAAATGATTATATTTTATCCAGAAGATCCAATCTTTATCTGACTTATCTCAGTATTTGTTTAATTTTGAAGAAATAATTAAATTATGAGAACCGATGTTGGTTACGTAGAAAAAGAATCTGTAAATGATTTACATTAATTAATCCATTGTTAAAAAATATTCAATTTCTAACCTAAAATTTTATTTTATTTATTTTCTTAAACTCCAAGTTCTTTCCAAGATATTGGATAACTGTAGTTAGGGATTACCACTATTGTATCCCTAACTAGATTTAACATAATTTTCATAATATAAGATAATTACCAAAGGGTCTCACTGATATTAATTTACGGCTTAAATTATTTAGATAAATAATTAGAAAAAATATTTGTTATTGTTGATAAGAAAGACTTCTGCTTATTTATATAAATTAAATTCACAATTGCGCTGTTCGTTAATTTCTTGTCGTCCTTATTTTTCTTTAAAAACACTCAAGTCATATAATTTGACGCGCATCAAGAATTTTCGTTGGACAATACACATTTTATTTGTCACTTTAAATTTAGCAGATACATTTTAGCCGATGTTTCAGGAAAAAATAAAGTATAAAGGGATCGGAAGAATATTGGATAGAGGCGTGAAACTTTTTGTATTGATCTTTATTTAATGTTTGAGATATGCAATGGGCAAATATCCGGGTCTTGTAATTTTAAATGTCCAATGATAGGCGTTAAAATTTTCTGAATATTTCTATTCTTAATATTTTAAGTATGTCTAAAGCTTCTATTTAATCCGAGAGATTTGCTCCTAAGTCCCAATTGTTTTTAAATATTATTATTAATTTATTCTTGTTATGTCAACTTGAAACTTTTTATAGCCACATTATTATTATTGCTCCAATAAACTATTTTTAAAATCCATCTGTATATTACTTCTTAATAGTATTCAGTGTTCCTATACTGCTTTAGCAGCACTAAGCTAATGTATTGGTAATACACAGAAGTAAACATCTACCATCAAAACACCATAATATTTAGTTAACGTATATGCTTTATGATTTATTTCGCTTATTTTGCTGACAATCACAACCGTATTTAAATGATTGTATTTATTTGACTGAATACCTCATATTTTTCTATATGAAAAATTGGTCCGCCAATTATGACTAATATTTTGGATTAGTCACTCCCCACAAAAAAGGTACAAAGCCAAAATCTTCAATAAATAATAAAACCTATTCTGAAGGTCATGCCAAAAAAAGTATAGAGTATATGTATTATTGTCACTTCACACAAAAAAGTTTCCGTAGGTCACATCATGATAATAAAACCAAAATAATAAAAAATCAGGAGGAGGAAACTCAGAGAATTTACTGGAGACCTCGTCTGCTTGTGTTCACACTAGGATTGGGATATCGACATGCGATATATCGATATATAAAATCGAGATTTGAAAAACCGATGTTTTCTATCGATATCTGGTCATCCGATATACCAATGATATCGATATTTAACCACAATATATCGATGGCATCGATATTTTATTACTATTCTATATTCTTTCATAAGCTGACCCGTGCGAAAATTTCGCGTAAACCATAGGTTTATATCAGATTTAAATACATTAGAGGTTCAGCACAAGTTTTAATATTTTAATTTCGAAATTATTTTTCTTTCGAAGAATTATATTATATAACATTTATTTTAGCTAATTTTTGTAATGTAATTGCTAATATTTCGGGATATTTCCTCAGCTTCATGACGAATCTCTGAAATACTTATGATCGAGGGACAATAAAAGTGCTGTGTGTAAATATTGTCATAGAACCTTTGGAATTCGGGAAACACGAAAAATTTACGTCACTCCATGCTAATACCCTCCATCCCGATATCAGATATTAGGATCAGATATTTCTACACAACCATCTGCTTATAAGTCAGACGCAAAGGAAACATTTTCTTCCCAAACATTTTCTGTCAAAAGCTTTTGACATGAGAAGTAGCTTTCAGTATACAGCCTCATTCGAAGAGAAAGGCGAACGACAAAGAAAGATAAATTAATCATCTGCAATGACACTCTGCCATCCTGAACAGTTGAAAAGGAGGGCTTCCTCAACCTGATTAATATTTTGGCTCCTATTTATAAGGTAGCTGCTAGAAAAACATTCAAATAATG
Source organism: Rhaphigaster nebulosa (assembly GCA_948150685.1). Lineage (NCBI taxonomy): Eukaryota > Metazoa > Arthropoda > Insecta > Hemiptera > Pentatomidae > Rhaphigaster > Rhaphigaster nebulosa. The sequence goes on from OX411306.1 coordinate 197,849,212, forward strand.
GTAAAACTTTAGTAGTGTCACGTCTAGTTGGCAGGTGGGCCAAGATTACGCCGATCCCACTGTACAAGGAATGCCGAAACAAGCTGAGTGCGTCTGTCTTTTTGTCGCATTTTCCCCAAAAATAATAGATTTTTGCACTGTATCGAAAGTTGGAGGAGGAGAGTGAGGTTGCATATTAAATCTGTTTTATAACCCATTGGCCTAAGTTTTTGTGATCCGGGAATGTCTGATTTATATATTTATTATTTTTTTTTTCCTGCTACATTTGAACACTTCCTCTTTGGATCAAATGCGTAATGTATCTTAATTTTCTAGTCAGAGGAATACCGTAGAGATAGGGGAAAACACCTAACAAAATTTCGACATGTTTAAATGATGTTTCGCGGTTTAAAAGAAATATAGTAAAAAGCTTTCAAGCTAAAACTGTTTTATAAAAATATTTTTGCCCAAGTATAATTCCTTTTGTTCTTTTTTTTTTTTTTATAATGATTCATGGCTGGTAAAAATATTGCTTAAAGAATAATAATTACATTACTATATCATTTTCTTTACAGTTATCTGTATCTTTACTTTTTCATACTTTAACTTCGTGCCGGTATATCGATTATCGATAGTTTGCGATAATCGGTGGATATCGATATTTCACTTTCGATATTCCTATCCTAGTCTACAATACGAATTGCCACATATTAGAAAGAAACATTTAAATTAATATAATAATTATTCCATCCTTGCTGGTGGAATTTGTTTAAATTTCAGATGACGTTATTCTGTCACCTTTTACTATGAAGGGTTATTATTACTATTAAGTTTACTATTATTAGAGTTAATATTAAGGGTTTGATATCAAAATAGTCCCAAAACTAGATCTTTCCTCATTAACGAGTTTGAAAGATAATTTGTTATACACTTTGGTTTCGTTCGTTTTTAAAGAAAAACAAAAACTAAATTGGCTAATTCATCATAGAAGTTTGAAAACGGGAAGTTTTTGAAATACGGACCAACTTTTTTAAAAAGCGCATAACTATAAATTTTGAAACCTCATCCTTTTCCACCGTACTGAAAAGAGGAATTAAATCAAAACTAGCTATTTTGTTGAAAAAGTATTAAAAAAATACGATATAAACATACATACACATTCACTGAGTGAATTTTTCTCAACAAGTGAACATTCCTAACTATGTAGTAGAAAAAATGTTTTATTATCTAAACAATAATACAATGTATTTTAATTGGTTTAGATCTATATTACGTTAAAAACATGGAAAAATTCTAGTTAAATTTTATAAACTATAGATGCCCTATTGGTATCTCATCTGACAGCTATGATAATTTTGTGTTCTTTTTTTTAGGAATACATTTTCAGGCCCAGTTACTTTTTGTTGAGACGATTAATGTCATAGATGTTTAAATTTGAAATAAGATCATGCAACCGATTAATTTTATGGACGTAATTGATTTTATAATCACACAACTATCTAATCCAGAAATATCGACAAAGAATATTGGCTGTTTTAATCTAAAAAAATAAAATAACCAAAATTCGTAAGGCATAGAATAAAATAAATAATTAAGAACTTAATTATTATTAATCAGCTATTAATCTAAAATTTGTGATCATATTAGTTTTCTATATACTTTTTGTCTTGTTTTTCATTATCATTTTCATGTTTTCCATTTTTATTATGTATAATTATAATTATTCTGTTTATTTATTATTTAGGTTTCAGTGACAGTTTCATTTCATATTTAATTTCATAATTGTTTTAGTTAATTTACAGTTTTTTTTTTTGCTTCCTCATAACCGAAGGCTTTTATTCATGCAGGAATTGAGAACAAATTATGTCCTCAGAAAATTTCCAGTCGCGTATAATGTTTTAGACATCAAGGAACACATTTGGTTTCGTGTCTATATGTCTGTCCGTAGTCAAATCTCATTTTGATCAAATTTTGAGGGATTTTGCGGATTGGTGCCTAGATAGTATTAGTTCAATTTTATCACATTCCATTAACTAATTTCGTTTACGTATGCGCAAACATATTTTCCTTCAAATATCCACATTTAGAAAACTAGGCTTGTCCGATTTGGCACAAAATTGGAGAAAGTAGGTTTTTAACGAGGCTAATTCCGAAATTTATATAGGTTTTTTCATCGGGCATGCGCATTTCGATTTACTGTTATTGTTGAAAGTTTCCTTTGATATGAGGATCGTTGATTTGGTTATCGAGAGTTCTGATTCCGTTTTTTGAATCAGATTTTTTATTGTGCTTGCGCATTTCAATTAACTCTAATTGCTGAAGTTTTCTTCGGTCCAGGAATTTTTTTTTTTAAGTTACGCTCATGTACATTTTGAACTGTAATTTTCCGAAGTATGGCAAGAAAAACAATTAAAATATTAAATTTGATTTTGCTTGCACATTTGTTTTTCCTTATGTACCTACTCTATATTAATAGTGAGGAAGCTACATTGACTTAATGACGGACATTTTTTTTTTTTTTTATAAATTATTTAATTTCACAAAGAAGCTTTTCACCCATTATTTTCGAATTATTTTTATGGTCAGAATCAAAGTGAATCTAATAAGTTCAAAACACGTCGTTATCGAGGAAACTTAATTCAATTCCACACTTTTTGGTAAATCAGGAGCCGATTTTAGACCAACCCCGAAAGAAATCTCGACTTCATTTATACTAAATTTAAGCTTAATAAATGTAAATTTTTTTCTAAAAGTGGAATATCTGTAGCCTGGTGCTGAGCTGAGAAAAATATTCACAAGTAAAGAGTAATTTAAAAAAACAATAACACCTTTCACTATTGGTCCCTCCGAAAGCCCTGTTACAATGGATTTAGTTAAGCCAAACTATAATTCTTAAATGATATTGGAATTTAATTACCATGAATAGTTTTTGACATAAAATTTAAATTCCCTACTTTTTGTGAGGAATCGGAAAATGGTCCATATATACTTTTTTTCTATTAAGGTTTACTATCTCCTGTTTAAATATTTCCTGTGACTTCCGGTACATCTTGTATACCGTCAAATTGTCCTATCCGATGAATATATAGTAAAGTATATATATATATACATATCTAAAACATATTATTATTTCGAATGGGTCCACGATGTTCAACTTTTCCGCTTCGAGAGGGACATGATGTTTGTCCAGTACTCACGCATTCTCTGGCTGTGTTTCTCCCTTCTCCTAAAACATATAATTTATTTATTCCCCTTTGTTACGGTAAAATATATGGAAACAGATAAAAATAAAAAATAACCGTTCAAATAATAATCAATGTTGTCAAATAATAAAATATTATCTCATTTCTTGCTGGTATTTTCTTGTAATTTTATTGCCTATTATGTGTGTGTATATATATGTATATACATGTGTGTGTGTGTGTATATATATTCACACACACACACACACACAGGTGATTTGTTTTCTGTTATTTTTGACACGTTGTTTCTTATTGGAACTTTTCATTAATGTCCTAACCATTATTAATGTCTTATTTTGAGCTTTTGGTTTTGCAATATTTATATAGACGCACACACACACACACACACACACACATACATATATATATATATATATATATATATATATATATATATATATATATATATATATATATTATTATTATTAGGGCCAGTTTTCGCTAGACGGAGGCTATCTCAATTTTGCCGCTCCTTCTTTCGCTCTCTCCCCTTTACCATTAAAAGTCAAGTTTCATAACAGTATTGTAGGTAGTATATTTCCAAATAATTTACATCATCTCCTAATATTAACATTGACTGAATTGAGGTCAATTCAATCAAATAACAGAAATAAATATTTTTTACTTAACCTAAAAATAAAATTTCGTCCGAAATTTGCAATCCCCTAAATTTTACCTCACGAGATAAGTGCCCCCTTTGTCATCCCCTTCCACTTTCCGGCCCAAATATATATTAATCACTTACCTCTACGCGTTCAGAAATGATTCCAATGTTAGATAAAATAGCAAATAAAATAAGTGCTCTTCGTTAATATTACATATTTAAAACTTTCCACCTTTTAAACAATCAATCGAAACAAACTAAATACGGAACATGTGTTTGAAGTCAAATGCGATATTCTGCTCATATTATTTCCATATGTGATTGTTATCACTCAACGAAATCTATTTCCATATGTAACATGAATTCAATGAAATTACGGAATCGATATATACATAAATAAATAAAATACAATACAATGAAGAAACAAATATAATTTACTTAATTATTTACTGACACTTGATTATACGCCGCTATGCCCTCACGATGATCAAAAACTTATACAATTTTCCACTAATTAGTGGAATTTTATTCTATTTTATTTTAACACAATATTACACACAAAAAAAATCCACTAATGAGTGTTTTCTTCATTGACCATACCCACGACCAACTTCTTGAAATTATTATTATTATTAAAGACGAATATTTCGTAATATAATTTAAAAATAATTAATTTGGAATTATAACAAGTACATTTGAATAATAAAAAAACAGACGTGAGCAATTGTTATTTTTCTTATTCATTTCTTATATTTTCTTCAACGCTTAGGATGAATATACTGAGGATGATATTGCATAGCGTAAATAGCCGCCATAAAGTCGATGAACTTGGGTGTGAAGCCACGTTTCCCAAGTTGGCTAATCTCTTATTAAAATACGGAGGATTCCGTCGTTTTTCAGTTTGCTAAGGGTTGAGCGTATGAATCATGCTTCAAAAGCAAATTTAGCTAATTTTGTATAAGCTTTGACTTATTTTAGATTTTTATACAAGTTGCTGTTTGTCAATGTATTTAGATCATGCTTGAGGCAGCGCTTATGTTTGGTAATGATATAAATTGCGTTGCGTATTAATGTGGTTGATCTGATTTGGAGCTAATAGTTAAAACGTATCATAAAACAGAGCAAATCATATGTAAACGGGACACATCCAGCACGTAATATTTAAACTGACGTGACGCCACTAATTATGGTATGAGCATTATTAACACGCCAAAATACTATTGAATGATTCTTTACAATACATTCTGTGATAAAAACTGATAAGAAACAGCTAATGCCAAGATCTGTTTCAGAAGCGGACACGGGAGGGGGGGCAACCTGCGCGCGCAGGTCGCTCTACCAAGCCTCATCCAAGCCTTTCCTCAGTGCCGATCAAGATCATCGAGAGGATGTATTCGTCTACGTTGGGAGTTATCTCTGTCAAGACCACAGCCTTCGAGGATCAGCAACCGGGCACTTCTGGCCTTAGGAAATCCCTGGAAGTCTACAAAAAAAAAAACTACACCGAGAACTTCATCGAGTCCATCCTCAGGGCCGTGGGCCCTAGCATAGCCGGATCGTCCCTTGTCATCGGTGGCGATGGGCGAAATTATTGCATCCAAGCGGCCACTGTTGCCATCAAGATGTCTGCAGCACAAAAGGTAAGTACTATTAGCTTTAATTTAAAAAAAAAAGAAGAAGTAAATTTAGGATTAATGTTTACAGAGTTTCATCTGTCAAATCCTATCAAAAAATATCCATGTAATCAAAAAATATCTAGTCCTTTGTGTGAATAGCTACTTTAGGCTACATTACTGCCAGAAACATAATTGCCATGATGCAGCGGCTGACCTTGGCATGCGTTCTAGTGATAATAAAACTCCTAACACGTGACTAGTAGATTTATGAGTATACTATTTTCGGTTTGTTATAATGATATATTTACATTATGTTATCGTTTAAATGTTATTGATTTGAAAAACAATGCCAATTTTAGCATTTGTTGTTTTTGTCCATTTTTGTATTGTAGGCGTAAGAAGTGTTATATTCAAAAGAGTGACTATATCAAAGATGTTAGTTCAATGATTTAAAATCTCTGTTAGTGGAGAATGGTAAAGATCATCTCATTCATTTATAGTTTTTTTAATCTGTATATATAAATATTGTTGTTGACACTTTGGATATTTCGTAATAAAGAGATTAGTAATATGTTTCTCAGTTACTGCTTAAGAACTATTTCCTGTATATATTTTTATTAAATGAATATATTGAGCATATATTGAGCATGTAGTTTCATAAAGAATCCATATCTTACGAAGCCGACAACAGCTGTTCTAAGCACAACACCCCAGGTCAGGGTCGTCGCCCGGACAACGACCTCCTCTTATGATGTAAGATCACTAGCTCTCATTATATCACCACGCTAAGGAGAGTTCAAAAATAAGAAGCGATTGAATTTTTGAATAAGAGAACGCTGACTTTTATTGGATTTCCAAACATATCATCACTTTTTGTCTGGCTGTCGCCGTTTAGAAATCATAACTTTAACAATATTTAAAAAAATTAATTAAATTATATCTGAAGTATCTCATCAGATATTTTAGAGACGGGATACTAGTTGTTCTCTGATAGAATTTTTAAATTTCAACATTGTTTATTGACTTTCAATATTGTTTGTAACACATAATCTTGCAAGAATATAAATTTGACAAGATAATAAAAATGTTTTTTCAAAATATTCTCAATTTTAAAAATTTCCCAGCTTATCACATTTAATCTGTAATGATAAGAACAAACAATTTAGATAAAGCAAATAAAACATGCGAGTAAGGGTTATCAGTTGGCTTTCCCAACGATCTTCAAAAATTCTTTTTTCATCCTCTGCAGCTCTTTTCTATATTCTTAAACATAGCGTCCTGATATCGGCTTCAACATCCTCCTTTTATCGAATTCATTGTCTATCTTTTCTTTTTGCTAACAAGAACCCGAACTACTTCATTCTGCTGCTCTTCAGATTGTAGCTTTGTCATATGCAGTACTTAATATCTTTATTATTTCTCATCATTGATTACACTGTTTTGTGGGGATGTATGTCTGCGCATTATCTTCCTTTTTCGACTACTTTACCAGCTTTCGACTTTTTTCAGAAAGTACCATGTCTCACTGTCTTGACGGTCTGATAGATTTAAATTATCTTCATGACGATTCAATAACATTTACCGGTGATGAATTTGGTGCTTTGATTACAAAATTTCAATATTTAGCTTCAATTTGCTAAAGCTTCGTAATCTCCTCAGCGAGTGCTTTGCAATCTGATTCTGTTATTTTTTTGTAAGAAGATTTGCAGCCATGCTGAAACGCCTTTCCACAAGGTATAAATATGAAATTCCATAAAGATGGAAAAGCTATCGAAAACATTCCCGTGATATTCCATAATGCAGGATTTGCTACTGGTATGTCTCTTTAAAGCCAGAATTGCTAATATCCTTTTCTAAACTGTATCAATCTTAAGTTCTTCTTTGATGATTATCCCAAATAGTTCTTCATGTAACACAACATCCGTTTCTTCAATGTCAAAGTATGGACTGATAATCCACAGTGGTATTTCCATTGTCACTACATCTTCATACCTAGTTTCAAAATCTGTGTAAAAGACATTTAAATGTTGAATGTAGGCGAAAACGTCACCATATAAATAAGATCCAATCTCGTGCGTTCTCAGTTATGCCTCATGCATTCTCCATTTTTTTCAGTGACATAGACATTTGTAAGTTGGATTCGACCCGCTGTGGTTGATGTAGACCACTTAGCGAATGACTGGTCATGCTGATCCTTATCTCTTTTACTTGTGTCGGTACTACCTCAATTTGTGTCGAAGGTGTTATAATCAAATCCAAGGATTTAAATTTCCTTACTTTGTGCTTTTCAATGGCTTGCAAGAGAAAAAATTCATTGAGAGGAACCTCCTTCTCATCTTCAGAGCTACTGAAACTAAATTCTGTATATCCCATTATGAAAACTCAAAAATATTTTAAATTAGTATATATTATCCTTGCAACTCATGATCAATTTTATGTGATTCACATTTATTTTTGATTTATACTAATTGAATGAATGATATAGATTCATTTTACAGGGAAGTTTAAATAGTTCGTGAATGAATAATTTTCTGGGAAAAGGCAAGAATCCCAACAAAGTCTATTTCAAATTGTTTATGTTTTTTATTATGGACGTTTGTGGAAAAATTATGAAAATATATTTCTACTAGCGCGATCTTCATAAAATAGCTTAACGGTCATCTGACTTGCATTAGGAACGTAAATATAACTTTATTTCAAGCTTAAATAATTTATTTGTTATCACCCATGCCAGTGTATTGGAAATTGTGAAAACAGAAGAAGATAAAATATAAAAATTTCTTAATTAGGTTAAAGAGCCAGGTCGAGCAAGGTCGAACAATTGCCTTGTAGGAGTTGTAAAGTGAGAACTTAATTGAGGCCTGTGGAGGAGAATGAACGATGTAAACCACTAGTAATTCTAAAACGATTGTTGCGTTCGTTGGCTCATCATCTGAGGAAGAGTTAAATATTCAGGATATATTTGATCAACAGATCCTTTATCGAACACACCCACTGCTCCTAGTTTGGGTTTATCAGTAGGAGTCGGTCAGTTTTCGTGAACAACTCCAGACAAGCCGGTACATGATTCAACAGAGGTTATTGATGGGCTTATGGATCTCAAAAGCGCGAAGAAAAGATCCCATATGTCTGAAGAAGATCAAATAAAGACTGGTAGTGAAGAGATTTTCCGAAGCTAACTTTGACATTATAGTAACTTAGGGGATTTAACTGGGTAAAAAAGATAAACGAGGGATTATTCATATTCTGATTGAACCCTTACACTCTGATTGTTATAACCATTATTTACCTGTGAATTAATTGGAACCAAGCATGTAAGTCCTGCCAACGGAATTAGACACCTGATAATTTTGCTGAGTATAGAAGAGCAAGAAATGAGGGCAAAGCAGCAGTTAAAGCACAAAAAAGGATATCACGGGAAGAATTCGGGAAGAGCATTGATGAAAATCACAGGAAAAATATCAACAAGTTTTGGCGCACTGTGAAATTCTTGAAGGACAACAGAGCAAACAAAGGCAGTGAGAACTGTAAAAGATAATAATGGTAAATTGCTGACTGAACCATGTAAAATATTAGATTGGTGGCGTAGACACTACCTAGATCACTTAGCTAGTGAAGAAGCAGCTAGAGAAAGAGGGGAACAGACGCTCTTTTAAGTCAGTAAAGAAGCCATTAACGAAGAGGAAGTAGAACTGGCTCTTGAACAGATGAAGACAGGCAAGGCAGCAGGCAGAGACATTTCCTCCGAATTCCTGAAGTATGGTGGGTATGAGCTCATTGAAGCGTTGCAAAGGCTATTTCAGGCTGTATGGGACACCAAGAAAAGCACGAAAGATTGGGATACAGCGTGATTATTCCAATCCACAAAAAAGGCAGTCAAACAGAATGTGCTAATTACAGGCTAATTAGTTTCTTGTCCGAGGCATACAAGACGTACACGCACATTATGGAGAAAAAGCTGCGACGAATTTTCGAGAAACAGCTGGAGGAGGAACCAACAGTGGGAAGTTTTCGCTCTGGGAAGCAGACCTAGGATAAAATCTTTTTCCTAAGAAATATATTGGAAATAGCATGGGGACTGAGAGAGGAGCACAAATTTAGCATTCCTGGACCTTAATGTTGACTTCGACTCGGTTCCGAATCAAGAAATATGGAATGCTCTTGCAACAAAAAATGTTCCAAGAGACCTCATTACCTAATATTGGAAGGAATCCATAAGGCAAATTTAAAATCAGAACTTCCGATGCGCTACACAATGCCAGATGGATGGCAAAGGCGATTTATTTATTGAAAACACAATTTTTTTAGTTTTCAGAATTAAACAGGCTAAAGAACTTATGCCTGGTTCTAGTAAAATTATACGTGAAAGCGTAGGTACAGCAGTCATCGGCAGTCGTAGCCCCATTAAAATATCTAAATTTTTAAAATGAGGTGATTATTATACGAAGAAATTAACTAAGGCATATCATTTGCTGCCTTGAAGAAATTTTCCAACCATCTATGATATTTTAATGAGGAGCAAAGTGTCTTAGCAATTTTAGATGCTAATGAAAATACACATGATTAATTAATTAATTTTGAACAAGAGAATTCGAGAGAAACATATTGGTAATATTTTAATTTTTGAAATAATAAATTTCCTGTCTAAAAAAGTCTTTTTTTTAAATGGTCTTGATTATTAACTGAAATTTCTATTATGTCAAGACAAGTTTACATTGGTATTTTTTTCATAAAAATATATAGAAGACTTCATTTCTAGAAAAAAATAGAGAAGAGACATAGCCTTTTTAAATATTAATCCATACCAGTTGGACAGTGACTTCATTCATTTAAAATCTATTAAATCAATAAAGCATCTACGAGCTGCCAATGGCACAGTTGAAAGAGGGTTAAAATTAATGCAGGACATTAATGGCTTATTGGCTGTTGAAAATATATTTAAATTAGGTGAAATACTTACATACTTCTGAGGGAATGTTATTTTAACATTTTACGAAACAATAAAGTGATAATTATAGCTTATAATTTGATTTTAACAATTCGGATATCAACGATTTTGAGGTCCATTATTAGGTTACCTAGGGTGCTAAAAACGAAAACATTATCGATTTTAATATCGCGACATCGGGCATTGATTTATTTTAATATTTCGGATATCGTTCATCTGTTGATTTATTTTAACTTAAATAAAAACCTCATATTCTCACGGTATCATTAAAACTGCACCTCCCTTAAACGACCTCAATATCAAGCAAATTTGAAACGTTATAATAAATCGATATGTTAATGCGCCATTAAAAAATTGACATATTTTTATGATCAGCACCCTCGATAACTTCATAATCGATTTTAATATCGAGGATATCCGAAATGTTAAAATAAATCGATACGTGTTGTCGCTATAATAAAATCCACATTTTTTATGACTGCCGACCATATCCGAAATGTTGAAATAAATCGATACGTGAAGTCGCGATATTAAAATCTATATTGTTTTCATTATCAGCACCCTCGGTAATCTAAGAATGGACCTCAATATCAAAAATATTTGAAAAATCTTTATATTCATATTCAAATAATAAAACATTGAAATTGTGTTATTTTATATAAAAATCACATCATGACTTTTTTTTTGACCTTGATAAATAAAAGTCATAATATGAATTTTATATTCTGATGTAAGATATAAAAATCATATCTGGATTTTTATTCACTGAGAGAGGAAAATAAGAGTTAAATTCAATCTTTGGTATCTGATAATAACTTGTATAGCAACAGAAAAGCCCTAGTTTTGGCCATTCTCAACCCGCTTAACAAATCTGTGAAAATAAATATGTTTTCTGTTATTTTTTATATTTATTGCGTGCTTGAAATAACGTCACGATGATGATTATAGCAAAGTCCAACAATCTAGGTCTTTTCTATTTCTATGAACCCCTCTTACTCTTCAACTACTCCACCATTTTCGATGAAACTTCATTTAGCGCTTCGATCATTTTCGTAAGGGACACAAGAAGTTTGGAAAAGACCTTAACTAAAATGATATTTGAAGTTTTGTTTTGGTATGTAGACGGAATATAATTTTTTACGGTTTCTGTCGAATCCCCATCCGGATATTTTAAAATAACAAACAACAATTTATATCTTATATTTGTGCAAGTCGTAATTTAACTGTATTTTCAGAATTTTAAGCCTCAATTAAATTCACTAATTTTTACTAATGAAATCCAGAGAAAAAAATCATTTTTTTTCCTATAAACTTATTCATTCGCCCTTTCTTGACAAACGTTTTTTCGTTTCTTTCGTTGATTCGCAATACTTTTTGACTATTTATAAGGTCAAACAAAATAATATAAATTTAATTGACTAATTAATTTAAATTTTATAGTTTTGTTAATGTATCATTAATAATTTATGTAAAAATCCCAATTCAGCTATAGTCAGAGAACGATATAGCCATCAGCAATTTTTGCTCTTATACCAATATACAAATATAAAAAATTAAATAATCAATTTTATTATGTATTGATCAAATTTAATGTATTGTTTAATTATTAGTAATAATATGATTGAAAGGGACTAAGTGTTTATTAGATGTTGCGTGGCAAAACGTTCATCCAAATAATACCTAGAAATATGACATAAAAAACCAGGCCTAGTTGAATAATATTATTTTTTTTTTGGATAGGATTTTCTATTTAAAATATAAATGTCTTTCCATTTATTTAATACATTTTATGTAAAAACATTATACAGTGGATTAAAACTTTTACGGTCGGATTCTGGGTGAGGAATTACCTTCAGACTTAATTAATTTTTGGATTTGTTTAAGTCTCTACTACATTAATCCTTTACGCAGCACTTGGTCTTGTAATTTCTTATGTGAAGAGACAAATAAATACTGTTCTGAAAATTTTTGGCATGTGTTGGGTTTTGACCGCCAACAATTTTAACATTTTCATTCAAGGTTAATATTTTTAGATATCAACTGATAAGGCGCAGTTCACGGACATCAGCCTTTATCAATTGAACTATTCAAAGATTATTTTTCAAGTAATAAAAGTAAATAATTTATTTGTCTATATTTTTCCCCTCTAACATTTAATTGTCTAATTATTTCATAAATCTTTTTCGTAAAAACAGTATCATGATTTAATGGTTAACGTTAACTAAATATTGTAATTTTTAATAGTTATTTATATTATTTTATACATATAGAATACGTTATACCTGTATGCACATCGAATATATTGGAATATAACAATGCCATGCAAGAATAAAATGAGTACCTCTTTCGAACAATTAGACCGATCTTAATGCAACTCGGTATCAGTGGCATACGCTGGAAAGGACGATTAGGGATATTTTCCTCCCACCCCGAAATTACGAAAAAAATAAATAAAAGTTTGTATTATAAGTAATATAATTTTTTATATTATTAATATAAATACTTATAATTATAAGTAATAATTTTTTATCAAATTTGCATGCCTATCCTTAATACTTACTCCAAATTTGGTGATTATAGTCATTTAGGTGATTACTTTCATGAGGATGCGGAATTAGCAAAAAAATCGGATTACGAACGGAAAAAAAAGAAGAATTAAGAAGTCAATTTGAAAACAAAAATTATTTTCACAATAGTAAATCACTGTTCAATAATTTATTTTTTTATTTTATTTTTTCAGAAAAATGTGAAGTTTTCGTTTGTTTGGAAGTTGAAAGTATCTTTTTCAAAGCCTCAAAATGATAATTCATAGTTATCATTTAACTATGACTCATAGTTAATTATATTTTTAATAGCATAAACTACACATTGTATTAACAATTCGATTTTTCACTAAAGATGAATTTAACGAAATGGTTAATTAATATTTACTGATAAAGAAATTGAGAAAATAAATACGCTTTCAAATTTTTATAAGTCACTATTTATTTTAAATAATAGGAGTTGATATTTTTTACTAGATTTTTTAAGCCTAACAGTATTTAAGCTGTTTATAATGGATGCGGTTTTATTGAATGTATGTATATCCTCCAAAACCTTAAGAATGTTTTTTTCGTTGGTGAAGGGGAGTTATTCGGATTATGGATTGGTCCGGACTAGCTAGAGTCTACTGTATATGTATTACTAAAATACATTGCATATATTGGTATCTAAAAAAAATATATGTATTCTATGTAAGTTATTTTAAAGTAAATCCGTTTCTTAATCATATATCATGTTAGAAATATGGCTTGGTGGTGAGAGAAGATTGGCAAATTCTCTTATTTTAGGATCGGATGAAAATCACTCATTCAATAAAATTAGACTAGTTATTATAACTTATGGCATATTTGTTGAACGAAAAAAAAAATTCTAATCAAGAAATCAAAATCATGCTCTAGAAATACCAGATGTTAAGGATATTGGCTTTCTATTTTTAATCATTATACCTAAATTTGTACATCTTCTGTTTCATAGTAAACTTCTTATATTTTTCAATTAGCCTAATGTTGCACTTATATTCATTAAAATAAAAATCAGTTTAAATAAAACTATAAAAAAAAATCATTAAACTATCGCAAGAAAATGGTTTGTGATTTTTCGTGACTTACCCGATCACTTACTACATCAAAGCAACTTTTTTTAATCAGTTGAGAGAAAAACGACCATCTCTAGTGGCCGTTTCATTCAAGGTTTCATTTGAAATACAGTAAAATATCCGAATCCGCTCTGTTCGAATCCTGGATTGTCAGGCATTTCCATTTTCCTTTATGTTCTTATGTTTTTGTGCACTATGAGCTGATACGAAATTTTATTACATGATGTTAACAGAAACTCGTATCTTTAAATACGTAATTTAAGATGTATACACTTATGAGAAAATTCAAAACATAAATTCTCTTTTTGATTTTAAATACACACACACACCCATATATATATATATATATATATATATATGCAAATTAAATTAGAACCTATCTTTCATCATATTTTATTTAAACAAAAAAAATAAGATAATTCTTATTTAATCAAAATTAAAAGCGAGGCAAATTTATTTGTTGCAAATGAGAGCCCTAATCTACCGTCATAAGCTAAAAGGTTTTAACTCCAAAACATTTTTTAAAATACATTTTTGTATTGTACCCGAATTACTCTAAAAACTAAACCTTTTTATGACATTAGAAAGTTCAAAATCCAACGGTTAGGCCCCAAAATTGGTTTTAGGGCTTTATAACGTTATAAAAAGGTCTAGTCTTTAGAGTATTCAGATACAATACAAAAATGTTTAAAAAAAAAGATTGGAGTTAAGGTCTTTTAGCCTATCACGGCAGTAACAGTCTAATAATGGTGTATTCAATTCAATACTGTCTCTTGTAGTGTTATCTCATAAGTGTTTCTTATTTTAATGTAATTCAACCGAGTGTTTTGATGTGGTTCAACGTGGTACATAAAGTGAAAATTGACGATATGTCTGGTTTAGTGATAACGTGATTAGAACCAAATTATTGATCGAAGTCAGTACAACCATGTGCCTAATCAATCTCAAAACCCAAGAATCACTCAATTGTTCACCTTGAATTATGATTAGCATCTGATAGTCTCAATAAATCTAGAGCCATCACAAAGAAAAAAAACAACTATTAAAAGGCTATTTATAATAGTGAAAAGTTACTTTTAGTTGATTTTTACTAAATATCAGTAGTGTTGTCACAACTCTTTAGCCTAAAATTTAGTCGCTTAATCGTTTGTTGGAGCTTATTCGTTGCTTTTTTAATCTCAGCTGTTTGGTTTATCGTGTCAAATTATTTTATTTCGGCTGAAATGCTCTGTCAAAGAATATCACAACTGATCGAACTTCAAAACGTCTTACAGATATCCTTTGTTTATTTATATTCTATTATTTTCTTTAATCTTGAAAAATTACTGACATAATATGAAAGATGGTAATGACTGATAAATAATCGTTTTTGGAGATTTAAGTAAACTTTATTTGGTTTACCAAAAACAGATACCACACATTTATTGAGTAAAAAATCCTAAAATATGCAGTAAAAATTTAATAAGCAAAATTTAATAGCCTGAATATGGAATTAAACTTTATATCATGTTCATTCAGTACGAAAAAATGTCATAACATCAAAATTAATTAAGTAAATAATTATAATTTGCCAAAATTACTGCCAAGTAATAAATAAATGACTTGTTATGGCGTTTTTATAGGGTCCAATAATTATCGAATCGTGTGAAAGGAACGTTTGTTTTCTGCGTAAAATAAATCGGGGTCGGATCCCACTCCAATATTTATTGGACCATATGAAAACGCCCTTAACACTCGTTCCTCAAAAACACTTACGTCATTGCTGTCGTGAGATACATGACATGAAAACCATGATTTATTGAATTATTACACTCATGTTTCAGGGGAAAGGGATTTAACAACCAGAGGTACGAATCGTTTTCTTTTTATTAAAGAAAACACAAAACATTGTTGCGGGGTATAGGGAACTAGCGTTCCTTCTTTTCTAAACGCAAAAAATGCTGCAAACAATTTCTCTGCGTTTTACCTCATTCATCTCTTTGGGGATCTGCCACTTTTTTTTTTCAACATTCCTGCATAAGGATTTATACTAAATTATCCGGATTATTCAAGTGAAAAACTTCTTATTGTGATGTCATTCTCTTCCTATAATCAGGATACAAATTGTAACGGCTATTCTACAAAATTTGGGAGAGGTGCTCAAAACCTTAAAAAATACGTTAAATTATTTGGGGCTAGAGAAAAAGTGGATACCCCCAAGATTCACTCTTCTAACATCAATTTAATTATTCAATTTAATTTAATCACATATACATTTTTAACCCTCTAACTAAATTAGTAGGAGCTGTAGAGTTGCAAAAAACATAAAAAAACGCCCCAAAAAAATATTAGCATGCCGAAATTTACCTCTACTTCTATGGTATTGCTCGGTCTAGAAAACAATCGTACATAACGAATGTCAGCTCATTTCATTCAATGGGGCCGTTGGAAGTGTCTAAAGGTAGCTGTAATCTAATTGTACAAAACCTTAAAAACCGCGAAAAAACATGAGGTTTCTTGGGTTTAGTACTTAATAAAAAAAAAATAGTGTAGTTTCTCTTTTTCAACGGGATGATGAGATGATTTCAAGGGGATGATTTGTCAAGAAACACAGTTAATCACTAATTTTTTGCCGTTTACATTGAAGGATCTGGTACCCACTTTACAGAGGTCGTGTGTGTCCCAGGAGGATTAACGTTCAACCTCTGCGAGAACTTAGGCTTGAACCTAAGTTTTACCTCAGCCAGAACTTAGGCTTGAACCTAAGTTTTACCTCAGCCAGAACTTAGGCTTGAACCTAGGAGTCCAGTGTTGCCCACGGCTCTATCAAACTCTTGACAAAATTAAAACCAATTCCTAACCAAAAACATTAATATGAAAAAGGAAATAGAACAAACATGTTCCAAAGTTCAGAAAATTGGAAGTTTTCTACTATTAATCAGATATATTGCAGACATCAAACACTTAATATCTGGGACAAAATCATAAATCATAAAGCAACGAGTATCAAATTTTTACTGACTCACCTGAAACTAACGATGCCTTTTCTTTTAGCCCCATATTTAAATCTCACTTAGATTTATACATCTTATCAATATCATAGATGGTTTCGATCCAACTGATCATCGGCTGTTTCAGGTGAGGAAGGTGATTGTCGGGAAGGATGCCATACTCTCTACCCCAGCGGCTTCCAATCTGATCCGGAAGACATCGTCCATTGGGGGTATACTGCTCACTGCAAGCCATAATCCCGCAACAGACTTTGGTATCAAATTCAACATGTCCAATGGGGGTAAGTGTTCCTCATAACCGCTATCGATTTGTAAAATTTACGAATTTTGCTTTCTAATACATGTAAGGTAATAATTGGCTAACATTAAATTGCGATCAGCATCCAGTTAAGGAATAATTTTACTCTGGGTTCGATCAAATTTAATTTAATGTTTTACAAGTTTTACGAATGAACAAAAATATTTAGTGACAAGAATTCATTTAATTTATTTCCTGTAAACACCACTACCTGGAAAGAATGAACCACGACACTGTTATATTGTTTTAGTTACACTTGTTTGTATCATCCCTCTAAAAAAATGCAGCAAATTGTTACATTGTAGTTTATTATTTCAGAAAAGTTATATATCCAAAAAATAATGAAAATAATAATTTATTTGGATTGAATTATTTTTTTTTCAAATAAAGGCTTTAATAGTATAATTCCAAGAAAACTTATATTTTTCCTTTATCTTTAGAAATGACCGAAATTTTTGCGTATGAAACCTTTAATCGACCGCCATTTTGTAAAACGAAACAGCGGATGGTAATATAAGTCCCGAAGATCATTCTGGGGTAACCTGTGACATAGGTAGTGAAAAGACACGGACGGATTTTGTTTTTATTCGATTTTTGGATTCTACATATACTTGATACGTTTCACCTCAAATTTTGAGGGAGAGGGAGGTTTAATTTTTTTAATTAAGTGTTCAAACGAAATCAGTTTTGTAGTTGTGTACGGCTATCAACATTCAGAATATACTTATAATTTAAACAATGGTTACGCTAAGAACAAATATATCTGAATACAGATGTTAAAAATGTCATTCTGATTCAAAATGGGGCATTTCAAACGACAACACTGAGCCATTTTGTGCATACTTTCTCAATTGCTAATTATCTCCAATGACGACCATTCTTTTTGATTTTGATTTTTAAAAAACAATTTATTTTAAACGAAGCCATTCAAGTTTCAAAAACTATCCATGAATTCTGCACATGGTACAACAGGATATTGTTACAATGACGGAATAACATTTTTTTAAATAATTTTTTTTAGGTTCAGAGCAACGTGTAAATTATCTGATTATTTTTTATTTTTATTCTTTTATCTTAGGTGTGTAGTTGAAAAAGTTAACAGGAAGAGTCAGTCTCCGAAACTCATTGAAAAGTTAGATTAATAAAACTACAAGCACCTGCCCCCTCCAGCCTTGCTGAAATCCCTTAAGCAGTTAACATTTGGGTTTAAAATATTCATTTATTTTTGTTCTTTATTTTTAAACCTATTTTTCGTTATAGAATTTGCATTCCATTGTATTTTCAAGGATAAATTAAATATAAGTAATCTGATCAACAACTTGTTGAAGCTTAAAATAGCATTGCTGTTTTTGTAACCCATTTTAGTACAATCAGAGAATTAACATCAATATATCACTTGTTGATGCTCATTTCAATATTCAGTCAATAATACTCTCTTCTATACAATTGTGTTGAAGATCTTTTCGAGTCTGGTTATGGAAATAGAAGTGTCTCGTTGTACATGCCCTTGACTTATAAACGTAAAGGAATCGGTGCTATTTTAACATTCCCGCTTGAAACGAGTTCATTGTCTCTGGAACACTCCTGATCACTAATTTCTGATTATTTTTGTTGTTTGTTTATAATCAATTGGTGGGACTACATCCAATAGATATTGAACTAAGACGAACAGGTAACAACTTTTTATAGCCCAACTAAAATTATTACTAATAATACATGATACAGCTATTTTAGAACTTATAAGATTGAGATGATTCAAGTAAATTATATGATATGAATTGATCAACATTTCGAAACTAAACGTATACCTCATATAAAATATTACCACAACTGTCATAGCCACAATCGATTAGCGGCACGCTCTCGATTACACTTGATGATAACCATATGATTCTGTATAACCTGTTCTATGTTATGAGTGTTCTAAATAAAGTGTTCAGTATCAGTTATATGTGTTTTGTTTTATTACATCCATGATTTTGACATAACAGAGTTGGCGACGAGGTAAAACCATGGACAAGGACCAATTTTCGGCTCTCATCGCTGCAATGACAGCTAGCAACGAAAACATTATTTAAAATGATGCTTCAGTTTCATGAAGGTAAGCAACAAAACTCCATTTCAATCACTCCTTTCGACGCTTTCAATTCGAAAACTAAAAATGTACAACAATATTTAGAACGTTTCAAAAATTATCTCAAAATCAAATGGATAGAAAAAACATCTGAATTAGCCTGTTCGCTTCTACTCAATAGTATTGGTCCCAACAACTACACACTTCTTTCAAAACTTTCGGCACCTAAAAAACCAACTGAATTGTCATTTATAGAAATTTGTGATCATCTTATAAGCCATTTGAAACCTAAAAAGAATATTATGGTGGAGCGTCATAGATTTCTATCCTGTACTCAAAGTGAAAATCAAACCCTGACTGAATATGTTTTATCCCTTCGCGAGTACGTAGCGAAATGTGATTTTAATTGTACTTGTAAAATATCCATAGCTGATATTTTTCTTGTATCTCAATTTATAAGAGGCATTCAAGACAATAGTATCCGAGAACAACTGTTAATGTCTCCAGAATTGTCATTTTCTCAGTTTGTTGATAAAGCTTTAGCTTTAGAAGCTTCGAAATTAGACTCGAAACATATTTCAAGAGTACATACCCCTCCAATTTCTGAAGAATTCAATAGGATTTCTTCAGTGTCTCCTAAAAATAAACATAGCCAGCGTACAACTAGACAAAATTCTCCTGAGACAAGACGGACCTCAAGAGTAAACTTGAAAAAGTTGGGAATAAATAACTTGTGCCTTCGATGCGATAAAAATAACCACAAATCAGAGGATTGTCGCATTGATCGTCGAACTATAAAATGCTCGGCTTGTCAACGAACGGGACACGTTAAGAAAGTCTGTATTAGAACGCTTCTTCAAAGTGTTCAACTTATAGATAATGAATCAAATGAAAATTCAGAATCAGGGGACCTAGCCTATCAATTTGAACTGAATAAAATCGTGGATATAAACACTTCGAATTGTCAAAATAGCTCCGAGAAATATTAAGTTGACCTTTTCCTTAATGGAAAAAAACAAAAATTTGAAGTAGATTCAGGTGCAGGGCTGACCCTCCTACCGATCTCGGATTTTCGAAGTCTTAACATAAAATCTATCATAAAACCTTCGCAGGTACAATTTCGGTCATACACAAACGAAGTATTCAAGCCGATTGGAGTTACGGAACTTCTAGTAGAATACAATGGGTTAAAATCTATAGAAACTCTTTATATTGTTCCTAATAGGTATTCACTCCTACTTGGAAGAGCTTGGATACGTAAATTCGGAATCGAATTACAACAACTAGATAAACAGTTGAAAACTTCAGTGAACGCACTCAGCTCAAACGAGATAACGGAAGAAATAATAAAAAAAATATTCGGACCTTTTTGAATCAAGGGTTGGAAGCATTCCCAATATCATCTGCGGTCTACACATCAAAGAAGGATCAAAACCAATATTTCTAAAACCCAGACCTGTCCCGTTCGCTCTCCGCGACAAAGTAGAAAAGGAGTTGGATGATCTAGAGAGAAGTGGGATCATCACAAAAATCAACTACAGCGACTGGGGCTCACCACTAGTCGTTATACCTAAACCGGACGGAAATGTTCGGATTTGCGTCGACTATAAAAACACAATCAACCCACAGCTGAAAGATTCTCATTATCCAATCCCAAAAATTGAAGAAGTACTCAACGAACTTCGGGATGCTGAATATTTCTGCACTCTAGACTTATATAAGGCATACTTGCATGTGAATGTAGACGAAGATAGTGCACTACTTCAGACAATATCAACTCATAGAGGAACATACAAGGTAAACCGACTCTCTTTTGGGGTAAAAACCGCACTATCGGAATTCCACAAAAGTCCTGGCCCATGTACTAGCCGGTCTTCCAGGAGTAACGGAGTATTTTGATGATCTGACAGTCTACGGCTCATCCCTCCAAGAATGTTATAACAGGTTGATAGGCCTTCTTAATCGATTAAGGGAATTTAATATTCATGTAAATAAAAAGAAATGCCAATTTTTCAAAAAAGAAGTTACATATTTAGGTTATGTCGCTTAAAAGAACAGCATATCGAAAAGTCCAAAAAAAGTACATGCAATCCAAAAAATCCCCAGACCAAAGGATTTAGATGAACTCCGTCGTTTCTTCGGAATGGTTACACACTATTCTAAATTCATACCTAACATTTCAACAATAGCCCATCCACTCAGAGAAATTCTAAGGAAGAACAGACGTTTCAGGTGGTCAGCAGCTTGTGAGAAAGCCTTCATTAAACTCAAAGAGGAAGTTGCTAGTGACCAGGTGTTGATGCCTTTCAACTCAGACCTTCCAGTGACCTTCACAGTGACCTGTGATGCCAGCCCATCAGGTATCGCAGGCGTTCTGTCTCATATTGTAAACGAACTCGAACGGCCTGTCACATTTGTTTCAAGAGCCTTTACAAAGGCCGAACAAAATTACAGTCAACTGGACAGAGAGGCCCTCGCCATCGTTTTTACCATCAGTAAGTTTTATAATTTCTTGTTTGGTCGGCAATTCACACTGATTAGCGACAACAAACCTCTGACGAGAATATTTAGTCATGATGCCAAACTACCTCAAATGACGAGCTCTCGTCTCCTCAGATATGCCATTTTTCTTCAAGGCTTTACTTATACAATTGAACATAGGAAAGCTGAAGACGTCCCACACGCTAACTGTCTTTCAAGAGCCCCACTAGAGATTAAATCCCGAAGCACTGACATGTTGATAGGCGAGGATCTCCGTGATATAGTAGATCAAACAATTAATCAGATTTCAACATCAGAGCTCAATTATGACAGTTTAGTACGTGAAACGTCCCAAGACCCAGAATTAAACTCTCTCAGATCAGACTTACAGTCAGGAAAAATTGTCAATCCAGACTATTCCATCGAAAATAACGTTCTGTTTAAAAGTAATCGGGTTATCATTCCGAAATCCCTTCAACAAGAAGTTTTAATAGAACTCCATAAGACGCACATCGGAATTATCAAAATGAAACAGCTGGCACGACGCTACTGTTGGTGGAAAACGTTGGATAAAGACATAGAATCCTTAGTAAAATCCTGTGTCGACTGTGCTCAAGTGAAAAACAATCCAGCTAAAATACCTGTACATCACTGGGAGGAACCAACCATAAATTTTCAACGTGTTCACATCGACTACGCTGGACCGATCGAAGGTCACTATTGCCTTGTGTTAGTAGATGCAAAATCAAAATGGCCTGAAGTTAGAATTTCTAGACACGTTCCGTCGTCAGAGTCGACCATTAATCTTCTACAAGACATATTTAGTTTTCATGGACTACCTGAAATTTTAGTTTCTGACAACGCCACAATATTCACCAGTCAAACATTCAAAAAATTCTGCTCTAAATACGGAATTAACCAAAAATTTATAGCCCCCGGACATCCATCAACCAATGGCTTAGCAGAAAGGCACGTCCAAACACTAAAGAAGAAACTCAAAGCAATGAAATCTTCGGGAGATTCACTGAAATCCAGAATTCTTGAAATCGTCTATAGGTACAGAACGACACCGCGAGCTAACAACCTGACTCCGGCAGAGATGTATCTAGGACGAAACCTTAGAATCAGTTTAGATGCCCTAAGGCCACCTAAAGGTGCTTCAAAAACTCGAAACTCACACCTAAAGGTACGGCAATTAAGCGCGGGAGAAAGGGTTCAAGCACGATGGTACACTCCAATCCACGATGAATGGAAGTTTGGCTCAGTGGTACAGAAGCTTGGCAAACTTCATTATATTATTGAGCTAGACAATGGATATAGATTGAAGAGGCATATAGACCAACTGAGAGCTTCCCGGATACTACCGCTACCTCAAGACATTGCGGACCCGAGCCCCAAAGGGATAACTCAGACTCAGAAAACAGTTTCCAGACAACTCGGCGGGGTGGTGTATAACCGAAGCGTTCTGGGGCCGCCGGAGGAAGTTCCATGTCAGCAATCTTCGCGAATGCTTGCACCCGGACCAGGTCTTCAAACATCCCCAGAGACATCCCCTATGAGACCTATGACATCGCCGACCGTGTCCCCAGGAAGGGCTCAGACACCTGAGGTTTGAACCCACATCAGACTCCGGATCCAGTCCCAGAACCATCTCTGCGTAAATCTCAGCGTTTAAAGAAGCCTCCATCTTGGCTACAGGACTACGCGCTCTTCTGACCTCAACGCAAGGGAAGCTAATCAAGCGGGGGAGACGGATAAAATTACACAAACAAGATATTCAAAATAGATTTCGTCTTTTTATTGCGAAAATGCCCAAAATTAATTAGAATCTTTTAAAAATCAACTACTTCCCGCTCGCTTACAAAAGATATGATTTAACAGCATTAAATGAATATAAAATAAAACAAAGAGAGACTAACAATGTGTACCTTCTGATTGCTCTGAGCCTTGGTCAGTTTCAAAATTCGGACTTTCAGGATTATCTCGGTCTCCTTCATCCTCATCCAAAGATGAATTTCTCGAATTTTCAATTTTGATTTTTTTTATCATTTTTTTAAATATTGCCGGAAAAAATTAAGGTTGAAATTCGTAATCAGCACCCCAAGAAACATAAATGAGCAAATTGTCAGAACTTATCCAAAACTTTCCACCAGAATTCCTTTATTTTTCCAATTTCATTGGTCTAAATATCTATAGTTTCTTTAAATAATAATTCAACATCATACAATTCACTTATCTTCTTTGGTGAATATACGATATAATATAAACCAGCCTTTCGGGCGTTTGATAATGTACGAGAACGAATATAATATCCCTAAGGGTCTTTGATCTGCAGAAGCAGGTTAATAGCCAGACACCCATTCCCCTCACTCGGTAACTGGGTCGATCGATGGTGGTCCTGTTTCCTGTTTCAGAAAATAGTCTGTCTGGAGGTACTAATCGTTTCTGAACTTAGGTTACTAAAAAAAAAGGGATGCAATTAATTGCTCCTAGAAATTTCTTGATGGACAGAGTGTTTTCAGCTGAATCGGCTCAGGCAATTTTTACTTTCCTACCGCTACTACGTAAGGAAATATTGTAATCGGATCAAAATTTTTCCATGTGCAGTTTTCAACGGATTTATGCCCTCTGAGTTCACAAAACGCATTTTCTGCCATTTGTTTGTGCCACGATTATCTCTTCAACAGGTGGACCGATTTTACTATTTTTTTTTTTGTAGGGATTTGGCTTCTGTCTCTGTATTAAATCGGACACTCTGTGCGCAATAGCGGCTGCGCTATAGCCGAAAAAAAAATATTTTTCTAGAGACTGTTGCGCCAAAACGGCTCTAACTATTATGAAACTTGCCTAAATTTAAAAATATTCTGTAGATTTTTCCCTTGGAAATTGGCTCACCTTTGTTTATGTTTTCTTATAACTCGAAAATTATACATCTCCCGGAACAATCTAGATGCTCATTTAAAGAAAATTTCATCGGATTAATATTACGATGACATAGCAAACAATCATTGGATTTTCATCCAAAGTGGTAAGAAAAGTCAAGTGACTGGACCAGATATTTATATTGAGTAAGAGCCTTTTTTGTTTTAAAAAAATAAACTGGGAGCCCTGTAAGTGACCAAAAATATTTAAAGAGGTGATAATATATCTCAAGAGCAACAAAAAAGTTCAGATACTCCATGGTCGGATTCCACACAGAAAAACAAGACATTTATGTTTTGTATCTTTTTAAGTGTCACTTTTTTTTTTAAGAGGAAGCGATAACTAATGAGCATCTTTGTTGCTCTTGAATCTCTTTAAATATGTTTTGTCACTTAACGGGCCACTCGGTATAAATGTAAAAGGGTGTGAACTGCAAAACTCCTTACTTCAATTATTTCTTAAAATCGAATTAGCAATATAAACTGATTCCTTCTCTTTTTTTTCCTAACGTTTAAAAATTAATAGTTGTTGCAAAACTCTCTTCATTCAGCAACCACTTGACTGCAAAACTTCTGATATCAAGATGAGAGAAAATGGAAGTAAGAAGTTTTGCAATTCATACCCTCATATATATGTTCAAATATATATGTATATATGCACCGTTGTCAAGTCCTAAAGGTTCTAAGGAAAATTTAGCTCTATTTTTTTATTTTTTTTTTAACTCAATGCTGCAGCACCAATAAGCATTGATAACTGAGAATCATTAACTCTCTGACTAGAGCGGTTGGAACTGTGATCGAGAAATGCAGGACCAACACAACCTTATGTTCTAATTGTAATCATAATCACTTCCTCGAATTTGACTAAAATTTGGAAAAATGTCCAAATATAAAATTTAATTTTTACAATGGTATTCTTTCTGGAGAGAATGAGCCCTTCTTTCTGTCTTTCATTCAAGTCATCATTGGACCATTTATTCCATTCACACCACTATCTTTCCCTAAGCAACAACAGTCCTTATACTAATTTCTAAGGAGTAGTCACATTTTAAAGATGGAAAATATAATATGAATAATGTATAATTATTTTTTAAATAGGTGCAGCACCGACTTCATTCACTGATAAGGTGTTTGAGATATCAAAGGAACTCACTGAATACTCGATCATTCCAGATTTGGACATTCAACTTAACCGAATTGGCGTATTTATGTATAAGGTTCGTAATTGTATTATAACAGTAGAAATAATAGATCTTGATTAATGTTATACATACTACAGATCGACCAGTCATGGTACCAAGGAACCGGGGACGGAAATATAAATAGCTCAGACTTATTGTTGGCTTTCCTTACCATAGCTTTCATATAAAATTCATGAAATAAAATATTTCTTTTCTATGTAAGAAGCTCAAGTCTTAGAAGCAGTATGCCAAACATACTATTTTCTATTTCCTGAAAGAATATAGAAAATAAATTTAAGCCCAAGATTCAATGAAAATCTTATAATATATTATTTCAAATTAACTTAACCACCTGCATCCACAGAAATATGAATAAAAAAAAACGCTGCAAATTATTACACAATGGTTTATTATTTCCACTTATTTATTCCACTTGTTTATTATTCCACAAAAATATCTATTCTGTCAAAGTAAAAAATATGAAGCAGTAGGTACCAAAGGAAAAGAAAGTTGAAGCTTGTCACAAGATGTTCGCCGTGAGAGTGCCGAACTGTGTTAATTAAAAAAACTGCGTCAATGCAAGTAGGCTGTGATGTAAAATGATACAGAGGAAATATTTGATGTGCACTTCATTAGGAAAAAATAAAAACGA
Organism: Rhaphigaster nebulosa; assembly: GCA_948150685.1. Lineage (NCBI taxonomy): Eukaryota > Metazoa > Arthropoda > Insecta > Hemiptera > Pentatomidae > Rhaphigaster > Rhaphigaster nebulosa. The sequence goes on from OX411306.1 coordinate 197,875,835, forward strand.
AGTTCATTAAGCTATATCTCAGCTAATAATGGTCCGATGTAGGTGATTTCTAGTTCGTATTGTAGGGATTTTCGTTAGCTTTCATTTAAATACAATAAAAGCAAAAAACAAAAAAGGGGGGTTACAAAAAATTTTCTTTGGTCGATTCCAAAGGTCTACTATTGAAAATAATAAACCAAAAGCATTTACAGATCGAGATTTTTTTATTTTTATTTTATTTTTATTTGTTATTTTAATGCCTTGTTATGCTGATTCCAAAACATCTTACATTTCTTCTCTATGTTTATAAATAGCCAAGTTATGGGTATATAAGTTCTTTAATCGGCAATTATTATCGATATTTTGTTTTTCAATTTTTTTTTTTTTTTTTTTATTTCTCGTTATGCTGATTCCAAAACACCTTGCATTTTCTCTCTATCTTTATAAATGACCGAGTTATGGGCTTATTAGATATTTAATCGGTAAATATACAGATTTTTTGTTTTTCAATTTTTTTTTTTTTTCATGTCTCGTTATGCTGATTCCAAAACACCTTACATTTTCTCTCTATCTTTATAAATGACCGAGTTATGGGCTTATTAGATATTTAATCGGTAATTATACAGATTTTTTGTTTTTCAATTTTTTTTTTTTTTTTTTTTTTCCATGTCTCGTTATGCTGATTCCCAAACACCTTACATTTTCTCTCTATCTTTATAAATGGCCGAGTTATGGACTTATGAGATCTCTAATCGGCCGCCATTTTGAAACAAACAGACGGATTATAATGTCGAGTTCCGAGGATCATCCCGGGGTGACCTGTGACTTTGGTACCGAATCTCAAGAAAATCGGTCCAGTAGTCTCGGAGAAAAGCCGCGGACGGCGTACGGCGTACGGCGGACGGCGGACGGACGGATTTTTTTTTATTCGATATTTGGATTCTACGTATCTTGAAACGTAAAACCTCAAATTTTGAGGGGGGGTTACAAAAAAATTTTCTTTGGTCGATTCCAAAGGTCTATTATTGACAATAATAAACCAAAATAAATATATTACATTTAATAAAGATTTCTTATTATTAAAGCTGTTTAATCAATATCTTATTCTTAATTTCAGCATTTTTTTTTCTCGTAAAACTGAAATCTTTAGATAACATTATAAAGATATGATAATATTCAAAGTCCAATTAAAAATGTTTTGTTTGATTTAGCACCTTTATTTTACTATATTTTTATAGTATATTTTTGTATATGTTTGTTTATTTTATATTTATATGTTATATGTTTTATTTTATATTTATATGTTATATGTTTGTGGTATATTTTTGGTGCCGGGGTATTTGGAGCTGATTTCATATGAATTTGATGCCCTGAATTCAAATATGACTTTAGTTTTGCCTTGGAGGTCAAATTTCTAAGATATAACGTTTTAGTGAAATGTACGTTTTACGTTATATTAGGTTAAATCCATGAATCAAATCTAAAAATTACACGATTTAAAATAAAAATAATTTAAAATAAAAATTACACTTTATTATTAAATTATACAAATATCATTATATTATGCAAATCTTATTAGTATATAGTAATATTACTATATATACAAAGATAGTACCAAGTCATCGAGGGAACCAACTAGGCACTCAACACTTCGGAAGCTTCTTTTTCGTGACCTTCTTGAATAAATCTTGGAACATTCACTTTTTAAACTTCAGCAATAATCTGCCATCATGTGCGTATCCATGAAGCAGTTTGTAAAGGCTCTTGAAAAGAACGGACAATGCTTTGCATTTATAGGGGATGAAAATGCCTCATTTGAGTCAGGATAAAATTAAAGCAGGAATATTTAACAGCCCAGAAATAAGAAAATTTTATCATTAGGGACCAAGCCTTCGTAAATTCCATGAATGAGGCTGAGCGAAAAGTCTGGACTTCATTTCTTGCAGTTGTCGGAAATTTTCTGGGCCAACGAAAAGTAGAAACCATGTTGAACTGGTAAACGATATGCTTAAAAATTTCAAATCTCTTGGGTGCAACATGAGTATTAAGGTGCACTATTTCCACAGCCACCTGGACCGTTTTCCTGAAATTTTGGGAGGCAGCAGTGAGAAGCAAAGTGAAATATTTCATCAAGATATTAAAATTATAGAGGGCGCGCGCATACACGCACACGTAAATCAACATACATACAACAGTAAAGAATTTAAGATTTACTTTCATTACCAAAGAAAATGTTTCAATTATATTTAAAATACTTCTTACAAACTAAGTTGCAATATCTTAGATATGTTACATCATGGCTAACCCTCATATGGAATGAATCTTTAGTAAATTAAGAGAAGAATTTATAGGAATGAGAATGGAGAGGAGATGAAGTCGTAGGATAGGAGAGAGGGGATAGAGTTTGTTTGAATATCTTGTGGTGGAAGGTCTTCCTTAGGGTTTGATAAAAAAAGGTCAAAAAGTCATATGATTGACAGGAGATGGACAGAAATAAATGAGGACCACAAAAAATGGACGGTGCAGATGGGGCGACACAGATTCTGAAAAGAAGCGTCAACGGATGCAATGCGAGGGGAGGGGGCATGACCTGCTCTTGGACAGTGATAAATCCGTACCAAGTGTTTTCCCACGGGAAGTGGTCGTAGGTGGTGATCTAGCGGATACAATAGTGGACACAATAAATAACTCTTAGCCAGTAGGTCAGAAATGTGGAGTGGATGCACTAATAAAGGTGTCACTATGGGAATATAAATATTTCGTTGTAAAAATTATAAATAATAATAATTGCCTTTTAACTCGCGCAGTTTTCTCACAATCACGCGGGCAATAACGCGTGTACTCACGCCCACAATAACTCGGGGAATCACACGCGCAATTAAGCGCTCAAAGACGCGTGCACGCAAACACTAATTCATACAAACTCACAGACAACACACCCGCAAAAAGACACCCAATCAAACGCGTGTACACACACAGAAACAAACACACGCGCAATCACACCACCTATATAAACAGCGCATTACAGGTATTACACGTGTAGTAATGTAGAAAATACCATGCCCAGTAATGCGGGCAATCACGCTGGCCATAAATCGAGCAAAGACGCGTGCTATCACACGCGCCAACATTCAGAAAATCACATGTGCAACCACATGCGCAACGACGCGCGCAAACAAACTTGTGTCAATCATGCGGGCTGACACCCAATCAATTACAGGACCGATCACACGTGCAATCTCGCACACGCATACGCACAAACACACATAAACACGCACAATTTCGTACGCAATCACGCAGGTGATCACTCCAGAACGTAAAGCAGAGTCCCATCAAGTCACCAACTGGCACTACAACACGCCCAACTTTTATACTGAACTGATAGAGCAGCTACCTCATCTTGGTTGAAAGGAGCAGGCTCCTGCACTATCCCAGTGGCCCAGGTGTGCCATACATTGGGAAGGCTGATCCGCAACAGAGAAAGGAGTAAGGGTCAGCTGTAGTGACCGTTGTGAATTTATGTGATGTGAAATCATATGAATGGGTGTGGTATTGATAACGTTCCTCCAGTAGCTAGCCCTGACAGGCTCCACCTCATCTGGCACTTATCCTTTCCGAAGCAGCTTCCTAGAAAAGGTATTACTATGGTGTGGACTGCAAATGATCTTAATGAGATTGTGTGGTGTGTTGGTGTACTGTGTAAGTGTTCCTCCATCCTGGAGGGCCAGAATCTGATTGCGGTATAATAGACCAGCGATGGGGCCAGGTAAAATGAGACCTTAATTCGCGAAACACTCAAAATCCTGTCCTAGAATTTTTGTCCCCATGGGGACTTTTGCTCGGAATGACTACCACTTGTTCCATGGAAGTTTGAAGAGCATTTGATTGAAACCACTTTTACTATGAAACACTGTGGTGTCCTGTGTATAGAATTTTAAATTTTTCATCAATATTTCATTGTTTTTATTACCAATAAACAAATAATTGGCAAATATTGAAATATTTCAGATGATGTTTGATGAATTGATAGATGTCTAGATGATGCCTTAAAACTTTTATTTACTTAATCAACTTAAATAAATCACATTGGCAATATTGAATAAATGCTTTTCTGTTCATTTTTTTCAGATAGGAACAGAAGAATTTACAGTCGAAGTCATAGACCCAGTCAGTGCTTATGTCGAACTTATGAAGGAAATTTTTGATTTTTCAAAACTCAAAAGTCTCTTATCAGATCCGAAGGAACCTTTTAAAATTGTCATTGACTGTATGAATGCAGGTGAAGTATTTACTGTTATTCAATGTTGTTTAACTGTTTTTAGACAATATCTAAGCTTCTCATTCATATTTTTTTACTTTTCATAAATTATTGTTTTGTTTTTTTCTTGTTCACATCGCATGTGATTCTGCTATAATTGCATTTATTTGCTCTGTGTTTTAATAATTTCCCCTTTTTCTTTTTGTAAGATCAATTAAATGCTTAAAGAGTATTTAGAATCAATTTGTTACACATATGTATGATAGAAAAATTTCATAAATAAGCAGCATGATAGTATAAAAGGATCAATCTAATTAGGGATTGATAAATTATTTGCCATTGCTATAATTTTTTTTTATTGAAAACTAGTTTCAAATGATATACATTGATCTTAAGTTCTAAAAACACAAAACTTCAAAAATAAACAATTCAATATATAGTTTGGTATTATTAAACATATTAAATTAAACATAATATAAATTAGTATTATAAAACATTTATTAATTTAATTAAGACAAGAAATCAAACACATGTTGATCCTCACCAAGGTTTAAGTAGATTATATCAAACAGATGCAGTCTTTTCTGTTTGATATAATCTACTTAAATCTTGGTGAGTACCAACATGTATTTGATTTCTTGTCTTAATTAAATTCATTATTCATATATGTTTTATAATACTAATTTATATTACATTTAATTTAATATGTATAATAATACCAAATTATATTTTGAATTGCTTATTTTTGAATTTTTGTATTTTTAGAACTGAAGATGAATTATGACATTTCAAACTAGTTTTTAATAAAAACAAAATTATAAAAGTGACAAATAATTTATCAATCTCTAATTACATAAACAAGAAATATATAATAAAAGAAAGGAAAAACAAAATAAAAAAATATTAGATATGCAGTATAAAAAAAAAAAAAAAATCTGTACCACTACAATTCATGAAGGATCTTAGGTTCAGTACTAGATAATGACCGTAGTGTTTTTAAGCCAACAGTTGTACAAGGAGGTGATTTGGCCGAGATCACGCTCAACCACCAGGTTTTTCTCCCAATTAGAGGCTGTGTGAGTCCCCGGAGGGTCTTCCGATTCCACAGGGCCGATGCACAGCTGAAAACATTATAAATAATTATCTACCACAGCCGTTCTCGAACCCTAGTGTCCTGCCCACTGAGCTACCCCGCTCTCAAATTAGATAATATATGTTGATAAAAATTTGTATCTATTCCCAATAAAGCGTAGTCCAAATACTATGTATGGTCTAAATCTGTTCAATTTGTCATTTAATTTGCATTTCCTGTTGATTATCAGCTGGGTTTTGGTTTAGTTTCATAAATCAGAACAAAAACGAAAAATAAAATAAAATGTGATAGATAGAAACGGATTATGCAATGAAATAACGCAATCATTATAATATGTATAAATACACTGATTTTATTGGATTTACTACTCTTGTACTGATATTGGCTGAAAACTTTTTTTTTCATGCTATCTTAAAAGTAAAATCAAATGATAATTTATTATAAAATATTTTTTAACTAAGTATTAAATTGTAGTAACTGGACCATACGCTAAAGAAATATTCGAAAATGAATTATGTGCTGAAGAAAAAAGTGTGATCAATGCTGTACCATTGGAAGACTTTGGAGGAGGACATCCAGATCCAAACCTTGAGTACGCAAAAGATTTAGTGGATAATATGAAAGAAGGAAAACATGATTTTGGTGCAGCCTTTGATGGAGATGGGGTTCGAATTTGTATTTAATTAAAGTAGTATAAATTATATAAGAAATGCGTGTCTTTGAAAATTGCTTCATCATTGAAATATTGTTATTAGTTTTAGAGAATGTAAAAGTATTTTTATTATTACGAGAATTGACTTTATTTAATAAACATATCTAACTGGGTTTATTGGAATATCTGATCACTATAATAAATTTTGAAACAGTTTTAGTCATGTCAGTGAAACATTGGTCTGATAAATAATGTTGAAAGATTATATTGATGTTGCTCTTAATATTTCTGATAATCATTCAAACTATATTATTTGTTTTTTTCAATTCAAAAGTTAAGAATCTTATTAATATTACATACATGTTAAGCATATTATTTATCTTGGAATTTTAATGATTTGATATTTTACTTGCATATCTATATGTGAAAGGTAAACTGTCATAAGCAACATTTTCAAACTTTCAAAGCAAAGCAAAAAGAAATTTCAGATCACATGGAATTGCTTGTAGTGCATATTGGTTAGTGTTAACATTTGAAGTATTGAATATTTTACTACCCTCTTAGCTTATTACCCCTCATAAAAAAAGCCAGAACTATGCAAATGTAAATGTATGACTCTTATGTCATACAAAAGATGTATTTATGTATATTTTACTACTCTCTCAGCTTATTTACTATATTTTACCCCTCAGAAAAAAAGCCAGAATTATGCAATAATTATGCAATAAGCAATAATGCAAGAATTATGATTTATGTATGACTCATATGTCCAAAAGACACACCAAAGAATGTGTGCATGAGTACTGTGAGTATAAATGAGATGAAAAGCAATTGCATAGGAGGAAGAAAAGACAGTGGAAGAAGAAGCAACTAGAGGGTCTATAAATTTTAAAAGACACAAATGAGACCTTGAAAATTTTACTACCAAATCAAACTGAGTAGGAAAATTGTTGAGCATCAAACAGCATTGACTGACAATTGCTTTTAAAGATGCTGATGGTGCCCTGTTCTTTATCCTCATTATCTATTATCCACAGCTGGAGGATAGAACTCAAAAGGTGGCTTTCATCACTTGTCACATCATCCTCCCTATGAACATAGGCCAATCAATTCTTCTTGTTCCTTGTAAGCGTTCAGCTAAGGCTTTTTTTGTGGATTTCAGTGTCTTCCATTCTCATCTCATTCCCAGCCCACCTAAGCCTTCTTAGACGTATGCCTGTGACTATATCTGCAGCATCTATAAGAGGACTTAGTTCATTATTGGTCCTTCTTCTCCATTCTCCCTCAACATAGATTGGACCATAGTGCGGAGAATTTCGGGCTCATCTTACTAGTTTTTCTTGGTCAAAGCCCTCAGAGCCTTAGGACGAACTAATTTTTTATATAAATGAAATTTTGTACTTCTGGCAAGGATGTTGCTCCTAAAATGTCTCCCCACTACCTTTAAGAAGCTGTTGGAAAGAGAGATTCTTCATTTAATTTCTGCTGCCACGGCCCCATTTTCGTCTATATTCATCTGACATCCCACGTAAATAAACTCAAATGAAAATGGTCCTATCCGGGCTGTTTCATCTTCTATTGCTTCCTGCCTTATAACCATATATTTAGTCTTGCTTTCACTAATTATAATCCCCAGTCTTCTGGCTGGGCCTTCAAAAGCAAGAAAAGCATCTGGGATGGCTATGTTCCATCTATGTTCAGATCGTTTACATATCTAAAGATCTGTAAAGTCCTATTATATATAGTCCCATATGTGCCAATACCTAAGTCTCTAGCCAATACTACTTTCTCTATAGTAAGAATAAAGAGAAGGTAGGCAAGGGCATCTCTGAAGTACACCTTTCTCATAATCAAACTCTCAAAACAGATCAGCCTGGAAATAAACCATACCTTTACCATTGCCATTCAGAATAGCCTTACTAATTTCTTGGGTATAACCAAATCTACAAGTGCATTGTATAATTGGGTATTTCATAGGCATTTTTATGGTGATACAGATTGATTGGTATTTCTGCCCTTTTGCAAGATCTGGCGGCATGTGGAAATTCGGTCAGAGGTGGTTTTTCTACTCATGAAACCACACTCATATTGTCCTTTTTTTTATATCCCCCCTACCTAGCATTATTGCCATACAGGATTCCGGCAGCAGTGGGGTAGTGTGCTGGGATTTTCACATTCCGCTGCTGCCAATAAACTACACTTTATTTTTATACAAGCCTCCTTTTCTGCCGCACCCATCCGGGTGCCTACTCCGGTCCAGCCTTCCTGGATCTCTTCTCCTTCTGGTTTACCATGAACTCATATTCAGTACATTTGACTTGTGACTTGTGTATTTATGAGCACTTGGTTGAACTAAATTTTGGCTAGTTCTAGTTCTTTTGATATCTGATTAGCTTTATTAAATACTTTTCTGGAATTGTACTTCCTCTCAGAATCTCATGAGTAGTGAAAAAATTGATAATGTGCAAGACCTGATCATTACTCATATCAAGCCGATCTCCTGACCAGACATATAGTCAATACTTTTGACAATGCATATTGTCCATAAAATTACTTTTATATTTATCTTTTTTTTTGTGGTAGTAATAAACTTCCAACTTTAGAGACATGGAAATATTGAACATATATGGCATAAATTGTTATAACTATTTATTTACACTAATTAATATTGTTAGTAACTTAAAATGTGAAATTTAAAATTTAGATAAACATTAGAAAAATTATTGTCTATAACAAATATGTTCAATAAATTAAGTAATCTTTATGTTAATGTTTCATAATTTATAAATAAATCTAACAATCTTTTTGAAGTAATAAATCTAATTAATAAATTAAGTAACTAAGTAATAAATCTAAATAAATCTAACTATCTTTTTGAACTATTATGTTTTAATAGGATCGGAATATGATATTGGGAAAGGAAGCTTTTTTTGTTACACCTAGTGACTCTCTTGCAATTTTAGCTGACCACATTGGAATCATTCCATATTTTCAAAAGAATAAAGTGACAGGATTTGGAAGAAGTATGCCTACAGCTGCTGCCATAGACAAGTAATCTCTTAAATGGTTTTTGCATATTTTATTTAATAAGAGCTTTAATAATATATTTCTTTGATTTTCTATATTTTTTGTACAATACTGCTCACATAAATTTCTACATGATGTTGAGTAGTTTTGGAGAGATTAGAGATTTATAAATATTTATGTAGTTATAATTAAATTTATGGAGGTATAAGATTAAATAAGAGATGGAGACATAAGATATAAGATTAATGGAGATATAATTATGCTAATTAAAATAATATTCTGATTTGAAATTAAATTACTAATATCTCCAAGGGTAAAATATATCAGATCTATTAGTATCTTATTGTCGCCTTCAAATTTAAGAACATTTGTGATCACTCTTAAAATAAATTAAAAAAAAGAAAAGAAATGAAAACAGAAAATTAAATGAATGGTATAAGGAAAAATGAGGAATTTTAAAAACACCAAACCATCCACTGAACACTTTCTACAGAGATCTCGACAGATTTTCTATTCTTATACTTCTATTCTAAAGACCAAAGACCTTTCTTTTTTCCTATATTTTTCAAATCTAATGCAAATTATGTTTAACCCTCTAAAGGACAGAACTACTTATGCTCAAATTAAAAAAAAAAAAAAAACAGAGAAAGAGTTTCAGGGACTTATATTGAATATATAAAAATCATCATTTGCTTATAAAAAAATTATTTTGGAAGATATGAGGTAGGACCTATTTGTTCCATTGTTCGCTGAGTGGAAACAACTTTTATTCGATCTGTATTTTTAATATTCTTATGGGTAATTTTGTCAATAAAAATGAAAAATTATACAAATGCTGTTTATATTAGTGTGAACAAAATACAAAATTGCTGTGTTATTATGAAAAAACTTATAGAGAAAAGATTGAAATAAAAAAATTGTAAGCTAATTATAAAATTAAATATATCTAACATTATAAACTTTAGTATACCCATAGCACAAATACAACCTGATCAATTTAAAAAATATAAAATAACTTAATAAAATAAAAAAAATATATAATTTAAAAAAAATTCATGCAACCACAAAAATTTTTAAGGAAAGCTCAGTGAGATGAAAAATTTGTGACTACAATTTTTAAGTTAAATCATATATTAGATTAATCAATACTTACACAATCACAGAAAAAAATCTCAGAAATAGGAGGTTGCTCAATAAACTGTGTCGTACTGTACTCACAGTTAAGGGCTAAAAAGAATGGTAGGACATATGGAACCCACTTAAACTAAAATTAGCTGGCGCACTTTACATGTTGGTCTAGGTAACAACTTTCTATTTTTCCCTATAAAAGTGAACCAAGGCCCACGGTTTTTTTTTTAATGCTGCTTCTCAAGTTGGACGAACATGAGCTAGTGTCCTATTATCAGTCAGCTGACAAATGCTTCTATAACAAATCCTCATAAGTTCTAGTTTACATTTGAAATTTTTAGAATATTTGCATTACTTTAATTCCATCAATTGTTTTAAACTTGCATTTTTAAAAGTTATTAAGAATATATACTATTGGATACCAGATAAAGAAAATTTTTTTAGAAAATTTTAAACTGCTTTATTTTATTTTTTTATAATTGTTGATGAAGTGACCATCAATAAAAAAATTGACAGTTGAATGATTAATTATTATTATTTTTTTTAACTTATTCTTGCAGGGTGGCAGAAGCTCTAAACATTCCATTTTATGAAACTCCAACAGGCTGGAAGTTCTTTTGTAATCTTTTGGATGAAAATAAAATCGCCCTCTGTGGTGAAGAAAGTTTTGGGTAAAGTAATAATAAACCTATAAATTTATTATTGAGCATTACTTTAGTAACTGTGAACTTATTTATTTACAATTTTACAACTTATTTCAAATATCGTTAGTGATATATTTAAGTTATAAATTTTAAAAAAAGACATTAATCTCTTTGAAGTTTTTTCAGTCTTCATTGTTTAGTTTCATTCTGCACATCATCAGTTATTATTATAATAAAAAAATCCATTTTTCAACTAAAATTTTCAACAAGACAGGGATAGGCTCATGCCTATCCATGTGGGGGATTCCTATCCACTTATACCATCTCTCTATATCTGTTTCCTCCATGAGACCACTATTAGGCATTACATCATGGAGTGGCTGTGTGTCGCCTTATTGTATTATGCCAGCTCTTGGCTTGCCTTTTCTGCTCTTCCTTACTCAGTTGCTTGAAGGTGTGTGCTGCTAGACAGTGGCTCGCCATCCAACACTGTTGGGAGAAAATTCTTGTTGAAATTCTTCTCTCTATTCCTGAAAGTGGGGATAGTAATAGAAGAATACCTTTTCCACTCTCTGTTTGCTGTGCACACTGGACATTCTGCTTAAATTAACTGTATTTTCCAGCTTAAATCTATCCTGGCAGGCTCGTAAGCAGCCATGCCCTGTAAGTAACTGGGTTATGTAGTAGTCACCACTCCATGATCTCTATCCACCCAGGGTTGGATATGGAGAACCAGCCTGAATCCACCTCATGTTCGATACCATATTCCAGTGTCGTTGCCATCTGCCGACGGTCTCCTTTCTTTTTTCAGTCTTGGGAATACGGTCAACTCTATTATAATATTGAGTGTAATTGGTAGATTATTCTCTCTTCGGCGATCAACTCTATTGGAGGCATTCTGGTCACCACACATGCCGATTTGTATGAAACTGTATGAAACCATTTATCACCTTTAAGTTCCGATGAACAGACACAATCGGCTTAGGCACAGTCTTTCCATTTTGATTGGAAGAATGAGGGGCGGCGATCACCCCCTCCTCGTCCTTAAAAGCATCATTGTGAACTGGAGCCGTTCAGTTGAGGTTACTCCTCACTCTGCTAGCCAGGTCCAGGCCCTATTTCTTCTTGGAATTATTTACTGCTGAAACGAAGTAACAAACAATATTCGGATATAGACTTACAGAATTTGATTTTCCTTTAAATTTAATCCTGCTTCTTGGCCTAAGCATGCATTACATTCGACTTTTCGTATTTTTTTTAATTGGTTTTTGTTTTCATATTTTTTTGGATTGGTAGATTATTTGTTATTGATTTTTATTTTACTTTTTTAAAATTTTAGTACATCAAATTATTGGGGGAAGGGAGGCAAAATGATATTCTCGCCCTCTCTTTTATTATTTGAATGGGAGATCATCACCCCTATGTCTGCTCCTATGACCATTAGTCTTCTATAAGCCAATGTATCCACTGCACCTTTCCATATCGTATTGCGTAGAGCAGGATTGATATGACCACGCTTGATATTAACAACCTACGGAAGTGATGACCCTCCTATGTTGGGCATCTGTTGAGACAGCACCGTGGTCACTCTAGTCACCTTACCACATACCCACTGGATATGCTAGTTGAACTGTAGCCTTTCATCAAATCATACACTGAGATATGTCAAGAAAGGCTTGGATCAAATCTCTTGCCAACCCACTCTCACTTCTTCCTTCCTTTTCCAACTAATATGAAGGGCCTCTGTCTTGCAGTCTGCCAGTTGCAGTCCCATAGATGTATGGGTGGGTGTGTGTGTGTGTGTGTGTGCGTGCGTGTGCTTATCTGCTTGTATTTATATAGCTATAGCCATTATTTAAATGTACAATTTTCAGTTATAAATTTTTTTATGACAGAACTGGATCAAACCATGTGAGAGAAAAGGATGGAATTTGGGCTGCCCTAGCTTGGCTCTCAATCATAGCACAAACAAGGAAACCATTATCTGATATTGTTATTGGACATTGGAAAAAATATGGACGTCATTTTTATTTGAGGTAATATTTTTAGGTTATTATACAGCATTTTAATCATTATCAGTTTTTTTAGAATCTAAAACTATGATTTCATACAAGGTTTCATTGAAAACAATACTAATAGTGCTCAATAAATTAAAAATAGATTTCTCCTCTGTTTTCACAATTTAAACCTTTGTAATGTAAGGTTTTCTTGTATCAGTGCCAATCTGTGTCCGAAGACAGCTCCACACTAGTGACCAACTATTTGTCAAACTACTTTTCAAATGTTTATAAATTAAAAGCACCAATAAAATATCTAATTTGGACACCCCATGACTTCCTTGTACGCCTTTTTAAGCTATTTTACAAATTTTTATATATTTATTTATTTGATAAATATGTAAACGGGTGTTTCTTAGATAAAAAAAATATCTGATGTGGACAACACATGACTTTCTAGCACGCTTAAACTATAAATCAGTATCTAAATATCAAAAATGACACTCGGCGTCGCGATATCGATCTATTGGCATATATAGACACACAAATATTTCTTCTTACTTCTTCTTCTTCACAAATCTACTTCACAAATTCTTCAGATTTTATTCCATTATTATATGTTGTTTTCTTTCAGTTGGTAACAAGTTCTCAAGAGATTTCTTCGTGTTCCTTGAAAACATTAGAACTGTCTATGTCACTAGATAAAGCCTTGGAAATCGACAGTTTCAACATTTTAAGCGGAAGAACCCGCTTAACTTATATCTTATTCTCCTGCTGCAGACATGTTCAGCTCACAAATGGGGAGGAAAAAAAGTATTTTACACTCAATTTTTACACTTATAACAAGCAGTAAAATGACTACTTGACTACTTGATTAGAGTGGAAAAAAAATCGCCTTTATAATTTTTATCACCGAACCATATAATGTCTGTAATAAATGTCCATCCATATACCTTTTGATGTAAGTTTCTTATGGCCTTCAAGTAAAGTACCCCTTTCGGATCCTCAATTTCAACCAAAATCTATAATATTACTTATGTTGATATAAAAGTCTAATTTACCAAATTTGAGATGTTTTACATTATATTTTAGTGTAATTGTTGATGAAAGTCTATTATAAGCTTCAATTAAAGTACCACTTTCGGTTTGCCAACTTTAACCAAAATTCACTATATTATTTATATTAATATGCAAATCTTATATACCAAATTTGAGAAGTTTTGCATTTATATTTTAATATAATTTTTGACGAAAATCAATAACGACCATCAAGTAAAGTACTATTTCCGGTAATCATACAGCAACCAAAAAGGGATGTTCTCAACTAAATTTTTGAATAATCCTAAATATAAAATTTAACTTTCTACAACTAACCGTTTTTGAGTTATGCGAGATACATACGAAGGAACGTATAGGAACCTACAGATGTCACGATGAAACTTGTCAAAATGAATTCAGGGATGGTCAAAATGGATATTTCTGTTGAAATCTGAAAACCGAAAATTTTCGCGATTACAATACTTCCTTTACTGGGTACAAAGAAATCAAAAATAGTTTATCCAGACAAATTGCAAGCTGTTTGAAAAATCATTTGCCAACTCTTTATGGTTTTAAGTTAGTTTTATTCAAATTTTAGATTTAATTTAGCGACAATATTTTGTGAAGTTCAAACTTTGGGGGTTGAATTAGGTAAATTAACTGATTTTGAAGAATTGGTTGACAATTATTAAACTAATATTGGAGAAAATTATGAACTAACTAGTAATCCATTTGATAACAAAAAGTTATGAAGTTATGAATCAGTGATGATTTCAATATCAACTTTAAAGTAACTAAGAATTTATTTAAAAATGAGGAACCCATTGGACAATTAGTTTGTTGCTTGTCTAAATGGCATGCAAATATTCAGCAATGGCAAGAGCATATCCTTTTGATGTATGAAAGGAAACGGCTTGGGAACTAGACTGGTGCAATTATAAATATTGGCAAAATATTTTCACTAATGCTGGCTCCGCACCAGTGGCAAATTGTTTGTCAAATATTTGTGAAGTTTGAAATGTGAAAGTACAAATGAACAAATGGAGCATCCACTCATATGGCAAGCCGTTTCACGAATTGTTCCATAAAATTCTAAAAAAGTAAAATCTATTCTTACTCGAACTTCACACTAGTTAAATATTAAATAGAACAAATGAGACATCCACACACATGGCAAAATGTTTGAAAAATCGATTGGCAAATGATTGTGAAAATATATGGTTTAAAAAAAACTAATAACACTAGTATTATACTTTCATCAACAATTATACTGAAAAAGTATGACAATCATTAGCAACCAGAAAAACATTAAAAACCAAAAGTTATAAAGTTATGAATCATTTATAATTTCAATATCAGCTTTGTATTAACAACAATTTTAAAATCCATCATTTAGGAAAAAATGAGAAACTCATTGGGCAAATAGTTCGTCATTGATGTGGCATGCAAATGTTCGGCAATGGCAAATCCTTGTGACGAAAGAAAACTCATTTATCATAGTCTGAGAAGCAATCATATTATAATTAACAATATAGATAATTAATATAAAAGAGCAAAATCTCAAAAAGAGACAAATTAATTGCTAAGATACAATTGGAGGATTCCAAACACAAAGCCTTAAGTCTCTAATATCTCAGTAAACAACTAACTGGTCTAAAATCCCGGTAAACAACTAACTGGTCTAAAATTCCGGTATAGAATTATATGTGTCTAAAATCCCGGTAAACAACTAACTGAACTAAAATCCCGGTAAACAACTAACTGGTCTAAATTCGCGGTAAACAACTAACTGGTCTAAAATACCGGTAAGGATCTAACTGGTTTAAAATCCCGGTAAAGACCCAACCAGACTAGCTTAAGTATTTAGTTAAGGCTTTGTGTTTGGGATCTTCAAATTGTATCTTAGAAATATAAATAATTCTCATGGTGAAACAACAATAAAATATCTGATGTGGGCAACACATGACTTCCTTGTACGCCTATTAAATTATAAATCCGTGGCTCAAAAAGTGATACTGAATTTGGTTACTAGTTTCCGAAGATTGCAGTAAAAACGACACTCGGCGAGACATCCATCTATTGACACACACACACACACACACACACACACACACACACACACACACACACACACACACACACACACACACACACAAACACAAACTCTTGTCAGTGGAGGTCTGATTCCATTATTATATGTCGTTTTCCTTCAGTATGTAACTAGTTTCCAAGATATTTCTTCATGTTCCATGACAACAATAAAACTGTCAATATCTCTGGATAAAGTATTAAAAATCGACAGTTTCGGCATTTTAAGCGGAAAAACCCACTAATATCTTATTCTCATGATGAAGACTTGTTGATCTCACAAATGGGGAGGAAAATTAGTATTTTAGACTCAATTTTAACACTTAAAACAAGTAATAAAAATGTTAAATTGGATTGGAAACCAAATTGCGTTTGTAACCTTTATTACCGAAACATATGATTTCTCTTTTAATTTAAATATAATTTTTGATGTAAGGTTATTATGATCTTCAAGTAAAGTAGCCTTTTCCGCTCACGAATCTTAACCAAAATCTAGTAAATACATTTGTATCGATATAAAAGTCCTATTTACCAAATTTGAGAAGTTTTACATCCTATTTTAATATATTTTTTGACGAAAGTCTAATATGACCTTCAAAAAACGTACCAATTCCGGTTTTCCAAGTTAGACCAAAATATAGTATGTTATTTAGGTCAGTATATAAGTTATAAATACTAAATTTGAGAAGTTTTGCATAGTATTTTAATATAATTTTTGATAAAAATCAATTATGACCTTCAAGTAAAGTACCACTTCCGGTGATCAAGCAGTGACCAAAAAGGGAGGTTCACAACTATATTTTACAACAATCCTAAATACAAAATTTCAACTTTCTACGGCAAACCGTTTTTGAGATATGCGAAATATGAACGTACATACGTACAGACGCCACGACGAAACTAGTCAAAATGGATTCAGGGATGGTCAAAATGGATATTTCCGTTGAAATCTGAAAACCGAAAATTTTCGCGAATACAATACTTCCTTTACTTCGTACAAGGAAGTAAAAAGTATAAATCCAATATGTTTATATTTTTTCTATATTTTATATTGTTTTTACTTCCTTGTATGCAGTAAAGGAAGTATTGTAATCGCGAAAATTTTCGGTTTCCAGATTTCAACGGAAATGTCCATTTTGACCATCCCTGAATCCATTTTGACTAGTTTCATTGTGGCGTTTTTAGGTTCCTGTACGTTCCTTCGTTTGTATCTTGCATAACTCAAAAACGGTTAGTTGTAGAAAGTTAAAATTTTGTATTTAGGATTATTGAAAAATTTAGTTGTGAACATCCCTTTTTGGTCGCTGCATGATTACCGGAAGTGGTACTTTACTTGAAGGTCATATTAGACTTTCATCAAAAATTATATTAAATTATAATGTAAAGCATCTCAAATTTGGTATATTAGACTTTTATATCAACATAAGTGATATTATAGATTTTGGTTGAAATTGAGGATCCGAAAGGGGTACTTTACTTGAAGGTCATAAGAAACTTACATCAAAAGGTATATGGATATTTACTACAGAGATGATATGGTTCGGTGATAAAGATTATAAACACGATTTTTTTCCACTCTAATCCAAAAATTTTACTACTTGTTATTAGTGTTAAAATTGAGTGTAAAATACTTTTTTTCCTCCCCATTTGTGAGCTGAACAAGTCTGCAAGTTTTTTCCGCTTAAAATGTTGAAACCGTCAATATCCAATGTTGTATCTAGAGACATGGACAGTTCTAATGTTTGGACAGTTCTAAGGAACACGAAGAAATCTCTTGGGAGCTTGTTACCAATTTGAACAAAACAACATATAATAACAGAATAAGATCTGAAGAAACAAGAGCTAATTTTTTGTGTCTGTCTGTGTCAATAGATGGATATCGCCATGTCGAGTGTCGTTTTTGATATACAGGTATCTCTGGAAACTAGTAACCAAATTCTAATCACTTTTTGAGCCACCAATTTATAGTTTAATAAGCGTACAAGAAAGTCATAGGGTGTCCTCATCAGATATTTTTATGTATAGTCATCTTGGTGAAAGAATGATTAAAAATCATGAATGAAATATTTTATTTCATTAAAATCATTTTTTTCATTAAAAAATGTTTTCATTAAAATCTTATCATTTTTTAAAATTTTATTTTTTAAATTTATAGTTATTATGATTATTTTTTTTAATTTGAAATTTTGGCAATCATACTTCCAAATTGGCAACTTTTATTATCCAATATTATACATTTGTTAACATTTTGGGGCATTCATCCCTATCTTCAGAACTAAAAACAATATTTTTGTATTACATTCAACAATCTCTTTAAAAACGATTTTTGGTTATAACATGAAATTTAATTATAAAAACAATTTAATGATTTAATCAAATTTACATTAAATTGGTTTATAAAAACAATTTAATGATTTAATCAAATTTACATTAAATTGGTTTATAAAAACAATTTAATGATTTAATCAAATTTACATTAAATTGGTTTATAAAAACAATTTAATGATTTAATCAAATTTACATTAAATTGGTTTATTTTCAAGGAATATAATTATTCCTAATGTTATATATTAAATATCAATTAAAACCATTTTACATTACAATTTTAGTTAAAATATTGTAGCACTCCTTTGTCATACTGCATGATTTAAAGGAAGTCACTGACAATCACTCCATACCAAATGGAACATGAAACATCCATGAATGTGAAATCCTATGAGGAGTAGTTGGAGTAGAAGGGTTCAGCTGCAATTCCATTGGCCTTAAAATCCATCGTGTTTCAACAAAATCCAATCACTCCAACGGATTGTGAGTTTGGAAAACAATGAACTGCTCAGTTTTTCACACAGTTTTTAGGCTGTGCTATACCAATAATTATAAAAACATATCTGTCAGTAAATACAGTGTTGTTAAAATTTACGATATTGATTGTATAGAATATTTTTAAAAAATATTGATATGGATAACTTATAATTTTTTTTTATTTTTTACTAATAATTATGGTAGAAATACTTACTATTATATGTAATTAAACTTTTTTAGTGGATTTATAATTTCTAATATGCATTAAATGTCCACTACTTTTTGGAAAGAGGGTGAAGATTAAAGTAGTTAATGTGTTGCTACTGTAGTGCCACTCTCTCATAGCCCTATGTTTACTTGAGCACTAGCTGTTGGGAAAAAATGGAACAATGGAGTGGAGTGATCGTCAGTGGGGCCCTTGAAATCGTCTTAACTCCAAGTACTCCAGCTGTTCCAGTTCAGTGTTTATTGTTCCATTTGGAGTGATCGTCAGTGGCCGTCTTGGGATTTGATTTGATTGATCTTTGATCCTATTTATCAATTGTTTATGCCACAACTTCCTATTATTTATTTATTACCTTCATGTATGTTTTTTTTTTTATTGTCTTAATATGCCATAAAGGGTTATCTATCTTGTGATCTACTATTTTTTTTTTTTTTTTAGATTTTGCACCCAAGTCGCAGGTCACCTCAGGATGATCCCAGAAACTCTAGAAACTTTTGATTCAAATAATTTTTTTCCTTCTTAAGATTTATATTACATATGGTACTTAAAAAAATGTATTCCTTTGATTAAAATACCGCATTTGGTTCCATTAAACATACCGTATTTTACATTAAAATTTTCATTAGTTGGCACATAACATTTTTTCGTTAATTTTTGGTATATACATGCATTGAGTTTTTTTAATACTGCCTGAAATTTTGCATACTATTTGGTCGGTAAATAACAATAGTACAAATATTTTTCTTCCAGTAAGCAAGCTTCTCCGGGAACACCAAGTTTATCAAAATGTCCGTTTTGCAGAAACTTTACACGGCTAAACAAAAAACTAGTTGAGATAGAACAATACAATTTGCTATGGATAAAGCATACTAAATTTCATCAAAATCTGAGATGATGGGTGTCATGGTCTGGATGGAGAAATGATGGAATGACCCAAATCTAAATTCATATTAATTTAATTGTACCTTATTTTATTAATAATTTTTTTGGAGTTGAAGTTTTCTATTAAGATTGTATATATTTTCTTTTTAACCACTTTCATATATTGTGTATCAATAATTTTAATTGCTCTATTGATTAAATTAATTATTATGTTTAATTTTTGGTATAAGGGGTGATTTGAATGGTAGTTGAATATTCTATTACTGCATATTTCTTATTTTGTCCATTTATTGGTTAATTTGTTAATAATATTGAATAATAAAAGTTACCAATTTGGAAGTATGATTAACAAAATTTCGAACTAAATTAGAAAAGCTTCCTATAAAATTTTGTTAAATATCAATATTTTTTTATTTATTTATAGGTGTGATTATGAACAAGTCGATGCAAAGGCTGCCAAAGACATGATGGCTCTTTTGGAACAGGAAATAACTAGTCCACAATTTGTTGGAAGCTCCTTGCTAGGAAAACCAGATATCTGTTTCATTGTTAAAGTGGCTGATAATTTTCAATATACAGACCCAACTGATGGTTCAGTCACCAAGAATCAGGTGATGTTTTTTCTATAGCAGATCCAATATTTTATCGCAGTCTATGTGTTGTGGATCAGAGGATTTATTAACAAAAAACACAAGCAAGTAAAGGCTAGATACTTCACTAATGGCGGGCACAAAGCTACAGACCGTCAACAGACGCTATCCTTTTAAAGCCAGATATTTCTATGCCAGTGTTGCCACCATCAGTCTTGTTTTGTTTATTATTATTATATTTACAACGTCACAAGCAATGAGAAATAATAAATCAATTTCTCCAACAATTTCCTTCCTAAATTATTTATTATTTCTCTTAAAAGTAATTCCGCTACAAATGTACTTACTAGTCACTTAATACAACACTGTAATATTTACATAAATTTAACTAACAACTACACATTCTTTCAAGCCTTAATTATTTACACTTAACAAGGTCCAGCAGTTCAATTACACTTAAGTTAACTAAATGGAAACATTTTTGTCTTCTTCTTTACCTTGCCCCTAAGATGTTTCCCCACATCAAAGAGAGGAGGTTTACCTTTATCATTCCGATATACTTTTTCTTCCTGGTTTATTTCATTCATCTTCTTTACCTCTTCTTTCTGCTTTACTTTTTCCTTATGGTATAATTCATCTTCCTGCTTTACTTTTCCTTTCAGTTTTATTTCACTTATCTTGTTTATTACATTTTTATAGTTTATTTCTTCTTGCTGGTTTACTTTTTCATTGTGGTTTAAGTCTTTTATCTTGCTTAATTTTTCTTTCTGGTTTATTTCTTCTATCTTGTTTACTTTTTGCTGCTGATTTATTTCTTCTTTCTGCTTTGTTTCATACATCTTGTTTACCACTTGTTGCTGCTTTATTTCTTCTTCCTTGCTTATTTCATTTATCTTGTTCATTTCTATTTCAATGTTTATTTTTTCTTTCTGGTTTATTTCATCTATCTTGTTTATTACATCTTTCTGATTTACTTCTTCTTTCTGGTTTACTTTTTCTTGGTTTATTTCATCTATCTTGTTTACTACTTGTTGCCGCTTTACTTCTTCTTCCTCACTTATTTTATTTACTTCTATTTCAAGGTTTATTTTCTCTTTCTGGTTTATTTCATCTATCTTGTTTACTGCTTGTTGCTGCTTTACTTCTTCTTCCTCGCTTATTTCGTTTATCTTGTTTACTTCTACTTCAGCTCCTTCCTGGGAAAGTACAACTTCCTGTTTCATAGCTGTTTCTACTAGTGATGAATCTTTTATTATTTCGACTCCTTCCTCAATCACAGATGAGTCCAGGGTTATATGAGAGGTGCAGGCCGTATCAACATACCACACACTATCATCAACTCGTGCAGTTCTTGCGCCAAAGAAGCTTTATTCTTCCAGGGATGAGGTCTACTTGTATAGGCGGGCTTATTGGTACTGGGCTGTTTACTTTTACTCCTATCAAACCAACAATCCTTTTTTAAATGGCCCGGTTTATTACAAATGAATCACACTTTAGTGTTGGAATTGGGCCGGCTATGAAGGGTTCTGAATGTCTGATCATTCCTGTTAGAGGCATTTCTCCTTTCAAATGACAAAATCATCTGCCTCAATTCGGCAAATTTGATGTTCCTGTTCGCTAAGATGGGGTTAACGACTGGGTCATAAGAGGGTGGCAAACCTTCAATTCTGTATCTTATTAATTCCCTATCAGTTAATGTTCTCCCAAGTTGAGCTATCTCTTGGACCAAACATTGGAATCTGTTAAGATACTCATCAACAGATTCTGAATTATGTTTTTTGATATTATTTAGGTCAAACATGAGGTCTATGACCTTTTCCTCAGGGATGCCCTCAAACCTCTCCTTTAATTTGTCCCAAACTACTTTTGCTCTTTTCTCCCCTCTAATTGATGGTAAAATATCATTACTCACCGTTAGTATAATGGTAGTCATGGCTTCCTTGTTTCTTTTTTCCCAGGCCTTCAAGGCTGCTTCTTCCACTGGCGGAACTCCCTTTTCCACTACATCTTCATAAATACCTTTTGCCTCGAGGTATGCTTCGATTTTCATCGACCATATTAAGTAGTTCTCCGCTGTCAGCTTCTCAATACCATAATTCGCCACGTCCATTGTGTTTTATAAGTTTTAGGGTGATTAGTCCGTAAAACAAAGTCCTATATATCTCTTCACAGCGGTTAGTCCGAAAAAAACTATACAGCACACGATCTGTTAAAATACGTGTTTACTACACTAAACTTGATGCTTTTATGTACTCTAAAACCACGCTCTGCTACCAAATTGCTGTGGATCAGAGGATTTATTAACAAAAACACAAACAAGTAAAGGCTAGATACTTCACCAATGGTGGGCACAAAGCTACAGACCGTCAACAGACGCTATCCTTTTAAAGCCAGATACTTCTGTGCCAGTGTTGCCACCATCAGTCTTGTTTTGTTTATTATTATTATATTTACAACGTCACAAGCAATGAGAAATAATAAATCAATTTCTCCAACACTATGGATATTCATTTTCCTCAAGCCATCATAAATGTAATGGAGCCAGCAGAGCAAAGTTATCACTTTTTTCATGAATAATACTTATAATAAAATTTTGAGAGAATATTGTACATTGTATTCTCTTTATGTATTCTCTTTCTGAACCACCTGATCCTTTCTTTTCTTGTACAGGTCACCAGACTAGGTTTCCTCAGCTCTCTGATTCTTCCAAGTCTCCATCTTTATTTCATTTTTTTCAGTGGCTCGTAGATTTTCCTGATTTTTTCATAAATTAATTAACCTAAGTCCCAAACAAAATAAAATTATATATCTACATGAAAAAATAACTAGTAGAAAAACAATTATAAAATCTCAGTTATTCTCAAATAGTGTTTCTTCGGTAGGCACTTGGCTTCGACCTTCTTGGCTGTCCACACAGTTGTGAAGTTCACAAGTAGGAGCTTGATTCACAATAAATAAATAAGGCCAACTCTCTTTTTTTGCTGGTCCAGCTAATTCCACAATTACTCAGCTTGCCAGAGGATCGGGGAAAACATGTAAGTTGCTGAACAAGCATGGAACAGGCTGTGTGCTTTCTTCTTGAGCTCTGGTGTTCAATGAAGCACCATGTGGCAAAAGACTGGGAAAATCCAGCAGAGATAGAAATCAGATAGTGCGAATATGATTCATCATTTTATATGAGCTGCTACATTTTCATTGTTATTCCCCTTTTCTACACTAGGAGGATATTTTCATCTTTGTGAAAGCTTAGGATTCACTGGCTCGGTTCTTTTCTCCTAATCAAAACTTTAATTTGATAATAGGATAAAATACTTTATAGAAAGACCAGTCATCTGTCAACATACAGACAGTAAATTTAAATGTCAAAATAAAGAACTGACAGAATAAAAAAAAAAAAATTAATCTCAAGTCAAAATACAAAAGTTATATGATAACTCAGTATCATAAAAAATAAATAAAGAATTATTATTTTATGTTTTTTAATTTTTTTAAAAATAAATTTTCTATATGATAAATTTGGAATAAACTAAAGTTGGCTCTTTTTGTTACTACAGGGCTTGCGTATCATGATGGAGGATGGCTCAAGGATAATATACCGCTTAAGTGGCACTGGAAGCAGTGGAGCAACCATCAGGGTGTACATTGAACAGTATGAGAAAAATGTAAATAGGATCCTTGAAGACAGAATGAAAGTTCTGAAACCTCTGCTTGAGATTGCAGTCTCATTAGCCAAGATAAAGCAGTTCACAGGAAGGAATGAGCCAACAGTTATCACCTAATATTAGCCATCGGTTATTAGAAAACATATTAGACTGTTCGAAATTTTAATTTATATAAAGAATAACTCATGAATAAAAACTCAAATACATATATATATTGTCACATGTTGGAAGACATTTGTTTTACCTTTTATAATTTTTCTTGTCTCCTTAATCATAGTGACTTTTATGTCTAAATTTTTATCAAGTTATATTTCAAACATTTCTTGAATTCTTGCTTCATTAATAAAATTAATTTTTGATACAATTTTTTTTATAACGAAACAACCGCTTTTAAAAAAAATCTAGTCATTGCTCATTCAAGAATAAGTGAGAAATTGGGATTTATTTTGAAACATTTCTAGGAAAAAATCAATGATATCAAAAGGAAAAATATTTACACTGATGAAGATAGCAGGAATTATATTTTTTTCTTCAGTTTTATGTTGATTTCTGTTTTATTTTATTAAGTATTCAAGTATTTGCATAGGTTATAACTCAATTTTTATGGTTTTGAAGATCATAAAAATAAAAATAGACAATATTTATTTATGGTTCAGACTCATTTACAGTTTCAGAAATGATTCAATATTTGATTCTGAATTCTTAAAGGGGCAAAGTTTTGATATCATCTAAGATAACAGTATATTTTTTTTGGATTACCAATGATTTCATGAAATTATGTCAACTTTTAAAGTTTTAATTTGTCTGTACTATAAAATATTTTAATTGTATCTTTCCACATGGGAGTAATATGATAATGACTTAGAACATAGCAATTCTATGATTATAATTGTGAGACATATGTATCAAAATATGTTTTATAATTTTCCTAAAAGGTCCAATAATTAGTGATTAAAATATTTAGAAATGGAAAACAAATTACATTTTTTCTTCTTCTTTATGTTATATAGACATTCCAGAATCTCATGTAATTTTGAATCTTCCGGAAAACTATTTTTTTTTAACTAAATCTATGCAGTTCTGAATGGCCTAATCTTGTACATGATTTCATAATTGTTTGGAAAATCTCAACATCCCCTTTTGAAATTTTCCTAACTTGAAATATCATTTTTAAAATAATAATTACATATCCTTAGGAAATCACACATTACTGATATGATTTATCTTCTTTTAAATTTCTTCTAAATGTTGTAAGAAACAGTTGAAATGAGTGTGTATGTTATTTTGTGTGAAAGTTTGTTTATGGACTAGTAAAAAAAAAATGAAAAATAGCACAATAGTGCCAGCTAGATCAGTTCATGTAGAAAGCAGCTATCTATTGAATTTTAACAATGTACGTAAAAGAAGCATCTTGCCTAAGGTAACATCAATAATAATGAAAATGAAATATTATTGGAGACTACCCACATGTCACCTACATATAGCTTCTGTTTGTTTAAAGTTTTTAAACCGTGAAAAGCAAAAAGACTATGAAATACCTAGTCATTGTGCTATTATGAATAATTTTGTTCAAAGTCATAAGAAGATAACATTTTTATAAATTTGACCAAACAAAAAATTATAAAAAAAAAACAAAAAATATATGTACAATGTGACTGTGTAGGTATTATACTTCTTTTTATATTGATAGCTAGCTGATTCTTTCCATCACTACATGAGGGAGATCAAAAATTAAATATTAGGTAATATAATGTAACTAAAATATTAGAATTTAAAGAGATAATATTGTTACCACAACAAATATGTTTTTACTACCAGAATACTTTACTGTAATATTATTTAAATGATATACTAGCAAATATATTAGCTGTTATAATAAATGTGTAACATATAAATTTAGTTTAGTTTAAATGAAGCGCACAATTTTTTAACTTTTGTAATTTTGTAATGAAATTACAGATTAGGAATTAAGCGATTGTAGTTCAAATGGTGAAAAATGAAAGAATTTGCGCTATATCTCTATAGTAAAACAGGTTTATAATTTATGAGTCGGTTTCTTTAAAGTTTGAATTTGGAGAGGGTCTCTTTTTATAATAAATATATGGAAACAATTAATTCTGTCTAATTTTACAATTATTCAAAATTTTAACAATTCAAAGTAAAAGTTCCATTTTTATGTATCTCTATGAAAATATTTGATGTCTTATTGAATTTTTTTTCCTCTGTTCCATGCAGAAACCAAATTGTAAGTTATGACTGAAGCAGAAGAGATTTGGATATTGCTGAAATGGATTTGAGTATTATATATTTTTGTTTAGTAAATGTAGATTTTGAGAAAGGCTCCACTTGTCCTGCTTGAATGATATGCTTTAAATGGGTCAGTGTAGATCCTAGGTAAAGCAAGCTGGGACAAGTTCTTGTATAGGATAAAGTACTTGTGTTCATAAAGAAAGCAATCGCCGAAGCATCAGGGCATGGTTAAATTGAATTTTAATAAAATGGCTAGATGAATCGGAATTGCTTTTCTTGCCACAAAGTGGTTTAGTGTTAAGTAGGGTTTGTAGTTTTATGTATATATTGGGATTGCGAAAGGGCATTGAGCCCGTAGACCAGCACCCGACTGCCAGATAGGAGTTGTGAAGCGTTCAAGCGATGAATCCGACTCTGTATAGATTATAATTTTTCTAATAAATAATAATTAACAAAAAAATTACCTCAAAGCGCTCGATCCACTATCTGCAAATATAGAGGATGGAGCATATATTTTTATTGCGTATGTATGTTATATTTGTATGCTGGAGTGTGGTTCCCGATGTTTTACAACTTGTAACAATTTCTTTTTTTTTACCTGTTTCTGTCATATAATGTAGTCATGTAAAAATTATAATTTCAGTGGGAATAAATGTATTTTAAATAACCTCCCTTGCATATTTTTTTCTCAATGCCCACAAATGTATGTACAGGAACTTTCTCTTTACTTCCTTTGAATTGCTAATAGGACATGTTATAAAAACACATATTATTGAGTCCAGAAAGTTTTCAGTTGTTAAATGTACCATTAATTAGTTATATTTCGCTCTCCAGAAAAAGCCCATGTTTTCAGAGTAAATGACAAAATAATTTAATAAAACATCTCTAATTATAAAGCTGTCAACATTAACCTGAAAATTGAGAAAAAGCTTCTTGAACTATGGAAAAGTGGCCCTCAGGGCGACGATTACAGCTGAGAGGATAATAGTCTATTAAAAAATTATTGGAAATTTCCTAGCTCTGATAACAGAGAAACGAATAAAAATCAAGGATTAGAATGGAAGGGCAGAGATATATTACTCAGACATTAAATAACAGTCAATCATGACAGAGCAAATATATCTTAATTGGAAGTGTTAAGTTTTATTTTCCTTTATCATCTTTCTAATTTTTAATGTAAAACTTAGTTTATATGCACAATAAGTAATGGTAATTGTTTAGTGACTACTACAAATACAAACATGAAAAACATTTGTACATGTGAATGAGGTTTCAAGCCAGAGCTTTTATACTCTCTATATCAGCAGTACAATTGAATCTAAAATGTATACAAGTAAAAAAAAAATAATATACAACAAGAAGGAAAAATAGAATAAAGAAAAACCTCTAAAAAAGAAATGACAATAAAATACATACATGCACATATTTGATATCAATATCTAATTCAATATGTGAGTATCTTATGTTTATAAATCTTATGTGATAAATCTACTTTACAAAAGTTGACAATATCTTTCATATGTTCATACAATAAGTTAGGTTTTATTCACTGGTATAGTAATAAATTAGTTACCTAAATCATAGAATGCCTCCTCTATGTACAAATTAACAGGAATGGTTATGAAGTTAATAATTAGTAATTTTGGTAAGCACAAAGATTTTCCAAAATAAATGCAATATTAATACCCATACTTGGGCAGGCTCAGATTTCCATGCTGGGGAAATAATCTTTAACCACTATCACTCTCCTCCTCTTTCAGTTCCCCCCAAAATTATAAAATTTTATAAATTCAAGCTTATTTGTTTTCAGTTTTACAACTAAATAGTATAGTTTTTTAAAGACACAGGCTGTTTGTCTTTAATCATATTTCTGCACCTCTGGTGAATAAGCGGTTAAGCCAAAAATTCAAACTTTTCAGGAGAACAGTTTCAAAGCTTGATTGCCTCCCAAAAACAGCCATTTAAGGCATACATGTGAAACTTTGTCAACATTAACTATCTTCTGAGTTTTTCATATGATGTTAATTTGGATTCTGTAATATTTATGTATCACTAACTATTGGAGTTACTTGTTCACCCATAAATTGATGTACATTTTCATCAGTTAACCACTTATACACTAGTTTTTTCACCATAAATTCCATGTTTTTTATTTTTATTTATTTTTCTATTTCATTTGAAGGCCAAAGGAGTCACAAATTAAAACAACAACAATTACGAACGCAAATAATTTTTTTTAAAAATATAAACAATTTTATAAAGTTTAAAAAAAATATATTTAACAAAATCATTTTCGAGATACAGAAGTGTACAGAAATAAGGGTCAATAAAAAAGAAAAACCAGCTATTTTCAAGAAAATTTTTAAGTACATTTTCCAAAACACACATGTAAACAAAGTTTTCCAAAACTGTCTAGTGTAAAATAGGCACTTAAAAATACAAAAATTTTGTTGCATTTTTAAACAATTAATAGTAATAACATATACAAATAAAATATTGAGAAAAATAAAATTTCATTTTTTATCTTCATTGTTCTTCTTCTTCATTGGCTCCCTTTGATCATTGGCTAAATTGTGAATAGTTAGATTAAAGCTCCATAGCTGGCTTTTATAAAAAGAAACTGAACTTTGTAAATAGGGTGTTGGAAGACATTGCTGCAGATCAAACACCAATGCAGCATATGAATTGTTTTCCTTTGCTTTTTCCTTAGCTTATTTATATTTATTGTAAGCGTTTTCAGCCATTTCGTGATGCATGCTGCGTTCAGAAATCAAAATGTTTTTATCATCTTCTGATGCAACTTTTATTTAAGTATCAAACACATCACACTGATGGCAAATATGTTTGTGTTTTTTTAAAAGATAAAGTTAATGGAAACATATTTAGTTTAACTTGTTGGATTACAGCAATTTTCTTAGGAGATTTTGCAGGTTCACTGTCAAAAAACAGAGCATATTTTTTTACTAGTAATTATTGACTATTTTTAATAGTAATTATTTTTCTCTAGTAAGTATTGATATTACAATTTTTCAGGTCAAAAAATAACAAGTTATATAGTGCCAATGATACTACTCCTTAGACATCTCATGATAGTTGATGGGATTTGTTTTTTTTTAATCCCTAGCATTTCATCTAGATTGAATAGAATAGAATAAAAAAAGAATCTCAGAAGGGACTAGGTCACTTAATTATAACTCAAATGAATAAATAAAATTAAACAATACCTGGCCATAAGACTACAAAATAAAATCAATTAATGTTTACAATATTTTCAATAAAAATAAATAAGCAAACAATATAAGTTCTTGTCTTGAAAAATATCATTTATGTGAAAAATAAAAAATAAAAAAACGAAACAAGAAAATAAAAACAGAGAAAACGAAAAATACAAAAATAAGAAGTTGATTAGCAAAGTTGAAGCTTGTGCATTAAAAACTATTATTTACTTCTGATCTAGATCTTAATCTTAAATTAAAATTTTGTAATTATAAAGTATCTATTTGGAAAGAAAAAAGAAGGTATTGGAAAAGGAGGGATTTGAATGAGGATAGAGAAGAAGCATGGCAGACATTAGAAGGAATGAAATTCCAGAGGATAGAGAAGCGGGCAAGAAAGAAACATTTGAATGTTTTGGTTCAGTGGAAGGCGTATAGAGGTAAATTTGAGTTAAATTAAGGACCCTAAATAGAGTTAAATATAGCATAAATAGATTTGGAAGTCGTCAGCATATAGGTGGTGGGAATAGTGGTGCAGTGAATTAGGAAGTTCATTGATATAGGAATTGAAAAGGTGTGGGAACATAATCGAACCCTGGACTACTACTGAAGAAAGGGCAAAGAAGGAAAATAGGGATTGATTAGTAATGGTAAATGCGTGAGTCCAATCGGAAAGGAAAGATTGAAACCACTGAACAGAGAAAATAAGGAAAAATTTATAAAGGAATAATTAGTTCCAGAGGTTCCTTGGTTAAACTGTCAGACACATTCAGAAATTCTGCTGGGACTATCCGCTCCTGGAGCTTTATTATTTCTTAACTTTGTAAGCCTTACCAAAAGCCTTTTCTCTATATCAGGTAACGCTGTTTCATCTGGGTCCTCATCTGAGCCCTGTTTCTTATTCGGTGGTAGGTTATCTCCCTGATTTAATAATGATTGAAAATAACTTTTCCATCTCTCTCATATGTCAGACTCCATCACTAACCACCATCCTTCCTCATTTCTCACCATGCGATATTTTAGGAGGTAACTACTCTTTAAAGTTTCTACTTCCTTGAAAAATTTTCTCGCTTCATTATTTTTTCTTGAGCCTTCAATCTCTTTGACCTTATCGTGGAGAGCTTTTCTTTTTCTCTCTCTCATAGTCTTTTTTGCTTGTGTTCTTGCTTCTTGGTACTCCATCCAGTTTTTCCTAGTGCTCATATTCAGACACTTTAGTATTTTTTCACTTCGCTGCTGGATGTCGACATTCGTCATCAAATCATTAGTTTCGTGGTGGTTTCTTGTCTATTTTGTAACATTCGTTCGCAGCCCGAATATCTTTTCAGGGAATTATCGGGAAATCACAAATTCTTTCCCTTACTCTCATGAAAAAACACCTTTGTACATCTTCATTCCTTTTTCTCTTTCTAGACATTATGTTTAGTCTTTGAAGTGCTGAAGAAGGGGGTTTTAATTTATTTTTAATTTTTTAAGGGAGTTTAATTTGTTTATTTTTGCTAGGTCAGAAAACTCAATATGGATCTATACAACAAACAAAAGCAATGTAGAAAACTACTTCATAGTGTACGTTAAAAGAAATCAAATAAAACCTACTAAATTTCACCTTTTCAATCAGTTTTCAATCGCTAAATGATTTGTTTCAGGAAGAGTTAAAATTCCATTTTGAAACCATGGAGGAATTCGAGTTTACGGCTTACCATCTTTTCCCGGTAAATGTCTCTCTCATAGGATCCGTAAGTATTTATTTTAAAGTATGTAGGCTAAGCATTTAAACAATAATTAAGTTTAATATCATCATAGGTAACAATTAATAACACATAGTCCAACCGAAAGCTGACAGAAGAGGGTTACTGTCGGAAACTTGATTCAGCAGCAATTCGGGCTCTGGAGATAAAAAAAAAAGAAAGAACCAAACATTTCAGTTTAAATAGATTTCACGGTGCCTTAAGATGCTACTTAAGATTTCATTATCGGGATTTCATTTGCGCATGCACATACAAGTTTTTACTATCGCTTCAAATTCCATAAATACAGATATAGTTTATTAGTTTTCCCTGCGAGTTGATCAAGAATTGGACATTGAGTTTATGAGCACTAAAATTTTCAATACAAACACCATATTCCAAAGCAGAGTTGCAGTTGAGGTCGCTTATCGTAAACAAAGGAAACAAAATAACAACAATGAAAAAAGAGGCAGAGGCAGTACCAGTAATTGTAAAAATGATAAAAAAGAGAAAATAGAAAATACATAAAATCTATATTTATCATTTTTACTTTTACTGCTACTGCCTCTGCCTCTTTTTTCATTGTTGTTATTTTGTTTTCCTTTTAGCCCTGAAGATGGCCTAAAACTTAGGCCGAAACGTCGGCACAAAATATATAAGTTCGCTTATGGTAGTGTAATTCTTTGATCGCACCCCCCAACCAACTTCTCCCTTTAAATATAAATATACGGTCAACAATAACTCCCTCCGTTATTTTCCTTCCTTTGATAAAAAATGAAATCACATTAAACAACGTGGATTTCTCGTTTTCAGACACTTTAGAGGCATTTCTTTTTATCCCCAGGCATTTCAATCTGGGCTCATTAATAGAGTTTTGTTCAATGATGGTCTGAGTCGATATCTGAGAGGATTATCTTAAATCTTCAAATCTAGGTGGTTTAGTCTTGTCTTTCCGATCTTCAGTCGAGTAAGGACTTCTTTTTCTCTTCTACTGCTTAGATTAGAAGTGTACTAGGTCTTATCAACAATCTTAATGTTCTGTAGCATGTTTAGTGGAAGCACTCTTGCCTTGTCCTGAGGATGAGGGTCTCTGTGGCGGATTGAAAACCCGGTTTCTGGTGATTCTTAAATGTCCAATTGATTTACCAAATTCTTTTAAACAATTCGAAATTTCAGAGATACTTTCGATTCCTGAATCAACCGAGTAATTTTTAGGTACTTTTATAGCCTAGGAATTTTAGAGCACTGAGGTGTTTATTAAATCCAATTTCAAAATATGACTGTGAACCATCGTGATAGATTTTACCTCTACGCTATAAATGCTGCAAAGCTTGTGTAGATTACATTAGCTAGCATAATTTTGAGTGAAAAAGGCTGATATTGTTTATTTATCTGCCTTGAATCCTTTTGTGGAAATTAGCAAGTTCTCCGTTTCGTTACTGGATCATTTCTACAATTTTTTTAAAATTCTATCCTACGAACGCTGTATTTTTTAATAATTACGAAAGTCAGACGTAATATTTGACCGATCATTAAGTCCTTTCTCTTCTGAATCCGAAAAATCAGAAAAGTACATTTTTCCACCAATAACTTTACAAACAAAATTAATTTACTGAAGTAAAAAAAAAAAAACACAATCCTATAACTTTAGAAACTCATTATTGAAGAACATGAAAATAATGAGAATTGAAATGAGTGTATAAAATAAAAAAATATATTTCAATATTCAGAAAATTATTTTTTAATTTTTAACCTGTTTTGTTCTTACCTGCGCAATCAACTTCTGACACGTTAAAATTATCTGAAGCAGAATTATGGTGTATGTAGTTGCCATAGCTATACTATTGTAGTACAAGAACGATGCCATATTAGGAAAATAAAAAAAAATTATAGAGGTGATGTAAGACACCTAAATACAAAGCAACTATAATACATGTAATCCCTTGACCATATATATTATTTAAAACCTGCCAGAAGCTTTCAATAACAGCGTAAAGTTTTGGAAAAGATTTAGAATTTTTGATATGACCAATCTGTTTTAAACAGTATTCTATTAAATTGAGAAAGGCACATGAACCACGAACCCATTCGTTGAGTCTTCCAGATGATGTGCAAGACAAATGGAACTGAAATCATAATTAAATTACCTACGTATATTATAGGATGTATAGACCACTTCCAAAGTAAATTAGCTGAAAATAACTCTTTGTCAATCAAAGTCAGGGACCACATTGTAGCCCTGA
The DNA here is from genome assembly GCA_948150685.1 of Rhaphigaster nebulosa. NCBI lineage: Eukaryota > Metazoa > Arthropoda > Insecta > Hemiptera > Pentatomidae > Rhaphigaster > Rhaphigaster nebulosa. The sequence continues at coordinate 197,909,336 of OX411306.1, forward strand.
GCACCTGACGTTTTTGGGCAAACCGGAACGATATCAGAAACAAAACAACTACACTGCAACACATCCTAAGTGAGGTTAACAAAGTGCTTATATCACGCTTCAGTAAGTAAGCCGGTATAATATAGGCAGAACCATGAGGAAGTTAAGGCAAGTTGAAAGAAATACACTAGAGCCGAGATGAGGACCAATATCGGCCTCAGATGACATTGCTCATCAAGTGGCATTATTCCATACAACCTCGACATCGACAATGCCTTCTTGAAACCGTCGATGCAGTTGATAGATTTTATAGACTTCATTGCTTCTGATGACGGCTTACTTCTTGCTATTAAGATACTTTTCTATTAAATGTTGTTCCTCGTTGAATCGTATTGGTCGATGTATTGATTTTACGTATACCTATATATAATAATCTGTTTTCATTCGGGAGCAATTAGTAGAATTATTTGGAATCAAAACATAAAGCCATCTTGGATAATATCTATTTTTAAATGGACAAATATTTCACGATGGAATTCATAACATCAAAATATATCATAGGGTAATGAAATATGTGAAGATTTGAAAAAAAATATCATAGTATCATACTATTAAAACAACACCGTTGAATGGAAAATGGTACACTTATTTAGGTTATAAAATCTTAGAATGAGAATTTAAGGAGCCACAATGCGAGAGGTTTTCTGCGGATTTAGGAGATCCGGGGCAATGATGCAAATTGGGTCTCCAAGATAAATAATGAAACATATTTTTCTGGAGCATTCCCTCATACGCTTCATAAATTTGTTTCCAATAAAACAGAAAGATGTTCGATTTATGCATCCTATTCACTGCAAACTAAAATTACCATTTATGGAAAGAAGATATTTTACGTTTTTTACTGTAAGGTTGGTACAACTATTAATGTAGTTACAATATTAAATTGAAATATACATTTTAAATGTAAAATATCAGAAGCATAATCTTATACCTAATAAAATTTTAGGTTATCTCAATTAGAATATAAATTGTGCAAACCTTTGAATGAATCTGTTAACGTTTAAATTATAATATTATTATTTCTTATTATATATTATAAATGTTATTCTGTTTTTATATTTTTCTAGCGAAACTCGGCAGACCTTGTCCTTCGTGTGAATATTTATTTATCTCAGTATATATGAAAATGAATCATGTGTATGCAATCTAGAATCTATAATTCGTGATAGAAAAATGAAAGATGGCTCATACTGATGAGATTCCATTATTTTTATTGATAGGTATAAATTGATGATGAACTATATACATTTTTTATTAATAACGTTTCACGTGTTTGAACTTTATTTTTTACTATTCCATTCTCTATATAATCGAAACAACAAAATAATTCAAACTAATGCAAACATTTAGAGTAGCGCGAGTGGATAAACAATATTTTTGGTTTTCTGATTTGGTGAATAGATGTATAGAGTTTTTGGAGTTCCTTCTCTGGAGCAAGCAACATATTGACCATGCGAAAAAACATGAAATATCATTAATATAAAAGCAAGACGCACAGGAAACTGTAATCATTTGAATGTGAAGGTCTAATCAGTGGGAATTAGCAAAAGCTGTGGATTTTCTTCGATTACTGGAAGAAATGAACGAATCTGATGATACACTTGTCCTTGGACTTTGAGTGTAGCCATGAAATTACCATATTTTTCAATATTGGTCACTCCAAACGATGTCATTTTAAAGCATGAATTGTATTTCCAAATATGCTCAAGAAAGTATTTGGAATCCCGAGTAGCTCCAGCTACATGCTGCTAGTACTACTACTCAAAAGCAGTTTATGCAGATAAACTCTATCAAGCTATTCATAGTAAAGGTTTGAGTCCACTGCCCGGCCATCAGGAACAGCTCAAAATGCAAAACGCCTTCGAAGTTCCAACAGACACAAAACATCACTTTTTTCCCAAACCGATCTTGGCGAACCTGCGGTTGTGCAGCTTCACCTGGCCGTACCTACTGCTTATGTTTGCTAGGTTTTTTTTTTTTTTAAATTTCCACTTTACGTCACTTGTGATAATTTTTTCCAAAACCTGCCATCTTGATGCAAAATTTTCTCATATCAAACTGTTGGGCTTGGGCCTCTGTCTAGCCATGTGGGTCGGACCTTGGTCTTAAATTCCGTAGGCCCAGGTTTTTAAGATAACGTGCCACCGTGGCATTAGAAGCCCCTACTACGGCCGATAAATCACGAGTAGTTGTATGTGGGTCCTGGTTCACACATTAGAAAAGAACGTGATGACGTTTGTTGATGATGATCAAGGCGACCTGATATAGGTTCATCTGCAAGGCTATTATTCCTATTGTTGAAACGTCTGTACCAAAGTGTGGCAGTATTTCGAAGGATAACGGACTCTCCTATTATGGAATAAATTTCTTCGGTAGCTGTCTTTGTGCTTAAAACTTGTTTCCAGTGATGTCTCATAAGACCACGAATCACTGTTTTTTCTACTGACATTGCACGTGTTTTTAAAAAATATAAATGACCCCATAAACCCAACTTATGTCACAAGGAATTTAATCCTTTAGGATTAATCAAAGTAAACATTGACATAAATAGTAGGAACAAAAACATTGTTGTCGGATTAATTATGAGAGTTGGAATTAAGGGTTGTGTTCATGCACAAGGACTCTTGTAACTAACTACCTAGTATAATATAACAAACTTCATTGTCGACTTTCTGTTGTTATATTAAAGATTTGACGATATGTTTTATAATGACCTAAAACCCGATATAAAGTGTTAAGTGTTTAATTGTTTGTGTTAAGTGTTTAATTGATTGTTTAAGTGTTTGATCTTTAATATAATAACGGAAGGTCGACAGTGAAATTTGTCATATCCTCCGAAACCCCTATAAGTACTATAGCGCTGTAGGTGTTATGGAACGGATAAAAAATAGTTTGATTGTTAAGAAAAATATCTCACACCGCATGACTTCCTTGAAACTATAAATCGGTGGCACGAAATGTGATCCTGAATTTGGATAATAGTTTCCGAAGAGAGCAGTACCTCAAAATCGACACTCGGTGTCGCGACGTCCATCAGTTAACAGATACAGACGCACACGCACACACACACACACACACGCACACACACACACACAACACACACAAGCTCTTGTTTCTTGAAATTTTGTTCCGTTATTATATGTCGTTTTCTTTCAGTTGGTAACCAGTTCCCAAGATATTTCTTAGTGTTCCATGAAAACATAAGAACTGTCTATGTCACCAGATAAAGCATTGGAAATCGGCGGTTTCGACTTATATCTAATTCTTCTGCTGCAGACTTCTTCAGCTCACAAATGGGAAGGAAAACAAGTATTTTACACTTAATTTTAACACTTAAAACAAGTAATAAAATTGTTTAATTAGAGTAGAAAAAAATCGCGTTAGTAACCTTTATTACCGAACCATACTGTATTTAATTTTAATATAATTTTTGATATAAGTTTATTATGATTTTCAAATAAAGTACCCCTTCCGGCTCATCAATTTCAACCAAAATCTATTATATTATTTATATTGATATAAAAGTCATATTTATCAAATTTGAGATGTTTTACATTATATTATAATATAATTTTTGATGAAAGTTTATTATTACCTTACCGCTTCCTGTTTGCCGATGAAATAAATATAAAAATTGTAAATATGTACCAAATTTGGGAAGTTTTGCATTATATTTTAGTATAATTTTTGAAGGGAATCAGTACCACTTCCGGTGATCATGTAGTGACCAAAAAGGGAGCTTCTCAACTAGATTTTAAAACAATCCCAAATACAAAATTTTAACTTTCTACGGCAAACCGTTTTTGAGTTATGCGAGATACGCACGAACGAACGTACGTACAGACCTCACGAGGAAACTAGTCAAAATGGATTTTGGGATGATCAAAATGGATATTTCCTTTGAAATTTGATCGAAAATGTGCGATTGCAATACTTCATTTACTGAGTATACGTAGTAAAAAATAGTTGACATTATTATTATTATTGCCACTCATAGATTTTTTATTGGTGCGATTTTCCCATGGAATAAACAACAGCTAAACCAGAACTATACTGATAATGAGTAGAAATAATTTTTTTTTTGTTAATAAGTAACTATAAAACCATAAAAACGTTTTTTTTAGTATATATATTCCAAAAGCAGCCGACCACAGGTCTAAAATCTATTTTTTTCTTAAAACAAGACTCCTGGTAAAATATATTAAAAAATTCAGCTGCGTCCGACTGCGTCTGTGTGTACACTTTGATTTTGAAAATGGAATTATCCTTGTTATTGATTATTGCTTCCCGATAGCTGAAGATGTCAAAACTATTTGACGGGCATAACACCTACTACCTTTCATCCGATTTCGCCTACGCATGCGAAAATGTGCTTTCCTAGACATACCTACATTTCAATAACGGCTCGTCCGATTTGGTCCAACGCTGGAGGAAAGTTGGCAATAAGTGTAATTGGTCCTTTTTTAATTTTGTACACTTCCATTCAGTACTTTCGCTAACGCTTGCGTAAACATATTTTCCTTGATATCCATATTTCAAAATAGCTAGTGAATCGGTCCAAAGTTGGAGACTAGTGTAATAATGGTCTATTATCAATTTTGCACAATTTCCATCTAATAAATTTAGCTTAGCATGGGCATACGTATTTTCCATGACACGTCTATATTTTAAGAGTGGATCGTCCGATTTGGCCCAAAGTATGATAAAAGAATGACATTATTGTACAAATGGTCCAGTATCAATTTTAAATCGATAAAATTGTGTGTGTGTGTGTGTGTGTGTGTGTGTGTGTGTATATTATTAATTATTTTATAAATTTGTAAATCTTTGTACTATATTTAAATTTATCATTTTTGTTCTTAAGAAATAATTAGTTGTTGAAGAATAAAACACGTTCCGCTTTCATTTATTTTGAGTTAAAAACTCAAAATTTCATTGTTTTCAGAATCTGAATACGATGAAGTTTCTGGTATTTAACCTAAAATAAATTGTTACTCCTCCATCTCCGCGCAAAATCACAAAATAGCTTTTATTTAGGTAATTTATAAACGTGAGTAACAATTTCAGGTTTTCTTTCTAGAATAGAAATCTCAAAATTACGCCCAATACACCTAATGCTAAAAACATTTGAAAGTGCAAATTTCGTTGTGATTAGGATGTTATCGAAATTATTGTTCTGTAAATTACAAATCGGGCTTGACAGGATTTATTACTTCCTTGTACGCAGTAAAGGAAGTATTGTAATCGCGAAAATTTTCGGTTTTCAAATTTCAATGGAAATATCCATTTTGACCTTCCCTGAATCCATTTTGACTAGTTTCATCGTGACGTCTGTACGTACGTTCTTACATATCTCGTATAACTCAAAAACGATTAGCCGTGGAAAGTTAATTTTTTTATTTAGGATTATTGTAAAATCTAGTTGTGACCTTTTTGATCGATGCATGATTACCAAAAAAACCTTACATCAAAATTTATATTAATATATAATGCAAAACTTCTCAAATTTGGTATTTAAGACTTGTATGGTATACTAATATAAATAACATTATAAATTTGGGCTAAAATTGACGAACCAAAAGTGGTACTTTAGTTGAAGATCATATTAGACTTTCATTATAAATTATATTATAGTATAATGTAAAACATCTCAAATTTGGTAAATTAGACTTTTATATCAATTTAAGTAATTTTATAGATTTTGGTTGAAATTGAAGATCCGTAAGGGGTATGAAGGTCATAAGAAACTTACATCAAAAGGTATATCGACATTTATTACAGAAATCATATCGTTCGGTGATAAAGGTTATAAATGCGTTTTTTTTTCCTGCTCTAATTAAATAATTTTATTACATGTTTTAATTGTTATAACTGAGTGTAATATACTTTTTTTCCTCCCCATTTGTGAACTGAACAAGTCTGCAATAGGAGAATAAGATATAAGTTAAGCGGTTTCTTCCGCTTAAAATGTTGAAACCATCGATTTCCAATACTTTATCTAGTGACAAGGACAGTTCTAATGTTTTTAAGGAACACGAAGAAATCTCTTGGGAACTTGTTACCAACTGAAAGTAAACGACCTTTAAATAACGTAATGAGACCTCCAGTAACAAGAGTATGTGTGTGTAAATGAATTCCGCGACGCGTCATTTTTGAGATACTGCAATCTTCGGAAAGTAGTAACCAAATTCAGGATCAGTTTTTGACCCACCGACAGTTCTAATGTTTTTAAGGAACACAAAGAAATCTCTTGGGAACTTGTTACCAACTGAAAGAAAACGACATTTAATAAGGGAACAAGACCTCAAGAAAGAAGAGCTTGTGTGTGTGTGTGTGTGTGTGTGTGTGCGTGTGCGTGTACGTTTGCGTCTGTATCTGTTAACTGCTAGACGTGGCGACACCGTGTTTCGATTTTGAGGTACTGCTATGTTCCGAAACTAGTAACCAAATTCAGGGTCACTTTTTGAGCCACCGATTTAATAGGCGTACTAGGAAGTCATGGGGTGTCCACATCCGATATTTTTTTCTCGAATTCAATGTGCACCGCAGTGGTCAAAAACTGGCCTTTTTGTGAAACTAGCCTCTCTCTCATCTTGTATTTATCTGAATAACACTACAAGAGGTTTGTTTTAATGTAGTTTTTAACGGTGAATCGAATGCAGAAAACCCCAATTCAATAGTAGTTAAAAATTTCAAGACATAATTAAAAATGTATGGAAAATAATTGGGTAAATAAAAGTAACAGTTGAAAACAATTATACGAAGATTTATAATATAATTTAATAATATAATTTTATTAGATAATAATCATTTAAAAACTTTTAATATATAATTAAAATACCTTTTTACTTTTCCTTACATATATACCAAATATATAGAAAGAGGAAGTATTGGAATTAGCTATTATATCATGGATTTAAAATTGTTTAAAATCTTCTCGTAAACGGCTCCAACGATTTTCGTGGAACTTGCCTGTCTTCACCTTAAAGGCCTTTATCTTTTCATGTAATACATAGTATATCAACGAAAAAGTGCAGGGAAAAAAGTTATGACGAAAAGAATATTTTATTGGCGCTTAACTTAAAAAGCATGCAATTTATAGTAAATTATATATAGAATTGTTCGAAAGGTTGTTAACATATCTAAAAAAAAAAAAAAAAAACTCATCAAAATCGGACTAGAATTAGCAAAGATACAGTGTATTTTATGAGGAGCACAAGACCCTAGATGGATAACCGAGCGCATTCGAAAGGAGATGGATGCGACCGAACCTCCTCCCACCTGTCTGCCAATCTGTTGTAAACAATACGCTCTGTAATAAAGTAATTTAAGAATATAAAATCGGAAATTAATTTAATAATTTATACTTTCACATTATTTAATGGAAAGAAAATGTTTCCATGGAAACTAAAACAGAAACTTTTAAAATATATTTGCAACTTGACAAAGTTAAAATATATAGGTAGTGTACAGAATTGTTGTACTAAAATTGTTTAAAAAACTGTTCTATTGTACTTAAGTGGGAGAAGGTATGAAGAAGTGAATGCTGCTGAGTTTATTAGAAGCAGTGTTTTTGTGAGCTCCTTAAAATTATATTAAAAAGAAAATTATTATAGAACGGCAAGGGAAAGTCGTGTGATGCGCGCACCGCACCAGATTTTTATAAATTAATATAAATTAAATATAAAACATAGTACATTATGAATAAATGATAAATAAAAAAAAAATTGCGCAACTATATCAATTACATCTTGGAGATCGAGAATTCATATTATTTGGTTTGTCTTTAATTTATTAACAGTAGAATTTATTAAATTTCGGGAATGTCCTATTATAATAATCTGGATATTATTTTTTAAGGCTTCCTGTTTTTTTCTTGAGTATCCCAATAGACTAAATAGTGGCTTAAATAGTGTTACCATGCTACCATATAAGGCATGTTCTACCATGCAGCTGTACATACAGTTTTGCAGTTATGTCAATCAAATTGTGAGACGGAATGTAGAAATTTATTTTAAAATTTCTTTTAAAATGAAATTTATTTTATGAATTTTATTAATGAAATTTATTAAAAATTTATTTTAAAATGAAAAATTTGAGATGGCAAAGTTGAAATTTACATTCAGCACCCAAAAAATCATTAATAATTAGATTTTTAAAACTTCTTCAAATCTTTCCAACGCCTTTCTGGCTAAATTTGGTTGTATACATTGTCTCCTAATTTTGACTCACTTTCGCTTCAAAACAGCCACAAGTGTCATATATGTCAAATAGATGTTCCAACAGTATCATTATATATTCATAGATAAATTAGTAGACATGAAGTGACTCATAATTTTGACATAAAATTTCACAGTTCAGGGTATGATTTTTGATTACTATGAGTTTGAGCTAAGCAAAAGCAATCGTAAAAATTCCACTTTCTTCTGTAATCCTGGAAAAAGGCACGTGGACTATTCTGTAATGATGAGAAATATACTTGAATCGGCATTTTGTGAAGGGTTTTTTTCCCCACGTTTCGACACCTATTACTGGACCGATTTCCTATAGATTTGATACCAGTCACAGGCCGCCACAGGATTATCCTCGGAATTCGTCATTTCGATTCAAAATGGCTACCGATTAGAGTTTTTATAAGGTAACATCTATTAGTGGAGATTTTCAATTTGAACATTTGTAATCGACCAAGAAAAAAAAATTAACACCCCTCGAAATTTGAGGTTTTAAGTTTCTAGAAACGTAGAACCCAAATATCAATTTTGGATATTGGGTTGAAATGGGTAGACTAACTAATTCTCTGGCGCTTGTGACCCGTAGCCTTCTGAGTAATCCTTTTCTCATTAGTCCTTTTTGTCGAGTGTGGAGTGATGTCTTAGAGAAGGCCATAACAATAAATTTTGAAGAATAGGGCTAGGCAGGATGAGGAAAGGTCGAGATAGGATGACCGGATTACATAGGAAGACATTCTGTAGGGTTCTCCTAACTCCTGTAATAGCCTCCATCAACCTTACGTTCGGTCTCTCGACTATTCTTGAATCATGGACTTGGGTAAGGTTAGAAAAAGCTGATAAACGAAAAAAATATGTTAAACAAAAATAGTAGGCAGAGATATACTGATCTACAAGTGAAGTCAACTCGGGAGGGACTGAGAGAGAAATTTAAATTAGGCGGTACGAATCTGAAGGGTATGATGGATGCATCATACCATTATGTGAATGAACTCGAGAAGTGATTCTATTAACTGTATTGTTTAGCTTCGATCAGTGCTCTCTAGTAACTATACCATAGCTTTATTGTAGATAAACATAATATATGCACATATTTACAGTAACATTTACAAAGTATAACATTATGAGAAAAAAAAAATGTTATTTTCTAAAAACTGGTATTGCCCAATAAATTTCTCGATAGTGGTAGATGTGACCGCCATTGCATGTTAGTAACTACTACAATTTTCCACTAGTCCACTTGAAAGAACAGTGCTAAGCAATCATTGTACTCCTATAATACATCTATCATTTGATACTTAAAGAAAATAGAAATTAGTACTAATAAACTATAATTGCCATACTTGGTAGTTATTTATATATTTACGATATATGTAGACATGTATACTCACACACACACACACACACACACACACACACACACACACACACACACAGTTTTCAAATCTAAAATAAAAATTTAGAATACAGTGCCAATAATAATTCCTTAGGTATCTTAAAACAGTTGGTGAGATGTAGTATTTTGTTATTCTCTAGAATTCGATCGACATATTAAGGTTTATAGAACTTATTGAACTTAAAATATAAAGAAATATAAATGTAAAGAATAAAAAAATTCACTCTGACTTCTGAATTCCGCTAGGTGTGAACTGGAGCAATGTGACTAAATATGTTGTTCCTGAAAGAATCATCTGGAACAGAAGTACACTTTATAAACATTAAATAGAATAATTACATTGTATGAATGTAAAAATGTGTATATAAATATATATATATATATATATATATATATATACACACACACATGGACTGATGATAGTGGTAAGAGAAATAAGATACCTATGGCTGTAATAACTGTAGCAAATATGTTTGATAAATTCATCCATGGTTCAGACATATATGCAGGAAGCTTGAGAACGAGACCCAAGAAAATAATGAAAGCTAGACCGACAGTTAAAAGACCCTGAGGTAAGCTCTTGAATTGAAGCTACTAACACAGAACTGAGAAGACTGGTTCGGTTGGATAGAGGTTCCTCTTTATTGAGAGGCACGAAGAGGACCAAAAAGAAAGAGGTAATTTGAAATGGCGACCAGAGGAGTCATGATGGGCTTGAGAGAATTCATGCATTTTACAAATGCGGAACCAGGAAAAGACTTGTTTCCAAATAATATTTTATTTTCCCTTAAATATGGACTTAGTATGTTTTTGATCTCCCTACTTCAATACAAGTCCAGATTTAACTTTCATGGTTCAGATGATTGAGTTAGAGTGTGGCGAAAAAGAAGAGAACGCGACGTACACCATAGGATATAGTTTAGCTCGGATGGTGTGGAGAGGGCTTTCCTAAACACCTCATCATGTTACGGAGGCCGTCGCTCAATGCAAGAATGTACATCACGGACATCCTAGAAGAACGTGTGGTATCTTTTGCTCCTTTTATTCGCGATAATTTTCGACTGTTGCATGATAATGTCCGGCTGCTCGTAACGAATATTGGTCGGAACTATCTAGTTGAGGTCGGTGTTCTTGCCTTGAAATGGCCAGCTCGCATTCCAAATCTCAAACACACACAGCATTTTTGGAATCATCCATGAAAGTCCATCCTACAACGATTGGGCCCTCCTCGTGACCTCCAGGAGTCTGGAGGATTCAAACAACTGCCGTTGTAGAGGATTTCTCTAGATCGAGTAGCTAATCTTATTCTTATTATGTCTACAAGGATACAAGTCGTCATTCAAGCAAGAGGAGACAACAGTCGGTACTAGAGACTATGATTAGTGTGAGTTTTGTTTTATATGACAAAATTAATTGTTATTAATAGTTTTATTGTGTGTTTTCAATATCTTATGTTTTTCTTTGCACTACATTATTTTTTGTAATACATTTTATGTTTTATTGTTTTTCCTGTTATCTCCTATCAAATGAATATGTACACTGCGCATAGCTAAAAAATCGGCTACATTCATTCTTTTGGGAAAGTAATAATTCCGTTCTTTGGTCTTTTTGGAGTCGGGTATATTTGCATTGAATGCCTATTTTTTTAGCCTTTGGTATAATGATTCCGAAACACATTAAACTTCTACTCTGTTTTCAAATCTCGAATAGGACGCCATTTCTTAGCAAACCGCCCAATTGCAATAATGTGCTTCCGGACCAGAGGGTCTCGCAAATCTTCAAGGAGCATGGAAGCTTTCGGACTAGTGACAGGGACTTCGACACGTTAGGTCCCAGGTGTGGCGTCCAGGAAATTTCCGAGGCCGTATTATCGACCTGTACTGCGTTAGGAGCACAAAAGAATACCTTCCTCCGGCAACTACGTTTTTACTAAGAGCGACTTCTCCCTTATCATGAAAAAAGAGAACTACACATACATTCGTTCGTAAGTAGACTTCAAGGACTATGATTTTTTTTCTACATATTTTTCGGCAGGTATAGCCTAATAAAGGTATCTACGATGCTACCCTCACCGAAACCTGTGTTGCCCTGAGGCAAAGCATTTCATAAATAAATAAAAGTACGAAGAACGCACGAATTTTTTATTATTCGATTTTCGGATTCTATTGTATTTTGAAAAGTAAATCCTCAATTGTTGAGGAGAGGTTAATTTTATTTTTTTCCGCGGCCGATTACAAAGTTACACTATTCAAAACATCATACCAAAAAATACCGGTCAATTCAAGGAAAGAACAATGTTAGAGGGTTAGTTATAGTGAAATCAACTCTTTTCCATTAGGAAAAATCATAAGAGTTAAATGATTAGCTTTCATTCTTAAAACCAAATACTTACGGATCCTATGAGTGAGATATTTACTGAGAAAAAATGGTAAGCTGTGAATTCGAATTCCTCCATGGTTTCGAAATGGAATTTTAACTCTTCCTGAAACAAAATATGAAGCTATTAAATGCTGGTTTATAAGATGTAATACAATGAAATTTTTTTGAGCATACACAATCAAGCAGTTTTCTAGAGAACTTTTGTTCGTTGTATAAATCTCTGTTGAACTTTCGGACCTAAAAAAAAGAGTATACTAAATTACATAACTTCCTAGAAGGAAAGTGGAATTTAAAAAAATAATATTATAATAAACGGAAAATAAGCTATCCTCGATGGTAAATATTATTTTCAGTATTTATGAGTAGTTCAAGTTTAAAACTACACATATGCTGTAAGCCTTGTTTAATAATCATATTTGTAATATGCAATTAATTATAAGCTTGCCTCAACAAAGTATTATGTCCTCAAATCTCTTTGGCTCCTAATGTAAATATCAATAATCAGAAAAAGTTGGATCTGGGCTCTTCTTAATTTGTATACCAACCATTTCGTTAGTACTTTATATCATAAATAGTATGTGGTCAGTTACATGGAAAGATAGTGATTTATCGCATTACTACGTTGAGAGTATAATATACAGAGATGAAATAGATATAGAATATAGATAGAACAATTATCTATTCATTAGCCACTATAGACATAATTACAATACATTATCACCCATACTCTTCCTTTTAGATCAGTCCAACTCCAACTGACACCGTTTTGCCCTTTTTAGTGTAATTATCTGACGTCTTAAGTGTCTTAGTGACGTGTGTATAGTGGAATTATACCGCTTAGGTATAAAATCTTCCTTGGAGATTTTACAAATATCTAGCTCTTGAGTCCTTCAACGTACATTCGTTACCACCGTAGTAGAATTCAAATTTACCGATAGTATAGTAAAAATGATTTTGTATTTTATGATGAAATTGATTTTAATCAAGGAGAGGATGATGCAATGACCAATTGCAAGCTAAGCTTCATAAACTTGGATGTAGATCCTCTTTGCTCGACCTATGGTGTACCGGAAATTGTAGAGTATGTGATTAGTGCATTCGAGGCATTGAGGGTCACAGAAGTAAATATGAACCACAACAAACTTTATAAAATTTAATTTTCTCATATCGTCAATTTTCTTATTCGAATTTATGGGAATTTACGTTACAGCATTAAAAATCAAATTGGTATTCATTGGGATTATTAAAACTATTACTCCTATTATTAGTTCACAGCTATCGATTTTCGCTTGCTGTGCTCGCTCAAGACATGTACAATAACCCCACGGATCCTTTTTAGTTGAGCTCAAGGCGTTACGGTAAATTAAATTGTAAATTTTGTTTTGGAAATACAATGGCCAATCTCTGGGACTTTCTTTGATGGAATAATCTCAATTTTTTGGAATTGGAAATAAAAATCTCAAAAGAAACATTTCCGTTACATAAATTTAAATTACGGTAAGGCCTGAACACATCGGAAAAAGGTCCATTAGGAGTTTTTACATCTGACCGAGCGAAGCGATCGGAAATCGACAGCTGTAATTAAAACAGTAATCATTTTAATAATACGAATTATTAACGCCGGCACATTAATTCAAAGTAAGGTTTTTGTTGTAGTCAATCGAAAGGAAATAAAATTGCCTACAAAACAAAAACAAAAAACCCAACGAAATCGGACCAGAATTAGCAGAATAGTGTACTTATTTTGGGGTATGGTGTACAGCAAACCAGTGCCACTAAAATAATATAAATTACAGCTAATGTGCTTAAGAAAACAATAAATTGAAAATGGTGTTCTAAAATTCAATATCAAAAGCGAAATTGATATCACATAACAACAGCAACATTCTGCAGATACTAATGTATCCATAAAAAATATTAATTTGGAGAATATTTTTCAATATGATATATATATATATATCATATATATATCATATATATATATATATATATATATATATATATATATATAAATATATATATATATATATATATATATATATATATATATCATATATATATCATATATATATATATATATATATATATATATATATATATATATATATATATATATATGATATATCATATATATATATATATATATATATCATATTGAAAAATATTCTCCAAATTAATATTTTTTATGGATACATTAGTATCTGCAGAATGTTGCTGTTGTTATGTGATATCAATTTCGCTTTTGATATTGAATTTTAGAACACCATTTTCAATTTATTGTTTTCTTAAGCACATTAGCTGTAATTTATATTATTTTAGTGGCACTGGTTTGCTGTACACCATACCCCAAAATAAGTACACTATTCTGCTAATTCTGGTCCGATTTCGTTGGGTTTTTTGTTTTTGTTTTGTAGGCAATTTTATTTCCTTTCGATTGACTACAACAAAAACCTTACTTTGAATTAATGTGCCGGCGTTAATAATTCGTATTATTAAAATGATTACTGTTTTAATTACAGCTGTCGATTTCCGATCGCTTCGCTCGGTCAGATGTAAAAACTCCTAATGGACCTTTTTCCGATGTGTTCAGGCCTTACCGTAATTTAAATTTATGTAACGGAAATGTTTCTTTTGAGATTTTTATTTCCAATTCCAAAAAATTGAGATTATTCCATCAAAGAAAGTCCCAGAGATTGGCCATTGTATTTCCAAAACAAAATTTACAATTTAATTTACCGTAACGCCTTGAGCTCAACTAAAAAGGATCCGTGGGGTTATTGTACATGTCTTGAGCGAGCGCAGCAAGCGAAAATCGATAGCTGTGAACTAATAATAGGAGTAATAGTTTTAATAATCCCAATGAATACCAATTTGATTTTTAATGCTGTAACGTAAATTCCCATAAATTCGAATAAGAAAATTGACGATATGAGAAAATTAAATTTTATAAAGTTTGTTGTGGTTCATATTTACTTTATATATATATATATATATATATATATATATATATATATATATATATATATATATATATATATATATATATATTTAAATATATTTAAATAAATATAAATATATTTGTTTACAACCAGAGCATCAACGTTACGCTTATGGAGCTCAACAAGATTATAAAATCCTTTTCAATATTGAGGGCTTTTACCTTTACTAAGATACCCATCCTGAATTGTTTTTATTAATTATAGGTTGTTTTTATTTATCTTATAATTGATACATTAAATAACAATAAAAAAATAATGTTATCCCTCATTGAACTCGTTAAAAAGACTTTTGTTATTCATAACTTTTGTTTGCTTGTTCGCGTACCACCTGGAACGTCCTTGCGTACAACCATTGGTGCACTTACCAAGGCCTGGGAACACCTGATCTAGATCATTCCATATTATTTTTTTTTCTGTTGGCACCAAAGAACATGGAAATCTTTGGCCGCGCGATGTGGTGTTCTTACAGACATTTATTGTTTGCGGGAGCACAGACCACCTGGAGGGGGTCAAAAAACTTCACGTTGCTACGAACCATGATTTCCAATGTTGTTGCGGCAGGCTATCCATAGCTCCATAACCGGTCCCCTTTTGTGCCAATTCAGCAATGTCCTTTACACTGACTCACTCGGGTTCAAGGATAGTGACAAACCGGCCAATATCCACGGATTATGGCTAGTCAAGGTCAGCAGGCGCACGAGGACCTATATTTCTTTCCCCGAAGCAGACCGTCCTTGGACCAAACCTCCGGGTGGTTATTTTACGTCCTGAAAAACCACAACGCGATTCGCAACTTAGGTACACGGCGTAGGGTCATCACTCTTACGCCCGGTCTGTGTGAGTTGTCTCCAGTAGACTGGCGGGCCTCACATATCCGGGAGGTGGGGTGATTAATTGCTTGAGAAATAAATTAATTATTAATTAAATTAAATTAAAGTAATGCCGGGACCGGGATTCGAACTCACAACTTTTGGGTTTGTTAGTAGGTGCAATTTTGCAAGCGCGTTATTCCGCTCGGCCACCCTGACTATTATTTCCGATAAAATATTATTATAAAATTATTAAAAATTATTAATATTATTAAAAACTTTCTTTACAACGCTCGCATTTGCCGATGACCTCATCGTATTCGCTTCTAATGACAGGGACCTACAATATAATGTAAATATCATGCAAGAAGAACTGTCAAGCATTAACATGAATATCAATCCAGGGAAAATAAAATGCATGAAAGTAGGAAGACAGCTCCACCGAATAATGAGATATTGAGAGTGAATAGGCAAATCTTGGATCAAGTTCAATTTTTTAAATAGTTAGGTGCCTTGCTCAATGAAAGCGGTTGTATCGACGGAGAGGTATCGCAAAGACTGGGAGCAACTGGAAGAATGTTCCACCAGAGGTTTCCTTGACAGAAGAGAGGCAACCAAAAAGACGAAGTTGTCCATCTTCCTACTCCTCGGAGTCATGGACCCTCACCTCCAAACACAAGCGGCAATTCCAGACAATGGAGATGAGATACTTGAGAGAGGTTGAATGAAAGACGAGGAGAGACAGGATCCGCAATACAACAATCAGGTCAAACCTCGAGGTAAAGCCAGTGGAAACCACCCTAGAGGAGAATAAAATGCAATTTTTTGGGCACCTCCTCTGAATGAATACGGAAAGAACCGCTAGAATTGCATACGAGACACGAGTGAAGGGAGCAAGGCCTAGAGGAAGACCTCGGATAAGCTGGAAAAAATTTGTGCGGAGGCATCCAGGAAGCGAAGGCTGGACTGGAGCAGGAGGAGAGAGCTGGTACAGGAAAGAGACACATGGTCCAGGATATATAGAGGGCATCCTTACACTGCAAAACGGTAGAAAAGGATAGAATTATGATGATAAAAATATTATTCAAAATCGATATATTTTTTAAACTTAATTTTCAGAAATGCTAAATGGTCAAATAAGAATGGCCCATGTACCTACCGTTCTTTACATACGGTGACGACAGCAGGGTGATGTTCGACCGGCATCTTTCCAAGCCGGATCACGGGCACTGCGATAAAGTTCTTAAGTAGAACAGCGAAAAAAATAAGGTGAGACTATGTTAGGAACGAAAGGATCAGGTAGTAAGTGGAGGCACGTCCGTTAAAGACAATCACGGAAAACAAACAACTTAAATGGTTTTGACATGCAAGTCGAATGGATGAACCCGAGATGACATTGGAAACTGGACATACAGTTAAAATTAGGGATTGATAAATTATTTGCCACTTCTATAAATTTGTTTTTTGAAAACTAGTTTCGAATGTTATACATTCATCCTCAGTTCTAAAAACACACAAAAAATTCAAAAATAAGCAATTCAAAATATAGTTGGTATTATTATACATATTAAATTATATAAATCAGTATTATAAAATATTTATGAATTATGAATTTCATTAAGACAAGAAATCAAATACATGTTGGTACTCACCAAGGTTTAAATGGATCCAATCCATGGTTTAAATCCATTTAAACCTTGGTGAGTACCAACATATATTTGATTTCTTGTCTTATTTAAATTCATAATTCATAAATGTTTTATAATACTGATTTATATAATTTAATATGTATAATAATACCAACTATATTTTGAATTGCTTATTTTTGAATTTTTTGTGTGTTTTTAAAACTGAGGATGAATGAATAACATTCCAAACTAGTTTTCAATAAAACAAATTTATAGAAATGGCAAATAATTTATCAATTCCTAATTAGATTGATCCTTACCTCTGTGAAGTTGGCCCCTCAAAATCAAAATTTGTTAATTTTTTTTAGAGTGCTGATAGCCCCCCTAAGAGTGCTAGAGTTCTCAATTATTTTTAGAAATAGTTCTGTTGTTTAAACAATAACAAATAACGATACATGGAGCCAACTTCTCGCAACTTTGAATCCCTATGACTTTTTTGCAATCAACTATAGCACTTTGGTTAATTAGGGCAATTGATAATCTTCGGGGCTCCCAGAGCTCTAAATAAAAAGGCTACTAAGTTGCGAGAAGCGTGAAGTTGGTCTCTCGTTTCTTTAGTTGCTGTTTTTTTTTGTTTTATCAACAGAACTATTTCTAAAAATTATAGAGAACTCTAAAACTCTTAGGAGGCTATCAAAACTTTAAGAAAAAACATAAAAAAATTGATTTTGGGGAGCCAAACTTATTTTTTTGGCATAATTTTTGTTGGTTTCCGGTTTTTTTTTTTTCGAGTTCCGTTAGCCCCTCTAAGAGTTCTATCTACTATACCTATGAACCAAAGTGCTACAGTTGATGCAAAAAATTATAGAGCTTCAAAGTTCCGAGAATTGTGAAGTTGACCCCCCCCCCCCCCCCCCGTATCTTTAGTCGCTATTTTTTGTGGTTTAATCAAGAGAACTATTTATTGAAATTATAGAGAACTCTAAAACTCTTAGGAGGCTATCAAAACTTTAAGAAAAAACATAAAAAAATTGATTTTGGGGAGCCAATCTTATTTTTTGGCCAAAAATATTTCGTTTCAGTTTTTTTTTTTTTTTTTTTATAGTTCTGGCATCCCCACCGAAGAGTTCTATCAATTATCATAATTAACCAAAGTGCTATAGTTGATTGCAAAAAAGTCGTAGCGCTTCAAAGTTGTGAGAAGTGTGAAGTTGGTCTCCCGTATCTTTAGTCGTTATTTTTTGTTGTTTAGACAACAGAACTATTTCTAAACATTATTGAGAACTCTAGAACTCTTAGGGGGCTATCAGAATTCTAAAAAAAATATATTTTTGACTTTGAGGGGCTAACTTCAGAGAGGTGGCAAACCTGAGTCTTTGTTCATCATAATAAGTTGATAACAGTTGAATTGAACATAAATTAACTGCTGCATATGGTAACACAAGGCATTCCGCAATAATTTGTACAACCTAATTAACAATAACAATAAAAAAATGTCTTGCAAAATAAAATATTCTTTTCCTCTATATACTATATACTCTAGCTCTATATACTGCAGCGGTAATTTTTTGAGTAGGGTACGGGTCGGCGAGGCGGTATCCGGAGATGTCGCACCACCTGCAGTGTCCCCCAAGAGTCTGTGCTATGATCAATAATGTTTTCAATGTACACGACTCAAACTGTTGGAGCGAGTTATAAGTAAGCTAATGTCAGCGGCATACGCCGATGATACGATCTGCATAAGCTCCTTAAAAGTAAAAAGAACTCTACGGTAGGCGGAGGAGGCTTAAGAGGAGATCGCAAAGAAAATGGAAGGACTAAATATTACAGTTAATCTCAGAAAGATCGAGTTTATTATTTTCTCATTCCAGAACAGCTAGAGCCCTCTTCCTTAAGTCCTTAGGGTAGCGGGTGTCACTCTGGACAAGCACTTGGCACTATCTGCCATTGCCAAAAGAAGATCAAGCTGTTAAAGACCAAGTCTTACTGGCTAAACCATCTGTTTACATCGCTAAATCGACTCTTCTCTGGCTCAAATTATTAATTTAAAAAGACTTTTAAGACCAGTTTTTCTTCATGGAAAGTATAGGAGAAATGGGGAATAGGGCACAGTACCTTACTCCACTTCGGGGTTTTCCTGGCTAGTTTACATAATCTTCTCAATATCTTGCTTCAGAAGATTATGCTTCGGAATTTTAAAGAGACACACGAACACTAATTTATAATGTTTACCTTTACCCATACGTATTCTTAGCAGCTAATTTGTTTACATAACCTTCATGACGTTTATCCTCCAGTTCGTTGAAGGGCCAGGTAGCCACCTTAAAGAGGGTCTCACGACCTTATAAATTTCTATAAGGGGCCATTTTGTTTACGTCTCCAGTTTGTTTACAACGCTTATCCCTCTAATCACATTAAGTATCCGATGCTTCTTGTGGCTAAGTGTACCCAACGAGAGAGTTGTGCTATATATGATCCGTATTTGTATGATGTTATGTTTTTCCAGTCCTAATCATGCCCGAATCGGTGAAACGTTAACTGGTCAGGTATTTCCTGCTGTTTTAGAGACTCAAAACTTTATTCAAGAATATTCTAGAAATATACTGATAATTAAGAAATATTCATATTAACCCTTCTCCATACTCACTTCACGATTCAAATTGTTTGCTTTCTTTCATGAAATGATAACTTTTAACAGGCTTGAAATGAGGAGCCTGAGTGCATCCGAAGTGGGTCCCACGACCTCATACATTTCTATAAGGGGCCATTTTGTTTACGTCTCCAGTTCGTTTACAACGCCTTTCGTTCTAATCACATTAAGTATCCTGTGCTTCTTGTGGCTAAGCGTACCCAACGAGGGTATCCGACCATATACGTTTTATAGACTGTAGCCTTCAAATGTTTGCATAACGTTTACCTTTTCCACGAGCTTCTTATGGTTTACATCTTATACATCTTGAAGTTCCTCTCGGCTAGATCCGAGAGTTCTCGTTGATCAGCTCCCAATATTTACATTTTTTGTAACTTGAAGTCCCATAATTTTAGTGTTGCATTAACTAACACGGGTTTGCACATATTAGTTACTGTTAACATTATCTATCATCCGATGATGGTAAACATTCCAATATTGACTGTAACCTACACAAAAGAAGATATGCAGACCCGGAGATGATATAGAAATATATAATAAAAAGTTATCATTTCATGAAAGAAAGCAAACAATTTGAATCATGAAGTGAGTATGGAGAAGGGTTAATATGAATATTTCTAAATTATCAGTATATTTCTAGAATATTCTTGAATAAAGTTTTGAGTCTCTAAAACAGCAGGAAATACCTGACCAGTTAACGTTTCGCCGATTCGGGCATGATTAGGACTGGAAAAACATAACATCATACAAATGCGGATCATATATAGCACATCTCTCTCGTTGGGTACACTTAGCCACAAGAAGCACCGGATACTTAATGTGATTAGAGGGATAAGCGTTGTAAGCAAACTGGAAACGTAAACAAAATGGCCCCTTATAGAAATGTATGAGGTCGTGGGACCCACTTCGGATACACTCAGGCTCCTCAAGATGGCTATCTGGCCCTTCAACAAACTGGAGGATAAGCGTCATGAAGGTAATGTAAACAAAATAGCTGCTAAGAATATGTATGGGTGAAGGTAAACATTATAAATTAGTGTTCGTATGTCTCTGTAAAATTCCGAAGCATTGAAGACATTGAGGAAGACATTGAGAAGATTATGTAAACTAGCCAGGAAAATCCCGAAGTAGAGTAATGTACTGCGCCCTAGTAGAAAGTTATAGATAATTTAAAAAAGAAATAGGTAGGTAAACGTAAACATTGGGAAAATTGCATAAAATGTAAACATTGAGAACTGAAAAAGGTATAGCTGCTTAGAATATGTATGGTGCAGGAAGGCCCTCGTGCTCGCTGATTACACTTCAATGGGTAAAGATAAACATTATGAATTAGTGTTCGTTTGTGTGTCTGTTAAATTCCAAAGAAATTGGACGAAAGATTACAGGTATATCGACGGATATTAACTGTAATAGACGACTATGTGGTATCGGTGAAGTAGGAAATGTAGATTTGGAGCCTTCCTCAGACGCGAGACATTTTACTAGGTGCTGAGTAAAATGAAGGATTGGAACCGTAGGAGAAGAAGTCCAAGTGAGGTCGGAGGAGTTTGGTTATTCCCGGATCGGAAATAACCTAAGGCTTGCCGAACGATGTAGGGAGTGTCAGGGAGGTCGAGATTGGGTCCGAGGAAACACGCGGGCGAACGAGTGTCACCGAGGACGATGGTGAAGGATCGGGCCTGGCCGAGTAATCTCGCACTGCTCCGAGGGCATCCGAGAGTAGTCGAAAGGAGCCGATGGCATTACAAAGACTGATTTGAGCGCAATTACGGACCAGGGCTGTTGATTATTATTAAATCATGTTTAAAAAAGAGAAAAAACAGTCTCAGAAAAAAAATCAGTTGGGGAGCTTGTATTTGCGTAAAATTTAAATATTGAGAAGGATAGAAAACGAAAACAAATATGTTGATGAAGGTAAGCATTAGGAAGTTTGCATATAATATAGACATTGAGATTATGTAAACTAGCCAAGGTACACTCCGAAGTGGAGTAAGGTGCTGCGCCCTTGCAGACAGAAAATGGTTAAACGTTGAGAAGGTTATAGAAAATTTAAAAAAGAAATAGGTGGGTAAAGGTAAAAATTGGGAAAATTTCATAAAATGTATACATTGAGAACTGAAAAAGGTATGTTTGTTTATGTTGTAGAGATTAACAGTTCAAAGTCCATTGTTTACTTTCAAAGGAAGGATTAGAGGATAAAGCATTATTTCGAAAGCTAAATTTGTTTACTTTTTTGCGGATGGATTAACAAGCCCTATATCATTCTTCATGTCTTGGTATTAGCAGGTCAAAGTCCAAAAGCTGTTATGAGGATTAAGGGGTCCTTTACTTGCTTAAGTTTTAAGGATTAACAGTTCAAAATCCAAAAGCTGTTATAGGATTTAGGGGCTCTACTCTTTGTTTATATTTTAGAGATTAACAGTTCAAAGTCCAAGATCTGTTATTGAGTCTGAACAGTCGAACAGGATGTTAATAAAATATAAATTAGGATTAGCGCTAATTAAGAATTAGTGTTAATTAAGGATTAATTTATATCCATTAACAAAAATTCACTGCATCGTGTTCGAAATTATTAATGCCGATTCGTGTACAAAATAATTATTTAAAAGTTATGTCTTCTATAAAGTATAACCTCTTTGGCCAGCGTGGTACTGTCGTTTCGATTTATCGATATATTTGTAAATTTATAAGTCCATTGATTATACAATCGGAGATTGTAAATTACACAGAAATTAGAAAAAATGTTTTGTTTACATATACAAGTTAAACTTTGTAAGGATTAACAATTAAAAGTCCATAAGCTATTCAAAGATTAATATTTATGTTATCTATCTATTTATGTTATAGTTCAAACAGTTCAAAGTCCAACGGTAGTTATATGATTAAGAAATCCAACTATTTGATTATATTTTAGGGTTATTCCTAGTTCAAAGCCCGTAAGCTGTCATAAGATTAAGAAACATACCTTTTGTTTATGTTTTCAAAGTCGATGTTTACTTTTTACCAAAAAAAAAAAATGGCGGCCTGTCACACAGTATTTTCAAAACCTCAAGTATCTAAAACGGCATAAAAAACAAATGGTGGCTAGATCACATGATCAATACATGTGGACGGAGCATAAGCCAGAGTGGTCCATGGGTCACGTGACTGGATTCAAAAACTAAAAAGTGGCGTGGCTCTTGTGGGTGGAGCATAGATCAGGAGGCACCCACGGGTCACGTGACTAACACATGTGGGCGGAGGCCATGAGGTCCCGTGGGTCACGTGACTAAAACTCGTGGACTGAGTATAGGCCAGTAGGAGCTGTCAGTCACGTGACTAAAATTGGGACGGGGCCTATTGATCACGTGACTAAACAGGGGCATTGCCTGATGGCTACGGTTAGGTCGAGGTGAGACCACGTGGTGGTTAAGGTAGGGTCGAGGTAAGGCCCATGTAGTAGTTAAGGCTAGGCCGAGGTGTAAATTCAAATATCCCGCCATGGGTCACGTGACCAAATGGTGGCTCCTGATTGACTGTTCCAAATAGTGCACTAGCTTTCCCATTTCTCTTCTACTATGGAACGCTGATGTTAAAGAATAAATATATCAGAAAGGTACTAACTCCAGTAGTTTCAATTCAGCGTGCTGAGACGAATTGTGCGATACACCAACTTAAAGAAGACAAAAACGGACTTAATCCATACCACCCTCGAAGTACCAACGGTGGCTGATTTTATCAAGCACATGTATATCAAATTGTTTGATAGCCTCTAACACACGACAAACCTACAATTCAAGACTCTGACCCCAACAGGACGGTCTCAGATGAGGCGAACATATTTCAAAACCCTTACACTAGACTAAGGACAACTTACTGGACTCAAAAATGCAAGTGACTATTAAATTGCATCATATGCAGCAAAAGAGTCCAATTCAAACAACTGTGAACACCTAAATATCATCCCCACACTCCACAGGACTTTGAAAAAAAAAATAAGAAGAAATTATTCATTCATTAGTAGTGTCATGATAATAACTAGTTATTTTGTTATCAGCTCATGGATATCCCTTATTCAAATAGAAACCCAAAATGGACCAGATGATCAGCATTGAAAGATAATTCCACCAAAATGGATCGTTAATCTACAGAATTAAGTTATACATGCAATGATGAATTGCTCAATTTTTTCGACAAGGATTGAGTGATTGATGTATCGGAAAAATGCTGGTTTTATCTCACTCGACCATTCAATACATAATTAAAATCTTTAAATCCGAATCAGTGCAAAAAAAAAAAAAAAATGTTTTGTTACAATAACTGAATCACGTGAAATCGTAAGAAAAGCAGCCATAAATCCACAAATAATTGTTCGTGAGCTTACAAAACACATCGTATCACAATTTTCTTTCAGCGTATTTTATGATGACAATTTTATCACCCTTCATAAAAGAAGGGAATGACACGATTTTTTACGCACATTTTGGCGTTTTAAAATTTTTGTATTACACGAAATCCGGACTTAATTCTTTGAGCTTTTAAAAGTGCCTTAAAAAACTATAGAAACGTGTTCATTTTATTTTGAAAGAGCACCTATTAGTGATATTGTTAAGTTGTATATTTCGGTGCGCTGACCATATAATCAGAAAATTCTGCTAAATAATAAATATTAGAAAATCATATATATAAAATATGAATTATTAGCTATAACTTAATACTACTAAACAAAGAACGAAAAATATTTACCTACCTGTGCAGTCAACTTTTGACACGTTAAAGTTATTTGAAGTAGAATCAAGGAATATATAATTGCCAAAGTTATACCGTTGATCTGGATTATGAATTCCATGTTAGAACCCGAAAACAAGTTATAAAGAAGGTGCAAGACACCCAAATACAATTTTACTATGACACATGTAATCCCCGGGCCATATATGTCATTTAAAACTTGCCAGAAACAATCAGTAACAGAATAGAGCTTTGGAACAGAGTCGTGATTTTTGGAAGAACCTATCTGTGTTAAACAGTATTCAATCAGGTTGAGAAAAGTACAGAATTGGTTCGTAACCAGTAACATTAAAAGCAAATCGGTGTAAAATACGATTACCCAGAAAATCAAGTTATGTCCTATAAAGATAACATCGATGATAAATATAATTATAATCACAATTACATTTCTTCCGGCCATGATAGGACTTATAGACCATTCCCAAGATAAATTGGCCGAAAAAAGTGCTTGGTCAATCACAGATAGTGACCACATCACAGCCCTGAACTTGTGGCGTTTTTGGACGAACCGGGTCGTTATCAGAACTAAGGATACGATATTGCAACACATCCTAAAGAAGGATAAGGATGTGTTTATGTTAAGCTTCAGAAAAGAGATATAATATAACCAGAACCATGAAAAAATAAAGGCAAGTTGAATGAAATATATGACAGTCGAGAAGACAATCAACATCGGCCCGAGATGGCATTGCTCATCGAGTGGCATTATTCCATAGAACCTGGACATCCGCAAGGTCTTCCTGAAGCCGTCGGTACAGTTGGTAGATTTTATAGAGTTCATTACTTCAACAGTAAAATTGGCCAGGTATTATGATACTTTCACCTACAAGTATTCGTCCTCAGTGAATCGACCCCGACTATGTATTGATCAGTGAACATATGCAGAGTATCATTATTTGTTTTCATTCGGAAGCTATTAGTGGAATTATTTGCAATCAAAATATCAGGACACTTCGGAGAACAACTGATTTTACATTGAAAAACTGTTCGTGACAAACTGACTAACGAAAACGAATATCTGCCTTACTGCATTTTTTACTGATCTGACATTTTGTTAATTTTACGTAAAGCATAAATGAGCAGTCGATTTTAATTTCAATCAATCACGATTTATTTTTCTGAATGTGCCAGTAACAAATCCCCAGTAACAAATCCCAATTGTATATATTTGTTCGTATATTTTTCTTTTAAATGTCCCATATTTTGGAACTACCTCAGTTTGTTAAGTAGTTCTGTTCTTGTTCGCCGATTTTCATCAATTAAGTACACGCAGCTTTTAACTTCTCGAAATTTTGATACATTTTCTCAAGATTTTGACTATCTCGGCAGATCTTTTTAGCCGCCCTCTTGAAAAAAAGTTTGGTTCTTTGTTCCTAAAAATCTCTTAAAAGTCAAATTCCGAAAACACTCCGAAGCAAATATCCATGAAAACTTTCATCCTGTCATCAATAAAATTTGTGTAGGCCGAAATGTGTAACAAAACAAAACAAAAAAGAAACCCATGATATTTATTTTAAAGACTTCAAATCCTTATAAATAACACAAAATGCACTAAAACAGCTCATAGTACACATGCATGCAAATTTTCCAGTCATTTGATTGATTGAAGGAACGCAATCGCGTTCCTATAAATTTATTTATAATGTATCTGGTTTTAGACCTAATATTTCTAAGCGCACTGCAATAGTTTCTATAAACTAAAATTTCCTCTCATGGACAAAAAATATAAACAACTAAAATAAATTAAAAAATTGTTAAACAAACTAGTTTATTTCATACTAAAGTTTTCAAAAACAAAGACATAAAATATAAGTTATTTATGTGAAACAGTATTTGGAAATCTTTACATAATATAGCAACAATACTTTACCTTTTAAATATTTTTTCAAAGCAAACTCATTTGCAAGGTATGCTGAGTCAGTTTTCAAAGTTACATCTTTTCCAGTGCTTATTATAAGTACCTAACTTGTCATCTAGAAGTGTTGTCCTCTAAGCATTTTGACTCTGCTTAAAACTGAAAAATCTCTTTCAGCAATAGATTTTGCTACCAGTATGGTCAAACTAATTAGGAAGGTTACTTAATAAATTGTTTTCTTTAAAATAATAATACACTTTTGATAAGTCTTTAGATCAAGTTCAATATACATTTGAAAATGTACACACACATTTTAGAAAATCTGAAGTAATACCTTTAGAGTACAACGATCAAAGTTTTAATGCAGTGTTCTTGACATCTATGATTTAGTTGAGCAATTAAACAAAAGAGGTAACAATTGAAATCTGGAAGATACGACTTCCTGCACTTCTTTCCTTCTTGCCTAGTTTGCTAGAAGTGAGGTATAATTTTAAGTATCGCGTTATTTTTGAACTTCGTTGTTTCATCTACGTCTCTTTCAATCCCACGAGTTTCATATGCTAAACTTGTTCACTTTCTTACTCTTGAGTAACTAGGTAACTAGTAAACACTCCATTTTCAGTCCTGGTTATTCATAGACATCAAACTCATTTCTTTTTGCTTTGAGGAATCCTATAAAAGTCTTCGATTGTTTTATACTTTCCTCAAGGTTAAGATTTTTACACGAGTTGTTAGAAACTTTGTCTACTGATCTCTATTCGGCCGCCATTTTGAAACGAACAAACGGTGGTAATGTCGAGTTCCGAGGATCATCCCGGGGTGACCTGTGACATTGGTGCCGATATTCCTGGTATCTCAAGAATATCGGTCCCGTAGTCTCGGAGAAAAGCCGCAGACGGCGTACGGCGGACGGACAGATTTTTTTTTATTCGATATTTGGATTCTACGAATCTTGAAAGGTAAAACCTCAAATTTTGAGGGAGGAGGGGGATTTACAAAAATTTTTTCCTTGGTCGATTCCAAAGGTCTATTATTGAAAATAATAAACCAATAGAAAAGTGGTCCAGAAATTTTTTCATTCATGTCTACAAGTAGTTTTCACAGTGGGCTCTTCAGCTAGATGCCTCACTATTGTCTTATTCCTTTGTAACATTTTCTAAAAGTAAGACTATGTCTACAAAGACATTACTAAAGACGTACGTATTTTTTTTAATTTTAAGTATTACTTTAAAATATTCCACCTGTGTGCTGAAACCGAAAAGTAGTTATACAATTCCTGAGCAAAACCAAAGAATACTACTGCAGCAGTAGAGCAATCTGCGGTGGCAGAGGCGATAAGATTTAATAAATGTTCAGCACGGTACTTGTTCAGGAAGGGGACTGTGCTGCTTCATTGTTCAGTAAGGGGACTGTGCTGCTTCATTGTTCAGGAAGGGGACTGTGCTGCTTCATTGTTCAGGAAGAGGACTGTGCTGCTTCATTGTTCAGGAAAGGGACTGTGCTGCTTTATTGTTCAGGAAGGGAACTGTGCTGCTTATTCACAGTCCTTGCTTATTAAATTCATGGTTTAAACATTAATTGACACTTATTCGCCAAAGAGAATAACCACCTGCATAGTGTTTTACCGAAATATATGGTCGTTCTCATGACTAACTATTGTTTAACTAACAAACATGAAAATCACAACTTTTTAGGAGACCAAAAAACTATTGCATTCCTCTATGTACATGTAACAAAACAAAATTAAAATTATCAAACCTGCTCCTTCTACTCAGTGAGATAAAACGGTTTTGTCAGTCACCTAAAAAGTAGTGATTTTCATATTCGAGAGTTTTTTTATGGGAACGACGACATATTGAAAAATTATTTAAGTGTTTTTATTGAGAATTTTGACCAAAATGCTTTCTGAATGATTCTCGAAAGTCATTAATAGAGGATTCTCGTGCAGTTGCCCTTTT
Source organism: Rhaphigaster nebulosa (assembly GCA_948150685.1). Lineage (NCBI taxonomy): Eukaryota > Metazoa > Arthropoda > Insecta > Hemiptera > Pentatomidae > Rhaphigaster > Rhaphigaster nebulosa. Next base: position 197,938,044 of record OX411306.1, read on the forward strand.
TGCCCACTGTCTTGAAATTCAGAAAGACCTATTATTGACACGAATTAAGGCATCCTGATTAACCTATATAAGTTTAAATTTGCATGAAATTGTACATCTGGGCGTAATTAAAAAAAAGAATAGTTTTAAATCGCTTGAATATGCAAACATTAAAACAAAATTACAAAGGAAAGTTTCGTGAAGTAGTAAGTGGTTGTTTTAAACACTAAATAAGATCCAATTGTCTGAGAAATTCTAAAAAGGTTTTCAAGCTTGTTTTTTCGCTTTAAGTTCATGTAGTGCCATATAATTCTCACCATTACGCTGTCTTCCTTTTAAGTTTCATAATGCTACACCCAGTGCATTGCAGGCAAATAATTATTCAAGCAAAAGTTTTTTGGAAAAATAAATGTTTAATAATTTATGAACATAAATTAACTGCTGCATATTATAACACACAACATTAATATTATCCGCATTAATATCTACAACCTAATTAAGAACAACAATATAAATTTATTGAGGAAAAAATTATTCATTTCCCAAGCAGCTCTGTATACTACAGCGGTATATAGTTTCTGGAGCACCGCTCATCAAGATACGAGTCGGCGAGGCGGAATCCGCAGACGCCGCACTCATCTGCAGTGTCCCCCAAGGGTTCATGCTATCGGCAATACTGTTTTCAATGTACACGACTAAAACTGTTGGAGCGATTTATTATTAATAATAGGCTTCTGTAGCGGCAAATACCGATGATATAAGGATAATGTAATTATAACAATAATAATTATGAATTTATAAATAATAAATAAATTACAAATAATTATAATTATAAATAATAATAATTACAATTATAAATAATAATAATTACAATTATAAATAATAAATTATAAATTTATAATTTCAGAAGCTCCTTAAACGTAACGAGAGATCTACGGCAGGCGGCTTGTGAGGGGAGCACAAAGAGACTGGAAAAAATAAATATTACAGTTAATCCCAAGAAATTCGAATGTATTATTTTCTTCTTCCAGAAGAATAAGCGCCCTCTTCCTAAGGTCCATAGGATAGTGAGTAGAACAAACAGCCAGACAAACGGTCCAGTGTACTTGGGTGTCACTCTCGACAGACATCTGACACTATACCACCATTGACATAAGAAATTCAGGTTGGTAAAGACCAAATCTACCCCTCTGGCTCAAATTATCGTTTTTATATCGGCTCTTCTTGATGGAACGCAGATGTTAGCAAATATTTTGGCAACAACACTCCACCTGTTTCAAAGCAGCATGCTGAGATACAGAGGACAAAAACGGACTTACTCCACAACATCCTCGAACTACTGACAGTAACTGACTTTATGAAGCGGAAGCATATCAAATCGTTTGATAGCCTACAACACACGACGATCCCACCATTCAGGACTCTGGTCCCAACAGGACAGTAACAGAGGTGGCAAATACATGTAAAAAGCCTTAAATTAGACTGACAACTTACTGAACTCAAACGATGAAAGTAGTGAGCCCCATCACTAGAAACGTTTTTAACCAACTAATACTCACGACTTCCAAATATTTCTCTCCTCAGATTCAGAGATCGATTCAAGCCACCCTACCATCACCTTAATATCAATCCTTATAGGCTTTGAAGCCTAAAAGGACCTTATAGGTATATAACCTACCATCACCTTGAATCAATCCTTAGGGATTTGAAACAATAAATAAAAATATCTGATGTGGACAACACATTACTTCCTTTTACAACTATTAAACTAAAAATCGGTGGCTCAAAAAGTGATCCTGAATTTGGTTACTACTTTCCGAAGATTGCAGAGATGACACTCGGCGTCGCGGAATTCATCTGCACACACACACCCACACATACTCTTGTTACTGGAGGTCTCATTCCGCTATTTATAGGTCGTTTTCTTTCACTAGGTAACTAGTGTCCAAGAGATTTCTTGGAAATCGGTAGTTTCGATATTTTAAGCGGAAGAACCCAATTAACTTATATCTTATTCGCCTGCTGCAGACTTGTTCATCTCACAAATAGGGTGGAAAACCAGTATTTTACACTTAATTTTAATTCTTGAAACAAGTAATAAAATTGTTTAATGTAGAAAATAAATCGCGTTACACCCTTTATCACCGACCCATATCATCTCTATAATAAATGTCGATATACCTTTTGATTTATTTTTATTATTACCTTCAAGTAAAGTACCCCTATCGGATTTTCAATTTCAACCAAAATCTATTATATTACTTATATTGATATAAAGTCTAATTTACCACATTTATGATATTTTACATTATATTTTAATATAATTTTTGATGAAATTCTGATATGACCTTCAAGCAAAGTACCACTTTCGGTTTGCCAGTTTCGACCAAAATTTATTACCTTATTTATATTAGTATGTAAGTCGTAAATACCAAATTGGATAAGTTTCGCATTATATTTTAGTAATCATGCAGTGACCAAAAAGGGAGGTTCACAACTAGATTATAAAATAATTCTAAATACAAATAAATTTTAACTTTCTACGTCTAACCGTTTTTGAGTTATGCGAGATACCTATGAATGTACAGACGCCACGACGAAACTAGTCAAATTGGATTCAAGGATGGTCAAAACGGATATCTCCGTTGAAATCTGAAAACCAAAACTTTCGCGATTACAATATTTCCTTTAATTCGTACAATATATAAGTATATATCCACACATAACTTCGCCGTTCTAGAACCAATTTCTGTTAATCTTTTTTGAATCAAAAGCGTACACTTTATTTTGCACACAAAATAAATTTGACCAGGATCTGATAAAAATTTTAGAAATAGAGAATAGTTTAGTTTTTTCATGAATTGGTGATTCATATTTTATTAAAATGATCATGAACTTTCACATTATATAGTATGAAAGAGCAATAAAAGGTCAAGAATACTTAAAATATTATTAAAAAAATTTTGATTATTTTGAGCTCAAATTAATTCAAAATACATTCATAGAGCCGGGGGTAATTTAAGGCATCGAACTTAAAGCCGTTCGCTCAAAAAATCGTTTGATTCGAAGCCGCGTTACTACTCTTTCATTTAAACAATTAAGGTGGTAGAAGTTTTTCCCTTCAATGTTCGATAATGTCAAAAGTGTTTGTATGTATGTAATTTATGCTTGTTATCCTAAGTTTTACTTCAAATAATTTGCTTGAAAAAAAAATATATGAATATCGTTCTCGAATGAGCGTGATATTATGGAGACGAAATGATTGAATTATTAATATTAGAAATGAAACGATACAGTCAATAAACTGTATAAAACAATATTAATTTTCTAAATTAGAGTATTTTACAAAGAATATTTTTTTGGCAATAGTCGGCTGTCAATGTGTTAAGACATATCTCACTTGGAATAGTAAATGGAAGAACTTACATTGAAACGAAAGAATTGTAGAGTGACTTGGCACCGACATCAATAAATAATAAATTATTGTAATTTTTTTATTGATTTGGAATAATTACTCATTCTACTTAATAATATACCTTTGCAAGAAATATTATTTCCTTCTCTTTAGTGTTCCTTGTGTACGGTTCTGAAGTCGGATTAAAAAAAAGATCTTCAATGCTGATCAATGCACAAAAAAAAATACACTTAACGTTTTGTTTCAATGCTTGAATCACGAGGAATCGTACGAAAAGTAGCCCATAAATCCCCAAATAATCGCTCGTGAACTTGCAAAACACATTGCATCACATACTTTCACCTAATTTAATGAAGAAGAAATACTATTTCGTGTAAGAAAATAAAATATGAAGATGAATGCTTTGTTTTTGCATAAAAAGTGAAAATTTGTCGCACATTTTGGTTTTTTACAATTTATTTACTGCACGAAATCTGGGTTCTAGTCATTATCAAAATGAAATGTATAGTGCTAATTCATTGAGCTTTTAAAAGTACTTTACAAAACAATAGAAACGTGCTAATTTTATTTTGAAGGTGCCCCTTTTATTGGCGATATTGTTAAGTTGTATATTTCGAAACGCTAATATAATCAGAAAATTCTGCTAAATAATAAATATTAGAAAACCTAATATATAAAATGTGAATTATTCGCTAAAACTTAACAGTACTTAACAAAGAACGAAAAATACTTATCTAATGTATAAATGCTCTATGAAAAATATCCTTAGAAAATTATGTTCTCAGAAAATCTACGTACTCACAACCACTTACCTGTGCAGTTAAATTTTGACACGTGAAAGTTATTTGAAGTAGAATCAAGGAATAGATAATTGCCAAAGTTATACTGTAGAAGTGGATTATGAATTCAACGTTAGAAGCCGAAAACAAGTTATAAAGAAGGTGCACGACACCCAAATACAATTTCACTATGACACATGTAATCCCCGGACCATATATGTCATTCAAAACTTGCCAGAAACATTCAGTAACAGAATAGAGCTTTGGAAAAGATTCGTGATTTTTGGAAGAACCTAACTGCTTTAAACAGTATTCAATCAGATTGAAAAAAGTACAGAATTGGTTCGTAACCAGTAACATTAAAAGCAAATCGGTGTAAAATACGATTACCCAGAAAATCAAGTTATGTCCTATAAAGATAACATCGATGATAAATATAATTATAATCGCAATTACATTTCTTCCGGCCATGATAGGACTTATAGACCATTCCCAAGATAAATTGGCCGAAAAAAGAGCTTTGTCAACCACAGACAGCGACCACATCACAGCCCTGAACATGTGGCGTTTTTGGGCAAACCGGGCCGTTATCAGAACTAAGGATATGGTATTGCAACACATCCTAAAGAAGGATAAAGATGTGTTTATGTTAAGCTTCAGAAAAGAGATATAATATAACCATAACCATGAAAAAATAAAGGCAAGTTGAAAGAAATATATGACAGTCGAGAAGACAATCAACATCGGCCCAAGATGGCAGTGCTCATCGAGTGGTATTATTCCATAGAACCTCGACATCCGCATTGTCTTCCTGAAGCCGTCGGTGCAGTTGGTAGATTTTATAGAGTTCATTGCTTCAGTAGTTAGATTGGTCAGGTATTATGACACTTTCACCTACAAGTGCCCGTCCTCAGTGAATCGACCCCTGCCTTGTATTGATTAGTGAACATGTGATTGATCAGTGCTTTCATTCGGAAGCTATTAGTGGAATTATTTGCAATCAAAATATCAGAGCTCTTTGGAAAACAACAGATCTTACATTGAAAAACATTTCGTGACAAACTAACTAACGAAAACGAATATCTGCCTTACTGCATTTATTACTACATTTTTACATTAAAATGCATTTCGTGACGAGCAAACTCATGAATATTTGCATTACCGCATATTGTAAAAGAGCTGATCTGACGTATTTGACATTTTGTTAGTGTGATTTATTACATTTGTTTAATACAGCACTATTTAACACAAGATACTCTTTATTATCAAACATTCACTGAAAAAACAACTTCGACCTCGGGTGTCGGTTTATGATTGTTTGAAATGTTTGGAGACATCTTCGACAATGTCCTCTTCACTTCTCTCGCGCAGTTAATCTGCGTGCCTCGATCTATTATCGGCCAATTCAGGCACATAAACGCAAAACCGTCTTGGTACAAGTACCTTTTGAATTAGTCCTTTCTTTCAAGTCCTTCTATGAATTGCCGTTTAAACTGGACTTCATCTTCCTTATAGCTCTGGCAAACTCCACTTGCTTGGCATGGTTTTTATGGACGGTGTTGCACACTCGGTCGGCGCGAAGTAAATCCAGTCGTGTCCTGTACTGAGTTTCGGTAATCCATTAAAAATATCGATAAATCTTTGTCTTTGTAGTTAGATGATAATATTAAGCTTTTTATTGGTATCTTTACTGTTTTTCCAGTATTTTCTGCAGTTCTATTTGTTTTTGCATGGTATGCCGCTGCATACCATGCAAAAACAAATAGAGCAGAAAATTGAGCAGGTTTCACACCGCTGTGTGAAACCTGCTCAATTTCGTTTCCCTTAAGACACGTAAAAAAATTTCTAGAATAGAAAATGGATAATTATCGCGAACGATTTGTCTGGGCACACCCAATTTTGTGACAAATCTCTTAATTTTCATAGTAACATCTTAATATCTTCATAGTAGCTTCTGCTGGCGTAATTTTTGAGGGAATCTCCTCAATCCACTTGGAATAATTATCAAGAATAATCAGACAATACCTAGTTCCTAACGGTCCAGCATAATCAAAATTTAATCGTTCCCAGGACTATCCGTGTCAGCTATTTTGGGACGACCACTCTGTACCCCCACAACAATAAACCTCCTTGCAAATTTAATTCGTTGCGTTTTCTGAAGTACACATCAAAAGTCTCGGCATTGTTTTGTGGCCAAGAGCTCCGCAAACAGTTTATAACTTTAACCAACTCTTTCTCTCATTTGGTGCCTTGCAAAATATTCTTATAAACAATTGAAAAATCATCATTCCTGCATGCATAATTAAAAATATTTCCTCATTATTTTTCTCGTCAGTATCGACCTCAGAAGTAAGTAGTGGTGCTCTGAACAACCGATCAGCAAAGTTTTCTTCGTACCTACATGACAAATTTGATAATCACATCCTGCCAGGCGGTACCAGTTTATCTTCTATAAACACTCCAATATAAAAAATAGAAATTCTTATATCTTCACGAATATTGAAAAGCGAGTCTTTGTTTCTAAGCGCCTACAGAAGCTTCTTTGTTTAATGCAATTTCCAAATACTTCTGAAGTGTTAAAGAGGTTACATCTTCTGCAAAAAGCTTATCAATTATTTTACCTCTCCCATACCCATAATAAATTTACCACTTACCATAGCTGCAAATTCTTGCTCTTGAAAGTAGCAATGATTGGCCAAATTCTGAACCCTTGCTAACTAATCTTGAATTGTTTCCTCTTTGTGCATTATTAAACCAATATCGAGCACTAAATCTTGTATCCGGCTTTTTAAAATGTTTGTCCACCTTCGAAATAAGTTCAGAATATGATTAATCGTCTGACTTCTTTGGTACACTTAAACTCAGAATTAGTTTATAATCCTCCCATCACAATAATTCAAAAATAGCGCTAGTCTTGTATCTTCACTTTTGGTTCAATTTTAAGCATTAATTGTAAAGTAGTCTAATCGACCTTTATAAATAGTCCAATAATTTTAAAGGGTGAATTTACGCCAATGGCCTACATAACCTGAAACCATTGCTATAATTTTCTCACTGTAATCCTTGTCGCCAATGTTATGTATTACGTCTATTTAATAAAGCACCATTTATTATATAAATTTCTTGCCGCGAAGCTTAGTCTTTCCAATTTAGTTATTTTCTCTTTTATGCTTTCTTTCTCCGACCCATTTCTACATATAATTTCCATCAGGTACTTGAATTTATTTGTTACTTTAATTCTCCCGTACTTTGTCTCTACTAGATTTATATAATAAAAGGAGCCTGCCAACAAACGCGAAGATAAGACACTACATTACGGTCGTCAAATCGGAGATATTGTACGGAATGGAAACCGCTTCCCTCCCCAGCCTTAGGAAAATGTCAGGGATAGAAAGAAGAATTTACGGCCCAAACTTCTTTGGTGTCTTCACACAGGAAGGGTATAGGTTGAGACCTATTAAGGAAATATAAAAAGAGATAAATGATTTGGAAACGGACTTGTATGTAGGAAATGTAAAAGATTGTTTTTCTGCAATGTTTAAGCAATGGGATATTACACGTCTTTCTGCTATGCTTAAAATTGCAGAATTTGACATACTCATTATCATTACCTTCCGTTAAAAACTTATATTTTCCGTTGCTGAATTTAACAACGTTTATCTTGGAATCATTTCTATTTAAGTATATCTTACAAATTGGATCGAGGAAAAAATTGTATACTTTCAATTATTATTGTTATAACATTTGTTTTCTTTTCTTTTTGATCCTTGGAAAACTTGAGACAATGTATTATTTTTTAAAAAACATCATTTTTGAAATAGCAATCTTTGAGATGCTGTTTAGGGTTATAGACATTTAACTTTTTTTCTGCGTCTTTCTTCATCAAGAAGAAGTTAAGGATTAATTATTAATTTTGAAATATTTTCACTCCGATATTTGTCGTTTTTAACAATTATAGCCAGTCGCATGAAAGCTGCTGTGATTGACATGCATATCTTTTAAATGAAGTTTATTTGATAAAATTATTACTGATAAAATTTATTTAAAATGGATAAAGACATGAAAAAATAAGATAAAATAAAATTGTGAAGTGTTTGAGTGATCGCTTTATTGAATATGTTAAAGATGCTTAGACATCTCATAAGATGATGTTATCTCTTGAAAATATTTTTGAACGAGAGAGTGTGATGAAAAAATTAGCTATCAGGAAATAACTATTAATCCTAAAATTTCGTTTGGCTGGTCTGCAGACTCACTTCATGAAATTCGATACGATAGTTCGAGAATTAGAATCGATGAGATCGAAAATGGATGCCAATGATAAAATTTGTAACCTTCTCTTGACGTTACCTAATAAGCTTGACAATGTCGTTACAGTTTTGGAAATTATCAATTCAGATATATCTTTAGAGTTCGTCAAAAGTCCCGACTACTAGACGCAGAGATGAAAATGAAACAGGTTGACAAGGCTGCGAGTGAAAGTAATGAACTCAAGAATAACTAAAGGTGTTTGTTATGAACGTGGCATTTTAGGAACGGCTGACCGAAATTAAAATTTTTTAGAAGAAGAGGCTCCAGAGGAGGAAGAAGAGGCAATTTTGTGAGACATCTATGCAAGAAGACTAATTTTGCTGCGCTAACGTTTTGTGGCCATGAAAATTGAAGGTAAAATAGACAATATTAATTTTATTATTGATAGTGGAGCTACAGATACACTTTTCTGTGAAACTATGAGGAGTTCCATGTCAAATGTAAAATCTATTTCTTCTATAAACATTAAAATAGCCAATGAACAGTTTATACAGGCTATGGAAAAAGGCACTTTGAGGGTTTATAGTGAGGAAGCTAATAGATATATCAATATTGATGGACTTTGAGTTAAAGAATTTTCTCACAATTTGCTTACTGTTCAAAAATTGCTAAAAGCTGGTTGTAAAGTTATTTTTAAGAAAAATCAAGCAAAAATCTGCGTGCAAGAGAGACTAATACCATGCATACAGAGATGTAATCTTTTCCTTTGTAATTTTAAATTATGTAAAGGTTTTTCAGGTTATTTCAGCAGCAAAGAAGATTCCAGTAAAGGCATTATGTGGCACCTGAGGCTAGGTTACATTAACCGGCGTGGCTTGCAACTCCTGGGTTTTCCTTTCAGCGAAGATATGTGAAAAAGGGAAAGCAAGGCGTCAACCGTTTAAAGAATCGAAGACTCCTAGATCACGTCGTGTTGGTGAGTTCTACATTGTGACGTTTGGGAGCCTTCCAACCACTACACCATTAACGGTGAGCGATTGTATCTGTCCATAGTTGATGACTATTCCCATTTTGATATTGTTTACTTAATGAAACATAAATCGGAGTCTGAAAAACAACTAAGTAATATATTTTAAGGCTAAATGTGGAACATAAAACAGTCTCGAGGCTTAGAATGGATCATGGTGGAGAATTTTCCTCTACTGGCTTGCGTTAATTTTGTATAAAAAGTGGAATTAAGAGAGAATTGATTGCAGGATATTCTCCACAACGAAATGGGGTATCAGAGCAATATAATCTTTCTATACTGAATAAAGCTCGATGCATGTCTTTAGGTAGCAATTTGCCCAAAATTTACGGGTAGAGGCAAACAGATGTGCCGTTTATCAAATAAATCGGTGCCATACTAAAAGCCCTAAATGGCAAAATTCCTGCCGATATTTTTATTGGCTAATTGGACCTCCATAAATTCAGGATTTTTGGTAGTAAATCCTGGTATTACAGATTTCCCAAACCTAGTAAATTAGAACCAAGGGAAGCTCGCATGGTGGGTTATGCGGATAATGGGTATCGTTTGCGGGATCCTGCTATCTACCAAGTCGTTATTTCATTAAGGGATGTGACATTTGACGAATCAGATAGAAAATATTCAGAAGTTGTAAATGTCCACGATAATACCACAAAATATGAACCTACTGCAGTTGAAGTAGAGCCTGAAGTAGTCCTTGATCAAGATGACAAAACGCCACCTGTTAAGTCTCCAGAATTGACTTCCAAAAGACAAATAAAACTTCGAAATTATTTAAAAGATTATGTTCTACAAGCAGCTTTCAGTGCATACTCAGATAATTAAGATCCTGTTAGTTTTCAGGAAGCTATTGCTCTAGATTGGCAAGAAGCCTGGTACAGTTTTTAAAACCAAAGATGATGGTACCAAGAAGGCACGTTTGGTAGAAAAAGGTTTTCAGTAACAGAGCATAGCAAATTATTATTTTCCAGTAGTCAAAGTACCTCCTATTAGAATATTTTTAAATCATGCATTGACAAAGAATAACGCAACTTGATGTGCCGTCAGCTTTTTTAATGGAAAACTGGAACTAAATGTATACATTAACTCTCCGGAAGGTGTGCCTGAAGTTCATGGAAAAGTTCTAAAATTAAATCGTGCCCTGTATGGTCTTCGGGAAGCTCCCAAGGCATGAAACGAATGTAAGCCATAAAGAAAATGGCTTACAAAGATCTGGCAATGATGCTTATTTATATTTTGGAAAAGATATTTATATTCTGCTATGGGTTGATGACCTTCTTGATATGGGAAATGATAATGTAGTTGCAAATATAATTACTAAAATGGAAACTGAGTTCAATTCCAAAAGAATTTTGGAGACCTAAATCATTTCTTAGGGACTCAAGTCGAAAGAACTGCTAATATAATTAAGCTCTGTCAAAAAATTTTTATTGAAAAGGTTCTCAAAAAATTCAATAATGGATGACTGCAAAATAGCAACGACTCCAATGAAAGCTAACTTTAATGTTGACATGGCTAAACCGATCATAAATGATGTACCATATAGAGAATTAATTGGTTGTTTAACATATCTATCGGTGATATCCAGACCGGACATTAGTTTTTAACTGCTTACCTTGGCAGACACTTAGATAAAGAAACCAACGCGAAGTATTTGGTAGGCTGTAAAGCGAAAATTAAAATAATTAAAAGGAACTGCAGAATTGAGCCTTACTTTAACTTCTTCAGATTAGCTCTGTCTTAATGCATTTGCTGATGCTGACTGGGCAGCCGATAAGAACGACCGTAAGAATGTCAGCGGTATGGCAGTTTTCTTTTGCGGAAATTTGGTCTCATCGGGATTGAAGAAGCAACCAACTGTAGCTCTCTTCACCGCTGAGGCCGAATACTGTGCTGCATCCATGGCTATCACTGAGCTCGTGTGTATTACGTCCCTGGCTACTAAATTTAATGGTTCCTCATGTAATGCAAGTATTTTCATGAACAATAAAAGTACCCTATCGATGATTGAAAATCATGAAAATACAAAGCGTTGCAAGAACATCGATATCAATATCCATTATATCCGGGATCTCATAAAGAACAACATTATTACTCCAAAATATCTTGCAACTGAAAACAATATTGCTGATATCCTCACCAAGCCATTGGGAGAAATAAAGTGTAAAACATTTTGTGAGGAAATTAAATTAAAATTATGTGAACAATGTATTTTAATGAAAAGTTCAATTTCTTTTATGGTCTATTGTAGTTTTATTTTTTTTAAAACAAACAAACAGAAAAATATATAATTTTTTTTTATGCAAATTTAAGTATTCTGTGATTGTGCTTTTTGGTATATATGTATTTTTGTTTCCAATTTAAAGTGCATTTTACTCTTATTATTTATCTTTTGTATTAAAGGGACCTGAAATTGAGGAGAAGTCGTCAGAAATAATAATTATTATGTGTGTCTATTTAATATACGGAGGCAGTGCTTATTGTGTGGGCACTGGCCTCGCTGTGTTGCAAGGTGCTCTAATGGGAAATATACGTGTGCTCAAATGTCGTCCCTATTTTATATTAGTTTACTCCAGTTAAAGCTCACTAATTTTATCAGTAAGAACTTCGTATAAAAGATATGCATGTCTATCACAGCAGCTTTCTTGCGACTAGCTATGATTGTAAAAACGACAAATATCGGAGTGAAAATATTTCAAAATTTTCAATATTTAATCCTTAACTTCTTCTTGATGAAGAAAGACGCAGAAAAAAAGTTAAATGTCTACAACCCTAAACAGCATCTCAAAGATAGCTATTTAAAAAATGATTTAAAAAAAAAATATTACATTGTCTCAAGTTTGCCAAGGATGAAAAAGAAAACAAAATAACGTCCAGCGCTTGTTTTTCTTCTAAGCTTAATTTTACACGGTACTTCCAATTAGAGAAGTTCACGCCATCCAACTATGGAAACCACGGATGAGGAATCAGCCACTCTTAGGGAGGAAACAGTTCGAAAAATTAATGAAAAACGTTTCACAAACTCACTGGGCCCATAACCTAATAAAATGAGTGAGCTTTAACTGGAGTAAACTAATATAAAAAAGGGATGACATTTGAAGACACGCATATTTCCCATTAGAATGGAAAATGGCCAGTGTCCACACATTGTGCACTACCTCCTTATATTACATAGACACACATAATAATTATTATATCTGACACTTTACGTACTGCAGCGGTAAAAACAAGGTCAGGATCGAAAGGATCAGGGAGTGATCAGAGGTACAGCCATTGAAGACAATCACGGAAAACAGACAACATTAATGGTTTGGACGTGCTAGTTGAATGGATAAACCCGGGATGACAACGGAAACTAGACATACAGATAAAAGACCACGCGCCCACCCAATGAGCTCCTATTAGGACAAACCTGAGTCTTTGTTCATCATAATAAGTTGATAAGAGTTGAATATTAAAAATCTGTTATTCACACGTTCATTTCTCAGACAGCAACATACCTGAAAGCCGTTATATGCAGGAACGGTATTCAATCTAGATGAGTACCAATTGGCTCCCGGTATATGCTAGACCTCGTAGTCTGAAAATATCACAAGCCTGAATGACATAATCGTCGGTTTAGTGTTTTAGCGAAATATATATTGAAAAAATAATTTCAATGCTTTTATGGAGGGCTTTGGATCAACTTGGTAATGTATTGTGCTTATAGTAATTTTTTGAGATTTTAAAAGCAGCTTAAAAAATAATAATAACGTGTTAATTTTATTTCTTAATGAACCATTAATTCTTGATATTTTTATGCTGATAATTTTGATGCTGATAAGTTGGAACGCTGAATTTCCATATAATAAGAAAATTCTACTTAATAATAAATGCTTATAATACAAGAACATTTAGATAATTAGAAAATTATTTAATTTGATAATCTGCACACTCAATAGTATTTACCTGTGCAGTCAACTTTTGACACGTTGAAATTATTTGAAGTAGAATCATACAATGGATAATTGCCAGAGTTATACCGTTCATGTAGATTATGAATTCTACGTTGAAAGCCGAGAACAAGTTATAAAGAAGTTGTAGAACACCCAAATACAAGTCCACTATGATACATGTAATCCCTGGACCATATATGTCATTCAAAACTTGCCAGAAACATTCTGTAATAGAGTACAGCTTTGGAAAAGATTCGTGATTTTTGGAACAAGCAATCTGTTTTAAAGAGTATTCAATCAAATTGAGAAAAGTACAGAACTGGTTCAAACTCAGTAACATTAAAAGCAATTCAGAATAGAACATAATTATCCATGAACCTAATTGTGGGCTCATACAGATGATGTGAAAGACCAATGGAACTACAATAACAATTATGTTGCCTCCGTATATTATAGGATGTATAGACCATTTCCAATGTATATTAGCAGAAAATAACGCTTGGTCAATCACAGCGAGTGACCACATTACAGCCCTGAGCTCGCGACGCTTTTGGGCAAACCGGCAAAATATCAAAACCAACGATACGGTATTGCAACACATCCTAAAGAAGGTTAAGGATGCGTTTATTTTAAGCGTCACTATAGAGATATAATATAACCAAAACCATGTGGAAATAAAGGCAAGTTGAAAGAAACATATTACAGTCGTGATGAGAATCGACATCAGCCCGAGATGGCATTGCTCATCGAGTGGCATTATTCCATAGAACCTCGACATCCGCAAGATTTTCCTGAAGCCGTCGGTGCAATTGGTAGATTTTGTAGGGTTCATTACTTCAATAGTAAGGTTGGCCAGGGATCATGACACTTTCACCTACAAGTACTCGTCCTCAGTGAATCGACCCCTACCATGTATTGATTAGTGAACATCTGCAAAGCATCATTATTTGTTTTAATTCGGAAGCTATTAGTGGAATTATTTGCAATCAAAATATCAGGACACTTTGGAAAACAACCGATTTTACATTGAATCGCATTCCGTGACGAACAAACTCATGAATATTTGCATTACCGCATATTGTAAAAGAGCTGATCTGAAGTATTTGGCATTTTATTAGTGTTATATATTAAATTAGTTTAATAAAGCACCATTTAACACTCTTTATTTTCAAACATACACTAAAAACAACTTCGACCCAGGGGTTCGGTTGTTTAAGATCTGCTATGATGATCTTATTTTCACTTTTAGAGCAGCTATCAAGGGTTCTGTCTAACTGATCGTAGAATGCCTCCTTCTCATCATAATAAGTTGATAAGAGTTGAATATTAAAAACTTGTTATTCACACGTTCATTTTTCAGACAGCAACATATCTGAAAGCCGTTATATGCAGGAACGGTATTCAATCTAGATGAGTACCAATTGGCTCCCGGTATATGCTAGACCTCGTAGTCTGAAAATATCACAAGCCTGAATGACAATCGTCGGTTTAGTGTTTTACCGAAATATATATTGAAAAAATAATTTCAATGCTTTTATTGAGGGTTTTGAACCAAATTGGTAATGTATTGTGCTTAAAGTAATTTTTTGAGATTTTAAAAGTTGCTTAAAAACAATAATAACGTGTTAATTTTATTTCTTGATGAAGCATTTATTAGTGACATTTTTATGCTGATAATGTAAGTTGGAACGCTGAATTTCCATATAATAAGAAAATTCTACTTAATAATAAATGGTTATAATACAAGAACATTTAAATCATTAGAATACCATTTAGTTTGATAATGTACACACTTAACAGTACTTACTTGGGCACTTAACTTTTGGCACGTTAAAATTATTTGAAGTAGAATCATACAATGGATAATTGCCAGATTTATACCGTTCATGTAGATTATGAATTCTACGTTGAAAGCTGAAAACAAGTTATAAAGAAGTTGTAGAACACCCAAATACAAATCCACTATGATACATGTAATCTCTGGGTCATATATGTCATTAAAAACTTGCCAGAAACATTCATTAATAGAGTACAGCTTTGGAAAAGATTCGTGATTTTTGGAACAAGCAATGTGCTTTAAACAGTATTCAATCAAATTGAGAAAAGTACAGAACTGGTTCATATTCAGTGACATTAAAAACAATTCAGAGTAAAATATGATTAGCCATGAACCTAATTGTGGGCACATACAGATGATGTGAAAGACCAATGGAACTATAATAACAATTATGATGCCTCCGTACATTATAGGATGTATAGACCATTTCCAAGGTAAATTACCAGAAAACAACGCTTGGTCAATCACAGTCAGTGACCACATTACAGCCTTGAGCTCGTGACGCTTTTGGGTAAACCGGCACAATATGAAAGCCAACGATATGGTATTGCAACACATCCTAAAGAAGAATAAGGATCTGTTTATGTTAAGCTTCAGATATGAGATATAATAGAGCCATAACCATGAAAAAATAAAGGCAAGTTGAAAGAAATATGTAACAGTCGAGAATACAATCAACATCGGCCCGAGATGGCATTGCTCATCGAGTGGTATTATTCCATAGAACCTCGACATCCGCAAGATTTTCCTGAAGCCGTCGGTGCAGTTGGTAGATTTTATAGAGTTCATTGCTTCAGTAGTAAGATTGGTCAAGTATCATGACACTTTCACTTACATGTACCCGTCCTCAGTGAATCGACCTATAGTTCTATATTCAATATACAATATTATATGATTCAATATACATGCTTGTGATATCATTGTTTGTTCTCATTCGAAAACAATTTGTGGAATTATTTGGAATCAAAACGTAAGGGTATATTGGAAAACAAGTGATTTTTAAATTGAAAAATATTTCTTGACGAACAAACTATCATGTAGTATGTTATCATATCACATGTGTGTAACCTTATGGGTTTATATCACATACGAATAATCTCCCAGTATCATTATTATTATCAAGATAATCTGTTGCAAAGATTAATAAAGTGAACTAATTAATTATAGTACTTCTTTTAATTACTTTAATATAAACATAACAATTGCCGATCAGAATTATCGTTCAGTTCAAAGTTTTTATAAAACATTGTAACTACAACCACAAATCTGGCTGCCCAACTTGCACAATTAACTAGTATTGTACAATAACCTGCTCTACTTCAAGCCGCTGACTATAATTTGAGTATTAAAAGTGTATTATCAAATTTCACATTCCGACCATATAATTCGACTAATCCATTTCCTCTTATTTGGATCAATTTGAAAAGTAATTAGCTCTTTGAGGGATTGCTGAAGATAAATGGACTGACTGTTTACAAGTCCATTTGGGTTCTGAACTAAAAACAATACATTGTGTGACCTGTTTTATCCAGATTTACAAAATGATAAACATTTGAAAGGATTTGTCAAAGTTCTGAGTGATCATTTTCTTGAATCCAAAGATAAGTATAGTGAGACCATAAAGTTCCGAGAAGTAGTTCAGGAACCAAATGGTTATCCAATTATCCAATGCGTTTAAAAGCGAATTTGCACAGACTAACTACCCTTATTATAATCTTTGACTTGTCCAACTAAATATAGCAAAAGTGTCAGGAGTTAAAGCCCAACCCATAAAAATGATCATCAGGCTGATCTGCCCACCTGCTGTGTAAATGTGGTGAACGTCATTTGTGTAAACACTGCCCTTTTCATAATTTAATATGCAAAAAATGTCATAAGCGTGGACACATTGCTACAGTTTGCCGCAGTGCTAATATCCGGGCTGCTAAAACACTTCAAACCCATGAAGAAGTTGAACCAACGTACAGTGATTCAAAATGCACTTTTTCGAGGCAAAACTTCGCCGTGGTCGATAGAGCAACCATCTCAACATCATTTTGTTCCTAAGTAAATTCACTTTAAATGTTAAGATTTACCAAGTTTGTAGCTAGTTTTATTTTGATAAAAATCTATAATTTGATAAAAAAATCTACTCACTAATAATTCTTGTATATGTCAATATTTTCTGTATTTCCCTTTGTTTTAATTGACATTAGATAAGTTTAAGAAAAGAGAGATTTTTCAAAAATTTTCGTCAAAATTATAATTTTTTACATATCACAATATATGTATGTATGATTTAAGTGGTTCATATATTTTTTTTATTTGATATATGAAATTACGTAATGAGATACCTACTGTTAAAATGATAAACTGGAATTTGTTATAACATAGAATTAATATTAAAAATAAGGAGAAATCTTGTCCCGAAAGGAGATATAGCTATTTAAAAATATATAAATTATTACTAAACACTTAAATAAACCTTTGACGAGTACATACCTTGAAGAGGAGGACCGAAGTTGCTTTTCTTTTTCGTTTTGTTGGGCTTTGGCACCCCTTGCCTGTGCAACTTCTAGCTACCTTCTTTTTCCAATCTTTAAGAGCCAGAAAACCTTCCTACATTCTTAACCTCTTCACCCTGTGTTCTTCCTTTCATCTTTCTGCAAATTTGTATATGCCCCCCTTTGAAAAATCCATTATCCTTTATACTATCTTGTATTGGAATTCATCGCCGATCTCCATTCGTCAAGCCTTCTCCCTAACCTCATTTAAGCTCCCTTTATTTTTCCATCTCCTTAATAATCAGTTTTCCTCTTATGTGTAAAGAATGAATGTCTATGTAAACATGTAAATATGTTTGTATATTGAATTTTTATTTTATTTATGTAATTATCTATAATTTTTTTAAATTTAATATAATTAAGTTCTAGTTATTCAGTCAGACAAAAGTCACTTAAATTATTAATTTTTGTTATTCTTGGGGAAATAAGTGTCCCATGATAAAGATTTTTTCATTTCAATTATTGCATTCAACATTAAGATCGTATTTTCGAGTGAAATAATATTTGAGGTCTTGTACTGAACTATATTAATAATTGTGAAATTGCCCCGCCATGATGTTGGATGCTGCTAAGATAAATAGGAATCGAAACATCCAATTAATTAATGTACAAATGAATAATAAGATATGGGACTATAAAGGCATATGTAATTGCAGAGAACAAAAATCGTTTATAAACGATTAATAACTTTGTAAATATATATACATAAAACAATTAACTAAGGAATGACGAATGAATCATTTCCACTTCTGCCTTAATTTAATCACTATACTGTAAAAGGATGACCAAATAAGTAGTTCCAGTAACCATCATCTGAAAAAAGAAATGAAGAGAATTATAAAATTGATTTGATCATTTCTGTCACTTAAAGTTTTGTGAAATTGATTGAATAAAAAAGATACCCTCAACCGGGATGAGAACAGTCGAAGGAGTAAGAATTGCCAAAAATAGGGTGAATGTGGCTTTCAAAGCCTTCCCAATCAGTTTTTTCTCATTAACTGATGGACTATTTGAGCTTGGATAGGTTGATGCAAGTTTATGTTTTTCAACAATTTTATTCTTACATTTTCATGTAGAAAAAATCCATTATGAGTAGGTTTTGTTATGCTTGGAAAACTTCTTTTGCCATCGCTATCTCCTTACATAGTTTAACGTGCTGGAACAACTTCTATGCTTTGTCGGCATCATATTTCGTTGGAAGCAGATAACCTGGAATTGTGGCAGAGGGGAGGGGGGAGGGAAGAGAGGGTATAGCCGAAAATAGGATTTTGCCGGTGGCGGAAGATGGTAGTGGGAGGAAGAGTAAGCTTAATTATACCTGCCTGTTCATTTACTTTAATAAGTGAACATGAAGCTCCGAGGCCATCTCAGATCTAGTTACTCCTCAATAGAGGAATATTCTTCGGGAGTTTTTCTTTATATCAAACTGTAGCTAACTCCTTATGCTCCAATCTCTCACCAACTAGTTCAAAAAATGAAGATTGGATATCATTTAAAATTAGTCTAAGTGGTTCATTTAACTGAGCTACTTTCCTCTCAAAGTATTGATAACTCCCTCCGTTTAAAAAGCTCATTGAATCAGTTAATGAGCGAATTCCCCATCACTAGTTTCCTACAGCTACCACGGGAGATCGAGAGACGTCCTTATCCCAGTAAGCATCTGAACCGCCAGATGAGACACTCTGTTGGTGTATCTAGTCTACTGTCCAACGATATCTCCACAGAACTGTCAGAGGAATACATATTTTAAACGGAATACTATCTAAGATTACTTGAATTAAACTATACTATCTCTGTATACAATATTAAGGTTAATATTAAATTCAGGTTACACACATTAACACCCTCCCGTTTAGTAGGAAATATTTTTTTTTATTATTGATTTAATCAACTTCAACTTATAACTTCTGTCAATATTAACTTATAACCGATTTCATGAGCATGATTAAACTAGTCCAGCACTCACAAATCGCTTTCAGCTTATAATTTTGCTTAAAGTTATGCGAAAAAAATTTATACTTACAGAAATAATCAAGTGTTGGTCAAGAAGGAAGAACCCATTCGCACTCAATCGTAATTCCTTTACTCGTTCGAAATGGAAATATATTTCTTCCTACAGTAAAGTTATGCTATTTTTATATTATTATATTAGTTTTCATGAATTTATTTGTTGTTAATATAATTACTTACATAGCTAGGCATATGCTTGGTTCCATCTTTTAACAATTCTTTGTATAAGCTATTGTTGAACGTTGTCGCCTAAAATCAAATGTATGCATTTATAGCTAGTCCTAAATATCTGATAGAAAATTATTCTTTGATGTGCAGATCGTATATTCAATTTTTTTAATAAAATC
Organism: Rhaphigaster nebulosa; assembly: GCA_948150685.1. Taxonomy (NCBI): domain Eukaryota; kingdom Metazoa; phylum Arthropoda; class Insecta; order Hemiptera; family Pentatomidae; genus Rhaphigaster; species Rhaphigaster nebulosa. The sequence goes on from OX411306.1 coordinate 197,958,167, forward strand.
AGGATTTGTTAAATACCACTATCTAAATTTTCTTAATAATTGCATTTACCTTGGAATTAACCCCACTACTGGCTAGTATTAATTGGACGATCAGCCACAAATAACACGCCGAAGTCACGAAAGCATTAACGATTTCCCAAGTTGTTTCTAATTTCTTTTGAAAAAATTGAAAAAACTGATGAAGAATCGTAATGAAAAATACTGTAATAATGAAGAATATACCAATGCCATAAGCTTCGTTTAAATTATCCTTAGAATCTTCGATTATATTGTAAAGTTTGGTTCGCAGTGTGTAGTTTTTGTTACTTTCACAACATGGGAATTCGCTTATCTGTTGGAAGAGGTATTTTAACAGATCACAGAAAGCAAGCATTTGGTTGATAAACACCGCCAATAGTACCGTTTCGATATGCAACTCGAGCCAATATAAAGGGGGATCTGTAAATGATTGACTAATTATGACAAGTATGCTGACAAATATGTTGAACAAGTACATGGCAAGATTCAAAGCCGTGATTTGCCTCTTATTTAGCAGCACTAGACCAGAGTCAATCATCTTAAAATTATTTAGTATTAATCTGAAATTTTCCTGCCGTAGAACTAGTTGACATGCAATTGTAATGCAGCAAGAAGTCAAAAGCAACTTGCGAAAAATAAATAAACATTTGTGAAAAACATTTTTATGAAAAATTTCTCCTTTACTGATCCAATACACGCTATGAATGCTCGATGCCAAAAGTATTATTGCTGGAGCGATTGACGATTTTGGTGAAAATCGACAGTCGTCGTTGAGTGGAAACACTAGGACCATCCTGCTGATACGGAATACCTTCCTCCAGGCTTCTTCTAAGCAACAGCACTTGACATACCATTTCATGTTGAATGCTTGCAAGTGAAATGAACAAAGTATCCAATATCAGAAATACAATTAGTGCACGATCCAATTATTGATGGATGTAAAACTAACACTCGAGTGTATTAAAATGGTGAGTTAGTATGACGCAAATGACAGGAAATTGAATTCACACTCATAGGTGTGTTGTGTTTATCGATCTAATTGTAATCGTCTATAAAGAGCTCTAACGTCAATATGAATTGTTATCATCAATGGAATTTCAGTCCAGTCAGATACATGTTCCATGGGACACACTGGATACTTAGTCAAGTCCTGTGGAACAAGTCCTAAAGCATTTATCTCTTAATGTCCTTATATAAGCCAGACCTCCCTGCTGTGCACCCTCCTCCCCACGTCCTTATAAATGGCACACCGTTGTTTTCTTTGTAACTAATGATTAAGAAAAAGTCAATGTTCCCAGAAAAAAAAGTGGTCGCACCTTACCGAAATGGTATCCAAAGATGGCGGACTACCGACTTTGACTTGATCTAGTTTTTTGATCACTGTCATTCAGCATTTGGTTTAATTTCGTCGTGATTGATTTTGTTTCAAAGCTGAATAGTCTGAGAATCACATGGCGTAGAATAATAAAAACAAAAAAATATTGAGTTAGACGCTTAAAAATACCAGTTAAGTCAATTTTTTCAAGTCGTTTACACAAAAGATGAAATTTAAAGAGCAGTTACAATTACAGACCACTATAACAGTTACAGTTACAAAACACTATATGTTAAGAGGAAAGCTTGATCCTAAAATATTGATATTTGAAATTTTAGTCAACATTTCAATTTTTTTATTTTATTTTTAAAAATAAAAAATAAAATATATGTCTATTATTTATGCTTTTCTACTTAAAAGTACTCCAAACAATATTTGTCTTTCTATTATTACCTAATCCAAACGTTGCTTATAGAAAAATATGAAATCCCGAAAATGCATGGTTCATACTCGTTTTCCATTGATCTGCATTTAATAGAAAAGTTTTATTTTAGTTTTTTCAACGAATAGCTTATTTAAGTAAATAAAAATACAGCTTTTTGCGTGTGAAAAATCTTGCAACAGCTCGACCCCTCGTCCTGCCACGTCGCACAGTAGGTAGCTGTTTGAGCAATCTCGAAAATTTTTAAATTTTAAATATCTAATATTGAAATGGTTTGAAATCTAATTTGAAATCTAATATTGTTCTTATTCAAATTAGACTAGTTGGTAACATGGAGTCGAATGATTAGCCTCGGTTGTTTAGATTAATGAATAGTGTAACGCCGGATAACAGATCTCACCGGATACCGAGTAATGACGGGCTACGGGAAATTTCGGGTACAGGATTATTAAACCTTACAGGGCCTCCAATAACGTCGTGTACTCGGTGATAGTTTCCTGCAAAAAGAAAATTAAATAATTATGTGCTTTATTATCTTTTAAACGTTTAACAATACACAAAATAATTCAATAAAAATTAAAAAAACCGACTACAGAAATATCTTATAACCCTGTACACCTAAGAAGCAGGCCTACCAATCAAATGTTGGCAACTCGTTGTTGGATGCTGGCAACATATTTGTTAAATACAACTACTTGCAGTGGCGTAGCCAGAGGGGAGATCCAGGTGGTGCTGACCTTCCCTCCCTTCCCCGAAAATACAAAATACTTTTACTTATTCATATCAGTAAAAAAAAAAATAAACCTATTTGAATGTTGTTTTATAAATAATATACATTGGAATGGAAAATATTATATATAGATAGAGCACCGTTACATCCCCGGTTGGAGTGGTATACTTCAACTCTTGGATAGACCCTCCCTCCCCCTGGCTACGCTACTGGCTATTTGTGTCTGGATACATGTTTTTAATAATGTTGCCCGTCTAAACAAAAGAACCGAGAACAATAAATGGAAATGACTATTAGTGACGGATCCACAGAGGGGGAAAAGCGGTAAATAACCCCTCCCAAAATAACCATTGAGAAAAAGAATAAAATACATCTCATTTGATATAAACCTACTAGTGTTATCGCTAATACTCGTGAGTAACTGTAATAAATTATTATTATCAGGTACGAGTGAAATTATCCTTTGCTCCTAAAATTAAATTGTCAAATGCAATTATATAATTGTCAATTGTAATTTCATTTTTTTATTATTTTGAATGAAATAAGTTTGTAAAACTTCTATCGTTTTATTATTTTGTTCGTTTTATTAAGCCTAATCAAGACTCAAAACTTATTTTTATGATCCAGTGGTTAAATATCTGGACTTAAATGGAATTCTCATCAAGGTGGAAATATTTTTAAATTGGTACAAACTGTTTCATTTGTCATTGGGATGACTCATGATTAATCATTGAGATATCCTCTCAATCGTTCCTGACATATTATAAAATAACACAATCGCATACTTCAACACACCATCCTTCCCAAATTTCCTTGTAAATATGCATTGCAAATTAAGAATGGTTGGTGTCCCACAGAAAGAATATATAAAAACATAAAAAAAATATTTTAAAAAATGTATGGTATAATCTCGGTCTGCTCTTCGTTTATCCTAAATCATGTGTCCTGGTACAGGACCGGAACTAGAGAGTTGGAAGAGGGGAGTAAAGGGAGTACTTAAAGAGCGCCAAATATCGCGCGAAATTTAATTTTTAGGTTTAGTAAAAAATATTTGTTGCTGCTTTTTGATTATATTGACCTTAAATTAGTCGTTGTTGTTTATTCAAAATATATTATCTACAATACTGTTATAAAAAGTTGGCTTAGGAGAGGGGGTGAACAAGGGGCGACAAAATTGAGCTTGCCCCGTGGCAGAAATCTTAGTTCTGGGCCTGCCCTGATAACCTTCCTTCCTCCCCCCTCCACTTCCTAAAACTACTCTGGATTAGCTGGGCCAACCTACTCCTGGAGAATATTAATATTGGTATTAGCGCTGTTTTCATCGTAATAGCTGCTAATGGGTAAAAACAAAAAAGAAGATGGTGGCAGAGAGACTTTAAAAAAATTAGAGCAAGCCATGATTTATAACTTTCTGTATGAATTACCTGTAATTCATAACTTTATGTATGAATTACTTTTGAACGATGGAGCCTTGTTCCGCTATTTCTTCATATTGCTGTCGTTTTTTGAAAGAGGAATTTTCTAAAAATTCTAAATTTGGGATTCAATTTATTATGGGTAGAGAGCACCACCTATATCGATCCCGCTCAGGATATATCAAGGAAAAAAATTGAAAATGGTATAGAAATCAACTACTGATGGCGCAAGCACCAAATACTGCCGATTCTCTGTCGTTACTCTTGCCTTAAACTTTGCTAGAAGCCATAAGGATGCATAGTAATTATAAAAGTTATGCCACCTTAAGAAACTCCTACTGCACACAATAAAGAATAAAATTAAAAAAATATTGTTATTTAGGGAAAAAATGTTTCATGTGTTTCCTGTAATGTTTTCTAAATGGCGCTTACGCCTTTGTCAAAAAACGACCTCGATGGTCAGTATTTAATTTAAGGAGCGGAATTTTCTTACATATCTTACATATAAAAACATTGGTGGGTTGTCAGTGAAGTTGGCGTTTATGAATAGTGGAACTAGAGGTAGTAGTCAATAGTACCCTCCACTATAGTTTCTGCGTTTACACCCACAGATTCAAAGAGCTTTCTTAATTTTGATATGTACAGATGCACGGTACGGAATGCACTTGCTTAGAGCCGTAACATCCTACTACTCACCAAGTTTCAACATTCATAGGCGTCATTTGCCAGCCAATATGTATAACTCAAACAAATTAATAAAATAACATGCGGTTTCGTATACCGGTATTATGTTATAAATTACAAATAATAAAGTCGAACCATTTCACAAAAACGCCCAGTACAAAAAACAACACTGCGGTTGTTTCCGCAAATTTTAACAGATGATTTTTTAATTAAAATTAGTCAATACAATTGGAATAAAAATATAACAGCTACAAGATATACAATCGTGTGCAACAATTTGTGTACCTTTTTAAAAATTGATTTTGCTCTATAATTTACTTGAATGTTGAATCACCAAAATTTGCGTTTTCATAGTTGCATAACTTCAGTAGTTTCCAAAAACTTTTACTAACTGATGAATAGATACCTAATGAGGGAAAATACAAGAACATACATATTGTTTTTGTTTTTACTTGTCTTATTGAATTATTAGTGTTAACAATCGAGACTAATTTCTAATCGAGGCTAATAAATATTCAAAAGTCGCTGCTTGACCCACTGAACTTCGATGACAACTTACTGATTTGTTATGAAGGTTTTCTTGATCTTGACTTCATTGCCTCTTTACCATGTCAAATAGACATTTTTCAAACATTCCCCATTTTGTCGAAGCCTCTCGAAAAGAAGCCAAGTGTTGGAACCCACTAACTGAAAGAGTTTTGTTCCTATATTCAAGTTTGGAAAAAACAGATACACTATTTTAGCATTGAATAAGCAAATTATTTCTTGCCAGTATCCAATGCCTTTTTTGAAAACAGTGAAATTGGCGATTGTTACATAAGAGCCTCAGGATCCATTGTTTTGTGGTTATTCAAGCACTGCCAGAGGTTCAGCCCAGTATTGAATGGATATTCAAGGGTATATTTTTTATTTTTCATTTAAATAATAGAAGTAAAAAAATTGAAATTTTGACGAAATTTTTAAATTTTAAGATTTTAGGGGCAAACTTTCCACTATAATTTTTAAAATTCACACTTTTCATTTGCACCCACCAGGAACTTGAAAAAAGATAAGTAACAACAGTTTTGGAAAAAATATTTTTTGTTTGAAGATAAACTACTATATAGACGACGATGTGGGGGAATGACTATGCATCAAATGAGTCCTGAATGACGATCTTAGGTCTTGTTGCTTCAAAGTTAAGAGGCATATGCCCGTCCGTATGCGTTGCGGCCAAGAGCTGACGTCTATTTTAATTTGTTTTGAAGCGGCAACATATTTTTAAAGTAATTTATTCCCTCGTGTTAATTAAACAAGAAATGTATTATTTTTTTTCTTTCGCGGTTTAGGAGATTAATTTTAGAGACAGCAATAGAAATGTACCTGGTAATTTTTGATTCGTGGATAATTTATAAAGTTATTTTTAAAAACCGCAGTTTTTTTATTCCTTCACTTTTCATTCCTTCTCCTCTTAAACGTGAGTCGCCTCAGAAGTACAATAATGTAAAGGGTAAGAAGGCCGAAATCCATTTCTTTGAAGAGGAGGGCAACTCAAGGTGCTCCTTCGGAAAAAATACTCCAACATATTATGAAAATCCAATACTCCTTGCTGATATTACTGACAAGCTGATATATAAAATAAGCTATTTATCTTTCTACCAGCTCAAATCTTTTGGGATAATACACCCGAAATCTTTGATGAGAGACACCTGTCAATACCAGAGCCATGAAAACTTCCATTACTTATTAAAGGCACCTTTAAAAGCCAACGAAAAACAAGATTTCTTAAGCGGTCAAGAAGTTAAAGTTGAAGTTTCACAGATAAACAGCTTGGTCTATTAGTAAATTCATTAGAGAAGGTTAGTTTAGAAATTAATGATTTTAATGAAAATTTCCGAATTTTTCCAAAGTTCTTCTCTTGGAAGAACTTTGTTCGATAGTTTCCCGTTCAAGAAATTAGCATGTAGCTGAGCTTTGGGGAGTCTGTTTTACATATTAAAACGTAAATATGCATATTTACGTTTTAATATGTAAAAGAGTACTCTGAATACTTTTTGAAGAATAATTGTAAGGTAATCTTTGCAAAATTTCAGAACTTCAATTGTCTATTTCCAGGAGAATCACCCAAATAAGTAAACAAAATTCATTCCTCAAGCAATTTCTCCTCTTTGTCGTCATCATCCTAGTGTATCCCAAGTTTTTATTATTGTTCGGGTTTCATTTGGAAAGTTGCGATATATTTGTGTTTTTAATTCCTTACAGTATTACATTAAATAAAATATCTGATGTGGACAGCACATTACTTCCTTACACGCCTATTAAACTATAAAATCGATGGCTCAAAAAGTGATCCTCGATTTGGTTACTAGTTTCCAAAGATTGCATTAAAAACGACACTCGACTTCGCGAGATCCATCTATTGACACACACACACACACACACACACACACACACATTCTTGTTTCTGGAGGTCTCAATCCGTTTTTATATGTCGTTTTCTTCAGTAGGTAACTAATTTCCGAGAGATTTCTTCGTGTTCCGTGACAACATTAAAACTGTCAATATCATGAGATGAAGCATTGTAAATCGACAGTTTCGACATTTTAAGCGGAAAAACCCACTTAACTAATATCTTATTCTCCTGCTGCAGACTTGTTGATCTCACAAATGGGGAGGAAAACCAGTATTTTACATTCAATTTTAACACTTAAAACAAGTAATAAAAATGTTTAATTGGATTGGAAACTAAATCGCGTTTGTAACCTTTATTACCGAAACATATGATTTATGTATTTAATTTAAATATATTTTTTGATGTAAGCTTATTATGACCTTCAAGTAAAGTACCGTTTTCGGCTCACCAATTTTAACCAAAATCTAGTAAATACATTCATATCGATATAAAAGTCCTATTTACCAAAGTTGAGATGTTTTACATTATATTTTAATATAATTTTTGATGAAAGTCTAATATGACCTTCTAGTATCTATATCTGATCTAGTATATATCTATATAAATCTAGTATGTTATTTATATCAATATATAAGTTCTGAATTCTAAATTTGAGAAGTTTTGCATAGTATTTTAATACAATTTTTAATGGAAATCAATTATAACCTTCAACTAAAGTACCACTTCCGGTGATCAAGCAGTGACCAAAAAGGGAGGTTCACAACTAGATTTTACAACAATCCTAAATACAAAATTTTAACTTTCTACGGCAAACCGTTTTTGAGTTATGCGAAATACAAACGTACGAACGTACGTACAGACGCCACGAGGAAACTAGTCAAAATGGATTCAGGGATGGTCAAAATGGATATTTCCGTTGAATTCTGAAAACCGAAAATTTTCGCGATTACAATACTTCCTTTACTTCGTACAAGGAAGTAAAAAAGTAATATAACTGAACAAAATTTAAAAATGCAAATAATTCTACAATAAAATTATGATTGACCCCATTTAGCCGTACTTTACGTTAATCTGTAGTAATATTGTCATTTCAATTGAAAAAAAAACTTCACCGGGGTTAGGGGAATTCGGTGGGCACTGATACTGATAATGGTGGAGGGAGCGAGACTGGAAGGGATAATACGGTGGATATCTCTTCCCAGAATAATTTGAAAATTTTGAGACAAAATTTTAGCATTTTATGCCATTTAAACATGTTAAATTTGACCTCAAAACGCTTGTATTCAGCTTAGAATTTTGCATTTGATTTGTTATTTTTATGATTTTTTGTTCAAAAGCAAATTCGTATAGTTGAAATTTTATTTCTGTATAGCATGGGATCCCGCGATCAGACAGGTGTTAGGCTCAACCATGTAAACTGCATTAATCTGTTTTTGTGATTCTATTATTTAAATTTTGTGAATGGCGCGGGGCATCGCGGGTAATCATAAATATAAACTACTAAGTCGCCATTTATTTAAATTTTCTGTAGCCCGGTGTCCCTCTAGGCGCTCGCGTCTCTCGCCATCCCCTGAAACCGTCACTGCACACAACAGAAGACGAATTTCTTATATCACTAATCTCATCCTATTACAGTTTATCCTTTTGAGGTCGAGTGTCATTTACAGAAGCTAACTCTCCCTTAATGGCGCCTCGATTATTACATCGGACATACCCGCCAACAGCAATCGGCTAATCTTTTTAGGCACAACCCGCTATCTTGCCTTCCTCTCAGAATAGCGTGGAATCCATATGCTAGACATAAAATGCAAGAGCTTAATCAATGGTACACCCAATCACGTAGTAAGTTTCCGGCCTAAAGAAGAAGGAAAGGTGAAAGAAAAAAAAACTGGTTTTATTTTTTTTCAATATATTCTTCTCTAAGTTCTACACATTATAATACAACGATTACGCAACATATCTATACCTTGAAAAAAAGTAATTTTCTTCTTTGTTAGAAAAATGTTCTTAGGACATGTTTGTTGTTAGGGATGTTAGGGACATGTCTGGGCTGTAGAATGGATTGGAGGTTTCTTGGAATCCGCAGTCCTTCATAGCGGCCTTGGAAATCAATGCGGTTTGCACAGTGGCATTGTCGTGAAGAAGCCGAACACCTCTGCTCAACTTACCCCGCCTCTTCTCTTTGATGGCGCCTCGTAAGCAAAAAAATTTTATGTGGCGGATATGTTGAAGTGTTGCACACTTCTCACTTTGTTTCATTTCAGATATAAACCAGTCACAGATTTTTAAGCTTAAAATGTGGTCTGCAAGTCTTGTTTGGAACGTTTTTGTTTTTCAACTCATGACAAAAATAAAATTTGTCTTCTTTAAAAAAAATTTTTTTTTTACAAGTTTGTTATTTTATAGCTCCATATGTATTATTTTAATTTAAATTATTTTCAAATAAAATATTTGAGAAAATTTACTAGTAACAATAAAAATAAAAGTTTAACTCTCTAGTACCACTATTTCTGGACTTACACGGAGTGATACAGCGAAGACCTTCAATTTCGAGAGAGGGATGGGGAAAAACTCTCAAGGGGATATGTGGGAACTTTTGAGAAAAAAACATGTCTGATAAGGTTCTATCACATATGTAAAATCCTGCTTTCCTCTGTTCAGTTGCTACAAAAAACCTTTATTGACTGAGCTAAAAGTGCCAGTCGTGAGTGAGTTCATAACTTACTGTTGTTGTTATTATTATTTTCCAAATAAGCAAGATTCAATATTTAAGAAGTTGTTTTAATTAATTATCAAGCTATTTTAATGGAATTTCTTTTTGTAACGTTGTATAAATTAATCACATTAATTTCTAATTTCCAGTTTTAATAGTATGCATCATTTCTTTTATTAATTTTATTTGTTTTTTTTACTTATATGTATTTAGATATAATTTATATAATACATTTTTACTTTCCCTTAGCTATATACGAAGTATATAGAGAGGGGAAGTATTGCGATCGTGAAAATTTTCGAATTCGAGTTTTCAACGGAAATACACGTTTTAAGGTCCACCGAGTCCAAATGACCAAGACTCGCAAAATGGTCTGTGTGTCTGTGAACAATCTAGCTCAAAAATGAAAAGTCGTACGATACTCAAATTACGTATTTAAGGTAGGTATATGACTGTGATGTTACAGCAACTTTTTCGTCAAAATCGATTAACCGGAAGTGCCTCTTTATATAATCGATTTTACACTTTTTTACAATTTTATCGAAAACGGCTCTAACGATTTTGATGAAACTTGCCTAAATTATTCTTCATAAAGGCCTTTAACTTTTCATTTTTGTAGTAAATCACCGAGGAATTGCAGGGAAAAAAGTTATGATGAAAAGAATAATTTATTTGCGCATAGTATAAAAAGTATGCATTTTACGGTAAATTATGTGCAGAATTGTATGAAAGGTAATTAAGTTATATAAAAGACAATAAAAGAATCATCAAAATCGGACGAATATTAGCAAAGATACAGCGCATCGGATTAACCGGGATTAGCTGGATATGTGTCATGGATTTTACCCTTTTTTACATTTTTCTCGAAAACGGCTCTAACGATTTTGATGAAACTTGCCTAAATTATTTTCATAAGGCCTTTAACTTTTCATTTATGTAGTAAATCACCGAGGAATTGCTGATAAAAAAGTTATGATGAAAAGAATATTTTATATGCGCATATAAAATATACCTTAAAACGTATGCATTTTATGGTGTTCTGTATAGAATTGTACGAAAGATAATTAAATTGTCTAAAACACAATGAAAGAATCATCAAAATCGGACCAGTATTAGCAAAGATACAGTGTATTTTATGAGGAGCACAAGATCTTAGATGGATAACCAAGCGCATCCGAAAGGAGACGGATGCGACCGAACCTAATCCGCCAATCTGTTCTAAACAATACGCTCTGTAATAAAGGAATTTAAGAATACAAAAGCGGAAATTAACTTAATAATTTCTACTTTCACATTATTTAATGAAAAGAAAATGTTTCCATGGAAACTAAACCAGAAACTTTTAAAATATATTTGCAACTTGACAAAGTTAAAATATATAGATAGTGAACAGGATTGTTGTACTAAATTGTTTAAAAAACTTTTTTATTGTGCTTAAGCGGGAGAAGATGTGTATGCTGCTAAGTTTGTTAGAAGCAGTGTTTATGTGAACTCTTTAAAATTGTATTAAAAAGATAATTATTATAGGACGGTAAGGGAAAGTTGTGTGATGCGCGCACCACAACAGATGTTTAATATTATTTTTTGTATGTGTCTGAGATCAACTTCTCCACTGAAGGATTGAACGTCTGCTGACGTAGGGCTCTCTCAGCTAGGTGCGTACGCAATATTATTTTTCGGGGGATTTCAAATTTTCTTGCCATTGGTTGTGAAGTATTCTTAAATTAAATTTTAATTTTATTACATGTTTTGTCAAATCAAGTTCCTTTAAATTTTATTTTCCTTGATGGTAAGAGAATCCAATCCTCATATAATCAAAAGGCACATACTTTACTCTAGCGAGAGGAATCTCTTTTGAACCTCTGTGATCAGATAACATAATAGATTACAAAATAAAAAGCCTCTTCGGTGGGAACAGCAGTGGCTCCCAGACCTATTACAAATAAAATTTACATTGGAGTTCTGTCATTGGCCAACTTCACTGAATCATTCAACGTCTGCTGACGTAGGGCTCTCAGCGAGGCGCGTACGCAGAATTGTTTTTCGGGGGATTTCAATTTTTTTTGCGGGGAATTTTTAATTTTTTTTTTAGGGATTTAATGAGATGGCAAGTTACTAAGTGTCTATAACCGCCAAATAGGAGGTAAGCTTTAAGGATAAGAATGAAAATTGAATCAAAAATACTCAATATACAAAACTTATATGAAAATCATATTTTTTCAAATCATTTGAGCGGGAGATATCATTCTGATCATCTCCCTCCTCCCCTTCTGCGTACGTAACTGCTCCTGGCCTCCATACGTTTTCTGTACCAGAGACGGGATTGTGAAGAGTTGTGATCTTCTCTTCCGAAATAGAAAAAAAGCTTGGTTCGGAGTTCCTCAGGCTATTTGTAATTATTGTACATAAAATGTGGCTGTATATTTGATGCTTTATTTTATTTGAACTATAATTTAATTTATTTTTTGTATATTAGTTCAAATTTCTTTAAATTTGTCTGTATCTATGATATGAATGAATATTCATATTATTTACTGCCGTGGAACGTAGCAGAAAATACATAAAATACATACAATGTTCAGTAGTCTTTTATTGAAGAGATTTTCATTGATTTATTTAAATTTTTATAAATATGTAGATGGATAAATTCAAGATTTATTTTACAGCACTAAGATACCCATTTTAATTTTGAAACAATTTTTTTCACCTTGGAAACAGAAATGGTTTCTTGAGGTTTTTTAATTGGTATTCCTTGGGAATCTCAACAAATATATTTAAAATATATCAAAATTTTGAGAAAAGTAATTTTATTGATCACTGTATTGTAAAAGTATGACCAAATAAGTGGTACCAGTTATTATCATCTGAAACAAAAGAAATTAACAAATTATGAAGTGTGTATAACCGCTCCTGAAATTAAAATGCCAATTTATGTTTTAATAACATGATAGAAAAAATAAATAAATGAACACATAAAATGGTTGTACATATAAGTTTACGATAATTAATTTGGCAAATATTAATATCAATACTATTAATACACACGTTAGTTAGTTCTTTAGAATTTACCAGTGACCAAAAAATTATTGGAAAATGGTTAATATGATCTCCAAATCTTCCCAGCTTGATAAATCGGCGTATATAGACATCTTTATACAGATGGTATAGTTTCCAATTTTATCTTTTCCTCCATACTCTTCGCCCTCTTAAAGCTCCAAAGATTATCCTCAGCATTTTCCATTCAAATATTAGCAGCCTATTTTCCTCGGACTTAGCCCATGCCTCTGACCCATAGGTGAGCACTGGACCTATCATGGTCTTGTATAGCTTAATTTTAGTGCTGGTGGAAATAAATCTGCTTTTAAAATATTTTGCCAAGCCAAATAAACACCAGTTGGAAACATTGATCCGCATACTGATGGGTTTACCTTGGATCCCAAATACATGAAAAGCTTTATGTTCTGGAACTTGTAGGGACCAGTGTCCAGAAATCCGGCATAGTTTCCATTACCACCAATTACCGTATATTTGGTTATTTGTTCATTTACAATGAGCCTAAATTCCCAGGCTGCTGTTTCGAAAGCGATTAATGTCTCTTTTAACGCCCGCTCAGACTCTTACCAGACCATTCATCGGAATACCCTAGTAAGTGTACAAGTCTGGAAAATATGATACCACTTGTCTGCATTTTTGGTAGAGAAATAGCATTTTCCGATGGAAGGTTGAACAAAAGGTATGTTATGTCATCGTCTCCTTGCTTTACTCCGCTGCTGGTTTTAAATACTCCAGACAAGTCTGAACCTATACGGACAGCGCATTTAGAGTTTTTCATTGTCATCTTCACCTGCAGCGTGAGTTTTCCTGGGACTTTAAATTCCTCCAGAGACTTGTACAATTCCATTCTGCCAATGCTGTCGTATGCTGACTTAAAATCGGCAAACATAGGGTGCGCAGTCAGCTGCGCCCTTTTCCAAGATCATCCGCAGAGTAATAATCTGATCGGTGTTCGAGTGATCTCTTCTGAAGCTCGCCTGGTAGCTCTCAAGTTCCCCATCAGTATCGAAAAGCTGTACTATAGACAAAATTGTGAAACTTTGGACTGAAACGTGAGGAACATTTTTTATTGTTAAATTAATAAACATTTTGAACTTATACAATAAATTTTCCTTCCATAATTGTGAAAAAATCATTTCTGAAATTATTTTTTGTTATTTTTCAGAAAAAAAAATACACCTGCAGGCTTGGCAATATTTTTAAAAGAAAGGAAATGATAAAATACATAAAAATGATGTTTCACGTCTACAAGATTTCAGTCCATGAGGTGTACTCAATATTTTATTTTGTTGGCTCATTTAGTAGAATTATTCATATTCAGAGTGCACATGTTGCATACGTACTTAGAGAACGTTATGGCAGAACACGATGGGGCAAGGTTTCCAGGATGCCCTATTGGGAACGTTGTGGGTGCGATTCCAACCTAGGTCAGTTATTATTTATTTCAGGGTGGCCCTGAGAAATGAATCTTGACACTCCCACTCTGATGGCGGCGACGTAAAGATAGCTGTCAGAGGCTTACAAAAAAGGACCCACCTGCTGGACGGGTTTCCCCTACCAATATCAGTATGAGTACCAGTGCCAGCACATACTGCACACCGTTTTGTCTGTTAAGAAATTACTTTATAATGAGACAGATGTTGTTAGATTAGATAATGATAGACAAGATACTCTAAAGATAAAAGATATTTTAAATTAGATCAGATTTGGTTCATTCATTAGTGATTCTGGATGATTATGAGTTGGGTAAAAGAGGTATCACATTCATCGTAAACGTCTCGTTCATCTTATTGTTTTGCATGAAGTTATGTATAAAAAAAAAAAAAAAAATACTTACTGAACATATCAAGTGCTGGTCAACAAAGAAAAATCCATTAGCTGTAAATCGGAATTCAATTGCCCTTTCGAAATGAAAAAATATTTCTTTCTAGAGGACAGAAATTTTTGTTATTAGACTTGTTTAAAAGTATTGATATTCAGACTGTTATTTTGAATACTTACATCGTTAGGCATATCTTTACATCCATCTTTTATCAATTCATTGTAGAGGCTGTTGTTGAATATTTTCGCCTAAAATCAGATGCAGTTTTAACCTTAAATCTCAAATCTTAAATCTTCATTGAACAATTTTAGATCTTAACATATAAAAGGCTTACAATAATTAGTTTAAAAAAGTGAAAACCATTTTAATATCTTGATCTTTATTTATTTTTAGTTAAAATGGCGTTTCAAAATATTAAGTGAATATGAAATAATCATTTCTCTATATGGAATGAGAGCTGAGAAAAATACAAAACCGGATTTACATATTTCATTTCATGGTTCCCAATGCCCATATCAACTCGAAAATTGGCATCCAAATGTCTCAATTATAAGGCTAGGCTTCACATTGAGTTAAATAATGAACTCTAAGACATATCCAAGGAAATGTATAAGCTAATTTTCTCAAAAAATCGGCTATAATTATCGAACCAATGTTCGAATTTCTCACACATATTTTCCTTTTTGCCAATAACTCAAAATAGTCGAAAAAAGTGTTGAACCCCAAAAATCCATTCACCCGTTCACGAGAATATTCTAAGAAAGGTGAATGAAAAGTCGGAAAATATGCACACTCATTTTTCTTTTAGCCTGCCTCTAACTAGTTGGAAATCGTTTCAACCGCGAAAATCCATTCAACCGTTCACGAGATATAAGAGGAAAAATTGGGAAAATTTTCACACTCGTTTTACTTTTAGCCTATATCTAAATGGTCAGAAAACCATTTGAGCCGCGAAAATCCACTCATCCGTTCACGAGATATAATAGGAAAAGCTATAATAAAAGATATAATAAGTATAGTCAGCAAATTTGTAAATTTGTACACGTTTTTCTTTTAGCCTTTATCTAAATGGTCGGACAATTTTTTGGAACAGTAAAAATCCATTCCCCGTTCAGGAGAAAAAGCGAATAAATAATAGGATAATGTTAACATTTATAATTATTTTAATCTAAGATACACAACATAAAATACCAATATTTAGTATTTTTTCATTTATTTATGCATTTACCTTTGTTGCAACCCCACTACAGGCAATAATTAACTGAAGAAGCAACCAGAAATCACACGCCGCAAGTAAAAAAGAAGCAATAATTTCTGGAGTAGTTACTATTGCCCTATTCAAATATTGAAAAAGCTGATGAAGTATGGTAACGAAAAACGTTGTGATAATAAAAAACATCCCGATTCCATAAATATCATCTATGTTTTGAGTAGAGTCTTCTATTACATTGTAAAGTCTTGTACGCAGCGTGTAGTGTTTGTTTCTTGCAAAACGCGGGAACAGACTTATTTGCTCCAAACAGTACATAAAAAGGTCACAGAAAGCGAACATTTGATTTATATATAATGCTACTAATACCGTTTCGATGTGCCCTTCCATCCAGAATACTCCGTGCTCACCTAGTGCTTGTATAAACACGGCTAATACGCTGATAGAAACGTTAAGCAAGTATTTGATGGAACTGAGAGCAGTGATTGGCGTTTTATTGAGCAACGCTAGTTGAGAGTCAATGATTCTCAGATTAATTAGTATCAATCTCAATTTCTTCCGATATACAAAGAGTTGCGTAACAACTAAAATGCAAGAGAACGTCATAGACAATTTGCGAAAAACGTGTATATATCTGTGGAAAAAGGATTTATCTAAATGGAAATGATGTTGCCCAGTAGAGATCCAAAATATGCTATTGACGCTTAACACGGAAAAGACTATTATTGGAGCGATTAAAAATTTTGGTGAAAATCCACATTCATCGTTAAGAGGAAACAAGACTACTATCCTACTCATTCGAAATATCTTTTTGCAAGCTTCTTCTAAGCAACTACATTCGATGTACCACCTCATGCTTACTCCCTGAAGATGTGCTAAACCGAGCCTCGAACTGCAGAAATAATGGCCATTTGATAATGTGTTTACTTTCTTAAGAAAGCAGCACTGATCTACATTAATAAACAGATGAATTGGCACCAATGATATCAAATTGTTTTCCTCTACTGAAAGGAATTGATCGATTTAATTGTATATGTCGAAAAGGGTCTCTAATAACTCCTATATTTAATATTTATCGGCAGAGAGATGTTATAGGAAACGCCGCACAGTGTTTCAAAACGCACTTTTTCGGGACAAAACTTCGTCCTCCCTGGTCGTTCTATTTATGATAGAGCAATCATCTCAACGTCATTTTGCTCCTAAGTAAATTCGGTTTCAATGTTAAGATTATCAAATTTTTAGCTAATTTTTATTTGATAAAAATCTATGAATTTCTCTTTGTTTTAACTCCTATTAGGTAATTTTAAGAAAATATTGGGTTTTGCATCACAACTTGGTGATTTTTTACGATTTTTCAAAAAACTTCGTCAAAATTATAATTTTTTTACCTATCTCAATATATACATAAGATATTGAAGTGCTAAGTGTGCGTAAAATTTTATTTTTGTCTCTAGTCTTTACTATGGAAATTTTAAAACTATGCATCAATTTTTACGCTTTTGACCATGCGAAACGCGTATTTCGGTATAGAAATTTTTTCAATAGCTAGACCAAAAAGATAACTGTCATAGAAAAGTAGTATAGGGCTACAGTACGAAAACCATTGTTAAGTTCTTGACCCCAAGGGAGATTTAGTTCTTTTGGGATGTTTGTGTGCGGTGTTTTTTTTTATTTGATATATTACGTAATGTGATACCTACTGCTAAAATGATAAATTAGAATGTCTGATAAGATGTGATTAATATTAAAAATTAGGAAAAATTCATACAGCTATATTTTTTTTTAAATATTTATTCCTCAACACCTAACTAAACCTTTGTGAAGTGCATCTCTTGAAGGGAAGTAAAGATTTTGTTCCTTTTCTTTTTTGTTTTTTAGGGATTTGGCACCCCTTGTCTGTGTATCGGGCACTCTACGCGCAATAAACGAAAAATGGGATTGTGGTGGCTCTTCAGGTCACAGTAATTATAAACAGGTATTTGAAGACGGAGTTTGTTTTGATGAATCATTTGATGATCTGATGAATCATTGTTGCAACTGATGTTTATGTTGCCAATCCAACTAATACATTTGAAAAGTGACGGTGAACGAAATCATCCCGACTGGAAAAATAGCCATGCTTCGTCCACCAAATTTTATAGATCACTTACTTTTGAATTTTCCAAAGGAAACCTCAGAGTAGTAACCGAAGTAAATAATGTTCAACAAAAAATCTTCGAAATAAAACCCTCAGAATTCAAAGTAAACAATGAATGTTTTTCCAAGTAAGCTGTCAGCTCCACTTTACCATGCTGGACGGAAAGTACAACATGCTCTATTGGGTACGCCTTCGTCTGCCACTTTTCCCATTTGTGGTTGTAAGCCTTCTAAAATGAAAGATTTATCCACTGTGAAAAAAACTATAAATTTCCATTTTACATGCGCAGATCCGTTTCATGGAGTGTTTTCTTCACGTTTCTTACCGACTAGAGTTTAAAAAGTGGAGTGCTAGAGCAGATGATAAAATAAAAATGGCTGAAAGGAAAAAAAAAACCGTTCAAAATGGCTTGAAAAAAGATCTTGGCCTGACGATAGATGTACCAAAATAAGGGTTTGATACTTATAATGATAAAGCTAGACGATTTTTTCGAAACTGCGGTGTTGTTTCCAAAATAATTGAGATTGATCCTCAACTTATAAAAAATATTCTACATAATTCTGCAGGATCTTTCGTGCGGAATAATTGTTGACCCAACTAATTTTGAACAATTTTGTCATGAAACGGCTGAACTGTTTGTTGCACTACCCGCTGTTTTACATACTTATTTCTGTACACAAAACATTGATGAATGGCGACTACTATTTTGGAATCAACATCCCCACAAATTGGAATGATGTCTGAGGAAGCTCAAGAGCCCCGAAATAAAGATTTTTAAAATATTCCGAGAATGTAATAGCAGGAAATGTACCAGAGCATGCGGAAACAAAGATATTATAAATATTTTATTGGTTTCATCAGATCCAGTGATTTCAAGAATCAGAACTGAAAGGGATAACCGTTCATTTCCACTTGAAGCTGTACATAGAGATTTAAGGTATTGTATTTTATCGTTTTAATGTGATAATTATATATCTATATTGAATTGCAAAAAATGAGAAATTAAATTTATACTAAATTGAAGGTTTACTTAAGATATAATAATTTAAAAAAAAAATAGCTGTATCTATATTTTTAATATTAATTCCATATTATCAGATATTCGAGTTTATTATTTTAGTAGTAGGTATATGTAATGGGGTATATGCATGAAAAATATATTTCGTTGAAATATATTTTTTTGGAATCTTTATTGCTATTGATTAAAATGTAAATAGTGTTTTCTATCCAAATTTTTGCTAAATAATATATCTTAATAAAACAAAAATGCAATAAATACGCGCGAAATTTAAAATATCTAAACGGAATGCTATTGGTTGGACCGCAGTGTGACGTCAAATTTCATGTCAACTTTTCTAATTTGTATGGTTGTTGGGTACCTTCTTTAAGTGATTGACAATAAATTAAGTTATATCACAGTTTCATTAAGTGATGTCTGACATTTTTTTTTTTTTGGTCTGCCCTCTGAAAAAATTTCTATAGCGAAATACGCGTTGCGCTTCGTCAAAAGCTTAAAAATAAATGGATAGTTTTAAAAAATGTAAACCAAAAAGTTGAAACAAACTAAAATTGTACGCACATTTAATACTTTAATATGTTATGTATTATTTATTTTGCGTGAATGGTCCCTTTCGGAACACACGAAGCTTTATTACGATATCGTTTGCGGAGGATCCAGGATGCTTTCATCTGTTCACTGAAGATCCTCTTTCTTCCGTCCACTTGGAACCTGCTCTTTTTGGTACTTCATTCTATGGAGTAACTTCCCACCTGTCAATTTTCTTTCTGTACATATTTCGATTCAAAATTTCCTCAGCTTGAATTTGTGTATTTTTCATGTCCGCTTTTATTTGTTGTGTCCAAGGGAAATTCTTCAGTTTATCAACTCTTTCAAGAATTTGTTGGGTTAATCTGGTATCTAACCAATATAATATATATGTTATATATATATATATATATATATATATATATATATATATATATATATATACATATATAAATTTTGAGATATATGAAAAAATTATAATTTTGACGACATTTTTTGAAAAATTGTAGAAAATCACCAAATTGTGTTTAAATCCTATATTTTCTTAAACTTATATAATAACAATTAGAAATAAAAGTAAATACAGAAAATATTGATATATACAAGAATTATTAGTAAACAGATTTTTTCTGAAATAACTAAAAAAAATTATAGATTTTTATCAAACAAAATATAAATAAATCAAAAATAATAAACAAAATTAGCGAAAAATATGGTAATTTTCTATATCTCTTTGTACAGTACCAAACCTATCAATCTTCACTGCAAGATAATTTAAAATAGTAGTTAATGAGTCTAACTCTCCATTAATTAAAAAACTAGACACAATACAAAATAATGCTCTAAGGATATGTTTAGGAGCGTTTCGCACAAGCCCTGTAAATGTTCTGCAAGCCGAAGCAGGTGAAATGCCTCTTTATTTGAGAAGGGAGTGGATAACAAAAAAATTTCTTCTAAAAGTAGCATCTAACAGTACCCATCCTCTATATGAATCCATCCGGAAGGGCACCCTATACATCCCAAAAGCAGGAATTATAGTTCAACAAATGAGACACTCATTTAACTCACTTGCTACCTCTGCCGGAACACTCGACCTATGCACCCCCATTCCTAAGTCACAAATCGTTATTAAAACCAATTCCAAACTACATCAAACAGACTTGCCCAAACCACACTACCCAGCAACAGTTCTAAGACAGAAAACCATAGAAGCTTCGTCAGAAAAGTTTAAACATCATCATAAAATATATACTGACGCGTCTAAAGATAAAAACAAGGTTGCAGTAGGAATATACGATGCCCATTCTAAACAAGAAACATCTATGAATCTCCCGACAAAATTTAATATTTATAGTGCTGAATTATACGCTGTCACCGAGGCTTTTAAATTAGCCAATAGACTACAAAAATACAAAAGTAGTCATTTTAACAGATTCTGCATCCGTATGTAACTCTCTCCAAAACATCCAAAGACAACAAATTCCATCATATTTAATCAACAACATAATACAGGAGGTCCATTGCACAACAAATAACAGATTCAAGGTCCAATGGGTACCAGGGCATGTTGGTCACTATGGGAATGAACGGGCTGACAAGTTAGCAAAGCACGGAACAGAAAGTGCAAAAAACGCTAAGCTACCTCTACCTGAACTTGTCCGGTGGGTAAAAAAACAACATATTATCGAATGGCAAGAAAGATATACCTGGAAATCAGGATCGAAAGGCAAAGATCATTATATTATCCACCCTAAAGTCTGGTTGGTTCTCCAACATGGTTCTCCCATATCAGCACTCTGCTGAACAGAAAAGAAATATCATTGTTGACTAGACTAAGAATCAACCATGGCCGAACAAATCGCGGATTAACACTAAGTAAAGTTAATAAGAATGACAAATGCTCCAAATGTAACACCATCGAAGACCCGATACATGTTATCGTTAAATGCAGCTAATACCACAGTTATCGGATAAAATACCCTGATATACAAAACCACAACGCATTTCTCCAAAAAGTTGCAAATCTGGATGGGAACATGATACAATCTTTATGTCGGTTCATAGAAGAAAGTGGAATAGAATTCTAAAAACCAACTACATTACCCTCCATAAACACACATGATAATACTGCGGGCAGTATAGGACTTCAATGGAAGTCCAAGTCAAGTAGTTGCGGAGTTGATCGCGGATGAACATTTTGAACCTTTTTTTTCTTTTAACTTTCTGATATATGTCGAAATAGGCTATTAAAAAATTAAATTTGTTTTTCCTTACACATTTGTTTTAATTTTTTTTGTATGTGTTGTTAGCTTTTGTTTTTCCTTATGTGCCCAATAGAAATGTTGACGAAGCTATACTGACTTACTTGGCAGAGGTTAATGCAAATATTCTGGAGAAAATTATGTAATTTAGATCAATTTGTTATAGAGGAGACTATATTAAACAAAAATTTAAATACTGATGTGATTGTAGTCTTCGTTTATATTAAAAGTATTAGGTATATTTAGGCCAGTCGCATTCCATATTTACTAGAGTTCACCCTTCAAATATATGTTTAACCGAAAGAATAATATTACGATAGTGGCAAGAATGCAGATGTAGATTGACAACTTTACATTCAAATCCTAGATCTTTGCCGATAAGCCCCAAAGATTCTTGATTGGAAGATATATTTGTGTGTATGGTGGTATTTTAGCGAAAATAACTTGAAGACGTAATTTTGTGCGATTTTAAAGAAGGTGTTCCTGTTATGATATTGTTTTTTTTATTTTGATATTTGAATTCACATTATCTTTAAAAAAACCTTAAAATTATAAATTACTTTAGTATTTTTTCTTTATCAGTGTTTGGCAAGGGCAAGTGCCAATAAGATTTTTTTATTTCTACACATATACGAAACTTAAACGTAACCAAAACCTAGACAAATATTTCAAAATGCGGATACGAAAATTTATGTTGTGAACAAATCGCGATGCACATAATTCATACATTTAAAAATAATGAACCTTCAGAAATACTCCATCTTAGATTTAACAGAGCTTTGTAAAAATATTAGAAAAAGAAGTCTCAATCGTGACGACAAGAAACCTTTTTGATAAAGGTGGTATTATAAAAAAGAATTCTGAAGAATTTCTAAAAGAAAAAATTGGTATCGCGCATCACACAACTTTCCCTTACCGTCCAATAATAAATATCTTTTTTAATTATCTTAAAGAGTTCACTTAAACATTGCTTGAAATAAAATCAGCAGCATTGACTTTTTCACATCTGCTCCATCTGTACGCTACTAGTATATTTTAAGTTTGTCAAGTTGAAAATATATTATTTAAGTTTCGGTTTAGTTGCCATGGAAACATTTTGTTTCCATTAAATAATATAAAAGTAGAAATTATTAAGTTAATTAATACTTTTGTATTCTTACATCACATAATTAGAGAGCGTATTGTTGACAACAGATTGGCGGATTGGTGGGCGGAGTTTCGGTCGCATCCGTCTCCTTTCGGATGCGCTCAGTTATCCGTCTAGGGTCTTGTACTCCTCATAAAATACGCTGTATCTTTGCTAATACTGGTTCGATTTTTATGATTCTATCTATATAATTTTATTATTTTTCATACAATTCTACACATAATTTAGTATAAAACATGCTTTTTAGACTATGCGCAAATAAAATATTCTTTTCATCATAACTTTTTTCCTTGCATATCCTCGGTGATGTACTACATATATGAAAAGTTAAAGGCCTTTATGAAGAATAATTTACGCAAGTTTCATCAAAATCGTTTGAACCGTTTTCGAAAAAAGTGTAAAATCGACTGTTGCTGTAACATCAGATGCATATTCCTCCCTTAAATACGTAATTTTAGTATCGTACAACTTTTCGTTTTTGAGCTAGGCTTTTCACAGACACATAGACACACCGACCATTTTGCGAGACTTGATTATTTGGACTCAGGAGACCTTAAAATGTTTATTTCCGTTGAAAGCTCAAATCCAAAAATTTTCACGATCGCAATACTTTCCCAAACTATATACTTCATGATAGGTAAGAAAAAGTAATAAACATCTATAATTTTTAAAAACAGAATCAGAGTATTGTAAATAATTAGAGAAAGATTGTTCAAATTATTTAAATTTAATAAGTTAAGGAACTATAAACAGTTGAAGGATTTAAACTAGATAAACAATTTCAAAGGACAAATATCTATTTAGGAATAGTTCAGTTATGACGAGGAAGAGAGGTTTGAAATAGACACCACTATAAAAATTTATATACTAGCATTATATTTTTATTCAAAAGGACGATATTGTAAGATGAGTATTATGACAAAAAGGAGTATAAATAATGCACATAAATACAATCTCGAGTTGCTTGCCAACCGCCATGGAATAGGTAAACATCACAGAGCGCTCTCGCTTGTGAATTAGCTTTCTTAACTGTTTATAGCATATTCAGCTTTACTATTATTATTCTATTTTAAAGTTAATCTTCATAGTGACTGAAAAGAAAACAGTAACTGATAAATATGAAGAGATCTTGAAAGAAATAAGAGAAAAATAATAAAAGAGTGGTAGAAATTAGTAGTAGGACAGTGATAATGTCCCATTTATTGGAGACTGCATTCTCTGATATATAAATCACAAAGGTAGAATGTACCGATCTAGAAAATAAGGTTAAGAAATAAAAGAAAGAAATTTATTTTTTAAAGCGGCAGTTAAATAGAAATAATATTGTAATATTTAATGTCAAAGAGGAAGAAGATATAAATAAAGAAAACAAACCGAAACAGTAGAAAAAGTATGTGAAAATTATGAAGTAGTAATTACTAAAAAGGCTATAAATGCTGCTTCAGAAAATGCATTGGATCAGGTATTCATCCAATAAAGGTTTGACATCAAATTTAATAAAACAGAAAATTCTGATGAACAAAGATAAATTCAGAAATATGAAAACACCGGTAGCTCATGACAGAAGTAAGGAAGGGAAAGAGTACGGAAAACCTACATATAACTGTTTAAAAAAAAATCTTTGATTCAAATGCCAGATTATTTAGAGATAAAATCCATTTTAAAAATAAAGTATATAGTGTGTTAGGAGCAGAAGAAATTAAAGGTATGACTAGAGAAGAATCAAGAATTGTTGAAGCGGCTTTGGATAAACGAAACTCAGAAGAAACAACAGGCTTGAGTCAGAGGAAGGAGGTGTACCGTTTTCGTCCAAGAACATTATCACAATAGTACAGTTAAGAGTAGAACAATTAACGTAGGGGAATGTAGGTTAATGTGGCGCAAGTGCGAAATTTTACAAAGTTCGACTTTACAGGACCCTAACATTTTTATTTTTGAAGATATATTTTTCCTCTTTTTACTTCCTTGTACGAAGTAAAGGAAGTATTATAATCGCGAAAATTTTCGGTTTTCAGATTTCAACGGAAATATCCACTGACCATCCCTGAATCTATTTTGACTAATTTCGTCGTGACGTCTGTACTTACGTGCGTATCTCGCATAACTCAAAAACGGTTAGCCGTAGGAAGTTAAAATTTCGTATTTAGGATTGTTGAAAAATCTAGTTGTGAACCTCCCTTTTTGGTAACTACATGATAACTGGAAGTGGTACTTTACTTGAAGGTCATTATTGATTTTCATCGAAAATTATATTAAAATATAATGAAAACTTCTCAATTTAGGTATATAAGACTTACATATTACTATAAATAATATAACAAATTTTGGTTAATATTAGCAGACCGAATGTTTACTTGAAGGTCATATTACACTTTCATCAAAAATTATATTAAAATAAGTTAAGTGAGTTTTTCCGCTTACAACGTCGAAACTGTCGATTTCCAATACTTTAAATAGTGATATTAACAGTTTTAATCTTGTCACGGAACACAAAGAAATCTCTTCGAAGCTAGTTACCTACTGAAAGAAAACAACATATAATAACGGAATGAGATCTCCAGAAACAAAAGTATATCTGTGTGTGTGTGAGTGTGTGTTTGTTTGGTTATGTGTGTGTGTGTCAATTAATGGATGTCCCGACGCCGATTGTCGTTTTTGAGATACTAAAACCTTGGAAACTCGTAACCAAATTTAGGATCACTTTTTGAGCCATCGATTTATAGTCTAATAGGCGTACAAGAAAGTCAAGCGTTGTCCACATCAGATATTTTAAGAAATGTTCCTTAGACGATTATGTTTAAATATTACATTAAAGCCTACTTTTCAACTACCCCAACTGCCCATTTTGATGTAATTGGTAATTTAATGGAATAGTAGTTTGTACACATCTGCCTCTGTCTTCTGGGGAAAGCACCCAAGTATCACTCATGCATTAATTGAGATTAATTACCAAATCCTGCATTAAATAAAATAAAAAAATAAAATGTTTGCTATTGTGTCAGTTGTGGATTTCAACGTATGTATATTGAATATAGAAGTATATATTTGATTTAATTATATGTATGTATATAGTTGTCTATTTGAATAAATTGTTTATCTTAATGAACTGTATCATTATTTGAGTATTAAAAAAATGTTTAAATTATGTATTTTTTTTAAATTATACAACTTATACTTTATTACATATAATACTTATGAACTTTGACTGACAGTCAAAATAACTAATGCTCTGATAACATTTTAATATAAACGGTCAGTAGCGAAGCCAAAGAGCTGGTCACCCTCTCCTCGAAATTACAATATACTTTTACTTAATCTTATCTGTAAACAAAAATTGTATAAACCTATTTGAATGTTATTTCATAAATAATATACTTAGGCATAGAAAATATTATATATACAGAAGACCCCCTTGCACCCACGGTTAGGGTGGGTTTCATTAATAGATCCTTGCATGGACCCCATCTCCAACCCCTAAAACGAAATCCTGGCTATACTACTGTATAGGTTAAATTATGTAGTGCAATAATGATAACAAAGCTTTAATATTATTATTATTAAATACTAACTCAAGGGAAACCAATTAAAATCAAATTTAATATTGTTATGGAGAAAATCTATATAAATTAACTAACATAATATTATTAATAATTAAAAGTGTATTGCAGAAAAATTGTATGTCTGATAATGGGTACAAGTCCACGAAATCTAAGTGAGTAATAAACAAATATTGTTTTCAATAATTTTACAGGGGCAATCAAGCAGTGTATTCTATTTACCTCAATCCTACGAGCAAAGTGGAAATGCTGAAAATTTTTTTTTTTTGTAAATTAAGACAGATTCAGCAATCTGGAAATTTGGCAAACATTTCGGCCTATAATAAATAAACTAGTAGTAGAAATTTAGAAGGAATTTAAGAAGAGCTGCGGGTGGAAGGTCAGTCAAAGTTGAAATAATGAAATTAGCACTAACCCCGTTTTTTTACTGAATTACAAATGTGCATGATAACTTTGAAAGTTTAATACATAGACAACTTAAGGTTAACGGAAAATTGAATTGAATATTACATTAAAAATCTTTTAAGATTCTAGCTCAATAATCGTAATTTTCATTATATAAAGAAAAGAATTATAATAAAAATTAATATAGTCAATGTAATTAATATACTTTTAATATCATTATTGAACCTTATTTCATAAATACAATTACCTTTACTGAAACCTTAGAGCAGCAAAATATTAACTGAAGGATGAACCAGAAATAACTCGCCGCTGTTATAAAAATACTAAGCATGTGTACAGAACCTGCTTCCATATTTAAATACTGATATAGCTGGTGAAGAATGGTAATGAAAAATGTTGTAATAATGAGGAACATTTCAGGTCCATAAATATCATTGAAATTTTCATTGCAATCTTCTATCATGTTAAAAAGTCTTGTACGTAGCGTATAGTCATTCTTCATTTCAAAACAAGAGAATGTACTTATCTGTTCTAATGAGTACTTGAAAAGTTCACAAAAGGCGAACATTTGATTGATGAAGATCGCTACTAATACCAGTTCGATATTTCCTTCCATCCAGTACAGAGGATGATCAGTATATAGTTGGCAAATTATGACAATTATGCTGAGGAATATGTTGAAAAAGTACACAGCAGGATTCAGAGCCGTCATTGGCTCCTTATTCAGTGAGGCTAGTTCAGAGTCAATCATCTTTAAATTATTTAGTATTAGTTTGAATTTATTCCGTTCCAAAACGAATAGAGAGACCATTAAAGTGCAGGAAGAGATCAAAATCAACTTTCGAAAAATGTATAGAAAAGTATGGAAAAAGCTTCTGTGTGCTAAAAATATAGATGCTCCTTTACAGATCCAGTGAATACCATGGATGCCCAACATAAAAAGAATTATTGTGGGAGCGATAGAAAATTTCAACGAAAATTGGCAATCATCATTGAGTGGGAACATGGCGACCATCCTGCTTATACGGAATATCTTCTTGCAGGCATCTTCTAAGCCACAGCATTTGATATACCATCTCATGATTGGTTGTGAACTAATCGAATATTGAACAGCAGAAATATAATCTATATCCCATTTAATAATGTAATTTGTTTTCATACAGAAGGGAGTTAGTGAAATGAAACAGCACTCAGCTACATTATAGAAATACATGTGACCTGGTGCTACATAAGTGACGAGATATTATTTTCTTATACTGAATTTTAATATACCCAACGATTCAATTCTGTTTGCCGATCGCGAAACCCATAACAGTTATCCTCTTTCAATTCATTCTACTATTACCTCCATCATACCACTTCCTATATTTGTCGCACTGTCCTATCTCGCACTGTATAACTTATGACTGACGCGACGGTCTTGATCACTACACTTCCATCCTCCACCAACATTAATTAGAGGACCATATGGCAAGAAAATAATTTGCTAATATTAATATCTTACAATTAAACTTCACGATTACAAACTTTCTATACAGACTATTTCCAGACTTATCAAGGACATTAAATGATTTTATATTAAAAGGAATTAAATCTAAACTCCTTCTAGGTGTAAGTCTTCTTATCAGACAATACCTAGAAACAGTAACTTAATGCTCTATTTATATATCCTAAAACTCATATCATCCAACTCGTAATCAAATTTCATCAGAATCTTTCACATTATCCTGATGTTCGGGTTTTATTAAATAGATTATTTCAATACGTTCACAAAACAAATTGGAAAATATCAAATTTACAATTTTTTGGGCCGCTTGTATTATGTTATTGCCAAATAATTAGCTATACTCAATTAGTAAAGTGTTTGGTATTGTAAGACTCTCCTTTAATTTTCAATATGACATTAATACGCAATTTGTTATTGTTTTTTTGTATTTCCAGAACTATTTTTGTTTGTATCCCGAAATAATTGAGCTAATCAGAGTATTCTTATTAGATATTGACTGCTTATTTATATCGTTCTCAGGACTAAAGATTAATGTATTGATATCTCTTGCACTCAGATTTAACATGTAGTTGAATAAGTAATATAGACCTAAAATCCCGTTTAAAAGTTGAAAGTTACTATGTAAACTTTGGGACAGTCGTCGTCATTACTGCATTTTCGATCATGGCAGAGCTGTCGCATAGCATGATAATGCAACAGTTCTGCCATGATCGTTAGGTTAGGTTGATAAGGTCAAGCCTGACTTGACGTTATCAACCTAACCTGAACTACTTATCAACCAGTTCTATATCTTATCTTCCCACAACCTTGAAGCATGTACATTAATCTTACTCCTAAACGATATTTATCAGAATGCATCAGCTAGTGCTAAAAGTGATGGCTTGGCATCAGAAGAAATCGATGATACAATATAAGAAATATAATGTATATCCCATTCAATAATGTAATTTGTTTTCATACGAATGGGAGTTAATGAAACAAAACAGCACTCAGCTAACCGCATACATCCGCCAGAGAAGTGACGAGATATTATTTTCTTCAACTGAATTTTAATGTATCCATCGATTCAAATCTATTTGCCGATCGCGAAATCCTAACAGCCTTCCTCTTTCAATTCATTCTGCTATTACCTCTATCATACCACTTCCTATGTTTGTCGTTTCCCTTCATATTTCTATCGTTTCCAGCTATTTTTGGAAGTGCAAAGGTATAAAACTCGTAAAAAATGGGCTACTCACTGATTTTTAGAGGATGAGAGGAGGGCACCTTGTAAAATCTCGCATTGTATAACTTACAACTCACGCGACGGTCTTGACCACTACACTTCGCTAATATCAATATCTTACAATTAAAGTTCACGATTACAAACTTTCTATACAGACTTTCCTCAGATTTTAAGGACATTAAATTATTTTATATTAAAAGGAATTAAATGTAAACTCCTTCTATGTGTAGTCTTCTTATCAGAAAATACGTAGAAACTGTAACTAAATGCTCTATATATCCTAAAACTCATATCATCCAACTTCTAATCAAATTTCAAAGGAACCTGATTCATCCTGATGCTTTGGGTTGTATTATAAAGATTATTTCAATACATTCACAAAACAAATTGGAATATAATGGTTTCTAAAAATTTTGGGCCGTTTATATTATGGTATTGCCAATTAATTAGCTATCCAATTGTAAAGCTATCCTTTAACTTTCAGTGCGATATTAATACCCTATTTTTTTTTTTTTTTTATCTCCAGGACTATTTTTGTGTGTAT
Organism: Rhaphigaster nebulosa; assembly: GCA_948150685.1. Lineage (NCBI taxonomy): Eukaryota > Metazoa > Arthropoda > Insecta > Hemiptera > Pentatomidae > Rhaphigaster > Rhaphigaster nebulosa. The sequence goes on from OX411306.1 coordinate 197,988,291, forward strand.
CCCGAAATAACTCTGCTAATCAGAGTTTCCTTATTAAATATTGACTACTTTTTTTGTCACATTGATATCATTCTCAAGACGAGAGATTTATGTATTGAGCCTGATATCTCTTGCATTCAGATTTAACAAGTAGTTGAAGAAGTAATATAGACCTAAAATTTCGTTTAAAAGTTGAAAGTTTCCATGTAAACTGTGAGCCTGTCACCGTCATTACTGCATCTACGATCATGGAAGAGCTGTCGCATTATCAGGCTTGACCTTATCAACCTAACCTAAACTACACATCAACCATAAGACGAGTTCTATCTCTTGTCTTCTCACAATCTTGAAGTATAATATCTATTAATATCTCTCTCATACATTATATTTATCAGAATGCATCAACAGCTAGAGTTAAAAGTGATGGCATGTTTTCAGATGAAATCGTTGTTGCATTGGGCCTGCTGCAGGACAAATAATTATCACCTTACTTTTTTATCTTCTTCTTCAGTGATTTATTATTATTTTTCCGGAGTCAAAATGTTGAAGGCATAGAGATATATTGTTGTATCCTTAAGAGGACGAACTATAGCCGACAGTTGTACTGATGCTAATAAGAAGCAAAATATTTTAAATGAGTACTACTTGTTAAAAATTGAAATAATGAAGGTGGCAATTGATTTGGAATGGGTTATAATTGAAATGGGAAAGGTTACAGTTGAAATGGAAAAAGTTACAATTGAGATAGAAAAGGTGACTGATTTGGAAAGGTTACAATTGACTTGGAAATAAATTATTCTATTAAAATATTCGGGAACTTGTTTAAAAAATTTCAAAAGTTTCAAAAATGACATGATGACAAACCTGAGAAACATTTGGCTCATTCGATTCAGATGCTATCCCTGATGAACATTTCAATCGAATCTGACAGTTTGGTGGAAAAAAATTTCCATCTTAGTGTCAAAATTCCCAAATATTTCATCATCCGCACCATGCAAATAACTGGCAGCAATGATCTCGGACCACGTTGCAGGTGAATAATTCATAATTTTATCAGTTTGTGTTTGGGCATGGTTGGTTACTTGGAAAGGCTAATTAATTGATGAAATCCTCCACCAACGTGGTTTTCTCTTCCTTGTTTTCAAAACGTAATCAACAAAAATATACGCGGCTGCTGAGATGCCATGATTGATCCTGGGGTGAGAACTCAACCACAACTTCAGAGGAATGTTCGATTCTTCCTACTCCCTTACCGTATCCAATTCGTACGGAACTATGCTCGGAACGCTGTCTAGTTATTCAAAACAATGTACGGATCGGTGGTACGGTACGGAGAAACGAAACGGCCGTTTGTTACAATTGCGAGGTCTAAGGCTGCATACGCAATTGTAAGAACTGCCGTTTCGTTTTTCCGTACCGTACCACTGATCCGTACATTGTTTCGAAAAACAAGACAGCGTTCCGAGCATCGTTCCGTACGAATTGGGTACGAGTGGGCGATCGGGAGAATCGAGCGTTCTTCTGAAGTTGTGGTTTAGCTCTCGCCCCAGAATCAATCATGGCATCCCAGCAGCAAGTGGCAGCAGCCGCGTACATTTTGATTGACTTGTGACTCCTTTACAAGCTTACAATACCTGTTCAGACTGTCGAAACAGGGAATCAGTGAAATCGTCCCGGAAGTATGTCAAGCGATAGTGGAAGAGTTACTTGAGGACTATATGGCGGTAAGTATATTTTTATTAGCATTCTAGCATGTTGTTTAACATTAAATCTTTATATTTAGCACTAAAGTTTTTTTTTATCTTAAGCCTACAGCTCTGAATCCCAAGTTAATTTGTTCGCCCATTTTAATAACAGAGGAATATTAAAATCGTATAAAGGTTGTTGTAAAAGTTATTTGTAACATAAAAATATTAATAGTTGTTTTAAAATGTTTACTAAAGACTGGAATGATGATCATTGTACATTTTTAGATTTTATGGATGTATTGAAAACTTTAATATTTTTCTTCAAATAAAAAAATAGATAAAAATATATCTTATTAAAATGAATTATTACAGAAGTTACTCAACAAGCCGTTGGGAAAGGAAATCACGTACCTATTTTACAGGAGCCTAAGTTTTTTTATTCATTGATGAGATTAATATCTTTCATATTATAATTCAGTGATCGTATGTTATTATTATTTTTGAGTTTCCAATAAATGTTATTAATTTTTTTGCTATTTAAGGAATTTGAAGAACGGAGGAACGGAACGGTGCTACCTTCGATCCCGTCCACACGAGTCCACCACCGTTTCGAGCATTTCTTTGATGCGACGGTGAAAAATCGCCAGCGTAGCGATCGGCCCCGATCCGTTCTTCCGAATATTATTTATTAGAAGTTTGGCCGCCCCGATCCTAGATTTGTTCGGTTCGGAGGAACGGAACGGCAGTTTGTTACAAGTGCGTACGAGGCCTTACACGAACATTCGGACAAATGGCAAATGCTCGGCAAAACGTTCATAGCATCATGTAGCGCCTGCTTAAAGTGGGTTTTCATAGCAAGGCGCGAGTTATTGAGTCTGATCGTATAAAATTATCTGCCCGATATTATCTGAATTTAGAAAACGATGTTTTCATAAAAAAGGATTAACCTACGAAGATTTATTTGAATGATTAAATGGAAAAACTATTCCGCACGGATAAAATGCTGTGAATTGTCCTGGAATTATATAGATAGATCAGTAAGAGAATTCAAGTATAACTTGTGCATTAATTGAGATATATAACCAAATCGATAAAGCTTGTAATTGTCTCAGTTGTGAATTTGCATGTATGAGTATTGAATATAGAAGTATATATTTGATTTAATTTTATATATATATATATATATATTTATATTTATATTTTTTATAAATATATATTTATATATATATTTATATTTATATTTTTTATAAATATATATTTATATATATAATATAAATATATATAATATATTATATATAATATATTATATATATAAAATAAATATATATTTATATATATATTACAGCTGTATATTTGAATGAATTGTATATCTGAATAAACTGAAATAGTATTTGAGCATTAAAGCAAAAATTTTATGTTTTATATTATTATTTTTTTTAATATTGTACAACTTCTTTTAAGAGCTTCAATAAACGTAAAAGATGGGTAATGTAAATTATAGAAAAATTAAGAGGTCATGGCAACTGACTTTGGCTGACGGTCAAAATGACCATCTCTGATAACATTTTAATTTAAACGTTCAGTAGCGAAGCCAAAGGGGTGGCCTGATAGTCACTCTCTCCCCGAATTACAATATACTTTTACTTAATCTTATCTGTAAACAGAAATTGTATAAACCTATTTGAAAGTTATTTCATAAATAATATACCTTGGCATAGAAAATATTATATACAGAGAGTGCCTCCTTACATCCACGGTCGGCGTGGGTTTATAATATTATTGATGATTTAAAGTGTATTGAAGAAAAATTGTATGTCTGATAATGGAGAAAAAACCACGAAACGTCGAGTACATATACAGCTTAAGGTTAATACCAAATTAAAGAGAATATTACAATAAAAATAGTTTAAGAATGTGTTCTCAATAATGTACATCGTAATATTCATTACGTAAAGAAGAATAATTATAATAAAAGTAATATAATCAATGTAATTAATATACTACAAATAACATTATTGAATCTTATTTTACATATACAATCACCTTTACTGAAACCTTAGTGCAGCCCAATATTAACTGAAGGATGAACCAGAAATAACTCGTCGCTGTTATAAAAATACTTAGTGTGTGTACAGTACCAGTTTCCACATTTAAATACTGATATAGCTGATGAAGTATGGTAATGAAAAATGTTGTAATAATGAGGAACATTCCAGGTCCATAAATATCATTGAAATTTTCAGTGCAATCTTCTATCATGTTATAAAGTCTTGTACGTAGCGTATAGTCATTGTTCTTTTCCAAACAAGAGAATGTACTTATCTGTTCTAATGAGTACTTGAAAAGTTCACAGAAGGCGAATATTTGATTGATGAAGATCGCTACTAATACCAGTTCGATATTTCCTTCCATCCAGTACAGAGGATGATCAGTGTATAGTTGGCAAATTAAGACACTTATACTGAGGAATATGTTAAAATAGTACACAGCAGGATTCAGAGTCGTCATTGGTCCCTTGTTCAGTAAGGCTAGTTCAGAGTCAATCATCTTTAAATTATTTAGTATTAATTTGAATTTATTCCGTTCCAAAACGAGTTGAGAGACAATTAAAGTGCAGGAAGAAATTAAAATCAACTTGCGAAAAATATATAGAAATGTATGGAAAAAGGTTCTGTGTGCTAAAAATATAGATGCTCCTATATAGATCCAGTGAATGCCATGGATGACCAACAAAAAAAAAATGATTGCGGGAGCGATAGAAAATTTCAACGAAAATTGGCAATCATCATTGAGTGGGAACATGGCGACCATCCTGCTTATACGGAATATCTTTTTGCAGGCATCTTCTAAGCCACAGCACTTGATATACCATCTCATGATTGGTTGTGAACTAACGGAACATTGAAGAGCAGAAATATAATCTATATCCCATTCAATAATGTAATTTGTTTTCATACGAATGGGAGTTAATGAAACAAAACAGCACTCAGCTAACCGCATACATCCGCCAGAGAAGTGACGAGATATTATTTTCTTCAACTGAATTTTAATGTATCCATCGATTCAAATCTATTTGCCGATCGCGAAATCCTAACAGCCTTCCTCTTTCAATTCATTCTGCTATTACCTCTATCATACCACTTCCTATGTTTGTCGTTTCCCTTCATATTTCTATCGTTTCCAGCTATTTTTGGAAGTGCAAAGGTATAAAACTCGTAAAAAATGGGCTACTCACTGATTTTTAGAGGATGAGAGGAGGGCACCTTGTAAAATCTCGCATTGTATAACTTACAACTCACGCGACGGTCTTGACCACTACACTTCGCTAATATCAATATCTTACAATTAAAGTTCACGATTACAAACTTTCTATACAGACTTTCCTCAGATTTTAAGGACATTAAATTATTTTATATTAAAAGGAATTAAATGTAAACTCCTTCTATGTGTAGTCTTCTTATCAGAAAATACGTAGAAACTGTAACTAAATGCTCTATATATCCTAAAACTCATATCATCCAACTTCTAATCAAATTTCAAAGGAACCTGATTCATCCTGATGCTTTGGGTTGTATTATAAAGATTATTTCAATACATTCACAAAACAAATTGGAATATAATGGTTTCTAAAAATTTTGGGCCGTTTATATTATGGTATTGCCAATTAATTAGCTATCCAATTGTAAAGCTATCCTTTAACTTTCAGTGCGATATTAATACCCTATTTTTTTTTTTTTTTTATCTCCAGGACTATTTTTGTGTGTATCCCGAAATAACTCTGCTAATCAGAGTTTCCTTATTAAATATTGACTACTTTTTTTGTCACATTGATATCATTCTCAAGACGAGAGATTTATGTATTGAGCCTGATATCTCTTGCATTCAGATTTAACAAGTAGTTGAAGAAGTAATATAGACCTAAAATTTCGTTTAAAAGTTGAAAGTTTCCATGTAAACTGTGAGCCTGTCACCGTCATTACTGCATCTACGATCATGGAAGAGCTGTCGCATTATCAGGCTTGACCTTATCAACCTAACCTAAACTACACATCAACCATAAGACGAGTTCTATCTCTTGTCTTCTCACAATCTTGAAGTATAATATCTATTAATATCTCTCTCATACATTATATTTATCAGAATGCATCAACAGCTAGAGTTAAAAGTGATGGCATGTTTTCAGATGAAATCGTTGTTGCATTGGGCCTGCTGCAGGACAAATAATTATCACCTTACTTTTTTATCTTCTTCTTCAGTGATTTAAGTCAGAATGTTGGAGGCATAGAGATAAATAGTTTATGTGATATATTGTTGCCTCCTTAAGAGGACGATTTAATAATTCCAGCCCAGTGTTTCTCAACCAATTATTAATTAGTGTTTCTCGAAGTACCAATCTTCAATCACAATTCATATTACTTTTCATCGCGTCTCCTCCTCCCCCCTCCTATGCAATAATTTTCACTGAAATTGTGCTGTAATCGTAATATTAGTTTCTATTTAATTTGGTTTACATAATGCATATATAAATTCTAATTTTCAAATATATCACATATCAATTCAATAATCAAAATTTGAATGCATAGATTTGTCTCGAACATTCTAGAACCTTGAATGTTTATAGTGTTGTGATCTCTATCTTGAATGTATATATTGTAATTTGCATGTTATCTGAAATTAGCGATATTATACAGTATTATAGCAGTAGAATTATACAGTGTACGTATACAGAACCATGAATAAATTATTAAGTGGACGAAAGCGAGCATTAAACGATGGTGAAGCATCAAAAAGTGCACAGACTACAGTGGTTCCGAAGATAAAATCAAGAAAATATTTTGAAGAATATTTAAATTTTGGTTTTACTAGAACTGATGTAAATGGAGAAGAAAAGTTTTTGCGTGTCATTACCTCAAAAATTTTGGAAGCAGACAGCATGAAACCTAATAAATTTAAACGACATTTAGAAACACTTCATAGTGAGTACACTAGCAAACCCAGAGAATTCTTCTAATTAAAATTAAAATCATATAAAATGCAAAAATCACATTTCAAAAAAACTTTGTCTATGAATGAAAAAGCTTTACTGGCCTCTTACAAAATTTCATATCAAATGCCAGATGTAAAAACCTCACAACATTGGTGAAGATGTAGAACTACTATTCTGTAAACCAATAAAACTTAATGCAACAGCACTTGAATTATTTAGTATCTTAAATGATTTTCTAAACAAGGCAAATATAGAGTGGAAAAATTGCGTCGAAATATGCATCGATAGTGCTCGTACAATGTCTGAAAGATTCCTAAGTGTACAAGCACTTGTGCAACAAAAATCTCCAGAGCGTATCTGGACACATTGTCTGATCCATAGAGAAGCTCTGGCATCCAAAGAAGTAAGTCCTGGTCTTAATATTGTGCTAACGACGGTGATAATGGTAATAAATTATATAAAAATGAGACCCTAAAATCAAGAATGTTTTCTGCACTTTGTAAAAACATGGTTGCAGTACATTCGACGTTACTATTTTATTGCGAGGCAAGATGGTTATCAGGTAGGACATTTTTGCGAAGTGTTAATGAATCCAGAGATAAAATCGCGATTTTAGAGGAAAACCGACCGGAAACCTAGATGTTTTTAGATGGTTTATTTCTGATGAAATTGAGCTACTAGGTCGACATATTCGATAAATTAAATACCATGAATCTTCAGCTCCAAGAAACATATGCATATTTGTTCGATACGAGTGATAAAGTTAATGCTTTTTTTTTTTAGAAAAAATTGAATTGTGGAACAGAAATGTAAAGCAAAAAAATCTAGAAATATTTGTAAATGTGGATGGAAGTGTAAAAACTTACAAGACTGAAGAACAGCACATAAAAGTTATTTTTGTAACCATTGAAAATCATTTAACCATGTTGGAAAATAATTTAAAAAGTATTTTCTTGCAGACTTCAAGGAGAGATACATCCAGTAAATTAAAATATTATACTTTGATATACTTAATATTAGTTGCATGTAAACAATAGGGAAATTGTTCTTAGGCCTGCTAATCTAGACTTTACTGACATCGCAGTTGGAAGTAAGGGTTGGAAAACTGGAAATGGTTTTAATCTGTTCATTAGACGTCATATAATAGTGACCTAAGTTTGCCCCCATAAATCAAGGAGAGGGAGAGGGGGTAAAACCTCAAATTTTTGAGCTTTTTTTAGTTTTTGGTTTGTAACATTCAAAGGGCAACCTAGAGAAAACTTTATTCTTGTATAAATTAAAGAATATTAAATTCTGTGTAAAATGAGAACCTCAATGGTTGAATTCAGAAGAAACCAAATTGAAAAACTAAAAACATTTGGATCCCACTTGAGACCAGAAAGGGATCTTGGAGGAAAATTTTGGAGAAGTTCCGATGTTTTCGGATGCTTTCTTTTATGTTTTGTAGGGTACTGATTACGAATTCCAACTTTATAATCTCAAACCTTTTTGCAGATGCGCACAAAAAAGCAAAACAAATTTTTTTTGTGTGTGTTTTTTCTCATACCTGTAAATCATGAATTGAAATAATAAAAGTGACAATTTAATTGGAATGGGTTACAATCGAAATGAGAAACGTTACAATTGAAATGGAAAAAGTTACAATTGAGATGGAAAAGGTAACAATTGATTGGGGAAAGGTTAAAATTGACTGGGAAATAAATTTTTCTATAAATATATCCAGGAACTTGTTTAAATTCTCTAGTACGAGTATAGAGAAAAGTAGAGAATACGAATATAGGCCAGTTAATCAGGGATACTGACCCTGGTTGGAAGTAAGGGTTGGAAAGTTGGGAATGGTTTCAAAATGTTCATTAGACACCAAAAAATAGTAACAACCTAAGTTTACCCCGTTCTAAGTGGTGAACGAAGGCGATAGGGTGGATAAGATCCATTTGGAGAAGTTCTGAGCTTCATTTAAGTTTTCTAGAGTACTGATTACAAGTTTTAACTTTGTTATCACAAAAAAGCAAAACAAGATATTTTTGTTGTGTGTTTTTTTTCTCATTCCTGGAAACTGTGAATTATTCAACTAAATTGTAATATATATTTTATACCAAATCAAAGAAGAGTAAATTATCAACAATTTCGATTCTAAATATTTCTTTGTTTGGATGCTCCGTTTTGATGCGAACGCGATTCGAAAATATGAGACGGAATGTCTAAATTAATTTTTGAGCGAGAGCTCTCGGAGGAAAGTTTTGGAGAAGTTTTGAAAGTTTGATCATTAATGCTTCTTAAGGTACTGATAACGAATTTCAACTTTGTTACCTCGAATTGTTTCCCGGAAATGTAAAATAAAAATTGTTTGTGTTTTTGCTAATACATGGAAACCATTCATTGTTGAAATAAATTCTAATATTTATTTTATACTAAAATAATTAAGAGTAAATTACCTACAATTTATATTCTAAGGATTTTTTGTGCGTCTGCTATCTTTTTAAGTATGAGCAAATCAAAATTATGAGGCGTAATGTCGAAAATAATTGTTTTTGTTTTTTTAATATTTCCGGGAAATATTAGCCGTAACAAAGTTCAAATTCGTGATCAGTACCCTAAAAAACATAGATGAGGAACTTTTCAGAACTTCTCCACACTTTCCACCAAGATCTCTAGCTCAATGGTTAATTTCAACATTCTGCCTCATAATTTCAAATTGCGCTCATTTAAAACCAAAGAAAACCTCAGAACCATAATTGTAGGTAATTTACTTTTCTTTAAGTAAACTTCCGGTAGAAAGACGGGTTAAAGCAATTGGCAATGATGGACTATATTTTGAAGAATAATTTTAATGTGTGTATACTGGTTTGTATATAAATAAAACTTATTCTATGCATAAAAACTTTTGTAACAACATAGTATTTATCTCAATGACTCGGAGAACTACTTTCTTTGTTTGCAAAATATCTTTGCACATAATAGTGTAATTCAACTTTTTTGTTGATTCGATAGAATTGCTGCTTTGCAAATATCGCCAAACCAAGCTGTAAAGGAAAACAGATCGACCGAGAGTGAAGTGATAGATACAAAAGAGGTTAAATTCATAGAATTGTTAGATAGGACGGATATTATACTTAACGTAGACTTGCAAATACTTTCGAATCACATGCCCATAATTTCGGGTTGCGATTTAATTATAAACAATAACCAAGATGTTTTACCTCTACTGCTAAAAATAAGTTGGCCAATTCAAAATAAAAAATGTTATCAAAGAAAGCTTGATATAAATACAGGGAATATAAATAACTGCACGCAATTATTAGAAGAACTTTTAAAGATTTTAATAATATCAGTGAATGTTAATTATAACTTTAAAACTAGTATATAGAGAAAGAATAAATGGTTTGATGGGGATTGTAGGAAAGAAAGAAAGAAATTCTTTAAGCTATTGAATACAGAAATACAGAGAATCACATCTATGGGAAGATAAAATAACTTATGTAAACCAAAATCAACTGCTAAAAGAATTATGGTTGATAAGAGAAAGCAATATTAAAATAATCTAGTAAAAGAATTACAAACAGTAACTAACGTAAAAGGCTATTGGGAACTGCTAAAAAAATAAAAAAATAGAAGTTTTCTTGCGGGGAAGTCATTAAGACTTCCTACATCTACAACATCCTACAATTCAAATCCTCGGTCCACGCACAGAAAACTAGATCGCGCCTTTCTGTACTCTGTACATCTCACTGAGCCTAATTTTTTTTTCACATTAATAATATTCTTTGAGACAAGAATTTATATTATTTGCTTATTTATTTTACTGAAAATATTGTAGACATTAACTGATTTTTATTTTGTAGTCATGTGGCCAGTTATCCTTTATGTTTTATTTGTTCAATTGTGTTGTTCTTAAGGAACACAGTCCCAGAATAAAGTTCTTCTATTCCTATTATAAAATAGGAAATTTCAAACAATATCAAAAATATACAAAATGAAAAAAATATTGCAAAAGAACAAACGTAAAAACAAATCTAGTGGCCGTTTGAAATTTTTTTTATTACGGATTATTTGCATTTAATAAATAACGATAATAACCATAAAGAAGAAAACAATCAAAATTAAATTATTAAAACATACAATCAAATGGAAATTAGTAGTAGACAAAATATGATTTACAAAATTGATTGGAAACAATGCACAAACTAATTATATGTAGACATATCATCACAAAACCTAAATATACGAATTAATAAACATATAAATAATTGTAAAAACACAAAAAAATCAAATTTAATGGCACTGGCCAAACATGAAATCACAGATAATTATAATTTTGAATTTAATTAAGCTAAAATTTTGAATATAAGCGAAAACAATAAAATTAGATAATATACGGCAAAAACATTAAAAATGCATCTATTCGCCTTACATTTGACGAACCATTCGTCTCACATTAGGCCGGGTACGCACCTGTAACAAACTTCCGTTCCGTTCCTTTGTATCGTACCACCGATCCGAACATTGTATCGAAGATCCAGAACGCGTTCCGAACATCGTTCCGTACGAATTGGATACGAGAGGGCGATCGAGAGAATCGAGCGTTCTTCTGAAGTTGCGGTTGAGTTCTCGTCCCAAATCAATCATGGCATCTCAGAAGCAAGTGGCAGCAGCCGCATACATTTTGATAGATTATCTTTTGAAAAAGAGGAAGAAAAACCGCGTTGGTGGACAGCGAGCTTATATTCAAACCGAGAACAATTTGGTGGGAGCAATCCGTTGGCTGAGTTGAAGTTCCAGGAGGTCAGCGGCCAGTACAAGAATTTTATCCGGATACATCCGACGGACACATGGTGATAAAATAATGAAAATTATACAGATCATTTAGTAGAAATGCTCGTGGCCAAACAAAATTTCGATAATAAATTTGATATTAGCATCTTCGTAAACCTAATGAACCATTACCAAATTGAGGAAATCCATTCCTTTCCCCTCCACATAAATAACAAATAAACCACAATTTGATTTCAAAACTATTTGAAATTAGCACTTAATTTCAATTATCTAATAAAACGAAAAAAAAATCGAAAGAATATGCCAAAATTATTTCAAACGTCATTATTGTAATTAAAATAATTATTTTTGAATTGTCAAATAAATAAAATAGAATTAATTCATGTCCAGTTGGTTTACAATTGATTTCGAAAAGGTTACAAGTCAGGCGTTACAGTCGTTGACGACGATCGTTAACGACTCTGACATCAGTTACACGGAAGAACACAGAAACTATGAAAAACAGGCTAATAGTGCTCGTTGAACGACAATCGAAATTGCGAAATAATTTTACTTAATCTTATCTGTAAACAGAAATGGTATAAACCTATTTGAATGTTATGTCATCAATAATATACCAAGGCATAGAAAAAAAAAAAAAAAAAAAAATATATATATATATATATATATATATATATATATATATATAAATAGGTATAAACCTATTTGAATGTTATGTCATCAATAATATACCAAGGCATAGAAAAAAAAAAAAAAAAAAAAAAAAAAAAAAAAATATATATATATATATATATATATATATATATATATATATATATATATATATATATATATATATATAAATAGGTATAAACCTATTTGAATGTTATGTCATCAATAATATACCAAGGCATAGAAAAAAAAAAAAAAAAAAAAATATATATATATATATATATATATATATATATATATATATATATATATATATATATTTATATATATATATATAAAGAGGGCCTCCATAAATCGACGGTTGGGGTTGGTTTCATTAAATCGATCCTTGCATGGAATTTTCCTCCATCCCCTGAAACGAAATCCTGGCTATGCTACTGTAAACGTTCAAATTATGTAGAGCAATCATGATAATAAAGCGTTTATATTATTATTATTAAATACTAACTCAAGGGAAACATATTGAGGTATAAATCAAATTTAATATTGTTATGGAGAAAATCGATATAAATTAAGTAATATAATATTATTAATAATTCAAAGTGTATTGCAGAAAAATTGTATGTCTGATGATGGGGACAAGATCACGAAACGTCGAAATCTGAAAGAAATATGAGTAATAAACGAATATTTTTGTTTAATGCTTTTACAGGGTCAAGCATTGTATTACATTTACCTCAATGTAATGCATTGTATTATACATTATACATTGTAATTTTTTTTTTGTGAAGTAAGACTGAGAACCAGGAATCTGGAAATTCGGCAAACATTTCGGACTATAATAAATCAACTAGTGGTAGAAATTTAGAAGGAACCGAAGAAGAACCGCGGACATAAGATCAGTCAGAAGTTGAACCAATGAAATTAGTACTTCCCCGTTTTTTTTTTATTGAATTGCAAATGTACATGATGACTTTGAAAGTTTTATACATAGATAGGTTTAGGTGAAAAAAAAATAAAAGAGGAAATTATCCTAAAACTCTTTTAAGATTGTGTACTCAATAACATACATCGTAATGTTCATTACGTAAAGAAAAATAATTATTAAAAAAGTAATTATTATAATTTTAATATCATTATTGAACCTTATTAATTACCTTTGATGAAACCTTAGTGCAGACCAATATTAACTGAAGGATGAACCAGAAATAACTCGTCGCTGTTATAAAAATTTCTAGCATGTGCCCAGTGCTTATTTCTGTATTTAAAAACTGATATAGCTGATGAAGTATGGTAATGAAAAATATTGTAATAATGAAGAGCATTCCAAGTCCATAAATATCACTGAAATTTTCAGTGCAGTCTTCTATCATGCTATAAAGTCTTGTACGTAGCGTGTAGTTATTGTTATTTTCAAAACAAGGGAATGTACTTATCTGTTCTAATGAATACTTGAATAGTTCACAGAAGGCGAACATTTGATTGATGAAGATCGCTACTAATACCAGTTCGACATTTCCTTCCATCCAGTACAGAGGATGGTTAGTAAATAGTTGGAAAATTATGACAATTATTCTGACGAATATGTTGAAAATGTACACTGAAGGATTCAGAATTGTCATTGGTCCCTTATTCAGTAAGACTAGTTCAGAGTCAATCATTTTTAAATTATTCAGTATTAATTTGAATTTATCCCGTTCCAAAACGAGTTGAGAGACAATGAAAATGCAGGAAGAGATTAAAATCAACTTGCGAAAAATATATAGAAATTTGTGAAAAAATGTTTTATGTGATAAAAATATAGATGCTCCTAAATAGATCCAGTGAATACCATGGATGCCCAACATAAAAAAAAAAATTATTGCAGGAACGATAGAGCATTTCAACGAAAATTGGCAATCATCATTGAGTGGACACATGGCGACCATTCTGCTTATACGGAATATCTTCTCGCAGGCATCTTCTAAGCCACAACACTTAATATATCATCTCATGAAGACTGATTGTGAACTAATGGAATATCGAAGTGCAGAAATATAATCTATAACTCGTTTAATAATGTAATTTGTTTTCATACCGAAGGCAGTTAGTGATACAAAACAGCACTCAGCTACATTGTAAGAATACACGTTAGGTGATACTAGAGAAATAACGAGATATTATTTTCTTCAACCGAAGTTTAATGTATCCATCGATTCAAATCTATTTGTCGATCGCGAAACTCTAATAGTCTTTATATTCCTCTTTAAATTCATTCTGTTAATAGGTAATAAGAAGTGATATTCATAAAAAGTGGTCTGAGAGAGGTCTCTCATACCACTTCTTATGAATGTCGTTTCCCTTCATACTCCAAGTAATCCTTGCATTTCAATCACCAAATCGTTCCTCATTGTCGTTTGAAATGTATATGGAGTTCGAAGCAACACACTTCGAATTGACATCCATGTTACATTACAAAAGCTTGATGCATTGTTTATTGAAACTCATTTAACCACTCAAATTTTAATATATTGCAGTGCCTTATCGTTCAGACCAACCTGAGGGAAGTGCCACTGTTTAGGGACAAAAATTAAAAGCAGTGAACTACAAATACGACTAATGCCTATAAAAAAAAAGGAAATAATTTATAAAATTTGTATTCGTTGCGATATTTTAAAACTAAATTAAAGTGAAACAATAAATATTTCTAAATGTATCACTCACTTCTATGAGACGACGTACAATAATGATGATTTTCCAGCCTCTGCTCCAGTTGCAGTTGTTAGAAAAATTAGAATCCGGCAAGAGATTAGAAATTTATCGACCATTGTTGGAAGTGATAAGTATAAAACACGTAAAAAACAGACTACTGGCCGATTTTTAGGTGGTGAAAAGGAGGCACCTGACAAAATCTCGCACGGTATCAACAACTCACGCGATAGTCTTCAGTCAATATAATTCCATTCTCTACTAACACTAATCAGAGGACCATATGACAAGAAATAAATTTGCTATTGTAATATTAATATCTTACGTTCAACGTTGACGATTACAAACTTTCTATACAAGACTATCCTCAGGCTTATCAAAGACATAAATTATTTTTATATCAAAGGAATTTAATTCAAACTCCTTCAGTCTTCTAAAGGTGTTGAGGATGTAGTATGGACCAAAAAGCCCGTCTAATATTAAGTTATACTAAGTTACTTTGTCAACTGTAGGACAGTCGCCGTCATTACAGCATTTACGGTTGCGGCAAAGCACTCGAACTGTCAGGCTTGATCTTATCAATCTAACCTAACCTATTTATCAACCGTATGGTTCGATTATTTCTGAACTTTAAATTGATTATATCCAACGTTTTTGACGTTATTTAGTTTTTGGAGAAGGAACAAAAAGAATACAATTTAATTTTTATTGTGACCTACAAATTGCTAGTGTTCAGTCAGCTTTTCAACATCCGACATTTTTTCAACTGTTAAAAGGTGTACTATCCGCTTCTTATTTTACCGCTCAGCCGCTTTATCTCACTGTCGTGACAGTAACATCACGACAAAAAACTGTTGCCGTGCAAACGAGACTTACGCAGTTACGGAAATAAAAGCAAGAGAACAATACTGGACTGCCACATTATCTCACTGTCGTGACTGGAGAATGGTTTATCGATTTATTCTAACATTCCTCTGTGAGTACTCACATAATCATTATACATTATCTTAAACTTCATGCCATCCTGAAGATGCGAGAGAATCAACATGCTCCGGATAGAGGAAGGAGCAAATGGAGGTATTTTCTACCATTTAGTATAAACATTGATGACAGCCGTGTGGTGACGTGGTTAACTATAAACTAACTACAGCTCGATCCTTTAAATACTCCTTTTCTTCTTTTTTTCATCAATGAAATATTTTATGTTAATTTTAAATTATGCATTTTAGTAGTGCCAGTGTTATATTTAGTTCAAAACAAATAAATAACGAATATTTTAATTTACTTTAATAACTTTAATTTACTATATGTATCTTGAAACAGAAATATTTTTATTACTTTTATTTGATTTTTTGGACAATTTATTTGAATAAATAAATTTAATTTTTATTTGAGTAAATAATCATTTATTATATATATATATATATATATATATATATATATATATATATATATATATATATATATATATATATATATATATATATATCTTTCTTACAATGTTTCCTTTGATGGAACAGTCAAATGTATATATCTATGTCGCAATAAATTTTGACAATTACCTAATGTATATACATTAGGTAATTGTCAACATCTTTTGCATTTGTTTCAAATGAGAATTAAAATTATTTTCTTTACTTTATATTTTATTATTTCTACGTCACAATTATTAAATATATTTACATGATAATTGTGTATCATTTCATCATTTTAATTTTGAAGATTTTAATTTGTAACAAATTCATTAGTCATTATTTTTGAAAAGATTATATTACATATTATTATATATTATATTATATTATATATTATTAGCAGCTATTCAGCATTTATTTTGATATTACCTGAACATCATTATGCTTAAAGGTAAATTTAGGTATCAAATTTGAACCAGCCCTTGGAAGGCGGAAAGTCATGGTAAGTTCAATTCTGAACCCCCAGCGCCGCCACACATACACATCTGTAAGGAAATACACTTCGGAAAATTTGTTTCAAACGATCAACCATGCTATTAAAAGTGAAAAATGTGCAATTTATTGCAATCAAAATCAAAATCGTGCAAGTTAGCATAAAAAGACCAAAGACGAAACGTGAAATTTCGAGCATTATAAAATTTTAATATATTATTCTATGGATCATGAATCGGATAGATAATCGGGTTTAAAGCTGGTACACCGACGCCACATCAGTTGCAAATTGTTCGCTCCTGGTGTGGACCGGAGTATTTGTGAACGATTGGCATTGGTAAAAGTGCAGGCCAATGTTTGCGTTTTCCGTTCCCGAGCGGTTTTCTTTCACACATCAAAAGGCTTTGCAATTACCAGTGACGAACTTTTTGCCCAATGGGTTCCTCAGTTTTTCCAAAATATTGAATTATGAAATTGTTGTTCAATGTGGATATTGATATTATCAATGATTCTTAATTTAATATCTTTTGGTTGTTAATTCGTACTTTTTTCTTCGTTATTATTTTAGAAATTGACAACCAATTCTTCAAAATAAGCTAATTTTAAACCCCCGATTTTTGAAATTCATAAAAATAATCGTTATTTTTTTAATGTTTTTTAAACGACATATTTCTCAAACGAGATTTCTCAAACGATTTGCCATGTGTGTGGATGTCCCATTTGTTCATTTGTACTTTCACATTTCAAATTTCACAAACAATTGACAAGTTATACGTGATAGATGTTCGATTAAGTCCCTAAAAACGCGTTTGAATATAGGGCGCTTTTTCGCTGCGGCCGCTAATTGTAAGGTAGCGTAGGAGAAGTGATGAAGGGGAAAGGCTCTCTGACGGCCGAGCCTCGAGCGCTGGACAGTGATAGATAGAGCCTTTTCCGGCCCTTTATCTCTTCCACTACACTACAAACAAATATGAATAGTGCTTTGATAAATGACTCCGTGGCCATTTTGGTCCTTGTTAATATTTTTTTTCGGGAACACCTGTTTTTACATTTTCTCAATTTCGGGGAAAAGTTATTATTTTTGTTATTGCTTTCAATTTTTATAATAGATAAGCATTAACAAAAACCGCAATTCAAGTCCCAAATAAAGTTCCTCCAATAATTTAAAGTCCTGAAATAGAATGTCAAAAATAGTCATTTCTCGGTTTTTATTTTTTTTTCTCGAAAATTTGTTGACCGACTTCAAATGTTTAAAACTCAAAAAATTAAAAACCACAAAATATGGTCATTTTTGACATTTTATTATGAATGAATGAAAATGTATTTATTAGCATAAAAGATACAAAATGGGAAATGGTCTAATTTCGAAGAGATGTTGAGGATGGGAGGTTGAAAAACATGAAAACCTACAACAGTACGAGTACAAGTATTTTTTTTCCTGTTTTTTTATCTCGTACCTTGGTTTTTTTCCCAATAAAATTTCTGAAGTGAATTGCTTCTGCAAACAGTATTTTTTTTTGTTCTGAAAGGTTTTGATTGTCTGTCCAACAATTTAAATTTTATTTATTTTTGAAAATTTTAAAAATCGTATGTAACACATATCTTTATAAAATAAATCTAAATTATGTATACCGAACAAGCAACTGTAATATTTATAAATCAAGGTTTCAAAATATCTTATGCACATTGATACATCATAAATTCCCAACCATCAAATGCTTACTTATATAAGTATTATTAAATTAGAAACCAATCATCTATAAGGATAATGATTCATTTATGATTAATAAGTTATTAGATAACTAATTTATTAGTGTATTTCCAACAGTAAAACATTTCGGCTAACTTCTTGAGTGTAAAGAAATCAATTCCGCTGCATAACGATATCTGGAAATTATTTATGCTTGAAGAACATGTAATAATATAAATAGCATGTACTTATAAAATAATCTCTACAAAAATCAGTTAGTGTTGTCCTGTTAATAGCTATTAATTAATTCATATGGACATTTATTTGATGATTTTTATATAAATTTCTTTTTTTTTTTGTATCAACAGAATTTTATCATAGGTTAGTTATATGTGGTATAATACCATTAAAATTTGACCTGGCTTCAGTTACAGTGATTAGCGATGCGGTAACTTGTAACGGTCCAGTAAACTAATCCAATTAAGCTTCTTGTACTCTTTATGTAACCGGTTTTTTTTCTTCGTCAGCCTGAGCCTCCATCAATACTTACTCCATCCTCCGCCGCCTGTCGGTTCTTTGTTGGTAATTGCGTGGGAGCCTACGAAGAAATGGAATGTTCCTAGTCTGCATCGCAATTAACCTGGAAAGGATAACTAGTTTTCACAAACAGGTACCTTTGTAATCATAAATAAATATCAAATAAAAATTAAGAAATCAAAATAATAATTGCAAACAAGACAGAAAATTCTGTTGGTACATTGTGAAATTATGATTTATCGAATAATTAGAATATTTAATACAAGCCTTTGTATTCAGTTGTTTATTGCATATTTTTTTGGAAAATAGTGGCGATTAGTGAACTCAAAAGAAAGAAATATTATAATAATAACTATTATTTAATCATTATTGGAAGCAATTATAGAAACCATTCGTGTCCGTCTGATTCTTCGCGGTTTTTTATTCTTCTTTTTAAATTTTTCATATCTCAAATTGTTTTATTGTTTATTATTTTTTTATTTTGAGTATGTGTTACTGGGATTTTAAAATTCTTAGCGATTTCAGTCTTATCTTAAGAGTTCTTTTTGACTACTTACATATATTAATTTCACTTTTTCCTCAATCTTTGTCTTTTTATACCGTCTATCTTAGTTTAACAAGCTGTAATTTTACCTTAACTAAACATCTATACAAAGACAGAGATAATAGTCTTTATTTGAAACTTAGATATGCATATCTTTAATGTCAAATAAAAGAACTAAACGTTTAAGTTTACGATTCTTCCATAGATAATGAGTGAATAAATCATATATCACACCGAGATCAAAACAGAAAAATAAAAGATAGCTGCTTCTTCAACTGCCGATCAATGAAAACTAATATCCATGCTAATTTTATTTACTTTTAATATATACTAATAAGAAAGAAGGATTTCTTGACCAACGGCTAAGCAAATAGGTAAAATTATGATTATCCAAGCAAAACTGCTAGGTTTTTACCCCAACTACTTAAACGATCGGGTACTCACATGTTAGAGACTGTAATCAGGAAGGGTCTACAGTCCGGGAGCTGAGGCCAAAAAACGTATCTGATTTCAATAATATTTTTGACCGTCTAGGCCGAGAGTACTCTCATAATAGACATGGAAATATGACGGTCAACCACCCCAGATCGGTTGGAATTTTTATAGGTCAACGAATTCGTCATTGTTTTTCAGATTTTCCCCCATAACTCGCTCCCAGTGTATTATAAAACTTTGACATGGCCAATTTTAAAGAACATTAAATTTTCTGAAAGTTGTTATGGTTTTGCCTTTATAACTATTTTTCAATGCATTTCAGTGCAAAAGGCATAATAACCAATCATGTGGAGGATTATATTTTTTTACAAGGTCCACATAAAATATTTGTAATTACTTTCAACAGAAAAGAAATATTTAAATAGCAATTTTA
The DNA here is from genome assembly GCA_948150685.1 of Rhaphigaster nebulosa. Lineage (NCBI taxonomy): Eukaryota > Metazoa > Arthropoda > Insecta > Hemiptera > Pentatomidae > Rhaphigaster > Rhaphigaster nebulosa. The sequence continues at coordinate 198,008,600 of OX411306.1, forward strand.
GAGAATGTGGACTTTTTCAGATTTTTCTCAGTAACTCGCTGTCAGTGCATTTTAGGCGAATCTTTGACATAATCAATTTTAAATAACGTTAATTTTTCAGAAAGTTTTATGAGTAACATTTAAAAAAAACCGTAACAGCTTCTGAAATGCGGGACCGCGAACATCTGCAAAATGTCAAGAAAACGCAAAAAAAGTTAGATATTCAGTAGTTACGCCTTAATAACTAACTTTTAGTGCAATTATAACCAGTCTAGTATAGGATTAAATTTTCTATGATATCCATACGAAATATTCATAATTACTCCAAGTAATATTGAAATAACAATTTTAGAGAAAGGGAAATGGTATTTCAATATTTCTTGGCGTCTGCTGAGAGTAATTACAAATATTTTGCATGGATATTGTAGGAATTTTAATTATCTACTAATTTGGTTATAATGCATTTTGCACTAAATTATACTAAAAAATAGGTATTAACGCGAAACCACTGATTATCCAATTTTTTGAGTTTTCTTGACATTTTGCAGATGTAACGGTCCCGCATCTCGGCAATTGTTTCTGAATTTAAAAAGAATATTCCGTATACAATTTTTAAAAAAAAATATAGCGTTCTTTAAAATTGATCATTATACACTATAGTGCACTGAAAAATAATTGCTAAAGCGAAACAGCTGAATATTTAACTTTATACTTTCTTTTTTTTTACATTTTGCAGATTTGTGCCTCAGTAGCTGTCCCAAATATTAGGAAATACTAAAGATAAAATTTACTAGAAATTTAACGGACTTTAAAATTGGCCAAGTCAAAGTTTTACCTCAAATGCACTGCGAACGAGTTATCGGAAAAAATCTGAAAAAAAATTACGAATTCGTTGACCTATAAAATTTGATTACAACCGATCTGGGGTGGCTGACCGTTATATTTCCATGTCTATTATGAGAGTACTTTCTGCCTTATAATAAAAATATTCTTGACATCAGACATGAATTTTGGCCTTACCTCCCGGACTACCGATGCTCCTGTGGATCCAAAGATTGATATATTGCATACATCGATGATCAACTTCACAGATGTCGTGAGTACCAATTTAGTAATCACAACACTAAGAGTTGGAAACTGTTGGAAAATTTCTAATCTACATTACATATTTGTTTGAAACTACTATTATAACATCAAAATTTACTATACTATTATACAAAAAACAAAGAGAATTTAATAAATAAGGAATTACAGAATAGGGTCAAATCTTTTTTACACGAAATTATAAAATTTTCACTTCCAACATCTGTGAGCTTGATTACCAATATATTCATTATATCACATATTACAATATTTTAGAATAGCCGCTTGGGGTATATGGCTTTCCTCTAAGGTTTATGTGGTAAGTGGTGCGTTTTTTTTATTTCCTTCATTTCCATTCAAAATATTTTATTATTACCATATGCATTTCAGTATTTTTAATGTTAACAGAATAAAATGTAAAAATGATATGTTTCTAAGTATGTTTTTAGCTTATATTCAGATAATTTTCGAAACATAATGTCGATAAATAGTTATAACAACTACTACAAAAGCAGCTGATTATTCTGCGCCGCGAACGTATTATCGTCACACTTTCTCTAGTGGTAGCTATTTTTTTTGCGAAATAGCTGAGGCGACGGTGGCAAAACTAAATACTTTTTTATAATAAGTAGTGTTGGATTATATAAAGTATAGACCTTCTGTTTCATTATCTTGGTAGAATAGTACTAGAAAATATATTCACGTGTGATTTATTTGTTTTATTTATCATTAACAATCTTAACTATATAGACTTGAAAAGGAGGGAATGAAGAATCAAAGAAAATATCTACATTAATATAAAACTAAAGCAAGATAAAAAGCATTGTGCATTTTTTATTTTTTTTTGTTTGCTATTAAATAGAAAAATATCTCATTATTGAAATTTAATCGAATCATAGGATCATTAATAGGATCACCCAGTGGCCAAAATTCGGCCAAAAAGACAATAATATTTCAGTTTCGTGATTTATTCATAAAACTAAAATGAGCAGAAAACATTATTTGGTTTTGAATTTAAATTGAAATTAAAAAATCGAATTGATTCATGTTCAAAATGGAAATATATATATATATATATATATATATATATATATATATATATATATATATATATATATATATATTAAAATTAATCATACACAACGGCCAGCAAATATGTTAACAATTATAAAAACGTTCGACGGGATTTTTTTTTGGTAAACATTTTATCGTGATTGGCTAAATGCCCGTGTCCCTTTTGTTCAGAATTATAAAATCACAACTCATTAAAAGAATGAACCCTTCTTCCTATCACCATTGTAACTGGTTGCCGTAACAAAATGTTGCCTAAATATTATACTTGAGCCTGAAACGGTGAGGAAGTATCATTATAAATCCTTTATCTTCAGTAATAAAGGCCTGATTCCTATTTAGATTTTTTTTTTTAATGGAATTTAATTATCATTAAATTAATGGTATATACAATCAACAAATAAAATATTCATAACCTTTTTTAAGGATATATAGGATTATAGGAATTTTATAAGGATGGATGTTAAAGGGCTTCTTTAAATTGAAGACTTTGGCGATAAAGTTTAAATTAAAACATTTTTTCGGCTACTGCGCAGCCTTTTTTGTGCACTGTTTGCAAGATTTGGTGTACTGATATCGGAGGTCAAATTCCTATCGAACAAAAAAAAAAAAAAAAAAACATAATCACTCCACTCTTTCAAGAGATAATCGTAGCAGAGAGAGAAACAAAGACGGAGATTTAACTGCCTTAAAAGTAAAATATTTGAATTTTTTTTTGTACACATCTGCTCGACAATACCTATCCGATGATATATAAATTTTGCACCTACTATGTATATAGGCGGAGTAGTCGGTACTACAAAAAAGGTGCCTGTCTATTAATATATAAATGCAATATAGAATTAGACTAAATTATGCTAACACACCAGTCTTAGTTTTTAGAAAAGCCTAGTAGCCTAATGAAAAGAGATAATTGATCACTGATTGGCCTGGTTTATGTTGAAGAGCTTCAATTTTTAAGCCTCGCTGGTTTCTAAAAGTCGATCAAGAAATGTGTAATCGTTGATGATTATAAAAAATACACGGCATTTAATCATTTTAAATGTATTTTACGAGGACTGCCCTAATTACAGGAGAAAATGGCCAATTTTGGAATTCCTCTGTCTCTTGTTGAGGCACTGACCATCAGAATTATCTCTACAAAGTTATTAAGAATACAAAAGAAATCTGTAGCCTGATCAATTTTTTCAGTTATGCATCAAAACAAATGGCGATGATGACCGACTAGCAGTTTTTCGCCCAATCAATCAAATAAATAGATAAAAATGTATTCTATTGAAATTATAAGAGAAAATAAGTATAAAATGTTCAGATTTATCTCAATAAGAGAAATAGATTTGGAGAAAATGTTATGACATTGATGAGATTTATTACAATGTATAACTTTGCAAACGGAGGACTATAGAGGGCCAATGCAAAAAAAAAATATATATTTTTTATTTTGGGAGGCTTTAATCCTAATCCCGCTCTTGAATACGCTAGTGCATCAAATAAGAGTTTTCTACCCCTTCTCTTCTCTCCCACACGCATTTAAAATTGCTGATATAAAATTAGATAATAAGGTATTTGACCATAAAACTTTAAAAAGGAGAATTCCTTGAGCTCTCTTGGTCGAAATAACATGTAAGCAATAGGAATGATATCAAGTTAAAAGAGTTTTTTGCTCCTTTGTCACTCTGATATAGGGTACTTAATCGTCCCGGTAGGGCTGAAGAGGGATCCATCTCAAGGAGAAGAGTCTAATAGAAGATTAGGAAAGTAATTTATCTAGCGGCAAAAGGAACATATTGGATTCAAATGCTGTGTTCACTTAAGACTTTTTATGTTTCTTCCTGACTAGTTGGCTTTATAACGGTATTTTTGTTAGCAGAGAACCCATGCATTCAGATGAAGATAATGGCACATGAAAAATGGATATCTTTTCTTGCAGTTGATCTTCACATCCGTTAAAGTCAGAAGCTTAGACGATTACCTTTTTTATTTTGGTTTTGTAATACTGATTTTTTTTTCTATATAAGCTCTCACCTTCGTGTAAATTTTTGTTCTCAATTTCGTGTTATTTGCAGTTTTGCTATAATTAATAAATTTAAATGTAACAATGTAACTTTTCCCGAAACTCATCGTATTTCTCCAATTTGTAAGCAATAAGGTATAAATAACAACAGTGAAACACTCAGTAGCTTTGCAATTGTCTGATAAATTTTGTTTATTGAATGTATTTCACTTCTTCTTTACTTAAATGTTTTTTATTTAACTTACACTTTCTCTGCTCTGTTTCAACAGGAATGATTGAATTTTATTTATTCAATGATATCAGGTTATTATTTGATGGTTCCTGGAATCTTTGACAGGCCTCAGTATGGATGTGCTTTTTAGCTGTTATATAAAAAAACTTATAATAGCTGTGCATGACCCTTGGATAGAAACCCCAAGTGATAGCTATAGCTGGCAATATGGTAGGTTCCCTTTTAATCTCTGCCAAATGAAGAACCCAGTTTAGTTTCGTCCTCAAAACAATTTCGAACTTTTTGATATTTGGCGCTAATTAGATTAGCCTGTCGAAGAAAATAGTGCTCCTAAATGCGCCCAGCTTTCGTTTTTTGGTAAAAAGAATCAACTCTGTCTTTAATGGATTTAGTGATAATCGCATTTCAGTATAACTTGCCTGAGCTTCGTCACATGCGGCCTGCATTTGTTAAAATATTGTGTAAATGAACCTACCTACAATGAGGATCGCACCAGCATCCGCAAATTCCTGAGCAAATAGCCCGGCGTCCTCAAATCTTCTTAGTACGTTGTTAACTGCAGAGCAATGGTGAGACGCAACTACCTTAGAGGCATCCCGTTAATGCTTGTGCTGGTAATCTGCTGCCTTCTTCTGGCACAACACTAATTCTGTTTTTTAATAAGAATCTGAACTGTAGATTTTCTTTGAATTCTTATAAATATACACCGATCGAGTAGGTTAAGAATTTATCTTTAAGACTATCAGTGCGTCTCTTGTGCCTTACCGTTACATTTACTATCTCCATCTATCGGATCTGGAACGCAGACGTGTCGCCTGTTTAAGAAAAAAACTAAGAGCTAGTGATAAACTTGTCAATGTTTGTTCATGTCAAGCTTAAGTATCTGCTCGTTGAATATATTATAAAGTATTATATAGCAGGTGTGTAGCGGTGCCTCTCTTATGTAGATGGGCCTTAGTAGGCAGTTTAGTTTTTTTTTTTTTTTATAAGAGGAGCATAGAGTAGCTGAGGGGTCACGAGGTGCCAGAGTACGCTGTCAATTAGGTAGAAGTGAGGGATATATTTCATTCCAAGAGATATTGATGGTCGTGACATAGAAATAATCGTTTCATATTCAACATGTGTCGAGCTCAGAATTGGTGATGGCACTCAGTATAGCAGTACTGTTTATTTGATTACACACTAACATACTTGGTATTCGGAATGTTGATGTTTTGATGTCTAAGGATTTCTATGTTATTTTTAAACATCAAAAGTATTATTCAAGCCTATCATAAAAAGCAGTGACAGTTTGATGTTAAAAAGACTATAAAACATTTATTCTTGCTATCCTCCATTCAAAAATCATCCCTTAGATATATTATTACCATCACCAACCTCATACATGATATAGAAATAATTCCTAGGCTTGATTTAGTTTTGTTTTGGTCACGAACGATTCCAGAACGATCCCTGTGAGAAGCATCAAATTACGATAGGATCTCTAGAGAACCTAAGTGGTATTCAAAAATGTATGGATCGAGGTTAAATGATCGACTTAGTTTAATGATTGTGTCGTTGAATGCACTATGTAAACGCCGCTTATATATCATATATTATTTTTAGTAAGGACGTATGCCAAGAAATCTCTCGTACATTAATGCTTTAAATAATTCAGGAAGTAGACGTAGGTCTGTAGGATGATGGACTGTTTGTATTTGACGAAAGCGTTAATTTTGACGCATTTAAATCGTTACTGAGAACAGTAAAACTTAATTGAGCATTAACTACGTGATTTTTTTTTTTCATAATTCATTCATTACCAATGACTTTTCTTATCAATACCAAAGACCATGTGTTTGACTTGTCCAATCTGTTAAGAGTGAATAGTGATAATAAATTTACATGTTTACCTTACTTTATTATTTTTAACTCTGTTTAGTAAATAACGGAGTTATTCTAGCTTTTTCTTTTTCCTTTAATATAGTCTCATTCAATATATTTGCATGATTCTTATCGTTATTGTGCCTTGTCATTGACTTGAAGAAGACTTACAAAGTGACCTGAAACGTCAGCATTCATTTAATAGTTTTGAAATATATACTGCTAAATTATGTTCTCCACCCTGACCGTCTATCACTACGATCAACAATTTCAGTTATAATTCAATTATTTAAGATTAGTTGCCCAAGGGTACAAAACATGATCCATTCCCAAATAAAAGAAATAAACTTCGGTAATATTTTAATAATATTTTTGGTCTCATTAATTTAAACACATTCATATTGTTTAAAATAAATTAAATTGATTACTTTCTATTTTAATAAACAAATCTGTCTCATTCGACGTCACTAAAACGGGCCGTGACGTCCACATCCTGTATCTTCATCTAGAATGAGTCGAAACTCTGAACAATTACTCCTTAAAGGAAACGATGCCTGGGAAGTAGAGGATAACCACTTTTGTAATAGAAGCACCATTACCCACGTTCTCCACCTACCATTAACTCCTCGATCGCCTAATAATAGCTTACATACATTGTTTATTAACAATAGGATTATGATATTTTTTATTAAGACCTATTTCTCAAAACAAGTATCGTTTCTGAGATAATAACAGATAAACTACGATAATGATATATCGTTTGTAATTACGAAATTCTTGTGGAAGTGGAAGCGGTAACAGATGAGGTAAGAAGATTAGAGGCCATCCATCGAAGCTATTTCCCGTTAGGAAGTCTAACCCATCTTATCCAAGTAAGTTGTAAGTTTTATAATGAATTAAATAAAAGTTGTGGAACGTAATAAAAGTAAAATAGGCTTGAAAAAAAAAAAAAAAAAAAAAACGTTACTCAGCAAGGTCGTATTTTCGTATCAAAAGTGGAGGTGGGAGAAAAAAAATGACACTCCCAAAAGGCACTTCTCAAACACCAACATTTTTTACATTGCAACTCTTTAATTCTTGAAGTGCGCGTAAAAATGTTGCACGTACCGAAATTTGGACTGAAATTTACTCCCATTTCTATGATATCTTTCCATCTAGAAAACAGCCATATACACTTGTATTTCAGCTGATTCAGAGGGAAACCCCGAAACAGTGTATTGGTGATTATGAAAGAGATTTCAATGGTACTTCCACCCTCCTCCGCTGAACTTTGGCACTTTGCAAAGGTCTATTTTTATCATGGGGAATAGGACTAAAAAAGTGGTTTCCATGGAAACATACGGAGAATACTTTCAAAAATAAAATCGTCTAATAATGAACATAGCTATAGAGCCTAATTGCATTTGCTTATAATGGTTCGATTTAGGCCAGATTATATATTATATTATATTAGATAATTTGATTACCTTTTAAATACAACCCTCCAACGCAATTTGGGAGGGCTTTATGTGCGCTATACCATAAAAACCAAGGTGGGTGAGAGAAAAAGGTTGAGACTCCCAAAAAGCACTTCTCTAATACCAATTCAATTCACATCCCATTTTTCAGCACTCGCTATCAATTGGGAGGGACCGTAGTAGTGCACAAAGCCTTAAAACTGCAAAATTTCAGGTAAACATGCCGAAATATTTATTGGAATTTACTCTCACTTTTATGATATTGTTCTGCCTATAAAACAACTCTGCAAACCCAATTTCAGCCGATTTGATCCAAAGAAGGCCGCTGAAAGCGTTCAAATATAAAAGGAAAAAAAATACAAACACATATAAAATATATATATGTATAATATACATATTATATATATATATCACGATTTAATTAACTTGTTTAATACAATCCTAAATTTAACACTTAACCAATTAACATTTAACAGTTAACCGTACTATTCATATCCATACACTAAATATATGATAAATCAAAAATCGTGCTTGACAAATAATAAGACAGCAGACTAAAGACAAGCCAGAATGTTTCGAACATGGCTATCTGGGAGAGAATGTTGGTGAAGGGCAAGGACCGCTTTATGCGTCTGTTGTGGCACTGGAAGAAAAGGAAAAATAAGGCACCAAAGATAATAAAGCACTCTGGCTGAACATTAAAAGCATCACTAAGTATATTTTATAATCATTTAAAATTTGTACCGCTAAAGACCATAAGAGTCTTTGATTCAGTATTCGTTGAGGAAACACCGTCTTTAAACCAAAGAGTTGATATGGTGATTAACCCTCAACCACCAGATTTTTACAGCTCCATTTAATTAAGAATAGTTTAGTTATGCCTCAGGAGTCAATCTATGGCTAATAATTCAAAACCTATATTTTCCACTATAACTGAATTTGAATCTGGCCCAGGAATATACTGCCTGACCCCTTAAGTTAGCTAAGTTCATAAATTTATATATGTAAATCATCCAGTATCATGACGAATAAGATAAAAACGGAGTTAGAAAAATTTAGAAATTTCACGGGCCTCCTCTAACATCTAAAAATATAGATCAGAGTAGCTAGTTAAAGATTCATACCTGTTTACATAATTTGAATTTTCTTGACCTTTTGAACGAGACTGTTGAATGAATAATTAATGAAGGTTTAAAAAAAAGTTCAGGGACAGCATTCCTCTGGTGTGCAAACCGGGCGCAGTCTCGCTAAACCGCAAAACAGTTTTGCCATTCAGTTTTGCATAACACCTAAATTTCAGTGAAGATATTATTTTTAATTTGAATTTTTGAATTCACATCTACCTTTAGAAAACCCTTAAAATTATAAATTATTTTACGATTTTTTCATTATCAGTGTTTGTCAAAGGCACATTATACTAAGATTATTTGTTTTTAATTTCTACACAAATACGAAACATTGCCGAAACCAAAAGCTAGACAATTATTTCAAAATGCGGATACGAAAATTCATGCTGTAAACAAATTGCGATGCACATAATTCATACATTTAAAAATAATGATCCTTCAGAAATATTCCCACATCTTAGATTTATTTAACAGAGCTTTGTAAAAATATGAGAAAAAAGAAGGCTCATCCGCGACGATAAGAAACCTTTCTGATAAAGGTGGTATAAAAAAGAATTCTGAAGAAATTCTAGAAGAAAAATCGGTATCGCGCATCACACTACTTTCCCTTACCGTCCAATAATAATTATATATTTAAATAATTTTAAAGAGTTCACTTAAACAATACATGAAATAAAATCAGCAGCATTCACTTTTTCACGTCTGCTCCCACATAAGTATAATAAAACAGTTTTTTAAACAATTTTAGTACAACAATACTGTACGCTACCTATATATTTTAAGTTTGTCAAGTTGAAAATATTTTTTAAAAGTTTCGGTTTTGTTTATATTAAATAATATAAAAGTAGAAATGATTAAGTTAATTTCTACTTTTGCATTCTTAGATTACATTATTACAGAGCGTATTGTTGACAACAGATTGGCGGATTGGTGGGAGGAGGTTCGGTTGCATCAGTCTCCTTTCGAGTACGCTCGGTTATCCATCCAGGGTCTTGTAATACTCATAAGACGACAGCGTCTTAGCAAAGATACAGTATCTTTGCTGATTCCGGTCCGCTTTCGATGATTCCTTTTTTTATCTTAAAGAAGTTAATCACCTTTTATATAATTCATACATGATTTACCATAAAATACTTTTTAAATTATGCGTAATAAATTTTTTTTTTCGCTATACCTTTTTTCCTTGCATTTTTCCTTAATATACAACATTCATGAAAAGTTGAAATACTATAAGGAGAAAGCATTAGGCAAGTTTCATCAAAATCGTTAGAGCCGTTTACGAGAAATAGGAAAAAAGTGTAAAATCGATTATATAAAGTGGCTCTTCCGGTTAGTCGATTTCGACGAACAAGTTTCTGTAACATCAGATGCAAGTGCCTACCTTAAATACGTAATTTCAGTATCGTACAACTTTTAGTATTTGTGCTAGGTTGTTTGTGGAATAAAATTTAGACAGAATATTCTCAAAATGATAGGAGTTGGGGGAGTTCCTCGGTCAGGGTTCGAGTTCCGCTGTTTTATATTCTCAGGTGTTTTATTTAAATTTAGTTTTTGTTCTATCAGCCGTGGATTAACTCTTGGGTAGGGCGATCTCCTGGACCAAATGTAAACTCAAAAGTGGATCGCTGACCTACAATTACTGTTGGGAAAAATAGGGCATTTAGATCACTTGGTATATCCGTTGATCAAGAAACTGTACTGCTTCAACAATTGCTGAATAGTTCTCCATCACAATTTTTCAGTAAGGTGTAAAGGGATTGCAATGTCTAAAAAAGTTTTCGTTCTCACAAAAATTAGATATAATTTATGTGTTGGTCGATGTTTAAGGTGAGTTTCGATTTTACCACAATAACTATTAAATATTCCAATATTGTAGTAATATACCTTATGTTTTCAGTATATTTTTATGTTTTTAGGTTTTCCAAATATAGTGCTCAAGTGACGTGCTTGTTGATTCAAGTTAAAGATAATTTATTAGAAGGAATTAAAATCTAGTATTCATTGAAATAACTTTTTTGTTTTCTAGATTATTTATATATTAATAACCCAAGTCGACTGCTACATGAAAGATTCTGGACAAGCTATAGGGACTGGAAGGGAGGCAGGTATATAAGGAAGGGTACGCCCTTGAGGGAGCAGTACAGGGTCCGACAAGATGGTGCTGAGTTCCTTGATTACCGCGGTGAGTATACCACCTCTTTAGGCCATATTGCATCTTATGTTGATGGGATTAATATTTAAACTCTAATTATATTTAAAATTTTGTATAATTATTAATGCATTCACATAAATATATATATATATATATATATATATATATATATATATATATATATATATATATATATATATATATATATATATATATATATATATATATATATCTAGGGTTATTTACACAGAATGAAAATATGGTGTAAAGTCTTAATTTCTTTTCTAAGCAACAATAAATAAGATAGGAGTAATTACAAGTAATAATTAGATTGTAGCATTACTATTGCGACATGATATTCCCTCTAGGTTGGTACTAGGGCAGAGCGAAGAAATATTTTCTGTTAAAATATTATTCTACTATAATTACAAGAATCTAATTTAATATAAAACATGGAGTAAATTGTTGGGATAAACTGTATAATTTTAAAATTTAGATAAAATATTATAATGGAAGGCCTTAAGTGATGTTTTCATAAATTGTTTAACCCAACGCATATCTTCGCTGTCCAATGGCTTACCACTAATACAAGTTCTAGCAATTTATATATATAAATATCTCTAAACATTTTATATTAATATTTTTCAACGAATTTAAAGAATGAAAAATATTTTACAAATAGCATATTCTACAAGATAAATATATAATTAAATCAAAGTAAAAGTAGTGAAGCATTTTATTTTATTTTTCTTGTAAAATCTTAAAAATCAATCGTTTGGTTTTTAAAACAATTTTATTTAATTTTAACAATAATCAATTATTTTAAATATAATTCTCAGACCTTATTTCTTGAAAATAAATATATTTATGCATAGCATCGAAATTATAAATGGTTATTTTTTTTCTCAAAATAATTTACTATATACGTTTTTACTTTCCTAACCACATAGGCCAGAAAGAAATTCTATTCGGGTCGAATTTTCGGTATCTAGTTTTCAATAGAGGTTATGTTATACTTCTTATGGACACTCAGCAATTCATGTATTTAATGTACTTCATGTGAAATGCTTCTTCAAATGTTTTAGCATTTCTTTTTTGTTCTATTAAATTTTGACATTCAAATTAGTTTTTTAAGAAATTCAATTATTTTGTCTATTCTGCTGGTGTTATAGTCCGATATTGTTTGAAGTTTTCTTTCTAACTTTGCGTTGTGAAAATATATTTCAAATAGTGGACGGTCTTCTCAGATTTGGTCAATCCTCAGCTGCATATTACAGATTTTATGTTTTGAAGATGGATCTTACTAATAAGGAAACTGTGTGTTAGTCGTGTGTGGCCAATTCTCATTCTAGTTAAAATGTCTTCTCTTCCGTTGTTTCGCTTAGAGCTTTTTCTGGTTCTAGTTTCTTTTTTTTTTTTTTCCTCTTTTATTTATTGGACTCTTCAGTGGTTTCCCAAAGCTGGTCATCTTAGCTTGGAATTTACGTTACGCTAATAGATAATTACGTTTCAGAGCAGCGAAAAAACGGCATTGGCATGTCTTTGTGTTTGTGCCACGTTTATCTCTTGAAATATTTTGATGAAACGTCTAAAATCTTCTTCTTAAAGCCCAATTAATTTTCATATGCCGTGCATCCCCGAGAAAACACCGGAAAAAACGAAATGGAGAAATGTATACTTTATTTGTGCATAATTCAAGTTTACATTTTATGGTAAATAGTGTATGTGACCATTTGAATGCCAATCAAATTACCTACGAAACAAAAATTTTTGTATCGGACTTTCTATCCAAAGTGGTAAGGAAGGTCTTCTGAATGGACAAACCAGATATTTATTCTTGTCGCCTAGTTCTCCTGCTAAATGATTACAGTTCTATGTAAATTTTATTCTTTAAATCGTGTCGCTGAATACTCTGTTCTTCATCTGTAGGTCATGGCGTGATTCAACTGTTTCTATTCATTTGTTCGCATCGTGAACAACTTTTAGTTCGATAGACGTTCTATTGTAGAATTATGGAACAATCCTCGATGAGTCACGGTAGTCAAATACTTCAGGTTGACGGCCAACTTAATACCTGTTGACCTGCCGACTAAGCTGTTTACATTTTCTCCTATTCTGGCTTTAGAAACTTTATCAGTTATTAACATCAAAATAAGTAAATTAAGAGGACACATGTAAATTTGAAATTTCTTTGACATTTAATCAGAGAAAACTAATATAAGTTAACGAAATATCCTGATTTTTATATTTATGTACCTATTTATTATAGAAAAATATTGCAAAATGCTTCATAATATTATGGGCAATAGACCGAAATATCCCGAAAGGAATTTTTTTATTAACATCGCACACTTAATGCAATACTAACATATCCAAATAAAAAAGAAAGTATTTTCAGCTAAATAATGTTTTTTAACTCCAGGTTGTTGATTTTATTTAATGCAATGATGATTATACAATAAATGTTTTTTTATTTATTTATTGAAATTGACAATTATATTAACTAAAAAATTCAACAAGTAATTGCATAGTATGGTATAATGATATGACATTGAGATGTAGAGTAACTAACCATTGGTAGCACTCCAATAACAATTCTGAATTAGAATATCCCGAGGCCATCTTCTTTTCAAACGCCACGGAGGATTATCTGGAATCCAAGAGGGTACAAGGCTTGAAACTAGTTGATATGAGTGGATATGGGGTTGTTATGGAAGGACAGGTATCTGGTTCGGGCCATATCGGCAACATATGGAGCATTAAGGTCATTATGGATTATCGTAATAAACGTAAATAATAAAATAATGTAAATAATAAATTAATATTAATGAAGAATACATCGTTTTGAATAAACATCTCTAATAGTTTAATTGACTATAATTTACGAGCGTAAATAAGTTTCAATATAAAATAAAAATAGTTTAACGCTATTTTCTCAAAAGAAAGATTTTTGAATAATGTTAGTATTTTACTGAGTATGCAACATAATTAGTAAAATGGATACATCAACGATTTGCCTTATTTCTTATAAAAATTTGTATTTTTTAAAGTTATATTTAATATTAATACACGTTAACTTTTAAATTTACTGAATTGTAATGTGACGAATAATGGAGGAGTACTAGTCAACCTTTTCATTGTTGTGAAAGAATATTTGCCGTAATCTATGTCATATTATCTTTAATGAATATGTAATTATTTGTACACTAATTTTCACAACTAGATGAACAAAAAAGTGAATATATAATAGTAGAGGACATCTGTGTAAAAATAAGGCAAAAAGCATTTCCGAGAGAAGTGGACGTACTTATAATCTTTTGATCTTAATTCACGTAATATTTATATTAAATCTTAATATATCATTATTAATAAATGATGTATACGAATTAATAAAAGGTATTATATAAAAGTTATACGAATACTGATGACAGAAATTTGAATATACAATTTTTGTAAAATATAAAATGCTTACCTTAACATCTTAAACAATTCGACGTGTGGACAGAGAAGCCATAACCTTGATAATGGATGTAGGGTGTTACCCCTGTATACTGTGGTTGTCTATAACTTCTAAAAATCGGTTTTTGCTATACAATTGTATTTAATTGTGAGGCACTACATAAGGTGAGGCAAGCCCCATTCTTGATACGTCTATCATATTTTGATTATTTGTATTTACAAATTTATAATGAAAAACCTGAATTTATTTCTATCTGAAAACAATATCCAATTATTACTTTGTTAGTTGAATTGTATTCAACTAAAAATTTTTTGAAATATTGAATTATATAAAACTGCCGTATTATCCATTTTATGATTTTTTTCATAATATAGTCTCTGTAATTAGTTATTCAAATATTTTTATTGGTAACGAGTTATTAAGGTTCAACATAATTATTACAGACCAAACTTCTAATTCTTTAATTACTGAGTATTTTTTTTAATTTTTTTTGTATAAAGAGATCCACTAGGTACTTATGAGATTTACTAGGTATATTTTTTTCATAATCTTCTCGCGAATAGTAATAATGAAAAATATCTATTTATTACAGAAGACATAGCGTTAAATATTACCACTAAAAATTCAAAACGGTTACCAATAAGATGAGATAGTGAGTGCACAGAGATCGAACAGCAAATGGATATTGATCATAAAAAAATAAATTTCACAATAGTGTCACCGTCAAAATTTGATTGAATGTAATTTAAGAAGACCATTAGGCTTATGGGCCTTACGTAATAAAATTTTTAATGGTAGATGTAATGTTTTAATATAATTAAAACATCTGGAGAGTAACTCTACTGGATATGCAACGAAATTAATCTGTCGACATAATTTATGAATAAAGTATTTCATTTATTTGTAATTATTAACCACTATATTTGCTTATCAAATGGTACGTAATACTTTCAACAAATGTTTTTAATTAATTAAACTGCATGCTTTATAAATAACGTTTATGTTTGCAGTGCTTGCTGACAGTCGTGGCAGTAGTTTCTACTTCAGAGGGGTACTTTTGGTATGGAAGCAGCAGTAGAAAAGTGTAAGTAGTCGATCAGAACAGACCATCTAAGTAAATAAGTTGTTTATATATCTGTATATAACGTATAAGTAACATTTGTATACATTATATAAAGTTATTTATAACCATGAACAACTCAACACATATACCTTGGCACACTTTTTATTCATACTTACTCATATTCTTGATTCGAATTCGAAGATAGTAGGGAAGAGGAGTAATCAAATTCTACCCAGCGGTGTTTACCTCTGGTCGTGGTCAGAAGGTCCTGCGAGAACTCGGGTCAGAAGGTCCTGAGGAAGAAAGTGATGACCTCCGTCCACACACTATCGGTTTCTCTCAAAGGCACCTTATTTGAATTTTCTAAACTACTCTACCTTACGCAAGAAACCGAGGAGGAATACCATGTACGGTACATCAGATAATAGAAAGTATTCATAGGAGTTCCAGGGGTCGGTTCCGATTACGATGAAATAAGATTTCAAGACCTGTTCTGTAGAACCGCATGAGAAGATTTATAATATAACATAAGAAGATTTATAGAAATAGTAAAAGGTTATTCAATCTAAAAGTATAAGATATTTATTGACAAAAAAATTGAACTTTGCAAAATAAATAAATAAATAAAGGCTGAGCGAATCCGAATTCGATATCGATACCACCAATCGCCCCTTGCATATTTCCTTCCCTGACCTCCGCTAAAACCCGTCACCAAGTTTGGAAGCAGCAGTAGAAAAGTGTAAGTAGTCGATCAGAACAGACCATTAAGTAAATAAGTTGTTTCTATAAGTTGTTTAACAGTTTCTTTTGCACCATCAGCCCATCGTAATGTAACAAGCCCATCAAATACGCCTTGGTTTACTCCTCGGACGATCATCTGTCCGTTTAGCGCTAATTATAGTTTTTTTTTTTAGATTCGATCGTTACAAAGTTCCCCACATTATTACTTACCATTTCTACCGTCACTTTGCTATCACCTCAATTATACTTATTGATGCGCTATTCCGAATTTCATATCGGAGTTTTCATCGAGCATGCGGAGTTAGATTTACTATTATTTCTCGAGCATTGTTCTATATAAGGATCGTTCATTAGGTAATCGAGGGTTCTGATTGCGTTTTTTAAATCGGATTTTTGATCAATTATTTTTATTTTTAATGTGTGATTTTTCAAAACATTTCGAAAAAAATATTTAAACCATTAAACTTGTTTTGTTTTTTACTCATTTGTTTATTAATTTATTTTTTCATATTTGTTATTCCTCGTGCATCCTACAGAAATGGTAAAGAATCTATTCTGACCTACTTGGCAGACATTTTTTTTTACAAGTAACAGTATTTCAGTATTTCATACGGCTATGCAAGACAAAAGGGTTTATTTCAAGTTATTTTGATTTATTTTCAGAGAAAAATGCTGACTTGTCTTTCCTTAAAGAAATGTATCGCTAATCGTATTATCACTAATTAAGAAAAAATAAATTAAGTACTATGGTAGATACAGTTTTTGAAGCTTGGCCTGTTTTTTGTTTATTTATTAAGCTTAATATTTTAAAAAAAGCTGTCTTCTGCTACAATGCCACTTGCCTCATCATGGAATAATTGCGACTGTAATCTAATCGTTAGTTGGATAAGGTAGGTCAGTATTTCCAAATACATAATATAAAGAATTGCTGCTTTGAGGAAGATTGGTTGATTCGTAAGACGTTTCTTTAGGAGGCTGATTTTTTAAGTCCCCATCCGTAATTTACGGATTAGTTACGCAATATTTTTGTGTACATCATCATCAACATCATCATCAATCGGTACTACAACACGTTGCTGGATCCTGGCCTCCTCAAGTAGGTTTTGGAAGTTCATTCGGTTAAGTGCAGCTGTTCTCCAGCTTCGAACTCCAAGCAGGTTCCTCGAGACTTCTTTTGCATCATCAGCCCATCGTAATTTTATGTGGCCTCTCGGTCGTGTTCCATGTACTTTCTCATCAAGGAGTTTCCTTGGAATCCGGTGGGCATCCATCCTGGCCACATGCCCTACCCATCGATGTCTGCCAAGCTTTATCATTTTAGCAACATCTGCTTCCTTTAATAAAGAATACAGCTCGTTGTTTGTTCGTTTTCTCCATGTTTTGTTATCTCTTAGTTGATCATAAATAATCCGGAGAATCTTTATTTCAAATTTACATATTAGCAGATGCTATTCTTCTTCTAATTTCAGTCGAGATATCATTTTCGTTTACTTGAGAGCCCAGATATGTGTAAGGCCCAAATTGAAAAATATTTTTTTTTTACCAAAAATCGAGATATCTTCATTTTTAAATTTATTTAGGCGAATATCACGGAACCCGTCATTCCCACGAATATATACAGAATAAACTGCTTTATAGTGCATTTATATTTGACGTATCAGAATATTCTGAGCCATTTTGGCGCTACACTCTATGGAAGAAATGTTTTTTCGGCTATTGCTCCTATCCGTACGTCAAATAGTTTTCATGATAAAGTTTTTCAAAAAATACATTGTACACGATTTTTAACATTATGCAAATGAGTCGTATCTTAAGAAAAGTAAGATATCTCAGAAACTATTAAACATACAAATGCCTAAATGCCGCTCAAATTGGAGTTATTTAAATGCACCATAAAGTAGTTTGTTATGATTATCTTAGTTGGAAGAACATTTTTCATGATATTTGCCAAAATAGAGTTAAAAAATGGTGGTTTCTCGTATTTTGGAAAAAAAAAATGTTTTTTTTTTAATATTTTTTCTTGAGAACTGTTTGACGAGCAGATGTCTGCTACCACTCTCATTGGAACTAGTTAAATGCACTCTATAGCAGTTTAATACGATTATCTTCATAAGAATAGCAGTTATTTAACAATAATTTAATTTAAGAAATGGTGATTGATAAAGTTTATCTCAAAAAACTAGTTAATGTAAAGAGGTCTATTAGGACTTAAATTTTAGCATAGATATTGAGCACTGAACGAAAAACTTTTTTGATTTTTTCTTGCTTAAAGTGAACTTATGATTATTGAAATAGTTCAATATCTATTTTTCAAGCTCATGTGCTGTACTAGTTGTATAGTCTATATAAAAATTGAATTATAAACAGAATGAAAAAAAGAAATGTAAAAACTATTTATGGGTAAAATTTATACTTCTTGAAGTAAGAAACTCAATAAAATAAAAAAATCATATTCATAAAAATATGCATCCATTGCGATTGGAGTATAAACCTGAAGTAGGAACTTGTTATTCATTCAGAACAGAATAAATTTCACGGATAATTAAATTTAGAGCACAGAAATTACTCTGAACTAGATTTACATAATGGATGGAATCTGCCCATCAAAATACGTGAAAGACCACCATAGCTGACCATTCCTGACGAAGAAGAAGTAATTAATAAACTTAGGAATAACAAAACCGCAAGCTTTGATGCACTGTCTTCTGAACTTTTCCAAGAAGATGGAGAGCAACTCCTGAAGATCCAACGTAATCTCCTAGTCTTAATATGAACTGATGAAATGATGCCAGGAGCTTAGGATTAGACAACTTTATGCCCAATTCATAAAAAGGGAAGCTTACTTGATTGTAAAAACTACCGTGGTATTTCGCTGTTACCATGCGCCTATAAAATTTTCTCCAACATACTTTATAAGCGCCATCTACCGCACGTTTAAAAAATCCTGGAGAGATATCAATGTGGTTTTCGTCAGGAAAAATCCACGATTGATCAAATATTCTCCTTATGCATTGTTATGAAACGTGGCCGAGAGTACCAGAAACCTAAACACCATTTATTTGTGAATTTAAAGCTACGATTGTGTTCAGCACGATCATTTATACCAAGCCATGAAAAACTTTAATATCTCAGTAAAACTCTCATACGCCTTGTAAAACTGGCTATGGATAAGATTGAAAATTTGGTATGTATTCAAGGTGATCTGTCTCCGGGATTTACAGCTGTTATTAGAGTCCAACAAGGAGAATCCCTGTATGCTTATTATTCAATTTATACTTGGAAAAAGCAGTTAGAGAATCTGGGTTCCAGACTAAAGGAACCATTTTCAATCAGGCAATCCAAATTTTTGGCTACGCAGATGATTTAGACATCATTGGAAGATCGAGAACTGCTGTAGAAGAGGCCTTCCTTGCCCTTGAATCATCTGCCAGAAAAATGGGCCTTGTTGTGAACTCTAATAAAACCAAATCCATTGTCGATGTTGATAAAATGACATTTTTTAAGCCTATATTGTCCTTGTGAATATAAATAGATACCTAGAACAAAAACAATGTCAACTCTAATGGTAATTCGAAATGGGAATGCTAGATAAAAAATCCAATTTAAAATAGGAATTGTAACACTCGAAAACCAAATAAACGATCCTTACAGCAAAGAATACTTCAACATTAACGGAAAAGCAACAAGCGCTTGCGCGACCGAAAATATGATGGTAAATTTGGAAAAAGCGTCAATAAAAACTTAATATACGATATCAATACCAAACTTTTTACGAACAAATAATTAATTAGAAATAATTGTTACCGAACAAAATGTCGACAGTTAATTCGACATTAGCAACTCCGAAGAACTAATGAACAATCACTAAATTGATAAATTCCACAACCCTCCACCCTCCAATAAAAAAGAAAAAAAATATTAAATATTTAAAAATTTGTTTAAATTATCACTGAATATTAATTATATAATAAACGAAAAAATCTCATAAGTAGGGAGCGGATTTTCGTGTAAAATAAAAAGTTAAATATGTCTGTAATATATCTGCAATTACATTTTCCCAAATATGTAGCAAAATAAGAGATATATTTAAAAATAAAAATCCTGAATGTTGATAAAATTTTAAAAATAAATAAATAGCCAAATATTCAAGAAAACAATGACAAATTAATTAGCATTTAAAATTATGTAATAATTCAAGAGACCAAATTTATATGTGAAATAAAACTCGAATTTCCTGCATACTTTCAATATAAATAGCATTTCTTCTGTTCTTTCTCATTTTTTTTTAAATTATCAATATGAATTTTGTTTGCTGTTTAAATATAGACAATAATATGTAATATTTCCTCCAACTATACAAAAATATGTAATAACCTCCAAATATGTAACAGAAAAAATGCTTTATTTGCTTTTAAATAGATTGAACCGTAAAATAAAATGTACAAGGCTTAGAAAAAAATATGTAAATACATGTAAATCCGTTCTCAACGGCAAGAATATGCCGATATTATTTCAAAAGTTATTATTTTAATTAAAATTATTATATTTCCTTAATAAAATATATAAAATAGGATTAATTCCTGAAGGGCACAGGAGTGTGTTTCAAGTTGATAAGTGCCTTTAAAGAGCTAACGAAAACAAATAATAGATTGTTTTTTTTAAATAGCTACTTACTTCATTAGTTGTTAGTTGTTATTCGTCAAGTACGCTTAAAATTAAATTGTTGTAATTTCCATTGCAACTAATATTTTATAGCTAAAAAAAAAAAAATGTTGCCCATTTCAACTGATAACTAATTTAGTTATAGAAGTTTGTTGTCTGTTGACGAATAACAACTAATGGTTTAGTTGTGAGTTCAACAGAATTACAACTAAATTAGTTTTAATTTTTAGTTATTAGTTAAAGTTAATTTTTGCCCAACTCTTTAGAGGATGTTAGAATGAGCTAAAATTAATGAGAGATAGATTACAAATAAAGAAAAATCAGGTCTAATAAAAGGGAAAAATGGAAATTCAATAGGCATAAATTAATTTAGATGAGCAATAGTCTCAGAACAGAACAGATTTCATGAAACAAACGGGCACTTAAAAAACGGATAATTAAATTAAATTATAAATATATGCATGATATATATATATATATATATATATATATATATATATATATATATATATATATATATATGTTTATAAATGTTTATATGTTATATAAGAACACTTTCTGTTGCAGAGGTATGGAACGCAGCCGGGAGCCGAGCCAGTACCCAGGAGGATACAGAGCGGAACAACCCTGGCCGCCTCAATACTACGACTCTCCGATGACAGTGGCCTTGCCTGTGGCTGTTCCAATATCTTCACCGGTATGTGTACCGTAGTTTCATTAGTTGCTATTGCTAGAGTGTTCGTATCAAAGAAAAAGTAGTTTTTTTCATGGGAGGACATCTATCAAGAGTGAGAGTGAAAAGAAAAAAGATGAAAAATCTTCAAAATTTATCGATGAAAATAAATGAACATCGGATTGAAAGAATCGTTGCCCTTTTAAAGTGTAGAAGCCCAAAAAGAACCATTGTTCGGTTAAAATGTGACCGTAGCGCACCAGTATCTACTTCACCGCTCGCTGTCTTCGTGCTCCATGAAGTCCTTGCTAGCAAGAGTTCGTGACAGAACTTGGCTAGCTTTCCCATCCTTCGCTTGGCTTTCCATTTCTTCTCTTAAGTACCTAGTGTATTGTAGGCCTAATAAAACAAAAAAACAATACAAATTAGGACACATGGAAATAATACACATTATTTTTTATTAGTTAAGATATATTATTCAGTTTCCCTTAAATTAAGGCATTCTTATTAATTTTGAAAGCAAACTTGTTTATTAGAGCAAGTTTTGTTGACCGTAGATATAATTTAGAAAGAAGAAGTAAGTGCGGTCAATGAGAAACACACTAATAAGCAAAACCTATTTATTCTGTACCATTTTCGTTTACATAGGCCTAATTTCAATTTATTTATTCGTTATTCAAAATATTTATTATTTGTTGTACTATTAATTGTATGCCAATAAGAAAACAAACGCTTTCATTAAATTTGGTACAGAATAAATAAGTATACTTTTGTCATAAGTTATAATTTTATTTCTATTTTGTGGGGCATAAAATATCTGGCTAATATTTTAGTTATTTTTTTATCTGCTTGAAGTAAAAATTTTTACTGTATTTTTTCGCCAAAAAATCATTGATATGAGTATACAACTCATGGAGTGTCAATTTCAAAAAGATGCTAAACGTTATTTCTGTATTAAATTATTTGAGTTTTTAAAGGTTTTTTTTTTCTCAACTAGAATGTTCAAAAGCCCATATTAGATTATAATATAACAAGTTCATAATATAATTAATAAATAAAAACATCAGCCACGATTTCCTCAAAATCACCATTTTGGTTATAATACTTTTTTGGAAATGATCTCCACAATTTTAATTGGATTTCTGTTAAAAGTTCAACATATATTATTAGGGAATGATTATAGAAAATTATAGAAGTGGCAAATAATTTATCAATCCCTCATTAGATTTATCCTTCTATACTATCATGCGAATGTCAACTAATTAAAATATATTCTTTAAAATAAAAAATTCTTTTACTAAAAATAAGTATCCATTCTTTATTTTCTTTAACATTATTTTTAGAAATTGTTAAGATTGAGTGATAAAGATTGATATGACAAATTTGTAATGATTTTTTTTTTTTTCGTTTATAAAACGTTGTTTATTCATAAGACAGAAAGGTGGGATGAATATACATGTTTAAATAATACACACACATACACACAAATGTTCCCTTCCTCTCTCATTCTTATCGGTTTAATTATATTTCTATAAAATTTCTTGTGATAGGAATGTAATTTGTATCTCTGATTCTCTCTCCTGTTTGTAGTTCTGTAATGTAAAAGAAATATATATGTGAAGAAAAAAATTGACTTGTTGCTGGTAACTTACTATTTTTAATAAACGGCCAACCATTGTTAAGCACGAAGAAAGAGTAAAAACTTTCTAAATTGGCACCTTAAAAGTTTCAAATATTTTTTTTAAAGATTTTCGGGCAAGCTTTTTTTCGGAAAAATTAGCATTTTTTGACTATTGTCTAGGAATTATAAAGCGTTTATTTTACTATTATATTATGACGTTAATAAAGTTTTCTATTGCTGCTGAAAGAATCAGCTTTTTATTTATTATTTTCTTATTCTCATTGATAGAACCATAAGAGAGAGGGTTATCAGATCCCAAGTGCCTTCCTTATTCTTGTCATTGAATAAATATGGCACCACTCAATAGGTTTCTAAAGTCTTTCCTTATCTCTTGACGAGACATGTAAAGTGGAAATTGCTACAGCTGGCTTTCAATCTTCAGTATAATATAATTTTTATTCATTTTATAGATCCAAGCAGTAATAGTAAAAAAAAAATATATGCATTAGTCATTAAAATACGAGTATCCATTAAATTAAATTATTTCTGGATATTCTCTAGTTATTACTATATGTGTCGTAATTATTATTTAAAATGTAAATCAGCTATTGCAGATAGAGATAAGAATACAACTGAATTTAGTTTAACAATTGGCCTAACAAATTTTCTTTCTAAAACTCATATTTTTTTACTCTTGTAATTATTTCAAATTATAAATACTTTCAACTACTTGTTTTTTTTTTTGTTTTTTTTATTTAACTACCGGTTTTCTCCTGCGGCACATAGGATTGAAAACAATTGTTTTCATAAAACCAACCTTTCCTTTCAATTTTCGAGTATAAATATTATTTTTACGTATTATGTAAGTAATTGGGTTTTTTCTTCATTGTTTCTCTTCTAAAGTAAGTATCCTGCAGCACAGTGAAAAATTCTGTTTGCGTAGATGTCACCCGTGAGCAGCGGACCAATCAAGGGCCAGCCTGTGCAGTTGGTGCCCTGCCTCTGCCCAATCAGCAGAGATGATCATCAGCAACAGTCGGCCTTTGTCGTCAGTTCTGTTCCTCAGCAGCAGGCGCCTCAGGCCTCCTCTAGTAGTCGTAGATAATTCATAAGAAATATTCAATTGTAAAAATGATATTAAGCTCATTATTTATTAATTATTTTATTTTTGCAATTTTTATTTATTTTAATTTAATTTTTATAAATACCTATTCCATTATTTAAAATTAATTTTAATGAATTGACCAAGAAACAATATTAATATTTTTTTTAAAATCGGAAACAGAATAAAAACAGGTTAATTAAACGTGCTATGAATTAAATTAGAAAACATTCCAAATTTCAAAAATTTTAGTAAACATTATTATGTATTTGTTCAACAGTGTAATTGTCAGGTGGGCAAATTTTGTATGGAATAACAAATAAGAATAAATTAACTACATCCGTTTTTGAAAATAATAATAGTTATCCTTTAATCATGAATTAAGTCACAATTCAACCCCAATTAAAATTTAATTATTTTTTCTTTTATTCGCGAAATAGAAGCTTTAATTCTAGTATAACTTTTCAGCTCCAAGTATATATATGTTTCTATTACAAAAAAAAAATTGATTAGTAAATAGTTTACATCTTGTATATTTTTTAATTAATTGTTGTTTTGAGCAAAATAACAGTATATACATTTAAATAATACCTTACTAAATAAGTACTGAGCCATAATAATCAAATGCTCGGTTCCAAAGTTTATATTCGAACTAAAGTAAATAGATTAAATGATTAAACAATTAATAGTACAACAAATAATAAATATTTTGAATAACGAATAAATAATATTCGTTAAGAAATCAATTTTTATTTGAAAAACCTAGTCAGATTACGAAAATAATCAGACAAGAAATATTTTATGAACTTACACAAAATCAAAACATATGAAATAATGTATTCATTTATTATTTATTAATATTTTCACCTTTCCTCGTTAAGTAGAGAAATTTAAGATAGTATAAATTAAAAGACATCCTACATAGCGACTCGAAATAAACTTTAATAACTTTTTCTTTTAACTAAATTTTCTTTAATACATGTTGAACGTTCTGATGAACTACAGGTCAGCAACGTGCAGTAGGTTTCTGGTCATTACGTGCTTAAGGAATAAAGGAATATAAGCAATATCGTTTACTAATATTGGTGTCTAGTGACGAGTAACAAACAATAACCGTCTTATAAATAGTCTAACAAAAAAAATATTACATAAATGAAATACTTAGCAATCGTATATGAATATATTTGTGTATTAAGTTACAAATACATAAAATGAAACCGTTCGTTCTTGCTGAACTAATTTGTTGGACAGAATATTTTCAAAATTTGTCTATAAATATCTACATTTTTTAAACAGTTTAATTTGAACAGATTGTAATTTTTCTTTTATTTTAACTTAATAATGTCAATCACAACAATTTCAAGCCAATGATTGCCCTGAAATTCAATTATTTTGTAATTATTGTAGAATTAATTAGCTAATTTCAGAAGTTACTAATCTGAAGACTGGATTATATTTAGAGTTATGTTATGGGCTTTGACCATGCTTTGTAAAATCATAAGACTGAACATTAAGACTGAATTATTAATATTTATTGTAATATTATGGAAATAAAAAGCATATTATTGAAGTGTTTATGTTGTTTGAACTTGATCCCATTCCCAATAATATATTTTTATCTCTTTGGTCAGTAGTGTAGATGAATGTTAATTTAGTGAAATAATTTACTAATTTAATTGTTTATTTCTGATTGTCATAAATTACCTTCTTTATTTTAGTAAATCTAAATCAGATTTTATGAATAAATTCCTTCATCCCCGAAGGAACATCAGAACTTATTTTTTTTATTACTATTTTTTTTAGCTGAAAAACCATTCCTATTCCACCCAGAGTAGAACTTCTAAAAAATCTTAATTTCTGCATTTACTCAATATCTTCCCCTGTTTTACATATTTTATTTTATTTATTTGATTTGTAGGACGAAAAGCTGCTAGGGTTATCATCACCTATTTCTTGTGATTTGGATTTGGAAAAATTATATTAGACTCTTTTGCGAAATTCATAATTTTGCGTTAGTAATTCTGAGATCATTTAGTGCCTCAGCAAGAGACCAAGAAGTATCAATTTTGACCAAAGAAGACAGAGGATTCCAGATCCTTTGGAAAAAATGGCTTTATAGAAATGAATGGAAATAATGATGAGGGAAATAAACCTGATCTCTGACAAACCGTCTCAGGAAAACTCCAACCAAAAAAAACAACAGAATAAAATACAATTTCTAAATGCCAATTTCTTTAAAAAACAACTTAGCCGAAGCTATTACTTGGACAACTGTTTGGCAGCCGTTGTTCTTTAACGTTATCCTTCGCCCCAACTAGATCAAGCCGAAACAAAGAGCTATTGTTTTCCCTTTTTCACGCCACTAATCCAAAGAATTCATCTTTGCGAAGGAAATACTAAAGAGTCCGATCTCAGCACGGAGCAAAGACCAATCAACCAGTCGGTTGACACTAAAGGCGATAATCAACGATACTTCCGGTTAAAGGAGTTAATTAAGGAAAATGCAATGTTGGGTATGTCAGGGACGGCTAAAAAAATGTTGCGTGGAGAGTAGATACTGTTATGATTTATAATAACTGTCTCTATTACTACATCTATCTCTTACGAAGCAGTTTTTTTACAGTTATTATTAAATTCAGGCCAAAATATTAAAATCTAAAATGATGAAATAAATGATGGGGATGTAGTCAACATTGAATATTTTTTATTGTAGAAGCCGACGTTTCGGCTTAATCATGTGAGCCATCATCAGGGCTGAAATTAAATCAAAGCTACAAGAGATATGTTGACTGCATCGCGATTATTTATTTCATCATAAAAACATCAAAGTCGAACAAGCAACATCAATTACAAAATTGAAAGTTCAACCTCTTACAGAGCCGTCGTTCTAGCTATTCCTCAAAAACTTCTATTACGAACGAGGTTTTCTAACTTATGGAATCAAGAAGAACAAGAAATCATTTCTTACTATTCAGTATATTCCCACGGGTGATACTTCTCAAAACAATCGTTTATATTTTTAATCCAAGATATTGTAGAAATGAGTTCCTTGGCTTTTTCTCTCGCGGTTAAGATACATCATTATCTCGGCTTCTTCATCGGAAATGTCGTACATAGATATTGCCGCAGACAACGTATTATGACTGGGCGTATTATAACAAGTAAATCCATCTTTTTGTATGAATCTTTATTGAGCAGCATAGAGGTGACTCACTTGGCAGACACATTCATACCGTAATTACGGGTTTGCTCTTGCTGAAGGTATTTATTTATACATTGGATAATTATTATCCAACTCAGGTCCTCCTGCAATTTTGCCAGCGAATAGACAATTAAGTTGGTCAATAATATATAAAAGGATGATTATGCGTTCATAATTTCATTTCCCAACTAAACATTAATTTAAAATTTCTTTGTGAGTTACCTTATAAGGAATGAGCTCTTTGAAAATATCGATGGTAGAATGAAAATTATAATCATAATAAGTGAAATATAGACAATTTCAAAAAATAGTTTGTCGATGTCGATTGATAATTTTGTTGCCCAATGTGGACATACAAGACAGCTGGGTATTTTAGTCGCCGCCGATGTCGCGATGTTTGTCGGTCAATGTGGACTAGTAATTGTCTAGAATGTTCTTACCTAAAGAAGTGCCTTTGGGCCGAGATGTAATTATACGCCAAGGCGGAATGTTTAACGTGAATACCTAAACAATGAAGGGATTTCTTTTTCTTAGAGAGCATGTCATAATCATTCTTGAACTAAGAAATCCTTCCAATTTCTATGCTTTATTAAAATTTTCTTACCACCAGGATCAGAAAAATTAATCATTGTTATTATTTTATTAGTAATGTGTACATAATAAATCGAGATGTTGTTGGCGGAGTTTCTATATAACACATATCAATTAACTCTCTGAACATGAAGTTGAATTTGATTTGAATTGGATGTTGAAAAAATATCGATATATTTTAAAATACATACATCTATATTTTTGTTCGATGTTTTTTCAGATTATCTCGTAATATTGATATTAAAATTTTAGTATCGGAAACCGATATTTTTCAAAAAAAGATTTTAAAAAATGTTATATTTATAAAATTAAAAAAAACAAGTTAAAAAAAAAAACGAATCCTGCTGAAAATGAAATTAATAAAAACAATATCTTAATTATATTGGAACAGAACTATCGATATTTCAAAATATCATAAATTCTTTTCTCAAATTAAAAAAAAAAAACCTAGACAAATCTGAGAGGGTTAAAAGATAACTTGATTCTTATTATTTAAATCCTGTTGTAAATGAACATAATAGAAACAATATTTTAATGATATGATTATAAAAAAAATATCTTAATTATATCGGCACAGAAATATTGGCATTATAAATACAATATTTTAATTATATCGTCCCAGAAATATCGATATTATTAACACGATATTTTAATGATATCGGCAGAGAAATACCGATATTATAAAAGCAATAACTTATTATATCGGCACTGAAATATCGATATTATAAAAATAATATCTTAATTAAATAGTCCCAGAAATATCGATATTATTAACACGATGTTTTAATGATATCGGCAGAGAAATACCGTTATTATAAAAGCAATATCTTAATTATATCGGCACTGATATATCAATATTATTAAACATTATCAAAATTATTAGAGTTATTGATTGGCAGCCGGCAGGAAGACGGAGGCGAGGAAGACCCAGAAGTAGATGGATATGCGGAGTGGAAGAGGAAATGGCGGGCCAGGATCTTCGGGAGGAAGATTGTCTTGACCGTGATCTCTGGAGCTCAGCCCTGACGTGAAAAGGCAACTCTAGTTGGAACGCCTATAAAAGTAAAAAGTAAAGTATCAAAATTACATAGGCGCAGAAATATCGATATTATAAAAGCAATGTCTTGATTATATCAGCACAGAAATATCGATATTATAAAAACAATATCTTAATTATATCGGCACAGAAGTATCGACATGTGCCCCTTTAAAATATTAAAAATATCCCCCGAAATATCGATATATTTGTTGGATATATCGAACTACTATTTCGATATATTCAAAAACTCGATATATATATATATATAATAATAATAATTATAATAAACTCTTTATTTATTCTGGGACTAGTCCCTTTAGAATAACAATTACAGGCAATGATAGGTGGGCTTCAGAGCCTTAGAGTAGTTGACATAGGAACATGCGTTAACAGAATATTAAAAATAAAAATAAAGAAAAGTCAATAAATAAATACAAATGGAAATTATAACAAGTCATAATGCAATAACTTCTAGCATGTGAAATAGGTATTAATACTCTAATTGATTACGTCTTAAAACAAAAACCACACGAAATTCGTATGTTAATAAGATATGACAAAATTAAAAATGAATGAACATATTCACAAATGTTGATTGACATAAGAGAAAATCTATTTACAATGTTTTTTGGAACTGGATAGAAAATAAGTGATTGAACAAGCGGGATTTGAAGGTGATAAGAGTATTGGAGCGACGAATGGAAGGAGGAATGCAATTCCATAAGGATGAGGATCGGACAAGAAAAGATCTGTCGAAAGCTGCGGATCGGTGGGCCGCTGTACATAAATCTGAAGGCCGAGAACGGGTACGACTAGAATGAACAGAGGATTTGAATTGAAGGAGATCGAAAATATAGAATGGGCGGATATATATATAGATAAATTTTTCCATATTCACATCCCTACATGAAGACAGACAACAGAGCGATCTTTAAATTCAGCGATCTCACACAATCTGGCGTATAGAAAATATCAAATATCAACTATTTCTTAGTGCATTTACTATGTAAGGACATTGGCTACTTCTTTTTCTCATTACCAAGAACTACAGTCTCCATACAGAAATATAGATAGAAATATGGAAATAAAAACCACAGAGACTCCATAATAAAATGCAGTTTTGTTTTTCGAATAATACTACTTAATATGTCTTTTACTGTTGGCGGACTTTTTGCTACCCCTTAAGTATTTAAAATTCATTTCTATTATAAGCGTTTTTTTTCAGTTTCTGTGCAATGTACTTGAAATAGAAAGAGTTCTACCAACGGTAAAATACATAGTAAGCAGTAACAATCGAAAAAAAAAACAACTGCTTTTTATTTATTATTTTATAAAAAGTCCCTCAGAATCCCTAATCCTTCGTAGTGAGAATAAGAAGCAGCCAATGTCCTTATGAAGTAAATGCAATATGTATGTAGTAGTAAATGTATATATATATATATATATATATATATATATATATATATATATATATATATATATATATATATATATATAACATTAATATTAGCAATATTTAGTTTTGATTATTAAACAAATTCAGATAATAATTCTGTCTTATGGTGAAGAATTATCTTCAACCGTGAAGATAATTTCATGTTGTTCAATGAATGAAATTTTGGTTAGTAAAATTATAAAATTGCTGAAACTAATGAATATATGGAGTAGTATTTAATTTATTCCTAATAGGACATGGCTGGAATCATTTCCTCTACACCGAGCTGTAATATGGACTCGCTTTCACAGAATCCTATTTGTGGGACTTATACAAGCGTTATAATGCCACCGTTGGTGAAAGTGAACCAAATAAATTTGCCTGCTATGCGTGATTCTTCATAGTCAAGTATAGCCGGGTTGTTGGCTTATGCAAATGCGGAGGTCAGCTTGAATGGCTGGGCAAATCAGCTTAATTATTCTCATTAAGTAATGATGACTTTCATAAAGTATTTTGTAAGATCACGAACAGCGAAAAGTAAAAGCCAGGTGTTACACTCTACGAAGTTTGTGATTACCCATTAATTGAAGCTGTAACATTATACAGTATTAACTTAAACTAATATCAATAAAGTAGCCAGTTTAAATGAAGCATTTATCCCTTATATCTTTATTTATTACCATATATTATGCTGTTTAATATGTACCTTATGACCTTGCTGTAACATACCGACAAAATTTTTACTTTTATTTTTCACAGCCGTTGGAAACATACTTTTACCTAGTAAATTATTCAGGCATGTGAATAAAGTTATTTTTTTTTTACAATTCAAATTTTTGAATAACGTATATTTGAAAATTCAAATTTTTTTTCCTTATGTATAACAACCTATGGGCACACCTGGATGCAGCTTGACATTAGATAGAAAATTCAGTTTTCAAGAATAAAGACACAAAGACTGTAAATATACAGTTTATTGATTTATAAATGTTTCAGATATAAGTACACATAATAAATAAAATTAGCATTTCAACATAGAATACAAATAAAATGAATTCACCAACAGAAATAATTCTGCAAAGCTCATAGAAATTGTTCTTCCAGTGTCCGAAAGTATAGCTTAAGCCATTTTGTTTTCTAAAGGGTGATAGCAACAGGTAAGTTATGATTTTGATGACTTCAGAAGTAAAAATAAATCTTTTAAACCTTGATATCAAACCAAGACTAGAAAGTAATCCTATGAAAATTATAATAAAAGAAAAAAAAATGATACATTATTTTTTACTTTAACTTTCAGAAAAGAATAAAAATATCACATCCACTTCTCTTGAGTCCTCTAAGAGCCGAGTTTCCATGGGGAACTGAGTATCGCCAATTTCCACTCACTAGTTAACCGCCAGCTACATTCCCTTCTGTCTCCAAATTTTAAAACGAAATGCCCGTAGGCACAATTGTCCTTAGGTACAACGTTCTCCCCTAATTAAAACATAATTCTATGAATCTAATCTACTTAAATTGCTTTATAATTATGAACCGAGTTAAAAATATCTTAAAAACGCTGAAAATTATTACACAATGGTTTATTATTTCCAAATAGAAATATTTCAAAAATATCTGGTCTGTCTATTCACTGGACTTTCCGTATTGCTTTAGTTTACATTTCAGATAAATGGATAATCTTTCTTCTTCTTCTTTTTTAAACATTTTTAAGGAGCGTTTGGGGAAAGGACATCTGCAGAATACTTTATAAAAGTTCAGCAAAGAAATTAAACAGTAGGCACCAAAGGAATAGAAGTTTGAAGCTTGTCCCAAAATGATCGCCGTGAGCGTGCTGAACTGGGAGTTTTAAGAAGAAACTGTGCCAATGCAAGTGGACGGAGATGGTTAGGACATATAATCAGAGGGTAAAATGGTACAGAGGAAATTTAGGATATGTACTTCAGTGGAAAAGGAAAAGGGAAAGACCAAGAAGCTAAAGGAAGTGCAAAAATAATCCAAGGAAGGATAAAGTAGAGAGATACGAGGAAGTCAGAAGCCCAATTGATAAGTCAGGACGCCTAGAGCCACGATGACCAGCAGCGCCGGAGAATGCTGATTCCAAAACACCTTAAATCTTCCCTTTCTTTATTAATGGCCGAGTTATGGGCTTATAAGATCTCTATTCGGCCGCCATTTTGAAGCAAACAGACGGATGGTAATGTCGAGTTCCGAGGATCAGTGAGACCTGTGAGATTAGTACCGAATCTCAAGAAAATCGGTCCTGTGAAGTCTCGGAGAAAAGCCGCGGACGGTGGACAGCAGGATTTTTTTTATTCGATATTGGGGTACCTTGAAACGAATAACCTCAAATTTTGAGGAGGGGTTACAAATTTTTTTTCTTGGACGATTACAAAGGTCTATCATTGAAAATAATTCAAGCATTAAATCAGATAACTAGTGCAAGACAGAGATAGTACCACTAAGAAAGGATTTCGTTAAGGAAGTAATTCTATGAGAAATGGGTATAAAAATCGGTAGCAGATTTTTCATGAAGCCAGGAAACGTAGGTTTCTACTTTATACAGAGGTATATTTGAATAAAGAAACATAATCAACTAAGGTATAGTAAAGTGTACAGTAATATGCAGAGATTGAAAGATAACTCGACTAATGAAGTACAGCTATTGGCTGAAGGAATTTGTGCTGTTGTAGTGGAAATTGCAGAGGGAGCTCCCGGTTCAATAGCCACGAATTGGCTCTCACTAACCTCTGTCACGACTAGTGTGTCCGAGGAGGAAAGTCTCTGGAATTTTAAACAACAATTATTAAAACGTTAACATTTTTACATACATGAATTGAACTTTTATTACTAATGTTTATTTCATTCTTTTTATATGAGATTATATTCCTTGTCTCAATCCATTATGTTTTTGTTTTTTTACTTCCCTTTCATTTCTTGTTTGTATATAATATATTTTCTTCTCCCCTCTTTAAATCCTAGAATGTTTAGAATGTTTGTATTGGACTACAGAAATAAATCTATTCGTCCTAAGCACTGTAACGTACTTGCATATATATTTAAACACATTTTTGGGTTGGTAGTGAATTTGATATCTATGGATATTGAAACTTGGTGTATTAGTCAGGTACCTTCCATACCCGAACGAAACTTGAAGACTCTTCTGGCAATACTTTAGACTCTTAATTTACTTTTTATAAGTTTACATGCTCAGATCTTTCTTTGCATTAACATGCCAAAATGCAAGGGACGGAATGTACTTTTAAGGAGCCGAAATGTTTAGTGGAAAGCACTCGACTTCTACACCAATGAACAGTATTCATAGAAGTCAGCTTTACTGACAGCCTACCAATGGGTTTAAGTAGGTATGCAACTAAATCCCGTCCCTTAGGACGACTAGGGTTATTTCCGTAGTCGGGATTTTAATTTTAACGAAATTATTTTTATTTTAATGTTTTTAGTTTATCAAGTATTGGCAACTCATTTTTTTTATTACATATCGCACCTATCGTAGAATAAAGGTAAAAACAAATCTAAAGTTGAGTTAGCAACAATATTGAATTGAGGAAGTAGCCTGTTTTGTACTCTCCCACTCTCCAAGACGGAGCGTTTCCTTATTCTTTGGACGGATTGATATGATATGTCTTCCTCGTCCTTTGAATAAAGGTACAACCCAAAAATTTATATTATTGGGAAATAAGATTTAAAGTCTACACTTTAAGATCTAACCCCTCTACACTTTTGAATATCTCTTCATTAAGCACAATGAACATTCAAAATGTTGCCTTTTGTTATTCTTATCTATATTATTATTCTAGAAGCCCATAATCAGTTGATTTTATATTTGGCCAATGGAGGGGTAATATTTTTAGGAAATATTTACTTCCATGGATGATTTCAATATTTATCTCAATCGTCTTCAACTTAATTTTTACATGAGATGCAAGATACATGAGCAAAGAAAAGGAAAACAATTATAAAGAGCAAAAATCGTTTGATGAAGATGAATTTTCTTAAATTTTTTTTTAGTTTTTACACAGAAATCATTTTTTTAAAGTTAGAAAAAAAACAGTAAAGAAAAAGTAAAGAAAAGAAAAAAAATAACGAAATATTAAATAAAAAATTAATCATCCAAACAGGCACGTAGACGATAAAACTTTTTTTTTTTTTATAACAATTATTGTACCTAATTACAAAATATGAGAGGATAAGTTGATTTTTTAAAACTAGTTTTAAAATAAGAGCAAAAAATATTAAAGTTAGTTATAAAAAAGATGTCTCCAACTGATTTTATAAATTTAATGTCCACGGATCTTGTTATATGATTCTCAAATGCTATAATAGTAATAAAGACTGCGTTCTTCATATAATTTATTGAATAATTAGTCTTTATTTTTTTATTGGCTTTAAGTAAATAATAGTTGCCCCATAAAAATTGCGTCAATAGCTTATATTACAATATTAAACAATAATTTTGCCCAAAAATTATATAAATTGAACCCCACAAAATTTTTAAGATCTTACTTAAAACAATGAAAAAATTTCAAGATTCGTGGGTCACAGGATTTTTAGCCAAGAAAAAATAAACTTAATTGATGTCCACCACTCTTTCCAGTATTCTGCAAACTGTTGGCTCCATGAATCTTGAATTTTATTGGTAAAAATAGCAATTCTATTTTTAGGGTTTTCACCCATACTATACACATTTGGTGAAAGGCGAAAAAAAAAATTCAGGGTATTGGAAAACATTTTTTTTTCACTATTAATAAATATTTTAGTTACCAGAAATATTTTACCAATTTAATCGGAAATATTTTAATTTTTACAGCTGTACAGAGCCTTTCAATTTTTTACTTTCCCTTACCTATATGTATATACGAAGTATTGAAGGGGAAGTATTGCGATCGTGACAATTTTCGAATCCGAGTTTTCAACGGAATTACACGTTTAAGGTACCTTGAGTCCAAATAAAATTGAGTCTTGAAAATGGTCTGTGTGTCTGTGTGCCTGTGAGTCTGTGTTTCGGCGTGTATGTGAACAGCCTAGCTCAAATACGAAAAGCAGTACGATACTGAAATTACGTATTTAAGGTAGGCACATGCACGTGATGTTACAGCAACCTTTTCGTCAAAATCGACTCCACCGAATGTGCCACTTTATATAATCGATTTTACAATTTTCTCGAAAACGGCTCTAATGATTTTGATGAAAATTGGCTAAATTATTTTTCATAAAGGCCTTTAGCTTTTCATTTACATAGTACATCACCGAAGAAATTATGGAAAAAAAGTTATGATGAAAACCATATTTTATTTGCGCATGGCTTAAAAAGTATACATTTTTTGGTAAATTATATATAGAATTGTATTAAAAGTAATTAAATTATCTAAAAAAAGCAAAGATACGGCGCATCGGACTTACTGAATCTTAAGAATCTGTTATATCATGAATTTTATAATTTTCTCGTAAACGGCTCCAACGATGTTGATAAAACTTGGCTAATGTCTTCTCCTTAAAGGCCTTTAACTTTTCTTGTGTGTATTATATTAACTAAAAAATTCAGGGAAAAAGTTATGATGAAAAGAATATTTTTTTGCGCTTAACTTAAAAAACATGCAATTTATATTAAATTATGTATAGAATGGTATAAAAGGTTATTAATTTATAAAAAAGCGAAAAATAGAATCATCAAAATCAGACCAGTATAAGCAAAGATACAGCGTATTTTATGAGGAGTAGAAGATACAAGATGAATAACCGAGCACATCCGAAAGGAGACGGATGCGACCGAACCTCCTCCCAACAATCCTCCAATCTGTTGTCAACAACACGCTTTTTAATAATGTAATTTAAGAATACAAAAGCAGAAATTAACTTAATGATTTCTACTTTAACATAATTTAATGGACGAAATGTTTCCATGGAAACCGAAACTTTTAAAATATGTTTTCAACTTTACAACCTTAAAATATATATGTAGTGTACAGAATTGTTTTACTGAAATTGTTTAAAAAACTATTTATTGTACTTAAGTGGGAGAAGATGTGAAGAAGCAGATGCTGCTGAATTTATTTCAAGTATTGTTTATGTGAACTCTTTAAAATTATATTAAAAGGGAAAGTTGTGTGATGCACGGACCGCACCAGATTTTTTTTAATGTGGTTTGTATAATCTAAAAAAAAAAAATTTATTGTTTTAATTTTTTCGTACATTATGTTAATAAAAAGTAGTAAGTAAAACAATTTTTTTCTTCTTTATTCCAGGTTTTGAGTTTTTGCTGCTCGTTTTTGCATGTTTTGAGATGTTTATTGCGTGTTTCAAAAGTTTTTACAGCACGAAAATCCGGCCTACAAACAGTATGTGCTGAGATGTCATGAAGTGATGTGCTATATTTAGACGATGGATTTTTTTGATTAATAATTAATTTGGATTTATTGTTTGAAATAAGAAATAATTTTTAATCTCATCCCCACTCCTCCATTTCCATTGCAGAGACATCCGAAAACGCCCACTGTTACTCAATGCGGTGAGTACTTTCGCTGTCAGTATCGACTGGACACAAGTTGCACACGTCCTCAGGCTTCGGCAGAACACGTGCGTGCTAGAAATTCTAAGATTTCACTTGCTCTGCCTCCGAATCACTCTCATGCGTGATCAGAGTGAGTAAGACTTATTCAGGACAACATTTTATAAAATAATAAAATGTTTATTTTGATTTATATTTATAACATTTTTCACACGTGAAGTTTCGTGATTTGATTGATTTGTTTGCTTAGGAATCTTGATCTCAATGAATCTCTAGGAATCTTAAGTTGAACAACATTTGTTTGCATTTTTTTACGATATAGTTCACTTTACCTGAAAAAAACAAAATAATGGCGGTTGAGTGTAAATAGTTCCTGACATCGTTATTTTATCAGCTAGAACCTGATTTTTTAATGAATTGGCTCACTTGTGTTAAAGTCGAGCAGGGTGTCATGTTTTAGTGTAAAATACGAATATCATAATCCGGAAATCGAAATCGGTAATTTTATTATGGTTTTAGAAAAAATAATCTCTAAAAAAAAAACTTATTTTTTCAGCAAATATGCATTTAATCTAAAACAAGTATTAAAAAAAAAATGTTGTCGCCCTTAAAATTTATGCTATTATTA
This sequence comes from Rhaphigaster nebulosa, assembly GCA_948150685.1. Lineage (NCBI taxonomy): Eukaryota > Metazoa > Arthropoda > Insecta > Hemiptera > Pentatomidae > Rhaphigaster > Rhaphigaster nebulosa. Next base: position 198,046,318 of record OX411306.1, read on the forward strand.
ATTATGCTTACACCCAGTTTTTTTGCATAGATTACGAATATGATGATCGGGAAATTAAAATTGGTTTCAACTTAAAATTATCTAAAAAAAAAGTATAGTTACATTTTAAGCTAAAACTAATGAATGTTAATGGACGTAAGGAGCGTCAAATCTGTGAAATTGTCGATAATTCAAGAAAAAACCTGATTTATCCAGTAGCTGATAGGCTAAGCACTTAATCCAAGATTCTTCTTGGGTTGGAGTAGTGCAGGTTTATTTTTATTTATTACTTATTTAAATAGCCTGTATCTAATCTAAACCATCGTTACAAATCAAATATTTAACACGCCAGAAATGTGTCCTCCTTTCTCTACCCAAGATGTTTTCCGTGAGCGATTTCTTTACATTGTATTTCTGTTGTTCTATTGTGAATTATTGCTGTCTTCAAAATCATTTTAGATTTGGTAACATTATTACACTATTTACAATCATTGTTGTAGTAATAACTAAAAAATATATAAATAAATAAATAATATAAAAAACTAATTTTCCTTTTTTAAATGAAATAAATTTTATTTTTAAATGTTATTTAATTTGCAGAATTAGGTCTTATATTATAAAAATAATTCAATTTAATTTTAAAATTAAGTACACAATTTTTCAAATAGGTACTGATTGTTTACAGTTTACATAGATGTGCAACAATATTCACTGCATATTGCATTGTGGTATTTGCTACCAATTCTTTTTGTTTTTCGTTTTTTTTTCATCTTGTAATGATGGGCATGATCTTTCTTTATTTGATTCCACATTACTTCGTTCAATTTTTGTTCTAAAAAGCGTTAAATCAATGGTCGGATATCAGATGAAAAAGTTAATTTAATAAATAATGACATTTTGAAATATAAAAAATCATGAGATCAAAGTGTAATAAGTAAAGTAGTTGTGACTAAAGTGAAGAAGTGAAACAGTTGTAAGAATGATTTTGTTATTTCCGAAATATAAGCATTGTTCATAGTAAAAATGGAAAATAAAATTCACATTAGTTAGTAACTTGGAGTACTTAATTTTATATATTTTCCATTAATTTATTTTTATATTTGGAATGGCATGCATGAAATCGATGGGATTGCTAGAAAAGTCTTTCATTTTGAATTTATTTAACTCAAATGAAAATAACCGAATTCGATGTTATAAAATTGAAAATTTAACTTACTATTCCTTTTTTTCAGAGCCTCAGTTTTCCAAGTTCTCCAAAAGCTGAAAAGTATTCTGACAACGGTTCATGATGATAATAAAAGAAAACTGTTGCACTAAGTGTTCCAATGCAAGGGAACTCCAGCTGCAACTGCTAAAGCACGACTGGACGCTCTTAGCTTATGTTTGCCAATAAAACCATTACCAAACAAGAAGGGAACCATTTATAAACAATGTTACACAATTATTCTCTCAGTATGAGCCTTAGCTCCAGCTAGACAGAAATTGATCCTCTGTCTATCACGAGGTTGGGTTAAAAACAATTATCCAACGACGAGCTATTGTAAATTTGTAATCTTTGTGAAGGAAAAGCTCATGAGGATACCTTAGTAACTTTTAGTAAACAATAAATATAACAAAAGAGTTATGCCCTTTCATTTGATTAAAAACAATTAGAGATTATTATTGTTAGCTATTAAAATGCTAATTATTATTAAAATTAAAAAGAAAAAAGTGTTCGAAATATGTTTTGACTTTTATGTATGCGAAGAACATAAGTAACACAGTTTTATCTTTCAACAAAAATGAAGTAACTACAACTCGGACAGAGACTACTATTTCTGAACAACATTAACATTCGGCTTACGGTCATTATCTTCATGCAATAATTAACTGTAGGCTGAAAGTGTTAGCGAAAGTTGACGTGTTAATTCTCTTATTAATGTTCTATTGCTAATTATATATTTATGCAATCAGCAGTCAACCAACGGATGGCTAAGTCAATAGACCAAATCCGCTTTGAAGGAATGCAAGAGCGAATTGGCAGACGTTAGAAGAGAAAAGAGTGGTAGTGGCCGGTTCACCATCTTTCGAGAATTATTTTTTTACTGATAATAAATGAAGGCATGAATGCAGCAAATTTTCGAAAATCTTTTATAATGAATTAAGTTATGTGCTTATCTTCGTCTTGGAGCATAAACAATTCGTTGATTTCTTAGTGGGTAGTATAGATATAGTAAAATTACATTAAGGACTCGTTATTTGTCATTATTCAAAACTTTAAATTTGTGATATAACACCTGCATCCACTCATGTCTTCACTTACTTAGCCATAACCTACCACTTATAATTGAGTTATGTTATGCAAGTCAAATACGCTCAGTTAGCTTATTAATAACCAAGAATCACCACTAAATCACATTTTCCATCCATAATGTTCTATCACCTTGTTACAAACAGTCTGGACACAAGAATAAATATAACTAGCACCAGAATGAAAAAAATCCCGGTTCATGAAAATTACTGTTCATGAAATCTGACTACGGGGTGCGATTTCTTCAGGGTTAAGGAGTACGGAAATAACCTTACTCAAATCGAATCAATCCAGCCCTGCATGATACCCCAATACCAAGAAAACTTTAACGGTTATTAAGTTTTAATTTCGTATAAATGAAATCGAGCTTTCATTTGGGGTTGTTCTAGAATTGGCTTCTAATTTGCTAAAAAATGTGAAATGTGGATTAAAATTAGGTTATCCAGACCTAACCTCACTTGGTCGAAGAAACCTAATCCCACACCATTTTTTTGGCAAATTAGGAACCAATTACAGACCAGTCCCAAATGAAAACTCGATTTCATATATACGAAATTAAAGCTTAATAAACGTAAAAGCTTTCCTGGTAGTAGTGTATCAGTAGCCCCAATAGGGGATTGAGAAAAACATTCACAAGGAAAGACTGATTTAAAAAAAAAAAAAGTAATATCTTTTCACTATTAGTCCTCCCGGAAAGCCCTATTAGAATAGATTTAATTAAGCCAAACTATACTGAAAAATTAAATTCTGTATACTTTAGGCTGGAGCAGTTGAAAATTAATTACCTTGAACAGTTTTTGAGTAATCGCTTGCCATTCAATAAAAAACGTGATTTACTTTAAAAAAACACACACAAAACTTAAAGTTTCAGCATTTCTGTGAGGAATCGGAAAAATAGACTATTACATAAGTATATCTATAGTTATAGTAGTAAAAAAAAGAAATAATACAAAATATTGATTATCAGTTATTAGGAGTAAATAAAATACTACTTTACAATTCAAATTGAATGGCTAGTTATATTTTATCTGGTAAATTTGACTTTATGTATAAATGTACTTTTTATATTTGTTACCAAGGATTACATCTGTAGATAAGTTTATTTTATTACTAAAACAACAAATAAAGACCAAAAAATGCCTTTATTAAATAAATAAGTCTTATTTTTAAGATAACTAAACTTATTTAGTACGGGGATCAAGGTATTTTCTTTAGGCTTCTTGTATGTAATGATAACAAATTTGTACAAAAAAAACAAAAAAAAAACCTCACATCTAATTTTCTTTTACAAGCTATAAAAAGTTGTGGAAAGCATGAAAACGGTCAAGAAAGCAGGCCGGAAAGGGCATAAAAAACCTTTCTTTGACCGTGATGAAAGGTTAAACAGCTCCGCCACATCCACAATGGAAAGCCCACGTTTATCATTATGACAAAATATTTATAAGTCCGTTGGTTGAATTATTCAAAACGACTTCCTCGATGATTATCGACGGGCTTCTTTACATCCAAGGGTGCATTTTCATCTTTGAGAGATACCCGGAAATTACTAATTATAATTATTATTAATTATAAACCGGCTGTAAATTATCATGTATTTTTGAGAAATTACTATTGCTATACTGATATATTTAATTAAATTTAAATTCCATAGATATGTTTTGTGAGTAAAATATTGAAAGAATGCTTTAAATATGAGGCATTCAAAATAATTAATCGTATACACTTGATCGTATAATTGATAATATCTATTTCCAAATTCAGCAACAAAGTCCCAGTGTGGTTAATAGATCTCATTAGATTATTCAAACTTAAAGAAATATACAAAAAAAAAAAAAAAAAGTAGACAAGATAACATGATTGATTTACGACACGGAAGTACATCTGGATTGTGGCGACATTAAATGCTTACATCACAGTTCAAGAGCATAGGCGAAATTCGGTGACCTATTTGAATAAAACTTGTAGTCATATTTTTCTTGAATTACATTGAAGTATTATTCATAACTAAATAACATACTTTCCAATATTCCGTCGTTTGTTTTAGACCTCATTCCATGAAAATTCTTCCAATTTCATAAGAGTCATTCTCATCGTTCTAAGGGGGCAGCCCATTTCCTTCCAATTGAAAAGTCTACCAACTATTGAACTACTCCTTAATTTGAGTAGATATATTTTATTAAATATATAATTTATATTTACGTATGAAAATTTTATAAATATCATTATTTATTTATTTAATTATGGATTATATATTTATAATTATTATTTCACATTATTTACTTATAATTATGCGTTATGTCCTTATATTTATTATTTCTCATTGTTAATAACATAAAATTTCAATAAACTATAAAACATACAGAACCCTGTAAGGTTTAAATTTCAGCAAATTTACTATACTTTAAAAAATAATATTTGGGATGTTTTTCGAGCTATATGTAGCTTATTAGATACTGTAATCACAGAATGAAAAAGTGGAAAATTTTGTTTTTTAATGAATAAAATGAAGGGCGTTACCACTCAAATCAGACTAAATAGTCGGTCCAAAGTCTGTAGTCTGCGCTAGACCTTAGGGCGATGAGAACGGCTCTAATGAAATTGGGAAAATTTGCATGGAATAAGGTCTAAAACAAACGACGGAATATTGGAAAGTATGTTTTTTGGTTATGAATAATACTTCAATGTAATTCAAGAAAATTATTTAGCCTATTGACAACTACAATAGTCGACCAAATTTTGTGATATTTCAATGAAAACCCTAAAGATTATAATTGGAAAAATTAATCTTTCTGTGATAGTCCTAGAGCCAAGAGGAAATTTGATGACTTATTTGAAGAAAACTTATAGTCATAAATCCATACAATATAAAAAAGAAATTTGAAATTTCAGGACTTTTTCCGTTACAGTATATTAAATCAAAGATCATTAAATTATGCGTCTAATGAGTTTCACAGCGTAACTAGTTGGTTAAGTGGTGTGGTCCGTTTAGGAATTGTTGGTGAAAAATTCTTAAATTTTGAGTCAAAGTTTTTTTGGCCCCAATCTTGAAACCCTCCCGCTTTGAGTTGGCAGAGAAATTCAAATTAAATACTAAGGATGGACAATATATGACTACAAGTTTTATTCAAATAGGTCACCGAATTTCGCCTATGCTCTTGAATTGTGATGTAATCATTTAATGTCGCCACAATCCAGATGTACTCCAGTGTCGTAAATCAATCATGTTATCTTGTCTATATTGTTTTTTTGTGTTTTTTGTAGATCTTTAAGTTTGAATAATCTAATGAGATCTATTAACCACACCGGAACTTTGTTGCTGATTTTGGAAACAGATATTATCCTCATTTTGATATCCTATTTCTCTGGAAATAACACGTTTTATGATTTCAGAATTCCTGTATTTAGGTAAAAAAAATACTTGTAGTTAGATAATTATACGATGCTGCTGTAAAACATGAGTAATTATCACATAAAGTACCGATATGAATTGGCGTGTAGTTATTATGCAAGTATTAGCCACTCAATAGGGATCATTAAAATGTCACTTTACTAAAAATAAATCATTTTAGTGGTGTTTACAGTGATTTTTCGAAATATAACGAATTAAATATGTAAAACATGAAAATATAACAATACTGTATGTTCTTTACTGTATGTAATATTATGTGAGAGAGACTGAAACTGTGAAATTCTTATCGTCTTAAGTGTTAATGAAATATGAATGATACAGGAACAAGTTGTTTAGTTCTATTTTTATTTTTGATATTTTTGGAAGAATTTTTAAATTTATTTTGGGTAATTAATTCCTATCTCAAATTTTCAGTTTATTTAAAAAAGATATCATGTATTTCAGAGAATTTCCCTATCTTCAATACTTCTTCTTCTTCTTCTTCTTCCTCCATAGTGCCTCTCAGCGTGGAGGTGCCTCAGTCCAAGCATGCCAGGCCTCCCGATCCCATGTATCTTCAGTACAAATCCCTAAAATTACAGTATAGTATTGTAAATTGTATAAATAACTAACTGGTCATAAATAAGTACCCACATCTTATTTTTTTTTTAAATATATTTATCAATTAAGAATTAATTTGTTTTTGCCTTATGCATTATTCCCTAAAATTATTATTATCATTTCTCCACTCTTTTTTGTCATTGCTTTAACTCTGAAAATTCAAGGAAGAAATTTACTTCATAAAAAACTACCCCAAATTAAATATATTTAATGTATCTCACGTAGCAGAAACAGTTCCACCTCACTCTCACTCTCTCTCTATTGAAGTAATCGGTCTTCATTCTCAGATTGAGATGCTTTGGGTTATTATGGCAACCAATCAGAAGAACCATCGTAGGTAAAAAATTATTCTGTTAATTATAGGAATGGATAGGAGACAAAAATTCTTTAAATCAAATAAGAACTTCAAAGAAATTTCGAGGTTCAAATAGACAACATAGAAAAAATAGAAAATGTAAAAAATAAATATCATCGGTTACCATGAATACGTTTTGTGATGGTCAACGAAGTAGAAATTCCATCACACTCTCAGTTTTGTCTCAATAGAGGATCCTTTTTTTTATAATTTGGTCTCCTCCGTTAAAAATCATTAGATTTCCTCAGTTTCTCAGTCAGAGTAGAGGGAGTATTTGTTTACAGAAGAATCCCAAACATACAGATACCCCATTTCTGAAACCCAGATTATCAGGAACTTCCTTTCCCTGTTTTTCTTTAGGTAATTTAGTTTTTGTTGAAAATAAACAGGTACTAAACAATATTTTACGACGCTAACAGAAATTCCTAATTTAAATTACATAATTTAATAGATGAATTAATAAAAAGTGCAAATAAGAAATTTTTTTAAAATTTTCAATACGTATGTAATTAATAATATAAATTATGAATATGCAAATTTGATCGTACCTTGCACATAAATTTATTTTTAAAAACATAAATAATTTGTTTTAATTAAAAAGTATGCAAAATTCTTATAAGCGAGGCGTACCTATGTATTTGCTGAAAAAGTGAGTTCTACTAATTTGCTAGTCTTTGTGGAAATAGGGATTTATATTTTTCCTATGAGCTATCCTTCTAGTCTTCTTTGTTGTTCATATGTATTTTAACTAAAAATTTAGTTCATAATTGCCTTTAGTAGAGCATTAAAGTATAACTCTTAAGTATTTTCAAATTTTTTTATATTATATTCTAACAAAACAAAGATTCTTTGGTGGTAGTTTTGCTCAGGGCCGATCTATGTAGGCAACCTTGGCGGCCGCCTGAGGTGGAAAAGTTCAGGGGCTGAAGTATCATCAATGTTAATTTTTTTAAAATTAGCAAATCGCTAATCAGGCAAGTTTTATTTAATTAAATGCTTAAAAAAATAGTAACAGCAGGATGATTTGGAGACAACGGCAGAGATGAATTTAGTTTGGTTTAGTGTTGAAGGACGAGGAAATGGAAGGTTTAAGATTATGTATGGGGCACAACATTTTTTTTTCGTCTAGCGCGCCAGAATAGCTAGAGCCACATCATTCCCGACAAACTGTTGTAGTTGTTACATTATAAACCTTGATTATTTCTTTTCTTGATCGCTTTAGTTATGCTCGGTAAATTCGTACCAAGTTGATTTGAGTACTGAAGATACCTAACATTGTAGAAACTACTCAAAATATGGAACTTGCATTAAATCTTTTGTTCTGAAATGATGTGATCGAAACTATAAAAAAAAATGCTGTTTTTCCTTATGTAAGCCTTATCATGATGCGTTGGGTTATCGTTGTGTTTAAAGAGTTCGTGACAATGTGCTCTCGTCAATCTGCGTCAGTATCCGTGTCCTTGCTCATCGAACTAGGCAAGCTGGAGGTTTCCTCTTCCTGACAAGGTCTTTGACTCTATATTCATGCGATGGATTTTCATTGGAATCTATATTGGAACAGTTTTTAATTACTGATCATACTAATTCATAAGATTTTCTGCAGAAGCTTTTTTGTGTAATCTTATTATTATAAGATGATTAATCGCTCAATATAGCAGTAGTGTAAACATTCAGTAAGGTATATATAAGAATATATTTATATGTATTCATAGGAAAAATACTGTCCTTACCGGCTCAATAATATTTGTATTAAAAATGTAGTAAAAACTACGTCGGATCCATCTATCATGTTCATGGAAACGACATAAGTTTAGACGCATGGCGCGTATGCGGCGTCAAAGTGTCAAATGACGGACATATTCTAGAATAAAACGTTTGGCTCTTCAATTTTTAACTTTAGCATTTTTCTCTTAGACCGACCGTTTTCCCGTAATATGAGAAAAAAATGCCTTTCCTCATTTCATCCTCAATGGCGGTGTAAAATTAAGACAGAAATAATTCCCTCCCTCTCTCTGTTGAAGATATCTGAAGAATCTGATTATTGATAGCTAAAGGTTGTAGCTTCCATTTCTAAATTAGGTCTAAAATTTAAAACTTTTCTGATCAGGGTGAAACAATAAAAATATCTGTAAAATATGTATCCGTTTGTATCGTAAAAAGAATTTATTATGGATTGAAATATTATTATTATTTTATTGCATATGTTTATTCAACAAATCTTTTGGCTTTATCCTTTTTTTTAGACAACTCTTGCCGGGACCCCGGGGATTTCGCCTCCACCCAATCCCTTTCTGACGGCAAACCTGGAGTGATGTTTTTAAATTAATCAATTTAGAGGCACATAACATTACACCTTTACCTACATTACTATTATTATTATGATAATTCATTATTATTATAATCCAATTAGAAATGTTGAAAGGTGAAAGTTACCAGCGAAAAACTAGCATTTTTCGCAGTTTTTCGATATTTTGATAAAATTTCGGAGATATTAAAAGGCTATATCTCGATGCGTATTTCGTTTAAAAAAACGTTTACAAGTGAAAATTGTTGAAAATTCAATGTTTTTTAACTTTTATAATAAAGTGTTTTCGGTTAAAACGCATCGTTTAAAAGTTATAAGCATAAAACCGAGAAACATCCAAGCATTTCACGGTTCTATACGGTTCCTTGAACTTTCCACAGAGTTCTGGAATTGGAAAAGTTGGATTCTGCACCATGGAATACCCATACGCAATATATCCAAAGATCATTAACTTCGGAATTATGTCCAGGCAACCCCAATTTTAAGTACATGGTGACAGGACTAAAGACATAAAAAGGAGCAACAAAATCGGTTCACCCGTTCAACAGATAGTCGTGGCAGACCAATGGCTGAAAATGTATTTTGGACTCAAGAGGTTCTGAAACGCAATATCTTCCTTACATCTGCGATAAAGAAAGTGATAATGACTCTCTGGAAATTCCCTAATTCGGAAGAATATTTGGACAAATGCATGAAAAAATAAAATAACAAATAATATTAAATAATGAAAAATAATTAATTTAAAATAAGTTTTCAGTCACATAAAAACTATTTTTATTAAGGGTAACGGAACTTTTCAAAAAGAGTCAGACCACCTATAACTAAACATACCATAGCGTGTCACTTAAGTGATAGTTTATGTTGCTCAAGTCACACGAATAAATCCACATATATATATATATATATATATATATATATATATATATATATATATATATATATATATATATATATACATACATCATGCCTACACCATATAGATGAATATGGGTGAAATAATATGTTGCAATTTAAATCAAAATTTGGCATGTAAAAGTTGGAAGAAATAAGAAAAGAAAACGTGCAATCGACATGGGAAGTGATATATTGTAGGATAGTGCGTTCATTATTAGCTGGATACAGAAAGCTCACTGGGCGGGAGAAACCTGCTCACCTCTCCTCGCTATTTATTGATTAACCCTTGCCCATTTTCTGACCTTTACTGTCCGCATCAAATACACACCGCAGTTCGCTATTCGATGCTCGTGAGCAGAAAGAATGTCACGCATACTCAATTACAATTTAGATAAATGACAACACCTTAATTCTTAAAAAGGATGATAATTATTTTACTATCTAATGGTTTTGGAAAACAATTCTATTGTAATCCTCCACTTCACAAAAAAAAAAGAGTTGTAAGTCCAAATCATAAGGGTATTTTCTGTTGTTTACATTATCTGAAAATATTAGAAATATATTTCATCTAAACCCGAGATTGAGGCAGAAGATTAGACTAACGCTTACTCGTTACTAGTTATTTTTTAGTAAGTCTCAATATGACATAAAAATAAGATTTCTTATACAGCTTATGGTCCTGACTTTTCATAACGGAAATAATATTTTAAAAAATCAGTGCAAACATCTCATATCTATCTATTTTCTCTAATGTGGAACGAAAGACTCTTAACAAACGTCTAAAATTAATATAAAATATTTATTTATACACACCTACTTACATCAAACTCGGGGTTAAACCAAAAGTGACTAAAGCCAACGTTTCGAGGGTGAGGATTAATGATCCTTCTCTTTAGTGGTTACCCCTCAGAAAATTCCTGAATCCGCCATTGTTTTTTGTTTATAAGAGTAATAAATAAAAGCATTGAATAAAGGAAAACAAGTTTAAGATATCTAAAATCTTTATACCCTAAAAAGTGTGTGTTGCATTTTAAATATAACAAAAAAAATTTAAAAAACGTTTTTTATAATTATACTCTTTGTATCTTATTACAACGGTGGTGCTTCGGTGTCCTTTGTAGACGAATTTCTTGTACTTACGGCACTTAGTGTTGTTTCAAACGAAAATTTAATAATTCAAGAGTGTAGAGGTCGACCTCTGGAATTGTCGATTGTCAATTGATCTTCAGCTAACGAGTAAAAGCGAAAACTAAAATGACTAATTACTTCCCGATGGTATTTACACAGTTGTATCCGTGATGCTTAGCTTTCTAAATCAGGGGTACTAGAAGTACAAAGCAGGGTTCCGGAGGTATTCGGAGGATTAAATATATTACCAAAAGTTGTATCTTTCAAAACACAGATTTATCATAAAGTGTATTGCATAGCAAACTACACAACCAAATTTTATACGCTGTTGCAAACGTAATTTAAATTGTAATATTTTTGGAATGAAGGACCTTCGAAGGACCACCATCCTCTCCATAGCTAGACTTTTAGAACGAGGCGTTATAATATATGTATAAATTCTCTTATATCATACAATCAATCCTTAATAATCATAGAGCACCATTTTTAATTTTAACTATTTTTTGCCTTACTAATTTATTCACAATTACTTCAGCAAATAACCAATGAATCCAGTGTGAATTAAGAAAGGCAACAGAGGATAGGAAAATCTTGTTGGAAAATAGTAACAAGAGGCACAAGATCTGGATAATTTCAGCATTGGCTTTCAGGCAAGAAGAACCTTTTCAGCCATCGGTGCTGGTAAGATGGTTCTTACCAGGTTTTGTAAAATTCTGTTAGGAATTCTGTTATAAAAGCTTGTAGCTAGTCACATCATCGTTTTTATTGGGTACGCTTTTGAATGTGTACGCTTTTAAGTATATAATTGTAGATGTCATGTGTAAGACAGTAGGTCACCTATATCAGTCTTTCGTAGAAGAAACGTTTTTTGAAAATGTTGGAAAATACAACATTGTAATTGATATATGATGTGACATTTTATATATTTATACAATACAATATACATATATGCGTTTGTGTTTGTATGAGTTCTTACGTTAATAAATAAAAATTAATATACTTGATAAATAATTACAATATTTACATTACACACAGCACCTTGGAACGTAAGCAGCATAACGGTACCTACTCCGAGATGGACATAACCATAACAAAAGACTGATGTATGAAAGAGTTTTAACAATTAAAATAAAAAAAATGAATTCAATGAAAAATACTTGGGTATTAGAAGGAGAGATACCCCAGACAGATTGAAAGAACTACATTGAACAACGGCAGAACGAATCGATAATGATCCTCCTTACATATACTAGAACACTTTTCACCTCCCACCTTGCTGGTAAAATACCAGACAGCGTTTACACTCAAGTAGCTGAAAACTTAATTTAAATGTCATCTTCCTATCTCTATATGAATAGGCGCACCCTGGAAGTTGGCATAATCGTATATAGACCCTAAGAAGTGGAGGGAGCCGACATACAAGAAGTGGGGGTTCGGCTATATAGCTCCGAATCAAGGTCAAGGTAGTACTCCAAGACATGTGGCCATCTTCTCAGCGTCCGGCATCTTCTCTATTTGTGAGTATTTTACAATGATTACCAATTAATTATTTATTTAATGCAAATTATTTATGGATCATTAAACTAATTTATATTGATAGTTAATTGTTTTACTTTCTTTTGCGTTTCATGCACCCTTTTGTTATTTTTATTACTCAAAAACTCTAAATAAATTTTTTAATGGAATTAATATACACTAATTTCCAAGTAAAGATTTTTTTTTATTTAATTTCAGAAATGCTTAGAAATTTAGTTAACAAAATTAAATTTTTCCTTATTTTTTTACTTATTATGTATAATATTTTTCACAGACTGCTCTATTGGATTGGCAAAACAGAGTTCTAAATTGTAAAAAAGTAACGGACATTAGAAATAGATAAACTAAAAGATTCAGACTAGAACATTAATATTAATCATATATTTTATTTTATTAACTAATTATGTATTTTAAATTTATATCATTCTTTCCCTTTCATAGTAACTCAGTATCAGAAATGTATATATGAAAACATAAATACTAGATGCCTACAAACATACAAATATTACAACAATTTTATATTATTAACACGTAATTTTTAATTTTTAGCATTAATTAATTATTTATAAATTTACAGGAATGTGTATCTTGAATATTTGTGTATGTGTGCGCGTGTGTGTGTTTGTGGGTGTGTTTGTGTGTGTGAGCGCGTGAGTATTTTAATTACATCATAAAAAGTTTCGTTACAAATGTGAGTTTTTCATATTGTTACGTAAATAAAAAAAAGTAATAACTATTGACTCATTTGCATCAAATGATTTAAAATAGATTATTTTAACGGTTTCTCCTATTCTTAGCTAAAATAAATAGTTTTGGTATCATTCAGAATTAATGAATTCATTATTTTTTCCATTTCTGTAATTTTTACATGTTAATCTTAAAAACAATATATTAAACCTTTAATGAGTTTTGAATTTGACATGAACATATAATTTCAGTTTACCACACAATTATTTTTTTTTCCTTCATAAAAAAGGGTTTATTTTGTTTGCCCATAATCTATAAACAATATAATTCCTCATCTTGAATTAATTTTTTTTTAAATAATAATTTCTAAAATCTTAATATTAATATATCTAAAAAATAATTTGAATCACTACTTTTACTTTAAATAGAACCTGTATTCAAAGTAGAGGCGACATAGAAGAGATGAAAGCTGCTTCGTGTTTTAAATCAGGTGTCCCTAGAAATGAAAGTGAGAGTTCATTTCTTGTCGTGAAGTCGATTTCGTTTTAGACAACATTCTAATTTAATTATCAGGGAATTCTATTCTTAGATGGAAGTTATATTATAGATTGTTTTGTTTTCTTTAATTTCCTATCCATTTCTTATTTTCTACTTGTCTTGCGTTCTATTCAACAACAAAATTTAATAGAATCGATCTTCTAATAACTGTAAAACTCCAATATTATTTGTTTGCCTAATTTTAAGCATTTTTAACAAATCAAATTTTTTCGTTTTCCGTTGTTAACGAATATTGAGTCATCTTGTATGCATAGGTGGCTTTAGATTTGAGAAATCTTATTTTTACCCTCCCCCCATCTGTTTTATTTTGTTTGTTTTATATCCGTATGTTATATCATTGTTTAACGTTTATCATAACTTTAAACGTTAGGGGTGATCAAATACATATTTCATATACTAACATTTTTGATCAGATTTTAAACGCAATTAGTATTTTTAAATTCACGAAGTTCAAAAGTTACGTTACACGTTTCAAATTTACATACGTAATATATATATATATATATATATATATATATATATATATATATATAAAATTAGGGGAAAAGTCTGGCGATTGAGCGTGATCTCAGCCAAATCACTGTTATATCATTGTTTAATGTTTATCATAACTATAAACATTAGGGGTGATCAAATACATATTTCATATACTAACATTTTTGATCAGATTTTAAACGCAATTAGTATTTTTAAATTCACGAAGTTCAAAAGTTACGTTACACGTTTCAAATTTACATACGTAATATATATATATATATATATATATATATATATATATATATATATATATATATATATATATATATAAAATTAGGGGAAAAGTCTGGCGGTTGAGCGTGATCTCAGCCAAATCACCGCCTTGCACAACCGTTGGCTTAGAAACAGTACAGTCCTTCCCAAGTACTAAACCCAAGATCCTTAACGGGTTGTAGTGGTACAGGTTTTATATATATATATGTATATATATGTATATATATATATATATATATATATATATATATATATATATATATATATATGTATATATATGCCAATAAATCAAGCTGTATAACTATAATGTAATCACTGTTCCGCAAGCAAAACTGAAACATTTCAACGTAGATGTGATGGCAGTGATCTATCTTTACTCTATCCTCAAATACTCTGATCTTATTGCCATCTAATTGGTTGTAACGTTTTGTTTTTATAATTTAATAAAAGCTAAGAACAATGTTTTGTGAAACCTCTTTTAAGTTTTTTTTTTTTTTTTCATTTTTATTAATTTTTTTAGAAGCGAAAGCACAAAAAATATTTAATTCCATAATTGCTTCAACACGTATATATTAAATGATAAAAACAAATAAGTAATATACAAATATTTTTTTTAAATAAAAGGTAGTACTGTACACAAACACATGGACACGATAAAAACTAAATTACACCACTTGAATCAAATATTATTAAAATATTGTCATTACACATACAAAGATCAATTAAATTAATTGATATAATATAATTTCGTGAATTATGCAATGAAATCAAGATTTCTCCTTTCAAATCAGCTACAGGGTGCGGCCATGTTTTTATGATTTGGTGAAACTGTTTTTTATATCCTTACAGATCTGGTTCTGGTTGATATCTTATGAATATGATGAGATGAAAACAAAAATAGGATATTTGTAGTCACTATCTGTACCTGATAGTTTCATAATATGCTGATCATAAGACGCGAAAAATGGGTATATTTAATTGGCAATGATCGATAACAATTGTAGCTTCTAAAAATAATTTTGGAATGATAATAATATTTTTTCTCTTGGAAATGAGTTACAGAGAAAAACCCAAAGGATAAAAGTTGTTGAACATCAAATTCTGCGTCCATTGAGCATCAAATTTTTAAATTCGGTCAATTATACCAATCTGCGGAATTTGGCATATTAGCTCAATAGAGATATAATTCTGGATAGCAAAAGGTGGAATAATTTTGATTTTCAGATAAGTTGTGTGCATTGCCCTCTCCAAAATCCAACTTTTCGACCTGCCCCTTCTTCTGAGTTTTCCGCCATCTCAATAAACTGCCGAGATGCACTTTGTTGAGTATTTCCTCAGGAATTCGATTTCAGTGCATTTAAAGTAAAAATGTGTTCTTTCAAATTTTAATGAACGTTAAATTTTAAAATTCGGAATAACTACGGATTTACGGGGCCGTGGAAATCTGAAAAAATGTTAAAATAACGCAAAAAGTTTATATTTAGTATAACTCTACCAGGAAATTCCTTTTTCTGGATTTCCAATTTCCTTGTAGTACGTTAGTGCCATCACTTTTTTCCTAGGTCGTTGAGGATTGGTACAATACACTTTTGGTTTAGTTGAGTAATGAGATCAACAAATCGAAAGTCATAATTACATCACGATTTCGGTCAGGTAATGAGGATTTCATAAATAAATATTTAAATTAATGTTCTACAGTGATAATTCCATGAAATAATGCCTGGTGATTGGGTAGCGATGTTTTATAAGGTGTTGGATAAGTGATAGTAGCCGAAAGGGCATTTGCTGTGTGATGAGACTGTCCTTCCCAGATGTGCGACAGTCCCCGAAGATCGGGGACAGAGAGAGTCCTGAAGCAGGTACCGCTAGCTCACTTTCACCCTCAGCTCACCACCTAGTGGTCCCTATGTCCTGTGTTGATGTAATATGGTTCTTAACTTCATTAGAATATCGATAATCACAATTTAATTAAAAATTAAAAGAATTACGCACATGCATGTTATCAGTGGATAATAACCTATGCATTACATTCAAAACGCTTTTCTCGTATTACTATTGTGAAATTGTGTCCAAATCAAGGGATTAACATAAATCCTTACAAATTCCATTAAAGTAACTTAATCATCATCTACGACATTCAGTCCTCCTTTCTCTTTTTAATAGCGACCCATTCTGTTATATAGATCCGCCACCTTGGATCCCAATTAACATGGATTCCTAATATTAGTCTAAAACAACAAACTACTCGACATTTCCGACTATTTCAGCAACTCATTGAACTTACAATTTATTATTTTAAAAAAATCATGCACATGACTTTAATCAGGCCTATATGGGCATATTTACTTAGAGACTTGGAGCTCTAGAGATTAATCGAATTCCTCACGAGTCCAATTTTAACAATCTAAAATCTGCAATGCTCTGAAGTCACAAATGGAAATATTCATTTAAACCTTAATATTCCATCTGTTGCAGATTTGGCAAGAAATGAATACGTAAAATAATATAAATCCCTTGCCCATGGAAACAATGTAGCTCGTAAAATTGCTTCTTAGTCCATTGATTATTAAGCAGTCTATCAGGAACATTTGATAATGCACTGAGTAGCCTGAAAATAAGATGGATCTGAGATCTTTTATGTTAGGAAAGTCATTGGATAGTTTTTCCCTATCACGATAAAGTAGCTGAATTGTTTTATTGTAGAAATGAAAACCTTTGAATTAAAAATACAACACATATACCATTTCCAAGACAATGGTAAACTTTTCCAAATCAATTGTAACCTTTTCCATTTCAATTTTAACATTTTCTATTTTATTGTAACCCTACCGGACATAAATTAATTCTATTTTATTTATTTTATTATTGAAACAAATTATTTAATGACAGTAATGACTATTCAAATAATTTTGGCATATCCTTCCGACATTTTTTTCCTTTAATAAATAATTGCTGTTAAATTATTTTAAATATTAATTATTTTACTATTTTTGTGTAGAGGAGAGGGAGAAGGGGAAGGTAAATTTCATCGATTTGGTGATCGTTCATTAGGCTTAAAAAGTTGCTCATGTCGAAAATTTGTTCGCCCACGAGCATTTCGGTATAGGTATCGTTTAGAAAGTTTTCAAGAGAGCTATTTTCGAATTTACTACCGGATTTTTATCGCGCATGCACACTTCGATTCTCTGTTGCTTTTTAGGTTTTCTATGAGACACGGATCTTACTCCATTTTCTAAAATTTTCGCTTTTCCATTACTATTTAAGTTTTCTATGATATAGAAATCGTTTATTAGATTCTCGAGAGTTCTGATTCCATTTTTTGAATTGGATTTGTGCGCAATCGAAAATCCAATTCAAAACATGGAATCATAATCCTCGAAAACCTAATAATCGATTTCTATATGAGAGAAAACTTCAACAGTAACGGAAAAAAGAAATGCGCATGTTCAAAAAAATTAAATTCAAAAAATGAAATCAGAATCCTCGAAAACCTAATTAACGATTCCAATAAAATAGAAAACTGAAATCGTAACGGATAAGCGAAATGCACACGCGCGATCGAAAATCTGATAGTAAATTCGAAAATAGCGCCTTTGAAATCATCATAAGCGATACCTGTACCGAAGAATTTTGAAAACTAATAATTAAGTAGAAATTCTCGTGGCCTAACTAATTTTTTATGGTATATTCGACAACACCAACTTCGAAAACATAGTCTAATTCACCTCATCCCCTCTCTCTCAAAAAAACAATATATTTAAAAATTAATTAACAGCAATTTTTTTTACAAAAAATAAAACTATTTGAAATCAGACCTTAATATCAATTATCTAATGAACGAAAAAAAATTCGAAAGAAAATGCCAAAATTATATCATGTGTCATTATTGCAATTAAAATAATTATTTTTTTCGATAATTAAATAAAATTAATTCATGTCCGATTGCATTACAATTGAAATAAAAAAAAAGGTACAATTGAAATAGAAAAGATTAAAATTGAAATGGAAAAGGTGACAATTATTTGGAAAGGGTTACAATTGAAATGAAGAAGTTTACATTTAAAAAGGAAAATGTTACGATTGAAATGGAAAAGGTGACAATTGATCCGGAAAAGGTGGGAACGTATAGATACAAACATAATTAAAACATAGGGATGTAGAGAAATTATTTATATTTCTTATTTGTTGAAATTCCCAAATTTATGGTTGCTTCAACCATAAGCTGTCAGGCGGGTATTGTATTTTCAAACGCCTTGAAACTTTGTGATGCTTTCAGTGAGTCAAAAGATAACCTGGTCCAGTCAATGAAGGCTCAAAAGGTTGGTCGAACCTAAAAGCGTTTTGTGAACAAACTGAAGAGCATTAAATTTCCTACAAGAATGTTCCTATAATTTTTTTCTTAACTAGGTTAATGCGCTCTTCAAAGTAACAAACGGCTCAGACGATAAATGGAAAAGTGCAGAGGAGTCAAAAATGTTTTTATTTTCAGAATCTGTTTCTTTTAAGAGCGTATATTTCTTAAAGTATAACATATGTGACAAAAATTGATAGGAGCAGTGTCGTAGGAAATCGCTCTTCAATTTTTACATTTTTTAAAATGTTTTAAGCTAGATCCAACCGTATTCGATATATATATATATATATATATATATATATATATATATATATATATATATATATATATATATATAACTTCTTAACTAGCCCAAACAAAGCTCTGAAGTCAATTCAGATTGTCCAGTCATTTCCATCTACAAATCCCTCATTGACTGGTTAAAACAAAATCATGGAAATTTATTTTTGACATATTAAATTTTGGTGACTTTGTGTTGTAAGAGGTTATAAGGATTTTATGAAGGGTATTGGATTGGGAAGATTCAAAGAAGTTTTATAACATCCTCTTGTTTATTTAATATTCCCAATTAGCAAGCTATATATCACCAAACAATAGTCTTATTTTTTAGTATTTATTTTATATTAGATAATGTTTTATTTCAGCATATATCTATTTTCACTAACTAACTGAAAAATGTTGAAGAGAAGGAAAGATTGTATGAAAATGAATAATATCAACATTCAATTAAAATAATTAACAATTATTAAAATGATAAGTAAGACTAATAGAAAACAATTAGACAGAATTAATTAATTCGTAATTCGTAATTAGTCCCAATTATTATTAGAGTGTAGAATCATAGTCCTGGGTAACGAAGTAAATGCGGTTATTGCAATCATTATGCGAAAAATGACATGCAACACCGATCCCGACGATACTGATACTTCACGCTGCAACAAACATAATTCTTGATAAAGACATTTCAATCTGCGGCCACTTCTATAGAAGTCACTTCCTAGCCACAAGGCAACACCAAATAGACACAACAGGACGGTTATGAAAACTACCTTACGTATCGCCCATTGATTGTGAAATCTACCACTTCTTCTTGGGGAAATTCACCCAACATCCCCTCCGTGACTGATGGAAAATTATGTCTTAACTTGTCGATACGGAACTCTCACATTTTACCTTTATGTAACGTCATTAATTGAATCGTAGATTTTTTAAATTTTTTTGGTTGCTATGAAATAAGGTTATGTTAATCTAAAAACTTTCTTACCAAAGTTTGTCAAAAAATCAATTCTTTATTGAGTTAAGAAGAAAATCGGACGGAAACCAAATAAAATCACCACAAATGACTTCTTAAAAAAGGTAAACAGGAAAATTCTTATGATATAACTAAGCAAAAGTATGAGCATACGTTAAAAACTCGGGGTGTTGAGCTTGAATACAGAGTGTGGAAAAAAAGATAGTAAAGAAAAGAATGTGAATTTTTGTTGTAAAAATTGAACACAGTGAATTTTCACAAAAATATTTTAAGGCCTCGCCACAACTTGTGAGAATGGTCGTGTTTCGATATAAACACGTACTATTGGATTCCCTCACTATTATAAAACTAAAAAAAACAATTAGGCATGATTCCTTGAGTGAAAATCTATGTGACAATTAAAGCACAATAAAGATTTAATTACAATCCTTGAAATGATCAAAATATAAATTTTATTTTTTTATTACAATTTTCAAACTAAACGTGCATTATTGGCAAACGATTTCTATATTTCAATTAATGTTTGAATTACCAAAATGGTCCCATTAATGTTTTCAATTTAATTTTAATAGTTGGATAAATGGGACATGCTTCTACTCTCACTACATTGATTTCATGCTAAACATGCCGAGAATAAATAAATCTGATTTATATCACATAGGCGTATTCATTTAAGGACGAAACTTTACAGATTGTAGTGCAACAAATGTAGATTAATGATATATATTATTTATTTCGTCTATCAGGATTAATGTGAACAATTATTTCTTATAATTTTATTAATCTTTCTAACCAACAACCAAGGACCAATCGTGGCAATCGCCATATCCTCAAGGCCTTCATCTAATTTTTAATTAAATAATAAATATAAAAACAATAGGCATTACTGATACGCATTAATCTTGATAAACTAAATACATAGGTCTTCCAAAATAGGTTTAATTATTAAATAATTTATTTCTCATTGACCTTATCGCTAAATCCTGAACAATATTTGAAGGAACTGGACTACAATACCACCTTATAAATGTAGATTTTATTTATAACATGACTAGAGCACTACCTTCCGGATCCTAGCAAAGATATGAACCATTGTCTCGAATACATAAATATAGTGGGTGAATAAGGCATTAATCGGTCAAGTCGTTCAGAAGCTACACGATCATAAACAGAGGCACCAACTATTATGCATACAAAGATGTACAGTACGTGCACAATGGATATTATAATGTTCGACTTAAAATCTTCCTTTTTAAAGGTAGATTTTTCCTTTTTCTTAAAAAAAAAGTTTCTTAGACCATTATTTTTAGATATTAAATTCAATCACGTCCATTTTTATGAGATTGATAATTCAATTTAGTAGTACCTATACACACTTGTTCTATGTCAAAAGGTAAATACGTTCGAGATATCTGGAAGACTCATCATTCTAGCGGTAGGGGTTCTGGAGAAAGCAAAAAATAGTTCGTTAGCGATATCTGTCTAAGAATCACATTTTGCAATCTTCAGTGACAGTCCTGAAAGCGGATGTGGAACATCTATATCGCAAAACTCGAAAAGTAGTGAGTCGATTTTGAAGCGGTTTTCACTATCATTTAGAGGATATCTCCGAGAGGGTTAATATCTATTAAAATTTTCGAAATGCTCCTCTAAAGCGTAGAAATGAGGAAAAATATTTAAAAATATGTAATTTTGTAATCATTGTCATGGCAACTTCATACACATGGAAGTAAGTTCAGTACAAGAACATTTTAACAAGGGCGAAATTATTTTATGAAATAATTAATAATAATAATATATTAATATTAATAATAATAATAAAATCGGAGATTAAGGGAGAAAAAAGTTTTAAAACATGAAGCTTTATTGCCGTGAAAGTTAATTGCCGTTGAGAAATTTATTATCATTTTGATTATTTTCCTAGATAACCGTCTAAATGATTTAAGAAGAATTAAAAAAAAATCAGTCGAATACCGTGAGAAATTTTCACCACTCTGCTCTTGGAATATTTACAGTCAAAATTTTGATTGGTAACAGGTTGTTTAGTTGAAAGTTCTGGTGGACCTCCTCTTCTCTTCCCTAAGAGTTCTAATGATTGAAGCATAGAAATGCAAAAGAGTTTAAGTGCCTTTAGAAAATATTTTCATAATTCAAGTTTCAATTTGAAAAATATTAAAGAAATATGGCAATAAAAAAACACATTTTTCCTGATAACCAATTGTTGAATAAGTAATAAATTACATTTTTAAAAGTACTAGCTTTACAATAAAATTTTTTTTTTGTAAAAACATCTCTTTTTCTTCCTTCCCTTTCAATCCATATAGCCACGGAAAGCGAAGATATTGAATTGAATGATGTGTTTCATTTCATATAGCAATAAGTATGATGAAATGTGCAATATATTATTATATTATGTTAAAAATAAGAGTTAAACTCAAATATTTTGTACAACCTGTAGCTCGATAATGAGGAATGATAATAACAATAATTCTGTATTCTGTTACGCAGATTATATTTTAAAAGTTAAACATAAAAAAACAAAAAATTTTGAAATTTGGGAGAGTAACTTAACGTGCAATTCTTTTCACGTGCAACTCCGTGCGGATAGAGCTAGTTATTGAATAAATGTATTGAAAACAATAATTACCCTTTCAATGCGCTGATCCGGAGTATTCTCTGCAAAATAGTTGGGGTAAGTGCATACCACACGTAACTGTCCCACTACAGAGATCTGCAATTACCACTACTATCAGGTTTTGTCGGAGCAACTGCGGAATAGCGCTTAAAAAATAGAAAACTGTCAAGGAGAATTTTAAATTACAAATTATTTTGAAGAACAGCTTCTGAAGGTTCTATTTGCCGTATATAAAAAAACAAAAAAAAAAACACGTCTAATGGTGGGTAATCACCAATACCAAGTGATAAAAGATCCAACTTAATCAAAATGATGAAACTAGTATCTTTACAACTCATTATAATTCACCATATCAAAACCTTTTTGCTTATTTATGATACATCAGTGTTAAGAATTCATGTTTCGTAGAGGGCAGCTCTTACCACGTTTGGATTCAAAGAGACGATTACTTTCTTTCGGAACTTGCCCCGAAGAGGCACTTATTCCACATTACCTTATTTTGTTGTATTACGAATGACGGAAGATTTTTCTAACCTAACGCTGTACATTCTCAAATTTTCATTAAAAAAGGCTCAGAAGTTCAGGAGAAAGAAAGTTCCATAGAAATAAATGTGGACAGTACCAATAGATTTTTTTTTCTTTTTAAATCGCATCTTAAGATTTAATGAACACCAAAACGAATAAGTAAAGTAAGATCTGGAAATTCTCTGCGGATTGAAGTTGTTAAATTATTAATATCAAAGGCTTTCATAATTTATAAATTTTGTCTTCTTTGAATGAATCAAAGAGAAACAAGTCTGTTTCAGGTTAGACCGAGATGGATCAGGTTGTAACCTACTGGTACAACGTAACATTTTTACGTATTTTCTTTTAACCAGTACTAATTAAGCTTGAAGTTCTGTTTTAGATACTATTAAAATTTGTTAAGTTTAGCCTACCTATTATATTATATATGATTATATTGCCTTTGGTGTTCATCTTCAAATACTACAATTAAAAACCAAGGAAATTAAAAATAATTAGGCAATAATGGTTCTTTATGTTTTTTGTTCAGGGATACGGAGTTGCAGTTGTCCTAGCAGCTGCATTGATTGTTAAAGAAGTTGAGTCCAGGTAATTCATCAAATATTGCTTCATGCGAAATAAAATGAATCTCATATATATTAATGTAATAATACTGATTAGTTGATTACAATAGTTTATAGTGATACATTATATTAATAAGACTATAAGGATTAAACTAGGTATCCTCAGTGTTAGTTATTAAACATACAACTGGAAATATTGTTATATAATGTATGTGGAATATCAATCAATAAAATCAATGTTCATTATTGAAGTAACTAATGAGTCTTTTTTTCTCAGGTTACCACCTAAATTACTGAAGGTAGCTTCTGGCACAAGGAAGGCACTTTACGCCCGTGGTTACGGATACAGTGTAATACCGATCCCACAAAAGATTCTATTGCAGACGAATTTCGCTAGACGAGAGGTTCATGGTAAACGACCGGCTGTAAGGACCAAACGACCTCCGCGGAGAAACAAAAGGCCACCGCCGGAATATGCTTCAAGATATAAGGACTACAGGCCGGGCAGAAAGCGACGGCCTCTACTATACGCCGATCTTCCAGAATACCACGAACAGGAGCTAGATGAAGAATTAGAGTACGAGGATCATCCTAACAAAGAATACGAGGACTTCGTTTCTAAGCATGCTGAATTGTATGCAGATGGGTATAGTACTAGAAAAAAACCAAAGAGACATCGAGACGAAGTTGCTGCCTATACAGAGAACTCAGAATCAGTTTATGTAAGGAAGCCGCCTCCAAGATGGAGAACATCGACGAAGCTTTATTCAGCGGCTATCGGGGCAAGGCCACCCATTCGGCAGAAGGAAAAGTTCGAGTATGACGATGATGAGAATGATAATAACTACTATTATAAACAAAAAGATCGAAGAAAGAATAGATACGAGGAAAAGTATAGGGGTGAACGTTATAGAGAACCGGAAGAAGATGAAGAAGAAGAAGATGGAGACAACCTACATAGATATCGAGTGACAAAAAAGAATCCGGTCAGGAATTGGGATCCGGATAATGTATACCACGACAGGCATTATGACTTAAGGCAGGAAAAAATCAGAAGAGCTGTACAACCTCCAAGAAGTAATACAAACCAATATTCAGCGGTTCGTAATAGATGGAGAATAGAAAGTGCACATGAGGACGATAAACCGAAGTGGTATTCAAATAGAGATGAAAGTCATATACGAAATCCTCCATTAGATAGGAACAAGTGGACATCCTCTCCAGATCAGTATTCCTGGAGCGATCCCGGGCAACATTACCGGTGGTCAATGCAAAATCAAGAATTACAAGGAAGTCAGAGATGGAAGGAGACCGCACCAGTCAATGATGGAATGTGGAGTAACGTTAAAGAAGATGTGGAGGTGAAAGACACAGAAATAATAACGAGCCAGAATGCTGATAAATGGGTTACAGAGCGGTCTACGGAAAGACCTAAGGAGGTACACGATTGGGTGAAAGAACACTCAGTGGGGTACGGAATTGAATTAGAAGGAGGGCAAAAGAATAAAAGAATAGAAGGAGATCCCGATGTTGTTTACGGGCAGGCAGGGAATTCAAAACCAAGGATGCCCGACATGGGATATGAGCAAGGACTAGAAGTCTCAGGTAGCAAAAACTGGGGACAGAACTACCAGAGTTGATGAGGGAGCAATGCTTGTTTAGTCAATCTAAGCGAGTTATTTGCAATATACTCGATTAAATGGTAAAAGTACAAAACTGATTAAGTCGGTAAAAAGCCCAATATAATGAAAAGGTAATGATGTATTTTAAAGATCCATAAAATAAAATACAAAAACGTTAAACATAAGCTATTAATAATCCAGTTAATATTCCAGAGCTAAGAAAACTTGTATTTGAATACCTATTCACTCATTTTTAGCCAAGCACAGATAAAAAAATAAAATAAAATAAAAATCTAAAACCTAATATAGCGACGATATTTTTCTACAATTTAATGAAATTATTTATTCAATATGTATCAGTTTCAATCTTATGTGATTTATTCAAAATCTGCTTAACATTATTACATAAACATTTTAAGAAAAACTGTAAGATTATTATCAAAGTGATTTACAATAATTACTAGTTTAATGACAGTTTATACATGGCACAAACATTATTCTAGGTCGCGATATTGATCCTAGAACAAACTTGAGAGATTGCTAGCTTATTAACAACCAATATTCAGCTTCTGCTAGCCGTTAAGCAACTCTTAAGATAAACCTCTTTTTTTTCAGACAGGTAAAACAAATCTTATAAATCTTTAATAAATTTTATTATATATTCTGCCTTTTTCATGGGTGATTGTTTAAATGAACTGCAGTCGTGAGCTTCGCAGCAGCTCAACTGATAGTGGATTCTGCCAAAATTGTATTCCAAGAAATCGTGACACCGAATTATCTAATATGAAATATGAATTATTCTTTATCCATCACAAACAACAAGTTATATGGTTTCATGTAATATTGTTTAAAGATTAAAAGGAGTGCAAAGTATTTTATGAAACCATAAATGATATACCTGCATAAACATTTTTTCTTTAATTTCTGCTTGTAATACTCCAGAGCAAGGGAACTGTTATGAATATTCATGCTATCGGCAAGCGATTACGACGGTTGTGTGTAACCTACATATCGATCCGTGTAAATACTGTCACCGGCGTCCGTCCGATTTATCTTAGTCACTGCCGGCAAAGAGATTTGCGAAAAAAATACTGAAAAGTGTCTTACCATAGCCTGACCTGATTTGTAAGAACATGTAAATACACCATAGTGAAGTTAATAATTTAAAAAATGTAAATATTATTTATATCGAAAATGCAATTAATAATGTAATTGTATAATTATTGTAAATAAAAGAAGTATTTATTAACATTCCTAAAGTTTTATTTTTTATTTTTACATTAACTACCTACGCACCTACTCTGCCGTCCTCACATTGTCATTAATTCCCCTTAAAAATTATCCCAAATTAAAAATAGTCTTTCCATTGATGAGATTTGATTAAATCTCAAGAAAGGAGTTAATCATAAACCATGGGCTAGCTAAGCTTATGGATAATAAACGCAACATCATTTGGAAAAATGAACACAATTCGATTATATATAAATTATCTATCTTTTTTCCATGACTTTATATAAATGAAAATTATTACGATGCTAAGAGAATCAGCAAGGACCTCTTCTGGTGTAAGGCAGTGGATTTGGGAGAAGCTACCTGAGAAGAAGTGATGTTTCATATTGATCCGAAACTTATTCATAACTGAGGAGGATTCTATCGAAAGTTAATATATCGACTTATCACAAAAAAAAATTCTTGACAGATTCTACATCTAAAGGCTATTTAATTTTGCTTAATATTTGAACTTTTCCTAGTCAAATAATTGTTAAAAATGGGCCTTCTCAAACAAAACTTATCTTATCTGCATAAGATGCCCTTTAGTAATTTAAGCGGTTTTTTGAAAATCATTTTCCCAATGTGGATATATTGAATTTAGACGGAATAATTCTCAAGTATATTTCAAGGTGACCCTAACAAAGATATTTGAAAAATTATAAACTAGATGAAATTATTAATAATATTTTTGTGGTCTAGTGATCTTGAAATGATAAAATAAAAATACTTATTTGAGAAAAATATTTCAGAAAAAAAATTAAATAATTTCAATTAAACATCACTTTGATGACATTCATGGCAAAAATAAGGGTTTAATCGGTTCTATTTCTATAGATAAGTAGATTAGTTATATTCTATCATATCTAGTTATGTTATATATCTATAGATACAAACCTATATTAGTCTAATAGTAATAATAATGCGATGAGATTTAAACTTTAATCAGCTAAAGATGTCCAAGCCGCTTGGGTTTCTTATGATGACCACCAGAAAACGTTCCGTTAGCCTGCATTTTGCTCAACCCCAACTGAACCAGGCATATTTAAATTTTGTAATTACCTTCTTTTACCTAGCCACCCAGGAGAGGTGCAATATAAACAGATGTAACTACACAAAATTTTACATTAAATTATAACAGCTAAAGGAAAAAAAACGTTTATCATGTCCTCAACAAACTAATCGCTTAAACATTACTAAAAAACCAATCGTCCCTTAATAGTATTAATATAAATAAACCAGAAGGTGAGAAACAAAAAAAAAAAATAGTATTAACGTAAGAAACATTGGTATACATTTATAAATGGAAATGAAACAAGATTAATCTAGAAACAGCCAACAACTCTCATTAAACAAATTAATATATATATATATATATATATATATATATATATATATATATATATATATATAATTACAAATCATTTATTAACCAGATTAAATTCAGTACTTGGCCTATAAAACATTGTAGCAATGTAATATAATGGAGTATTACAACTTATAGGTATTATAGCTTTTGGATAATTAGCTATTATCCACAACAAAATAAACATCACATTATTAACAGATTTTTTCTAGTACCTACATTAAACTATTAAAAAAATAACAGCTCGAATACATATTTTATATAAAAGATGACTGTTGATTCCGTAAAATATAGGACTAAACGAATGACAATCCATTTATAGAAGACGCATGTAGATAGTTCTCAGAGATACATGATTTTTTTCGAAACGTTACTAATGTCCAAAATATCGTCCCTACCATGGTCAAATATCGAATATGCAAAACTGCGATCTTCATATACGTCACTTTGGAATGCACTTTGAACGAGGCAAGAAGTGTGGCAAAGTTTTAAGTTCCTAACGTCCACATTGCACAAGGCTGACTCTGAATTGAGTCATTTGAAGAAAAACAGAAGTAACAGTTCAGTACAGGGCACAAAAATCAATCTAATTTATTTATCTATTTATTATTCATTTGATTCTAAAGACTATTCATAACAAGGTATGGTGAAAAATCTCTTTTTAAGGGCTGTTAAAACAAGGATTTAATTTCGTTTTTGAAAAATAAATATTATTATATAATAAAGCATATGTAAATAAATTTCTTCGCGGAAAAATTCACAGAAGCAGACAAAATAATATCTCCTCTTATTTCATAACTCAACAATTAAATGCAGAGTCATCAAACGAAACTCCGTATCAGAATATTTACCCAAATATAAAATCAAGACAATTTGGAAATTAAATTCAAACTTCTGACAGCAGAAGAGAAAACTGACGATGACTGCTTTCACAGAAGAAGCTGAAAGTAGAGTGCATTTAGAGTGGTCATTATATGTAAGCTCCTTCCCTCACGTAGCCAGCCAGCCTGCTTCAATCTGAGTCATTCAGCGATTCGTCCAAGCCCACCATAGTTTAAAAAAAAAAAGAGTGAGCAGCCTAGCTACGTCACTAAGGTCCCATTTTCACTATAACACAAAATTGAAAATAACAAAATAGCGAGAATGCGAGAGAAAAAGTTAGGACCTCCAAAAGGCACTTCTCTAACACCAACTCAATTTACAAAACAAATTAATTTAATCCGAATGGGGCCACTGGAAGCAGGGCCGTAACTAGAATATGTTCGAGAGGGAGCAACCTTAATTGAGTCGGCGCTTGTTTCCAATAATGGTCAGTATTTTATAACAGTGTTTTAGGTAATATATTTCTAAATAAACATTATCATCTTATGAGATTCAATGACATTATCCATTTTATGGGCTGAATTAACGTCAAAACAATCACAAAGCAGCATCAAATATTTTTTACTTAACCTAAAAATAAAGCTTCCCTAGAAATTTTCCCTAGTTCCGGTCTTGGCCCCTAGTTAAGGTAGTTTTTGTTTTAACCACTTTCTCTTGTCCTTATGCATACCTGTTGTTTTAAAATACAGTATTTTTTTTTTAACCCACCATATGTGCACCGCGGCCTATTGAGGCCTATTGTGCGCAAAATACAGTATTAATATAATAATAATAATATATAGATATTAAGTTTCGTTTTGTCCAATTTTGCTGTTAGAAAAACTTTTTTATTCCAGTTCCAGGAAAATTTGATAGTAAAAAATTAATAAGTTCTTGATTTTTTCGATGAAAACGTTAACTTCACCATTTTAATTTTGTGAACTAAAAGAAGCGCGAGATATAATTCCATACGATTTCTTCGTATGATCTCTCTCTATAAAATGAAAGATAAAAAATCTGAACCGAGTTTTTAAAATTCAATCGACATTTCTCACTCTACTAAAATTCAATTTTCAATCCATTAGATGAAGAGGTTTTGTAAAATTTGGTGAATCATTAGTATTTTTTCTTAACAATTCTATGTCCTTCATGAGCTGATTAGAGAATGATTCATTCTATTATTTTTAATACACGGTTTTTAAAGGGACTTACGAACTCACACACAGGTATCTCTGCTTAGAAACGTCCCGACATTTAACAGAGGTATTGCGTAACGCAAGAGATATTGGTTTGTGATTGGTGATTTAAAATTGCTAGGCTACCGATCGTTACTACAACAATAGCTCTATAAGTGTCAATTTGTTCCAATTGATATGAATTGTGAAATCGATATTTTTCTAAATCAATACCTGAGCGAGGAGAAAGAAGATTAGTATAATTTACATTCGGTGATACCATCAAACCCTATTTTTTGACCTTCCGTTTTAAGTAAATGCTGTATTGTAAATGTACCTTAACTACTGGTATACAATTAAATAATGTAACATTATTATCATTCTGCTGTTTTTATTTTTATATCACTACAAATCTGTGATTTTTAGCGTGATAGAATTTTATTTGGCCGAAAAAAAAGAAAGAAATTCATTTGGTAAGCTGATTATTGACGAGCAATATCCATCCACACGAATTAACCTGACCTTTTCCAGCTCTCTTGATCGGCTAAAGTTAAGCATGATTTGCTAAAAGCAATAATAAAAGAAAAGTTGCATTTCTTTTAAAAGACATCCTTCATAAAACCATTAGTGATATCGTATATTTTCTACCTTAAGGTAGGTGAAATACAAGGTACGACAAGAGTAACTGATACATTTCTAAACTAATAAATAAAACCCAAACTAAGTGTATGAAAAAAATTTGTATCCTCATCAGGATAAAATACCATTTTAGTTACAGTTATTAATTAAGTATTGGTCCAGTAATTAAAACGTTTTAAAAATTATATCAGGTACGTTAGTGGTCTTTAAAACGAATTAATTACAATAACTAATATGGCATTTTGGTTCAATGATTATTCTAAAGGGCAAGAGTTAAAGGATATGAAAACCAAGATGTTCAATCAGGTACTTCACCAGTCGGTATATTTCTTTTATAACTCATCTTGCATTTAAATTCAATACACCCTAACGTAAATATAGTAATTTCTGGATGTTTAAATCTGACCCCTACAGTCAACGGCGAACATCTGCAAAGAATCTATAAACCTATACCATATCAAAACCAACTTCATGGAATTGATTGAGAAGTATAAAGACTGTATTATTGTATATGCGAATGTATCGAAGATAGGCAATACAGTTGAGTACTCTGTAGTCAGTGACTCAAACCAGTATTTGTATAAAGGCTCAGGCACACAAAGCGCGATCGGTCGCAGCGATCTGCGCTCTCAGCCCGCAGAGGGCTGCCGGTATATACCAATACTATTTACTGCTCTATACATCTCACACATAAGGCGATCTATCGCAGCGAGCCAGTCATGATCGAGTCCGGCAGCGATCCATTTCTATACAGGTAGAGCGATCTAGAGAGATCCCAAATCGTCGCGACGGATCGCGTTCTGTGTGCTTGAGCCTTTCCCAAGTTGCCCGGAGAATGCTCAATATTTTCATTTGAAGCAGTTGCCATTAGAGAGGCTCTGAACTTGAGCGAAAATATTAACAGTTCTGATCTAGACATATTGACGATTCAATGTCCGTAGTTAATATCATTGAAAATTCACTGCCAAGTAATGCTTTTATCAGGTAAATTCGAAGTTCATGGTGGAGGCTGCATCAAGTCGGTAGGAGAATTGTTTTCATATGGGTTCCTTCTCATTGAAAAGTAGGGAACGAGAGAGCCATCCGTACTACTCATTTCGCTCGTACAAATGATAGAGTTATTGTGAAAACCTTCTTTAATACAATTGAAGATGATTATACAAAACTTGCGCTAAACCAAATACAGTCTAAACGGCAGGAATAATGTATTTAATGTTAGTCAAAAGTTAGAGGGATCAAACAAACACCTATTAAATTGATCACAGGAAAAGTGATTCTGTGTAATGCATGGCACTGTGAATTTTCTCAGCGAAACCATCTGAGAGGAATTGAGGCTCCTGTAAACCCTACCGTCAAGCAATCAAAACTGTTAATCAAGTGTCTAATGAAGCCAATTTGAGGTCGGAATTTTCCAATGGTTGAGAGTTCTCGGCATCGATAAGAAAAGAACTATCGCCTATCACCCTTAAGCTAATCGTTGCGTTGAGAAATAGCATCGCAGCTTGAAGGCGCAGCTTTGATGGCACATCATGATACAGATAAAGGGGCACAAATTCAATCTTCCCTGCTTCTTAAATTGAGATAATCTATCAATACTATTGACTTAATAGACAGACTCAAACACGCTTATCTACTCACCGAACATTTTTAATTATTTCTGTTTGTGTTTTTGGCTAGAAACTATAATTTTAATAAAGACATTGTATTTTGTTTTGTTTGGGATATTTCTGCCTCCCTTTCTGATTAATTAATAGAATCCCAATACATTAACATTTGGTTGATATTATGTTGGCGGTTTTGAAAAAAATAAAGTATTATGATGGAATATAAATTGTATTTTGCCTAAGGATATAATGACTCATGTATAATGACTCTTTAGGATAAAGGTAATAATTAAATGCATAAATAAAATGGCATTTTATATAAAATCAGATGAGAATATTTTTTTTCATATACTTAGTTTGGATTTTATTTTGCCTAGAAATGTGTCAGTTACTATTGCCGCACCCTGTAGTTTCATAAATGGTGTTGGCTGGAATCTTGGAATGATAACAACGGGAAATGTTAAAGGTAATTATGATTCCCTTCAATTGCTGGCAGAATATCGTATCGATTTACAGCGGACCTTGACCTCTGTTTGAGCAAAAAATGTTAACATAGAATAATTAATTTTTTTTTCATATAAAATTTCAGTACAAAATTTATGAGAAACGATCAAATCGTAATTGACGCTAATCTCTATAAAGCATATTATTGTATACAATTTATTTTTATGTTTTTCATAATCCTATAGTTTTCTTTAAAAACTTTTCTTCGTATATTCTTCCCTTTATATATTCGGTATGTATC
Organism: Rhaphigaster nebulosa; assembly: GCA_948150685.1. Taxonomy (NCBI): domain Eukaryota; kingdom Metazoa; phylum Arthropoda; class Insecta; order Hemiptera; family Pentatomidae; genus Rhaphigaster; species Rhaphigaster nebulosa. The sequence continues at coordinate 198,079,419 of OX411306.1, forward strand.
TCGTATGCGGCATGTAGGTCTTTATTCATTACAGAATTCTTCTGTAGAGATACTTTGGGTGCGGCATAAGTTGATACAGAAAGGTAATCTCCCTTTCTTCAACCTCTCTCCACGACCTTTCTGTGTGTGGACTGGAGACTAATTTGCCAATTAATTATCAAATTGTAGTTATGTCATCCAATGAGAATGCATATCACGTATTTATTCTGTTTCATGAAAATTGGTAAAGTCGTTCCAAATTGTTGCTGAAATGGTATTTGCCCATTTTTCAAAACGTATAAGTAACCAAGTAACTAATTATAAGCAACATCAGTAACCAATACTGAATACCAAAAAACATACATTTGATAAAAAACATACAATATAGACATGGTAGTACATTTTATTTTATATAATGTCAGGTTTAAGTTTTAATTGATTTCCAAATATCAAAAAATTTGGCATGTCTTTGGTAACGGAAAAGCTCACACCTCTGATGGTAAGTGTACTTCATTCATTCATACAAGATACCTACAAATGAGTTTATGAGGATTAAAACTATTAGATTTTTCTTTTGAGTGAAGCCTTAGTCTACAAACTAACTTTGATTATATCGATTCATGCTCAGATTTTATGAATAAATAGTTTTTTCTTAACAGCTTCGAGGTGTTATTTCAACTTTATCTTAATAAGCAGTATTGGCGTGACTGAATGATTACAGATTTACAACATATTTAATGAATTAGACGAAAACATATGATATATTTATTGAATAAAAAACTGAGTGGCTCGAGAATAGTCCATTTCATAAATTGCTGATGAAATATCTGCAAATAATAAGTCGCTTACCAATAAACAGTTCATCATGTAAAAGATATCCAAACATGATGCAAATGTTATGCAATTTAGATTTTAAGATACCTTTAATATTATATGAATATCATAAATTATACTTTATAAAAATATAATCCGTACTCATATTTAGATAAACAGTGAAGTCATCAGAAATTTTTTAATTAATCTTATATTTATAGATGTGCGTGTTCCTGTTCTTGAAAGGAAGAGGACAGTGACTGAGGAGGTCCACAGGTAGTAAAGCTAGGTCCACTTTTTGTCTCCTCGACCTCCGTTCGACCGCCCTCAGAGCTTAACTCGGACAGTCTTCCACGCATAATCCCATCTGAAGAATTATAATCTCTTCTGGAAAATCATGAAGATAAACATAATAAAGATATTAGTTTTGATTTAATACAGCATTGATAATAATGATAGTTCTACAAACTTTATTAATATTATTATTAAATATAATAGCTTTAAATATCACGACCAATAATTTTATTTACGTAATGTTTTATGAACGACCTGAACAAACGTATCATGACCCTTAATAAATAAAATCAGATTATTACTGAGTTTTCAAATGATGGATTGAAACCAAGATAAAAACGAAATAAATTCCAATTCGGATTCATTCCTATTAATTCATCTGAAATCTATTTTCACGTTTGGCCGAGAAATTTCTGTTCAAATCAACGAAATTTTGTTTATAAAAAAAAAAAAAAGCCTTGGTAGTAGTATAAGTATTGGCTCTTTTGTATAACCATTTTTTTATTTTTTTTCATTATGTTACTCAAAATTACAACAGTTTGTTAAAAATTTAATTTAATACAAAATAAAAACTCCGACCACGGAAATAACTTTTATATCTTACAATCCCATTCGTTCTTAGGGACGGAAAGTAGTTGCATATCAACTTAAGTGTACTAGAGGGTTGTTGTGAAGTTGAGGTCCATGAAATATGGAATCGGATTTGTTCCACATCCAAATGAAATTTAAGACTCTTCATTACTCAATAAATTAATTTACTTTCTGTATGTGCACAGAAGCAAGGAACTTTCTGTATTTTGACATGTATAGTTGAACGGGACGGAATGTACTTGCAAGGTGTAGTGGAAGGCACCCGACTACCACACCAAGGTTCAATATTCATTGGCGTCAACTTCACTAATAACCCACCAATGCGCTTAAGTAGATATGCAATTCCGTCTCTGAAAACGAATGAGATTAAGATATAAAATTTATTTTCGCAGTCGAAGTTTTTTATTAAATCAAATTATATTTTTACGTTTCTAGTTTTAACCGACATCAAAAAAGATGTTATCAGTTTGTCTTTATGTTCTTTACGAAAAGACAAATCGAAACAGTACACCAGAACCAACTTAAAATAAATAAATAAAAACGTTTTAGAAAAAAAAAAACCGACCTTAAAACTGTACACAAAAACCATTAAAGAGATAGAAATAATTTTTCTTACAAAAGAGAATTGTTTAGGAACATTAATAACTATTCCAAACCAACCTGAACAGTAAAATAAGCTAATATTTTTTTATGTCGGTTCCAAGTCGTTCTACAACTTGAGAATTTTGAAGAGAGCTTAAAATAACTTCATGGTTGAAATAAACTGTTGTGCTTCTCTCTTGGTGGTATCAAAAAATATTAACTTCTTGTACTGTTCAGGTTAATTTGGAACAGTTACTAATGCTACCTAATAATATACTTTCATAAGAAAAATTATTTCTATCTCTTCTTGTGCACAGTATTGAAGTCGGGTTTTTTTTTTCTAAGAAGTTTTTATTTTAAGTATTAAACACATTTAATTCAACATTTCTTTAGTATTTTGAGCTCAAAACATTCACGGGATCACAACGAATAATTTGAGCCATTAACCATAAAAATCGGTTGATCCTGAAAAAATTGTTGATACCTATTACCAAGCTAGACACAATAATCTCCTTGTGGCTCAGGCAAAAATCGTAGTTAGGTAAAATACCGTAGTTAGATAAAAATTTGCAGTGTTTTTTTATACGTTAAACTTTGATTAATCCTCTACTTAATATTAGCTAAGATATTAGCTGGGTATTCTTACGTTAAGCCAAACAACTCATGATGCAACAACAAAAAATAAAAAATGAAGTAAATTATTTAAAAGAAGTAAAAAGTAATTCCCATAAAAAAGATATCCTGATCATATACCTTATTTATTTCTAGATTTATTTGTCTATTCATTTTCTCAACGATTTTATGTTAATTGATTAGCAATTGTAAATTTTCCTTAAAAAAATGCTTGACATAATATTATTAAAAATATATAGGAGCACTTTATTGATAAAAAACAATTCTAACAGTCTCCAGAAATTATAATCATTTTAACTAGCAATGAAATGATGATTTCATGACATTAAATGCATTATAAAACAAATAATATAAGTCAAATTTAGTATAACAATGGGGCAAGTAGGCAAGCATTCATAAAATATCAATTACTAAGTTATCCTATTCTTATACGTAACAATGACCTTATTCACCTCAAAGAAAGTCATCAAAACTAATACCGAAGACTCTCAGACTTTTTTCGAGCACAAAATTTTGAAATTATTTCCTAAAAATTAATTACATTTCTGAATGAAATTGATACTTTGATAACAATTCAGTGACTATAAAAATTCTGAACTCTAATGACTATATATATGGAGGATATGATGAATCGTAAAACTTAAGCACTCGGCGTAACCAAGCAATACTTCTCAATCTTAATAATGCATGCGAAATAATGCATCTACAACTTATGTCATTTCTTAGGAAAATCGAATGTTTGTGTAAACGTATTTTCTGCTCTGAACATGCTTAACGAAGCCATCGATGAGATCCGTCTTCAAGGATTGCACCATAAGAAAATAACCGAATTTTTTTGTTGATCTAACTATATCGTTTATATTTCCATTCATATTAATACAATTTTGTATTAATTTTGTTATTTCCTATTTTTAACCGCCGATAATCTTTAAATTGGAAATCTCGATAATTTGGATATCTCGTTAATTCATATTTACCTCTCGAACCCTTGACCACACGAATTATCGAGATTCTAATGTATTTTATTTTAACTATTTCCTTTATTCGGTAAAACTCCAGAATCGTAACCCCAAAATAGCGGATGTCTAGATTTTTAAGATCAGCCAGGTCCTAAAAATCTAGATGCCCTCCATGTTGGGGTTACCATTCTGGAGCTTTACCAGTAAATATAACAATAAACAATATTTAATTACCAAACAATAATTAGTAGAGAAGGTTATTATAATGTTGATTAATCCTGTTTAAAGAAAAATTGATGATTTATATAAATGATGATGGTATTGAGATGTATATCAAATAAATTACATGCTTTTATTGTAGATGAATGTTTCGAGAATATAATCGGAAGAGTTATAAGATAAATAAAAATTTGAGAAGTTTGAAGGTTTTATCATTGAAAGACTTCTAGAAGACTATACAATATATCAAATATGGCTAAAATTCTTTAAAATAAAAATATGTTATAACTTTTCTATCTTTGTTTATAATGATTCATGGCTAATAAAAATATTGTTTAATAAATAATAATCATTATATTATTTCATAATCTTCTTCACAGTTTAACATTATACTCATTTGATGCACTTTCTTTGCCTTTTCATCCATTTCCTTTCGATATATCGATATTTTTCTAGAGATTATCGGTGGATATCGAGCTGACCTCAAAATGTTCTAATATATAAGCATATAAATAAAAATTGAACTTTATAGCAAATATATATCTAAAAATCTAAAATAATACCAGCAAGTGAACCTGAGAAACGATAAGAAAAATAATTAAACGATTGTGAGAATCGATGAAATGAAATCATTCGAATATATTCAGTTATGAAATAGGAGAGCTTAGAAACTTTATTTCCGGACCCATCGACAATGATTAAACTAGATATTCAATGTACTAATAATAATAACAACCAACATTCAACGGCTGTTGAACAAAGATAATTTTTCTCCGTCATTATTAAATACCAGGAAAAATATGTAGGGTGTCACCGATGTCATAACTCTAATGACACTTCTTTCTAACTCACTTGGTACCACTTCTTTCACCAAACTAATAATCCGCCCCTCAATTTTATCATTAATCCTTCCCTATAGAAACAAGACAAAGACACTGAGGAACTCGAAAAGTTACGAAAGGTCCGATAGATGACGCAATCCACCCCCGCCAACTTGCGTCACTGAGCCTCAGCGGAAGCCACCGTCGGATGGATCTGAGGAGGAAAGCGGACCGAATTCTTCGCCGGAACTGTACCGCCTCTTATATGTAAGTTTGTCCCTTCGGAAAATGAAGACGATCACTTTCCCGACACTTTCCCAAAGGACATGTGTGAGATAACAAAGGCATACTATGGGTTGATGACCGTACTAAGCAATAAGCCATTGCAAATCTCTACTGATAGCGAGGAAACTGTTTATTGTTGCGGTAGCAGCTTTCTCAGCCTCGGATCGGAATTGTCTCCACCATCCCTTAAGTAGCCTGTCCATCTTTACAAAGTATCTGCTGAATTGAACAATAGACTGTCAATAATATTAACTGTATTATTAAGAAATAAATCATTGATATAACATTAGTTAATTTTCTTTATTTCCGAGTATTGCATAAGTTGCATTACGTTATAATCATTTACATTTATTTATTTATAAATTTATTAAAATAGGGAGGAGGAGGCTCAATTGTTATGATCAGACGCCTCTTAAAATGCTTCATCATCCGCAGCAAAAGGGATCCAAACCACTTTACCAACCCAACTGAAATCAACATCACCTCCCATGACGGTATTGAGATGTATATCAAATAAATTGCATGCTTTTAATGTAGATGAATGTTTCGAGAATATAATCGGAAGAGTTATAAGATAAATAAAAATTTGAGAAGTTTGAAGGTTTTATCATTGAAAGACTTCTAGAAGACTATACAATATATCAAATATGGCTAAAATTCTTTAAAATAAAGATATGTTATAACTTTTCTATCTTTGTTTATAATGATTCATGGCTAATAAAAATATTGTTTAATATATAATAATCATTATATTATTTCATAATCTTCTTCACAGTTTAACATTATACTCATTTGATGCACTTTCTTTGCCTTTTCATCCATTTCCTTTCGATATATCGATATTTTTCTAGCGATTATCGGTGGATATCGATATTTGGTTTTGCGATATATCAAAATATCGAATAATAGATATTTTCCTTTCGATGTTCCAACCCTAAAGCTGACCTCAAAATGTTCTGATATATAAGCATATAAATAAAAATGGAACTTTATAGCAAATATATATCTAAAAATCTAAAATAATACCAGCAAGTGAACCTGAGAAACGATAAGAGAAATAATTAAACGATTGTGAGAATCGATGAAATGAAATCATTCGAATATATTCAGTTATGTAATAGGAGAGCTTAGAAACTTTATTTCCGGACCCATCGACATTTTAAATAAAAAAATATTAATCATTATTCTTGGATAATTTTGTTCTAATAAATGATTGACATTGTACCGATATACTAAAATTTGGTGTTATCAACTTATTAATCTTTTTTTTTTTTTTTTATAAAACCTGTTTTGAATTGATGGACTCTACCATAAAAACTCCTTTCATTGTGCCTCTATTTTTACTAATGCAATAAAATTTATTAAATTGGAAAGGGTAGAGGGGCACAGAGATTTGTATTTCTTGGGAGCCCCTACATGGTTTAATCCGGACATGAGTCGGTGCTACTTCTTGAAATGCTAATTTATTGCTCAAATACGCTCAGCTATCATTTCTTCATAAATAAATGTTCATCATTACTTTATTACGTCAATATTATTATTAAATGGAGGTACGAAAAATAAAATATTGATAATCATAAAAGCTTAAAATACGAATTGGAAGAAAAATTGGCATTAATTGAAGAAAACCAACTAGCAAATATTATTAATTCAAGATATACTTTATTTTATGACAAACAATTAGTATTATTTCCAGTGTATGTTACTAATTTCTAATTATATCTGACAAGTATTAATAGCATTATACAAGTATTATTGAGAAATATGAGATAGGAAAGACGGAAAAGTAAAAATGATAATGAATTACTGTGTTTTTTTAGTTCTCCACAAAAACAATATTTTTTTTTATACTGCATGTGATGTTTTTGTACATTTGTATTACCTATTATTATTTGTAATAAATAACGTAAATTTTCTTTCGATGAGCTGGTTCAAATTAACAATCATCACCTCAAGTAACTTGCACTCGTCACTGTTAATTTTTTTGTAATGACGTAAACGTTATTGAGTTTTTGCGACGACACAATGGGCAAAATTGCGTAAGTACCGCGCCACATAGGATTTTTTTCAAGTTGTCATTTCAAGTTGAGTTTGTAATGGAACTGCTAGGTACCTTGACCCTGAAAGGATGAATTGAAAGGTTTATATTAGTTGACTGGCGAGCAGTTTTTGTGTCAGATAAATCAGTTGTTTTCTATCGTCTTGAAAAAGATATCCGTGCTTCAATTTGTATTTATTTATTTCCAATTATGTCAGATCTCCAAGAATGTAAGAGAATCAAATATATTGTGCAAGCAATACAAATTAATTTTAATAATTACTACGGCCTCAATTCATTGACAGCTAATGGAGGATTGAATGAATTTACTCGATTACTTAGAATAGGCAACATTCTGAAAGCTTTAGAACAAATCGCAGGCAATTGCATGCTTTTAATTTCGTATTTTTTGCTTTTTAATATTGTTATGATGTTGTTGCAAAAACACTGAAACCATAAGACATCATCACGAATGCTAAGACATTGTTTTTTTTTCTTTACCAAGAAGTAACCACGTGGTGAAAAACATGAACCCCTTTTCACAATGGCTGAAGTTCAAGGCTCTCAAGAGAGATGTAGTGGTTCGGAAAATGATGATGGCTCTCTAAGAACGGTCCTCGACGACAATTAATGAAGAAGATAAGCTAGGTAAGTTAACAAACGTTAAAAATTTAGATACACTTTGGAAGTGTTCTTAAGGCATTTATCAAATTTCCGTTATAGAACTAAAAGTTGGTTAAAAAAGGGCTTTGATGTTACTTTTCAATCGAAAATTAGTGCTATTGGAACTTAGTATATTGGTGAATCAGCACAAACCTGGTTACGACTTCAGCAATGATGGTAACACCGCTCGGACTTTTTCAGTGATCCTACGTTAGCATCGACTATCACCGAACTCAACTAGAATCTTCTCCATTCACGATTCAGCATTATTTTGACAATATCCAGTGGGTTTTGCATATATGCTGATTATTTTTATGTCTACGCAAAGGAGACTACTGAACTATTTGATAAAATACAGTTGGAACCACGTGCTAAAATCGATACACATTATTTTAATTTAAGAAGTCATCCGGAACGCTCTTCTACCAACAGTATGTCTAATCATTGTCTATTATTTGACAGAACATTCGTGTTCGTCTAAAAATGTGCTGCATGAAGAGTGTAAATTTTCTATAAATAATTTTTCTTTTCATCAGTTAAGAGTGGTTCTCAAAAACATCTCAAAAATAGGCCTCCAAAAAAGTGAATCGATGAATTCTTTCCGAAAAATATGAAAAATTCATGAGTGAACTATAGATACCTACATATGATGATAATGGTATATCGTCGGTACACTAGCAAAGTGACGTATCTGCAAATTTTGCTATTTTTGGATTTTATGGCATTATAACGTGTATTTCCTATTTCCTTCGCAATACCAAAAACATCCATCTGAATTTTGGACCTCACTAACCAAAGATAAAAAATGTGACCAATTTAATTAAGAAATAAGCTACCTTACTTCAAACCTATTTCTCTGTTCCACAAATTTTCAGATGCGCCACTTTGGCATTGCACCGACGACATTATACATTCCACATTATACTGTATGAAGGAGAAGCTTGGTTGGGGGTACAGTCAACGATTAAACACGCAGATAAGAAAAAACTTATTATACTATTTGCCGACGTTTCGACCTAAGTCTTAGGCCATCATCAGTGCTAAGAAAAAACAAGATTACAACAGTTACAGCATCAGTTACAGTAAAAAAAATAACAAACAGTAAGATTAAACAGTAGGGTGGAAAAATAATATAAAATATAAAGAAAAATATGCTAATCATAATGTGAATAACAAGAAATAAAGACAAATATGTTAATAGGTAATTAAAATAAGGATAAAAAAAATATTGTGAAAATATAGAACGAAAGAACGAAATGATATAATAAAATACATAAAAATTACTAATTATAATAACTACTAGAATGAAGATTTAGGAGTATGAAAAGTATATTTGTTTTACCTTTAATTCAATGTTGTATGCATGTCTTAGTATCCGTCAAACTAGAACGTTAATTAATACGTTGAATACGTGAATACGTTAATAGGACGTATTCAGTTGGCTCTTGACTATACACCTCTCTCTGGTATGTTTTATCCTGTTATTAAGTTTTTTTTTCTCCTTCCTCTTCATCCCGCTTCTATCCTTATTGTTTTCTTTTTCTTCTTCACATTTGATAATTACTTATGAATATGTTACTCTATCTTTAAGCTAACACAACAAAACACAAAATCTTATACCTTTATATAACTTTGTTATTTTTTACATACATTTTCCATGTATTTTATTATATTCATCATAGAAATCATTTACATTATTTATATCATCATATCATATTATCATAATTTTCTTAGTATACTTTTCGTAATCCTAAATCTTCATTCTGGTTATTATTATAATATTATTATAATTACTAGTTTTCATGTATTTTATAATACCTTTCATATTATTCATTATCTTTCTTTCTATATTTTCAAAATATTATAAATATCTTTATTTTCATTATCTATTAGCATATTTTTCTTTATTCCTTATTATGCACATTAAGATTAGCGTATTTTTGTTTTAACGATACGGTCTTTTCTTACTGTTTTTCGCCTTTTTTTACTGTTGCTGGTGCTGACCCTGTTGTTACATCTATTGTTATCTTGTTTTGTTTTTTAGCCCTGATTAAGACCTAAAACTTAGGCCGAAACGTCGGCACAAAATATAATATTTTTTTAATAATTCTGTGTTTATTCATTGACTGCACACCCAACCAAGCTTCCTCTGCATATATTTTTCACTATCAACCATACTCTCACCATTATCATTAAACTTATTATAAAGTACAAGATGGCGAAGAAACTTGCAATATCTTTAGTAATATTTATTTATATCTTTACTAAAAATAAGAGAAATGGATGTTGAGTTAAGCATCACGTGTTTCTTAAATATTATAAAGAAAATTATAAATAATATTGGTTTAAATAGAATAAGTTTGAGGTTTAGAGATTATATATTGGACAAATAAATTATATTAAAAGCATAGTATTTCTCACATCTTATCCTCAGTAAACATAATCTATAATCCATGATTCTATTCAATTAAACATAGAAATATACATATATATTAGCTAGATAATGAAAGGAGTACTGTCACCTTTAAACGAAACCAACCATACCTCGACCACAACAGGTTCTCCGTGGGACTAGAAAGCCCACAAGGGGCGACAGATCGGAACGAAAAGGACACACGGGGAAAGCAAGAAGGAAGTCGCTAACAGCCGAGTTTATTTCTGTGGAATTATTTCAGGAGTTTAGTTCAGGCCGGAGTAAAGGCAGATCAGTCGGAACACAGAGCCTCCTAAGTTTTTTCTACGCCTAAGGTGAGGAAATATAGCTACTTTATAGTACAACAGGAAAGGGGATTTCCCAAGGATATCTTCCCATCCCCTCTCCAGGGGATCTTCCATTGTATTTGTCATCCGTAAAAAATGTTGTATACCGTAATCTTAGATGTTTTATACATTTGCGGTAAGTGGACAAGCAGAATATGCCAATTAAGCCAACAGTCTGAGAAGATTTTACAACGAAGAATAAAAAATGAAAAAACAGGAACACATTCATTGATTTGATAGAAGGAAAACTGAGTGAAGAAGAAACGAGAGTTTTGTTAAAGAACATAGTAACAGTCATTTACCAGCCCAAGCTATCATAACCTTGATTTTTAAAGTACGCTCATGCACACAATAAAAATCTGGTGCGGTGCGCACAAAACGCAACTTTTCCTTACCTTCCTATAATAATAATATTTTTAATATAATTTTAAAGAGTTCACTGAGCACTACTCAAAGTAAACTCAGAAGAATGCACTTCTTCAAGTCTTATCTCACGAAAGTATAATAAACTATTTTCTTATAAGTATTTATAAACTGGTATATAACCATTATTACGAAAATTTTGTTTATTACTAAATATTTTTGGTTTGCCAAGCTGAAAATATATTTTAAAAGTTTTGGTTTAGTTAACACGAAAATTCCATGTATTTTCCATGGAATCATTTTGTTTCCTTTAAATAATATAAAAGTAGAAATTATTAAGATAATTTCTGCTTTTATATTATTACAATACTTTGCTACAGAGCGTATTGTTAACAACAGGTTGGCGGCTTGGTGAGAGGAGGTTCGGTCGCATCCGTCTCCTTCCGGACGCGCTCAGCTTTCCATCTGGGGTCTTTTAGTCCTTATGAGACTCGCCGCATCTTAAGATAATGTTTTGTTTATTTTTTTAGGGAATTTAATTACCTTTCATACGATTTCATACATAATTTACGATAAAATACATAGTTTTTTTAATTGTGCCCAATTAAAATTTTCTTTTCGCTATAACTTTTTCCGAAGCATTTTCTCGTTGATAAACTACATACATTAAAAGTTAAAGGACTTTAAAGAGAAGACATTATGCAAGTTTCACAAAAATCGTTTGGTCCGTTCACGAGTAAATTGTAAAAATCGATGATATAATTGTCACTTCTGGTTAATCCGAAGCGCTGTTTGTATCTTTGCTAATACTGGTCCAATTTTTATGATTCTTTTTTTGTTTTTTAGAAAATTTAATTACCTTTCATACAATTTACCATACATTACTAGACATAATTTACCATAAAATGCATACTTTTTAAGTCCAAGACCCTGGCCGAGTAACGCTGTTTTCTATCGTCCAGGATTAATGCGATGACTCGAGCGACTACCGTGGCATCAAACACCATTTAAAAAAAATAAAAATACCAGTAAGACGAAAATAACGAACATATTGAAAAAAAAAATCGCACACGGGTAAGTATAGCACAACTATAGAGATTTAACAGAATTAACTTTATTTGGAATTTTTGGATATTAGTCGCTAATCCTAGATGGATTACTGCAAAAGACGATTGTAATGCAAATCCTGTTAACGTGATTTATACATAAGCTGGTTCAAATCCAACAATATTTCTTTTATTATATTTTAATTGAAATTCAAAGTGCGCCATTATTTTTTTTTTTTGGTCTCGAGTGTATTCCTTGGCACGCCTATATATCAATAACAGTTCGTCCGATTTCGCTTTATCTTGTTGGAAAGTTGGGGACTAGTGTGCAAATGATCGAGTATCAACTTCATCAAAATCCACATATATATATATATATATATATATATATATATATATATATATATATATATATATATATATATATATATATATATATAAGTATATGGAAAACGTGTCGAAATAAATTAAATTAAGCATTACATGTTTTCCTTAGGTATCCATTACAAATTTCTCATTTTATTTACAATATATTTCCCAATTTACGGACCTTCCAGTATTCGAAACGTGGCCTCTATTCTCCCAAAAAAATAAAACCACGCACTACTTCTGCGTAGAATCAAGTTCTGAACAGAGTTATTTCAATATTGAAAAGATGGACATTCCTTCGAGAGAAATAATTATATCATTGCAAGTGGGTAGACTAATGAAATGAATTGGCATTCCACTCAAAACTTAATAAAAGTTATGTTTGTAAGTAATCACACGTGACTAACATTCGTGCTCTTGTTCGTAATAAATACAGCACATATCTTTCAAGAGTGCTGATCTCTCAATCTTTTTTATTATTTGTAATTTTTGTATTACAATAATTAAGCAATTAAGCTAGCAGATTGTTATAAATGAAATATTATTTATGAAAATAAATCTTAAAGCATAATAATTTGATCTTTTCCTAAATGAAATGGTAATATATTAAAATAAAATCCGAGTTATTCTGATTTAATATTTTCCGAATTCAATAATAAATCCAAATTATCAGAATATTCAAAATTGCGGTCCTTACTGTTTTCTTTTTGTTTTGTTTTTCCAAAAATATAAGCATGCAAAGTGAAAATTCTTAAATACATAGCCAATATAAAATATCTAGAACAAACATAGACATGAATAACTGTATTATTTACAGCTTTTTTTATGTTTGTTTTTAGTAATCTCTATCCAACCTACAAAAGGGGAACTATGGCTGCACGAAATCAGGTTAGTCCTTTCTTATGTTGGCTGAGTCATCAACTTCTTCGAGGTCCGCGTAATGTTCAACAAAGATGTCTTGCAGAAATCAAATTTTAACCGGATCCAGGTTTTATGTAACGTAAATAACACCACCCTGCTAGAAATGGTAAACACAATAGACTTTTTATATGCTTATACGCTAAAATCTTAAATAATGAATTCATATTTTTAAATAAGTTAAGGTCAATTTGAGTTAAATTAGGATCCGCTAATCTGTCCAGAGATAGTTTTTCGTTAATTAATCAAAAGACACCTATAACACCGTTCCTAAACAGTATTACAACTTTTTTCTTTCAAATTACAATCTGCCACATATGAGCAATAATTTAAGATCCTCAAGAAAATTATTTGATTGTTTGTTTCATGTTGTTTTGGCTTATGTATTTTATTTGCATGTTAAAGCAAAATTTACGTACTTTAACTTTCCCCTGGAGGATCATTGTGCAATATTTGTTTAAAAAAAAAAAAATAGGAAAAACAATTACAAATAAAATCATCTCTTGACAAAATGAGCTATATGGGATTGTGAAATAAGAAGTAATAGACATTTTCTGCCAAAAATAAATTAGTTCTATCTGACGACGTGATAAAGCAGCATTATATTTCATTTCAATATTTCAAATTTATAAATATAACAGAATATTTTTTATTGCATTTTCAATCTGACTTGACTTGTAAAAATAATTACAAAAACTCATAGCTGTAAAATATAAAATTTGATATTTAAGGGATGTTACGAAAAGTTTAAACTGAAAAGCAATAACAAATAATTATCTGATAATTCGTTAATAATTCGCAATAATTTGTGGTATCGTGATAATAAAATTATATTAACATGGACAACCAACAAAAAATAATCTTGTCTATTTTATTTGCATGCATTGCCAAAAGCATAAACATATATGGCAGAGAATTTATTAGTTTGAGTTATCATTAGTTTTGATTTAATATTTTCTTATTTATATCTTTTTTTTTAAACAATGTATACATATCCTCTCCTCGCCGACCCTCCTCTACCATATTCTTAAATTCAATGAGTTAAGTCTATTCCAAAGATTGTTTCGTATATTTCTTTCTGCGAACTTTCTATGCCTCGGCATTCCTATTTTACTACTATGGCTCCACAACTTTGCGTTATATTTAATTCAATTTTATGTTTATTTCGAGCATATTTTACAATGTAATAAGAAATTAAAAATATCATCAATACTCTATTTGAGATCGATTCAGAGGTATAATTTTTCACCTTGAATCTGAATTAAGTTAATAAAATTGAGAATGTACTATTTTTTTTTCATACACGCCAATAACTCACTTCTGAAAAAAATGTGACATCGCCTGCTTTTCTCCTCTGGTCTGCACAGTCGAAGAGAACTATTGGGCCTAAGAAATATGGCGATTATGACAAACCTTCATTTGTTTGAAACTAATGTTCGGACTCAAGAAACACATTTAAATTTTAATCGCAAAATCAATTTTTTTTTTTTTTTTATTGAGAACTATAATTCCTTTACCCTCAATAGAAGTGTGAGTTAAAATGAATCTCATATAGTGATTATAATCGGGAAATTTTTTTTTTAATATTCTTAAAGGATATATAGATCCTTTATAAGCCGAGTTAATCTTGCGTCAATAAAAAGAAAGTCATTGCTTGACAAACTCTAAGTGCTTACAGTGACAAGCTCCTCAAGTTCAATCGATTTCCTAAGAGCGGGCGTAACGATACCTCATAGGCTTTGTGCTTCCTATCAGCTTCCTCTTCCTTGACCGGCCTACCTGAGATAGAAAGGACACGTAGCAATGGAAAGAAAACCTCCTATAATTTACAATGAAAAGGAATTCCTTTATGCACTCAATTATCACTGGCAAAAACATATCTTCGAAAATAAAAGTGAAATAGAGAAACGTGTACCGGAAAAATCGTAACTGTAATTTTCTCAAACGATGATTTTGGACTAATTGAATAATATTTTATTTATTTATTTATAACATTCCTTGCCTCTCGACGATAAGGGTTTCGGAAGCAATGCCTTTCAGCGCTGCCGATAAGTACTTTCCATTCCTCCTTTAATCCTTCTTCCTTCAAAATGTTTCTGTAATTGAATGACATATAATATATATTACAAGATTCGAATCGTTATCTGACTTCATAACTCTAATGTAAATTATGAAATTACGAATTGTCATTCGATTACGGAAATTATTATTTAATAGGCTTACAAGTGCAAGTGAATTATAAGATCATATCTTCCAAAAATAAAATCTTTGTAGTATTGACAGAAATAAAACAATAATCTGCGTATTATTGAAAAGACTATATTGTATATAAATAGATACAATAGTGTATAAAAAGTGGAATTTAAAAATGTCCCTTGTTCATTTTACAAAATCTTTGGATATTCCCAAAAATGTTCAAATAAAAGTACTATTTTGATGATTTTCAAATTCAATTATCAACAGGTTTTTGAGAAGTTTTATACGAAAAAAAAACTTCACTTTTAATCACTGAGCCGTATGGGTGAAAAAAAAAATGCTTATTTAACAAAGAATGGAAGTGACGTTTTGAAATTTCTCTATTTCCCCTACTTATGATTAGTTTCATCGTTTAATAAAACATGTTCTTTTGGAAATTTTAATTTTATTATAATAAACCTATAATTCATCTTGTATCAAAATATTTCATTTTTCATTTCCAATTTTTTTTCCAATTCTTGTTCTTTAAGTATTATTATTATGCTGATGAGATAAAGTTAACAAATTATATATTTTGTTCCTATTTACCAGTTGATCAGTGATTCTTTTTTTTTCCTTTTGGAGTTTATGGTTACTCCTTATGTATTCTAAGGATTACACCTGAGAGTACAAGAAGAAAAAAATGATGAAAAAGCTGATTAATGTACAAATAAAAACTCCTATATTAGTAAAAAAAAAGCTCGGAGTGAACACTTTGCGTGTTCATTCATCACACGTTCAACTTTAACAAAACATTCAGTATTTGAATCCATAGTCTCAATTTCTAACATAAGCGTATAGATTTTCGGAAATACATCAGCTAACCCGTTTACCGTGAATTTCTTTTTCACTTCTTCAGTTCTTTCCTCTTCATCATCTTCCAAATCCTGCTTCGCTTCTAAATTTATTAAATCCTCATTTTAGCTCACCGTCGGTGTAATCGACTATTACAGCAATCTGTGGTTATCAAATCATATCGCCGAAAATGCCTCCATAAGCTTAACCCGCGTTGCAGTAATCGAATTTCTATTAAGGTCGAAACTCGATTGGTCGTATGTGCGAGTATTCGTCAAGCAGATAGATCATTAAGTAAGGAGTAATATTTCCATATTCCATTTTAAAACAAAAAAAAATTGTTGGATAATTAGTATTATGAGATAAAATTTAAACAAATTGAACAATTACGAAAATCTAACGAATTGTACCGACAAAAGACCTTCACAAAAAACTGTTGTAAGCTATTATTTAAAACAAATGTTTTAAAACTATATCGGATTACATCCAAAACTGGATTATATTAATACATAGC
The DNA here is from genome assembly GCA_948150685.1 of Rhaphigaster nebulosa. Lineage (NCBI taxonomy): Eukaryota > Metazoa > Arthropoda > Insecta > Hemiptera > Pentatomidae > Rhaphigaster > Rhaphigaster nebulosa. The sequence goes on from OX411306.1 coordinate 198,096,296, forward strand.
TCTGCCACGGCAGCTTGCGTCTTGAATTTGCGTGAGATTATATCTTCCTATTTTTATTATTTCTTCAAGATTAACTTGTTTAACTGCTTAGAGATATATTGAAATTAAAATAAAGCTAAAATAAGCTGTATTAGTTTGTAACCCTTAATGTTCCGGTAAAGTTCTGAATATTTGTGTACATTGTTGCGCGTTACAAAAAAGTTCCAAATTGTGCCAAAAAACCTTTGTCTTGAGGGATCGCATTAGCTATTTAGTAATATGAATGCGAAAGAACTACGTCCGACTTCGTCCGATTTTGGCCGATATTTAAAGTAAGATGTTTAAAAAAATAATTAGTAAGAAAGAACGTTAAACACCAATGAAAAAAAATAAAAACCTTTACCACTACGACCCATGAAGGTCATGGGTTCAGAACTTGATAATGACCGCATTTGGCATAAAATAAATATAAAACATAAACACTAATATAAACGAACATAAATACAACTATAATAAATAAATAAACAGATATATTAATAACCAAATAAAAATAGATAAATAAACAAATGAAAATTAATAAATAGATAAATGAAAACAAACAAATTAATATGAACATAAGTAACTACATGTAAACTACATAAAAACCATAAGCATAAATCAAATTCGATCTATCTACTCTGTTTGAAAAGATTGCTAATCTGTAGAATATAGGGCCTGAAGATGGGCCCTGTTCGGACTGATGATATATGATTTGATCTACATTTATTAGACATGTCTTTTCCTTTCCTGATGATGACAGATTCGGCGAAACGTTGCCTGGTTCTTTATTTTCTTGTATTTGGCAGATTTAAGCCTTTGTTATTGAAATCTTTCAATTATTTCATAACTACATTTTTGTCGCTATTTATTTTTATTTTTTCCTCTTTTTTGAATTTTTTGTTGTTAACTTTAACTAGTACATAAATACACTAAACCAAATAAAAAACTATCTTACACTTTTTGTTGATATTACATTACATATGATGATGAGTCACTGTAGGGATATCTTATACTGAAATGAGGCACTGAGATTTTTTTTTTTTACTGTTAATTATTACTATCGTGGAAAATAATAGTAAAGTTACCAATAGAACTAAAATAGTTATGGTAAAATTCAGCTAATTAGAAGGTTTAATATCTGTAGTCACAAAGGATGCGTTAGTTCTTCACTCCTTAGAGCTCAAAGTAATCGGTTCTACACGCCTATCCAAGCGAGGTTGTGACATCAATTACATTTAACGGTTAAAAGTTTCTCACTTTTGCATTATGTAGCCTTCTTCCTTATTCTTGTCTTTAAATCTACCTTCATTCGGAAAAACTGGAGGTGTACTAAAAATATTCTTTTTAAATCTCGAAGCCTTTTTAGACCACTGAGGTGGTCCTTACCTTATAAGGTGGAAGAGATAGTATAAAACTTACATTTAGCATTGCAGACTGTACCGATAGCTACAAGACAGTTATGTCCAAAGTGTTATTAAAAGTGTGTTGCCAGGAATTCCTCTACTAGGTGAAAATATGAAAAATGAATCTCGAAATCCCTTAGAAGGATTTTGCTTAAACTCATAGAATAAGGGTTTTTAATTGATAAGCGTAATTCTTTACCTTAGAAAAACTCTTATTTAGTAAAAAAAACTAAGCAGCCCAGTTGGAAAAATGTGAACGAAAAAAACATGTCAAAACTCATGTCACTTAACCGCACTTTGCACGAATTACAATAATTTCTTACTAAAATTACTTTCTCTATAAGTGGTAAAAATTATATTCAATATGAATTTTAGTTTTAATATGAGTTTAAAAAATATATATGTACATACCACTTTTATCCACTCATAAAATTTGTATTTTGTTAATTATTTTCAATAATGAATCTTTATAATCGCATAAAAAAAATTAATCCTCCTCTCCTAATATTTGAGGTTTTAAGTTTTAAGATACGTAGAATCCGAAAATCGAATCATGATAAAAATGCATTCCGTACACAGCATTTCTCAGACTACTGGACTGATTTTTTTTTTAGATTCGGCTCCATAGTTACATGAGGATCCTCGGAACTCGACATTTCCATCCACCAACTTGTTTCATTGTTTCAATGAATATTTCAAAAACAGATTACCTCATACCTTCTCCATTTCATACACACATAACATGGCCATTTATGAATCTGGAGCAAAAATATAAATTGTTTTGTAATCATTATGCCAAAGCTCTAAAAGAAAATTACTTTCTTATTACTACTAAATAAGCATTGAATTGTAAGCGAGAAAAAATTTCGATATGCAGTATTCAACGATGAAGGAGGTTGTTTTTTTGTTATATTGCTGATTCTTTCAATTGATTTACAGTTCTCCAATACCACATTCTACTACCGAATGGTGGAAGAAGGAGGCATGTCGTGTTTGGTACTATGTGATATTGAAGTGCTAGAGAACCATTCCTTCTTCTACCATAGTTTTTACATCGCATACCTCCTATGTCCACTAGATTGTCACATGCCTCCTTCATAACACTTCATAGAGTTGCTGGATGTACAGGCCAACACATATCCTCCTTCAATCCTGACAAAAACTCAATTTGAGCAAAAATTTTAAATACCTTCTTCATCTACTCACCCCTTCAGTTCTTATTGTAAAATAAAAGTTTTTTTATACCATTTTAATAAATAAATAATAAATTTTAAGCTTTCTTGCCCATTTTCTTTTATTATTATTTTTTTTTTTTGTGTCTTCAACATACTTTTCTACTCCTACTAAGGACGGGTTGTTCCTACAGGTTACCAACCTATTCTGACCAGTGTGGCTCATTCCGTCGGTCCACCAACAAATAAATATCCTACCGCCAAAGCCGGATTCGAACCGGCGCCGCAGCAGACCCGAGATTGCTAAGTTTTCGCCCTAACATTCTCGGCCACTGCGGCCTATTAATACTCCAACATATTCGAAACACACACTCTTTTACTTCATCAAGTTCTGAATAAACAAATTATAACAGTCTTTTAGTTTAAATAATTTACTCGCCTCCTCAATAAAAGTTTGTTTTCTTTAAATATATCAATATAGGACATAAACTGGAGTCAATTCAGCAAATCGGATATGTTTCTTGTATTTATAAGACGCACTATCCAGATTCAACTCTGAAACACTGCACCGTAAAATCACTGTTGACCTTTGTTATATTCGTAAATATTAACATAGTGTATAAGTTGCAAAATAATGTAACATTTTTACATCTTTATTTTATAGATAATGTAGAATATTTAATAATGTGGCAAAACTATTGTACGTGACTAGAACATTGGCAATATGAAGTGATTCCTACGAGTATGACTATTAGAGTTTTTTCATGAACTTTCATTAATAAAATAAAATATTTCCTAACATGTCTCGGTCCATGGGTACTAGATGATTAATCAAGCCAGCTGGAAAATCTGTAATAACTTTAGCTTTATAATATTATTAAAAAAAAAAAAACCCTATCTTCATTTCTGCTGAACACAAATAATTTTTTATCAGTTGGGAATATCTATAATGCGGATGGTCTCATTTCCAATTCGTCCGCGTTAAAAGGAGATTCCAATATATGAAGAATCTTTATTTAATTTCTGCATAAAAAATTATAAGAACAACATTTTTTCTTAGTAACTCTATTCAGCTTTAATATAATATAAAATGTACTTCATTGTTGAGGTTTCATTGTTCAAAATATTATAATTATTTATCTTCCATCTTAAATTATTCTTGAGTGGAATTACTGAAGAACCGGCTGACCACCACCCCCAACCCCTCGTGGGGGTGGGGCAAGTGAGGGTATATAGCGGACCCGCCACCCTCCGTCGCAGGACAGACTGGAGAGATGCAGCCATCAATATCTTTGGTAATGTCCACAGTATATAGTATATTGTATTATATATATATTGTAGTGAGTGGTGCCAACGGAAAGATACGGCAAGGATACCGCACTAGGATTAAGTAGTAAATCTATTTTTATAAAATGTTAGTGAACCTGTGACAGTGCTGCAGTGAGGGAGCTTGGTGATTTTAATTAAGGGGTAGGAAGTGATGTGACGGAACTAAAAATATTAGTTTAAATGCTTGTTAGGTATTCGTATCTTTAAAAAATATTAACTGAATGGTTTGTAAATAATTATTTATAAAATAAAATATTAGTAATTACATTAAAAAAAAAATCGAGAAAAATACTGCTTCAAATCTTAAATTTCATAGAATATAAAAATTATGATTGAAATGAAAAGTGAATAAAAGGAATATTTAATAATTTATTTAAACTAATTTCGATAATCAGATAAATAATATGTTTTTAGGAAAAGTAGTTAAATGAGAACATCAAAAAATATCGCCTATAATACTAAATTTTCCGAACCAAATTTTAAATAAAATTTAATAAGTTAAAATGAATGTGCCCAAGTGATTATGACTGAAATAAATTTATTTACGACGATATAATTATATAAGTGATGATTGTGTAACGATCATAGATTCCTCAAATTAGTAGTCAAAATAATAAACAGAGCTGAAGCTAAGATTTTTGCCGAGGGAGGGAGGGCAAATATAATTTTGCCCCTTTTCCTTTCACCCTTTCTCTTCCCTACAATAAAAGTCAGCAGTTTTATAAAAGTATTTTAGGTAATACATATCAAAATTATTATCATCATCTCATTTTATTGACTGTATTAAGGCAAGGCATCAAAAAACAGAAACCAATATTTGTTACTTAATCTAAAAATAGAATTTTGGTCAAAAATTGCCACTCTCTTAATTTTTCCGCTAGGGTCTGACTGCATGCCCCAACCCTGGTTTCGGCCTTGATAATGCGGTTGGTTATTTAAGAGTTTTATTGTTTACCCGATAAATGAAAACGAATATTACAACACGGCCTTATCACAAATTCAAGCACATAAACTATAAAATATGTTGACTCTAACTAAAAAATTGAAATCATCAGCTCCCAATCTAAGCATCGTCATTTTGCAGATCTCTGCAAGTGAGTTTCATATCTTACTTGTTATGTAAATGAGGTTTAAGATTCGTGAGACTGGAAGGAGATTTGAAAATACCATTTATTTTCCTCCCGTATTCTCAGACGAACTCATAAACAATTACAATTACGGTTGTTAACTGTTTTTATTTTATTTGTAAACATCCAGCGTCTATCATATGTTTTTTCTACTATATTTTTATTTTAATTATGGAATAGTAAGAATAATTGTTATTGTTAAGATATTTATATAATTAGTATTTCTATTCTGATCGTATTATTCAGGATATTCAACAGAATGTTTATAAGTAGACGGAGAACTTATTATTGTTAGAACTTAAAATAATATTTATAAAATAAAATCTCGGAATCTTGTAATGAACATAAGGAGAGAAACTGTATTGAAATAAATAAATTAATAAAATATGGATACGTTCGTAAATGTCATTTGTTAGCTTCAATTATCATCCATTATATTTTTTAATATAATTTATTTTATTTTATTTGTTAACAATTTATTTAAATTTACAACAAAGAATCCTGCTGGATGAATAATTAATTTAATAAAAATTAATAAATTATTGATTATCTCAATTTAAATAAGGGGAAGAGGACTTGTTCAGAATCATGCGTACCTTTGGGTCGGGCCCCCCGAATGCTGTCGGTCTTTCAGAGTTCGTGGTAGACCGAAAGCAGTGGCCAAAAAACGTGTCTGACTTCAAGAAAATTTTTAATCGTCTAGGCCGAAAGTGTTCTCATAATAGACTGGAAATATGAACCCTCGATCGGTTGCAATCAAATTTTATAGGTCAACGAATTCGTCATTTTTTTCAGATTTTCCTGAGCAATTTGCTTCCAGTGCATTTTAGGTAAAACTATGACCTTGCCAATTTTAAATAACGTTAATTTTTCTATAAGTTTTATATTTAATATTTTTTTTTATTCGGAACAGCTACTAAGATACGGGGCCCTATATACTTGTAAAATGACACAAAAATTTATATATTCACTGCTTTCGCATTAATAACTATTTTTTTGTGCACTATAATGTAAAATGCATAATGACCAATCTTCTAGAGCATTGAATTTTCTACAAGATTCATTCAAAAGATTTGCAATTACTCTTAACAGACGCCAAGATATATCAAAATAACAATTTTAAAGAAAGTGGACTTTTCAGATTCAGATTTTCTTCAGTAGCTAAGATCCGATGCATTCTAGGTAAACCTTTAAAATAACCCATTTTAAAGAACATTGCATTTCCTGTGATATTTTTAAAAATTCGGAACAGCTACTGAGATGAGAGACCGTAAACAAATACAAAAAGTTGGATATTCAGAGGTTTCGCATTAATAACTATTTTTTAGAGCAATTTATTGCAAAATGCTTAATTACCAATCTTGTAGAAAATTATATTTCCAATAATATCAATACAAGATATTTGCAGTTATTTTCAACAGACGCTAAGTAATATTGAAATAATTTTAGAGAAATGGAAACAAGGGCGCTCGAAGTCGATAACCTATGAAAACCAGTCCACGAAATGTACTTCTTGAGAGCAATGCTTCGTTTCGCTTATTTCCAATTCCTGATTCTATTTAGCATTTAATTATCTATTTTCTGATATTTTAAATATGATTTGAAAGAACGTAAAATTGAGTAAGTTTCTTGGTATTAGTCAAGTGAAACCTTCCTTTTTTTTTTTTTTATTGAAACATTCAACTGTTGTTAACTACAACAATTCGGTGTGAGTACGTCTTTAGATCAACTCTTTTACAACATATCAATTTGGTTTTTATTAATCGCGTACTGTAAACTCTCCTTGCTTCATCCATAAATGATATTTCGTTTGTTTGTTTTTTAAAATGAAATGACACTCTTTTCTTTTAAGTGCATTACTATAATTATATTTAGAAATAAGGTGCTAAAAGGTTATTTTAATCTTCTTATTGTATTAATAAATTTAGAGTTGAGTAAGTTTCATTTATTCTCATTTTCTGCGTGTGTCTTAGCTCAACGGGAATTCTTCTTTAACTCATTATCTTATGGATAATTTTCAGACCGTTAAAATAAGATTATAAACTAATTATCATTAAGAAAGCATAAACGATATTTGGAAAAATAAAAACAATTAATAATAAAATTAGTTGTATTTCTATGACAATAATTTAAAAAAGAAATTTGTTTTTTAACACGGAAGTAAGTGTTACTTACGCACATTTGTGATAAGTGCATCGTAATAGTTCCGCAATGTATTTAGTTGCGATGAAGGGTGAATATACTGAATAATGGCATTGATGACAGTGCTTTGGCTAAGGTTTTTGCAAGAAAATTGCCTAAAATAACCATTCTAAAGAAGGCATTCTAAAGAGCGCTCCAATATGAACATATAACCAGCGGAACCAGAACAACACAGCGAATGTCCGTCATTCGGCACACTGCGACAATAGTTCCTGTGTTACCATATCACAACTTGCAAGAATGGCGTCTCAAATCCTGCCGACAGGTCGCTGTATTACAGTCTCCGGAATCTATTAGGGAGATTTTCGAACAATGAAATATTTGCACCTCACAGGAAATTCCAAGTCTATAATAGAACAATGTAATATTTAAATATTTAAACTATTGAAAACAATGTAATAAATAAATTGCAATATTACAATTAGTTATACAATCAATAACTATGAGTGCCATAAGCGACCACAACAATTATGTAATAAACTTTAAAACATTTAAAAAAATCTCAATAGATCAGAAAATGTTAATAGACAACAATCGAATATTTTAATTTTATTTGATTTTAATTAATTTAATTTGTATTCATTTATTTTATTTAAGCTAACAAGAAAGATAATTCTAAGCCTACAGTGGACGAGTCTTAAAAATTTTAATTTGAATCTTTCTTTTTTTTTAAATAATTTTTAAGGACATCTTTTTAATAAATCTGGAGCATATTCTAATACGATAAAATGCAATTGGAAATCATCTTGTGCAAACAAAAAAATAGCGTTTTTTTTGTGTTTTTTTATCCTCCGTTTATTTTAAGTTTCTTTCACATACTATATGAACAATAAATACATACAAAATTCCTTACATTACCCAAGGGGCTAAGGTAATTTTGAGGGTATTCCAAGGTCATTGAAATTAAAACGTCCGTTGTGTGCAGGAGTTTCACATTCTGACACATTATTTGGGGCATAGCTCAGTGGTACAGCATTCGACTGCAAGCAAATAACGAGAAAATACATTCCATTGTAAAACTGATCACTTGGTGGCTCAGCGAGAAGATAAATTCAGTATTTCAGCAAAATGTGAGAAAATAATTAAAAACGCAATATTAATTTCTCATCGCTTCTGTTTTAACGGACCCATTGTTACTTATTCTTAGTATACATATATATATTTTCAAATTGAACTTATATGCTGTCTCTAGTTTAATTTTAAGAGGCATAAATAAGTAATAAAAGTGGAAGTTAATTTCAGACAAAATTTAGGGGGCTCGATTTTCAACTCATATCGTCGCCATTTTGATATTTTCAATTTTTGTGAATATAAAACCTAAGTGACGGAGTTCTACTGTTCTGTTTTTTTTTTTTTTCAAGTAGTGTGAAATAATTCTGTGAAAAGTTTATTTTGTAAATAAAATAAGAGAGGAAAAAAGTGTGAAACTAATATAAGTTAAACTTCATTGCCGTTTATAATAATGTTTGATACTTTGATCCTGTTCCTTGAAATTTCTCAGCTTTCTATATGGGTTTTTATTTATCTATAAATGATCGAGGAAATTATATAATCTTTACCATGTCTAAACCTAAAAAATTTGTATAGGTAAAATATAATCTGATGAGATATTTTCGAATGGGGCAGTGGCGTACGCGAGAGAGAGAGTGAATTGGAGAATATATCTCTCCCCTCCCCTCTCTCCAAAATATACGAAAAAAATTTTGTATTCTAAATAATATTTTTGGTAACTTTTAGCAATAATTGTTCATCCAATTTTCATAATTATCCTTAAAACTGATTCCCAACTTGGCGATTATAGACATTTAGGTGATTACTTGCCTTCTTTTTGTTACCATAAACTCTACACCGAAAAAAAAATTTGCGTACGCTCCTGGAATGGGGCAAGCTAATTACTTCTCAAGTATACTGTTACTTCAACATAATCATTATAACCCATGTAGCATCGCCAAAAGGGGATGTTAAAAAACATTCTTAGTAATATAATATTACTTAAACATGTTTCCCTAATAACGTTTATAATTTGAACGCATTGGGAAAAAGAAGGATAGATATCAAATGCGAGAGTATCGCACGGGAATGCTAGTTTTGGATATTATAATAATCTCCATATGTATATATACACAAATATTTACTTTATACTACATATAAATAATGTTGTTAAATTAACTATAGATGCTGATAACTAAATTAACTATAGCTTAAAACATGATATTCACTCAGGAATGAACACTTCAATTTGTGGAGAAGACACATCTCCATATATCTCAATCAATAAAATATTGAAAGATAATTCCAACTGTAAATTTTAAAATTTACAATTCCAAAAACTAAATAATCGGAAATAACAAAAACCTGTCTGTCTTCCTGTAAAATCTATTACTATTCTAGCGGTTCAATCTTCATTTTGCCCAATAACTTTAAACGACCGTTAGGCTCTAGCGTTTGGTGGTACGAAATAACATCAGTTTTCCAATTGACTGATCTTTCTTTGGACTAAATTTTATCAAGTATTTTTTTTTTCAATTTACAACAGACCGAATGATAACTAAAGTAAATATCTAGATTTTTTTTGTGTTTTTAAAAAATCCTGTTCCTACATTGAAAACACATTTAGAATAGTTTCAAAACAATTCAGTACAAATTAGAGTCGCAAAATCCGCTCTATTAAATCAATGGTACCATAAAAAGTTGATTTTCCTATCGTTTTCCACAAGATATAATCTAAATTGCTGTTCCCACAATTACTGGAACCATTTTTAATTTATAAAAAAGCAGAAAATACTCTACTGAAATATCATTCTTTTGCCACTCCACCCTTTGTTACACATTATATGTATCGTAGGAACAAACATTTCACAAACGCTTAATGATAATCTCACCTGCTTATGTTGATGCGGATAATATCGAAATTTCTCATTAAAAAAAATTAATAACTATTTATGTGTATGAATAAACGTTTGTATATTTAAAAATTCTAAGATTAAAATAATTTCATCCTATTCTTCAAGTTTTTCTTAGTACTATCTGTTTTATTGTTTATCGACTGTCTTTATCGGTTTCCGACTAATAGTGTTGCGAATGAAAATGTCTGCAAACGTTTCACAATTAAACATGATTATTAGGAATACATAAAGGTTCATAGAATTTTTTTTGTAACATTAGATATTTAATTTCATAAAAAAATTCTTTGTGAGAAATGATGTGGTATAATCATGTCGAAGTACATTTACGATTGGAAAACATATATATATATATATATATATATATATATATATATATATATATATATATATATATATATATATATATATATCCTTTTTTTTAAATTATAAATTTTCAAGTTGATACTGTTTCAGTATATCTTTACGAGTTATAGATTCAATTTAACAGTTGAGTAAAGCCAATATTTTTTTATAAAACAGTGGCAATATTCCATCATCAGGATAAATTTCTGAATTGAAAATACGTAACTCAGAGGTACATTGATCCCAATAGGATGATTTTACAGCAGAATATTTCAGAATCACTTTTTAAATTATTTAGGTTAAAATTATTATTTAGGAAAAAAAAGTATTGAGATTAATATTTATACATATTTAACTAGGTCGGTATTAATTATTTTAAAAACAAATATATAAGAAACTATGACGTCACTTGCTAATGAATAAAATTTAATTTAATTGCTTTCATAACATACTCACGTCATGTCTCGAATAAGATTATTATTTCTCAAAGATAATATTCACTACGTAATCCAGAAAAATACCTTCAACCAGAGAACCATATTTTACAAATTGAATCAATAAATGGCACGTCTTTGGTTCAAATATTAATGAGAAGAAGAATTCGACATATTCTGATGAATCTGTAGCAATAATTTTGTGATAGAAATCTAAAGGTACACCACCACAATCCACAAAGGGTCTTGGTTTCAATACTTAAGTAAGTACCGTACTGTTTCTAGGGCAACGGTTGTGCAAGGTGTGATTTGGTCGAGATCCCGCTCAACCGCCAGGTTTTTTTCCTCTAATTAATTTAAGGGTACAGACGTTGAAGAGGGAGGGTGAGCCCCAATCCCATTGGGCTAATCCATGGCTGATAATAGAATAAATAATTTTTCCATCACTGCTAGTCTCGAATCCGGGTACAGATTAGTAGCACAATGCCCTATCTACTGATCTACCCCGCGTTCTTATAGAATTGGCTGAAATAAAATTTAAAAAACATTAATAAAGTTATAAGGTATATTTATTATTTTTTTTGCTTGTTCTTTCATAGAAGTCGCTTAAAGGGTCACTATAATTTTCTTTTCGGCGGTATCGCATGGTAGTATCTATCACCATTGGTAACGTGACCAGAAGTTCCACTCCAGCATTTAGGCAATGTACTCGGTGTCTCCAGGATTTGTCTTTGATGCACAATTCACCGCTTTGAATGGTATAGTAAAACTTCGATTAGCCGTCCTTTCAGGCCTCAAAAAAATAAAATAAATTTAAAGAAATAATCATTTATTCATTATCTCCGTTGACACCTAGTGGAGCATAGGGCAACTACAAGTGAGTTCCTATCCGCTATAAATAAATGATAATAATTTTTAAAAAATAATATTAATGATTCATTTAGTTGAAACAGCTCTTACAATCCTGTGTTCCACTTGGGGCTCGTTGGTGCGTACTTGAAAAACAATCGACGTAATGTTACATTCAATTGTATTTATTGATAGTTGAGTCCTTTGGACGAAGGAAGTTAGTTTTGACTTAAGTTGGCAGAACTTTTATACAACGATTCACACCAAATTTGCTGAAAAAAATTAGCTCAAATGATAAATGTGAATCATAATCATAAATATTATATGTACCTAAATAGCAATAGGGCTTTTTATTTTTCAAATCCATACAAAATGATCACTGGCTAAATGCCTTTTTCTTCTTCTCTTCCCTACAAACAAACAGGGTGTCCCTTTTCAGGGCAGAAAATATCTCGTCACAACCGTTGGTGCAGGTTATATCCATTTTTGGTATCTAAAGAATTTCTGGGAGACCGGAAGAAGGGAGGAATGGAATTACAGTGGAAGGAGACAGGTGGGGGAAGAAAAGACGGCAAGTATAAAAGAGGCAACGGGACCGCGGGTGTCCAGTCTTCTCCTGCTGAGGGTCGCTGTTAGGACATTTAAAATCCATATTATTTTAAATTTTTATGTTTATAAACTTTATAATTACAATAATTAGATATTGTCTTTAGTTTGTTTTAATTTAATTTATTTTAATGTCTTTAATATAGTATGAATGGAATTATTTATCCCAATTAAAAGTTATAATTATTACTAACTTATAACTACTAACTTCTTACGTTTAAATAAAAAAGATTATAACATTACTTCAAGCCAACATACGAGTACAATTTAAAACTTATAAACATTATTTCTTCTGCTTTATAATAAATTAAATGAGAAGAACGTAACTGACAAAAGTAAAAAAGCACATACACTAGTTAAGGATTAAATTTTAAAAATTTAAAAGAATTAAATTAAATAATAAAGGAAGATGCAAATAAAAGTAAGCGATGTTAATTCAATTATATAATTTTGAAGAGTTTGGTCGAACAACGGTCTATGTAATTTTTTTTATTTTATAGGTCAATAAAAGTTGACCGCTAATTAGGGATATACCATTTTTATTTGGAAATAATATTGACCATTATTATGTCAAGCCCTTATGGCAGTGAATTTTATTGTGAGTTTACGAAAAGAATTTGTAATGGAAGCAATGAAGAATGTTCTTCAGTTATAAATTCGATTTCACAAAAATGTAACATAGACCGTCATTCGACCGGACCTTCAATTACAGAATAATTATGAACCAATTGAATAGTCAGAGAGTCGATAAGATACATTAAATTAAGTAACTCTGTCAAGAATTAAATTAGAATAATACGTGACCGCCCAAGCCCTTTTTTGCTTGTACGTCACAAAAGATTTATCTAGAAAACAAAGGATATATTGAGTTTCTATTGTTGTAACAATGACTCTGAGGGTGACTTAAATACGATCTTTATATAAATTTGAAAGAAACGATTAACAAAATGCTGAATTAAAAATTATGTTCTACATTCTGTAACATTTTGTCAATAAATTGTACTACTAATAAAATTTAATTTAATAAAAAATAAAAACCATAAATAACTTTTATATCTCATATCCCTTTTATATCCCTCCTAAGTGACGGAATTTACTTGCATGTCTACTTAAGCGCAGACTCTTCTTTCCTCAAGACATTAATTTACTTTCTGTATTTTACATGCACAGATGCAAGGAGTATTATGTATTTTTACATGCAAGGATAATGTGGCTTAATGTATGTACATTATGTACATAGGTGTTGCATGTGCAAACACCTAATTTGTAATGGAAGGTACACGACTTCTACACCAAGATTCAGTATTCATGGGTGCCAACTTCACTTACAACCCAATAATGCTCTTAATTAGAAATGAAAGTGAATTCCGTCCCTTAGGGTTGTAAGGTATAAAAGTTATTTCTATATCGGGATTCTTATTTTTCATTAATTAAAATTTTTTTTGTGTTTTTGTTTTTTCAAGTATTGGCTATTTATAATTTATTACCATATGTTCATGAGTTTACAAATGATATCATAAGAATCATAAAAAAAAAAGCCGAATATTCTTAAAATATAAGGAAATATTTTTCAGTATTTTGAGCTCACAATGCTTCAAAACATTCGCTGAGTGGTTTGAGATAAAATAAAAATTGGTCGGGCAATTGCCTCAAAAATCGTTAAGATACTCTCAAACGGACAGATTAAACATATTTAATACATTTCTTTAATATCTTGTGCTAAAAAAAAGAAACTGAGCCTTCTGAGAATGGATCTCAAATATTTAATGTTATCTCCATCAGTCTTTCTACGGATGAAGCCACTTTTTTCAAGTGAGAGCGTAGAAGCGATCTCCATTTATCTGCGCCTTTATTGCCGGAACAGCTTCCTCAATGTTTTTTTGTAATGTTGCTCATTAATTTTTCAGTAGCTCATGCGTATGTGCTGTGATAGTTTGAACATCTGCGATTCGCTTGAAGTTTTTCATCGTTGTTAGTTAAGACTTACTTAATATTGGTATTAATTTAATTACTTCATGAAGAAGGATTAATTCCTTGTTTTTATTTTATGATGTAGCACATTTTAAATAGCATTAATACATTCAACATCAGTCTTACCCCACAAAACTGACACAACCTCTAATAGATAACCAATAATAATATAATAAGAGATATATGCATGCATTTGTGTCTGCAATATTTGTTTTCCACAATAAACATAAACAGGCACTAAATTATCTTAATTTTTTTTTTTTTTATAAGAACTCACCATTATAGCGAGTTTTATCATAATTTTCTTTAGATGTTTATATGTGTGTTTTTATTTATACCAAATACATAAAAAGCTGATAGGATTACTTTGATCTATCTGCTGCTTTTGTATAATACTTTTATGCGCATTATGAAATAGATTAAAAGATGAAAAGCATCTGTACCTATGGGATCTATCCGATAGAACTTACAACAAAAACAAGTTCGTACTTATTGTTATGCAACTCGATATCTTGCCGAGAGTTCGCTTAGTCAAAATAGTTTCAGATCTGCATCATGTACTAGAAGATAGAAGGAGTTACCTTTAACAGATCTGCTCTCTCTTGTTATCTATGAATGAGCTCACATATGAATTTAAAGAAACTAACTGTATTACTGTTGCTAGCGTTTAGTGAACGACATTTTTTTCACGCAGAAACGTAATTCCCTGGATTAAAAATGAGCTTCACGAATGGAGAGACATCCTCTATTGGACAACACACGGTGGTTTTTATTTCTAGCGGTAGCAAAATACTGTTTTGACATCCGCATGATGGTATAGAAGGATCAATCCCTAAATACTGTTTTATAGTCGTAAAACAGCTTCATCGAAACAGGTTTCATTGCTTACGCATATGTTCGTTACTGCACCAAAACATAAACTCTGTCTATACAGCGGTAAAAATCTGACGTAAAGGTATATAACGTCCTGACATGCTCCGGGTACACTTATATATGGATTTCAAGACGTCAAGGTCATCTGTCTTCTTATTGTCTTATATATTTGGATGGCCAGAAATCCATTTAAATCGAATTGATTATAGAAGCGGAAATAGTATAGTAGAAAAAAATTTGAAAACTTAATTTTTAATATTTTTTAAAGCATTACGTCTCAAGATGTAGATTTAATTTAAATTAAACTCTTTTGTGGTTATAATAAATTATTTTTTAGTAAGGTCATTTCTATTAAAATCGTTCTTTGTTGATCAGCTTAAAGATATGACGCTATAGAAGTAAAAAGTACACTTATTTTGTTTTGTGATGAACAAACTTTAAAATATGATGTCTTGTGTTAGGACACATTTCTTCCAACTGAGCAATATTATGGAACTTCGTAGAACACAATGAAATATTTTTGTTTGGATACAAGTGCACATAATCGCATATAACTTAAGCCAATACTTCAAAAAAATAGATTCCGGTAAATAAGAGGTATAGACGTATCCCCAACTACCAAAAACTCACTTCCAACCGGTTTATACATTCAAATTTGCATTTATATTAAAAATTAAGGTTTCCAGTTATTTTCGTATTTTTATAAAAGAATAAGCGTGGTAATTTTTAAAGTTATTTTACATTTTTTAAAAATGAGGGTTAATATTTATTTGGTTTCATTAATGCTGACACTATTACATATCATTTACTTTGATCATTTCATTTTATCAGTTTCTACTTTCCAAAAATATATCATCCATGTATTAAAAAATTCTAAGCCCAAAATATGTATTGAATGCCTTAGCTACAGAGGAGGAAATATTGTTGAATTATAAAGGTTTCATGAAACGGACGAAAAAATGTCTAATATGCCATGAAAAAAATAGATCAGCTTATTATTAAAGCTTTCTTTGTATCATAAATATTTTGTAAAATATTATTAGTAAAATTAATATAATAATTAATCAATTCCAAGTTAAATAAGAAATTATGCCACATAGAGATCAGCTAATATTGCTAAATTACCAGAGGCACGAAGAAAGAAGAGATGATGTGGTGTTGGCTCTAGCAAAGTTGGAAAAAGAGCTGTTACATGAGAGACTATCGAAGGCACAATTTCAGTCATTTTATAATACTTTAAAATTTGAAACACACCAGCTTTCCTATGTCAGTGATGGCAACAGCTTACACATGATCAGCACGATAATGAAAACAAGGACTGAGACACTCAATCTCAACAGGAAACCTTGGAGTTTTGATGATAGTGCTATCTGTTCGCTCAGCAACCTCGGTGTGCAAGGAGACGTTTTCCATTTAATTGCAATTAGTCCAATTCTGAGGAAATTTATAAGTGACATGTTTGGGAAGAACGAATTGTCTGAAAATGAAGTCGGAATATTGTTGAATGGAAGAAATTATGATTCATTTTATAACTACGTTATAAGGGCAATGACTTTTAAATATGATTATTCATAGATGCAGAGTATGTTTTATTCTTTAATCTTCTCTTTTATTCTTGTTTTTTTTTTTTTTTTTTTATAAGGAGAATAAAAATATTTAAAGAGTATATATATATATATATATATATATATATATATATATATATATATTAAAATTGTAGTTAACTTAAGTCACTCAAGCTGATGGGATAGCCCAAGATTTATGTAAATTAATTTGTTATAATCCCATTATTGTGTAGATATAAAAAGAAATAAAATTTACTTCATTCATTCAATATTGCTAAATTAAGCGTTAATGGAACCTTGTAAGATAAAAATCGGCTAAAAATCAAATATGGTATTAAAAGAGTAAGTGCTACTTTCCTCCAGATACGCTAGGGTGGTTGGGAAAGTAACAAGATGTTTGCACTAGCCCCTATAATGATGGACGAGGGTGAAGATAATAATTACAACTCGGCACTCTCTCCGACAGATCGCAAGCCTCACCGCTCTTCATCAAAAGCATTCCTTAATCATCTCAAAACTGGATCACTGGAGCGGCGATGACTGGAAGAAAAACAGAATAATTTTTAAAAAAATAATACTATTTGGTAGAAAAGCAGTTTAACACGGAACTATTTTAAGTTGGAGCACTACAAAAATATGAAGACATAGATCTGATTAAAAATTTATCATGAGAAATGATCTAGTAACTGTTTGATTAGAAAAACAGTAACGCGACTCTCCGTCTCAGAAGACAATTTGTGTGTGGGAATTGTAAAAACTTAAGGATTCGAAACGTACAAATTTATCCGTAAACGGCATTGAGACTGATTTTCAAAAGTGGAAATACCCTTGTTCCGTGTTATTTACTTATTTATATGCTAGTACATACAAAAAATAGTTGCTTTAATAATACAAATGTGGCCTTTACTATGTAATCTAGTTTGGTGCTACTTCATGAGAATAAAAGAAAAATACCTTGGTGATAAAAGCACCAGGGCACGTCAGTCGACGTAATAAAGATGATAAGCAAGTAATATAATAAATAGTACCTATGCTACAAATCAACCGAACCTTTCGACATCCAAGAAACCACCAAAACCGTGTACTATGGTTCATGATACGGATATCAAATGTAACTCCATCCACCTCCGATGACCTTCGAGGCAGTGCAAATTTTTATTTTTTCTGGGAGAAGCACGACTAATTAAGTGATAAAGTGGATCTAGTTACACCATCAGTAATTAGTACCACATGGAACAATTAAGATACGATCTCCTGCTCTTACGGTAACGAAATACGTTGTATACGATAGAACGCCTTAAGACGTTAGTTCCCATGAGTTCTCAGTCCAAATTCCTTTTCATATTATAGTGCAAGAATACACCTAGATGTCTTGGCATGGTACATGGATTAAGTGTCCCACGGTCTTCTTGCAATCCAAATCGCTGTAAATGTTCATTATAAAGTGATTATTTATGGATATCTAATAGGAACGATTTCAATAACGCATCACAAAAGAGGAAAAGTATGTTGATCAGTATAAAAAATTTTTAAAAAATTAAATTTTTAATGTCCATCATGAAACATCATTTTCTATGCAAACTTATAATGATAATTTTATTCGTGCTTAATTCCATTACCACAAGTATATGTTGTTTTTTTCATAATATCTCAAGGAGAAGTCCAAAAACTACCAAACTGACTAGTTCATCATAAAAAAAAAAAATTTATATGTATACGTTCTCGACTGCTCTTAACTATAACTGGGCTCTCCCGTTGATAATTTCTCTAGCCCCTCTACGTTCCTCGTGGTTCTAAATTAACCAAGGCGTACGCCAAAGAAAGGATAACAAAGAGATCAACAATGACAAAATGATGTTTATTAAAAATTTTTATAGTAATAATTGGCAGCATCCTAAATTATTTCGAACCTTAAAAATAATTTAATAAACGACTACCAAACTTGCACTGCTTTAGATAGTTAAGGATCTAAAATAAAGGAGAAATGTGATGGCCCCAATTGATAACACGTTAAACTGCAATAAGATAAGGTGTTAATAATGACTTTTATATTTCTATTTAAAAAAATTACACACAGCGCATGCTAAATTCCAATAAAATTCGTCAATAAGTATAAACTTTAAAAGACTTCTTTATATCAGTACATTCTCAGTATGAGAACAATAGGTAGAGGAGGGTGAGAGCAACAGGCTACTGTCGTGACAGCATTCTTAGTCGGACCTTTCATCTCCTCTCTAGCGGAAAATTGACTGGTCCCACACGCCACTAGGGAGGGGCCTTTGGAACTATGCACTCCCAGGAAATAGAAGATGCCATGGAACTTCCCTTCTTTTTTACTTTGGCTGACCTCGGTGTTTATCCAAGTCAGGGTGTTTTCAAACAAAATATTTGTATATTATTCACGGATAAAATATATGAAATCTCGAAACTTAAAAGATTATTCCATACGATAAATGTACTTAGACTAGTAGTAATAACTAGTAGTTCAGTGAACGGTAGATCTCGAGAACCGATTTAGGGATTTTTTTGTTTTTACTTACGTTTATTCCAATCACACCGCTTATTTGCTGAATACGAATGTGACTTTCTTAAACCTGTTTCACCTTAGTTTGCATTATCCTCTTGTAATATCGACGTCATTCATTTGTAATAAAATTTCAAACCTCAATGACAAAAAATTTCAATAAGATTCCAGCGAGAGATATAAAAGAAAATTCGTGAGAATCACAGAGCCCATTATGCAATTGATAAATTTTGTTTTCATTAAAAAAATTATAATTTTATCTCCTCACAGTTATTGTAACTACCCATACTACCCGTAAGTAAAAATAAATAAATAAAAAAGTAAATTAAAAAATATCGGATCAAGTAAAAACAATTCTTAGAAACGTCGTTTTAAATGCCTTCAAGGAATGTTAATGTTAAATTTAATGAAATCGAACAACGCATTCGGTCATGACTGCGAAACAAAAAGATTTTCGATAAGAAGAGGCCAATAACGAATGCCAATTTGGATCGGAATTTTTTAAAATAAAAATCCACACATACGTCGTTTTTCCTCACTTCAAATATATATTCATATCACTTAAGCATCTTACTTCAATTTGGTCTTCCGATTGAAAGTTTTAGTTCCTTCCAGCGTCTGTCATTTATCCCTTATTTTATTTATAATTTTGATAAATTGTTGGGGCAAATTAGATGTGCTTATTGTTTATTTTCAGAAAGGAATGAGTTGTTAATGTTTTGATAAAGTATTAATATTGCTATGTATTGAGGATATGAAAAGAGAATATATTTTGATTGAAATTAATAATTTAATAGTTAATTCAATTTATTATATAAATAAATATTGGCAACTTAAAACATGGAATTTGAACCAACAATTTAGGAAAATAATAAATAAAATAAAGAAAGTATAAAAAGTGATATAAGGAATTAGAACTTTCCATAGCATGAAAAAAGGCTTTTGGCTTTCGTTTTCGCTCATGCCGATTGGGTGGGCGTATGAAATGTGTCATTACCTAACCGACGTCCGTAATTACTCTACATTTAGTTTCCTTCTACTAATTCTTTCATTTTAATAGGTTAAATTAGCACAGTGTAAAGTTCTCGATAAGCAGGTTTTTCATGAAAAAAAGAAACGTTTGGCACTCCGTAGAGCGGTTATCATTAGTTGAAAATATAACTGGCTCTTTTTTGGAGGTGATCTAAAGCTGAAAAACTTTTTGCTGCTTGAAACTTTTTTTGATTTAATGTATATTTCCTAAAAAAAGATAGCCTATTTGCAGCAGGTTTTTTCTTGAAATACGGACAATTTCAAAGATTTACATTACTTTTATTTACATTACATTATCGTTTGTTTTAGCTTAAAAAGTAACTGAGCCTTTTTTGTGGGTGATCTAAAGCTGAAATTAGTTTCAATTTCCGGATCATCGTATTAGTATTGTACGCAAAAAAAACTGAGAATTAAGTTCCCCAAAAGTAGAGTTTTCTTGAAATACCAAAAATTTCACAGGTTTGACGTTCCATAGGTCCGTTATCGTTATTTTTAGCTTAAAATGTGACTGGACCTTTTTTCTGCGTAATTTTAAGGGAGAAAAAAATTTGTTTTTAACTTTTTTCGATAAAATGCGTATTTTCTGAAAGAAAAAAAATAATAAAATGCTTTTTTTCTGTTTATTTTTGCGAAAGTCATAATAAAGCTATCAATTTCAATTTCCGGATTATGATATCCGTAATTTACGCAAAACAACGAAAAAATGATACCATGGCGGGCTTTGCCATAGAAGTTAGCCGATTGTCCTCAGTAGCTAATAGATTACGTAATTGATAAGGACATACTGTTCCAAGGCCCACGATTGTGCAAGGAGGTGATTCGGCCGAGGCCACGCCCAACCGCTACGCTTTACCACAATTAAGGGTACCCACTTCATACAGGCTGGGTGAGCCCAAGGAGCATCTACCGAAACCACAGGGCTAATCCATTACTGATAATAGAATAAATAATTATGTATTTGCCTCAATCGGCCTTAGCCCAAGACCAACTAACAAGCATTAAAATTGTGTCACATTCTGGCACTGAGAAATGATTTGAATAGAGACTTCAGGAAATTAAGTTAAGGCACAATTCTTATAAGAAATGTGAAAAATTGCAATTTTTTGGAAATATCTCAGCGAGAGATCAACAAAAAAATAAATAAAATCACAAAGTCTCTTAAGGCACTTGGCCTTGTGAGAAATCACGAGATTATCTCTCCGAGATCCTTATCTAGCCGACTCTCAGAGCAGTATCCACTAGCGAGTACGTTTTTGCCTTAATCAGCTCTCGAGAGTAACATAAACTCTCAAGTGGACACGTTGCTTCAAGATCGGTTTTTATTTCATCGTTTTATAGCTATACAAGAGATTGGAATCTGACTATCTGGAACTCCATAACCGAAGATTATTTGGGAAAATTTTACGGTTCTTTCGATTCTGTCCTTATTCATGTAAATCCTTATTCTCTGAAACGGTTGACTAGTTTTTGAGAACTAGGGGTCGTCGGTATTAGATGACGACGTTAACTACAGAAATATCTTTAAAATATTACTTGTTTCGAACCAGAAAACTTTAAAAGATATAAATTAACTCAGATCCTAAAAAATAAATAAAAATAACTGATGACCTTGCTTTCCTTTAGGCAGTTGAAGATGTAATGAAAACCCTGAAAGTAGTAATTCATAATTCTTTGTCATTAATTTGTTTTGCTTTAATATGATTTTAAGGATTTTTTTTTAAAGTAATAATTTTATGCCTTATCATCAAGCGATAAAATTTCCTCTATTTGAATTTGATAAAAAGAACGAAAAACATTAGACAGCAAATTTTTATAAGAAAAATTTAAATTTCTTAAATATAAAAAAAAAAAAAAGACACCCAGATTGATATATTGGTATACTTATGAAAAGATTATTGGTGGGGAAGATTAAGTTGAGTAATTACCATGGCAGTGCACGCACCTACGTCTTGAGGGCCTAGTGGTAAATCCGGCCTTAGTCGTGACATAGTTCTTTAAAGTTTTTATCTGTTCGTGACAGAAACAAAAGAGAGTTAAGACAACACTGTCCACTTCGGAGGTCAAAGGCCGGCCAATAGTCCCTAGACGGTAATCGTCCGGCTTCGATATCTTTTTTTATAGTCCGCTCATAGGACCTGCTTAATCTCTGTACAAAATGAGCTTAATCTCCCTTCTTGTCCTTCGTAATTTGGTCTGAAGGCATATTTCCGGACGCTTTGGTAGACAAATGTAGATAATTTATTTTTTCAAGTGAACGGAGGAATAGCCACTGGATTATTAGAAAATTAAATAATTAAGGGATTTTCATAATCAGCATCTTCGATAGCAAAATAATGAATATAAATATCGAAAATATTCGAATTTTATTTATATTCATTTTCAAATAATAAACATTTAACATTGACTTTTATTTCTCGATGCTGAATATAAAAATCATATCATGATAGTTTTTCACTCCGAGGGAAAAATAAAAGTAAATTTCAACTGTGCCTTTATCTGGAAATTAATATATTTTACACTTATATAATTTAGCCATTTTTGCTTCCTTGCACGTAGTAAAGGATGTATTGTTAACGCGAAAATTTTCGCTTTTCAGATTTCAACGGAAATATCCATTTTGACCATCCCTGAATCCATTTTGACTAGTTTCGTCGTGACGTCTGTACGTACGTTTGCACGTTCGTACGTATCTCGCATAGCTCAAAAACGGTTAGCCATAGAAAGTTAAAATTTTGTATTTAGAATTATTATATAATCTAGTTGTGAACCTCCCTTTTTGGTCACTTCATGATTACTGGAAGTGGTACTTTACTTGAAGGTCATTACAGATTTTCATCAAAAATTATATTAAAATATTATACAAAACTCCTAAAATTTGGTATTCAAGACTTTCATATTAATATAGACAACATAATATATTTTGGTCAACATTGGCAAACCGGAAGTGATGCTTTACTTGTATGTCATATTAGACTTTCATCAAAAATTAAAAAAATATTAAAATATAATGTCGTGGCGCCCATCTCAAATTTGGTGAATTAGACTTTTATATCAATATAAGTAATATAATAGATTTTGGTTGATAGTGAAGATCCGAAAGGGTTACTTTGCTTGAATGCCATAAGAAACTAACTTCAAAAGGTATATCGTCATTTATTATAGAAAACATATGGTTCGGTGATAAGGTTATAAACGCGATTTTTTTTTCACTCTAATTAAACAATTTTATTCCTTGTTTTAAGTGTTAAAATTGAGTGTATTATACTTCTTTTCCTCCCCATTTGTGAACTGAACAAGTCTGCAGTAGGAGAATAAGGTATAAGTTAAGCGGTTTCTTTCATCCGCTTAAAATGTTAAAACCGTCGATTTTCAATGCTTTATCTAGTAACATAAGCAGTTCTAATGTTGTCAAGGAACACGAAGAAATATCTTGGGAAATTCTTACCAACTGAAAAACGACATATAATAACGGAATAAGACCTCAAGAAACAAGAGCTTATAAGTGTGTGCGTGTGTATGTGTGTGTTTGTGTGTGTCTATATGTGTCTATAGTAACCACTAGTAACCAAATTCAGGGTCCCTTTTTGATCCACCGATCTATAGTTTAATAGGCGTACAAGGAAGTCATGGGGTGTCCACATCAGATATTTTTAGTTGGATAAATTACCAATCATTTAAATTTTCACTTTCCTTTTATCCCACTATTTCTATGGATTCTTCTTGATAATATCATTAAAATTAATGTAATTAGATTTTCCAACCCTGGGGATAGGCGAGGGAAGATCTGAAACTACATTAACACTAGGCTCAGAAACTGATTCTTATAGTTTTATTTAAATTGATCGAAATAAAGTCTCTGCCATTTATAGACCTTATTAAAATCTTAGTTGTAATTTTTAAAAGTGGTTGAGATAAATGATCCGTTCCGTTTATAATGTACATTTCGTCCCTACCATGTCCAACTATCGAATATGCAAAAATACAGTTTTCTTTAACAGTCTCTTTAAAACGCTTTGAATTCCTTATATCTAAAAGACACAGGGCTTCAACCCTTAAGGATTAGGAATTCAAAACTTGGCAACAATGCGTGTAGCAACTAAGGCGTTTTAAAGTGACGAATATAAAAACCGCAGTTTTGCATATTCTATAGTTGGACATGGCAGGGACGATGTGTACGAGTATATGGACTTCAATATCGAGGATATCCGACATGTTAAAATAAATCGATATGTGATAGCATGATCTTAAAATCAATATTTTCATGATAAACGCCTTCGATAACCCAATAATGGACCTCAATATCGAGGATATTCGAAATGTTAAACAAAATGATCTTTAAGCGCTATCTTAAAATCGATAGTATTTTCATAATTAACATCTTCTATAAAATAATAATGAACCACAACATCGAAAATATTGAATAACTTTTATTTTCATGCACAAATTATAAAAATTTAACGCTAACATTTATTTTTTCAAATATAATAATCGAATCCTGAATTTTTTTCACTTTGAGGGAATAAAATGAGTTAATTTCAATCCCTGGATGAAGATTTTGAAATGGATTTTGGTTTATTATTTTCAATAATAGACCTTTGGAATTGACCAAGGAAAATTTTTTTGTAATCCTCCCCTCAAAATTTGGGGTTTTACGTTTCAAGATACGTAGAATCCAAATATCGAATAAAAAAAATCCGTCCGTCCGCCGTACGCCGTCCGCGGCTTTTCTCCGAGACTATTAGACCGATTTTGTACCATAGATTCGGTACCAATGTCAAAGGTCACCCCAGGATGATCCTCGGAACTCGACATTACCAAAAAAAAAAAAAAATGAAAAACCAAAAATCTCTAATAATTGCTAATTAAAGATCGTAAATGTCCATAACTCGGCCATTTATAAACATAGAGGAGAAATGTAAGGTGTTTTGGAATCAGGATAACAGGCATTAAAATAAGAAAAAAGAAAAAAACGAAAAATAAAAATCTCTATCTGTAAATGCTTTTGGTTTATTATTTTCAATAATAGACCTTTGTAATCGACCAAGAAAAAATTTGTAACCTCTCTCATAATTTGAGGTTTAACATTTCGAGATACGTAGAACCCAAATATCGAATAAAAAAAAATCCGTCCGTCCGCCGTCCGCCGTACGCCGTCCGTGGTTATTTTTTCGAATAAATTATTGTTTTTAAACGAAAGCTGATGAAATTCCCTACAAAACGAAATAAAAATCATTTAAATCGGACCATTATTGGCTGATATATAGTGTAATGAACTTCGTAGGCTGATTCTCC
This sequence comes from Rhaphigaster nebulosa, assembly GCA_948150685.1. Taxonomy (NCBI): domain Eukaryota; kingdom Metazoa; phylum Arthropoda; class Insecta; order Hemiptera; family Pentatomidae; genus Rhaphigaster; species Rhaphigaster nebulosa. The sequence goes on from OX411306.1 coordinate 198,121,941, forward strand.
GGGCGGCTATTCATCGTGGCTCTAGGCCTCCTAACTTATCTATTGGGCTTCTGACTTCCTCGTATCTCTCTTCTTTATCCTTCCTTGGATTATTTCTGCACTTCCTTTAACTTTCCTTTTTTTTTCTTACTGAAGTGCACATCAAATATTTCCTCTATATCATTTTACATCACAGCCTACTTGCATTGACACAGTTTTTAAATTAACACTCCTAGTTCGGCATTCTCACAGCGATCATCTTGTGACAATTTAAGCTTCAAATTTGTTTTCCTTTGGTACCTACTTGCTTATGCTTTTTACTTGGACAGAATAGATATTTTTGAAATATTACTAAGTGGAAATAATAAGCCATTGTGTAATAATTTGCAGCGTTTTTTCAATTGAAATAATTATGTATAATTAGCAACTTTAAAGTCTCAGATGTACAGAAAAATAAACCATTAATAAATAAAACAATGAAATCAATTAGCGACTTTATCGCATCAAAACATAAGTTTTATTCTAAGTTTTTAGTCCTTTTCAACGACTACAACTGAAATATAGTTTTTAATCGTTAGTCATTTGAAGTGACTAAAACCAAAAAAATAATTATTTTCCAATTAATCTTTTGTATTATCGCGACTATGACAAAAAAATTACCAATAGTCATGATTATTTGTTTAAGACTAAAAATTCAGTCAATCAGATAATTTTTAACCAATTTTGTGTAATGTTTAATAATTTCATAAATTCACATAATTTTATTCGAACTGATAGTCATTTCTATTTTGTTCCATAATTTATTTTGATTAATATATATTTCCATTATACCTTTATTTAACCTAATACTTATCTGTTTGTCATCTGTTTGTTAGAATAGCACAAATACTTTTAGTAAGACTATACTTTTTGTTGAGCAATAAATTAAATCATTAAAAAATTCTCTGGTCCACATGGAATTTCTATAACATCTACTATTAATTAGGATATAATTGAAAGATTCCAAAAATGAAACCTCAAGTCTCTCAAACGCCAGTAAGAAGCTAATCAGTCAACAGAGAATTTGTTGGGTTATCTTGGAGTGATGTGCATTTCTAGTTGATTGGATTGTTGGCTGTCTTCATTTAGTGGATCTTGTCTATTTCTATCTTGACGGTGCCCGCATTTGTGAAACATTGACTGGTTAGTTCACAGAGACTTCAGAATTTTTTTTTCTTTCTTTTTTAATTCATATTTCAATTATATTCTAACAATAACATTTGAATATTGGTCACTTTTTTGAGTATTTTGCTCTTTTCTATCGACTTTTAGTTTATTTTTTCACTCAATAACACATTCACATACGTGTGAGGAAGTTTTATCCAAACAAATTCTTTTTTATATTTATGAAAAATATTTTAAATTTAATTAAAAAATATTGGCAGATAGCAGCATAATTTCAAACTAGTATTTAAACTAAACATGGTCAAATTATTATAAAATATAATGGTTAATCACTGATCGAAAACAAACTTAAGCGTGTTTTGTTATATATAAAAATAACCAATAATTAAATTAACATTAATTAACTCTTATAATCAGAATTCAATTTCTACCTACTAACATTTAAATTAACTGAAATAACTCATATAATTAGGAAACCTTTTTATAAAATAATTAATCAAATCCAGAATATTTTACTCGATAACAAACAAAGAGTGACTAACAAATAGTGTGGAAATGAATGGGCTGCTCCTCAGCAACAGTCAACAGTTTTTGTGGCGCCCACATTCCACGTCCCTTATCTATCTCTCACTTTGCTTTTCTTTTTCTAGTCCAACTACTTCTTTTTCTGTCTAGGGCCTCTAGATAGAAATAATGAGCACTAGGCTACGGCTGAGTCTGTTTTAAAAATGGAATAGTCTCAGGGCATCTACGAACTGAGAATCAGGAAACATATTCAATTAACGAGTAACAGAGTCCATATAGTGTATTAATAGTGTATTAACTTAGGAAATAAATAAAAAGAAACATATAGTTAGAAGCAATTAAAGTGACGACTATTGATTATTTGTCCTCATTTACAATCTATGAAGAATTGGAATTTACAATAACATCTAAAAAATGTACAATACAAAATAAGGTTATTTGTAACAAATCTACATTATTATATAAAGCTAATGTCTGTGCGTTTGAACTCGCTAATTCAAATCAGCCCGATTTGAAAAATGTATTAGAAAAGACCGTTTACTGAGGAAGGCTTTAGACTGTAAAATATCACGCTAAGGCCTATAGAAACTGCGCACTAACCATAAATAAATATATAAGAGAAAAAGTGGCCATTTGCTTACTTTTCGTTGTATACTCACTAATACCCACGGAATTAAGTTGAATACACAAACGTTTTAATTTATGCGTTGATGTAGTTGACAGCGTAATAAAGGGCTATGGAAAAATAAAAATAAATAAATTAAAAACTAATTTACAGTAGATGTAATATAAGGTGACGTTGGTACAATATATCTGTCTACTAATTTTAACTTATATATATTTCTATTTTTTATACTAATAGATTTTCGTACTTTAACGGCTCTTTTTTTTACTTGGCCCTGACAAATTAGGCCGAAATGTTAGTGTAAAATAAAGAAATAAATTATTAGCGTGATTTTCTTCATTTACCGCTCCACCCAATCAACTTACCTTTAAATTAAACTTTTTTAAGAAGGGTTAAATTATTATGAAATAAGGATAAAAAAGTGAATCTTACTTAAGTGAAGCTCTAGTGCCGTTCATAAAAAATTATAGTCGATTCGATCATGTTTCTTGAAAATGTCTGCAACAAATAAGACTAAACAACATATTATCACTACTATATATTATTACGGTAGTATAGATCCCTTTTCCGGCTTTCAGGAGCGATTGATTTTGACGAGTGAGGTATCAAAAGAAAGGGAATTTCACGAAGATGTGACAAATCCTGATATTGTTTCTTAAATTCTTACTAGGGCTTAAATAAAAGTGATGAAAAAACTGGGAGGTTTCAAAGATTTGACGACTGAGAGTCGGCGGATCGAGACAGGATAAGTTGGGTTTTAAAGATTTTGACGCGGGCGTCAAGATCATATACGCTCCTGTGGAGCGTATTGGTCCAGCAGAAAAGGCTTACCAAAACCTTAAGAGCACCTTCTTTTCTTCCCTATCAATTTCCCAATTTTAAGCTAAATCAGTTTTATTACCCCTTTAAATGTGGTAGAATATCGGTTCCTTAGACTAAATTACCATTTAGTCTAAGTATACCTACAGTATACCTACTATATATATTAGCAACTCAAAACAGTTTAGCAGCCGCTCTAAATTTAATAAAGAATTTTCGTGAATCTATCACAGATAAAGAATCAGCTAATATCATCAGAATAAATAAATAATTAACTTTATTCAAGGGTGATACCGTTCGTGTAATAGTTTTGTTCGATTCCGGCTGCAAGACATGAATTGACACTTCTCTAACTGAATCATGGAAAAAATAACCACCACCAACCATCCGATCTCACTAAATAAGTAATCAAACCTACAAGTATAATGAAATAATAATATATATGCGGTAATGAGCCGAGACTATATGACTGTATATATATTATCTGATGTTTGTGGAGATGTCGAACAAATTATCAAGCCTTTATTTAAGGCATGAGCAATGAGTTAGAACTCTCTAATCATAAGCAAAAAATGTAAATATAAAGTAAAGAATATTAAAAACAAGTTTAGGCCTCGGCTGATTTAATAAATGCTAGTAAAAGTACTTTTACATTGTCTGAAACAGAAAGTGGGATTATACAGATAGTTGATATTTCAAGCTTATCCCTCTCGGTCCAGTTAACAATTATAACAATTTTTAATATATATATATATATATATATATATATATATATATATATATATATATATATATATATATATATGTATATATATTACACATTTTTCTCTGAGAGCCCCTGGTTGTATATGAAATAAAATCACATTTATAATAGTACTACAATAAAAAATTATTTAAAAAAAAAAATCTTGATCGACTGTGATGTTATTATGATGAAATAAACAACCGGAATGCAGTCAACAATGTATATTTTGTATTGTACAAGCCGACGTTTCGAATCAATCGTGTGAGCCAGCATCAGGGCTATTTTAGTTCGAAGTGGTGACTTTTTTTCTTCCTTTTCTTTCATTCTGCATAGCCACGGCAAAGGAAGGCAGGGGATTTAATTGAATGATTAGTTTCCTCGGTGAATCTATGTTCGATAGAATATTTTTATTTACTTTCTCATTCATTTCGTAGAGCAATAAGTATGATGAAATGTGCAATATATAAATAATGTGTTAAAAATAAAATAAAAATCAAAGTTAAACTTAAATATTTTTCTTTTTTTTAATGTTGACTGTAAAAGTTTTGTACAAACCTTACAGTATGATGATGAAGGATGATTAGGAATGATAAGAACAATAGTTCTGTCTTCTGTTACTCAGATTATCTTATAAAAGTTAAACATAAAAAAAACAACAATCTAGAAATTTGGTTGGTATTTAACTCAAAATTCTTTTCACGAGCAAAATAAGCCGTGAACAATTCACAGCTTGTTTATACATAAACCTAAAACAAAACAAAAACCTTTAGTTTGCCCTGGTCGATACCGACGGAATTTCACTTGCTAGCAATAGACCACATCGCTACTTTCTCTCTCGATTAAACACCCAATGGGCTATTATAGTTTACACCAGATGGTCAATTAGCCAATTAATGTTTTATTAAATATATAGAGTCATTCATAATAAAACATCCATTTGCGCTTTTGTTTTGTCCTAATCCATTCTTAAATAGATATTTCTATAAGATTGCGCTATTTAACTTTCCTATATTGGAATTCTAATAATTTAATGGAAAAACTTGATAGCTATACCGAATGTTAGTCCAATTTAATTTTGTTATAATCTGGTGCGGTGTACGCATCACAAAATTTTCACTTACCACCCTACTTAAAATAAATTTAAAAATTTCTCTTAAGCTTCTATGGAAACATTTATTTTTCATTAATTAATAAAAAAACATTTTAGAAAAAAAGTACACAAGAAATACTAACAGAAAGAAATGACTTTTCTTAATTAAATCATTACTTTTCGCAAGTCATTAACGGAACTGGGCATCGGAAACTAACTAGAAGGTTAATTATTTCAATTAAATTAAATTAAAGGTACTTTAGAGAAATTCATTTCTCTAAAATTCGGCATTTTAGCCGTGTCAGACTATTTCAACGAGGACCAGACCTAGCCGATATCAAAAAGCATTTATTTTTACATTGACATAATGAGGTTGATCAAAATCGTTTGAGCAATTTTCGAGAAAATTCTACAAATATGTTAAATTTATGATATAAAATGACATTTCTGGTTAACAAATTTTGGCGAAAAGGTTGCTGTAACAACACAGACTTCCCTCTAATTTAAATACACAATTTCAGATTTCTAAAACTTTTCGTTTTGGAACTAGACTTAACATACACACAGACCATTTTGCGAAACTAGGTTATTTGGACTCAATGGATCATAAAACTCGGATTCGAAATTTTTATCGATCGCAATACTTACTATATATTTTATATATAGATAAGTGGAAGTAAAAATAACAAAGATATAAAAAAACACAGGAGTTTAAGATGTTGAAAATCTATCATTCCACATAATAAAAACATTCCATCTGCGTCAACAATTAGAATTATGCATATTAATTATTGGCATTGGTCTCACTGTGAAACCACTTAAGTAATTTGGGTTATTTTATTACTTGCTCGTGCTTACGATTTTAAAAATATCTGATGTGGACAACACATGACTTCCTTGTACACCTATTAAACTATAAATCAGTGGCTCAAAAAGTGATCCTGAATTTGGTTACTTGTTTCCGAAGATTGGAGTATCTCAAAAAAAACATTTAGTGTCACGACATCCATCTATTGACACACACAAGCTCTTGCTACTGGAGGTCTCATTCCGATATTATACATTGTTTTCTTTCAGTAGGTAACTAGTTTCCAAGAGATTTCTTCGTGTTCTTTGACAATATTAGAACTGTCAATATCACTAGATAAAGCATTGGAAATCGACAGTTTCGACAATTTAAGCGGAAGAACCCACTTAACTTATATATTATTCTCGTGCTGCAGACTTGTTCATCTCACAAACGGGAAGGAAAACCAATATTTTGCACTCAATTTTAACACTTAAAACAAGTAATAAAAATGTTTAATTATTTAATAAAAAAACATTAGTGGTTATTCTATTTCATCAGCCAGGATATCATTTCTAAGTATCTAACGAGAAAGCTCAGAGACAGAAAGGATAGAAATTTCAGAAAGAGTTCTATGGCGCATTTTAGAGCCAAGAATGGTCGAAAAGTACATTATTAGGGAGGCTATCTCCAACTAAATATACCTTTTTAGTATTCTCCTATCGAAGCAACTGTAAAAGTTTTATTATTAAATTTTATTTATATATACGTTATTTATATTACATATTAATGAGGAGAGTTGCAAGTGTAATTCATTTGCGTCTTCTTTCCAGAATCTTAAAAGTTAGAAAAAGAATTTATTAAACTATAACCCTTCCTGTTATTCTTCACGGGTTAGAAATTAGGCAGTGTATGAACAACGACTTACAGATTTTGAAAATAAAGCATTGCATAGTATATTTAGGATCGAAGAAGGATGGAGCAACTATTAAGTTTAAACGGTTATACAAAACTGATGCCGAGATCCTGAGAAAAAGTTAAATAGGCCAATCAAAAGAGTTTTAAAATCGTTTTTCATGACAGAAAATTGTCCTTTATATAAACAATTGCCATCATATTTCATTACCTAATATAATTGTAATGTTATATGAATATTATTTTTATTATTTATTTAATTATAATAAAACCATTTAAGTGCGCTTTGATCTGTCTGAACAATAAAATCATTATCAAAGTTATTTAAGATCGATATTTTATTTTTGTCCAAAACATATCCAGCAGCAATGTGCAACAACTTATTCAAAAACGCTTTAATAACATTTTTTTTGTACATAAGTTGAGCTTGGAGTTGAGCATTACAGTCATTCTTCAAGTAAAAGCTCTCGTTAAATTATTTTAATCTTCATCTAATGTATACCAATGGTCTTTCAGTATTGGTTAGGAAAAGTTAATTTTCTTTTAAAAAATTTTCTTTGAAAAATATACACTTTACAATATAACCCTCACAATAATGTTTGAAAAAATAAATAGATATGAGGGTTTACTGAATAATGAAAAATATAAATATTTAATCATTCAAAAATGTTATAATTAATCATAAATTTAAATTTGTTTCAGATCGGGTTGGTCATCCTCGTATGTCAGATATGTCGGACTGTCTCAGACCAGGAAGCTTCTGAATCGTTAGTATATATGTTTTTAGAAATCATAAAAATCATAACAGATTTTTTTTTTATATTGATTAAATTTATCATTTCTCTTGGATCATATATTTTGGTTTCTATCGATACTGCTGAACATCAATTTATACATACATACAGCTGTATGTCAATTTTTTTTTTTATAATCTACTATAAGGCCTAAACGAAACAAAAATTAATTATTATGAGAAATAGTTTTGGAAACTGATGGCTATTGCCCATAATTCAATTACAACTCCTCATAATTTTGATTTTTGTTATCTTAACTTTCTTTTATATTTTGAAGTAGCATTACCACTAAATGTTTGATAATTAGACATACCACCGATCATAATATAATCCTTTTTTGCAGGCACAAAAAAGTCATAATTAAAATTCCAGTCCATGAGAAGATAATCAAGCATACCCACACAGTTTACAAAATAATCGGAGGAAAAGGTCACGGTGGTCATGGAAAGAAACACCTAGTATACCACAAACACGAACATGGAGGACATGTGGATCACGTGCATAAGCACGCTGGACATAATGAGCACGAGCACAAGCACCATGGAGATCATGAACACGAGCACAAGCACCACGGAGAGGCAGAACATGAACATAAGCATCATGGTGGCCATGAACACGAACATAAACACATAGGTCACTCATACCACGGTCACAAGCACCACGGCCACAGTGAACACGGTCACAAACATCATGGTGCATACGACCACGAGCATAAGCATCTCGGGTCGGCTGATCACGAACATAAACACCATGGCTCAGCCGACCATGAGCACAAGCACGGTGGACACCACGGCCATTCCCACAAGCACCACGGTTATTATGGTCATGGGCACAAGCACCAAGGGGCTCATGACCACAAACATCTTCACGGCGGCCATCATGCTCATAATCACGACCACGATGGACATCACGACCATAGGCACAAACACACTGGATACAGCGGCCACGCTCACAAGCACGGGGGTGACTTAGGTCACGGCCATCAGCATCACGGTCACGGAGGTCACACTCACAGTCATACAATCCACGACCACGGAGGGCACCACGGGATCACAGCCAGGCAAGCAGGTCACTACGATGGGCTGGAGAATGGCGAATATGCTGTCTATTCCCAGATAGGACAGGACATGTTCAACGCCTATCTCATATAGACCGGCCATTGGATGCGATCAACCAAAGACAACCTCAACAACAACGAATTGTATAGTGTACGAGAACTATTTAAACTGTATATTGTTACGATTGTACAGAAGCCATTTTTTTATTGTTTTTGTTAATAAAAAAAATTGAAAATGTACACATTTTTTTTATGTTACTACTCCTTTTTTCAATCTTTTTTTTTTTTTAAATTTGAAGTCATAAAATTAGAGGATTATTCCCTTAAACTGGTCTCTGATAAAATAACTATTAAAAATCTTTAGGGTTGGCGAATAGATTGGGAAGAACTTATTTATTTTATTTGGGTAGGAGATAAGTGTAAATAAATCGTTAAGGAGAATAACATGATTCGGTGTCTATCTTGTTTTTTTTTCATTCTATTTGTGAAAAACACATACGATAGAAGAGAAAAACAAAAGTTAACCAGCCATTCGGAATAGTACTGACTAATAAATTGTCTATTTCCAAAGCTCTTATAAAACTACTAGATACTGTTAAACGGGATAATTATATATTTACTGGATTATTACAGGCTATCCACAGTAGAGGTGATGTTTGCTGCTGTAGATAGTTGATTTTTAATATGTTACTGATTTATCTTCAGGCTCTATTACATAGAACATCTAAGATATAGGATAATGAAAAGAAGCAAAAAAAAAAGTTCTACATCAAACGGATTCAATCAAAAGTATTGATATGAGTATAAACAGTATGTATTCCCTATTTCCAATGGCATACGACACAATAACCTTAAAACATCTTACGCTAGAATGACTCATTAGTCATTCAAGTTCCTAAATTTCAAAAAAATTCCAATCGAATCCATTCCTCATGGAAATACAATAGGGTATAAGTATGAAAAATATATTTTGTTCAACTTTTTTTTAAACTTTATTGGTATTGATTAAAACATAAATAGCTTTTTCTTTGCAAATTTTTGCTTGGTAATAAGTTTTAATTAAACTAAATGCAATATATACGCACGAAATTTAAAATATATGAACGCAATGCTATTGGTTAGACCGCAACATGGCATTAAATTTCATGTCAGCATACCTACTTCCTATGGTTCCTGGGTACTTTCTTTAAGTGATAAATTAAATTATATCACGGTTTCTGTCATTTAGTGTTATGTGAAATCAACTCTTTGGCTTCTTATAATTTTTTGCAATTATGAATACAAAAGTTCATTCAAATTATTTGAAGTTAGTCTTTATTTCTTCTTAAAGGTCATTCTATGTCAAATCCACCAATGGTCCGGAACTTGATGTCTCAGAAATCGATTAGTCTTAATATGTTTAAAAATTTCCAAATGCTATTTTTTTTTAAAACACTAACGAAATTTTGAAAAATACATGTCACATATACATGTTACAAGAATGTCTGGGTCAAATTTCACTATGGCGTTTTCTTGGGTTCTATTATAAAACAATAAAGCCTTTTTATGTATTTTTAAGCAAATAATAGAGCAAACTGAAATGGAGATAAATTGTATACTTCATTTTTGAAACAATAAATTTTATTCCGCTAAAATTCATTATACAAATTGCTGATTTTAGTTATTTACCACATCCAATATTATTAATGAGCCATTAATTGGTGAATGAGCTTCCACAAAACTTTTTTTTTATTCAAATTGATTTCATTGAGGCAGCACCATATATGATATATGATATTTACATTCTTATAATAACATTAAGCATATATATTTTAAATTATGATATAATATAATTGCAATTGAATACATTAAAAATACAAACACATTAAATGTATATAAGTATATCAGTATGTAAATATGTATATATTTTATTTTTTAATCAATATTTGATTTTGAGTTTTAAAAAAAACCCTTTATGGATTTTTAAAGAATGAATATGTTTAATACGCATAATATATGCAAAATTTTATGATGGTATCTTACTGGGATCATGTAAAAAAAAAGGATTGTGGAAGCTGATTCACCAATTAACGGCTCACGAATAACGTCGGGTATGGCAAATAACTTGGAACTGCAATCTGTACAATGATTTTTAGCATAGTAAATTTAATTGTTTAAAATATCTTCATTTGAGTATGAAAAAATCTTTTCAAAAAACATTTTGAAAATTAATTTCGTAAAGTCAATATCGAATTAAAGTCTATGTAATTCTGGAAAGAATGACACTATTTTGAGGTTTATAGGGGAAATAATTTTGGAGCAATAAGCTTTTGAATGATTCAAAACGTGTAAAAAAAAAAAAAAAAAAAAAAAAAAAAAAAAAAAAAAAAAAAAAAAAAAAAAAAAAAAAAAAAAAAAGCAGTTGATTTTTATTTCTTTTAACACTCAAAACTAAAAATGGGAAAAATCTTGCCGACTATATTTATACATAGAACATAAATATCGAACTTCGATCATTTTTAAAATCTTCGAGTCTGAAATTATATTTATATTGGTTGATTTGGTGTTGAATGACCAGTCATAGCTCATCTTTCATAGCCTCCAGAGCCTTGATGAAGACCTACAATGTGGGTCGAAACATCGGCATTAAATAAATAGTTACATATATTTTATTTTATTCTTGACCGCCATCCGGACCATCTTCTTCCAGATATTCTATTAACTCCTATAGCTAGGGAGCGAAGGGCCTCAACAAACAACTTCCATCCATTCCTATTCCCAGCTAGCGCCTTCACCTCCCTCCAAGTCCTTTCCTTTCCTGCCTGCTCCTCCTCATTTAGTACGGATTTCCTCCAGGTGATGCGAGGTCGTCCTTTTTGGCGAACTCCTTGGGGGTTCCAATAAAGTGCCGACCTTTCCATTGCTCCAGGTTTTTTTCGGAGTGTATGGCCAATCCAGTTCCACTTCCTTCTTCTTATGTCTAGCTCAATCGGCCTCTGTCCGGCTCTGCACCAAAGCTCTTGATTTGAGACTTTTTTCGGTCCATCTGATGTTTAGGATACGGCGGAGACAGCGATTGGTAAATACCTGCTAGCTTCATGGTGACACCATTTTCCAAGTTTCCGAGCCATACAGAATTACAGACTTTACATTGGTTGTGTAGAGCCTCAGTTTCTTACGCACGGACACAATCCGATTTCTCCAAAGGGGGTAGAGCTGGATGAACGCAGTATTGGCTTTCCGAATGCGTTCTATGACATCTTCGTCGGTTCCTCCTTTCTCTGAGACGTGGTTACCAAGGTGAGGGAAGTCTTACACTCTATCAATAATTTCCTCATCTATCTGGAGACTGTCTTCGACACTCGGGTTTACCCGCATCTCCTTCGTCTTTCTGATGTTTATTGAGAGGCCAGCCTCTCCTACTTCCTCCAGGAGTTTTGGAATTTAGCTTGATGTCAGGGAACTTTTGGACCATACTGCAGATATCATCTGCAAGCTCCAAGTCCTCCAGCCGTTGACTTAGTTTCCACTGGATTCCCCGCTTCCGTCTATCCAGTACTCTTCTCATTATGTCGTCGAACACGATGATAAATAGAGTTGGGGACATTACGCACCCTTGACGCATACCTGAATCTGTCTTGATGTGGCCTGACAGCTTCCCTCATGCAGAACCCTGCAGTCGAAGTCCCCGTATATTTCCTTAATAATCCAAATGATCTTCATGGGAACTCCGAACTTCTCTAATGTAATTCTTCTAGATATACCGGTAAACAATTGAAAATTTGAACAAGAATTTAACGTTTTATTTTAATTTCATAAATCGTTATGCTCAAAATTCTTACGTATTAAATCTATAAGAAGAAAGTTAATAATGAGAAAAATTAAGACAAAATTTGAAAAAAAAATCAACTTTCTAGTTATCTTAACAGTATTCAGTGCTTTATTGTCCAGTATCAGTTGAAAGATTCGGAATATTTATTTATATATAAATATATATATATATACATATATATATATATATACATATATATATATATATATATATATATATATATATATATATATATATATATATACACATGCATCGTGACCATTTATAAGGTGTTTTTCGGATCAAGGTAAAATTCAATATATAAATTAGGAACGTAGTGATCGGAACGTTGATAGAAAAACAATGAGGGTCTGAAGGGTGAAGTGTGTATATATATATATATAAGTTCAGCATCACTCAACTTTCAATTTCAAGGTTTCTGAAATCTATTGTTACTATTCGCAAAAATTGTCTTGATAACAGATACATCACAATAGGACACTTCGTCATGGACACTTAGCGACTCAAAGGTCTGTCCACACAAAAACAGGACGTATGCTGAAGAAGCGACGAAGATCTGGTGGGTTTCCGGAGTCAGTTATTAATAAGCGGAAGAAGTGGATATGGAGGAGGGATATTGTAACGCCAAGTTCGGTCTAGCGCGAAGGTCGCTATATATGCCCGCGTAGAAAGTTCCAAGAGGATAGTCGCACGATGGATCGTACAAGGGTAAGTCTTAGTATATGCTAACATATTGTATTCAAAAGTAGTATAAAACGATTTCCCCGAATATTCGTCTAGAAGTTTTTTTAGTACTTATGTTGATTTTCTTGCGATTAAAAAAACACGAAAAATTGTATTCTATTATATTATTTATTTCATGTTTTAATTACCACAGAAATTTAGGTTTGGAAATGAAAATATTCATGATGATATGGCATTACTTCAAATCTGTATTTTATTTTTACAGTCGAGATGTTTATTGATTCATTTATTTATGTAATAGAAATAAAATAGTTCCTCATTATCATTTTTTTTATTTATTTTTTTTACAAACATTATACATTTTTTATTTTTTTTTATGATGGATTAATCAAGCATTAGCCATCCCTTGGGCCTTATTTTTCAAAAAGTAAATTAAGAATTTTTTTTAAGCTCCCTCATTGTTCTTTAAAACACATTGGAAAACGAATACCATTAAATTATAAAGACCCCTAAACATTTTTTAAATCAAAACCCATCAGTAATGATCTGGAACACTAATACTGTTCGAGTTTTTATTAAATTAACTGTTCCAGAGGTAAATGAGTGCTAAGTAGGTCAGTATAGATTCCTCACCATATCTATTGGGGTATATAATATATAATATATATATATATATATATATATATATAATATTTCAAGGTCAATGATTTACCGCTTGAATATAAAATCTTCGGGAGGAGCCGTTTTTCGAAATTAAAGGAGTGTCAGGAAAAATACGTCTGCGCATTCGTAAGCGAAAGTAGAGGATGGAATTTGATAAACTTAATATGGAACCATCTACGTACCAACACGCATAATCCCGGAAAATTTCATAAAAATCGGATTAACGGATGTACGGATGTAATGTGAGTAAATACTCACCTTGGTACATAAATGATACTTATCCCTTACGATATGAAAATCCTCTCACCATTAGGGATTTTACTACAAGACACAGCTAATTTTAAAGATTTCGTTAATTAGTTTCAATTGAGTAAATAATTAACATAAATAAACAGCATTTATAAGAATAAAACAAATTTTTTCTGAAAAAATAAGCATAATGCTTCATTAGAATTGACCTTTGTTGCCCAAACTATAAAAACAACAAATATAAAATATAATAACGTTATAACTTCACTGATCAACAAATATGCTGATAGTAGCTTGATTACTAAAGAATCCTAATATTACTCTTTAATACACAACATAAGTAACAGAAAAGTTTAGAATTTAAATATTTTGTAGAGGTGACGCTCTAAATTCAAGAAAGGAAGGTCATGAAACTAGAAATTCAGTTTATGTTAAGAAGAAAATAGTTATATTTTATCAATTTTCGATGTTACAGATTCAACCAGTAGCTGTTGTAATTGTTCTCTTGGCCATCACAGTAACCATATCTGCAGATGATGTGAAACAGTAATATCCTTTACTTATTTTAATTGTTAAATTATTTTTGTAGCAGATTTAAGAGCACTATTAATCAACTATTAACAAATTATTTTAAATATATTAAAAGATACTTTTACCCATCAAAATATTTTACAAAAATACAATTTTAATTTAATTGTAGAATTGCTGATTTCTACTGAATATTAATTTTTAATTTGATTTTCAGTAAAAGAGTAATAGTTAAAGTTCCTAAGAAGATAAATCATATACACCATCACCATGTAAAAAAGGTCCATGTTTACAAGCATAAACCTAAACCTATCCATAGCGTTCATGTAGTAGAAGAAGAAGAACCAATTGGAAAAGAATGGCAAAACTTATTTCGAGCACACCATAAGCATAGTAAACATACCCCACATAAGGGGCTACTTAATAATGAATGGAAGTATGATATTGAAGAAGAAGAATTAGGATTTGGAGATGAAGATGATGAGGACGATGAGGAAGAGGAATATTATAAATCCGAAAGCCATAACGAGCCAACGGTATGGAGAAGTCAGAAAAAAGGTGAAAAATGGAGTGATATCCGTGGAGGAAGCAAGAGAGGGAGAACTACTGGGAGGACAAGTTGGAAAGAGGATAGACCCAAGAGACAGCACAGAAACAATGCATTCTACTACAACCATGAGCCATACTCACGGAGACCCTACAGTCAGAAGAGACCGAAAAAATCAAGCAGAACATCTAAGTCAAAAAAAAGCAAAAAGTCAAAATCACATCGACCAATTGAAAAAGGATATGCTGATTATAGTGAATATAATGATAGAGGACTCTTCAATGATTCACCACTTTGGCCAGAAAGGAAGGAGCATATTAGCTGGCACATGAGAGAAAACTCTTGGTCACAAGTGCCTGCAGTGCCACAGGTTACAGAGAGTCCGCATTTTGAAATTGAGGACTACAGGACAGAGCATAAGGGTGAAATTAATTTATCAAAGCCTGAAATTCAAGTGGTACCAGCCCCAGAGCTAGGGCATAAGCATGTTGTGCAAGAGCCTCAACTTTGGACAACACAAGAAATGCCAGAACAGATTTGGTCACAACAGATAGTGACTCAGTCACCACATTTGTGGACAAATCAAGAGTTCCAGGAACACAACTTGTGGCCAAAGGAGACTGTTCATCAGGCCTGGGTTCAAGATGTTGTGCAGGAACCAGATCAAACTTGGACAAAGCCAGTAAGTCAAGAATATATTTGGAAGAAGCCAGAAACCAAGGAACATGAGAAGAACAAACCATTTACTCAAGCACTTAGAAATAAAGT
This sequence comes from Rhaphigaster nebulosa, assembly GCA_948150685.1. Taxonomy (NCBI): domain Eukaryota; kingdom Metazoa; phylum Arthropoda; class Insecta; order Hemiptera; family Pentatomidae; genus Rhaphigaster; species Rhaphigaster nebulosa. The sequence goes on from OX411306.1 coordinate 198,137,691, forward strand.
TACAAAAAACGTAACAGAAAGACCTACAACAAAGAAACCAATAGTTCAAGAACAAAAACCGATTGGCAGCACAATGTTGAAGGGATACCGCACAGAGATAAAACACAGTGGGACTGGATATACCTCCCTTGTTGGACACACGGCTGATGGGGATGCAGCAAGCTTTCAGTCAGTTCGCTTTGGTGACAAGATCAGAAATAGATAACACTCGATGTTTATTTATAAAAAACAAACAAACATTGCAAGTTAGAAAGGAAGAAAAAGTTGAGAGTATGATAGCTTAATGAAAACGTAGTTTTGTGTACAAGTTATGTTCCTTAATTCAAAAGATAGAAAAATGACAGCCTGTTCCTACAATAGTATTTTACTGTTATTATAGTATTTATATTTAAATACAGACTGATTAGTGTTTTTTACTGTTATTGTTCATATTTGTTAATAAATTGTTAATACATATATTTATTTTTTTACTCCTTTCATTTTCCTGGTGATACTGGAATTTATTTAATTATCATACTTTTGGAATTCAATAATCACTCTTAACAAAAAGGAACCAATACAAAGTTGAGCAAATATAAAAACCGATTACTTTTAAGTGAAATATTTTAAAAGTTACTTAAATATTTAGTATAATAATTTTCTTAATTTAAAATCATAGAAATATTAAAAATAAACTAGCTCAGAAGTAAAGACATATTTTGAAACTACCTTTGGTAAAATAAACATGTAAGCATAATGAAATTACTAAATCTAAGTGATTCTTATGAATCATCTCTTCATGCCTAATATTAGAGTGCTATCTCATTATTTTTTAAATCTTATATTATATACATCTTTATTAAATTTGTAACATATAAAAAGCTTTCTACAAAATAATAAAATAATCTAGGCTAAAACAACAACTTAGAAAATTACATCCCTTGCATCTATACCAGAGTAAAACTAGGGTTGGAATATCGACACACGATATATCGATATTTCGGAGTTGAAAAGCCGATATATTATATCGATATCTTAACATCCGATATATCGATATTTTACAACAATATATCGATCACACGATATCTAAACTATATTACAGTAGAACTCGGCAATTCATATCCCGGTAATTCGTATAGATTTTCTGGTCTCTTGAAAGTCTCCTTTTATATCGTATAAAAACACTGCAATCTGGTTCCCCCGATAATTCGTATTTATTTTCGTCTTCCAAGTAATGTAAACGTCTTATAATTCGTAATTCTAAATAAAAAATCTGATTAGCTCTTAATCTTTTCAAGAGGAGAGGTGAGTATGCGAGATAGGAATCGTTTCTATAAATTTCAGTCGGTTTACAATTTTGTATCAATCTTGTTATTTCCTATTTTTTACCGCCGATTATTGGAAATCTCAATACTTTGGATATCTCGATAATTCATATATACCTTTCGAACCCTTGACCATACGAATTATCGAGATTCTAGTGTATTTTATTTTAACAATTTCCTTTATTCGGTAAAACTCCAGAATTGTAACCCCAAAATGGCGGAGATCTAGATCTTTAAGATCATCCAGGTTCTAAAAATCTGCATGTCCTCCATGTTGGCGTTACCATTATGGAGTTTTACCAGTAAATATAACAATAAACAATATTTAATTTACAAACAATAATTAGTAGATAAGATTTACATACAAATAATGTTGATTAATCCTATATAAAGAAAAATTGATGATTTATATAAATGATGGTACTGAGATGCATATCAAATAAATTTCATGCTTTTAGATAAATGTTTTGAGAATGCACAATATAGTCGGAAGAGTTATAAGATAAATAAAAATTTGAGAAGTTTGAAGGTTTTATTATTGAAAAACTTCTAGAAGACTATAATATATCAAATATGGCTAAAAGTCTTCAAAATAAAAATATGTTATAATTTTGTTTTCTTTGAAGTATAATTCTTTTTTATCTTTTTTTATAATGATTCATGGCTAATAAAAATATTGTTTTATAAATAATAATCATTATATTATTTTAAAACCTTTTTCACAGTTTATAATATTAATTGTATTTAATAATACTCATTTGATGCACTTTCTTTCGATATATCGATATATCGAATATCGATATTTTCCTTTCGATGTTCCAACCCTAAGTAAAACTCATATCATTCATTGTCTTCAAGCCACTTCTTTTTAAAACAGTGTACCTTTTTTTCTGTCTAACACAATCAAAAATCATACTTTAAAATTATATGTCTATGTGATAATATAGAATTGTATTTTAAAAAGTAATATAATTGAAAAGGTAATGAAAATATTCACAATTATTTTCAAATATTTATTTTTCAATAATTTAAGCAAATGTTAGTGTGTTATCGCCAGTAATCTATCTAAAAATTCATTACTATTCTAGAAATACTTTCACTGTAGCTTCTTCCTGAATGGAAGAATCTATAACTTGAAACGATTCATCGGTAATCCTGAAGTTGACAGGCCAGTAATTTTAAAAGTGCAACCATCGTTGTCTGGACTAATTTGTGTCTTCCCAGGCAATTTTGATCCTTCTGGGCGAAAATTCGCAGTTGTCACATACAAGTCTTCAAGGTTAGGACCCCCCCAAGCTACAGAACTTACCTGGTTGACAGGTAGATGAACTTTATCCAAAATCTCTCCATTTGATGGATCAATACAGGCCACCTAGAACACAAAATTCAGAATAACAACAGTAACCGTAAGAATAAATAAATTTCAAAGGAAAGGAGAACAAAATAATATCCAGGGACTAAGTGCTCTTTAACTATATTAAATTTCTCCCAATTTTTGAGTAATTTGATTTCGAATTTATTTTTATTTCTTTAAGTTTACTTATTAAATTTTAATGCCTGTTACCTTCTTAGGAAATGAGAAAAATACAAAATTATGATAACGAAATTTTGATGCAAACAAAACAGATCTTATGTAACAATTTCCATTATGTAAGTGGAAGGGGATTCTTTTCATCAATAAACTATATCTAGCACAAATGACAATAATATCACAGGAGAATTTGCACTACAGTTACAGAGATTTTTTTTCTCTAACGACTGTAAATTCAATGCTCCGTGTTGGTTAAGATCATTAGATAGGTCTTGTATTTAGACCATTATATAAAGACCATTATATAAAAAATCTTGTATATTTTTATAACAAAAATAACAAGCATATTAAAAAATTTTATTAAAAAAAAACACGACCAGTTAAAGAATCGATTCATAAAATAACCATGTAATTAAGCTTTCTAAATTGATTCATCATCATTATTGAATTCTGTAGTGAATGATAGCTGAAAATTCATTTAAGAGATAAATAATTGTGATTATTATTAGACTATATCAGTTACAGAAAGCTCTTCTTTCGCATATTACCTCAGACTTTCCGAACAATGCAACCCAAATGTTTCCATCTCTATCAATCGTCATTCCATCAGGAAAACCGGATTGCAAATTTTTATCTTCCATACTAAACACCACTTCCGGATTTTCTGAAAAAAAAGTTAGATAAGTCCATTTCATAGGAAGGTACTACTCCAGTTTCGCAGCCCAAACATACCGGCTGGCCATAAGTCTATATCAAAGGGCCTCACTGAACGTGTCAAAACTTGCCGTGTTTTACCGAATAACAAAATTTAAGTTACAGTAAGATCTCCATCGCAACAGAAAAGGATAAATTGGGGGTATGTTTATCTCTTGAAAGAGCGTAGCGAGCGGAAATTAACAGCTGTGATCCAATCAAAGCAGTAATAATTTTAATAATCACTAATGATCTCATTGAATACAAATGTTTAACGCCGCAAATTTTAATTTGCATAAATACGAATAGGTCATAATCCGAAACTGGCCTTCCTGGTTAAGTATCGTTTATCGTTTTTACATAACATAATTGCTCTTTCAAATAATATATATATATAATAAGCAAATAATTAATAACAGGTTTACTCGGATTACTTGGTACACTCGGATAGTTTTGGTATGTACAGTGAGGTCGATTTGTCTATGCTTGTAGCTCCCGCCATGTTGGCGAAACCGGAGCTTTACGTACTACACATTGAGTAATGCTTCTAAATCAATCATACAGAGATATTCTGATGTTTCCAATACTAGTAATAAAGAATCGAAACATTTGAAAGTTACTATATTTAGTTCGCAACTAAATATTCGATAGAACTTATCTTAAGTCGGACATATTGCCCACTATTAGATTACAAATGTAATTAAATGCCAACAATCAGTGTCTGGCCTATATAGACTTTCCCAATTCATAATAATATAAAATTATTTCGCAAAAATGTGATGTATATGTAATATAAATATATTAAAGATTGTGGCAATGTATTTATTTCGTATATATAGCATTTCTACGCCAATTGTAACGTTTTCCAAATCAGTTGTCACCATTTCCATTTCTATTGTAACTTTTTCCAGTTCAAATGTAACCTTTTCCATTTCAATTGTAATCCTTTCCAAATCAATTGTCACCATTTCCTATCCAACTGTAACCTTTTCCATTTCAATTATAACATTTTCCATTTCAATTGTAACACAAAAGGACATGAATTGATTCAATATTATTTATTTTATTATTGAAAAATAACTATTTTAATTACAATAATGGCTTTTGAAATAATTTCGGCATATTCTGGGTTCTGATTCCATTTTTTTAATTGGATTTTTAATCGCGCACGTGCATTTTGCATTTCCGTTACAGTTGGATTTTTCTATGATGTACAGATTACTTATTAGGTTTTCACTGCTTCTGATTCCAATTCTTGAATTGAATTATGGATCGCGCATGCACAATTTGCTTCTCCGTTACTGTTGATCTATGATGTAAGGATCGTTTATTAGCTTTTCGAAGGTTCTGATTTATCGAGCATGCGCATTTCGTATTACTATCGTTTATTAGGTTTTCCGGGATTCTGATTCGATGTTTTTTTATTGGACTTTTGATTGCACTTTCGATTTACTGATACTGTTGAAGTTTTCTATGTTATACAAATCGATAATTAGGTTTTCGCTGGTTCTGATTGCATTTTTAAAATTTTAGTTTTTTAATGGGCATGCGAATTTCAAATTACAATTATATTTGACATTTTTTTGAGTATATCGTCCTATAAGACGTAATGAACAATAACTTCACCGAAAAAAGGTCAATTGTAATGGCTTTCCGAAATGAGCGAATTCGATAAACAATTCAATTCAAAAAACGGAATTAGAACATCAAAAACCTAATAAACGATGCCTATTTCATAGAAAATAGTAACGGAAAAGCGAAATGCGCATTCGCGATCCTAAATCCATTTCAAGAAATGGAATCAGAACGCTTAAAAACCTAACAAACGGTCCCTATATCGTAGAAAATTCCAACAGTAACGGAAATGTAAACTGCGTATGCGCGATTAAAAATCCAATTAAAAATGGAATCAAGAACCCTCGAATACCTAATAAAAGATACCTGTATCATAGATAAATTCAACACCAACGGAAAATCAAAATGTGCATGCGCGATCGAAAATCCGTTGGTAAAATCGGAAATAGAGTCCTTGAAAACCCATTAAACAATGCCTAGGCCAAAGAATTCTGAAAACTAATAATTAAGTAAAAATTCTCAAAAATTTTTTTTTAGTAAATTTGGCATTAGAAACTTCAAAAACTTAATGAACGGTCACCAAATCGATGAAATCAACCCATCCCCTCTCTTCTCCCATCCACCAAATAAATAAAATAAATATTTAAAAATAAATAATCAACAATTTTATTTAAAAAATTTAAACTACTTTAAATTAGCACTTAGTATCAATTATCTAATAAACAAAAAAAAATGCCCGAAGAATATGCCGAAATTATTTTAAAAGTCATTATTCTAATTAAAATATTTATGTTAGAATAATAAAATAAATAATATTGAATTAATTCATGTCCGGTTGGGTTACAATTGAAATTGAAAAGGTGACAATTGATTTGGAATGGTTATAATTGAATTGGAAAAAGTTACATTTGAAATGGAAAAAGTTACAATTGAATTGGAAAAGGTGACAATTGATTTAGGAAGGGTTATAATTGAAATGGAATAGGTTACACTTGAAATGGAAAAAGTTAAAATTGATTTGGAAAAGGTGACAATTGATTTGGAAAAGGTTACTATTGACTTGGAAATGCTTTATACGACTATAAGATTATTGATCTGTACTTCTGTTGACTGTTAACCTGTCTCCTCATGTTTATGCAATTAAAGAAAGCCATTTTCTAAAAAATTACGCTATGGGTCGGGCGCCTTTGGCATCTAGATACACGAAGTGGTTGATTATCTTACTCTAACGAAATTCATATCATTTTATAAACTATAAAATTTATTAAGGAATTAAAAGAGTTTTTGTATTCCAAGATAAACATTTTAAAAAAATGTCACCGTTTATCAGGTTAAACTTCATAATTATTGTTGGCAAACGTGATAATCGAAATTATATCAAAACTAAAATAATTAAAACCATAATATGAAAATGTATCCAGAAAATAGATAGTGAAAACAGATCTTCCTAATTTAAAATTAATTGATAATTACATCACCAAATAATAAACGGTTCGGAGTTCTGGGGTCCAACATCAGGACCATGCTGCAATATAATATGCAATGGTCATTAAAAAACTAAATTTAAAATTATAGTCTTCCATTTACAAATATTTATCAAAAAAATTAAATATTTATATGTAGACTAAAGGAAACCCTTAGGTTCTGAATTGTGAAGTAGTAGACGGACTGGGCTAAACTATTTAATTGTTCCTGGTGATATTAGGAGACGGATAGGTTTAAACTTGCAAGGCTAGATCAATGGCTGGGACAGTATAAATTTTACTAGTACTTCTGTGAATAGTGTCAAAAAATAGGCAGGATTCTACAAGATTCAAGCTAGAGATATAAAAGACAATTCACAAATATCAAAGAATCCATTATAAATATCAAAGAAAGAATGTTTCCATTCCATTTCTCAGTAATCAGGCGTTTTACCAAGAATTATGGACGACATACGGTTACAAGGCGAAGCACATAACACCTTCATTCAGAAAAAAAAATCAATATCTGAAAAGCTGTTACATATAGCACCTTCATCAACTCATGTCTTCAATTATCCAGTAATTATGTGATTTGATTTTCCTTTCATCATCCGTTTCAATACGAATAAAAACATGAACAAAAAAACAAAAATGGACCAGATGCCTTCAAGTCATATTCATGGCAAATAACAAGAAAATAGAACAACGCATTTGGGCGTGACTGCGAAATAAACAGATTTCTTATTATAAGGAGCCAACAAAACGACTGCCCAACTAATATGAATTAAAAAAGAAAAATCTCTACACATACTCAAGCCATTTTTTCTGACTTCAATCTTATCAAATGTGAAGAAAATCCGATGCATTTTGCCTTAATCAGCGACTCTAATGAAATTAAGCGTAAAATGAGAGATCTAACCTATAAAAGTGCTTGATTTTTATAAATGCATGATTTTTATTTATTTATTTTTGAATATTTCCTCGCCCTTCAAAACTCATTCTTGACTCAAGCTGTCAAATGGAGAACTCAACTTTACTATTAGGGTACTCGTCTAAAATCCAGATTCTGATGATACCGTAACTAAAAGTTTCCAACGCTATCTACCTTCATTACAAGAGAATTTTCAAGCGGCTTCAAGACTGAAAAAGTGCTTATAATTTAATATCAACACTTATCGGCAGATGTTATGGAGGGATAGAATAAGAAATAGGAATTCCACTCATTCCATTTGACAATAAATAAGCAATTTTTTAAGGACTATAACCTTTTAGGTCCCCGACATGACAAGTACAGAACACATTTCTAAAGCGAAATTTTAAGCTGAGAAATGATTGAGTGACTGGAAAGGAGCGATGTCAGGGAATCTTGTTTAAATTTACCACGAAGGCATCAAAACCTTTCAGGCTCTGGTTTAAAATCGGATGTACTTGCGTAGCAACTAATTATCACTACCTAAACTAAAGTTAAAATTACTTTTTGTGATATTGAGTTTACTTACCAATGCTACCATCCTTATTGTAATCAAAACGACCAATAGAATATGTATCGATATGATACAATGTATTATATTCGGTATCCCAAGTCAATCCGTTGCTAACTTTCATATCAGAAGCCTGAACTCTACATCCTTCTTCTTGAGTGTAACTGTAAAACTTTGCTGAGGCTGCTATGTCTTCTCCGACCATAAGTAAGTTTGCGTTGTAAGTCCCTGTGAATTAAGCGTGTAAAAAATAAATATACATGTCTGATTGATTCTGCATAGAGGAAAAAAAACTATTAAAGAAAGCCTAATTTATTTATTTATCCGTATAACATCTACAGACTGAGGGTCATTAGTATACTACATAGATGTATAATACAGAAATCCTAATTGATTAAAAATTAACTCAAATGTTAAGGAGTAAGGCTCTAAGCGATGAAGATGCTACTACATAATGTTTTTATTTTATTTTTTTGTAATATCCATATAAGAAGAGGTCAAGAAGCGCTTCCCATCCCTGACCATAGTAATAATATGGTATTTTTGGGTCTGGATCCATGACTAATCCTTATTATTTATAAATCTTCTAAAGATACTTTCATTTCTGACCCGCACTGCCTCTTGCATTCATTGGGAGATCGAAGTATTTAACGGTAATTAACACATTTATCTCTGGAATCGATCTGTTCAAGCTTGTACAATTGTTCTCCATAGGAATCGTCCCCCTAGGTCCCAGCTGCGGCGTTCCGTAACCTGTTAAGCCCATCATCATGAACTGTATCACTTTGAGTCACTATGGACCAAATTGCTGAGGAAAACCGGTCTTTCCCATTTACAGAGAACAATTTCCCTCAGTTGGTCACTGAAGAAAACTACTCGTACTTCAATGATTTTGAGTACGGGTGGATAGCTGCAGTGACTCTATCAAATTCAACCTAAGGCGAAAAGGGCGAGATCCGAAGGGAATCTATCTCCTAACAGAAAGAGAATTCCCAATGCTAGTGGCATCTAACAACTACTCATACTACAAAGATTTTGTGTACACGTGGAAATCTGAAGTGGACCAATCCCACTTCATTCAAGGGGAGAGATACTAGCTCATGAGAGACCATCGGAAAAAGAAAGCGTAGTTGGAAGCTATGAAGATGGAGAGTAACAAGAATAACATGCTGAATGTTGTGGACAAAAACAAAATCAATTTTATGTTTTCAAGCAGAAATTACATAAGTTTTATGTGATGAACCATCACTGCCGAACACTTCTTTTTGTAGAAAGGCAATGCAGGGAGTAAATAAATAAATAAAATTTTCTTTACAGTTCATTTCTATTATAATTTCTATCCTGGTTGCAACTTTATCTTCCTTCATAATTCAGTAATATCAGTATTGTTGTGGTTGGTAATGATGGCAAGATAGCTTGATTTATCGTCTATCGAGTGCTCTCTGTGATAACGGTATGAATATCAATTGCATAGCAATAATTAGATCGGATATCCCCTAGGAGTTAAGATTTCATAAGCAATATTTGCAGCATTATCATGTCTTAACAGATATTACTTTCCTCGTAGAAGTTGACACTAAGATGTAAATATCTTTGATTGTTTATCATTGTTAAATTAGTCTCAGTTGGTAGGACACTTGACTCCTAACTACCGAGCCTAGATTCGTTAACATTGGAGGAAAAAAAAAAAAATGATTTTCTGTTTATCAGACGTCACCTGTGGTCAAGTGAACCCCGATAGGGCATACCGAGCTTCTATGGAAGTATTTAAATTCAGTGCCTGACCATAAAACGCTATCGGAAAAACATGAGGTCGAGCGTGGATGGTGGCATCACCTCGATTTGTCCTTGGGCAAGAAACAGTACTTCTTTATCAAGTACTGAACTCCAAACCCTTAAAACTCAATGGTTTCTTCAATATTGTTGTTTAAATTGGTCAGGACAGCAGATTTGGGAGCACTCCGCATTGCTTACACTAGAGGGTTTTACTCCTTAACTTGTAGCAAAATTCTAGCGAAAATAAAATAAATAAACATAAATTCTCTACTGCTCATTTAATAGAAAATCTTGGATAAATCTTTGGGTTTCATTATTATATCAGTATATGCATTGTTATAACTTACCGAACCATAGCCGTCCAGTGACATCACACTTTCCATCGTTAATTATGTTGGTTTCCGGCTGGTCGGTCAACTCGCATAGAACTTCCATTGAATCGATTTTATGCGAACAGCCATCCCAATCAATAAGGCATATATTATGATTAGACCCAATGACAAATTTTCTATTGGAACCAACAACAGGTATTATGAAAGATACAGTTGGGACATCTGGAAAGAGAGCATTTAGAAATGTAATGCTTTTTTTTTTCATTTTTTAACTATTCATTAATGATATCAAAAAGAACCAGAACGTACGATTCATCATATTTCAAGCATTAAAAAATCTGACAGGATTAAAAATAAAGTATTTTAAATTTTCCATTTTGATAGAACGTCTTGAAAATTAAGCCTTAGTCAATTAAACTACGTAGATACTTATTTGTCTCCAAAATAAATATCATAGAAAGAAAGAAAAAATTTGCTAGTCAGCCAAGCGTAGTGCGTTAGCAACTACGTTTTTAAAATATTCTTCTGATGTTCCCATAGAAACCTGTTCATATTATTTTACTTTTTTGAAAAACTCGAAAACTATACATTTCCTGAAACATTCCATACGCTCATTTGAAAGATAATTAAATGGTATATAATAAACTTAAACTTAAAAAAAAATAAACCTCTCAGTTGGACTAATAGTAAAGACACAGAAAACAATTTTTGCATTGAACTTTGCATCCAGGGAGCGGAGTAGCTCCGTGGTAAGGTACTGTGCTCCTCATCTCCTAGTCCCGTATTCGAGGCCGGATGTGACAGATAATTCTTAATTCTGTCAGTTTCGGGAGATCCTCCTGAGGCTCACCCTGTCTCTATAAAGTGGGTACCCTTCATTGGGAGAAAAACCAGGCGGTTGAGCGTGATCTCAACCAAATCACCTCAATGCACAAACGTTGGGTTAGAAACAGTATGGTCCTTACCAAGTACTGAACCCTAATGTTTCCTCAGTTTTTCATTTTACCCTTCGTGGATTGTATTCCACATATATTCGTGGTACAAGTTTTTTTTTTTATTAACCTTTTTTTTTACTAAGCACCCAAAGTGGTAATGAAAGTCGTATGAGTGGGCACACAACTGGTTTTGTTAACAAAGAGTATATGCGTCTACTGCCTTGAATCAAGTTAAATGTGTGACTTCATGTACTAGTTTTATGTTGCAAATATGTGATCGTCGGCTTATTATCGCGAGATAAGGTCATAAATTGGTGCCATCCCTAAAGGTCAGTTTTGAACGACGTGTCGAACCGTCGTTCAAAACCGATAAAAAAACTGATCATCCATTTGAAATGCCAATCGTGTTGGAACGATGGCGTTAAAACTGCGGGCTGCATATTTCTAACACATCGGTTTTTTCACGCTGTTCGTACATTATAGATGCAATTTTGAATTAATAATGTTCTCACCAAATCAAATCCATGAAGTATATATATATATATATATATATATATATATATATATATATATATATATATATATTTAAGAAATCCTACCCTCAAAGGTGGCCTGTCAACTTTGCCAACTTCGAACGATAATTATTATTACTTTTTTAAATATTAATTGCTATTAACTTTCCTCAAGATATGAACATTGGTCAGGGTGAAAATTTAAATGAGTAATTATTGGAAATCTTCTCATACCTGTCAACTTTTCCAACTTCCAACTATAACTATTATTGCTTTTTTATAATTAATTACTATTTACTTTCTTAAATATATGAACATTGGTTGCGGTGGAAATTTAAAGTAGTAATTATCATAAATCTTCTCCTCAACGATGACCTGTCAACTTTGCCAACTTCGAACAATAATTATTATATATTATATATATATTTTATTACTTACTTTCCTCAAAATAAGAACATTGGTCGGAGTGGAAGTTTAAATGAGTAATATGCGATTTTGATTTAATTGTTTTCGATTATTGTATATAAATTAAGAAGAAGGTCAATCAAATAAATTAATGAAATCAATTGAAAAGAGTAGATGAAAGGATGGATGAAAAAAAGCCAATGAGGAAGAGGAGTATCGTTTTTCGTGCCAAACCGACGTTTTTCCTCCCTCCATTTTCCATCCTCTCTCCATATTCCGTTCCAATCTAACCTTCTCGCTTTAAAATTTTTTTTAGAAATTTTAAATTAAGTTCTTCAGATAGGCTTCGAAAATGTTCTGGACAATCCTCGTACTTATTTGAAAAATGGCTCTATAAGGATTCCAATTTATTCCTACCTGAAGATAAGCAGATATTCACAAGCTCTTCCGACTGTCTGTCCTCTCCTTCAAGAGTTGCACTCGTCAAAAGTTTAGTTAAGTCATAATTAATCAAAAAAATAAAATAAAAAATAGCTCTATCGCGTTTCGCGGCAGAATTTTTCTTATTTTTAATATTAATTCCATCTTATCTGAAATTCTAGTTTATCATTTTAACAGTAGATATCACATTACGTAATTTATAACATACGCATATATAAAATAAAAATTAAATAAAAAATACCCCACAAAAACACATTTGTAGCTATATCTCGCTTGGGGGCAGAGAACTGCACTATGGTTTCTCTACTGAAAACCTTAATTTAAGGATTAAACTGTTTTTTATGACAATTTTTTTTTGGTCTACTCATTGAAAAAATTTCTATAGCGAAATACGCGTTACGCTTCGTTTAAAGCGTAGAAATTGATGCATAGTTTTAAAATTTTCTTGGTAAAATCTAGAAACTAAAATTTTACGCACACTTCGCACTTCAATGTCTTATGTATATATTGAGATATGCAAATAAATTATAATTTTGACGACATTTTTGGAAAAATCATAAAAAATCACTTAGTTGTGATATAAAACCCTATATTTTCTTAAACATATCTAATAACAAATAAAAACAAAGAGAAATACAGAAAATATTGATATATACAAGAATTGTTAGTAAGCAATTTTTTTTTTTGAAAAAACCAAAAAGAATTATAGATTTTTATCAAATTAGAATTAGCTAAAAATTTGATAATCTAAACATTTAAAGTGAATTTACTTAGGAGTAAAATGACGTTGAGATGGTTGCTCTATCATAAATATAACGACAAGGGCGGAGTTTTGTCCCGAAAAAGTGAGTTTTGAACCACTGTGGGACGGTTCGGAAGGATGAAAAAGCCGATGGTCGGGGAAAACCTTGACGATAAGTCTGTAATACACGACAATAGCACTTATGATGGGAAAATAAAAAAAAATTACCACAATAATATTTAGAGTATAGGAGATATACGTGCCTATTCTTTTTCGTTTGAGAATTATTGTTATTTAAAATGGGCAAGAAGTAGCCAATTGTGAATTTTTCCTTCATATATTCAAGTTTTACCAATGAGTTCTATGAAAAAATTAATTTCTATTCTGAAAGAAAATTGTATATGATCCATTTTCTGTTATATTTTTTTTATTTGCTATGTTTGTTAAATTGGCGTTAAACAGTCAATTTCCAGTATTATTATCCCTTGTTGCGAAAAAAAATATTCTGCATTTTCTAGATGGATTTTGGTTTTATCGCACTAGAAGACATGACAGGTCCTCTGGAACTATATGCATTACTGAACCAGCAACAGTTATATAATTCTTAAAACAATTAATTTATATTCTTAAATTACAATGCAAGCATATATAATAAAAATATTTATACACACACATATAATAATGTTTTTAACTAATTAAAAAAAAAATAAGAGTTAGTTTATTTGAATATTGAATCAGATATCCTGAAACAGTTATTAAAACAAATGATTATATAATAAACAAAATGAGATATTAAAACAATAAATTTATAAAGCCTTATTTTAGGCACTCGCCTAATTTTGTGACGAATGTTTGGTCAGATGGCAAATCGTAGCGTACAATTGCCGAACCCATGACGTCGACAAGGTATAGCGACTGAGTGTCAATGTCCCAGTGGGGTGCTTCACCTACCAAAAGAGATGGTATTGAGACCTTCTCTACCGTTACCACCATTTCCCTGAAAAAAAATAAATAAAAACATATAGGAATTATCACATTAGATCTCTTGGCAATGACCACAAAACGAATAATGTAGATTTTATTCTTTGGAAATTTATTTTTCCGGTATCGGAGGTCATTCAATAGAAAAATCTCTAAAATTAATTAGCTAAATCTAATATAAACAAAATGAAATCTAATTTAAGGAAATATAAATCTTCTTTTCTTTTCTTTTTTAAATAAAAATATCTTCATAATACCGCTTTATCCTTCTATAGTTGTTAGTTGTTATCTTACTTCTCCTCAAATCTTAAGATTTATAAAATGTTTTGGAATATTTCCATACATTTTTTTGATAGTATAATCCATCTCTTATGCATTTTCCAGCATATTCCAGAATGGGTCTTTTCTACCTCACATTGCGTTCTTCATATTTTACAATATTCATCTCGATTTGCATGAAAACTTCATAGAGGCTTGAATAAAGGAAATCAACTGATAGACACAAATCAGTTTATTTCTGGCCACTTCAACTTGGCGAGAAATAAACGATTATCCAAATTTACCCCCGTAACTGAAATTCATAATCTATAACAAGTTTTTTTTAGGTGATATAAGCATTATAAGCAGAGCCCGAATTTGTATGCTGTTAAATTCCCGCAGAATATGCGATAAAAGTCCGTAAAATAAGCAGTGAAAAACATAAAATGTGCAACAAAAAATCTCAAACAATTTAAATAAACATAATAAGAAACACTTTTTAAAAATTAAATTAGTAATAAAAGAAAAACAGTTATAATTCCATTTAAAAAGGATAAATAAGTGACAATATTAAAAAAATAAAAAATAAAATGGGAATATTTAAAATACATAAAAACGAATAAGAAACTGTAACTACTTAGTTGTAATTATTTGTTATCTTTGTTTTTATATAAATGTGCTAAAACTAAAATATAAAAGTGATAGAAATCTACAAATAGTAATAAAAAAAATAGGAATGATTGTATTTAAACACTAATTGGCAACGTGAGCAAAATAAATAAAACGAAAATGTATTAGTCAGCGACACGCTCTCCGTTAAAATTAATTACCAAACGCGTTTCTAAATTTACTTCCGTGAAACATTATAAATTATAAATATATAATTTTTTTCTGTTTCTTTGTAGATTCTAATACCTCAATGTAATGCCCTGCAAATACTACACATTCTCTAATGATTTATTTATTTAATAATTTAAGATTCGGATCAGCAGCCCACTTCTTGTAAAACAACCTAACAGCTTTTGGACCCAGAAAAAATAATATGCCGGACGGATTCTTCTGGGGATCGGGATAAAATAATGATTGTACTAAGCCGAATAAATAAATAATTTAATCTGGTGGTTTTAGATCTAAATAAAAAAAAATGTAAGAGTTCTCGATTTTGAAAAGTTGATATTTTATTGTGTTCAGTTTAGAAAGGGACACGCTTCTGGGAAATCAATTTATTTTAAAAATTCCATTCAAAGCATACTTTTAATTCGATATGCGTTCTTCCAGTTATTTTGTCTCTCTGGGTAAGAAAATTGAAATTATATTACGTTTCAATTTTGGAGGGATTGCGTCATTGGTCAGACAATTTGTGCTAATATCTAAAAACAACCTGAATAAAAAATAAAAAAAATGTTCTGATATCGGGACATATATAATTTAATTAGGGATTGATCCTTTTATACCATCATGGGGGTGTCAACTGATGTATAATTTAATTAATAAAATTAAAATTGTGCATTTTTCATTAATAAACTTCTTTTATATTGATGTATTTGCTGTTTTTAAAAAACCTAGGAAGTATTGAATGATTGACTGAACGTTCGAAGGGGAGGTGGAAATGAAAAAAATCCATATTCTATGAAGTCGATTATTGAAGGCAGCATTGTCTTTATATTGTAGTTTTTTCATTTTAAGTGAACCTATGCCTATAATATGGAATTTAATCTTCAGTATTGCATTTTAATGTTTTATTTCTATTTTTTTAACTTGAAATTAACAAAATATGCAATTTTATGCATTTATCATCAAATATACAAAATAAAATTTGGCTGATTGCATCAGAGTTCACAGACTGATAAAGATATTTAAAAAAAAACATAAAAAAATCCGGGCTCTGATTATAAGATATCTATCAAGCCATGTAATGAGAATCGCTTTAACAAATTACATTATTGTCATTCAGAAAAGAAGGAAAGAACCGGGTTTTTAGAAAAGCAACCAAAGGTTATCGAGAATCATCTTATCGTTTTTAAGCTTCTAACTTACAAACATGAAGCTAAAGCAGTATGATTTTTATGGGATATTTTTATATTTATTAAATGATTTTGTTTTTTCAATTATTTTACGCTGCAAAATATCGATATTGATATTGATATCGATATCGGTTAAGACAATGGAAATCTAGATAAGACTGGTATAAAAATATCGATACATAAAAATATCGTTTATATTTTAATATTTTTATTTAAAAAAAAAAAAAGTCTAAGCTAATTGGAAGAAGATTAGGAGATAACCAGTTTCTTAGTATTAAAATCATGCTAGAAATTAACTTAATAAAAACAATATCTTAATTCTATCAGTACAGAAATATGGATATTAAAAAAAAAAATCTTAAATACATCGTCCCAGAAATATCGATATTAAAAAAGCAATATCTGAATTATATCGGTACAGAAATATCGATATTATACAAACAATATCTTAATTATATCGGCATAGAAATATTGATATTATAATGAAATATCGTAATGATATAGGCAGAGAAATATCGATATTATGAAAGCAATATCTTAATTAAATCTTCCAAAAAATATAGATATTATAAAAGCAATACCTTAATTATTTAATTATACCTTATTATTCAAACAATATCGAAGCCCGTGACAAAAAAGTGACGCATTTCACACAAAGTTTTTTGCATATAAAATGAACATATTACAGACCTAATATGAAAAATACATGCCTGCCAACTTATAGCCGCTGGAAACAAAATGGCGGCAAAAAAATCGACATTTTAGGAATATTTTGGGTTTTTCATCTATAATTCCTAAATGGTGCATTATATTGAAAAAAATATATTATATTGAATTAAACATTTCTTGCGTCTAATTAGTACCACAAAATAATAATTTGGATAACTGGTGTGGCCGAAAACCATAGTCAAAAACGAAGATTTTGTCAAAAACAGTGACTGAGTACTATAAATAAGTCTGCAACTTGAAAATGAGAACTCTAAGAGAATAAATCATGAAATAAAAGTTATTGATCATCAAAATCTGCCTCCATTGAGCACAAATAATTTTAAATTCGGTCAAGTGCACCTCCTGAAATGAACAATTGGCTTTTTAGCCCTATTTGGTTTGCCAAAATGGGGTAATTTTAATTTTCAGGTAAGTTGTATGCATTGCCCCTCTTGTAAAAAATCCATGTTTTCGATCTCCTCCTTTTTGTATGTTTGTCACCATCTTGAAAAGCCTTCATGAAGAAACTATTTTCACTATTTCCGAAATAACTCACTTCCACTGCATTTAAGATAAATATTTGTCATTACCATTTGGATACTAGAAGATATTTTTGAATAAATGCAAACTGCGATATGTGTGCTAACTTTGTCTCAGGTTGATGAACGAAAAATTAAGACAAATTTGCTTAGTGATGTGATAATTACAGTAAAAATGCAAATTTTCTTATTTTTTTCGTTCATCAACTCGAGACAAAGTTAGCACAAATAACGCAGTTTGCATTTATTCAACAATAGTATGTTATTCAATTATTTGTTATGTCAAATCCTTTCACAAACAGTTGACCGGAACTCCTTGTACAAAAAATAACACCTTGTTTTTTGAAGATGATTTTTTGTAATAAACCACATGACTTCCCTGTACGCCTACTAAACTATAAATCGGTGGTTCAAAAAAAAGGTAAGTAAAAAAAAAAAAACATTTTTAAATAAAGTACCACTTCCGGCCGGCCGTATGTTAATTTCATTGATATAAAAATCTAATATACCAAATTTCAGATGTTTTGCATTAATGAATGTTTATTATAACCTTGATGTAAAATACCACTTCCAGTAAGCCAATTATAACCAAAATCTAGCATATTATTTATATTGAAATAAAAGTCTTCCATGCTAAATTTTAGGTGTTTTGCATTATATCTTAATATAATTATTGGTGAAAGTTTATTATGAAGTCCAAGTAAGTATCCCTTTTAGTTTCCCATTTTTTACGGAAATCTAGTAATTTATTTATATTGATGTAAAATTATTTCAATTCCAATTATTTTATAATGTGATGATGTTTGCCTAATATAATTATTTTTATATAATTTTTGATAGAAGTCTAATATGATCTTGAAGTAAAGTACCACTTTCGGTTGGCCAATTTCAACCAAAAGTAAAGTGTGTTATTTTGATTAATATACAAGTCTTATATACCAATTTTGAGAAGTTTTGCATTATATTTTATTATATTTTTTGATAAAAATCTACTATGACCTTCAAATAAAGTACCACTTCCGGTGATCATATAGTGACCAAAAAGCTAGATGTTACAACAATCCCAATAACAAAATTTTAACTTGCTACGGCTAACCGTTTTTGAGTTATACGAGATACGAACGAACGTATGAACGTACGAGCGTACGAAAGTAGGTACTGACGTCACGTCGAAACAAGTCAAAATGGATATTTCCGTTGAAATCTGAAAATTTTCGCGATTACAATAATTTCTTTACTGCGTATAAGGAATTAAAAAATACTATAAATATAACAACCACAAGACATCCATTTCAATATACAATATTCAAAATTTGAATTTTTTGTACTAAATTAGCTATTTGATCCATAGTTCATCGTTTATAAAGAGGTTATCATTTACATTCATTATCATATATATTATCTTATACATTATCATATATATTATCATATACATTATCATATATATTATCATATACATTATCATATATATTATCATATACATTATCATATATATTATCATATACATTATCATATATATTATCATATACATTATCATATATATTATCATATACATTATCATATATATTATCATATACATTATCATATACATTCGCACAACTACGCTGGGCTGGCCACGTTGTAAAAATTAACCAGTCAGATTCCATTAAAAAAAATTTCAGAGAGGGTTTGGCTCAAGCCGAGTAGGGGGTCTCAAGCTTCGTTGGGAATATGTTTGGCTGCCGACTTATAAACACTATTTGATTTAAGTAATGAACTGGAAACATTCGATCCAGTGGTGGTTTCTGGATAGTGGAAGAGGAAGTAACACAAATAATCTCTGTAATAAACGATTCAAATACGTCATAAAATACCCGTCATAAGTAGAAACCCCTTCAGTTTTTATTGTTATACTACACCGGTTGTCAGTGTAAAGCAGTTTCCAAACAACAAGAAGGCACTAAAAGGGCTAATAAATAGTAATTTGTTTCTTTTTAACAAGTAAATTAAATTAACATTCGTACGTTAAATCACCTGTTGTACTAAGCTCTTGCAACTTGGTGCCGAGCAAATATTTAGGACGGAATCATTGCAGACTACCACTCCAATAAGAAACCCAGCTCTCCCCTCCAACTCTCAGTCCAATCTAGAGAGAGCTATGCAGATTGGGTATGTCAGAATGAAGGCATTCTGTTTCAGTTGATTTACTCAATCTGAAATAAATATTTTCTATTTCTATTTCTGCTATAAAGGAATTGTATTTTTCTTCAAGAGGGATTATGTGCTCATGTGCACAAATGGAATAGCCATCACTAACTCAATCAAACCTTACTAGAGCTTGTTATGACCAATCAAGTGGGTCGGATAAATTCCGATATAAATTAAATGCCGATATAATAAGAAGAAAGGGTTTATAAGCAATTTTATTTATTTATTGTTTTTGAGAGTTTATTAAAGTTAAAACGTAACAGTGCCTATGGAGTTATATACACCACAGCCGGTCCTAAGTCTAGATAAAGCAGAAGTGTTGGATCTAGGGCATTGCAACCCAATCCCATAAAAAAATTTCTCCGCAATGAGACCTCAATAATGATGGGGTAGGCCAACAATCACATCGGTATGTAGCGCCACGGAATTATTTAGAAGTTAAAATGTACGTTTATAGAAAATTAAAAGACAAAATATCACTTATAGTTTGACCCAGCTATAAATGGCACATAGCTGGTAGTATTTTTTCCGAATCACTATTTTGGAGAGATGTAGTAAGGCCCTTTCATAAGATTCGATTTAGCTTACGCAGAAAGCATGCTAAATGATAAATTCCGATTTATCAAGAGCAGGACCGACACATTTGTCCGACATCCGATATATCGGACCGTCTTAAAACGGCCAAACGTCTTCAACTGATCTCCACAACTGTTTTAAATAAATCCCTAACGAAACTATATGCAACAGATACAACTTTCAAAGATTTTTCCTCATATCTGAAAATAGAGGTGACTAAAAAAACATTTCTTTCCCATTTTTTAATGGGCATAAGATGACAATAAAGGCGTTTAATAGAATTTAGTATAGCAATATATGAAGAAAAATCATTGTATTTTACTTGCAATTAGAAGTAACGATTGTTCACCAACTAAGGTTTATCTAGGTCACGGTGCACCAAGATATCTTTGGGTCAATATAACATTTTTGGTGTCGATGCGGGGCTAGAAGATCGATGGGAAAGTTGATCAAAACGGGATTAAAAATTAATTAATTAGGTGCATGTATGTCTATAGATATATATATATACAATATTCTAAGACTACACCAATTTCGAATCATCAAGCTCATCCCTCTCATTATTGGTCAGTTAAAACCATCATCAAAATGATTACTATAAAATTGTTATTACATGACCGATCAAATGTAAAACTGCAAAATAAAAGTATTAAATTGGTAAAAGTTTTTTTTTAACAGAAATTTCGCTGGAATCAATAAGATGTTCCTAAAAGATTTGTATAAGTTGAGTATAAAAAACTAAATTGTTATCTTCTGGCCTAGACTATTTGAAAAAGGAAGTGGTAAACAACAATAATAATGAGGACAGGTTATTGGAACGAAAAAGGAAAAACTGCTTGTCGTAAACGTCAATAATTTCGATTTTAGATCAATTGCATGAAGTCGTAAACAGATCATTGCTCAAGGTATCTACAAAGCAATAATGAATTTAACCAAAAGCGAATGGCACATCCTAAAGGAAGCATTATTTCTCAAACAGATATAAACAAGGATCTAATACCTTATGTAATTGAAAAACATGTTACAACAAATATAATTTTTACAGTAACAAGGTACGACTAAAATGTACTCTAATATTCAGTTAGCATATCAAGATAAATTAAGTAGATCCATCAACATACTTTTAATACTAAAATCAATATCTAATAGAAAATAAAACAAATTACTTTATCATCAATAAAATAAATCATGAATGGACTTCTGATAAAAAATAGTCCTACATCATATTTAAACAGCCATCGTTAAATAAATATAAACCTAGTAAGATACCGGTAATAAAAAAAAACATAAACTATGGATAAAAGATATGTAACATTCTATAAAAATGTAAAAACTGACCAATTCTATCTAGAAGCTCCTTCAACCTGACTCGTCTTTAGTTCAATAGAAACTGGGCGCCTTACTCAGGCTCTAAATAACTAAAAAATATTGATTGTATTGGATGAACGTTAATTGCACCCAGCTAGATGATAGTTTCTGGTAAAGATATAGAACTAAAATACTTCGGCCTTTAATGATTCTTTATTTAGTAATCTGGTGGATTCTCAATTAACGAGGCAATTATTCTAATTATTACGAAACAGTATTTATTATTGATGCTGCCAGTAAAGCTCTAGATTCTAAGAACTATCTTTATTATCATTGACTCAGTTTTCTGAGTAAAAAATGAATTCTGGTTTAAAAATTGTAGTATGATGAGTATCATCCGATGTTTTAGTAATATTTTATTTTCGCGATTCAGTTATTACTATCTCATCATCTTTCCTTCATAAAAGAATTATTTATTACTTCGAGCACCGTTCTTGGCGTTAACATAGAACATCATGAGGGCTTTTATCATTTATACGGCTGTTGTTCGCTTTTTAACATATTTTATGTAGTAGAATATTATTTTTGTATTGCAAGTGCTAATAAATAATGTATTAATTATAGCATAACCATGTTAAGATTGGTTTTACTCGAGAGTCTCATTACCGGAGCAGTCAAGGTACAGCATATGCATCCTGAACCGCTGAGATCTGCACGAAATGTAAAGATAAAGTAATATAAAATTACTCGATTCTAAGTAAACAAAATCTAGAACATCATGTTTCCTCGAATACTCTATGCTCATCCGATAACCGCTCACGCAAAAAAAAAAAAAAAAAAAAATAACTAAATAAAGCCTGCTAGTAGATGAACACTGAAATAGTTGTACAGCAAAAGTTGAAAGAACCAACTTTATCAAAAGATTAGAACTAATATTTTAAAACTCATGATACTTCACCTTGGCAAACTTTCGTGGCTGATTTATTAAAATGTATTTAAGTGTTCAGGAAGAGAATAATAATTGGAGTGACAATTTATTTATCACAGCTAAAAAAAATAGTTGTCCACCACAACTAAAACTAATTTAATTGTTGAAAAATGATTTACCAAAAAGTAACTAATAACTAAATTATTTGCATTTTAATTTAACAACTATTAGTTATTTAGTTACAAATTTAGTTAACTAAAAAATTAGTTAGTTAATGTCCAACTCTGACACATTTCTTTCTTGGGATTATATCAGAATCACTCACTCACCGTTAATAACTTTTTCATCATTCACGGGATTATGGATGTATGAAATTTGGCCACTCATGGACAAACTCCATCGGTGTACAACCATGCTCTATCCAGAAATGCGTTGGTGCAGCGGACATGCCCCACTAAAACAATCTTACAGCATCAAAACTGAGAAAATACGACGGATACCCACCTGCAGGATGACTGATTTCTTCTGCTTTGTGTATATACGATGTTTTCTGATTGTATATATAATCTATATATTATTTCATCATTTAGTTCTTATTATATTTGTTTGTTCCTTAAATCTTATGCGTCATTTTGAGCATTGGTGCAATAAGGAGATAGCTCCAATCTATTAAGTTTTCTCATCAACTCTAAGAATCAGAGCATGTTCTAGATGGCTCAGAATGATTTTTTAATGCTTGTATATTTATTGGAACCAATATAAAAAAATTAGCTCAAAAACTGAATTTGAACCAAAGAATTCCTTTCAGCTTTATGTACAGTAACAGATATAGTGCGGAACACTTGTTGCAATAGGCAATACATCAACTTGAATAAATATGAAGTTTTAGTTACTGTAATTTCTCAAAAATTTTGTTCTAAACCCAAATATATGCATGAAGCATCTAATATCTAAAGATAAACTATCTGCCACAACCAGAGGTGAATCCAGGACCCTCCTGCCTTTTATTACAATATTAGCATCTAATAGCAACACTTAGTAATAATACTTAATAGCATTTCTGGTTCAGCCAAAAATTACAGTAACTCATTAAACCAGAATCAAGTAATGGAATAAATAGTCCAAATTATGCCCAATTTTGGACGAATAAATAGAAACAATGAAGGTCAAATGATTAGGGATTGATAAATTATTTGCCACTTCTATAATTTTGTTTTATTGAAAACTAGTTCCGAATATTATACATTGATCTTCAGTTCAAGATGAACATTAAA
This sequence comes from Rhaphigaster nebulosa, assembly GCA_948150685.1. Lineage (NCBI taxonomy): Eukaryota > Metazoa > Arthropoda > Insecta > Hemiptera > Pentatomidae > Rhaphigaster > Rhaphigaster nebulosa. The sequence continues at coordinate 198,161,664 of OX411306.1, forward strand.
AATAAAATAAAATTAAATTAAAAAAACATTTTTGCAAACCTTGAACTGAAGATGAATGTAAAACATTCGAAACTAGTTTTCAATAAAACAAAATTATAGAACTGACAAATAATTTATCAATCCCTAATTAGATTGATCCTCCTATACCATCATGCGGATGTCAACTGAATTTATTTTTTAGAGGATGTACCAGGCATCATCAAAAGTGTGTTTAAAGTAATATTCAAAACTTGTTCACTGCATCCCACACTTCGATGCAGAGGGAACAATACTAATCACATGATGAAATTGCTCTGTTGTAGAGAGAAATGTTTAGAATGCAAACCGAAAACAAACTTAGTAGTCTTTTCTTGACTACTAATATACTACTAAAATACCTTAATATTTTTCGATAGGCTTGTACAGTTAGGAACATGAAGAATTGGATTGGAATTGTACAATGAGTAAAAAAAAGAATGGTCAATTGCAGGGCTGGACCTAGAGGGAGTCAAAGGAGGCATCAAGCAATTTTTTTTTTTTTTTTTATATTATATTATATTATTTTTAATATATTGTATTATAATATTTTTATATTATTTTTTATAATTTTTTTATATTATTTTGTATTAATGCACAATTTTAATTAATACAATTAATACAAATATTATAATTTGTTTTGATATTATACAAATACAATTAATACAAAATAACAAATCTCAAACTTACAGTCTCATGGCTTTGTGTTTGGAATCTTCCAATTGTATCCTTTCAATTTTAATAATAATAATTGTCATAGATCTAAAAGCATGTAAAACAAGTGCAAGCAAAGATTAATACAATTCAATATTCCTCGTTTGAAATGGAAGATACGAGCCAATCAGACAATTGTTTTACAATGTTGGGCATTGTTTCATAGTGTGGACGTCTCAGAATATACATTCATAGCAACATAGAGTTATAACAAATTTTTATTTAATTTTTGCAAAACTAACATCAGATTCAATTTCCTCATATTAAAAAACATTATAGAATCAATTTTAATCATAAAAAAAATATTGCTTTCTTATACTTAAGCGTTTTGATTTTTTTTTTTAAGGTAATTGTATTAGATAGATCAGTTCTGCAATATAATCATGAGAAAAAGAAAACCTCTTGGGAAAATTCGGAACTTCATCCGAAAAATCTACCACTAATCTGCAGGCCTTATGGAACCCATTAATATCTTGGCAATAAGAGTTAATAAGTTAACAGTATTTGTCTCAATCTGTAGCTAAGGAGTACTAATGTGCAGAGCATGTTGTTGGTTCAATTGCCCCAAGATATTCACATTAAAGCGCTCAATTTTTCTTCTTTTTTTTTATTGCTTCTTTAAAACATTGAGAAGACAAGTTCAAACTGTTATTTTTGTTCTATTATCAAACAAATGGAAGGTGTCCGCACTCTATATCAATTCAAAGGGTTGATTTGTAGTGATTTTCATTCTGAATCTGTTCTTATGTCTACCATTTTCTTTATAGTATACATCAAATCCAAGGTGGCGATGTTTTATATATGGAACTCCCATGGATGCTGCTTATATGGAATCGGGTTCCACTGCCTCCGTCTTTAAAACAGCTTCAAAAATCACTCTAAAGAAGCAAAAATAAAAATAAAGCTGGAAGAGAAACTATAACAAATTATGATACGGAGGAAGTTGCTCCATCAACATATAGGGGTATCACTAGTTGAAGAGAAGGAAGAAAGAATAGGAAATGAAATAGGGTTCACATAACAAATTTAATTTTTGACTTAAAACCAATGTTCTTGATTTTCCTAGCACATTTTTTTTTTAATTTTATTTTTTTTTAAATATATAATTAAAAACATTAAGGTCTTCCATATATCCGCACCTCTGACCTGTAAGAAGTATCAATTTGAGTTTATTGATAAAATTGAATTTTGCTCATTTGATGGTTGGAGGAGTGCAAATTGAAAATGGGTAGTGTATGACTAATATATAAAGCTAGTAATTACCCTACAGAAGAAAACAATTTTTTTAATTTTTTAGCACTTGTAAGTCAAAAACAAAGTGGGGTTCCATATTGTCCTTATCTTGTCCAACTATCGAATGTGAAAAATGTGATTTTCATATTCGTAATTTTGAAATGCACTAGGCGAGGCATGCATTGTAGCAGTCTTGAAAACCTAATCTTCCAAAAGACACAAGGAATCAACACTTGAGGATTAGGAATTCAAGACTGCGTGCCTCAACTAGTGTGTTTCAAAATGACAAATATGAAAACCACATTTTTTCACATTCGACAGTTAGACATGGTAGGGACGATATTACGGCCCTTATATCACAAAATAATTTTACCAGCCATTAAGTATTTCACAATAAAAATGTAATAAAGAAAGGTAATATTTGCTAAAATATATATATATATTTTGAACAAGTAACAGGAAATGATATTTTAATTCATTTTTTATAAAAAATAATAAAAATTTATAAACTTTTTAATATTAATTACAACTTGAATTCATTCATTGGTAAGCCAGAAGTTGAAAGGCCAGTAACTCTAAATGTGCATCCAGCATTAGGATGGTCACCCCCATCGCTATAATTGTTAGCTGAGGTAACATACAAATCCTCCAGGTTGGGTCCACCCCAAGCCACTGAGGTAATTTGAGAAGTAGGCATAGGTATTTTATTAAGTAGCTTTCCAGTCTTTGGATCTACATGTAGAACCTAATGAATAAAAACAGCTAATATTAATGACAAACAATTTAAAAACAATAGCTATCTAGCTATTAGCTATTAGATAGACATAATTGTTGGGATTATAACTGTCTATAGGAAATAATTAGTACCTGTGAACCTTCATAACAAGCGACCCATAGTTTTCCATCTTTGTCTATAGTCATACCATCAGGAAAACAGGTCAAATTATTTTTCTTCAAATCAAATACTTTCCTTCGGTTTTCTGAAAATAAAGTTTTAAAAAACAAGATTGGTTAGTAGTCACAAAATAATATATTTTAAAAAGTTATTGATAATAAAATAATAAAAACAAGGATGCATATAATATTTATTACAACTGTGAAGCTATTGAAAATATATTGGCAATATATAAGACACCTGAGCTCTATTTCATAATAAAGTACAAGTGGGAAAAGTACAAGAGGAAATGTTCATTTTTAGAGGATACAGGTTACTTATCGTCATTAGATAATAACAATTTTATTCAATTTGTTTTTTAATATTATTATTTTAACAGTGTAAGTCATAGATGTAGTAAGTCATAGGCCAGCTAGCACTTGTACTATTGTACTTTATTATTTAATTAGGGTGTGCCTATAAAGTAAAGTACAAGTTGTTATATACTGTTAAAACATAGTTATAGCATTTCCAAATCAATTGTAACTTTTTCCAAATCAATTGTCACCTTTTCCAATTCAATTGTAACCCAACCAGAAAAAATTCTATTTTGTTTATTTTATTATTGAAAAATAATTATTTTAATTAGAATAATCGTTTTTAAAATAATTTTGGCATATTCTTCTGACATTTTTATATTTATTAGATAATTGATATTACGTGATAATTTTTGAAATAAAATTGTTTATATATTTGTAAGTAATTATTATTTTTTATTTATTTGGAGGGGGAAGTGGATTTCAGCTATTTGGTGATCATTCATTAGGTTTTTGAGGTTGCTAATCCCAAATTTATTACCAAAGTTTTGTTCAGTCAGGAGCATTTCTGCTTACTTATTAGTTTTTAAAATTCGTTTACTGGATTTTCAAGGGCGCTATTTCCGATTTTACCAATGGATTTATGATCGGGCATGCACATTTTGATTTTCCCTTAGTTCGTTAGTGTTGAATTTATCTATGATACAGAAATTTTTTATTAGGTATTTGTGGTTCCTGATTCCATTTGTTGAATTAGATTTTCGATCACACATGCGCTTTTCTTGCTTTTACATTACTTTTTAAGTTTTCTATGATATTGAGATCATTTATTAGGTTTTCAGGGGTTCTGATTCCATTTCTTAAATTGGATTGTGTATTGCGCAAGCACATTTCTCTTTTCTGTTACTGTTGAAGTTTTCTGGGATATAGGGATCGTTTATTATATTTTCAAGATTTCTGATTCGGTACGTCGAATTGGATATTTTATCGAATAAACTTACTTCGAATAACCATTACAATTAACATTTTTTTCGGTTAAATTGTGGTTTATTAGATATTACAGGATGATTTATTAAAAAAAAAAAGTCAAATATAATGCGCATACTTGATAAAAAATTTAATTTGAAAAATGCAATCAGAACCCGCGAAAACCTAATAAACGATCTCTGTAAAATAGAAAACTTCAACAATAACAGAAAAGCGAAATGCGTAAGGACGATCGAAAATCAAATTATAAAAATGGAATCAGAATGCTCAAAAACCTAATAAATGATATATGTGGCTTTTTTACTGTAATTCAAGGTATTTAGAAGTTATATCTGAAAACCACCTTTTCCTTTTTGATTCAGTTCTATTATAATCCGTTTTGTAAACAGCTGCCAATTTTCCTTTTCTAACCTCGTCCAAGAAATATAAATACCCATATAGAAATGGAGTCCTTATTAGTGGAGATGGAACTGATAATAGTTGTATTTATTATCATTTCCTAACCACCCATACCAAATATTAACATTACAAAGAAGTGGGACATTGCACATTACTGAGATGGGAAAGGGAATTGAAAGTTTTCTTTTGATAAAAGGGTCATAATATAATCAAGAAATCAATCGCAGCTGATGACAAATTGATTGCTGATGATCAGTTTTGGTGTGTTGTGGGTCACCAGTATTATAACTGGTTGTATGATATTATTGATTTTTTATAATTATAAAATATCACTATTGTTATAGTGATAGTTGTATGAGTTGTATATGATATTTTAACTTAGTTAATATTTAGAATAAAAAATAAATAATCTCGCAACCAATGACTCTGACGAGTCAGTTATAAGATTATATTAATCAGGTTTAATTGATATAGTTAAATATGTTTATGGAAATTTTTAATAAACTCCTTCATAATTTTTATACTTTAATCTTTAATCGGGAACAATGTTTCATTCTACTGGTCAAAAGTATTATATCACTTCGAATTATCATTAAAAAAGTCATTTTGAAAAGCTAAATGGAATATTTTAGTTTAGGATTATCACAAGCAAAGAATATCAACATAATCAAAAAAGGAAACAAAGGAATAGTAATAATAAAACAGCAAAAAATGAAAAAAGAAAAACAAATAGCTATTCGCTTGTCAAAATAAAATTTACATAAAAATAAAAATTAAAAGTTAAATGCAAAAACAGTTCACTAACAGTATTCAGCATTCACCTGGTCTCCTCCTCCATTAGGTGAGTTTAAAGCAAATCTTGGCTAATCTGTGAACAATACTTGGGACCAGCCTGCATTTCTTCAATGAATGTGTTCTTGGGAAACTATATGTGCTCTGTAGCGAGATGTAGACCCATTGCCGGTGTTCTCGCATGCATCCTAATTTCATTTAACTTTTTTGCAACTGCTCTTCGAGAAATTTGAACATCTCGGAGTCTCTCAATTAAATTTCTTACGATGTCGGCAGTACAAAACGAGTTTCTTAAAATATTTAATTGAATAAATTGGTCGCATCCTGTTGTAGAGCGTGGCCAGCCTGATGCCTTCTTGTTTGGTTATCTGTCTCTCTGCAACACTTTACTGCTCTGGGGACCGTTGACTGTTTTATGCGAAGGCGTCTGCAATATTGTGTTGACTAATTCCTTCTTCATGCAATGTAATTAGACAAATCACCATTTCCTCTGATAAATTTTGCTAAATGTTTTGTCCATGCATTTTGAAAGAATAAAAAAACTTTTAAAAAATACAAGATTAACTGAACGAGAAATGAATCATCCAGTGAAAAACATGAAATGTACCGAGGGAATTATTTTTGTTTAGAATTAAAACAAAAAGATATTAACTCTTGCCTATATTAGAAAACAGCTCATCATACCTAAATTATCTAAAAAAAATAAAAGTTTATCTGTATTGGACTGTGGGATGATTTAAGAGATAAAAGACAAGTGACACGATACTTTTGTCCAGGAGTTTATTTCAGAAAAAGTGAAATTATTATAGAAAGGCATGCAAAATATTTTTGCATGCCTTTCTATAATAATTAATTTCATTTAATTGAAGATTTATAACTTGGAAATGAGCGAATGAACATCGGAAAAGTCGTCCTTGATAGAAGATTATAGTATAAAAATTATGAAAGGATTAATTAAAACTCCCCATAAACTTATTTTAAAATAATATTTGAGGAACCCTTTACTCAAAAAATTAGTTATATTGAAGTTTAATACATAAATTTCAAACCAATCATTTATTTTTGTATTCCTGTTTACAAAGGTTTTGTAAAAATAGGATGAGGTATGTAAAGCATCACACAAAAGTTCTACTGTACTTTACCTTTGAGTACTGCACTTTACCCATACTGTACTCAATACAAATTAATACAATTTAACCCTATTAATTAGCCTTTTTAGTTAAAAAAATGTCAAGTTGAAACTATGGAGAATCACTCACCAATATTTCCATCGCTGTTATAATCAAAAACATCAACTGATTGTTCCAATGAATCTATATAATACATCATATTTCCTTCCCAAGTAAGACCATTACTGATTCCAATGCCAGAAGCTAATTCTCGGCAGCCCTCTTTTTTTGTATAGCTATAGAATTTACCACTCCTCTTATTAAAAATATCTTCTCTACTCATAGTTCCTTTAAAAAAAAAAATGTTTAAGAGATAGACTTATGAATGTGATACAACATGGTATACCAAGTAAGAATATATTCATAAGCTTTGTAAATCATTGTCACACAATAGACTTAAAATTTACAATTCACAACAACATAAAAATAAAGATAGTATGCCCCCATTGTATATTTTTCAAGATACAATGTTGGATAAGTTGTTCAATAATCAATTTATCAGAGGCACTAAAAATCAGGATTTTTTTTTCTAGAATTTAGGTAACAAAATCATCTACTTGGAAATTAAATAAGCATATTGGACATTTGGTAAAATTAATAAAAAAAATAGAGCAGATTATTAAAGAAATAAAAATAAAGGATAACAGTCGTTATACAACTTTTGACAACACTATTAAAAACATTATAAAGGAATTCATAGAACGGATGATAAAAATAAATAAATGCAAACCAAATATAAAAGTTAGCAGGATTATTATTAAACTGAATATAAACAAAATAAAGATTAATGAACTAATAAGCAAAGATAACAATAGCAAATAAACGTCGGTTAGGGTAATGAATATAAATAAGGAACATAAAATTACTGAGCTAATGGAAGAAAATATAATACAGACAGAAAGCTTAAGGAAATATAATGAGTTACATAAAATAAAAAAATAGGCCATCATGTATATAAAAGAGTACAAAGAAAAAATGGAAGAGATGTTGAATGATAAAGCCACTTATAGAAAATTAAGACATGAACCTTTTAAAGAACTATTAGACAAAATCAAAACATATGTAACAATATTACATAAAAATGGCTACATAGTTAAAAAAATAAAAAACTTACTACAAATCATAGACTATACTACACCCAGAATATATGGAGTGGTAAAACTACATAAACAGAAACATGACTTGAGACCAATTATCAGCAATATCGAAGAACCCACTGAAGCCCTTTCGAAATACCTAAATCCGGCACTTAATGAATTGAACAAAGACAATCCGTATGACACAAAAAATTCATATGAATCAAAAAGATATTAGAAAACATAAATATACAAAATGATATAGAAATAGTTGATTTTGATGTAAAATCCTTATTTACAAATATACCAACAGGAGGTTGTATCAAACTATTGGATGAAAATTAGGAAAAAATTAAAACCCATACGAATTATTAAAGATATATCTTTGTAATAAACACAATTATTTTAAATACAATAATGAATAAATACTATAAACAATTGCAAGGATTGCCAATGGGAGGAGTGCTGTCCGTAAATTTGAGTGGGATATGTATGAATAACTTAATGAATAGAAAATTAGAGGAAATAGGGAAGAAACAAATATTAATTAAGAAATATATAGATGACTTGTTGCTGATAATGATAATAAAAACTACAAGGAAATAGTCACCCAATTCAATACACACCATCATAGAATAAAGTTCACCATAGAAAAATGCAGTAATAAATATTAGATATTTGGGCATGGATATTATTTTGAAGAACAATAGGATAAATACAAAATGGACCAAGAGGGCAATAATAAGTAATAGACTGCTGAATTACAGATCGAACCACCCATACTCACAAAAACTTAATGTAGCCAGAACTTGATAAATAGAGCCAAAGAATTAACAGACCGGGAACACATAAGAAACATAAAAACAATGGTCTAAAGAATCTTAGTAGAGAATTTTTATCCTAAGAAAATTATTAATAAAATTTGGTACAATAATAAAAATAGTCAAATCAATAATATAATAAACAACAACAAAAAAAAAAGACTATTAAGCCAAATAATGAAAGTAGGACAAAAGATAGTAAAGATATAAAAAAATTAAAGAAATCAAAATAAAAGACAATTATAGAATTTTATAAGGATAAAAATAATGATAATGAAAATAATACAACTGATAACAATACAAATAAATGTGAAGGAGTAAAAAAGAGACAGGATAAATAAATAAAGTACTATAAAATTAATAATGTACTTTGTTTAGCAGAGAAAATTAAAAAACATTAATAGATTATGACCATTTAAATTTAAAACTCGTATATATAATAATAACAGATTGAACAAATATTTGAGCAATATAAAAGACAGAGTGAGTGCGATGGACAAATAGGGGGTGGTATGCAGGCTGGACTGCAATAACTGCAACCTAATGTACATAGGTGAAACATCAAAAAAACTTCAAAGCAGAATATAAATAACTGTAAAAATAATAAGAACAAGAATACAACAGCAGTGGCACTGGCAGTATTGAAAATAATCATAGCTTTGATTACAAAAATCCAAAAATATTAGAAAGACAAAAATATACAAAAAACAGAAGAACAATTCGCATAACAAAAAACATAGATTATACAGTCAATTATAAGACTGACACATAAAATCTAAATTGTCACTCTGCAGATATTATTAACAAATTTAATATAAAATAACAACATTTAAAATAATGAGGATACATAGAAAATAGACATAAAAATAGTTATTAAAATAGACAATAAAATAAAATATTAGGAATAACATTCAATAGTAGATTTATATAATTTATATATGTATGATATAAAGTTTAAAGTTAGGGCAACAGCATAGAGGTATACAGATAATAACATAGCAATTGTGGCAATGATAAAGATGGAAGTAACAATATTCACTCCAAGTGATATATGTAAAGATATAAAACACAGTTTATATGGTTATATCCAAATCAATAGGATGGATATGGACAATAGGAGTATAGAGGTAATTATAATATAATATGAATTATGTGCAATAGTGTTATATGAATAATCCTGACTGTTGTATATGTTGTGCAATACGTGGTAGTTTATAATAAAAAAAGAACACCTTGAAAATAGGGGAGTACCCCGCAACATTGGTGGAAGGATGTAGAAAAAAAGAATAAAGGAATACAAAGATATAAAAGGAAGAAATTATTCCACAAACATAGCATTAAAAAAATATATCAAAGGAAAGCCATAAGGTAATTCCTAACATGTAATCATTATTATATTTAATATAAAACTTTCTGTATTTCAAACTAAATGTTATGTTCATGTGCGTGTATGGATTCAACTATAAGAAAAACTAGATTAGGATGAAGAACTTTCATTATTCCACAGGTTATAGCAAAATTATTTTATAAACCATGGCCTGTGGATATAACTTCTGATAGGAAAGATTACTATAAGTTAAAGAAACTTCTTTTTAAAGTGAATTAGGTATCAAGATTAGTCTAATGTAACCCAAGTATTACTATAGGAGGAAACAGGTAAGACTAATATCACTAATAGTATTTATTTTTCCTGCTTTATCAAGCTATCTTTTATCACCTGTTGTGGGTTAAGAAAGCCTAGGATGAACTCTGTTCCAAATCTAACCCTAATCTTCAGGTATCATAGTCAGAAACTTGTTGAGAGCTTGCTTTAAATGACTGAAATCTTTAGCAGTCACCAGTAATTGTTAAAGATCGAATTGAATATTCCCATTTGAATCCATTTAACTTTTTTTTAGCAATCCGCACTTCAAATTGTTTTTATTGATCATCTCTTGAAAATTGAAAATCTTGTTATAAGTACCATGTAAAAGTTTTTACCATGGAAAGAAATTGATCCTTTCCCTTCCCACCTCTATCAATTTATATAGAGTTCTCAAGTAAACTCTTCCTAAATGAGAAAGGAAGAATATTCAGCCCTAAAATGACACTAATGAACAAACCGTATATGAACTTCAAAAACGTACTGCATTTAACTATTTTTTGTTTTATTAATACAGAAGAGCAAAAACTCAAAAAGAGGCAAACAATAATAGTTAGGATGTAAATGGAAGATTCTGTACACTATGCCTTGGCTTTCTAAAATACCAGTAATCAACCAACCAGTCGACGTTTCACAATCCAGGCATCATCAGGACAGATCACATATAAGTAGGAAATATGAAGCACACCTCACACTAGCACCCAATGCTATAATGAAGCATATGTGTAGAGGTTTTGGAGTGAGGTACTGTCTTAAGTTGGCATGTCTTTTAAGACAGTTGATGTAAGATGTGCTGCATTTTTCTGTCTTGATGATGCCTAAATTGGCGAAACGTTGACTTGTTTTTTGATTATCGGTATTTTAGAGACTCAAGGCTTTGTGTGTGAATGCTTCATGGAATCTTCCATTTATATCACAACATTATTATTTTTTTTACCTTTAAATAGGATTTTTTTAGAATAACAAAATATAGTTATTTTTAAAGTCAATAGTTAAATCTGGGAAATTATATAAGTAACAAGTAATTTCAATATTTTTTCCTAAGAACAAATTACTGTGAGTCCCACCATATAGAAAGGAAAATTTCAAAGAGATCTAAACTATTGTAACCAAAAATAATTTTTAAAAACATATCACACCTGTTGTAGAATATAGGTAAAACTCAAAATTCGAAATTGTTGTAAAATCATATTTAAAGTTGTTTTTTTTCCACACTTTTGAATACCTTCTCATTAAAACACATTTGACATCTGTAATACCTATTCGTAGGGTATTAGGGTATGTTCATTGTGTTTTATTAGTAGGGTATTAGGGTATGTTCATTGTGTTGTTGTTTCAACAATTTCAAATTTTTATTTGTATCTTTATTCTACAGCAGATGCGATACATTTTTCCTAAATTATTGGAAGTAGCAAATAGTAATATTTTCAAATGAGGTTAACTAAAAGAAAAAAAAATGGATTCAATTCAAGGATGAAAATAAAATAATTTTTTTAAATTACTCAAAGTTGCTAAAGCGTAAGCATTTTAAATTTTTGGTTCAGTACTCATAAATGAAGTGGTTTCAGTAAATAATTTTCAAGAATTAAAAACCATCAAAATAAGAAAGTTCAAAAAACCAAGTGCATACCAAACCACAAACGACCTGTAGAATCACACTTTCCATCATTGATCCTATTAGCTTCAGAGTCATTGATGAGCTGATGGAGAAGTTCCACTGATTCAACTTTGTCTGAGCTGCCATCCCATTTTATTAAATACAGTTTGATGCGAGAGCCGACAACATATTGTCCTTTAGTTCCTTCTACTGGAATGATAAATGATGCTGAAGGAATATCTAGAAAAAAATAGACATAACCTTAAACACATGAAAAGTTTTCTGGAATGTAATTAACGGGATTGTGTGCTTACCTAGTTTTACAATGAATGCTTTGTTAGCTTTAGGGTCATATCTTATAAGTTGTGAACCTGCAATATCAACAAGGTAAAGTGACTGTGTGGCAATATCCCAATGTGGGCCTTCTCCTATAATTACAGACGGAATAGGAAGTTTTTCAACTTTTGGATCCATCTTTCTAAAGCATAATTTAAAAAAAATATTAGTGATAATTATAAAGCATTCTCAGAGACATGAGATCCAAGATTGATGATGGAGTTGTTCTCAGTTATTGTTAAGGATCATTGCATATCAAGCATGATTTGATGAAATTTGCTATGTTTTATCCTTTCATATAAATAAGATTCTGTGCCAAGTTTTATGATTCTATCCCAACTAATTTCCTTTTTAGAGTCACTTAAATTTTTGACAAAACTGATTTTTTTATACCCTCGGAGCTTCTAGAGAAACTTGCTTGCCCAATGGAAAAAAAATTGTACTATTGTTATTTACTAACCAAACAGTATAAAACTTTCAGGTCATATAAAAAAAGTATGCTGGTTTTAGAAAAAAATGAACGATACACCAAAAATGAACATAAAAATATTATGTATCAACTTATGAAATTTTTAAGCAATATTACAAAAAAATTATGGAACAAAGGAATACTTTTATTAGGTAGTTTTCATGATATTTGCGACTATGTAGAACAATAAAAATAATGGCATTTTCCTCCTTAATATAATTTTTATCATCATATGAATCAAAGGATATGTTAATCAAAGAAATACATTTTTTTTTTAAGTAGTTATAAAGAAATTTTCTTCCATTTAGAAAAATAATCATATTTTTACTGTTTTATGTAGAAAAAAAATTATTTGTATCAATTTAAGAAAATTTTAATGTGAAAACGGTAATTTCATATGTCCATTTTTCAGCTATTTAGGATGATGAAGGAAAAATATAATACTTTAAAATCATTACACCAAATCTGGAAAAAAAAAATAATAATAATATGCAGCGTTTTACAATGTCTTTTATTTTTCTACCACATGTATTTTTCTGCCAACTCGGCACATGGTGGTCCAAAACGGTAATCTGAAGGGACTAAATTAAAAAAATGAACACCTTTAGATTTCCATAAATTGTAATGTTGTCTCATCTATAGTAACCAGGCATGTTCGAAATGTCTCATTTAGTTGCCTCCTCCAAGCTCTGGCACTATGGTGAAATTATGCAGTTACTTCCAGCAACTCCACACTCTATTAAAGGCTACTGAAGTATTAACATCTCCAAGCCTAGTTAGGAATTTTTGGTTTGCTTATTTTGCCATGGAGGTGTTAAAGAAAGTATGTATTAATATTTCTATATGGAATATTTTGATTTATAAAAATATAATAGAGATATTTTAGCTTAGGAAAGTTAGAATTAATTTTTCAACTAATTTTCATAATTCACTGCATCTCTAATTTTTTCTACTGATTTCTACGTATTCTAATCTGTATCATACTTAAATAGTTTTTAAATTCAAGTTAGAGATAGGTACTGATGGATGTTGACCTCCTTCAAACATTACCATGTAAGCAATGGTACAGACTATATCTGTTTGTAGTATCTGTATGTATATAAAGTAAACTATCATAAGCCCAATTTTGCTGTTTTGATTTTACTAGGGTATTTGAATTATTCTGGTCATATTTTTCAGGTATAGGCTATAGGTAAATAAGCTAAAGGGATAATCAAATATGCAATACTTCAAATATAAAGAGTGACCATTATCTAAAACAAGCGATACTGTACGGTCTGAAACTTCTGTTTACCCTTTTGTAAAACTTTGAAAATGTAACTTACGATAGTTTACTTCTCACATACAGATATATCATTTTATCTTTTAAAAAATGAGTTATTTTTGCCAAGAAATGAATATTAATGTATGCAAAATGTATTGTTAAAGGATAAATCCCAAATCATTCCTAAAACCTTTGGCATTTCATTATAAATTATAAGAGATTTCAAAAATATAAAACAAAACATATATACAATAAAACCTTGTTTATCCAGATCTCGGATCAGATTTTTAGAAATTTTTTTATTTAATGTTCACATTAGATAATAATGTTTTACTATCAATTTTAACTAATTGATTGACTCACTAGCTGTAAATAGTTCTTATCTTAATGAACCGTGCCTGCTTATTTAAGGATTTTGTTTTGCTTATTATCCATATTATCAGAATTTTTGATTATCCGAATGACAAGTTCCCAGTAAGTCCGGGTAAATGAGATTTTACTGTATATTGCATTTGCTTGCAAACAAATTATAACACTATAATTTATAATCAAGTTAAGATATATCTAAAATAAGAATTAATAGCAGAAATATTTAGATAATAATTTTAGAAGAAATCTGTAAGATTTGAATAATTGTTATTTTTTTTTTAAATCTTTAGTTCATCACCAAAAAAATAAAAGAAACCAAAGCTAATATCATAACTCAATCCAAAATGTAAGAGATAGAAAGTAAAAATAAAAGTAGGTCTAAAATGTGGATTATAAATTTAGAATTAACATTGGTAAAGTTAAAAATAATTTAAAAAAGAAAATTAAGATAAGATGAACCACAAGAATCAGTAGCTTCCTTATCAAAACTCACCTTAGATAAAATAAATTAGATAACAACTTCTCTTCTCACTATTTATAAGTAAACTCTACGAACGTCTCCCCACTTATTCTACATTCTCCCACTACTAAGGAATGACTGACGAAGACAATCACTAGTCTTTGAAAATTATCGAATCATTTAACCTTTGAAATTTTCAGGGTGAGACCGGATAAATTTTGAGATAAAATATATTATATTTCAATATTTTTTATTTACAGTAGCTAATAATTATTTCGAGAAAAAAAATAACCCTCAGTTAAAAAGAAACTTGACTTACCAATTAGTTATGATTATACGACTCAAGGTTAGACAACTACTACAGCTCCAAGAAAATACTTACATAGATTCAATTAAATATGTATTTAGCATTTCATTATTGTTTTAAGTGCATTGTTATTTGAATTGGAAAAAATTCAAGGCCAGGCACAAAGGGCATAGTTCATCACCAAAAAAATAAAAGAAACCAAAGCTAATATCATAACTCAATCCAAAATGTAAGAGATAAGATGATATGTGTCCGACTAAAAGCAATATTTTATCGTTGTGGTCTGCGTTCGAATTCGCACTCTTGTCATTAACATTAAAATAAGTCAGTCAAGTTTAATCTGAGAGGCATAAAACAATAATTCTAATATCATCTAATTTAGATGCATTTTTTCGTAAGTATCGCTTTTTATTTCCTTGGACAAAGTAAAGGAGATATTGCAATCGCGAAAATTTTCGGTTTTCAGATTTCAATGGATACATCCATTTTGATCATTTCTGAATCCATTTTGACTAGTTTCGTCGTGACGTTCTGTAAGAACGTTCTATCGTTCGTATCTCACATAACTCAAAAACGGTTAACCGTAGAAAGTTAAAATTCTGTATTTAGTATAGTTGAAACATCTTGTTGTGAATCTCCCTCTTTGGTTACTACTTGATCACCGGAAGTGATACTGTTTGCTTGTTTATAGGCGTAAATCCCTAAGATCTTCAACGCCTACTGGAAGCGGTACTTTTCTTGAAGGTCAAAAAAGATGTTCGTCAAAAATCAAATTAAAATATTATAAAATGCAAAACTTTTCAAATTTGGTATTTATGATTAATATATTTATTTCAATTACAAATAGATTTTGGTCTAAATAGGCAAACTGGAAGCGGTACTTTACTTGAAGGTCATAATAAACTTTCATCAAAATTTACATTAAAATATAATGTAAAACATCTCAAATTTGGTAAATAAGACTTTTATATACTTTTATTAAAATAGATAATATAATAGATTTTGGTTGAAATTGGTGAGCCAAAACGGGTGCTTTGCTTTACTTGAAGGTCATAATAAACTTTAATCAAAAGTTTATCATTTAATACAGGGATCATATGGTTCGGTGATAAAGGTTGCAAACGCGATTTTTTTTCCATTCTAATTAAACATCTTTATTACTTGTTTTAAGTGTTGAAATTGAGTACAAAATACTTGTTTTCCTCCCCATTTGTGAGCTGAACAAGTCTGCAGCAGGAGAATAAGTATAAGTTATGTGGGTTCTTCAACTTAAAATGTCGAAACCGTCGATATCCAATGCTTTATCTAATGACCTAGACAGTTCTAATGTTGTCACGGAACATGAAAAAATCTCTTTGGAACTTGTTACCTATTAAAAGAAAAAGACATAATAACAGAATGAGACCTCCAGAAAAAGAGCTTGTATGTTTGTCAAAAGATGGACGTTGCGACACCGTGTCGTTTTTGAGATACTGCTGTTTTCGGAAACTAGTTACCAAATTTAAGATCACTTGTTGAGCCATCGATTTATGGTTTAAAAGGCGTACAAGGAAGTCATGCGGTCCACATCATCTATTTTTATTTTGATTATTTGTCATTCATACCATTCCTAACGGCTTTCAATTTAAAGCATAATTTTATATTAAAAGAATGTTTGCACGATTTATTTTAATTATATTTTGAATCTGATTAAATATTGTTAATGAAATAAAATCATCAACACTTTTGACAATTACGGCAATTTGATTCTTAAAGAAAAGAAAAACTAAAGCTCTGATAATTTTTTAATTAAGGAATATTTCCATCATATCTCAAAATTCTTCTTGAAAATATTAATCAGGTAAATAGCAATGGACTATCCCCAATTGGTCTTATGCAATTTCTTGTTGATTTCTCTATGGCTGTCAAATGAGATCAAGTTATTTTTGAAGTATTATCGATATTTGTAGATTCTGATAGAAAATGTGTTTTTACGACCTTAGTTCTTCCGCTAAGTTGGTACTGTCCGTAAAGGATTTCTCTTGTTATTGACGTGAAATCGTCACTATGCTTTCGTCGTACATTAAGTACAAACTGAAGAAGCATTCCCTTTCGTAACTATACATATATAAGAATATAAAAAGCAAATCAAGAAGATGGAATGGGACAATATAGATATCTTTGCTATTAAGAAGCTCTACAGTGATACAGCTACAGAGTTGTTTTCTGTACGACTTACAGTGAATGAATGGCTAGAAAAAAAAAAACAACTTTTCAAAGTATTGAAAAAAGAATACATTTTCCATTATGTAAAACTTATTAGCTACCTAGAAGCATTTACTTATTTATTCAGAGATATTTAATTCATTTACACTGATAGGTTCTTTCATATCGCCTCATATACAATTATGTTTGTTTTGGCAGAACCAAGAAACTAAATTAATTATATTATTCATTGCTCATCACAGTATTTTTTTTCGAAAAAATTATAATTTTAAGTTAACAAACTAGTGTTGCTATATCTCTGTGCATAAATTTAAATTGTTTTTTAAACAAAAAAGAATACTTTGAAACAGTACTCAAAACGAACCTATTACCTATTAACCTATTAAATTATTAAAATTATGCCTTCCTGATATCCTGACGATTTTTCTGTTCTTATATAATTTTTCTCTCCAAAATGCAGTATTCCCTGCCTCCTGGAAAAGAGCATTAGTCCTTCCTATCAACAAAACCTCCAACCCAACATCTCCTAAAGACTTTCACCCAATATCTATCTTCTCTAACCTTTCCAAACCGTTTGGAACACCTATTTGATATATACGACACTTGCGGATGGTTGAAGGGCTTTCTTATATGTATTTTTTGAATTGTTTAAATAGTTTTTTTAAAAGTGTGCATCTTTTGAGCGCGACCGAGCGCAGTGTTCTACTTGATTTTCTTAACCTATTATGCTTCTATTCAGAGAGGAAATAGTATCCAGCTGGATAAATTTGTGAACT
Organism: Rhaphigaster nebulosa; assembly: GCA_948150685.1. Taxonomy (NCBI): domain Eukaryota; kingdom Metazoa; phylum Arthropoda; class Insecta; order Hemiptera; family Pentatomidae; genus Rhaphigaster; species Rhaphigaster nebulosa. The sequence goes on from OX411306.1 coordinate 198,179,486, forward strand.
TCGTTGATATTTTTATTTCAATTCGTAAAAGTACCTATTGTTCTGAATGAACGTGTCCAGAAAGAGATCTCCGTGGAAAGATTTGAAGAAGTTCTAATAATCTAATTCTTTATACTTTTCCGGGTGCTGAATGTAAATTTCAACTTTGCCACCTTAATTTTTTTTTCACAAATAAAAGATGCTAAAATATCCCAAAAATAAATTTTAAGATTCCGACCTATAATTTTTGTTCAAGCCGTAAAGTTTAGTTGTTTTTTTGTTCCGTAACTTTGTAGTTTTTAATTTCAAAATAGGAAGTTATTATTTTTTTTTTTATGTTTGTATTGAAACGAGAAAAAGTAAGTTTACATTGTATTTGTTTCCTCGGTACATATACCGTTTTAGGAACTATCAAGAGATAACTGTGTAGCTATTACCATTTTGTCTGACATCGTCATGCTTCCCGACAATCGACGTCTACCAGTAGCCAGTGGTAAAATGGAACTTTTGGAAAAAAAAAGGCCTTCCTATCTCAAATATATCTGTCCCATGACTTTCGAGGTAACAAAGACTTTCCCTATTTCTTCGGCATTCATACTTTGGTGGTATATAGTGAAGAAATTAATGAACTTAATAAAGTATTAATTGAATTTCGTTAGAGATAATTAGCTTATCTCTTGTGGTCAATTTATCATAATAAACCAAAACGATTTAATTGAAAAGTAATTTTGTTTTCTATTTTGTTATGGATTATGTTTGTTAAATAGTTAAATTTGCCCAATCTTCCAATAGATGTATATTTGTCTAGTTATATATTAGTTACTATATTTGCTAAGCATTTTGTTTCCCAAACAATTAAGTTGTAAATTTCTTTTTGTTGTTTTATTATTTTTATTTATATTCGAAAGAAAATTTTGTTTTATTTTTAATTTAAGTTTAGCTTTAATTTACTTTATTTTTTTCATTAATTATTTAACCATCTTTTTTAGGATGTACACTATGTAATTTTCTCGTTTCTAAATTAAAATTAATATATTTTATTTTATTCAACTATTTTTTTCCCTAACATCAATTATTTATTTTTTTGGTGCTCAAAGACCGGCGCTAGTAGAAACATATGGGTCGAGACACATTTATAACATCGCGTACCCCATCAATTTTATTGTCATGAAACTGCAAAACTGCTTAGTTGGTAACACATGCCTAATAATATCTACAAGATTCATCTACATGATAACACTATTTAAGCCAATATTTAACTTGTTGGAATACTCGCGGAAAAAACGCAGAAAGCTAGGAAAAATAATATCGAGAGTATCGTACTAAGGCATTCCCGACATTTTAGCAGGGCCACTACCAATGAGGATGTCATCAACATGCTTCAAGTGGCATATGATACTTTTGTTAATTAATTAAAGACAAACTAAAAAATGCAAATTCTCGATCTCCAAGATGTAATTAATATATTTTCAATTGTTGACCTTCCATTTTATATGTTTTTCTTCATTTTGCCTTGAGGTCAATTAATAAAACTCAATAGTTTTTCTATTTATTTTTAGGCGTTTCGGGGATACTCCGTCCCCCTCTTCAGTATCTAAATAATATCCCAAAACGTTGGGTGTGTCACTTAACTAGTAATAATTGCAATGAAACTTGGTCAATGAAATATAATGATTTTTCAATAGGGAAATCTATTGAGTTTTTTTAATTGACCTCAAACCAAATTGAAGAAAAACATGTAATTAATATAGTTGCGCATTTTTTTTATTAATTTATAATTTATTTATATTGTACTATGTTTTAGATTTCATTTATATAAAATATCAAAAGATATTATTAATAATATGTTAAAAGTTTAATAAATATTTAAAATATATACTAAATATTTTTAGTAAAATTATATTTTATTAATGTTCGTATAATTATTTCAACTTTCACTTTTATTTACCCAATTATTTTCCATATCTTTTCAATTATATCTTGAAATGTTTAACCACTATTGAATCGAGGTTTACAGCATTCTATTCAGCGTTAAAAAATACATAAAAACAAACCTCTTGTAGTGTTATTCAGATAAAGACAAGATGAGAGGTTAGTTTGTTTCGCAAAAAGGCCAGTTTTTGACCATCGCGCGCCGCCTTTCTCAATTTATTTCTCAATGAACATCCTATCACTTTCAGCTCCTCTGCCAAAAACTTAGGGATTACCAAAATCTTTCCTGGAAACCCCAGACTGCACAAATTTCCCAACGGTCAATTAGTATCCTATCGTTCACACCAACTTCTTCCAAAACCCACCCTATAGCTCCTCTTCACTCATTTTCTCCCACCGTGATAATGGCTGTGTGGTATAAGATGGCCTCTCGGTTATACTCGAGGACCTTGAAGCGGTTTCGCAGCGAGTTAAAGTGGTTCTTCCCCTCCACTCGTAGACAATACTTCCTTGGATCTCTGTTCTTTATTGGTGCTCTAAATTCAAATATGGCAGTCTCTGTAAGACGCCCGGTCCCTCAATCAGAGGAAGTACCGATCCCAGCATTTCACCAGCTTTCTGAGGACGAATGTTGTCCCTATAATCACCCTTTTGATACCAAAGAAGGTAACAGTGATTACGAGGGGATATCAACAATTCCTTAAAGCTTCAACTAGTATGAGTCAATGACCTCCTCAGAGATCTTAATCTGTCAAAAGAAGCTTCTGAATTACTGGCTTCCAAGTTGAACGACAAAAGTTTAGTGGAACAAGGAACCAAAATTACTTTTTACCATACAAGAGAAAAGGGTCTGCTACCATTCTTGTTTCAAGAAGAAAATCTTGTATTTTCTCACGATATTAAAAGACTCCTAGAAAAAATAAATCTTCCTGAATATTTTCCAGATGATTGGAGCTTATTGGCAGCTCAAAGCGAAGCTTGAAAAGTGTTCTTCTACACAATGGGAACAAATATGGGTCAATACCAATTGCTCACTCAACGACCACGAAAGATAGCACTATTGCTTTGGTGTTGGAGAAGATGAGGTATAGTGAACATCAATCGGTGATTTGTGTGGACTTAAACAGCAAAGTGGCCATACAAAATATCCTTGTTTCTTGTGTCTCTGGAATAGCAGACACAAAACACACCACTGTGTTAGACAAGAGTGGCCTAAGAGAGAAGACATGGTCGTTGGAGAAAATGACGATATTAACGAACCCTGAGATAAACGAGAGAAAGTCATCTTTCCTCCACTGCATATCAAGCTGGGCCTTACGAAGCAGTTTGTAAAGGCTCTTGATAAGGACGGATCATGATTTGCATTTATCGGGAAAAATACCTCACTTGAGTAAGATGAGTGAGTAAAAAATTAAAGCAGGAATATTTAATGGCACAGAAATAAGAAAATTCATTAAGGGCCAAGCCTTCGTAAATTCCATGAATGAGGCTGAACGAAAATCCTGGACTTCATTTGTTGCAGTTGTCGGAAATTTTCTGGGCCAACAAAAGCAGAAAATCATGTTGAACTGGTAAACGAAGTGCTTAAAAATTTCATTTCATTTTTTTTACCTATGTAATTATTTTAATCTGGTACCAAAAATACCTTCTACACTGTAATTTTTTATCCATTTTCTTTACAATTTGATTTTGTCACTTAATGTTTATTGTATCACTTTTATATCCTTATTTTTATTTTTAAAAATCGTTATTTTTAAAAAATTTCCTCCTATTATTATACATATGATTACAGCTTTCAGATAACCAGTTTTGTCTGGTTACTTTAAGTACATTAAGTCCACTTAATATGGGTTTTTAATTGATTCCAGCAATATTTATTATACAGAAATAACAGTCATCGGTGTGGTTTTGGGATTCTCTCCAAACCATTGGTACATCGAATTTCAAACTTTTTCTTTTTCCTTACAAGCCTGATGCGGTATTTATGCTGATCACCGAACTTAACAACAAAGTATCCATGATAAGCTCTCTTTACGAGGTCACAGTCTTTCTATCATCTTTTAATGTGTATTATCTGCATATGTAGCAAAATACATCAGAATGATTTACAAAACTTCTTCTGTTTGAACTACTCATTTTTTATCAATATCGAACTATCCTGCATGCCTAAAACTCACAAACTGACTCAAATTTAGTCGAAGAGTTGAAATGATGGATGGGACTCCCAGTGACGAAGAGGGGATTGCCAGCCTGGTCAAGCAGGAAGTGGCTTGAGTCAAGCAGGGAGTTTTACTTATTTTTTCACACTTATCTCAACAAGTAGAGCTGATAGATAAAAACTGATTTCACATGTATTGTAGATTCAGCGCCCCAAATATAGCTAAAATTAGTTCCAAAATTCTAGGCACCAAAAAAATTTTTTAATTATACGGTACTCATTAGACGTATAATTTGATGTTCTTTAATATAATACACCATAGCTTTTTCGATAGAATGCACCGTTTGGAAATTATAGGGGAAAAACCACATATAATTCTAAAATGTCAAGTTTTTTTGGCTGCCATGTATTCCAGTGGCTATAAGTTGGAAGTCTATTTTTCATGTCAGGTCTGTGGGCATATTCATTTAATATGCCCAAACATTTGTGCAGAATGTCACTTTTTTTGTCAATGCTCCCATGATCACCAGAAGTGGTTCTTTACTTGAAGGTCAGAATAGATTTTCATAAATAATTATATTAAAATATAATTCTATATAATAATTAGTTAAAATATAACTTCTCAAATTTGGTATATATGACTTATATGTTACTATAAATAGGCTCTCCTATGAATTTACGTATATTTACTATAAAAAAGGCTTTCAGCATCAAAGGAAATTAACATAAAGTGATCGGGAATGCGAAAGGATAGTAATTGTTCTCCTAGATGAAAGGAATTGTTAATATCATAGGGATTATTGTGGCTAAGTAATTTCATCATTCTTATTACTACTTCTACACCGCCTCCTTAATTTAGTTGGGGATGTAATGAACAAAAACTATGTACATACAGAGGCATACTGATAGGAAGTTTACAGTATGTTAGTAATTTTAAAAATGCTTGTATAAAAAAAAAAAGTGAAGTAATAAAGGAGTGGTGTTAGGGTAACAATGAAGATTATAAGAGAAGGGAGTTGTCAAAATAATTAAGAGTTAATCCTAAAAAGAAGAAAAAGATAAATCTAAAGTAACAAATATAAATAATAAATTAAAATAAAAGTCAGTATATAAAATGGGCAAGGAGAAAATAAAATTTAATTTGATCAGAATTCATGAACAAAGAGATTAAGGTAAAGTGCCATCTTTAAGAGTTTAATGAACAAACTGTATGTATTTACAAAAGATGAATAAGTAATACGGATAGAAAATTTTCTACAATGCCCTCACAATACTGGTTATCTTAAAGCTGTAATTATAGGTATAATAACAGGAGGAAATTTTTAAAAAATAACGATTTTTAAAAATAAAAATAAGGATATAAAAGTGATATAATAAACATAAAGTGACAAAATCAAATTGTAAAGAAAATGGATAAAAATTTACAATGTAGAAAGTATTTTTGGTACCAGATTAAAATAATTACATAGGTAAAAAAAAAAAAATTCTAATAAGTAATTTAAATTTTATTACAAGTTTACCTTTTGCAATCTTATTACAATTTATTAGTAAGTTAATCCTTAATTATTAGTAATTTGCATTGAACAGTAGGAAAATAATTATAAGAGACAGAATAAAAATAGAGAAGGAAGAGGGAAATTGGAAGAGTGATAGGGCTATTATTGTTTTTTAATAAGATTTAAAATATGTCTGTAAGTAAGGGAAATGCAGTTTTTGTCTATTTTATGATTAACCGGGTTCGGTTGAAGGTGTATGTAAACTGATTCCGAAATAAGACTTTTTTCATGGTTGGGAACTATAGCCAGAATAGAGGATTGATCGAAGTTGAAGGAATGGTTGAGGGTCAAGGCGTGTTCTGATAGTTTGGAGGCAGACTGGTTGCAGGAGGTGATGGATGTTTTGAGTTGGGAAATGCGAGATTTTAGATGGTTTTTGGTTTCACCTATATAAGAAGAATTACAATCGGGTGTGGATCACAGAATCTGGTAAACTACATTAGAGTGGTGCTTGAAGTTGATAAAAGGTAAGAAAGTTTATTATGGGACTTAAGGCCAAGACATAAGGTAAGTATCGTAGACTGTAGGAATTTTTTATATATTATCTGAGAGAATAGGGATATAAGCAAGAGATCTGTAAAGAAAAAGTTTGGAAGTAGATTGTGAAGAATTAAGGGAAGGAAGGGTAATAGAATTGTTAAATATATATCGTAATAGAATTGAAGTAATAGAATTGTTATAAGAGTCTAAAAGTTTCTGAATGATGTTGGATGGAAAGCTATTGGAAAGTAAAATTTCTTTGATGTGTTGAATGTTAGTTTGATGATATTGAAGATCTGATAAGGAAAGACACCAATGGATTACGTTTCTAGTAACATTAATTTTAAGGTGGTAAGGATGCTGAGAAAAGTAGTTAAGCAGTCTAACGGAATAAGTTGCTTTCGTATACCAATCAGAGGATAGTGAGCCATCGGTATTTCTTATGATAAAGAGGTCGAGAAAAGGAAGAGAATTGTTAATTTCTTTTTCCACTGTGAATCTAAGGCGAGAGTGGTAGGAGTTAAAGGAAGATAAAATTTCAGGGATTCTTTCTGGATTGAGAATAAGAAGAAGGTCATCAACGTATTTCTTGATGAAAATAATATCATGAGGAAAAAGGGGACTTTAGTTTACCTATTTTTATTATTATATGGCCAGTTTTATTAATAAGCAGCTTAATGTATTAATATACAATATTTATTTTTAGTTGTCGTTATTCTACCAGTTTCATTTTACGAATTCATCACTGTTTTCATTTTTTTTATTAATAATCTTTTTGATTATTAATTCATTCACTATTAATATCATTGTTTTATTCTTATTTTTGTATCTTGTTTATTCAGCCCTGAGAAGACAAAGTGGGTCGAAACGTTGGTTCCTTAATAAATAGTTTTTACTATTTGTGTTCCACTTTTTGACCATCTCATTCCTTCAATTTAAAGAATAGTTTTTAATTTACTTAAAAATTTATAGTTTTGTCTGCTCGAGCAAAAATGTCTTCCAACCGATGTACCTTAAGCTATGTCCACACTGTTTGACTTTCCAGGCAACATATTGAACGAGGTGGTGCCACTTCAATGTTAAGATATACAAGATCCCTAGACAGATTAAAAGGGCAGGTGGGTAGCCTACTTTACACATAAAAATGATTCTTGTTTCATCAAAGCCTTTATAAATGAATTCATTGACAAGGTATATTCTCTGGAGACCCTAATAGATCAGATATTAGACCAGGCCATCATTCCTGTCAACTGTTAAAATAAAATAAAATAGTGATATTGTTTTAACATATAATATAATCATTTTGTTTCCGACATTTTACATTAGATAAATTTTTTATCTAAATTAAATTAAATTTTTTGTTCTTTCCTCTTTGTTTTTGAAGTCTTAGTGATAGTCTCTCAACAGACAGCCATCTATTTCAACCAGTTGCCTGTAATTTATTTGAAATTTAACCAAAGTACGGAAGTTTGAATTAAAAATATCTCGTAAACAAATAGAAAAAAAATTAAACCTATATACTAAATTACTTAGATCAGCATTACATTAGTTTATAAGAAGGAATATTGATATCAACATATTTTTTTATTTTATTTTGAAATAAGGTAGCATATGAAAACAATGAGCAGAAAATAATTATTATAGCTATACATAAAAAGTTATTTGTAAAAACGAATGTAAATAAATTTTAAAAAATAAAAATAAAATTATTTTAGTAGTTCGTAGAAACATTCTAAACACATTGTAGGTTCATTAAGACATTGCAAACAGATAGTGGAGCATTTTTTGTCAGCTTCTTTTTTTCCAGAGGCTTATAAATTATTTTGTAACAACTTGTGCCACAGGTGGATCGCTCACATTTTTCGCTGAAAAAAGCTTCATTGGATCATTTTCTTTTTTATTACATAAGATCAATAAACTTTTTTTTATTCTAAAAACTAAAAAAGTCGACCCTGACCCAGTGATCGAGTTTATAAGACTTAGCCGACTATTGAGCTGAGGTAGGAGCTAGAGGCTCCCTACTGAATGTGATAAAATTTTTAAATAAAATAAAATTCAAAAAATGGCACTAATGGGGTCTAAAGACAATGCTTTTTAGTCACATAATCTTAGAGTCAATTAATATAAACATCAATACTAACAGTGGTATTTAAATAAGGTCATTTGATCATTTGTTACAATACTATAATTTATAAATGAGCAAATAAATTTAAATTAAATAATAAAAAAATATATTGATGTTTTTTAAATTTTTAATATTTCTATTAATTGACTTTGATGGCAATAGTTTAAAGTAGGCTAAAAGGGTAAGCAAGAAAAAAATTAACTGGTGGATTCATCCAGTAAATTTTTAAATACTAGTTTAAATACAAAAATAATTTATTTATAAATGTCCATTAACAAACCAAATTATTACTATTAATTTAATGTGTTATACATCAGGTCATGCTTTATAAAATTTGTTAGCTATATAATTTCAAATATTTATGATCTTATAAATATGTAAGGTACATATGTATAAATGTATGTATTACCAAACAAAATTAAAAACTCATTTTTTTTAGGTCCTCTAATATTCCACAATTTTTTTTCCATTTTTGTTTAATGGCCTGCAACTCAGATGATTTCTTTATTACTTCTAATTTCTTAAGACATATACTTTGTTTGATTTCTTCAATTTTTTTTAGTTTTAATTCTATTACAGATTCTAAAGCAGCTTTTTGTTTTAACTTCAAATCATTTAATGCCATTTTACTAAAAGTCATTCGAGATGAATTCTTCCTATAAAAAACAATCAGAGCATAGATATCAGTTAAAAATTAAATTTATTATATTAAAGATAGATTAATAATTGTGAGAAAAATATTAAAAGTACAAAATTAAATAAAATATAGAATACTTATCAATTCTTTGAAAGTTTATGATACTAAAAAATTTCAGTCTAAAGTTATGTCAAAAGGCCTCAATAATTAATAAGCTCAAATATTTTAGATAAGTATCATTTAAAATCCAATAAAACAATGATTTGCAACACAAAAAGGGCAATCATTATCAAAATTGAAACATGTTAATAAGTCTAAATAAATTCACATTTCATATTAACTTATGCACACATATAATATTGAAATCTAATCATGCCAAGCATAGTTAATTTATAAATGATTAAATAACATGAAATAGTAAACATTTAAAAAAAAAAATTGCTTAAGATGGGCATAAGGTGAATTAAAATACAAAACTGAAGTATGAAATGAATATCCAAATTGTAATATCACAAAAATAATTCATTTCTAAGCTACAAGAGGAGCTACTGACTCCTAGACCACCTCAACAGTCTCCAAATACTTCAGTACGAACATTGGCTTCTTATTGATAATGAAATAAGTATAGAATCATCATCATCATCATCATCCTTAGCGCGACAATCCATTACTGAATCTTGGCTGCCTCAAGAATCTTCTTCCATCTCTCCCTATCTCGTGCGTCCTTCCACCAACTCTGGATGCCCAGAGCTCTGGCATCACCACTCACACAATCGAGCCATCTCAGTTTTGGTCTTCTGATTTTCCTCTTACCAATTGGTTCGACATTGAATGCTTTTTTCGGGACTACATTATCATCCATCCGTAAGACATGACCCGCCCATCTAAGCCTAGTTATTCTTATATATTTGACAACATCGGGCTCTTTATAGAGGTCAGAAAGTTCACTGTTGTGTCTGATTCTCCATTCGTTGTTTTCCTTAACGGGACCATATATCTTCCTGAGAATTTTCCTCTCGAACACCAACAGCTTTCGCTCTATGGCCCTAGTCATTGTCCATGTTTCTGACGCATATGTCAGTACAGGGCGTATTAGTACCTTGTATATGTTCACCTTTGTGGATCTAGACAGCGATCTGCTTTTCATATACTGCAGGAGTCCATAGTAGCACCTATTCGCAGCAACGAGCCTCTGTGTTATTTCCTGATTAATATCGTTGTCCGCTGTTACTACTGAACCTAGATACTTGAAGCTATTTACCTTTTCGAAGTTCCAAGCGCCAATTTTGATGGTTGGGTCAGTCTGTCGGTTATCTGTCGTCATATATTTTGTTTTTTCTTCATTTATTTGAAGTCCAATTTTTCTTGCCGCTGTCTCAAGGGAAGTAAACGCGCCCCTCATCGCTGCCGATGATCTTCCAACAATACATATATCATCAGCGTATGCTAAGATTTGGACGCTTTTTGTATATATAGTGCCTGTGGTCTGTACTCGTGCGTCTCTTACTGCATTTTCAACCGCTAGGTTAAACAGGGTGCATGCTAGCGTGTCTCCCTGTCTTAATCCTCTTTCGCAACAAAATTTATTAGACAGATCTCCCTGTATTCTAACACAGCAGCTGGCATTTGTCATCGTCATTCTGACCAGTCGTATTAGTTTCGACGGGATTCCCAGCTTCTTCATAGCTATGTATAACTTGTCCCGATACACACTGTCATATGCTGTTTTGAAGTCTATAAAGAGGAGATGGAGGTATGTATTGAATTCATTCATCTTTTCAAGTATCTGTCGCAGAGTAAAGTTGATCAATGGTGGACTTTCCCTTATTTCCAAATAAGTATAGAATAGAATCTTTAAAGTTCTTACATTGTTACAATTATGATAGCATAAATTAACCTTTGAAGTAATAGCCTTGGAGCCATGGCCGAAAAAGGGTACTCACCTCAGAAGTCTTGAGTGTGAATTACAACAGTGTAATCACAGTTTTGTGAATTTATTTTTATATTAATTTTAATTTATTGTTTAATTTATACTCTTTCTACAAAGATAGTAATTATAAACTACTTTATGTTGTATTTAAACAGCTCTAGTTTGAGTGGTAATAGACATCTGTACCTATGTCTAATAATTTCCAAGATAATGTTTAAATTTTTTTTTTTTTTTCGAAAATGAGAATTAACTAGTTATAATTTGAGTGGTAATAGACATCAGTACGTCCAATAGTTATGAGATATTGTTTTTAAAAAAACAATTTTTTATCCAGAAATCACAGTTTCATTAATTTATTTTGACAAATATCATGGAACTGCTCTTCCTTCGAAGATAATAATTACAAACTAATTTAAACAGCTCTAATTTGAGTGATAATAGACATTTATATATGTAAAAAAGTTCCCAAGATTAAGTTTTTCGAAAAACACATTGTATACTATTTTGACTGAGTTGGATATCTCATGAACTATTAGATGTACAGATGTCTATTACCACTCAAATTGGAGCTAGTTACTTACTTTTACTTTTATAAGCGTTCCAACTAGGGTTGCCTTTTCACGTCAGGACTGAGCTCCAGAGATCACGGTCAAGACAATCTTCCTCCCGAAGACCCCAGCCCGCCATCTCCTCTTCCACTCCGCATATCCATCTACTTCTGGGTCTTCATCGCCTCCGTCTACCCGGCAGCTGCCAATCAATAACTCAGTTCGGCCATCTCTCAGCAGACATTCGCTTGACATGGCCATACCATCTTAATCTTTGCTGTCCGATCCGCTGATTAACGGACCCGAGGGCCTCCATCCTGTCCCGACCGACGACAATAGAGCTGTTTGGACATCGTCCACGTTTCAGGTGCCTATGTCAGGATGGGTTCTACGATGGCCTGGTAGATTCTTCTCTTGTTCACGTTTTTTATGGTCTCGTTCCACAAAACCGGATGGAGCATGCATACTGCTTTCCAAGCCTGTTTCACCTTTCTCCGCACGTCAGTTTCTGAGAATCCAGGAGTCAAGATAAGTTCCCAGGTATTTAAAAATATCCACCTTTGCACATGTCTCAGTATCGACGAGCAGATCACCGTCGTCTCCAGCGCATACGGCCATATATTCAGTCTTTCCAAAGCTTATTTTGAGCCCCATACACTCATAGCAGTCCCGAAGCGAGCACATCATCATCTCCAGGTATACCTTTCTCCTAGGAAATACAACCTGGTCGTCGGCGAAAAAGAGAGACACCAGCTGTTCATCGTCGATAAATGGCCCCACATCTCCACACCGACCATACCATCCCTTGACAGGCACGTGCAGATAAATCTTGAAAAGGGTCGGCACCATACTACAGCCCTGTTTTAGACCCTTAGTACCCGAAAACGGCTCCGATAGCCGGTTTCCAAGCTTTACCCGGTATATGTAGTCTCGGTACAGGCGTCCCACTGGGTCTATTAGGGCCTCGTCAATACCAGCCTCTCTCAGTGCTCTAGGTCCACGAACGCTATATGGAGCTCTTGGTTCATCTCCTGGGACTTCTCGATGAGCTGCCGAAGGACGAAGATGTTATCACTACAGGAGCGCCCCGCTGTGAAACCCGCTTGCTCTTCCGGGGTGAGGAATGCGTCTTCTAATTTGTCTCGGAGCAGCCTTCCTATGATTCTGCTCACCGAACTCTGCACACAAATACCTCTATAGTTCTGGCACACCTTCTAATCGCCTTTCATGAAGATTGGTGATATAAAGCCCATCCGGAGATCCTCAGGTATCCTGTCTCCTCCCAGGACCATATTGATGATCTCTAGGAGAATGCTCATCGTCTTTTCTCCCCCAGCCTTCAACAGCTCCACCGGGATCCCACCTGGTCCGGGGGCCTTTCCATTTTTTGAGCATTTCAGAGCCCAGGACAATTCCTCCATGGTCACCGTTACTCTTTCTGGGGTACTGGTCATTCTCTCCTCCGCCATAAACTGGGGTCGGCTCTCCCTTAGGAGATCTTCGAAATGCACCCTCCAAGCTTCGTCACTAATCGGTGAGAGAACATTTCCTCTAGTTAAATGCACTATTAAGTAGGTTATGATGATTATCTTCATAGGAAGAACAGTTTCCATGATATTTGCCAAAATAAATTCACAGAAAAGTGATTTCTCATTTTTCAGATAAAAAATTATTTTATGAAAAACTTTATCTCGGGTTCTATTAGATACAGAGATGTCTATTACCACTCCAATTGGAGCTAGTTAACCAGGAACTGCTAAACATAAAGAGCTTTACTACCACTCAAAATAGAATTAGTTAAATGCACCATAAAGTAGTTTATAGTAATTATCTTACAAGGAATAGTAGTTTTTATGATATTTACCAAAATAAATTCACAAAATAGTGATATCTAGTTTTATAGGAGAACAAAAAATCGTTATTTTGAAAAACATTATCTCGAGAATTAATTAATAAAAAGGGCTATATTAGGGCTCAAATTTAAATTTAATTTATGAAAGGTATTCATAATGTTTTTTGCGTGGTAAGTAGTTTTCAAGATATTGAGCATGGAATGAAAAACTAGTGAAAATTTTAGGTTATTTCTCAAAAAAAAATGCTGCCATTTTCGAAGGTAGTGGTTTTGGAACAGTAGACAAGGCTTATTTTATTTAGAATGTCCTACACTTTTGTAATTCACATTCAAGACTTTTCCTGAATGAGTACCCTATTTCTTCGGCCCAGGCTCTAGTGCTGTAGGGTACTAATGCTAATGCACCCACCTAATGAAATGGCACAAGTTTATGCATAATAAAATCAGGGACTAATATTAAAAACACTAGTGAAGGGAAAATAAGTGCTAGCTAATCTAAGTTAGCTGTTATTATGGTAATATGGGAGGGGGGGAGGGAGGAGGGTCAACCATGATGTTAGAAAGGAATCGCTAAGGCTAGTTTAAAAATTCAAAAAGCTAGAAAAAAACACATCTATTTTGAATAGAACAGAACAGATTAGAATAGTTGTATATTCATAAAAAGTTCACTATTCTGTATGATCTGATGGCAATATCTATCGGTCGGTGCCATGAATAAACATATAAAATTTATATAAATAGAATATAGTAATTTATAATTTTTTTAATTATTTGGGTGTTGTAGAGGTAGCAACCATTAATAAGTTATTTACAAATTAAAACTTACATCCAAAAGAAGAAGTATATGGAAATATTCATTTAACATAGAGAGATAAAGATGAATTACAACTAATAATAATTATACATAACTTCTAAAGAAATAATTAGTTAGAAGGAAACAATAAATGAAAATCTGAAAAAATGATATATACTTAGTAAGCTATAGAATAAGATAAATATATAGAAAATTAAAACTAATTATTATTTTGGATGCAACAAAGCCAAAAGATGGTGAAAAACGGCTAGTAGAAAGAAAGGACCCTGTAAAGAGACACTTCTCGTGCAACACTCTAATATACAGGATCACCTAGATGAATGTGACAGGACTGTACATAGATCACTGTTCGCTAAATAAACAGCTCTTTAATTTGTGGTAGGTTGAGTCACAAAACTGCAGGTTTTGCATTAGGGAGAACGAAACTGCTTATTACATTAGATGTAGATAATAAATGCTAGAATATGGTACAGGGCTGTTATGTAGTCATAGCTTATTATGGATCCTATGCTCTGCGAACTGATTAACAAACAATATTTATAGAATTACAAATGTCATTGGTCTGCTTTGACAGAGTATTGTACGGTATACAATAGGTATACCTACCTGTGGTGTGCCTGATACAGATGAGCACGCAGTAATATCCTGTGCCGCCATGGATGGACATCGAGCCTGGCTATCCTGGAAAACCGGACTGTACGCCTTTGATGAGGCCGACTTCCCGAGGTTGACAGAGGAGGAAAATTACCTGAAATATATAGGAAGGTGGATAGAGGTTTTGGGTCCCACACATTTCACTCTTGGTAGGGACCGTCCACCCAAAGAAGAGGAGGCTGCCGTCGCTGAGATACCCTGAGGAGGAACCACATGAAGAAGCTGAAGTCTAGTGGCAGCTCTGGGCAATGCAGAGAGGAGAGTGGCAAGTCAAAGCCACTAGAGTCTGGGGAAAGGAGATTCCCAAAGCGAAGATAGCCGATTCCACCCGAATCCTTCCTTCTTTTCTCTCCTTACTTTTCTTGCGTGATTTTACTGCTCTTACACTGAGTCGTCGTAAGATTTTATATTAAATTTCCATAATTAATAATATTTTAAATTTAGAAAGAAAAAAACTTTATGGATAATAAATTAGGTATATTAATATAAAATAATAGCTATATAAAATACACTTAAAGAGAAATATTAATCAGATAATAAATAACAAAGACTTTTATAAAGAACGTATAAATTATATAATTATTAATGAAATAATGCAAGCTAATTTCTCAAAAAAGAAAACCAACATATGGCATAAATTTAACAAATATAAAATACCAAGAATTAACAAATCTATCTTAAATATAACAATTATAGAAATAAATAGAAAACACGATCTTATTCCTTCCATTAGAATCAATAATAATAAACAACCATTAAATATTACACCAGATATAAATAATATGAATACAATTTTAAACAAATAAAAAAAAGGAGCCAAGAAAAAAATATTTTATTTTATTTAAGCAATTATTTATATTATTGTTTTCTGCCTTTGCTCTGCATGGATTTCAAAGTTCTTGTGTACCAATAGATTTGTTTTTTGTGTAAAATAAGAAAAAAATATTGCCCATTGTATTAAATGAATTTAAATGAACAAATAATAAAAAAAAACTAACAGACGCTTCTAGTAAAGTAGGCTAAAAAAAATTATATTAGAAAAAAGCAAGTCAGATTAGTTTTTATCATCCTATAAAATCCTTATATATGAATTTTCATAAAAATAAAAAAAATCGAAATTTTTGGTCTCCGCTTTCCTGGACGACTTTTTATCCCTGCCGACGCCCGGCGCTCATATAAGCATTCATAACTCCTCAGGATTTTATTAAATTCAATGTTAATAAAGTCATTGGAAAGCTGAATTTCTGATCTCTAACACGTACTAATCACTTTTAGAATATATGCCTTTGGAAGGGAGAAAAGGTACCCTAAAATAAAAAAGAACTCATCAAACGTTTTATTTTGTATCTTCGGTTCTAACTTATTTATGGAGGTCGGGTTTGTGCTATTTTGTGTAGGTTATAAAGCCTTAAACCCCTCCCAAGTTTCGTATGAATCAGTGGAGTCGCGTGGAAGTTATCGCAATTTATGTGATTTTCGAACAAAAATCGAAGGCGAAAATTTTGAGTAAAAATCAATTATTTTTCGATTCCTATGGAAATTCGTATCTGAGGATTTTTCGGGCTGTGAAAAACGAATATCAACTTTGTTGCTCTCTAAAAAAATATTTTACCCCACTTGGTAACATCGAACAGTGGTCTGAACTCTATTATCAGTTCGAAGTATTTTGTTAGATTCTAATTTATAAGATAGCAAATGGATCGTTTTGTGGATTTTAATCATGAATATAATCATGATGGATAAAAATAATTGCATTTATTTAACTTATTTTTATAGAAAATTAATTTGTTAAAAATAAGTTTATATCATTAATTATTAAAGTTTTCATTAATCATGAACTTTAAATTATGAAGATCTGTTGAAAAAATTCATAAGAGCGGCAAAATGACGCAAGAAAAGCCACGAGAGAAAAGAAGGGAGAATTCGGGTTGAATCAGCTATCTTCGACTTGGGAATCTCCTTTCCCCAGACTCTAGTGTCAAAGCCAGCCCTGACTACACGAATCAGGAAAGAAGGACAAAAAGGTGCAACCCCATCACAGTAAACGCACCACAGAATACCCAAATATTGTTCCCAGAATTAAAAGATACCCTTAAATTATGTATGACAATAATAAATTAATAGTTTAAAAATAAATAAAGCTGAGTTTTATTGGCGGTTGTGGCATACATATATCCCATGCGTAATACCCCACTGCTGCTGAAACCCCGTATGCCAGAAATGACCAGATGGAGGAATAATAAAAAAAAAAATATATATATATACAATAGGTCACGATGAGGCCATAGAGCATCTATGCCAGAAAAAAAAAAAACCCAAAAGAAATATATATGTTAAAAATTAAAATGTATAAAATATTTTGAAAAAAAAAATTTTAAAAATACAGAAACTAAGAAACTAATCTTCAATATTGTCTCAAATCAAACCATTACAGAGCAGAAATTAAACATACCTAAATAAAGTTAAAACACTACCTTTTAGGAGATTTAAAGTGTTTCTCAAGCTGTACTATTCAATTAAATACGTAAAAATATAGAACCAATGCATGATGCCAAACATAGGATCAATAAAGAAATTGTTAAAATATATATCAACTGAAATGAAAAAAAAATCTGAATACTCTTTCTTTATGGTTTCAGTATTTCAGATTATTATTAGGATCATACATAGTAACAGTAAGAAATATAACATAGACATAGTGATAGAAAATTACTAAAACTACAAATCAGCCGAAGTAAAAGAACCAGATCACTGCCGCAAACAGATGTTTTTTTTTTGC
Source organism: Rhaphigaster nebulosa (assembly GCA_948150685.1). Lineage (NCBI taxonomy): Eukaryota > Metazoa > Arthropoda > Insecta > Hemiptera > Pentatomidae > Rhaphigaster > Rhaphigaster nebulosa. The sequence goes on from OX411306.1 coordinate 198,196,930, forward strand.
CTAAGACTTCAGCTGAGAAGCAAAGGTTTCTATATGATAAGGATCACAAGAGCCACAAAGCTGATCCTCTATAAAGTATTAATTCACTCTGTCTTTACATATGGGTCTGAAAGTTGGACAATGAATGACCAAGGCCGACATGCATTCGTTGGAAACATTTTAAAGGTTCATCCTTCGTTGCATCTATGTGGAGATTCTAGTCGGGAATGAGTAGCGTAGACGTAGTAACTAGGAATTGTATGACCTGAGGAATGAGCCAGATGTGGTCATAGTAATCAGTCTTGGAAGATTGCAATGGGCTGGCCATGTGGCGAGGATGGATGGCTCAGCGATCCCAAAAAAGATTCTCACCGAGATGCTCCATGGAACAAGACGATGGGGACGTCCAAGACTAAGATAGCAGAAAAGTGTGGCACATGATACAAGATGCCTGCTTGGAACTAAGAACTGAAAAGTGGCTGCACAAGATCGTGACATCTGGAGTAGGCTGATTCAGAAGGCCATAACTCGCTAGCGGGTTGTAGAGACAAAGAAGAAGGCAATTCATTAACTCTTAACTAATTTAAAACAATGAATAAACTATTTAAAATATACGTACCAAATTTCTTTTTTTTATTTTTTTTTTTTTTATGGCATAATTGCACTGCGACTTGTTTAGGTCTATTGAGTGCCAATGCCGCTTGTTTACAGTCAGTACTTGACCTTTGATTGCTCCACAAAACTAAGTAGATTTGTTGGATAAATTAGCTCATACTGCTCTGGGTCTGTAAAGTGGTCCAGACTGAACAGCAGGAATCTCAATCTTGAGAACCTGCTGCCCAAGCAAATAATGTGGTAAGCTGTTTTATCCTCATTGTGACAGAATCTACATAAGGGTGATCCCGTCAGCTTGAGTTTGAACATGTGACTGTTCAATTTACAGTGTCCAGTATGGATCGTAGTAATTGTTTTGAGTTAGACCCAGTCCATTTTCAGTAGTTTCCCTCTTCTTCTGGAGCTGGGATCATCCAAGAAATGGTTTGAATGGTGCTGTTTTTTCCTTAGCCAGTGCTGCCTGATTCTGATGTCATATTTCGCCTTAATTTTTCTTTTGGCGAGACGCAGGCTTATGTCACAGACAGGTTCTTGTAATTGCAGTACAATCCGAACCTGATCTGGCCAATTTGTCAGCTTCTAACACTTACGCTATTCTGTTTTGCAAGGTTGTTCAGGGCAGAATTATAGCAGAGTTATACCATACCACCCTTGAATTTGTTGTGTAGTTGCTTAGAGCCCCAATGGTTGCCTAGCTTTTGATATAGAATGTGATTTTCTTGCCCTTAAGCCCCTCTTCTAGCAGCCTGGATGCACCATGGCTAATAGCAAATACTTCAGATTAAAATACTGTAGTACGAATTCCTAGTGGAATTGAGACTCCATTTAGTGGCTTGTCTTTTCTCCAGTTTCCCGCTCCAGACCCATGGGCTGTGAGAGAGCCATCTGTGTAACAGTTAACACCATTATTGAGTCTATGATGCTTTGTTTTATCAATAAAGACTCTGTAATCAGAGTCAATATGTGTTTGTATTTGAAAATCGGAGTGCACAGTAAGCACTCTCTCGCTTTCAATCCGCTATGCCAGCTTCCAGTGCACAATCTGTGTTAGAACAGTGGAAGTTGTTTTCTGTTTTATCAGGCTATAGGCAGTAGGCCTGTGATTCGATCTCCAAGGTCAAGTATTACCTCCATAGCAGCCGTAGAAGTAGTTCTCATTGCACCTGATATAATTAAACAGGCCAGTGTGACACATGATAAAAGACCTCTGATTGGAACTAAGAACTGGTAAGCGGCTGCACAAGATCGTGACATTTGGTGTAGGCTGATTCAGGAGGCCATGACTCGCTAGCAGGTTGTAGAGACGAAGAAGAAGACAATTCATTAACTCCTAACTAATTTACAACAATACCATTTACTTATATGACCTAGAATCTAAACAAATTAAAACAAGAAAATTTAAGGAAGAATAACAAATACAATACAAATAAACTTACTCATCATGATGACTGTCATATTTTTCTTGGTATAAAATATCCCACTGCTTAGGTAAAACATCTCCTAACATTTCATCCAAACTTTCTTCAAAACCAGCTAAAATAGCATCATGAAATGCCTTCTTGAAACTGGGTAAGTACCTTTTCTTAGGAAAAATTTTCTCTAATGCTTCAGTTGAGGATTGCCACCTGAAAATGAGTTAGTATCCATAAATAGAAAGGAAGCAAATGTTAAATGGCTTGTAAGAAAAAACATAAATAAATAAATAAAAAGGTCAATTGAAAAAAAAAAGTATATTAAAATCAGAAAGAAGCTGAGTATTGGTTTTAAAAAAATTAAATAATCTGGAATGAGAAAAATCGTAGTGCGCGCATCACACAACTTTCTCTTACCATCCAATAATAATTATCTTTTTATTATAGGTAATTTTAAAGAGTTCGCATAAACAATACTTGAAACAAATTCAGCATCATTCATTTCTACACATCTTCTCACAATAAAACAGTTTTTAAACAATTTTAGTACAACAATGCTGTACACTACCTTATTAAATAATATAAAAGTAGAAATTATTATGTTAGTTTTTACTTTTGTATTCTTACATTGCATTAGTACAGAGTGTATTGTTCAGAACAGATTGGCGGATTGGTGGGAGGAGGTTCGGTCATATCCGTCTCCTTTTGGATGAGCTTGGTTATCCATCTACGGTCTTGTAGTCCTCATAAGATACACTGTATCTTTACTAATTCCTTCGAAGATTCCTTTGTGTCTTTAAGAGAATCACCTTTCATATGATTTTACATGATTTACTATAAAATATTTACTTTCTGAATAATGCACAAATAAAATTTTCTTTTCGGTATAACTTTTTCCATGCCTTTTGTCATTTTAAGGAAGTTCTCATACTTTTTCAAACTAGTATTTGTCCTATTCATAAAAAATGGGATCCTCTTAACTGCAAAAACTATAGAGGAATATCCCTCTTACTGTCGTCCTACAAGATATTCTGTGATATTTTATTTCACACACTCTTCCATTTGTTGAAAGAAGAATAGGCCAATATCAAGCAGGCTTTATAAAGAGAAAAGGTACAACAGACCAGATCTTTTCACTTAGGATGATAATGGAGAGAGTGGCTGAATACAATATCCAGACACACCATCTCTTTGTGGATTTCCGAGCTGCCTATGACAGCGTGATCCGAGAGGAACTGTATAAAGGAATGATCGCTCTCGATATCCCTCTGAAGCTAGTCTGCCTTGTCAGAATGACAATGAAGGCTATTCAGTGCTCAGTGAGAGTATCCGGAACCACATCTGAGTTTTTCATAGTCACAATGGACTCAGACAAGGTGATTGTTTAGCATGCTTGCTGTTCAATATTGCTCTGGAAGGCGCCATCAGGAAATCGGGAATCCTATTTTTAGTAAACCTTGCCAAATCTTAACCTATGCTGATGATCTGGATATTATTGGGCACAGTTTTTCCAGCATGGAGAGTGCCTTTATAAATCTTCAAAGAGAAGCTGCTAAAGCTGGATTACAAATAAACGAGAAAAAAATAACATATATTCTCTGTAATTCTAACAGAGGAGAGCATCTAGGAGGATTAGTAAAAATAGGGGATTTCAGCTTTGATTGAGGAATCCATTTACCTTGAAACGCAACTAAACTCAAAGTAACTGGATGTTCAGTGTCGGATTATAGCGGCCAATAGGTACTATTACGGACTTCAGAAACATCTAAGAAGCAAGTCTCTCTCCAGGACAATGAAGATACGAATATATAAGACCCTAATCAGGACCGTTCTCACCTATTCGTCGAAGCGCTGGACGATGACAAAAGCCCTAGAATCGTCTCTATTAAGATTTGAAAGGAAGATTCTGAGAAGAATTTTGGGGCAACTGTGTGTGACAACGGTGTATGGAGATTGAGAAAAAACGCTGAACTTAAGTATCTCCATAAAGATTAGGATATTATGCATTTTATAAAATCTGGACGTCTGACATGGGCAGGACATATTGCAAGAGTGAGTGGTAATGAAACCCCCAAAAAGAAAAGATTTGAGGAAAAAGATTTTTGGACGCAGAAAAGTGGGCAGAACTCACCTGCAGTGGGAGGATTGTGTGGCTGCAGACGGGCAAAAATTGCTGGGGACTAGAAATTGGAGAGCAGCAGCACAAAACAGAGAAGACTGGCGGCTCAGACTAAGGTAGGCCTTGACTCTTCACGAGTTGTAGCAACATCGATGAAGAAGAAGAATTTTCTCGTTGATATACTAAATATATAAAAAGTTAAAGGGCTATAAAGAGAAGACAGGCAAGTTTCATCAAAATCGTTAGAGCCGTTTACGAGAAAATTGTAAAATCCATGATATGATTGCCGCTTCCTATTAGACTGATACACTATATCTTTTTTTGTTGTTTAGATTATTTAATTACCGGTCCTATAATTCTATACATAATTTACCATAAAATGCATACTTTTTAAGTTATGCGCAAATAAAATATTCTTTTGATCATAACTTTTTTCCCTGCATTTCCTCGGTAATGTAGATAGATAGATGGATAGATAAAAGAACTTTATTCTGGGACTAGGTCCCTTAAGGATAACATGAAGGAACCAATAAAACAGTATTATTATCTGGCCATAAGACTATAGAATACAGAACAATTAATTTTTACAATATCTTCTGTAAAATAAATAAGCAAATAAATAGGCTTTTTTATCGAAAAAATATAATTGATTTGAGCAAAACAAAAAAAAGAGAAAAAACAAGAAAAAAGTAAAAAAAAAACACAGAGACAATGAAAAATACAAAAATAATGAATTGATTAGCAAAGTTTGTACATTAAAATCTATTATCCACTTCTGATCCAGATGTTAATCCTAAACTGAAATTTCGCAATTAGAGAGCATCATTTTGGAGAGAAAGAAGGTGTTGGAAAAGGATAATAGAGGACACAAGGAGTTTGCGGGTAGATTGTGGGAGAAGATGTCGAGAACGATGGAATAATTTAAGGGTACTTATTGACTGTCGGGAAATTTGGGCAATGTGGGGTTTCCAGGAAAGGGTTTGGTCGATAGTAATACCCAAGTTTTTGATTGAGGAGCTGAACGTGACGGGATGATCATTTAGGATTAAAGTAGGAAAGGTGTCATTGGATCTGAGGAGGGAATTGGAACCTATGACAATGGCCTGAGTTTTCATAGCGTGTAAACTTAATCTGTTCAGGTTTGCCCAGGCACTGATTCTATCTAGGTCTTCCTGGATACTGGCAAACGCTATTAATAGCTCAGAAGGAGGAAAGGATAAATAGATTTGGAAGTCGTCAGCGTATAAGTGGTGGGAACAGTGGTGGATTGAATTAGGAAGATCATTTATATAGGTATTGAAAAGCAGTGGGGAAATACTCGAACCTTGGGCTACTCCTGAGGACAAGGTAAGAAAGGAAGATAGGGGTTGATTAGGAATGGTAACTGCTTGAGTCCAATCGGAAAGGAAAGATTTGAACCATTGGATAGAGCTGTTGGAAAAGGATAGTGATTTTAATTTGGTAAAAAGGATAGAATGGTCCAGGGAATCAAAAGCTTTAGTAAAGTCAAGGAGTATTAATACAGTTAATTTTTTTCGGTCCATAGCAGTATGTATGTCAGTGATTTTGACTAGCGCGGATTGTGTGGAGAAACTGGGACGGAAGCCGGATTGGAGAGGATCAAGTAGTTTGGACTTTTCAACGAAGTTTGATATTTGTGATTGGACTATTCTTTCTAGAGGTTTGGAAAGATTAGAGAGGATGGAAATTGGGCGATAGTCTTTAGGAGATATATGATTGAAGATTTTGTTAATAGGATGGACTAAGGCTTTTTTCCACGAGGTAGGAAATACTGAGTTTTGGAGGGAGAAATTATAAATGAAGAGAAGAACTGGAAGGATTTCGGGGAGACATAATTTTAACAATTTAACAGGTATTCCATCAGGCCCAGTGGAATTGGTGTGAGATTTGATTATGGATGAAATAAGATCGCTAGGGGAGATGTAGGAAAAATAAAAATTATCAGAGTTGAATGATGGAACTAAGGAAAAGCAGGAAGGAGGAGTTGGAGAAGTGTTAGAGGAGGCTGATAAAAAGTATGAATTTAATTCATCGGGTGAAACTGGGAAGACTGGTGAGGGAGAGGATTTACAAAGGGAGAGTTTGCGAAGGAGTTAGCATTGGGAGCAGAGGAGAGGGCTTCATGATAGTGGTTGGATTTCGCTCTCCTAACAGTTGCCTGTGTCAAATTGTGGAGTACCCTAAACTCTTGGTAGTCATCTGCTAGTCTAGTGCATCTAAAGCGTCTACGGGCTGCCTCACGCCTTCTTTGCATATCTTTAATTTGTTGACACATCCAAGGAGCAGGCGGCCGACGGAAAGTAGAGGTTTTGATTGGGGCATGGGTATCAAGGATGTGGATGAGATTAGAGGTGAGGGTATCGACCATGGAATCAATGGAAGAACAGGAATATATTTCATTCCACTGCAGCGTTTCAAGGTCAGGTAAAATATTTTCATGTGTGAGGACGTCTAGGTTACGGAAAGTTATGGTTTTAGAGAGGATCGTAGGAGTTTCGATATTGTAGGATATTTGGATTAAGTCGTGAGAGGACAGAAACGGATAAATGTAGTACATATATGAAAAGTTAAAGGGCTTTATGAAGAATAATTAAGGCAAGTTTCATCAAAATCGTTAGAGCCGTTTTCGAGAAAATTGTAAAAAAGTGTAAAATTAATTATATAAAGTGTCACTTCCAGTTGGCTGATTTTCACGAAAAGTTGCTGCAACATCACATGCATGTGCCTTCCTTATTATTGCCTTCCTATTTGTGCCTAGTGGGTCGTCAACGATCCAAGATACAAACAAATCTAGCACTTCCCTTAGGTCAGTTATTTATGTATATGACTAATAAGTGTTTTAAAAACATATCTATCTATCATTTTATCAATGCTCCAATAATTAAAAAAAATAATTTCATTTTTTATAATTTTTTTTAATAGAAAAGTTTAGGCTTCTTTATGTTCTTCATACTTAACAAATATTTTTAATTGTATAAAAAGCAACCAAATCAATGAAATTTCGTTTTTTATTGCCCACAGACTCTATTTTACAGCAAAAAATACCAATTGCAGAAATTTTCATAATGTTAGTCAAAATTCATGAAAATTTGAATGGATCGCTAGTGACACACTGGGAGGGAGGGAGGGCTGGGATGGTGACTTTGCATTCTGATACTGACTCCTTGACTACTAGTCTGAACTGGAAAGACAACAGTTGTGTAACATTATTGTCCAACGAATACAGTGTCAATCCTCTCTAAAAAGCCAAAAGATTCTGTCGGGAACAAAAGAAGAAAATTAAGCTAGAACAGCCATATTATAGGATTGGAATAAGAGGGAAAAAATAGTATATATCAATTATTTCTGTTTTTTTTTTTTTATGTTGCCATGAACAATGCTTAGATTTTAAGCTGCCAGAAAGGTTTATCTTTAGACAATTTATGATTTAGAAGGCAAGTAGTAACAGCAATTTTGAAAACTTATCGATTCGAGCTGGACCATTCAGCAAACAAACAACAAGTTTATTCCTCAGGAGTTCTGGACCTGCACGCCTCATTATTACTGGCCAAAATAGAAGATGTGTGGTTTGTCATAAAAAAAGGACTAAAATTTGTAATTCTTGTTCTGTACCTCTGCACGATAAGTGTTTTCAAGATTTACATATCGTTTAATCCATAAAATTTGTTATATCAACCATTATTACTTTATGATTTGTTTAACTTACAAATATATGTGTTTAACTTTCAAATAAATAATGTATTTTATTATATTGCTTTCTTCATTATAAAAATATTTTATTTCTTTTCTTTAAAAAAATTAAACAAGAGTGCCTCATTTAGAAAAACAAAATAAAAAAAAAACATGAATTCTCTAGGCTTAGTTATGCCCATTGGGTCGATAACGACCCATCAAAATGTTGTATATTACATTATTTAAAGATTTTTAAAATTATTTTTCCATTAATAAATAAGTTATTTTAACTTACAAAAAACAACAAGATTAAAAAATTTCTGACAAAAAAATAGTGGACACAAATGGGTTAAATACGTAATTTCAGTATCGTACAACTTTTGGTTTTTGAGCTAGACTGTTCACATACACAGACCATTTTGCGAGATTTGGATAGTTGAACTCAGAGGACATTAAAACGTGTATTTCCGTTGAAAACTGGAAATCGAAAATTTTCACAATCACAATCTCTCCCTTATTACATATTTCATATATAGGTAAGAGAAAGTAAAAATAAAAGTTAGATGATGACAGCTTAGCTCATAAGTAGGAAGAGTCTATTACTGGGACTTGATTGAGATGGGTAAAACTGTTTCAGTCAGCATTACAATCTTAATCCAGCCTGTTAATGTTAATTTACAATAATTGCTACTTGGTATTTTATACAGGAGGGGATAGGGACTGGAAAATAATTGCGTTTCTGCGCACATTAAAATTTCTTAATCATTTATCAGCACATTTTGTACTTCAAAGTAGTGCCAAAGACATTTTAAGGTTTAAGAGACTTATTTACGTGAAAATAATTAATTTTTGAATTTTTTTTTTTTTCAGTTTGGGTTAAAATACTAGCCAAATACCAGAAGATAATATATATCTTCTATATATAATATATATCTTCTTATATATATATATATATATATATATATATATATATATATATATATATATATATATATATATATATATATATATATATATATATATATATATGTAATGTATTTTGAGAGTGACAAAAAGTGAGCCCTTTGGTTACTAGCAATTTTTCGGAATACTGCTGAACCAATTGTCCCCAGTTATATTTCTGTGGGTGCTTTTTATTGGTTTTTATATATATATATATATATATATATATATATATATATATATATATATATATATATATATATATATATATAACCTAAAAGAAGCAAAATTTATTACATATCAAATCCCAAAATTTGGCTCTGAATAAGCCAGTTAAATACAGCATCAAAACATTTGTACTTATACTGCTAAAATGGAATAAACATTCAAATAGTAAAAATATGTTTGTGTTTAGCCAGAGGATTAAGTAATTCTCCAAAGGATGTTGGACTGAGGTTAGTGGAACCAATAAAAAGCACCCACAGAAATATAACTGGGGACAATTGGTTCAGCAGTATTCCGAAAAATTGCTAATAACCAAAGGGCTCACTTTTTGTCACTCTCAAAATACATTTCTTTAATTCTTTTATAACTTTTTTATTTATAAACCTTTTTCTACATTAAATAATCCATAAACTTAATAAATTAATTACAGTATACTAAAAACAATAAAAATATCGGGTGTGTCCACTCACACGACTTTTCATAATGCTTTGAGTTAAAGTCCAATAATAAAATGTTTACCATATCTTCACTAATTTTATTCCGAAGGTTTTTTTTAATGTTTAGATTTGTAGGCAACCAAATCATCTTTCAAATATGCATATGGAATATTCCAGAAAATGTATAGTTTTCGAGTAATTAAAAAACTTAACTAAAGTGAACCAGTTTCCACAGAAATGTGTGCAGAATACTTTACAAAAATGTGTCCAAAATTAAATATGCTATATCTTTGCTAATTATGGTGTCCAATTTCGACGATTCTTTTGAAGGAAATTAAATTGTTGTTCAAATGACAACACACATAATTTACTGTAAAATTCATACTTTTCAAGTTATATTGCTTCATAAACTTTTTTCCTGTATTTAATCGGAGATGTGCTATACAGGAAAGTTCCATCAATATCGTTAGAGCTGATTTAGCGCTATAGTCTATAGAAATACAGTGTTTTTCTCTCATGCACAGTTATTGGGGAATAAAACCCTACATAACAAAAAATAAGCAACCAAAAAGGTACAACCGTTCAAGGGATAATTGTGGCACAGACACAGGCACACCAATGGGCAAAAATGTGTTTTTTGGATTCAGAGGGCTCCAGGTCACAAAGATCCATTGAAAAATGCACATAGAAAATTTCACCTGATTACAGTACTTCCTTAACTAATAGCGGCATGAAAGTAAAAATCAGTGTGTGACACCAGTCAATAATGCGTACGAATAAACCGTTCCTATAAGTAAGTATTAGAAATGCGACTCCTCAAGGGTTAACCATAGATGCCATAAATATTTTCTAGAATAATTGTGTGTACAAACTTACAACAGAAAATTTGTTTAAATAAAAATAAAAAACTCATAAAATATTAAGTAAGAATCATTTCAAGTAGAAAAATTTTGTTTATAGGCTACAATTATAAATAAATATAAAAAACAAAACAAATTAAACATGATTTGTAAAAAAATATTTACCCATCAGATAGGATTTCCCTCTCTATTAAATTCTTTAAATCAGACTTGAATTGAACATACTTCAAGTTGCCTGCTAATTTTATTTCTTCGTTTGCAATAGAAGTTGTCTCCATATTTCATAAGAGAAATGACAAATACAATCATAACAAAATGAATAGTGGCGGTTGCAGAAATTCGACTAGATCATGAACGAAAGATCAAAAATTGTCCTTAAACAAATATAACTAAATCATACAAGATGTGTGCTTCTCAACCAGTTTAATAGCATACAGCCCTATCAACTTCGTAGTTCTGGTTTGAATTTGTACACTGTTTCAATTATTGAGCATTTAATCGAACTCGCATAATCTTAGTAAATAAAATAGACCAGACCTCTATGACGGCACTAGAAAATGATCAAGAGAAGCCACCATTGAATACTTTCCCGGCCGAAGCAAGAAAAAGCCTGATTTCAAATCCAATTTTAGGTATTAAATCGAACCTCACATATATTTCATTAAAATAATGTTGCAAAACTACTCCTCGGGAACAAATAGCGCTTTAAAATCGCTCCAGGGCCATTTTGTGCCTCGTTCAAGCATTTTTTCGAAATACTTAAACACTTGTTTTTATATTTTCTCAATTCCCGGAAGAAATCATTATTAATTTTGCATGCAATTTTTATTGAAGATAGAAATTTGATACAACTCGCTTGGGCGTCAAAATGCCAGAGCCAGAGACGGGTGGTGCATCAGCGAACGATATCGCGACACTAGAATCATCTCTAAATATTCTTTAGAGACCTAGGATCTTCTTCACTCCTTCTGGAAATCGAATCTTCTTCTGTGGTTCTCACAAGTCGAGAGTTTGTTCGAGATGATGAATAAAATTGTCTCTCTTGTTGTTTCAACTGGTTGCGGCTGATGTGCGCAATCTTTGAGCAAGCCTCTGATATCTTGGAAATCCCTGGCCAAGCGCCCTTTACAGCATTGAAGGCTGACTTCTTGAGATCTTCACAGACACAAAAGCCACAAATCTCCGTGCTTCTTCTAAGATTGGCTGGCAGCTACCCAGTAAAAATTGTGACGGTTACTCATCACACGATGAGTAACCGTCACAATTTCTACGCAGCCGAATCACTTCTCACTGAAGACCTACTACGTAAACTCCGGCTTCTAGCAATGCCCCGCCGACTACAGGAACTTCTGCTCATCATGGACCAGGCCTAGTTGACAGCCTCAATGAAGTACAGCAGTCTCAATTTCATGATGTGACCAGCACCTCGGAGAACACTACATATATGTACATGTAGAACACTACATATCTTGTTTTTGCATTTTTCCTATTTCATCCTTTATATTTAGTTAACATAACTTTGAGGACCTGTATCCTCGCCAATGCTAGTATTATATTTAGAACGTTAGAATATAGTATAAATTTTCTCCTCCCTCTCCCTTCTTACCCAAGACACCCTTCTGTAAGCGATTCCTAATAGGCTTTCGGGGCCAACTCTGTTCAACGGGTATGAACTTGGAGATTGTAAAAACAGTGGCTTTTTGTAGTACAGATAAAGACAGGCAAATGAGTTTGTTTGAAGACGAAATAAAACAATTCCGCCTGCTGTTGACCTTAAATCATCTCTGAGACAACCGTCGGGTCAACTGCGGACCCAGAAAGATCCACCACTAACGATCCAGACGAACCACAAGACTACGATTCTGGCACTCGAAACAATCAACAAGCACGACGCTGACCAGCCAAGGTACCAAACTTCCGTAAGACACCGCACTTTCCAGCTTCCAACCCCAGTTTCAGACACAAAAACACCGCTGCAAACCATTAAGCCCAACACCGACAGCGCGAGTGGCGGCAACCGAAACCGGAACATCATTCCGCCTTTTCATCAGAGACAGGATAAGGAAAGAAAGCTTTCTGATTGATACGGAAACAATAATCTGTCTTACATCCTGCGACGTGAACAAAACAGTGACTGACAACGCCGCAACCGGAACCACCTATGGAACTCGACTTTGGCCTCCATATAACTCTCATATGGGACTTGTAGTTGATAACATGGGCTACTTGTAGATTTTCGTCGCAAGCAGCTCATCAACAGGGAATCGAATGCTAGCTCTAGAGGTTCAATGACACATAAAGCTGCTCGCTCACTAATAGGTTCAGAGACATTTTTAATCAGTTTCCGAATCTGATATAACCCTCTCTAATTCAAAGCCCCACCAAGCACATACCTTAAAAAAAAATGTAACTTCAATTCTATATGATTGAGTCAAATGCCAAACTAAAATACAGCTATGATAAAGTTACCATTGAAAGAGCATGAAGCTCAAAGGCTGTTATTATGACCAGATGATTTAGTTTTATAAAATAAACAATCAGATTTAACTACATTTCCAAGTATTAGAGAATGAAGTATCATTGACTTGACTTTAGAGAACCTTCTGACAGAATTTAAGCAAATTACAAATCCTTCTCAACCTTCCCCATCTCCTCCAAAATATATGTCCATTAGTTTACAAGAATTTTTACTTTAATTGGAAAGAATACAAATTTTTTTGTATTTATTAATTTTGTTCAGAGTTCTTCTTTTGTTTAATTTATGTATTTTGTAAATGATTGTTATAGATTTATAATTTCAGATAACATATTCAACAAACCTTATAAATTCAATATAGTTCATTTAAACTCCTCTAATTAACAACTTTTTGGCCCATTTACAAGTTTCTGCTTCGGAAAACAACACATACACAAATCCTCAAGTTCGTCATTTTTTAAATTCATTACATCAAAGCAAATTTTTCATTATTAAAACAATCATATTTTCATAAATTTCAAAATTGTTAATTTTGATATGCTTAATTTATAAGAATTGGCTAAATTTCACTAGAATTGATTAAATTATTTCTATCCTCTTTTTAACTTAATATTTTATTAAACAATAACTATGGCTAATATTTTAAATTGCTATCATTTCTCTTATTTGTAAGCCAAAGTAAATTTGTCATTTTCATTTCTATAATTATTAAAATTTCTTAGCTTAAAGATATACTTTTATTTTAAACTTGTGTTGAACTTATATATAAAAAAGTTAATTAGTTCATTGTAAAAATTATTAATACCATTTGAAGAAGATTGATGCTAATAATTATATATTAGTAAATGACTGTTTTTATAGGGAACAACAGTCACAGAATAAACTATTTTTTCATTCATTTTCCTTGAAAAAAAAAATATACATAAATATGTATATGTATATATATATATATATATATATATATATATATATATATATATATATATATATATATATATATATATATATATATATAAATGATTAAAGAATATAGGAAATTGAACTATCTCTAGATTCTCTAATTTTTCATGACCAGAACATTCTATCTTTATGTGCCACAACATTATACACAAAATATAACTAGAAGAATATAATTCGAAAATGTAGATTGAGATTAATATTTAACTAAGACAACATTTCAATTAACTAAACAATTTTTGCAGGGCAATGCAGGAATTGGGTAGCTTAGTGATAGGACAATAAAATCTTAGGGTTCGAGTCCAGCTGTGGAAATATATACATACATGAATAAAACCTAAAAAAAATATATATATATATATATGTATATGTATGTGTTAAAATAATTGAATAAAAAGAAGATTCAAAAATGGTTTAATTATTACATTAATATAGTTTACTTTTAATCCATTAGGTACATTCACAATTAAATGATTACCTCAATATAAATATTCAAACTAAATAGAACCTCATTACAGAATATCCCATAAAGAGGATAATATGGATAAGAAGAAAAATCTTTTATAAATTCATTTTATGATGTATTCATTGCCTTTTTCAAAGATTTAAAAAACTTTTTGTTTTCCTTGGTACATTTTATATTTTCAAACTGCTCCTTATCATAATTTTCACGCAAAGTTTTTTCTAATTGTGCCAATCTTTCTTCTTCTTGAGCTGAAGTCATTTTTTCCATTGCCTCGTGATCATAGGTAGAATGAAGCATTAAAGCTAATACACCAGCCCTCTGCACCATTTTCTGACGAATAAGTCTTTCTTGTTCAAACAATTCATCAACTTTAAGCCACTGTCGAACTCTTTCCATGTCTATTTCAGCACGCCTCAATTTTTCCCAACAGTAATGTTTAAAACAGAATTTCTTAGGGTACGTGCATAGCTCATTAGTTACTTCAAAGACATCTTTAACAATAGGGCATCCACAAGCCTCATTGCTTCCAATTATGGGATCCTTTGTATGTTCTGGGCATAAAACTCTTAAACGTTTGCAGTAGGTCTTACTTAGAGGATTATAAAAATCACAGAACATATTATTACCCTCAATTCTAGTTTTGTACATGGACCCAAATGATGCTTGACTTTCATACTTACTAAAGCACTTTTCCATGTGTTTAATAGCTGAACTGGTATGAATTTCATGTCCACAAGTAACACAATAAACACTGGCTTCCTCTTCTTTTTCATTCTCTTTCTTGCCTTGAAAATTTATTCTTTTGTTACCTGTTTTTTTATTCTGTTCAGTGTCAACTTTAAAGCATGGTTCTAACTCTTTTCCTTTTGCTATTATCATTTCAAGTTGCTGATAGCGCTTGTCGAGATCATGTAATGCAGCACGCGCTTCAATTTGTTTTCTTCTAACAGTTTCAAGGTCCTTTTTATTGACATTTTCTGCATAACAAGATGACATAGACCATTCTTGCAACCTCTGAGGTAAGACTTGAAAAACCCTATTGGTAGCAAGTTTTATGCCACATTTGTCACTGCAATACTTGCTATTAGGAAGAGCTGTTTCAACACATCCTGGGCCATAGCATTGCATTCCTGGTTTAACAGAGCCTCCTATCACTGTATTTTGTTCTCCATCAGAACTTGAATCATCATAATCATGTCTTTTAATAGATGGTTTTAACTTTAAACAAACTCTGTTTACGCATTTATCTTTAACTCGCCTAGAGCCACTTTTTTTCCTTTCCTTACATATATGACAGCTTCCACAGTTTGAAGTTTTACGACAGTTAATACAAGCCCCACATGCTGTTTTGGCAGAACTAATTTTAGCCTTTTTAGGGGGTACATAAACTGGATCTACGGTTTCATCCTTCCGAGTTTTTCCTTTAATCTGTAGGTCTCGTTTCAAATCTATCTCTGAAACCTTTGGTGTTTTATATACTGTTCTAAGTGTAGGGTCCTCTTCTTGACATCTTTCACAATAGTAACGCTTTATATTTTTTGAATCTTTCTGCGTTATTCCAATACAGTCACCATGATACCACTGATCACAAAGATCACACCCTATCATAAAACTCGAGGAATCTGAAGATCCACATATACAATACATTTGCCCATCTTTCTTCAACAAGGTAGCAATTTTAGATTTTCTTTCTGGTAGCTGAAACTGCCTAGCAATTTCCTCTGGCGTCAACTTTAATTGAGGCATTGTTTTGATTTATTAAAATGACGGAAACTATAACAGTACTTCACTCAGAACCAAACTAGTTTCGAGTGAGTCTACTGGCCATTAGGTCCATTCAACTGGATAAGGTTAATTCAAATTGTATTTAACCAATAAAATGTAATATTGATTTTAAACAAACAATCTTCATCGGATAACTAATTCATACACAAAAATAATCACAATGATAACAATTGGTAAATATCAAAGTTTAAGAGTTCTATAATGAGTCATTCATAACATGAAAATAGATGTCTGTGAGCAAGGAGAGTTAAATACTAAGGTGGGCTCACTTCGCAATAGGCAATATGGTGGAGGTGCCAACTACGTCACAGAGTCTTGCATTCCTTTGGTAGTGCGCTATTAGTTTAAAGTAAATATATTAATTTTTTAAAACAAATTGCCACTGAACTTTCTCAGCGTGATAATTAGGAGAAAAATAATAGAAACAAATTGTAAATGTTTTAGATAAGAAAAATAAAAAATAGTAAATAATAACGTTTAAAAATTAGAAAAATATGAGTTTTAAACAATTGAAGTCGGTAAACAACTTTTCGCTAAAAAAAATATTAAAACCGTGGCCTTTTTTATATAGCCTTTTTAAATATGGCCTTTTTTGAACATTTTATTACAAAGCTTGTAGTTATCGCAAGAACTTGCTTTGGGACTTAAATTGCGGCTTTTGTCAGTGCCTATCTATGAAAATAATTTTAAGCATAAAAAATAATAACTTTTCCCAAATTGAGGTAATGTAAAAAAATATGTCCTCGAAAAAAGATTTGAACAAGGGCCAAAATGGCCATTTTTCAAAGCACAATTAGTCTCTCTCTCAATATCTTCATTCTGGTGCCATTGCTAGCGTGGAGGGGCCTTAATTCAACGCTGCCAGGCATCACGGTCCCTGTAGAGCTGCTTTAGTTGTTGGAGAGTTTTTCCTCTAATCCTCTGGATATATTCTTCGTATAAAATCCTAGGCCTTCCGTACGATTAAAATCGTATGGCCTCTTGCCAGTGAGTCTAATTTCCATCACCTATCCCCAGATAACCGTTCCTCGCTCATTCGACATACATGGCCGAACCATTTGAGCTGTCGTTTCTCTAGGGTGGTTTTTAGCGCAGGAATTTTTAGCTCCACCCTAATACTTTCATTTCTTACTTAGTCTCTTTTAGGAAAGGGGTGCAATTCTCATAAATGTTCCTCTTTTCCCTTTCCACCCCACCTGGCTCATCAAGGCCTCACTGTCGGATCGAAGACCAGTGCTGTCATCCGGTCTAGCGGATCCGTCAACGTCGATGCGATATACCTCATCGAAGAAGGTGAAGCCCTTTTCCCTAAGGAGTCTTATCAGTACATGCTTGACCCTATGTGCCGGCGTGTTATGAGGAGGAAGTTGTTGGGAAATTGTTTCAGGCTCTGCCGCAATTGTGACAGAGAGACCCAACTTCTCTCTGCTGTCCGCTGGCTCCTGGGATTCCATGCAGAGGGTAAAACACTCAAAATTGTTAAAAGATCGGGGTTTTTGGAAAGTGTTTTCACAACATAATATTGACCGAAGAGGACGGAATTGTTTCTCAGCCACATATAGCATGTATGCTTCAATGATATGCTTTAAAATGTTTGGTTGTTACCAGCGTGGCATTGAAGAGTATAATAAAGGTTGTCGCTTTCTTTCGATATCTTATTTACTAAAATGCAACCATGAAGAGGTATAGGAGATAAATATGCCTAAGCTTGTTCAAATATACCAAATATTAATGTGCATTTTATGCGTATTTCATGAAGTTTATTATAATGTATGGCCATGAGTAGCGTAACAATAGATAGTTTTTGTAGAAATCGGACGTGAAGATCCTTAAATCGCGTTTTTGCCACTTTTTGGGAGTTTGGCTTCATTTTCATTGGCTATAGATTCTTGAAGGGTGATAGTAGAGAAATACTTTATGGACATAAAGTTTAAAACATTTTTCCTACTATAATTTGGCAGAGAATGGTCTTATTTCAATTAAATAAGTTTCCAAGATGGAATATAGATGGAAAACCAAGATTCCGGGGAAAATATATGCCAGAAAATCTTAGATTCAAATTCAGAGACCAAAAAAACGAGAGTGTACCAATGGTTTCGTCTACAACAAACCTTTTCCCTTTTCTGTCCCAGTTTGTCTTGACCAACACTTATGTAATTTTAATTTAATTTTCTCCTTTAAACAAGCGCCCCCTCGCTGCAAGACCCAAAAAGGCCACTTTTCGCCCCTCCCCTTCCCAACAATTTTTACGACGCAGATTTTGTCTTAACCCCCCTCCTCCTTCCCCGTGGGTACTTCTGGTTTAATCAAAGATGTTAGAGTAGTAATTTTCGAGAAAATTGTAAAAAAGTGTAAAAACGATGATTTAAAATGGCACTTCTGGCAATTATATTTTGGCGTGCAAGTTGCAGTAACAATTCAAGCATTCAGTATCAGTTCCATAAAATTTTTCGTGTTTGCGCTAGCTTGTAGATGCTCACATACACATACACACAGACCATTTTTTGAGACATGATTGTTTGGACTCAGGAATTTTAAAATATGCATTTCCGTTGAAATTGTTCGCGATCGTAATCCTTTCCCTTAAAATATATTTCATATACAGATAAGTGAAAGTTAAAAATAAACTCATGAAATTTACGAGGATTTTTCACTACATAAAATACTGTTGAAGAAGATCCTTTTTTAATCTTATATTATGAAAAATTGATTATCTTATATTGAAAAAATTGAAAAATTATGAAAATGTAACAAATAGTATTTATTTAAATTCAGACATATAAACAAATATCTATCTATATTTCATTACCTCTTTCTAAATGTTTTATAACATAAACAAAAAAGTTGATAGATGTTTCTATTCGTGTATTCGATAATTTGTTCTATAATACATTTATAAATGTCTCCTTCACTGGAACAAAAAAAAACCCGCCGCTAGTGCTTCAAACCAATTTTGTTGAAAGATGAACCTAGTTTCTGGTGAGTTTGTGTTCTGATATCAGAATTTATCAAATTATTGTTTTTAAATGTATTTAATGCTTTTAAAATTTTTAAAGAATTCTGATTTAGTTTTATATGTATTGTACTTCTGTCTCTATTGGTTATCTGTTGTCTTGTCTTCATGCAAGTCCTGCAACCACTTTTTATTTTGTAATTTGGGGGAGTGATTCTAGTTATAATTGATTAGATTAACTTTATTTATTTGGAAGGAAAAGTGAATTTTGTTCATCACTTACAGTTGAAATATGATAAAATTATAAGGGCCTACACTGTAGCTCTTCAGTTTCAGGTGTTGAATCTTATCACATTTAATATGATTCATTACTTTGTAATGTAAATTATTAAGGAGTTGAGACAGATAAAAGTTGATTTATAATTTTTTTTTTATGTGCTACAAAAATAACTACTTATCACTGTAAACTTTAAAGTCAATTATTACTCATGCACCAATTTTTCTTCTACTGTCCACTGTTCGAAATGACAAATTGAGCATCGACAAAAAGATAAGGAGTCAAAACAAGGAGTTGATAAGATATAAGAGTTGATCCTTGGCCTTATTTAAATTATTAATATACTTACCAAAATAAACAATTGCATATCTTTCCTTTAAAATAATTTGTCTCTAATATGATCTGTAAAATCTAATAAAAAGTTCATTTGTAAGGATTAGTTGCCCGTGTTAAATTTATTTCCAGTTTTGAATTAGATGGCTCAGTCAGTATCTCTCTAGTATCTCAATCAGTATTTATCTAGATTTTATTCAATTTTATTAAATTTATACTACAGAAGATAACATAAAAAAATAACAAGATGTTGTCTTCCAATAAGAATATTTTATTTGCAAAGCTAAGGGTTTCTTGAAAGTATATAATGTAAATAACAAATATTGTTTAAACCAAATTGTCAGTAAATTTTATTCCTATTAAAATTAGCCTTAAAAATAAAAGAAATTCATATAGAACCACATATTTTTGATTTAGAATGAGTGGAGCACAACTCAAAGTCTGTTAAACTTACTAGTGCATACATTTATATGTTTTTGTGTACAACATCTTGTTACCTTCTTGAATATAAATTTAATAAAACAATATGATATGTATGACCATTTGCCTTGATAAATTCCAAAGAAACACTCTGAATTAAGCTTTGCTAAGAATTATCAATTCCATCCATTGCACTGACTGCATCAGAAAAATTAACAAAATGATGTATCACAAAAATTCTTATTATATAGAAGAGCCAAAACTCAACACGAGGCATAAAATAATTGTTAGGCTATAAATGTAAGATTCCAAACACAAAGCCTTGAGTTCACAAACCGATCGGCGTTTCTCCAGTTCAGGCATCCTCTGGACAGAAAATATAAAATCACATATGAGCAGACAAAATGCAGCTCATCTCATATCAACAGTCTAAAAATATACATCAGTAAGATACAGTATGTCACTCCAAGGCATCTACACACATATTTTAGTCGATTGGTTAGTTGTAGATGCTTTATGTTTGGAATCTTCTATTCACATTGTAAGGTCCATAAGTTTCCAGCCTGCCCTCATTCCTCTACTTCAAGCAGGCTGAAAATTGTCTGCCGTGCTTGTCTATACCTGCACTCTCCATACCCATCACCCGCACCTCCTAAGTCCAGTCAGTCCATATCTAACTTTAAAGGAAGTAATCTGTGCGTTTTAACAGTGTTCAAGATCGAATACTGTGCGGTTATTAAATTCTTATGTAAAGAGGGCCTTACTTCTGCAGAATTTAGAGAGCGCTTGGATAGTGTGTACGGGGATTCCTCCCCTCGTATTTCACTGTAAAAGAATGAGCAAAATTAATTAAGTTAGGGAGAGAAAGTCTGGATGACGACCCGTGTCCTGGTCGCCCATTGGAATCTGTCACTTCTGAAACAATTCAACTTGTGGTAGCTGAATTGCTCTCTGATTGGAGGCTGAAGACCAAAGAAATAGCAGCAATGTTGAGGCTTCAAAAAACAATGTTCTGAGGAACATTAAAGAACATTTGCATATGAGCAAAGTCAGTGCAAGATGGGTTCCATAAATTCTTTAGGCTGCTCAAAAAAGAGGAACGCGTTCGCTGCTGCAATGAATTTTTATATGGGTTTAATGCCGACTCAAAAATTTTTTTGGATTCAATTGTAATTGGGGATGAGACAATGGTTCCATACTATGACCCACTTAGCAAAAGGGAGTCCATGGAATGGAGAAGGCCAGGAAAAGCACCTCTGCTAATGGCAAAACTCACGCAGTTGACAAAAAAGGTAATGGCCATCATTTTTTGGTATTGTAGTGGAATACTGCTGATTGATTTTAAGGAAAGGAACACCACAGTAAATGCCGAATATTATGCAGCTCTACTTTACTGCTTACGAGATGCCACAAAAAAGATAAGGCGTGGGAAGTTGAGCAGAGGTGTTCTGCTTCTTCACGACAGTGTTTTTTTCCAGTTCTACTGTGAATTTAATCGAGGGGTGAACTTTGTTTATTTTCTTTAAGAAATTATTTATTTGTCTTGTCGTATCAGACAATAAGCATATAATGTCTTCTACATACCGATACCAGTATATCATATGAACATTGATGAATGATATGAAACATTATGTCTTGATTCCATATCACGGCCCTATATCCACCAAAGTCGGAAATGAATTAAAAAAAACTAGTATTAAACCCAGCATAAAAATAAAAAAAAACCTATCTTCATATGTAAAACCTAACCTCCTAAAGATGAAATAGATCCTTTCCAAAAAAGCGGAGTATACAAACTAAATTGTAATGATTGTGCAGCCAAATATATGGGGAAAACTGGAAGACCACTAAATCAGAGATTACAGGAGTGCATCTAATAATAAGACAGAGAATTCCAACTTTGCAAATTCATGAAAGACTTTAAGAGTAATATATAATAATACATCACGTTGAAAACAGCCTCAAATTAAATATATATGAAGGACTTGAAATAATAAAATCCTTCAAATCCAATCCAGATTTTTGCTTACAATGACCAAATAAATACCTCCAATAGTCCAATCTTAAATTTATTCCCATCTGTAACAGAAAAAACAATTACTCACCGGAATTACAGGAAAAATCCTGATCCTTAAACCGTTTACATACAAACACCCAATCTTTCTTTCATTGCTAGTTCAGTGTCAGAACAAACCAATGCAAACTTTTCTGTTTGATATAATCTACTTAAACCTTGGTGAGTACCAACATGTATTTGATTTCTTGTCTTAATTAAATTCTTCTTCTTCTTTTCCTTCCTCCTTGTATCTTTCAGTGTGGAGGAGCCTCAACCTATCACATCCATTCCTCTCTATCTTGTGTGAGTTGTCTCATTTGAACAAGATTCTTCCCCTTCTTTTCTCCCAACTTGCGGATATATTCACTGTAGGCAATCTTGGGTCTTCCTCATGGTCTCGAGCCAGTAGGTCTAGCTCATCCTGCATAGACCTCATCCTGCATACGTGTCCGAACCATCTCAGTTGTCGCTTGTGCAAGGTATCCATCCATTAATTCAGTGATCTCTAGTTCTTCTCTAATTCTTTTATTACTTACACAGTATCTTCTAGTTTTACCTGCTACTCTGGGTAGGTATTTCATTTCTACCACAGTGATTCGGCTGATATTCTTCGGCAACCCAACTCTCACTTCCATACATCAGGGTATAAAAATATCGCTTTAAAAATATGGAGTTTGACTTGCTTGCTTACTTCACGTTTATCTACAATGGTGTTACAAATCTGGTAATAGACCTCATTTGCTTTCCGTATTCTGCTTGTAATTTTCTGGTCTATCTTTCCTGTCTTGCTAATAACTGTTCCTAAGGAGGTATAATCGTTAGCATTTTCTAATATTTCTCCTCCACAATAAAATCTCTCATTTCTTGCCTCTTCCCTGGAAACAATGAGTACTTTGCTCTTGGAAGTATTTATCTTCATGCCTTTCCACAAAAGCTCCTCCTGCCATTCAGTTATCGCTTGTTGCAGTTTCTAATTTGTATTTTTAGTAGCACAATGTCATTAGCAAATAAGTAGCATCTTGTGAGAATTGTCCTGAGATTCCACTTTCCTATCGTTGTCCAGGGTGTCCTTCTTTTACAAATCTTATGGATCTCATCCATCAGAATTATGAAGAGGAGGGGGCTCAAGCTATCTCCCTGTTTTATTACTCGCTCCATTCAGAATAGTTTAGATGCTTGACCATTTATAAGTTTTATACCTTTGGGTTCTTGATATGTTCACTTTATAGCATCTATTAGACTTCCAGGGACATGCTTCAGCTGAAGAGATTCCCATAAATGTTTCCTAGGAACAGAGTCAAAAGCTGCTTGTAGGTCTAAGAATGCAAGATACATATTCCTGTCTCTCTCCTCCCACTCCTTTTCAAGAATATTTCTCAAGATGAAAATGTTATCCTGTGTTTGTCTTCCTGGGCGGAACCCAGCTTGTTCCTCCTCCAAGTTCCTCCTCCTCTACTATTTCTCTCAGCCTGTATTGGAGGATCGACGTATACATTTTTTAGACTACTGAAGAGAGACATATTGGCCTGGACTTGCTGCATTCGCTTTGCTTCCCCTTCTTATAAATAGGAATAATAACATTTATTTCCCAATCCTTTAGTATCCTCTTGTTCACCATCCCTTGTCCGCCATATTTAATCATTTCTGGTGAGATTTGGTCATATCCTGCAGCTTTGCCAGTCTTAATCTTTTTCCATGGCTCTTTCCACTTCCTTTTCCCAGATAGTATCATTTTAATTTTCCTGCATTTCCTCATTCACTAACTGAATGGTCTCTGGCAGGTTTTCAGAGAAAACCATTTCAAAATGCCTTTTCCATCTATCAAGGATCTCTTCTGACTTGGTAAGTATTTCACCGATCTCATTCATGATATTTCTTATTTCCTTGACTTTTTTGTTTCTCAGGGCTTTGGCTGTCCTCCAAAATATTTTAATATTATCATAAAAGTCCTTGTTTAGAGACTTCCCAAATTCCTCCCCAGCCTTTTTCTTAGCTTCACAAACAATAATCTTAGCCTCGTTTCTTCTGAGTCTATATTGTTCTAAGTTTTGAATCGTGCGAGCCACCTGATATGTTTTCCAAGCCTCTTTCTTACTTTTCACAGCTGCTTTAACTTCTTGGTTTCATCATTTAGAGTGTTTTTCTTTATTATTTAATTTCTTCAATCCACAAACACTACTTGCAGTTGTTAAGACTATTTCTTTCAGCTTTTTCCATAATTCATCAAGTTCCATTTCCAAATCAATGGTTCTTAATCTTTCTTCAAGGAGTTGAGTGTACTCTTTGCGCTTCACGCCATTTTCTAATGCTTTTATATCAACTCTATCATAGGTCTTGACATGTTGTTTGCGCTCTCTTAAAATACATGTGTCAGCCACTAACAACAGATGATTTCGACGCCTCTGATTACTTTTATATCAGTAAAATATTGCCTAAGGTTTCTATCATACTAGATATAATCAATGACATTATTTGTTTCATCTGAAGAAAAGGTAATTTTGTGTACTTTTTTTATGTGGATAAAAGGAATTGCCAATCAATAGATCGTTATCTATACAGAAGTCGATCAATCGCTGGCCATTATTATTTACCATTCTTTCTCCTCCATGTAGGCCAATAACTCCCTGTGCTATACTGTGGTCGCATCCAGTTCTGGCATTGAAGTCCCCTATAAGGATTATGTTTTTCCTTCCATCGTTTTTCCATTGGTTTATTGTTCTCTCCAAATCCGTATAGAACATTTCTTTATCTAACACGGATGCATCCTCTGTTGGGGCATATGCTTATATTAGTGCTGATTTCCCACCTGATAATTGCATTTCGGCCACTATTATTCTGGAGGAGATAGGTTTCCAGTCTTCTAGTTGACTATATATTTCGCTCTTCATTATAAAGCCAACTCCTTCTTTTGCAAAGCTATCTTTCAGAACCCCGGAGTAAATTAGAACATGGTCATGATCCAATTTCATCTCTCCACTGCTTTTCTTCTTCACCTTGCTAATTCCCAGGATATCAATCTTGTATCTGAGCATTTCTTCAACAAGCTCTACTTCTTTTCCATATAGCATCTTTATATTCCATGTTGCCATACGTAAGTCCTTGATTGCGTTGAGTCAATCAATCTTTTATAATTTACAATTAGTCAATCTTGATGTCGTTTCCGTTTAGTCAATCCATTCTTTCCGAGGCTTCCATTACTTCTCTGAATCATCTTACTCTTTTACGGGTCATTGGCTCAGCAAAAGAGATCCCGTTACTTCGGGATAACTGGCCCTCTGTTCCCCAGAAGGAAGGTTGGGGTAGAGATAAAGAGGGGAGGAAATAAAGCTTTGGTAGAAAGGATTTGGGAACTGGTCATGTTTCCTCTGGGATACATGACGATGAAGATAACAAGAGCTCGCTGGGGGAATTAAATTCATAATTCATAAATATTTTATATTACTAATTTATATTACACTTAATTTTATATGTATAATAATACCAAACTGTATTTTGAATGGCTTATTTTTGAATTTTTGTGTTTTTAGAACTGAAGATGAATGCATAACATTCGAAACTAGTTTTCTATAAAAACAAAATTATAGAAATGGCAAATAATTTATCAATACCTAATTAGATTGATCCTTCTATACCATCATGCGGATGTCAACTGATCATAACTTTTATCTCTTTTTTTTTATACTTAAAATTGAAGACTCCATTGCATAACACTTGGCTTATTAATTATTAGGATTTATATTGCTGTTTAAGGACAATTTTCAAATATTATGGAAGCTATTTCATCTATGTTGCTAGCAGGACCGGATTTATCTCTAGGCCCTGTTCAAGAGCCACATTATGCCTGAGAGCCCACGCTAAAAAAAAAAAAATGGTTTATATAACAAAGAAAATGTTTAACAGTGTTGGGAAAAGTCTTAATTTTTATAAGTGATATTATTAAGCAATAAAATTAAAATTATCATCATAATGATTATTTTATGTAGGAAATTTTCTGGACCAACTACACCCTCTCTTCAATGGTATGAAGAGGAAGGGGGAATGTTTTTGGTTAACATGCATTATAAAGTCATTAATGGTTTACTGATCATATACCTTGTTAGTTACCTGATTTATGGATTTGCTTTTGTTACTCAGAAAGAAGTAATTCATAGATATTCACAATCTTTACTTAAATATTATATGTAGATAATACCAATTATTTACAGTGTTACTAGTTTTTAAAATCTATATACAACATGTGTGCGATGCCATATTTGGATTTATAAATCAATCACAAATTAGGCCTTACTAATTGCCTTAACAACTGAGGGTACTATATTTTGGAGTATGTTTATTTTCTTCTTTGGTTAAAATCACTTCATCAAGATCTCATTGAATATATTTTTCTGCAAAACAAAAAACTTTAAATTTGTTTTTAAATTTTCAAGGCATTTTAATCAACATTCATTTACAATAATTGCATTAGTTTTTTTGTCTAGTAACTGATCGTTAAATAAAACCTACAAGATAAATTAATTTACATTCGATCATGGCTTTATGGTACATCGTCTTTCTCCTTGCCCCTTTGACTCACTCATATAGTGAAAGTAGAGACAAAAATCTGGTGCAGTATGTACATCACACAGCTTTCCCTTACCGCCCTATAATAATTATTTTTTTTAAACATAATTTTTAAGAGTTCACATCTTCTCCCACTTAAGTACAATAAAACAGTTTTTTAAACAATTTTAGTACAACCATTCTGTACACTACCTATATATTTTAAGTTGAAACTACATTTTAAAAGTTTCGGTGTAGTTTCCATGGAAATATTTTGTTTCCATTAAATAATATAAAAGTAGAAATTATTAAGTTAATGCTTTTTTATCATTAAATTACATTATTACCAAGCTTAGTGTTGATAACAGATTGGTGGATTGGTGGGAGGAGGTTTGGTTGCATCCGTCTCCTTTCAGGTGCGCTCGGTTATCCATCTAGGGTCTTGTACTACGCTCTATTGGCCTATATTGGCCCGAATTTAATGATTCTTTTTTTTTAGATAATTTAATAACCTTTCATACAATTCTTTATACAATTTACTATAAATTGTATGCTTTTTAAGTTAACCTCAAATAAAATATTCTTTTCATCATAACTTTTTCCCTATTTTTTTCGTTGATATACTGCATACATGAAAAGTTTATGGCCTTTAAGGAAAAGACATTAGGCAAGTTTCATCAAAATCGTTGGAGCCCTTTACGAGAAAATTGTAAAAAATAGTAAAATCCATGATATAATAGCTACTTCATGTTAGTCCGATGCACTGTATCTTTGCTAATACTGATCCGATTTTGATGATTCTTTTATTGTTTTTTAGATAATTTAATTACCTTTCATACAATTATATAGGTACATACTTTTCAAGTTATACACAAATAAAATATTCTTTTCATCATAACTTTTTCCTTGCATTTCCTCGGTGATGTACTACATAAATGAAAAGTTAAAGGCCTTTAAGAAGAAGAATTTTAGGGAAGTTTCATCAAAATAATTAAAGCCGTTTTTGAAAAAATTGTAAAAAAAATAAAGTGTAAAATGGATTATATAAAGTGGCATTTCCAGTGAGTCAATTTTGATGAAAAAGTTGCTGTAATATCCTATGAATATACCAACCTCAAATACATAGTTTCAGTTTCGTACAAATTTTCGTTTTTAAGCTAGGCTGTTCACAGACACACAGACCATTTTGTGAGACTTGCTTATTTGGACTCAGGGAACCTTAAAACGTGTATTTCCGTTGAAAACTCGAATTCTAAAATTTTCAGATTGCAATACTTCCCCCTACTATATACTTCGTATATAGGTAAGGGAAAATAAAAAACCGGTTAAACTGTGGGAATCAATTATATAGCTGTTCAGCATATAATGTCTAGTAATATTTGTTTGATATAGGTATCCTTTGTTTAGGATATATCTTGCATTTTGTGTCTAACCTGTATACATACATACATACATCTTCGGCTCTACAGCCCAGTCCGGGCCCTGGCCTCCAGAAGAAACTGTCCCAACCGGTCTCTGTCCCTGGCCATTGTCCACCAGCTTGACGCCCCCAGCCGCACCGCGTCCCTTCCAACCTGGTCTAACCATCTTGTCCGATTGTACATGACCAGTCCAACGAAGCCTGCTGATCTGGATAAATTTTACTGCTGGGACATCCTTATACTTTTCGTACAGTTCCCGGTTGTGCCTTATTTTCCAGGTGCCATTTTCTTTGATGGGCCCATAAATCCTTCTGAGAATTCTTTCGAAACCTCGAAAACTGCGATCTGTTCATCGACATTAAGCAACAATTAATGTCTAGGAACATTTTTTTGGTATAGGTATCCTTTGTTTAGGAGATATCTTACATTTTGTTTCTAACCTGTATAGTACCTTTTTTTCTTTTAACACACTGGTCGGGACAAGTAAAAATACATTTTTTTCTGTGAGTAGAGCGCAGGTCACGTAATTAAAGGTTTTGTATAGATTACAACCCCTCTATACGAAACGTATAATTACATGGATGAGGAAAATAAAGCAATAAAATTCACTCACGTTTTTCAAAAAATTTCCCACTCCAGCGATAATGCACTGGTACTAAACACCTGACCTCAATGTGTTAATGGCACTGCAGTCCAGTGTGGAGCTTGGCCTCCTGAATGAGCTTTTTCCAGGTGGCTCATTCTTGTGCAGCCGCTCTCCAAATCAGCTTAGAAGGGTCTGGGCATCTTTGGTGACAGTGTCTTCCCATCTTAGCCTTGGTCTTCCTCTTTAGTTCCCCTACCAACAGTTTCTTAGGGATTTCTCCCTCATTTAGTATTGCTATGTGGCCTGACCACATTTTAAAATATCTCGAGATTGATACAAATCTGATTTTACCATTTGTGAGAGCATTAGGTTTTTTGTCATATAATCTTGTTTTCACCCTTCTAAAGCCACTTATATGATGGGGAAATGTCTGTCCCATGCCTGAATGGCAAATGCCTGAAAATTTAAAAAAAAAATTTATATTTACTTGAATTAAAAAAAAAAAAATCTACAACTAAAGCTCTATTTAATTAATACCCTGATTTGTGTATAATATCATAGCTGAGATAAAAAATTTGAGAAAATCTGTTACAAGTTGATTTTTTATTTTAGGGATAACAGAATAAATTATAAATAGTTAGCGAAGAAATAAAATAAAATTATAATATTCTACATAAACTAAAAGGCTTTTATTTTATTGTAGGTGAACATGAAGGTAGATATGAACCTGATCCAACCTTAAAAGACCATGGAGGTTATGAAGATAAATATGATATAGTCTCAGAAGACCATGGAGATCGAGACAAACCTGACATAACTCCAAAAGATTGTGGGGGTGGTGTTGAACTTGATTTACCTTTAAGAAATTGTGAAGATGGAGATAAACATGATAAAGATTTTAAAGGTGGAGCTGAACTTGATTTGCTTCCTAAGACCCAAAAAATATTAAAAAACAGTCGGAAAAAAAAGAAGGGCCCAACTGGATCTATAACACTGTATCAAGCCTATCTAAATTTGATACCTTCTGTAAAAAAAAAGACTAATGCAGATCTCATAACAGAAAAAAAAATTCAGCCACCCAGTGTTGCAAAATCCAAAACAGTTTGTAAGTTCTTGCAGGGCCTATTACCATTCCAACTTTAAAAGCTATAGTTATGTCTATATATTAAGCAATGGTAATTTCAGAGGGTATGGTCTAGCCTTTAAAGTAAATAAATTCATTATATCACTGCTTTTAATGAAACAAGGAGGATTGACTTTTGTTTTATGGAGGACCCCTGGAATTAATACCAACCTTCTCCATCTGGCCAGATTAATTTGTTTTAATGATTTCGCTTCCTTCTTCCCCTAACTGGAGTACTTACATAAGGGCAATGTTAACTCAAAATTCGATGAAACAACCGACATATTCATTTTATTATAATTCTAATTAGTGTATAAGTCTTGATATCATATAATATCTGGAAATTATGTACTCAATTTGATTAACCAAAGTGGTTATTTTATCAAGAACAATGCTTGATTTATTAATAACATGTCTCACCATATTATTATCAATGCATGGAGAAATCAAGAAGAAATTAGTTCAAATAGATGTTGAATGAGGACCGTAAACTGTTATTTTTTGATACCAGTGCTCATTGTGTTTTGAAGTTAAGATAAAATTTATTTATTAAGGGGATGTTCTAGTCCTAATATAATTATTTTGATTTGGTTTTCTCAGTTTTCTTTTTCTTTTTATATTTTAAATGATAATTTTTTTTTTTTTTTATAGAAGCATTTATTGTAAAGTGTGGTTAGATTTTTCATAGTCATTTAATAGTTTTAAATGGGACTTTAATTGGTTAGTTGGTTATTTACATTAAAAAAAATCTTAAATAATCCAGTAAAATTATTCCTTTTTTTAATTGTTTCAGAACATACTTATTTTGGTGTATAATATATTGCATATGACAAATGTTTCTTTTTCAAATTTAAATAGCAACATAGTATGTTTCAAAAGATGTTTTTTCTTATTTACTTTTCATTTTATTCACACATAACGCAAAGAAGTTTTTTCAAAGTATTGTGCAAATGCACTTAAATGTTTTAGGTTCAAGCAGCATTTCTCCCTCTACTCACTTTGTTTTGAGGTAATTCTTCTCTCTTTGAAGGTATGCGCTACTTATAAGTAAACCTACAGAAGTATCATTTTTTAAAGAAACTAAACCAATTTAACGAAACTTTGCCAACCAAAGAAACTTTGCGCCTTGTGTAACTATGACAAATATTTGAGACAATTTTTTTCAATTGAAGTGTGGAAACTATCTCTTCCTCTAAAGATAAGCTGTAGGTTTAATATATTAGAGGAAATGTTAAAAAATTTCAATGAGAGACTGGAAACGAATGACTATGTGTTGTTGAGTCATTCCTTTTCCTCATACTCTAACCCTGTTTCTTAATAATAATTGATAAATTTCTATCCAACCATAAAAAAATTAAAAACAAAACATCGTCAATTATAAATAAATTATTTTCTGGTGATCTAGCCTAATGTATCAGGGTCTGAAATATGAGACCGAAATTATTGAATTATTATTATTTTATTTTTTTATGAACATTAGTAAAAAAAATTGATTTTTAATTAAAGGTGAACATGGTGAAACTTTTATTCCTAAATGTTCAGCTTCTCAGCCTGTAGTACCACAAAAAAAGTTGAATGAAGAGCAGACTACTAGAAAATTACCAAGAAAACAGTTTTACCAGAAGAATGCAACCTTGCGACGGGACATGTTGGCAGAATCTTCTGAAATCTTTTTGCCTATTCTTGAATCTGCAGGTATGTAAAAGGATTCATGTACCACAATAGCTTTATCAATTTCTTTTATTTGAATCAAGATTTTATTTTATCTTATTTATATTATTTGATCCTAGCATTATATATTTCAAATTATTATAAATGGTATGTGTTTTTATTGTTAGGTTCCAGTTTTTTTTACTTACTGAACATGACATTGTATTAATAATTGTACCTATTCAATTTATGGATGCTTTTGAATGATAGAAAATTTGGCAAATTATAGCATTCTATGATTTCTTCTAGCAACATGAGAATAATAGTTGGATCATCATTACGTCGAAGAAATTTGTCCTCAGATTGGCTGTTTTTACTCAAGATTTTTCGAAATGAGTGAAACTTGGTATTTATGCTATATTCATAAATATAGTCGAAAATTCAGGGTCTCAGATTATTCTCATTTTCAGTTTTTGAGTTTAAAAATAAAAAGTTTAGTTATAAATTTAAAATAACAAACAGAAATTGACTGTTTTATGACACCTTGTGAATCATTAAAACGTTTACAGCTCCAAAACTATTTGCCCTCAAATTAGTGCCATTCTTTTCAGCATTACATGGGCTTTAATTTGATATATATCTTGAATTTACCAAATCAATATTTAAATGTTTAAAAATTTCTAAAAACTTTTTTATTTTTGGTTTCTATTTAAAGAAAAAATAATACCTTGTATTTTTATGCCAAGTTTTTCAAACTAAAATGGAGATTCAATATGGCATGTTTCTTCTTCTTTTTCTCCCTTTGCAGTGCTTTTCAGTGTGGAGGGGTCTCAACCCATTTATGCCAGCTATCGCGGTCCTTTGCTGGTGCTTTTGTTGTACCCTGCTGTTTACCTCTTTTTTGTCTCCCAACTTGGTGATTTCGTCTAACCATGTTTTCCAAGGCCGACACATTGACCTCTTTTCTCTGAGTCTTGCCTCATGAAATTTGCAGTGCTCTCTTTCCTCGTCCATCCTTATTACATGGCCGAATCATTTGAGCAGTTTATTTTCCAGGGTTTCTAACAATTGTGAAATCCTTACATCTTCTCTAATCCGTTCGTTCTAATTTGGTTCAGCCAGCTACTCTTCTTAGATATTTTATTTCGGAAGTGGTTATTCTTCTTTTGCACTTGTCAAGTAGGACCCAACTCTCCCTTCCGTACAGTAGGGTTGGAAAGTACAGTGCATTGTATATATTTATTTTTGTTGTAATCCTTGTGCTGAGTCTGCTTTTAGGACAATATTATCCGTATATACAAGAGCTTGGGCGAGTATTGTTCTCATGTTCTTTTTATTTATATATTTGCCTATGATGTTCTTGCATCCATAAAATAATCTCAGGGAACATTGCATTCATCATCGTCTTAATCATTCCTCTTTTACCTCTCATGCATTGTGAGAATGTCCTTTTCTATACAGCCTGGACCAATATCCTTTACCCTTTAAAACGTGCCCAAACTATCTTAGATAACCTTCTTAAACATTTTCTGCTGATTTGACACCTAGGTTTGATCAAATCGTTGTATTATGGATTCAGTCTTTTCTGCTTTTTACTGCTATGGTTTGTAGTTACTAATCAAGATTTTGTACTGCACCATGGGGAAATATGGATTTTTAGACCTCCAATGTCATGGCTTTAGAAACTTCTCTTTTATTCATGATTTTTATTTACAGCATTGAACATTTTTCAAGATGTTCAAAGCTTCTAACCTGTTCAATGGTTTTATCTTGAATTCTAATTCCTCTGATCCTTTTTGGAGGTGTCTTGCCAATTCCTATTATCTCCATTTTATTAGTATACCTACATAATATTATGCATTATTGTCCATTCATTGTTGGCTAAAACTAATAAATAATTGGTAAGGCCAACAAGAGGTGGATAAGGGTGATTCTCAAGGAAAGGACAATTTTCAGTAACGAATTTTCAAAAAAAGGGTAGGTCTGAAAAAAAGATTTTAAATGTGAGCATATTCTTTGACCAAGGATTAAGGGATTAAACCATATTTTTGAAATCAAAATCACTTTTTATAATGATTTCCAATAATAAATCTGAACAAATAAAATTCAAGAAAATACTTAACAAACATTTGAAAAAATCACTAAAAAAAGATTACAAATGTTTTAATGTTATTTGATGAAGTTTTGAATCAGTTGCCATCTAAGTTGTCAGTTCCATGGTCCTATTTTCCAACCTTTGGAATTATAATACTTCCATGGGACCATAGTTGACCATAGTTGACCATAGTTGACCATAGTTCCATAGTTCCATAATTGACCCATAGTAAGGACAACTGAGGGTTTAAGGTGGAATAATTAATAGGAATAATAATAGTATTTAAAATATGTAATGAAAAATAATTACTACTCTTTTCTTCAGCCTATGGTAATCAAAGAAAAACTTAAATTAAAGATTGAATATTGGAGTAAGTTTTGTTGACCAGAGATGTAACTAAAGAAGTTGGTAAGGGGTTGCAGTCAATGAAAAACACACTTATAATAACAATTTATTCTATAGTATATTTTATATTTTACTCCTTTTTTTTATAATTACTTTAATTATAAATTTGTCAACTTTTTTACTTTTCATTACCTATATATGAAGTAAGGGGAAGTATTGCGATCGTATAAATTTCCAAATTCGAGTTTTCAACAGAAATACACGTATAACCAAGTCTTGCAAAATGGTCTGTGTGTCTGTGAACAGCCTAGCTTAAAAACGAAAAGCCGTACGAAACTTAAACTAGGTATTTGAGGTTGGTATATTCATGGGATGTTACAGCAACTTTTTCGTCAAAATTGACTCACTGGAAATACCACTTTATATAATCGATTTTACAATTTTTTTTTTTACAATTTTCTCGAAAAGGGCTCTAATTATTTCGATGAAACTTACCTAAATTTTTCTTTATAAAGCCCTTTACATTACTTATTACATTACTTTTCATATATGTAGTACATTGCCAAGGAAATGTAGGGAAAAAAGTTATGAGGAAAAGAATATTTTATTTGTGCATAACTTAAAAAGTATGCATTTTATGGTAAATTATGTATAGAATGTATGAAAAAAAAAAACTTATACCACTACAGCCCATGAAAGTTCTGCGGCTCAGTACTCGGTAAGGACTGTACGGTTTCTAACCGTAATGTATGAAAGGTAAATAAATAACCTAAAAAAAAAAAGTCATCAAAATCGGACCAGTTTTAGCAAAGATACATCAGACTAATCAGAAGTGGCAATTATATCAAGGATTTTACAATTTTCTTGAAAACAGCTCTATTTTGATAAAAATTGCTGAAAGTCTTCTCCTTGAAGCCCTTAGACTTTTCATGTACGTGGTACATCGCCGAGGAAATGCAAGGGAAAAAGTTATAGCAAAAAGAAAATTTTATTTGCACATAACTCAATAAGTAAGTATTTTATGGTAAATTAAGTATGAGAGATGATTAAATTATCTAAAATACAAAAAAAGGAATCATCGAAATCGGACCGGAATTAGCAAAGATACATCTTATAAGGACTACAATACTTTAGATGGAACAAGAAGGAGACAAAAGCGACCAAACCGCCTCCCGCCAATCTGTTGTCAATAATACGTTCAGTAATAATGTAATGTCAGAATATAAAAGTAGAAATTAACTTAATAATTTCTACTTTTATATTATTCAATGGTAACAAAATGTATATTCATGGAAACTAAACTGAAACTTTTAAAATATATTTTCAGCTTGATAAACCTAAAATATATATGCAGTTTACAGAATTGTTGTACTAAAATTGTTAAAAAAACTATTTTATGGTACTTATGTGGGAGAAGATGTGAAGAAGTGAATGCTGCAAAGTTTATTTCAAGTCTTGTTTATGTTAACTCTTTACAATTATGTTAAAAAGATAATTATAATAGGGCGGTAAGGGAAAGTTGTGTGATGTGTGTACTGCACTAGATTTTTAACATCCTTGTCATCTTTTACATAACTTGTAATATCATAACTGTCTTGATATGCTTTATATACTTTCAAATATTCATACTAGTTGTCATTTTAATGAATATTTTGCATATATTTCGACGTTTTTTGAAAAAGATATAAGCACCATTTAGCAAACTTTACAGGAGACATATGAAAAGTTTTTTCCTCAAATAACTATTTTTTTAAAAATTGTATTCTTTTATCGTGTACATAGGCGTTTATTAAGGTGGGAAAACTTTTATAATTACAATATATTTTTAAGACTTCTAGCACTGATTAAGACCAGAGTGACGACTGAGAGCTGTTGGTCTTATGCTTGCGTCATCAACAGTCGATTTTTAGACTATTATCAATTTTTTTTTTGATATATCATGAGCGAGAATCGATAGAGGTAGTGTTTAAGTCTCATAATAAATTGAAACCTAAATTTATAATTTTTGGTGCTTAAGCCTTTTTAAAAAAAATACATCGATTTTATTACATCATGCATGAAACGCATTATTTTAATTTCAATTAATCTTTACATTATTTTTATTTTTATTAGTCACTTGTCAACATTTTTAACATTATTAGCATCTTTTACATAACTTGTAATATCATGATTATCTCGATATGCTTTACATACTTCCAAATCTTCATACTAGCAATCATTTTAATTAATAGTCTTCATATATTTTATCATATCATGTTTAATATATGTTATTATTTCATATAATTCATAATCTTTCCTTCACTCTTTCACATTTCTTTAGTTTTCATTATTTACAATATATATTGGTTTTAACATCTTTTTTTCTTTATACTTCATATCTTTTCAACATACTTATCATTTCTGTTTATTAACATCTTTTAGTACTGTTATTGGTTCTTCCTCTGTTGTTTTCAATGTTATTATCTTGATTTTTCTTTTAGTCCTGATGATGACATAAAACTTAGGCCGAAACGTTGGCACTCAATAAATAACTTGTTTTTCACTGACTGCACTCCCCGACTAACTTCTTTAATCTTAAAGTTTGAATAAGTGAAGCATGGAATGGACATTAATAAAATGTCTTCCTGTTTGACGTTCACCCCTGCTACGGTGACTAGAAACTGTGGCCGGGGGATCATGAAAGAAAGCTTATTGCAAGACAACAGGGCAGTTACAATAATATGACCCTCTAAAATTTCCTGTTTATCCCACTGAAGGATGAGGAAAAACCTTTTTTTCATTTAGCCTTGGGATGGGCATATTTCTTTTATAAAAAGTTCATGGAGCTCTTATATAAATTTAATTTTGTGCTATGCCTCCTCCAAAAGCCTTCACCAGTCAGTAGGATCAGCTGCAGCAGCTCTCCAGTTACGGACTCCCAGCAGAGCCCGTGCGTCCGATGACACTGAGTCCTCCCATCTGACATTTGGCCTGCCAACCCTTCTTTGTCCATGCATCTTTCTGGACAGCATCCTCCTGGGTATTGCTGAATAAAGTCCGGCCTAACAAAGTCATCCTATCTTGATAAACTTGACCAAGTCTATATCCTTATAAAGGCCAACGAGTTCAGCATTTCTCCTTCTTCACCAAATTCCACCCTCTCTAATAGGACCAACAACCCTTCTCAAGATTGATCTCTCAAAGATCAGAAGTCCGATCCATAAGCTAAAACAGGACGGACAAAGGTTTTGTAGAGAGTGATCTTGGTTCTGCTTGAGAGGAACCTGCTTCCAAAATGCTTCACAAGGCCGAAGTAGCACTGTCTCCACGCTGCTATTCTCCTGTTGACTTCTCGAGAGATGTCGTTTCCGGAGTTGATCTCAGACCCGAGGTAGACAAAGCTGCTTACCTTTTCGAAATTATATGGTCCAGCCTCAAAAGTACCGGTCCCTGGTCCATCTCCTCCGACTCTCATATACTTGGCCTTAGCTTCATTAATGTGCAACCCAAGTTTTTTTGCTGTACCTTCTATGGCCAAGAACGCTTCTCTTAATGCACGTTCCGATCTGGCGGCAATATCAAAGTTGTCATCGTACGCCAGAAGCTGAACTGTATTGTTAAGAAGGGTTGCGTTGAGTTGGATTCCGGACATACGTACTGCTTTCTCTGCAGCGAAGTTATAAAAAGAATACAAGCAAGAGCATCCCTCTGTCCTTCACCACAGTTAGTATGGAAATCCTCCGAGAGACCATTCCCAACTCGTACTGCACACTTCGACCCCGACATCGTCATTTTCACGAGACGTATCAGTTTAGTTGGGACGTTCATTTCCAACAGGGCCTGATAGAGCTCCGGCCGAGTTACACTATCGTAAACGGTTTTAAAATCAATGAACAGTTGGTGTGTTACTGTTTTATACTCTTTGCATTTCTCCAGTATCAGGCTCAGAGAGAACAATTGGTCCATTGTGGACCTCCCTCACCTAAATCCCACTTGATATTTGCCTATCTCCCTCTTTCTTTAAACTAGTCTCTCCAATAGGATGTTAGAGAGAACTTAATAAGTACAGGAGAGGAGCACTATGCCTCGATAATTGTCGCAGTCCAACTGGTCCCTCTTCTTGTGCAGTGGCTAGAAAATTCCCCTTTTCCACTCCTCAGGCATCTTTTCTTCCTCCCATATCTTTAAAATGAGGTTATAGAGTTCTCTTCTCAGTTGCATTCCTCCATAACGTATCAGCTCTGCATGGATTCCATCGAAACCCGGAGCCTTGCTTTTTTCAGCTTCACCATGGCCAATAAATGGATTAACCTTCATTATTATCACTCCAGCTGCTGATTGCATGGAACAGAAACCTTTTCTAACTTATTTTCATGGAACAGAAACCTTTTCTAACTTATTGTACATTTTGAAGCCAAGAATTGGGTTTTGAAAACTGAAAGCAGTAGTGGATATACCCACGATACGGGCTTTTTCCATGTTTATGAAAAGGAACTAATCCTTAATTTATGCAAAACTATGCAGTGCAAAACTTTGATTAACCGCCAGTTTCTGTTAACTATCAGTACATTAGAATCCAAAAAGGGTGGAGCTTTTAATTTATGGTGTGAGTATTAGTGCGAAATGTACAGTAATCAAAAGAATAATTTAATAGCATATGTTGTGAAAGTCAAATTAGTTTTTAAAAAAGATAACTACCTAATAAAGTAAGTTAATTACATTCATAGGCTCAAAATTTCAGAATTATTGTTCAACAGGAAGTGAAAGAAGGAAATGAAAAAGGGATTCTAAGAAAATTATAAACTATTAAATTTTAGTGTAATTAGCAATTATTTTCAAGCTCAATGACTGTAAGTTATGACACATATTTCTTCAATACATGTTACTTTTCTACTGTAAATCTTATTTAGTAATTTAATTAAATATGTTATTGTTTTTATGTGCAAATGTATTTAATTTTTGTTTATTATCTTATTAGAATCAATGGATTGTTATTTATAAATTAAGATATTTTTCTGATGAAATTTTTGTCATCTATCTATTCACTTAACCGTCATGTACTTGGTCCTGAAGTTTTACTGTAAATCACCCAAAATGGTGGCAGATCTGAACACTTGAATATAAATAGAAAATTCATTTAAAAAACCTTAGATTTCAGTACATATAGTTCTGAAGGTAAATAAATAGATGAATTATTTTTCTCCCTGATATATCAAATTGCCCTTTTCTTGAGAATCACCTAATTGCAAGCATAAATCACCAACGTAAACGTTTTATCTGGTCATTTGCCTAAAAGATAACAGAATTTAGAATTAATATTATATGAGTCCTCTCAAGTCTAATCCAAAGATTGATTTTAAGACTCGTTTATAGAGGCTCATTATTGCCATCAGCAATTCTTGGTAATGCCCTGATCTGGCTGAGGATGTCCTCCTGTCCAGTTTTATCAAATTCATTTGTAAATGTAAAGAGCTGACTGTTTGATTTGTGGACTTCCACAAATCAAACAGTCAGCTCTTTACCTTTTTCCATTACTTTTTTTTTGTGATTTACCTCAAAGTAAAGATTAGACCTAGGGTGCTTCTGTTTTCTTGGAAACCATATTGTCCTTCCATGTGTTGTTCTTCTTCTTCTTGCCGTTCCCTTTCCTCAAGAATCTTGGAATATATTTCTCTCACAATGCTCAAAAAAAAAGAAATGATTCAGAGATTCTCTGCTGTCACCTTTTTTAAACCATCAGTTTAATGTAACAACCTTTCGATTCCTCGTAATTTTCTTTTTCTTCCAGACCAAATTGAAGTAAAATAAGCAAAAATAAAGTGATAATTTCCTTTTATCTATTACTATTCTGTGATTAAATCAAACATCATAAATCTGGGCTAAAATTTCTGATAGGATTTCATTTTATTTTTCAATTCCATAGGGCTGGGAATATACAAGAATGATTCTGACAGTGGAAATAGTAGCGATGAGAAGATAACAAATGATCCAGATTCTGATCAAGAGAGCAAAGTAAGTTTTTAAGTATTAATATTTTCCATATATTTATGTCTTGAATGGATTGCTTTTTATATAAATGCTTTTTATTATACACTACACTTCTACATATACACTTTTATTCATTTTTTTTTTTTTTTGTAGGACGGGACTCAAACAGAGAAGTTTATCGAGCATGAATTGATTG
Source organism: Rhaphigaster nebulosa (assembly GCA_948150685.1). Classification (NCBI taxonomy): domain Eukaryota; kingdom Metazoa; phylum Arthropoda; class Insecta; order Hemiptera; family Pentatomidae; genus Rhaphigaster; species Rhaphigaster nebulosa. The sequence goes on from OX411306.1 coordinate 198,236,857, forward strand.
AACAAGAAGAAAGGGAAAATAGGCAATTGCTTAAAGAAGATAGGGAGATTTCAGAAGAAAGAGAAGGTCAGTTTCAGATGCTACAACTATCAGATTAGAAACCCTCCAAATTTATTATAACTTTGCTAAAATCAACTTTCAGTAAACATTGCTCCAAACACCATTATTACAGGAAAAATTAGCACAAATGGACCAAATAAACAACAAAATTTGTACATTTTGAATCTTTGGTCATAAGTTCGTTTTGAAAGTAGGAATCGAGTTCTGGCAAGTTCGCTCCAATTTTGGAGAGACAATCCCCCTCTGTTAAGATCGAAATGGTGGGCCGGATATTCGCAATATAATTTACTCAAATTAAATCGAGTGAGTTATCATTTTTCATAGTATTTTTTTTTCTGAATCGAACTAGACCGCTCTTATTACGACGATACAGTTAATAGTTTAGAAGCTATTACTTATTTTATGTGAAAAAAACAGAAAAATCACATTTTGCGGCTGAACTACATATAGAGTGTCCTGTACATCACTGGAAATATTAAAGAGGTGATAGTAGACCTCAAGAGCAACAAAAAAGTTCATATGCACCCATGGTCTGATTCCACACAGAAAACAGGAAAATTAAGTTTTGTATTTTTTTTAAGTAAGTCACATTTTTTGTTGAATCGGAAACGATTACTCAAACAATATTTAAGGTAATTTAGGTCCAATTGCATTATTGCAAAGTAGGCAAAATTATATTTAAGAAATATAGTTTGACTTAACTAAATCCATTGTAAGGGGACTTTTAACAATGACTGATAGCAAAAAGTTTTTTTTTTTTTTTTTTTTAAATCACTATGTACTTGTGAATGGTTTTTCCAATCCAGTTGGCTTACCAATACCCCACATCTAGGAAAACTTCTAAATTCATTAAGCTTTAGTTATGTATAATAGAAGCGATTTCTTTTGAGTTGCTCTACTAAACAATTCTTTTTCGGAGAAAGCTACTTCCACATCACACTTTTTGGCAAATCAGAAGCCAAATTTTAGAGTGACCACAAAAGAAGCCGCTACTTCTTTTATATGAAATTTAAAAGCTTAATGAATGTAGAAGTTTTCCTAGACATGTGGAATGGCTAGCCTAACTGGACCGGGATGAGTTCATAAGCATAGCGTGATTTAAAAAAAATAAATGAAACTTTTCGCCATTGGCCACCTCCAAAATTCTCCTTACAATGGATTTAGTCAAGCCTAACTATATTTCTTAAAAATAATTTTGTCTACTTTACTACGGTGCAATTGAAACTAAATTACCTTGAATATCGTTTTAGTAATCGCTTCCTATTCAACAAAAAACGTGACTCTTAAAAAAATACAAAACTTAATTTTCCTGTTTTCTGTGTGGAATCGGACCCTCGGTACATATGAACTTTTTTGTTGCTCTTGAGGTCTACTATCACATCCGGCTAACTGTATATAGTTAGCCGCAAAATGTGATTTTTCTACTTTCTTTCTATCTTCTTTCTCTACTAAAATTACTAATAGCTTCTAAACTATTGACTGTATCGTCATAATGAGAGTGGTCTAGTTTGATTCAGAAATAAAAATACTATGAAAGATGATAACTCACTCGATTTAATTTAAGCAAATTATGTTGCGAATATCCATCCCACCAGTTTGACCTTAACAGAGGGGATTGTCTCTCCAAAATTGGGGCAGACTCACCAGAACTTGATTCCTACTCAAGACGAACTTATGACCAAAGACTATAAATGTACAAATTTTGTTGTTTATTTGGTCCATTTGTGCTAATTTTTCCTGTAATAATGGTGTTTGGAGCAATGTTTACTGAAAGTGGAAATTCCATAACCTGAATATGAAATTCCCTGTAATATGTCCGTAACCATCGATTATAGCAAAAAAGTGTATAGAATCATTTATCATTTTTATAGAGAATCTAAAGTACTTTAATTCTGTATAGTGTAATGCTTCCTTTAAGCCTCTTAGTTTTTGAGATATTCACAAATAACTGAAAATAAATCAGTTTTTAATCCTTCTCCCCCTCTCCCATCAAAACCCAATGTGAGAAATTCTGGGACTTTTTATCAGTTTTTGTGGGAAGGGTAATGAACAATTTATGACCAGTTTCAGCTTTTTTTTTTGGATGTTTGGGTTAAAACCTAATTTTACTGTACTAAAATGCCACAGTCTGCTTATTTTGTCATCAAACGTCCATGGCATATTATATAATTTTAATTTAGTCTTAATTTAATTTTCTTATGATTTCACTATGAATATCTTTTAATACTTATATTGCTTGATCCTAACTTATCTGTTATAAAAAGTATATGATTGGAAAAAGCTACTTAAGAGGAATTTAATGATACTCCTCTAAGCCCATATGATCGATAGCAGAAAGGTAAAAAAATTAAAGCGTCTTAGTTCGTCAATGTGTGTATCCCACTTATACCCAATTTTTCTTATCTAAGATTTATCATTAATAAAAGAAATTAAATAAAATTCCCTATTTTCTTATGGGAAGATAAACATCAGTTTCATTTGCTTAAGCAAGGAAATCTGGAAATTAAATGCCTTAAATTGTACACTTTTTTTTGGCCTTTTAATTTAATTTTCAAAATCCATTTTTTTTTCAAGACAAATTTGGTATGAAAAATTTTGGTTTCCCTATTATCATAAAATAAAAATCTGCAAAGAGGTATTGTATAGTGGGGACCAGAAACCTTTTTCTTTATATTAAATTCAAACAAGTAAATTTTTAATAAGTTTTTATTTTTAATCAATGGCATAATCATAATCATCCTCATTATCAATAACCTTTTGCTATCTAATGTGCAAATTTTCAATATCGGATCGATAAAATTCAATTGGTTTTAACCAAAATATCGGGAGATGACATTTTAGGTTTAATCCAAATTTTCGAATTTTTTCAGATGGAAAGTATTGTAGCAATCGGAATAAATCTGAAGGTGTAGTTTTGGACGAGCTTAGGGGGTGAGGCAGCACCTCCCACTCCAATTTATTAATTTTTTCAAGGGTTCCTCTTGCAGAGTGTGGTCTTGCATTATTGTCAGTTGACATCCACATGATGGTATAGAAGGATCAATCCCTAATTGCATTATTGTGATGCAGAATAGCTCCTTTTCTGTTGACAATCACCAGATATTTTTCAATTTAGGATTGATTTACTCATGGATTCACGGTATGTCCAGGTTTCAGCACTTCAAAATGAACGATTCTATGAATACTCTACCAAACACACAAAAACATGTGTTTTTGGGATGTAAACCTGCCTTACATGAACTTCCGTAACGTTCTGAAACTCAGATCGGCCGTATGATAGAATATTGGAAATGGTATTCGGTCAGCCTCTGCGCCTACCAGAGTAATTTTTCGAAGCATCGGGAGGCAGAATCGACGTTGAAGACCATGCGGTACGCGATGATGGACCTCCGTCCCGCGCCGCCCCGCAGCAGTATGTGCAGAACCTTCGTACACCGAGACCCGAAGGACTGCACTCACGTGTTCCTGAGGGATGATGCTGTGAGGAAGCCGCTGTCTCCGTCGTACACAGGACCCTACAGGGTAATATCCCGGCAGGAGAAGACCTTCCTGGTGCAGCTACCATCAGGACCGAAGATCATTTCGATGGATCGCCTGAAGGTGGCGCATCTCCTTCCTGGAACTGCGGAAGACAGTGACGACAGGGATCGACCCACTCCTACGTCCACTGCAGCAACCACTGCCAACAGAGATCAATCCACTCCTTCGCCTGCACCAACAGACGCCAACCCTTCAAATGACCTCGACGCAGAACAGCATCCACCGAAGCCGGTTTACCACCCCCGCTTCGGACGTGCAGTGAAACCTAAGGTTAGGTTCTTTATCGATGTCATTGGGGAGGAGTGATGTGATGGGAGTCAGGTTATATAAGTTTACTACCGCATAGCTGGCAGAGAGCAAAGAGGTTTTGTAAAATGGATTTGCTATCTTCGCAATTATATCAATTATATTTTATTTTTCCTTTGGATTAATTTGATATGCATTTTTAGTTATTATTGGTTTTCTATATTATTATTTTACAGTCAGTTACAGATATACTTGACCTGGAACTGTTTTTGGCTAATACAACTGCTTTGCGATTTGGTATTAAAGAATTGTGGAAGAAATAAGGGATTCTGCTTTATAATCACCCTAAACTCTCTAAAGCCTCAATCTTCTTTCTCAACCATTCTTTCTTCTTATTTCTGCACAAGTTGCATTTCTGCTGCTAATAAGATATTTTTCTCTGTTGCCTCCGGTATCTCTTTGCAGCATTATTTGACTAACATTATTCTTTACAAAGGTAATGAATAATGTTATCCTATAACATGTTACCCTATAATGTCACCCACTCCCCAAAGTCAACGACGCTACTCTCCTCTCCCTTAGTCGAGGACCCTCTTTCCAAACTTACCGCTACTGCTCCTTAATGTAAATCCCTTATTATTATATTTATTTACATATTACATTATTTTCATTTTTATTTTATAATACAATTTGTGGAAAAACATAAAAGTTTTGTTAAAGTTGTAACTTTTGGTTTAGCCCAATTTTTTGTGTCGCTGAACACACTAGATTTTAACTTCGTCAAGTTGCAAATATATTTTAAAAGTTTCGGTGTAGTTTTCATGAATATTTTCTTTCCATTAAATAATATGAAAGTAGAAATTATTAAGTTAATTTCCGCTTTTGTATTCTTGAATTACTTTATTATAGAGTATATTGTTTATAGCAAATTGGTGGGAGAAGATTCGGTCGCATCTGACTCTTTTCAGATGCGCTCGGTTATCCATCTAGGGTCTTGTGCTCCTCATAAAATACGCTTTATCTTTGCTAATACTGGTCCGATTTTGATGATTCTTTTGTTTTTTAGATAATTTAATTACCTTTCATAAAATTCTATACATAATTTACCATAAAATGCATACTTTTTAAGCAAATGTGCAATGTGCAAATAAAATATTCTATTCATCGTAACTTTTTTCGCTGCATTTCCTCGGTGATGTACTACATAAATGAAAAGTTAAAGGGCTGTAAGGAGAAGACATTAGGCAAGTTTCATCAAAACTGTTTGAGCCGTTTACGAGAAAATTGTAAAATCCAAGATATAATTGCCACTTGCTGTTAATCCTATGCGCTGTATCTTTGCTAATACCGGACCGATTTTGATGATTATATTTTTGTTTTTTAGATAATTTAATTATCTTTCATACAATTTTATACATAAATTACTATAAAATACATGCTTTTTAAGTTATGCGCAAATAAAATATTCTTTTCATCATAACTTTTTTCCCTCCATGTTCTCGTTGATATACTACATACATGAAAAGTTAAAGGGCTGTAAGGAGAAGACATTAGGCAGGTTTCATCAAAATTGTTAGAGCCGTTTTCGAGAAAATCGTAAACAATTGTAATATCCATGATATTATTACCATTTCCGATTAGTCCGATGCCATGTGTCTTTGCTATTATTGGTTCGATTTTGATGATTCTTTTTTTGTTTTTTAGATGATTTAATTACCTTTCATACAATTCAATACACAATTTACGATAAAATGCATACTTTTTAAGCTATGCATAAATAAAATATTCTTTTCATCATAATTTTTTTCTCTGCATTTTTTCGGTGATTTACTACATAAATGAAAAGTTAAAGGCCTTTATGAAGAATAATTTAGGCAAGTTTCATCAAAATCGTTTTTAAGAAAAGTGTAAAATCGATTATATTAAGTGGCACTTCCGGTTAGTCGATTTTGACGAAAATGATGCTTTAACATCACATGCATGTCCCAACCTTAAATACGTAATTTCAGTATCGTACAACTTTTCTTTTTTGAGCTAGACTGTTCACATATACACACCCACACACACAGACACACACACCATTTTGCGAGACTTGGTCATTTGGACTCAGGGGACCTTAAAACGTGTATTTCCGTCGAAAACTCGAATTCGAAAATTTTCGCGATCGCAATACTTCCTCTTACTATATACTTCGTATATAGGTAAGGGAAAGTAATAATTAATTTTTTCCGAGAATACCACCTTAAACGAAATTATAATAGGCAAAACTGCTGCATTTATGTCCATAAAAATGTCTTTACGATCAATCGTTAAGCCGCTAGAGCGCGCTGAAAAAGTATAAAAAAGTGGCAAAAAGCATTTATGACCTATTTCCATAAAAATTTTAAAATAGTTGCCCAACTTTTGACCATACATGATATTAAACTCATGAAATACAAATTACATACATGAAAAGTAAATATTACCTATGTACACTGTATTTGTAGTGTGTTTCAAACGAAGTATTTAAAATTTAAGTGAAAGGGAAAATGATGAAAAGACAAATGGTGATAATAAATTTGAGGGCGTGAACTGCCATTTACTTTACTTCCATATTTTATTTAAATCGAGATAGCAATGATTATTATAACTCACTGAATGAAGAGTCTAAATATATTTAAACTGATCTCTTACTTAGTTTATAAATCAAAAGTTACAAAACTCTCTTCATCCTGCAACCGATGGACTGCAAAGTACTTACCGAAATCACAATGTGAAAAAAATGGAAGTAAGGAGTTCCGTTCACACCCTCACTGATATTTATAGCTTTTTGTTTGTAAAAAGTTAAAATGTCAGTCAAAATAGTCAGTTAATATTCCCTGGCTCGTCTTTATACTCTTGATCAGAGTCATTTGTTGTATGTATCGGTTTATTGGAAAGAAATAATGGAAAGAAAGGATGGAATTAGTGGGCTATTTAGCACTACTTATTTAGCCAGGAATTAGATTCGGAACAGATAATTTTATAGGTAAACAACTTAAGGAAGAACCTTTAGTACGTATGCGCCTGAAAATAACCTTTTGTTATTAAAATAAGCATCAACTTAGGAATTATAAACGCAATTGAAAGATTGTTAAACATGTCAAAATGTTAAAAAAAATTCAAGATCGTTTATTTGACAATGTACTTTTTAAATTTATTTTCATCCCAGCCTCGCCTTTACGGCTATATGGGATTCGGCAGCAATCAATATAGCATTGATGTCAATTTTCTGATCATTTAAATATGATTTCTTATCTTTCATGAAGAGCGGTCTCCTTCCAATGGTCTTCCCGTTGATAGTCCTCTGATATTTCGATTACCTGGATTGTAGTGAAGTAGTCCGACCGTCGCCTTCCAGGCAAATATGAATTCCTTGAACCAGGGGAAATTTTCTTCATCCACCAACCAAGGAAATTCTTCCTCAGTGAGGACGTAGATTCCCATGGTTCTCATCACCTTAGCTCGTATTGCTCGAAATGCCATCCAGGTCGTGATCAGATGCTCAGTTGTTTCCGGAACAACACATGTGGGGATAGAGGATCGATATATATTCGACAAGATATCTATCTGCAGTTGTGTAAAGGGAAAAGGTTTTCTCATCCTTCAGTGTAACCTCCCGGCATACGTTCCGTCCACAAAGGCCTTCCTCCTCGAAACATTCTTGATCTGGGGAATCAGGCTGAAGGCCAGAGAAGTCGAAACTAAGTTCCACCCGATGAAGGTCCATGTTGACGATATCGTATTCGTCTCTGTCCACCAAAACATTTCTGCAAGAACCAAGGCCTGCCTATCTATACCACAGTTTCTTGGGCAGGTTTTGGTGCACCAGCTTCAGCAATGCAGAGAAATCAGTGGTAATTGGTTCAAGAACGTTTCTCCCCCACTATCCAATACCTGGTGATACACTTTAAAACTGTGCTGAGTTTCTACAGCTTTTTAGGGTAGTAGTTCTGCTACTTTGGACGAGGCTCTGAACGCCGACATCTTGTATGATACGAATCTGAGTTGGCCCAAAGAGGGTGCAGTCCTCCCACTTTAATCATATACAAGGGCGTACGCAGGAATTTCTTCACGGGGAGGGCCGGTTTTAGAGAAATATGAAATAGGGCTGATATATCTGAAATATAGGAAATTTGCGTGATTTCGCCTTTATTCAAGACAAAGTTTGAGTATCCGATATAAATTTAAGTGTGTTGTGGCTTTTTAGAGGAATTTCACTAGTTATAATATCACCTATTTCAAGTCATTTTTTATTAAGTGGAATGAAAATATGTGTTTTGTAGATTTCTGGAGCAGAAATCAGCTCTTTATAATTTCAACCGTTTTAAGAAAACTTAAAAAAATCAGACGAAAATGTGCAGAATGAAAAATGACCAGAATTCGACTGGTTATAATGATGCTTTTTCCAAAAAAATTGATGAAAAATGGACGAAGTTTTTTTAAGATTTTTAGAGTACATTATTTAGCTTTAACGTTGTCCGTTTCAAGAGAATTTTTAAAAATCGGATGAAAATTTGGGTGTTATGGAGATTTATGGGGCAGAATTCAGCTCGTTACATTTTTCATAATCAGGGACGAATAGTCAAGCTTTTGGACTTTTCAGGAGCAGAGCTTAGCTCGTTTTGATATATCTCTTTCCAAGAAAATTTTTGAAAATCCGAATCGAATTCAGCGGTACAGACCGGAGCAGAATTCAGCTCGTTTTAATTTGAGGATGTCATGCTACGTATAGAAGTTCATGTGAGAGCTGTTTGATTCCCTGACGAATTCGTTTCTGCCTGGATAAAAATTTTACTTAGCTGTCCGTTAAAGTTGTTGATTTCTTAATAATTTTATTGGTCTATTTTAGTTGAAGCTAAGGCTATCGATAAATTGAAAACCATTAGATTGAACAAATTTAAAAATTAAGTTCTTGTTTTGAATTAAAAATAGTCTCCCCATCGCTTTTTCTAACTTAATTTTCTTTTTTTCTCTTTCTCAAAATTTAAAAATTATCATTTTGATCTTTTGGGAGAGGGAGGCAAGAACCTCTGCATACGCCCTTGCTCCTATAATGAAACCAGGAAACGTTCCCTTGCTTGTTCCAGGCTCTGGTAAGTGACCTGTGATTTTTGGATATTTTCCTGCTACTGATGAGAACAGCTTCTGTCTTGCTGCCTGTCAGTTGCAGTCCTACGGATGCTAGCCAATTGCGAATCAGTGAAATACTCTGGTTGGCCTTCAGGGTCACTTATTTGTATTTTGCCTCGATCACCAATGCGACGTCATCAGCAAAACCTACTGTTTTGGCACCCTCTGGTAGACTAAGCTTGAGGACTCTATCATAAATGATGTTCCACAGAAGGGGTCCCAGCACTGAACCCTGAGGTATTCCACTCGTCACTTTGAACCTCTTCGGCCCGTCCTCTATTGAACATATCAAGGTCCTATCTTTGAAGTAGTCACTGACTATCCTCCTGAGATACGTGGGGACACCCATTTTCTGCAGAGCATCCAGAATGCAGCTCCATCTAGCAGAGTTATAGGTGTTTCTTATATCCAGTGTGATGACTGTGCAGTAACACTTTGGTCCCCGTGATAGCCTTCTGAGCAGTTTCTGTCACAAGGTGATTGCTTCTACCGTAGACCTTTCTTTTCAGAAGCCAAATTTGGTCCTAGATAGGTGGTCGTGCAGCGCTACTTTTCAATTTCTTCGTGACTATCCTATAAAGTCCCCATGGATCCTCGTCCACCTCTTCGCAGACTTCCTTCCAGCACTGTCGCTTGCTTGATTGCCTGCCAGAGTTCATGCCCCACAGCTTTAAATAATTCCTGTGGTACATGGAACCGGGAGCTGTCTCTTGCTCACTGATACTTCCTTCTCGCTGCATGGCATCTTGTATGGCAATCAGCGATATGCTCGTTCCACCAATAAACCGGTTATCGACAAGTACCTGAGCTGTGTCGCTATGCTGAGCAGATTCATAAACTAGCGGGCCTTTTCCTCTGCTGTGCCTGATAGCTCACAAGGTGCCTTCATCATTATTTTCAATGATTCCCGGTCAAATTTCTTGGTTTTCTAGCTAACCACACCCCTCTCTTGCCTCTCAAACCTTATTGTTTCCTGGTCCCCCAGGGTGGTCAGGATAGCCTGGTGGTCGCTGTGGGTGTACAGATTGCATACTTGCCAACTGGAATTAGGGCAGAGACTGTCGGTGACAGTCATCAGCATGTCAAATCAATTATAGAGCACCTACCTCCCTTCACAAATGTAGACTCTGTCCCACTATTTGCCAGCACCAGGTCCTCCATCTGGGCAAAGGCATCTAATAGGATTTCTCCACGTCAGTTGGTCAACTGATTACCCCACTCTGTCGCCCAGGCATTGAAGTCTCTGGCAATTACTACCGGCCTGCGTCCTCTGGCATCTCTTACTATACGAAAGAGACTTGGGAATTCTTCGATTGAGGTGTTTGGTGGAGCATAGCAACTGTACAGACACAGATGCTGAAGCAACCCACTCAAAACCACTTGTGGTTTCGTCCATGACATTTCGATCACATGCCCAGATTGCAGCCCTTCCTGTGGCGTCGGATACCCAAGAGTTGTCCAGGTTTCTATATTGCTCACTTAGGATAGCGGCATCAACTCTTAGGTCTATACAGTCTGCCAAAGAAAATCTTGAGTGGTCAAGATTCAGTTGTATAATTATCATCTGGTAATAATCCTTAGCCTTCTTTGTTCTTGTAGGGCATGTTGAATGCTGGGCATTTACTACCACCATAAAGATGGCGGTTATCGCCTTCACTGGAGCATAATATGCAAATAGGGCTCTTCGTGCTGCCAACTGCTCGATGACCTTCTTCACCACATTTGCGTCTACACTTCGTTCTGTCAGGTACCTGACATTGTCTGGCCAGATGTTTAAAATTCCAACACCAGAAGCAGCGCTATAGTCGGATTTTCTTCCTGATATGACTGATTACTAATCCTACCCGGATTTTTCCTTTGGCGATTGCCCTCCTAGCCAATGAAACCTAGTAGAGCAATAACTGCCGTCTTTGTTCCAGGGTATGCTGAGTGAATCGATCGCATAGCAGTAGTCTGGATCTGCTCTCCGTCCAGAACAGTTGAGAGAGCCACGGCAATTTCTTCTTTTGTTGCTAGGCAAAAAGGGCCATCCAGGTCCCTGATTTCAATCAGCGGTTCTTGTGTCCAAGCCCTAATTTCTGCCTCCAATCCCAGTGTTCCCTCTAGAGTGTGCTTCATGCTCTCCAGGGTCCCTCCTGATTTTCGGTCCTATTGTATAAACAAATTTCCGGCCTCATTTTTTTAGATTGTTGTGATGTTTGAGCTAATATCTTTTATAGATGAATTGTTTTTAGCCTTGCGGAGAATATCCCCATACATGCTGGTTTCTCTGATCTTAATAACGAGGGCGTCCGGCCTCTTTGGTTTTGGGCATGAGCATCTTCCACTGCCCTTTTTCTTCTTCTCCACTGTTCGCCATTGCTCCTCTGTTGGGACTTCGGAGGCTGCCACGAGTTGCCGGGACTGCTCCGTTCTTCCACTCGTTGGTGCCTTCTTCTCTTTTCTAGACGCAACCACCTTTGGTTGCGCTTTTCTTCTTGTAGGCTTCTCGTGAGAAGTTGATGTCAGGTCAACCCCCTGCTTCTTTTTTGGTAGAGGGGTTCATAGCGATGAAGGCTTTGTAATCGTTGTGCCAGCATCTGCCTTATCTGTTGTCCTCTCTGCTGCACAATCACTTAATTTGCTCTCCAGAGAGATGAGATGGTTTTGTATTCTGCTTATATATTATCTTATTTCATCGTGGACATTATGCCTTGAGTGGATATAAACTTGTAGGTCATGAACGTCCTTAACAAGTTCCGTCCATTCTGTCTGGTAGAACTTCAAACTTGTAGCTGAAGATGCCTCAGCTGCAGCCAAATCTTCAATCACTGTATCATTTGTATCATTTTGGCCGTATGATGACGACTTCAAGATCCCGCTTTCGCAATCTATTCCGATGCCAGTATTGGGGTTCCGAGCCCCTGCACCATAAGACAATTACTGAACTCTTCCATCACATTTAGTAAATTGCATTTTATATCTCCTGCTAGGTGTAATACAGCCGTCTTTCACTTAGGGAACAAACGCTGATCAGACCTATTCTAGGAACCGCCACGTCTGGATTTTTGGATCTAGTTTTGGTCCACTCTGGATTTTTTTATTTCTCCGTTTTCCACCATATCTAGTGCGAATCCCCGTATTCTCCACCTGGGGAGGTGCCCAATAGAAGACTAGCAACTCCATACATTTTAAGATCTCCTGAGACCAAATAACCAATTCTCGCAAAATGGTCCGTGCGTGCATACCTATATCTGTGTGTGTACGTGGGTTTGTGTGTGTCTATGAACAGTGTAGCTCAAAAATGAAAAGGTAGATTTATCATGTCTGTGATGTTACAGAAATTGTTTTGCTAAAATCAACTTACCGTAACTGCTTCTTTCAGTTTGATTGATTTTACACTTTTTAAAATTATCTTGAAAATAACTCTTAACAATTTTAATGAAACTCACCTAAAGTCTATTCTTAAAAGCCCTTTATTTTTTCATACATACATGTATCTATACACCGATCAGAAAATTTTATTTTTGTATTACTCAAAAAGTATGCATTCTATGGTAATAAAATTATCTACAAAAAAAAAAAAATCATCGAAATTTGTATTCTGCTTATATATTATCTTATTTCATCGCAAATTGGCAAAGATATAGCGTATTGGACTTAACGGAAGTGACACTTATCATCGATTTATACTAAACTGAAATTATGTATTTAAAGTACGTGTATGCTTGGGACGTTACAGCAACTTTTCCGCTAAAATACCGGAAGTAGCACTTTATATCATTGATTTTACAATTTTTTCATAAAAGGATTTTTGATGAAACTCATTATTCTTATCCTCATTGAAATATTCTGACTGGGTTTAAATGCCAAATTATTAAAATGGCTTCCTGTAATGCACCTTTAATTTTGTTTATTTGAAATAATTAATGTTTCCTCATTGTTAGCAGTAATGAAAAATGGATAAATGTAAACTAGGAAAGAATTAGATCTTTAACTAAATGAGGAAAAATATTTTCCCAGATTAAAAATAAATTTCCGGAAATAAGGGTAGTAATATATATGTATAATATACTGCTGGAAAGCTAAAGATTTTAGAAAAATTAATTTAAAAAAAGTGGAGTGTGAAAAAAAACGCATAAACTTATTGATTGTTGTAAATAATAATTAATAAATTAAAATTTAAAAAAAGAAGAAAAAGGAAATTTTCGGTATTTTTTACTTTTTTTTTTTAGTAGTTCTTATGTTAGGCTGAAAAATTCAGAACTGATAAAAGAAAAAGAAAAGGAAAAAATATAAAAACTGTTTGTTGACAAAACTGAATGAATGCTTCATATTTTACCCTCTCCTTTCAGAGATTACTAATTGCTTTCCAAGAATCCTGAATCTCAGATAAAAAGATGGAACTTTTCAATGATTGCAACTATTTATCTATTTGTTATTAGTTCTAAATAGTTTATTTTATTTTTTGTTAATTTTAATTTGGTTGCTATCATGTTTTCATTATAGGATAAGTAATAAATTAAATATTGCAATTTTTACTTTCCCTTACCTATATACGAAGTTTTACGGTAAATTATGTGTAGTATTGTATGAAAGGTAATTAAATTATCTAAAAAGTAATAAAAGAATCATGAAAATCGGACTAGTATTAGCAAAGATACAGCGCATCGGACTAACCGGAAATAGCAATTATATCGTGGATTTTACACTTTTTTACAATTTTCTCGACAACGGCTCTAACGATTTTGATGAAACTTGGCTAAATTATTCTTCATAAAGGCCTTTAACTTTTCATTCATGTAGTAAATCACCGAGGAATTGCAGGGAAAAAAGTTTTGATGGAAAGAATATTTTATTTGCCCATAGCTTAAAAAGTATGCATTTTACGGTAAATTATGTATAGTATTGTATGAAAGGTAATTAAATTATCTAAAAAGCAATAAAAGAATCTTGAAAATCGGACTAGTATTAGCAAAGATACAGCGCATCGGGCTAACCGGAAATAGCTATTATATCATGGATTTTACACTTTTTTACAATTTTCTCAAAAACGGCTCTAACGATTTTGATGAAACTTGGCTAAATTATTCCTCATAAAGGTCTTTAACTTTTCATTCATGTACTAAATCACCGAGGAATTGCAGGGAAAAAAGTTTTGATAAAAAGAATATTTTATCCATACATAACTTCAAAAGCGTGCAATTTATGGTAAATCATCTATGCATTTGTATGAAAGATAATTAAACTATCTAAAAAACAATAAAAGAATCATCAAAATCGGACCAGTATTAGCAAAGATACAGCGCATCAGATTAACCGGAAATAGCTATTATATCATGGATTTTACAATTTTTTACATTTTTCTCGAAAACGACTCTCTTGATGTGAACTCTTTAAAATTGTATTAAAAAGATAATTATTATAGGACGGTAAGGGAAAGTTGTGTGATGCGCGCACCGCACCAGATTTTTCATTAGTAAACTGAGGTCAAATTTAATTGTGAATTCATTTTGGGCCTAGAAGATACAACACCCTTTACAAGGATTATTACTATTTTTTATTAGAAATAAATTGCAGAAATATATAGTAGGATAACTATTAAAATTTTAATGGAAATAATAGGAGTGCAAGCAGGGAATTGGTGGTATCCGCTTTAAATCCCCATTTACAGGCTGAATTTAGAATTTTCTTAAAATTAACTAGTGAGATTGTAACTTCATGGACAGTGCTATATTTATTTTAAGGTATTTTACATTAAATTTATTTCTTCCCACTCAAAATCCTGATTTAAAAATCATGAAGAATTTTTTGTGCCAGTTTTTTTTTCACTTTTCACCTAAGTGAGTTATTGTTTACATTTTTATATTTTCACTGGTCAATTTTTGCTGTGTTAGCACATCCTGTTTCTTTTATTAGGATATATTTCTAAACTAGGTATAAAGTATGATTAATAAGTTACAATGTAAATATTAAAAGTTAAACTTAGATATTTATTTCACTCATTCACCGTTTATTTTAAATATTTATGAAATGTTGCAGGGTGTTCAAAAGAATTGCTAAAATGTTTTGATAGTCAAGAGAAATTGGACAGAAGTGGGCCTAGTAGTTTTAATGAAATGAGTAAATCAAAGAAAATCTCTCTTCATTTAAACCCTAGCTGTTATGAGCCCTTGGAATTTAGCTTAAAGAGAAGTGCAAAACATGTGTTGCCTTCAGATTTTAGAATAGCAAAAAAGAGAAAAATTGATTCCTATCCCTTTAAAAACATTCAAAGCAGAATTGATTTTCAAGTTGTTATTATGAAAGATTTTCAAGGTTCTCCCATGAGGAAAGTAGATTTGGATGAGGTTCAACATCTATTGATTGCTGAGGTAATGAGATTTATACTTGAAAATGAAAAACCTCATTTTATACCTCAATTTTTTGGGATCGGAGTTGATCAAAACCATAAATGGTTCATATTGAATTGTAAAGATCAGGATACTATGAAATGGGTTTTAAATTTGAAGCCATCAAATGCCAGTCGATCATTCACTATTGTAAAATCTGAAAAAGCTCCATGGAGATCGGTAAGGATTTGTTTGACCATCAGAAAAGATAAACCAGAAGTAAAGAGAGTTGTCAGTCTACTGGCTAGTCAGAACAGAATGCTGAATGTGGCAGGTTGGAATCATGTTAAGATAACTGGATATAGAGGTGAATGGACTTTGTATTTCTTGTTGACTGTTGACGAGTCTAAAAAACTTGATGACCATGGATGGATGGTCTTCTTTGAACTCGGTATGCTACAGGTTTTGAAACTTTGATAAAAACAGCCAGACGTAGACATCACTTGCAGTAAACTTTTGTTCTTATTTTGTTTAATGCATCCCTAATTATTGTGTTTCAATTTGACCCAGTATATGATTTTATATTACGAATATATACGTGCCAAAATATTTGTGCAGTATTATAGGTAAATATTGAACTTCTTTTTTCTATTAAGTAGAGATTTTTCTTGTTCCTTTTTAGTGGTTCTAATGTTAAAAATTATAATATAAACCCATGTTGTAAATTGCTGAAGAATATTTTGTTTAGATTTGATTTATATCTTGTTTTTTTTTTGTTTAATTTTATATTGATTTGATGTTAAAATATATCGTCACTGTTGAAGCAACATATTGTATCTTAGTTTTTAACAAAATTGAGGTAAGCATACTATTTTTTCAAAATTTCCTGCTGAATTTATCTGACATTACTTGTTAAAATTAAATTTCACTGGAGGTTAACTAATGAAAATTAAAACTATTTTTTTTTTTAAATAAACAATAAACAAAATTGATTTTTTTTTCATTCAGCTGTTAAGTTGAGTAAATTGAGGTATGTCAAGTTGCTTTTACAGTGACGATATATTTGTTTATATTTTATCAATTTATTTTTTATATTTATTAGATTCGATGTCTTACTTCATTCAGAAAATGTTGAACTTTTTTTCTCTTAAGTGGAAGAGATTTTTATTCTTGTTGCTTTTTAATTAATATTGTTAAAAAGCAAAATACAAACTACTGCAGGGAATTACTGTAATATATTTTTTTTATTTGATTATATTTTATCAATTTGTTATATATTTTTATTAGATGTGATGTCATCTTCTTTCTACATTCAGAATGATATCTTGCAATTCATAAAAGTTGTCTTGAATGTGGATCAGCATTTTTTCTGTACAATTTATTAATAAATGTTGGTTGTTGTTTTTTTTGGATTTTAATAAATATTGACTTAAAATTAAATTTTTAATTTTTAAATATTAATCCTTTTCAGACCAACGCATCCATATACATACATTGACATTGTATTTTTTTTTCATATTTGTGCTAGCATTACTGAGATATCATCAGTGCTTCCATCTGTTCTAGTATACATAGCAGTTAGTGTTATAACCAAAGAAAGAATGTTAAAACTCTTTTTTCTTGTATTGTATTATTGAAAGTAATTCCTATAACATGTTCAACTGCATCCTGTCAATACCTAAAAAAGAGGTAAGTTTGAACCTTATTTTTTCAGCTTAGATAATCAAAATGCCTATACAGATTGCTGATATGGTTGAAATAAGGTTTGTTGATCATGTTTTCCAAAAAACTTTTTAAAAAATAAGAAAAATAATTCTTTATTTCATTATCTTCAATTGCATCCGTACGGATAGAGTGGCTGTTTACACTTGCTTGGCTAGCACATGTAAGTGCCGCTTTTATTTCCTTTTATATATTTTTTTATATTATTTATCTTTTTATGATCTAATTATAAATTTTTACTTTTTGAGAAACCAGTTTTTCGTAGTAGAGAAAACACATTCTCTCTTTGATACTAACAGGGGAGTGAACATCTGACTATAATAATGATTGAGAGGATGAGCTAGCATTTTCAAGCCATTAGGAAGGGGAACAAGCTGTAGAGCAGGTACTTCTCAATTTCAATTGGGAAATATAAATACCTGAAAGACAGATTATGCCTGGAACTTCTATCCTGGAATTACTGTCTATTGATGAAATTGGATAGAATGATATTCAACTATGTAAATGAACTATCAACCTCTGATATTAATTTTGGATCACAACAGAGGACCAAGAGAGTAAGGTGTAGGGATACTGACACTGGAAGCCAGTGAAAAGAAAGATTACTTTTAGGTTAGTTTGTAATTGGATATTATCTATATACTGTACACTTTAGTAATAAAAAAAGCTGCAAATTATTATACAATGGTTTATTATTTCCACTTAATAATATTTCAAAAATATCTATTCTGCCCAAGTAAAAAAAATTAAGCTGTAGGCACCAAAGGGAAAGAAATTTGAATTTTTTCACAAGATGATCACGGTGAGAGTGCTGAACTGGGAGTGTTAATTTAAAAAACTCTGTCTATGCAAGTAGGCTGTGATATAAAATGATACAGAGGAAATATTTGATGTGCACTTCAGTATGGGAAAAAAAGGAAAGACTAAGGAAGCTAAAGAAAGTAAAGAAATAATCCAAGGAAGAATAAAACAGAGATACGAGGAAGTCAGCAGCCCAATAGATAAGTCTGGAAGCCGGATGACTAACCACCAGGAGAATCAGTCTCCGAAGTTCCGTACGCTATATCTTAGCTAATAATGGTCCGATTTAAATGATTTTTATTTCGTTTTGTATTTCATTAGCTTTCGTTTAAATACAATAAATTTTGCGGAGGGATTTTTTTTTATTCCATATTTGGATTCTACTTATCTTGAAACGTAAAACCTCAAATTTTGAGGGAGGATTACAACATTTTTAATATATTAATATATATATATATATATATATATATATATATGTATATATATATATATATATATATATATATATATATATATATACAGAGGAAATATTTGATGTGCATCCTTTTTTTTTTCTTATTATAATGCCTTGTTATGCTGATTCTAAAACACCTTACATTTCCTCTCTATCTTTATAAATGGCCGAGTTATGGGCTTATGAGATCTCTAATCGGCCGCCATTTTGAAACAAACAGACGGATGGTAATGTCGTGTTCCGAGGATCATTCCGGGGTGACCTGTTACATTGGTACCGAATTTCAAGACAATCGGTCCGATAGTCTCGGAGAAAAGCCGCGGACGGATTTTTTTTTATTCGATAATTGGATTCTACGTATCTTGAAATGTAAAACCTCAAGTTTGGGGATTAGAAACATTTTTTCTTTGGTTGATTCCAAAGGTCTATTATTGAAAATAATAAACCAAAATCATTTACATATAGATTTTTTTATTTTTCGTTTTTTTTTCTTATTTTAATGCCTTGTTATGCTGATTCCAAATCACCTTACATTTCTCCTCTATGCTTATAAATAGCCGAGTTAAGGGCTTATGAGATCTTTAATCGGTAATTATACAGATTTTATATGTTATATATACATATTTCTTTGTTTAATGCCTTGTTATGCTGATTCTAAAACACCTTACATTTCCTCTCTATCTTTATAAATGGCCGAGTTATGGACTTAAGAGATCTTTAATCGATAATTATACAGATTTTCTAAGTATATATATTTATATATATATATATATATATATATATATATATATATATATATTTTTTTTTAATGCCTTGTTATGCTGATTCTATATGCTGATAGTATATGTAAGGCATTTCTTCTCTATCTTTATAAATGGCCGAGTTATGGGCTTATGAGATCTCTAATCGGCCGCCATTTTGAACCAAACAGACAGATGGTAATGTCGAGTTCCGAGGATCATTCCGGGCTGACCTGTTACATTGGTACCGAATCTCAAGACAATCGGTCTGATAGTCTCGGAGAAAAGCCGCGGACGGATTTTTTTTAATTCGATAATGGATTCTATGTATCTTGAAACGTAAAACCTCAAACTTTGAGGGGGGGGGGGAGAGTTAAAAACATTTTTTCTTTGGTCGATTCCAAAGGTCTATTATTGAAAATAATAAACCAAAAGGCAAGTTTATATTTGTATATGTTTAGTATTATTTTTTGAATAAATAAATTGGCCTACCTGTTTTCTGTTTCATTTTTTTCACAGTGTCTCTTGAATTATTGTTTAGAGAATATAATAATCAAGAAAGAAATACTAATATACAAATGTTTTTGTTATGATAAATTACTATGGGTAAAGAGGTAAAATTATGCATTTGAATAATATATGTATTTAAAAAAATCTTAATAGTTATTGGCCAAGGTATCTATTTGGATACTGTAACTAAAGCAACTATGACAGTCATCCGCCAGCGTGGAATGTGGATACCAAATTAACCAATAACTGTAATAATTACTATGATATTTCAACAAATCAAAAAAATATTCTGTGTCTTGGCCTGAAAAGGGTTAATATTTATCCTTTATACTTCCTTGTACGAAGTACAGGAAGCATTGTAATCGCGAAAATTTTCGATTTTCAGATTTCAACGGAAATATTCATTTTGAGTAGTTTCGTCGTGACGTCTGTACGTACGTGTATATTTCGCATAACTCAAAAACGGTTTGCCATACAAAGTTAAAATTTTGTATTTAGGATTGCTGTAAAATCTAGTTGTGAACCTCTCTTTTGGTCACTACATTTTGGTCAACATTGGCAGACGGGAAGTGGTACTTTACTTGAAGGTCATATTAGACTTTCATAAAAAAAATATATTAAAATATAATGTAAAACATCTCAAATTTGGTAAATAGGACTTTTATATCGATATGAATGTATTTACTAGATTTTGGTTAAAATTGGTGAGGCCAAAAGGATACTTTACTTGAAGGTCATTATAAACTTATATCAAAAATTATATTAAAATTAATTAGAGAGATCATATGGTTCGGTAATAATGTAACAGAAACAAGAGTGTGTGTGTATGTGTCAACAAATGATGTCGCGACGCCGAGTGTTATGACAATTATGACGATGATGTGCTGAAAATAGTTACCAAATTGAGAATCACTTTTTGAGCCACCGATTTATAGTTTAGTAGGCGTACAAGGAAGTGGTGTGCTGTCCGCATCAGATATTTTAAATAATAAAACACACATATTGTTGTGTCAAAATTTTCAATTATTAAAATGATTAAGATTGATCTTATGGTGGTTTTATTTTTTATTTTATTTATTTATTTTTTAATTCATTAAATATATGTTCAGTTTTGTATAAAGTGGAAGAAATTGTTTTTCTTTTTTTTTTTTTTGAGACATCTGGTTTTTAATATTTCATGAAAAAAAAATTCATTATTTTTTTCTTGAAAAGAATTTTTTTTTAATGAGTGATTTCTAAAGAAGTTGGTATTCTTATAACTATAAGTTTTATTAAATTTTTAAAAAAGTGGCTACTGAAACATAACAATTGAACACTACCGAGTGCAGCTTTTCTTCTATTTATGACTTTTAAGAAAGCCTGTTGTTTAAACCTAGTTTCTTCCTCCAAAATTATAATTTATTTTTTTTTTTTTAAACTTTCTTATCTACTCCAGCTAAAATAGACAGAAGATGGGAATGTGTTCGGTCTAGGAATTTACTTATGCACCTGTATAATCGCTTTGTTTTTTTTTCATAAAATGTTTTTTATTTCATAAACAGTATTACAAGCCATTTTATAATTGATTCGGGATACATCTCCCCTATACAAACATTTTTTATTTTTACAATTTATTACATACAATATATATTTTATTTGTTAGTAAAAGAAACAATAGAAGAAAAGAAAAAGTCGACACTTATTTGAAAATAAAATAAAATACAGGCTATGGACTATGATTAAAGGAGAATATGTTTAGTTCGCCCATGTTTGCATCAACGGGTTGTAATTTTTGTATAATTATCTATTTTATCTTGTTTAGTAGGCCTACCCAGCACGATATGGAAACTAAGTAAAACTTAGTTTAACATATACAGCAGGTATATGTTAAACTAATTTTTACTTCAAATCATTTTAAGGAAAGAAATGATTTATCGTTGTTTTCAAATTAAATATTTTTTAAAAAAATTATCGTTTTCGAATAGATGTGCTGTTATGGAGACGAAATGATAAAATAAATAATTTGAGCACTAGTATTTTTAAGAAACAATTCCGCCAATTTAGTCAAAAATGTACAGCTTAATTTTCTATCTAAGAGTATTCTACGAAGAATACTCTTTTGTCATTAGTCACTTGTTAATGTGATTAGACTTATCTCACTTAAAATATTTTATTCGTGCTATTACATTTTCTTTTGTTTCAATTTCTTATTCATCATATATTTATTACTACAGCATCTTTCCTCCAAATACCTTATACTTTCCTATCCCCTCTGTAGTATGTCTAGCGTTCTAACCTCCTGCCATGTTAATTCTCAATCCTTACCAGCTCATTACGATAAATTCCTTCAGTATCTTACCTGTAACTTTTACCATTCTGTAGCAGTCTCCGAAAGCCTCCTTCCTCTTCTGTTTTCCTTCCTTATTATTGCTTTATCCGCTATGACCGGATGTCTATAATAGCCTGAAATCCCGAATCCTAGATACCTCATCCTCATCTGATTATTCACGTATAGAATTCCATTTCGTCGAAATTTCCAGCAATGAGCATCCTCTCCTGTGTGGTGATATATCGGTGTATACCTTTGGTGCCTTTTGACTCATTCTTTGAATCAACCCTCTTCAATTATGTTCCTTTCTACAACAACATAATAATTTTCTGCGATCTTAACACCAATCTCCTTTCGGACAACAAACTCTACCTCGAAAATCTCTTCTTCTACCTCCGTCTCTTCGTTGTTCGATTTTCTCCTACCCATCATACCTGTTGGTTCGATACCTGGCTGGACCTACATGTTATCGATTCAGCGCAGAATCTTCTTGCCTCTTATCAACTTCCTATCCCCTTCCTTTCCTCTCATGACCATATCCAAATATCATACAATATCCAAACCCCTGCGTTCCTCCCTAAAACCACAACTTTCTACATCCTAGAGGCCCTCACCCGTGAAAACATCTTACCTGATCTTGAAATCTTGGACTGGAATGAAAACTATTCCTGTTCTTCCATCGATTCCATAGTTGACATCCTCACCTCTAATCTGTATAATACCTCTATCCTTGATTCCCATGCCCTGCTTAAAACCTCTAGCTTCCGTCGCCCATCTACTTTTTGGATGTGTCAAGAAATTATAGAGCTTCAGAAGAGACGTGAGGCTTTAGACGCAAGGTTAGCAGATGACTATCAAGCGTTCAGGCCGCTCCGCAATTTGACAGAGACAACTATTAGGCACCTGAAATCCAACTACTTTCATGATACTCTTTCTTCAGCTGCTGATCCTAAATCAAAATGACAACTCCTTAGTAAACTCTCTCTCTGAAAATCCTCTTCCTCAGCTGTATTTTTAGTTTCACTCGATGAATTAAATTCTCACTTATTATCTACTTCCTTTAACCTTGCCCAACATCTTTTTCTCATTTCTTCTTAGTACCATCATTTAACTCTGATAATTTTTATTTTACCTGTATCTCTTCTGCCGACCTTATTTCTATTATGAGATCCCACACCAACTCCACCGGGTTTGATGGGATTACCGTCAAATTGTTAAAATTATGCCTCCCTGAAATCCTACCGGTTCTCCTCTTCATATAAAATTTTTCCTCCAAAATTCAATATATCCCACCTCTTGGAAAAAAGCCTCAGTCCATCCTGTTAACAAAAATTCCAACCCTAAGGCCCCTAAAGACTTTCATCCGATTTCCATCCTCTCTAATCTTTCCAAACCTTTGGAAAGAATTATTCAGTCTCTAATATCCAATTTCCTTGAAAAATCCGATCCTCTGCATCAGTGATTTACATATAGCTATGAATGAAAAAAAGTTAACCGCACTGATACTAATTGACTTCTCAAAAGCTTTTGATTTCCTGGACCATTCTGTGTTTTATTCTTTTCACTTTCTATATCAATGATCTTCCTAATTCAATCTACCACTGTTCTCACACTATACACCGACGACTTCCAAATCTACTTATCCTTTCCTCCTTCCGAATTATTAGTAGCGTTTGCCAATATCCAGGAAGACCTAGATAGGATCAGTACCAGGGCAAATCTGAATTGATTAAGGTTAAATGCTATGAAAACTCATGCCATTGTTATAGATTCCAACTCCCTTCTCAGATCTAATGTCACCTTCCCTATTTTAATCCTAAATGATCACCCCATCATGTTCAGCTCCTCTGTTAAAAACTTGGGTATTACTATTGAGCAAATCTTGTCCTGGATACCCCATATCGCCTAAATTTTCTGACGGTCAAGAAGTACCCTCAAGTTATTCTATCATTCCCGATATCTTCTTCCACAATCAACCTTTAGTTCCTCGTATCCTCTTATTTTTCTCCACTTAGACTATGGCAGTGTGGTATATGGTAGCCTCTCGATTGTACTCGAGAAAAGATTGAAGCATATTATGAACTGATTTTTAGAAGCAGTCGCATGTTTCCCATTTTTATGGCTCCCATAAAAGTTTCCCACAGTTCATGTTTTCCATTTAAGTTAAAGCTGCTCTTTCCCTCCACTCGGCGACAAAACCATTAACTCCCAGCATCCTTCCTACATCTACAGAATCCTAGAATTCAAATCCTTGATCTACTCACTGGCAACAAGATCGCGCCTTTGTGACCTCTATATTCCCTCCCACAGAACCAAAATATTCGAACATTCCTCTTTTGCCCACTCATCCTCTGGAACTCCATCCCTTCTAGTATCCGTCATGCTTCTTCCTATCCTCATTCAAATTCCACGTTTTCCAGCATCTCCTCACTTCCCAAAAAACAAACAATTTTAATTTAAGGAAAACAATTTGATCAAATGTTTATGATGTTTAAGTGTCAATTTATTTGTAATTTTTATTTTCTCTTCTTTTTACCTTTTATTTGTTTTTTGTTTAATGCATGTACATATTTGTTAAGAGAAGAATTCATTTTTTGTTTATTTATTTTTATTATTATTGATGTGAAAACTTATGTACTTTTATTATTGTAGTTTTTTGGCCAAATGTGGTTTACTTTTTATTTTTTCATTTTTGTTATACTGAAGGGACCTAGTCCGAGAATAAAGCAAGTTTTCTATCTATAAAAAAAATCTGGTGCGGTGCGCGCATCACACAACTTTCCCTTTCCGTCCTATAATAATTATCTTTTTAATATAATTTTAAAGAGTTCACATAAACACTGCTTCTAATAAACTCAGCAGCATTCACTTCTTCTCCCGCTTAAGTACAATAAAACAGTTTTTTAAACAATTTTAGTACAACGATTCTGTACACTACCTATATATTTCAACTTTGTCAAGTTGCAAATATATTTTAAAAGTTTCTGGTTTAGTTTCCATGGAAACATTTTCTTTCCATTAAATAATGTGAAAGTAGAAATTAAGTTAATTTTCGCTTTTGTATTCTTAAATTAGTTTATTACAGAGCGTATTGTTTACAACATATTGGCGGATTGGCGGGAGGAGATTCGGTCGCATCCATCTCTTTTCAGATGCACTCGGTTATCCATCTAGGGTCTTGTGCTCCTCATAAAATACACTGTATCTTTGTTAATACTGGTCCGATTTTGATGATTTTTTTTTTTGTTTTTTAGATAATTAAATAACCTTTCATACAATTCTGTACATAATTTACTATAAATTGTCTGCTTTTTAAGTTAAGCGCAAATAAAATATTCTTTTCGTCATAACTTTTTTGTCTGCACTTTTTCGTTGATATACTACATAAATGAAAAGTTAAAGGTCTTTAAGGTAAAGACATCAGGCAAGTTTCACCAAAATCGTAGGAACCGTTTACGAGAAAATTGTAAAATCCATGATATAATAGCTAATTCCGGTTATTCCGATGTGCTGTATCTTTGCTAATACTGGTCCGATTTTGATGATTCTTTTATTTTTTTTTTAGATAATTTAATTATCTTTTATACAATTTCATACATAATTTACCGTAAAATGCATACTTTTTAAGCTATGCGCAAATAAAATATTCTTTTCATCATAACTTTTTTCCCTGTAGTTCCTCGGTGAATTACTACATAAATGAAAAGTTAAAGACCTTTGTGAAGAACAATTTAGGCAAGTTTCATCAAAATCGTTAGAACCGTTTTCGAGAAAAATGTAAAAACCTGTAAAATCGATTATATAAAGTGGCACTTCCGGTTAGTCGATTTTGACGAAAAAGTTGCTGTAACATCACAGCCATATACCTACCTTAAATACGTAATTTGAATATCGTACGACTTTTCGTTTTTTTAACTAGACTATTCACATACACACAGACAATTCTGTATAACAATAGTATAACAATTCTGTAAACTGCATATATATTTTAGGTTTATCAAGCTGAAAATATATTTTAAAAGTTTCAGTTTAGTTTCCATTAATATACATGTTGTTACCATTGAATAATATAAAAATAGAAATTATTAAGTCAATTTCCGCTTTTGTATTCTTAAATGTCATTATTACAGACGGTATTGTTGACAACAGATAGGCGGATTGGTGGGAGGAGGTTCGATTGCATCCGTCTCCTTTCGGATGCGCTCTGTTATCCGTTTAGGGTCTTGTACTCCTCATAAAATGTGCTGTATTTTTGCTAATACTGGCCCGATTTTGATGATTCTTGGTTTTTTTTTTAGATAATTTAATAATCTTTCATTTAATTCTAAAAATAATTTACTATAAATTGCATGCTTTTTAAGTTAATCACAAATAAAATATTCTTTTCGTCATAACTTTTTTCCCTGAATATTTTCGTTGATACACTGCATAAATGAAAAGTTAAAGGCCTTTATGAAGAATAATTTAGGCAAGTTTCATCAAAATCGTTAGAACCGTTTTCGAGAAAAATGTAAAAACGTGTAAAATCGATTATATAAAGTGGCACTTCCGGTAAGTCGATTTTGACGAAAAAGTTGCTGTAACATCACAGCCATATACCTACCTTAAATACCTAATTTGAATATCGTACGACTTTTCGTTTTTGAACTAGGCTATTCACATACACAAAGACACACAGAAACACAGACCATTTTGCGAGGCTTGGTCATTAAAACGTGTTTAACGCGTCTTGGACTTTAAAACGTGTTTTTCCGTTGAAAATCCGAATTCGAAAATTTTCACGATCGCAATATTTCCCCTTACTATATACTTCGGTAAGGGAAAGTAAAAAGTTAAGGAAAAAAGTTATATCAATTAAATTGTTGAAACAAAAACTGTTGTAGAGCGGCTTGGCACCGACATCAAAAAATAATAAATTATTGCAATGATTAAGTTGATTTGGAATAGTTACTTATGCTACTTAATAATATTCTTTTGTAAGAAAAATTATTTCTTTCTTTTTAATGTTTTTCGTATACCATTATAAAGACGGGTTTTTTTCTTAAAAGTTTTTATTTGTTAATAATGGAAACATTTTATACATCATTTGTTGATTAAATAGAAGTTTATTATAGAATGCTACTCCTAAATATTTTACTGAATTGGCCAAAGGAATTGAGGCATTATTTAAGATTATGTTTGGTGGTAGTACTGATTGGCATTTTCTAATTTTTATTGATTCAGTTCTATCTATCACATGTTGAGGTGAAATCCCCATTTTTTAAGATATTAAAATGACTTCTTCAATTACTCTTTTATTCTGTGGATATTAGTATCTATCCGGCACGAAGATGGGAATAACACTGTTGTCAGCAAAGAAGGCTGTATTAATGTTTCTATTTTAGATTAGTTATTTATGAATAAATTAAATAATATTGTGGTCAAGCAGGAATCATGCATAAGACTGGTATTGTAAATAGAAGAAAATAAATTATTGACTGATACGAAGAAAGATCTGTATGAGTAATATTAGGTATCTTGGAATATTAAGGTTTATTAGTTTAAAAGTCAGAAAATTTGGAGTTATAGTATCGAATGCATTTTCTTTTCAGTATCGATAAGGATCATACCAGTATGTTTTTTGTTATTAAAATTTTCCGTTATATTATCTACAACACGAGCTAATTGACTGGTAGTAAAATGATGTCAGAATATGAATTCTCTATTAATAAATTGTTGGCTGTAATATGTTGAGTATGGTGATGCTTTGTGATTTTTTCAAATAGTTTTGAATAAATATTAAGAAGACTAATACGTCTATAGCTTGTAGGTAATTCCGGGTCTGTATGTGGTTTTACCAAAGGGATAAGTTTTGCAGTTTTCCAATTGACAGGAAAATAGTTAATTCTTATATAACTATTGAAAATTTTTGTAATGTGTATTATTGCTCTTTTTAGAATGTTTTTAATTAATATTGTAGGTATGATATTTGCTCCCATTGACCTAGTAATTTTGAGGGATTTAATGAGACTTACCGTGGAGAATTCTGTTTATAATCTGTGGAGGTCGGTATTATTGACATAGTTCTTTTCCTTAATAAATAGTCGATATTAAATTCTTTTTCCTCCCCATATTTTTCTATCTCTTCAATAAGGGTATTTAATCACTTATTTTTGTGCCACCTCTTGCCTTAAAGAATGAAAGTCATAATACATTTTAGCACATTATTCAGAATTACGAAATTGTTTGAGAATTTTTTTTTTGTAATTAATTTAAGTGTGCTTTGTTTTTTCTCTTTACCTTGGTGATAAATTATTTTGATCATATTTATAAGTAAAAGTAAACTAATGGCCTATTATATTAATAGAATTTGATAACCATAAGTCAACATGTGGAAATTCTTATACTTTTTTACACTCTTGTTACAGCTTAGATTCATTTTTTTTTGGTTTAATTTAATCCATTTTTTTTATTATAATGTTCATAAAAAAATTGACAATTCACCCATAAAGCACTCATCATTATTTATTTCCTTCCCACAAATCCTATGATTTATTCATCTTCACCACTCGAAATAAAGGAATTTTCTCCAATGAAAATTCATTATTTACTATATTGGATTTGAAATCTTTCTGAAGAGTATTATTATTATAATTATTTGAAAATATTATTGATAATGGAATCAAAATTGTCAAAATTAATTATTTGAGTAGATTATCAGTATCTGCCAGAGCAGATATACAGCTATATACAGCAGATATACAGCTATCACTCTTACTAGTGCAAACAAATTCTGAATTATGCAACAATATAATTAATTATCAATGTGGTTTAAGTAATGTTTTTATTTCATTAAATATAAGGGTTACTTGTCAAATATACAAAAAATTGTACATTTATGATATTCAAAATATTGCCTAAGTGAATTAAACAGTACCTGAGATTATGTTAGTATTTATTTAAATGAGTATTTGGAATAGAAAATGGTTGTTATAATTTTAATAGTTGGAATAAAAATCATATTAATCATATCACACCCACGCAAAACCAAAAATACTTACAATAATTCACCCAATGCAGTTAGATTTTACAGTTTAAAATGGAGAAAAAAATATGTTAATGGCAAAATAATAATGGTTTAACTTATTTTTACATCAAAGGAAATAGTAAAAATAATTTTGACAGGAGAAGAAGACTGTATATATGTATATATATATATATATATATATATATATATATATATATATATATATATATATATATATATATTTTATTTGCAAGAATGAATTGCTAGGAAAACTTCAGCTAGAAAAGCTTTAGTTAGATTTATACGAAAAAAAGTCTTGTTTTCTCAACTATTAACATATATTTTGTATCACTTATTTTTCAACTTATAAACTTCAGTAAACAAACAAAAACGTTAAACTTAAGTGTCTCTATTAGTGATGAAGTTTCTTTCATGTCACTGACACTATTTTTTCTTTGTTTGCGTACTCTAAAAACGCTTCAATATATCCTTTACGATACATGAAAGAGAGTATTTCAACAATCGCTCGTTCGCCCAATTCTCCAGCCATGTTCTTGCTCAGTAAGATTTGCTCTTCCAAGGGCTTATGTCGCCAGTATCCCAGACTCGGATCGAGTACCATGGGCAAGAAAAAACTGCAAATGGTGTATCCATAAATGGCCCTTGTTGCAAAGTGCGTTAGGAAAGCTTCGTAATCTGGAACCTCAAAATTAGCGGGAACATTTTCCCTTAAGGTTACCCAATAGATCTTTAAGAAATCATCCCAGTATTTCTCTCTTGTCTCTGAATCAGTATGCATGCACAGATAAAAAGTTAGGTCGGTACTGAGACAGCCATACTTGCACAGCTGAAAGTCGAACAAAGCGCATTCAACAGGTTTTCCATTATTGTCATACTTATACATTATATTGTTGTTGCAGAAATCTCCATGGCAGATCACGCAAAAATCGTCTTCCGATTCCAACATTTGATTTCGAAGTTGGATGGGGCTTTTCAGAAAGTTGAGGAAGTTTTCTAATAGCTGTTCTCTCCCGTATTTTTTCTCGAATCCTGTTATGCCTCTTTTGATTGAAACAACATTAGTCAAATCAAAATTTGAATTTTTCTCGGGTGTATATCTATATTTATTTATTTTTTTAGTCAGCTCTAGAAATTTGTTCTTATTTTCATTCTTTAAAATGTATGATGCTGCGTGAAATTTAGCAATCGTATTTATGGCTAGCGATATGTGTTCATAATCCAAAAAAATACTGCTTTCGCTTTTCCGAAAACCTGTGTATTTGATATTGTGAAAAATTAAAACGTTGCCTTCAGGGTGGTCCTGATTTAAATATCCGTAATAAAACTTAGGGTACCAGTTTCTATTGAAGGCCAGTGTTGGCAGCACTTCCTTGTACATCATCAGCTCCATCTGAAACTGTACCAAAGTATCTATAACCCGCTCATTCATTGGCGTTTTTACAACGAGTGGAAAAACATCTTCTCTGGACTCACATTTTACTTTTAATTTGACGAAAGCTATATTCGAAGCAAATTGTACACCAATGTCTTTGCCATTTTCCAGCTTCAGATCTTCGTACTTTACATCGCCGAAAACGCCATTCTCAACCAACGAAGGGATCGAAGAAATCAGAACACTTTCCATTGCACAAAAACACTATTACTGATTTCTGCTTGTTTAGAGATAACGATTTGTTACACAATCCTAAATTACGTGACCTTGATCTTCTGAAAGATGTTTACTTTGCTTTAACACTTCATCATAAGCACTTACCACATATTTCTCAATCGTTGTCATATTTTATCAATTTAGAAATGTCAGTTGGAAGAAAAAGGGAAGAATGATGAGATTATTGAAGAAGAAAAAAATTAAGTTTGAAATGGAATCCATTGTACCAGACTCAGTCGAACGCTTGAGCTGCATCTAGGGATAGGACTGAATCGACTGAAAATTTTCCTGAGAATTCAAAAGCTTCGGACGATACCTTACCACCCACAAGGGAATGGCCGCATTGAAAGATGGCATATTGTCCCTAAAGGCTACTTTAATGGCTCATCTAGATGTTAACTATTGGTCTAGAATTTTGCCCACCGTCTTGTTAGGATTTAGGAATGTAATTAGAGACGACGCAGACTTAAGTGCGGCAGAAGTAGTTCTCGTATAGGGACAAAATTTTAGATAGCCAGGAGAATATCTCGCGTCGACATCGTTTAGGACAGGCCTATCGTCGTTCGTTCAAGAATTGAAAAATTACCTAGGTCAAATACGTCCTGCTACGTTCCGAGAGAGTAGGAAGAACATATTTCTTTATTCAGTCCCTTCAAACCACCTCCCACATGTTTTTGAGGGACGATAAGGTAAAGAGGGTTCTTACGCCTCCCTACTCAGTTGTAAGTTGCACCAACAAATTGTGTACTTCAAAATTACCCGGAAGAGAAATCACTGTATCTCTAGACAGGATTAAATCAGCATTTCATTTACTGGACGCTGAAGGGTCATCGGCGATTTCATGGCACACTGCAACGAACACCCGACAGGAAAAAGGAGACGAACCGAAAAGAGGAAAAACCAAGGAGATAGCTCGCACGAGGCGAAGGATCATGCGAAGCCTGCTACCACGATTAAGCCTTATTCAGGAAAACGGTCATACCCAATATAAGATTTATGGAAGCGGTTATTCGGGAGGAGCAGTGTAGCAATGCTACGACGTTAGTCAATATATCGGTAAGTAACCGTCATTCACATTGTTCTAATTAACACAGGGACAGAAAAATATATAGAAGAATTATTGAAAGATTACATGTTACTAGCGGTAAATTGCTATGTGCTCGATGAAAGAAAAAGAAGAGCTTAACAGGCCTGGATAAACATAATAACGAATAAATAATAAAAAAATCTTGGACATCAAGTTAAAAAAAAATAAATATTCCTCAATGTGTTCAATGTTAGAGTATGGACATGAAACCATCCTTGAGAGATAGTTTAGCCATTTTAGAAGTGTTTTAGGAACTTTCCTGGGCTGAATTATGGAAGGTTGTCCTGATGGAAAGTCCTGTTCTGCGTAATGGCTTTGAGTTTATCGAACAACCAGATGAAGATGATATCAGCTGTGCTATCCAAAAACTAAAATATCTGATGTGGACAGCACATGACTTTCTTGTACGCCTATTAAACTATAAATCCGTGGCTCAAAAAGTGTTCCTGAATTTGGTTACTACTCCACTTACTTTGGATTAATTACCACTCTACTCCACTATTCCGAAAATTGCAGTAAAAACGACACTCGAAGTCGCGACATCAATCTATTGATACACAAACACATACACAAGCTCTTGTTTCTGGAGGTCTCA
Organism: Rhaphigaster nebulosa; assembly: GCA_948150685.1. Lineage (NCBI taxonomy): Eukaryota > Metazoa > Arthropoda > Insecta > Hemiptera > Pentatomidae > Rhaphigaster > Rhaphigaster nebulosa. The sequence continues at coordinate 198,269,057 of OX411306.1, forward strand.
TTACGTTATTAAATATCGCTTTCTTTCAGTAGGTAACAAGTTCCCAAGAGATTTATTTGTGATCTGTGACAACATTCGAACTGTCAATGTCACTAGATAAAGTATAGGAAATCGTCGGTTTCGACATTTTAAGCAAAACTTAGCTTATATCTTATTCTCCAGCTGCAGACTTGTTTAGCTCACAAATGGGAAAGAAAACAAGTATTTCACACTCAATTTTAAAACTTAAAACGAGTAATAAAAATGTTTAATTAAAGTGGGGAAAAAATTGCGTTTGTAACCTTCATTACCAAATCATATGATCTCTATTTAATTTTAATACAATTTTTGATGTGTTTATTATGACCTTCAAGTTTCGGCTCACCAATTTTAACCAAAATCTATTATATTATTTATATTGATATAAAAGTCCTATTTACCAAATTTTAGATAATTTACATTATATTTTAACACTACATTTTTGACGAAAGTTTATTATGACCTTCAAGTAAAGTATTGCTTCCGGTGATCTAATTTTTAATTTTTTAATTAATTATTTATAATTTTTTAATTTCTAATTTAGACCAAAATCTAGTATGTTATTTAAATCATTATATAAGTTATAATTACTAAATTTGAGAAGTTTTGCATAGTATTTTAATATAATTTTGATGAAAATCAATTATGACCTTCAAGTAAAGTATCACTTCCGGTGATCAAGCAGTGACCAAAAAGTGATGTTCACTACTAGGTTTTACAACAATCCTCAATACAAAATTTCAACTTTCTGCGGCTAACCACTTTTGACTTCACCTTTTCATTGACTTTCGTGGCGCATATGACAGTGCCATCAGAGAAAGGTTGTATCAGGCTATGGAAGAAATGAATATTCCTCTTGAATCGATCCATATTACAGAGCTACTGGTAATAGAATCGAGGTGTTAAGTCAGGGATATTTGTCGGAGACTTTCTTGACCTCAAGGGGCCTGAGGCTAGGAGATGGTCTGTCATGCCTGCTATTCAACGTAGCACTAGAAAAAGTGATAAGGGGCTCTGATGTACAAATAAACGGTACAATTCTCACTAAGTCAGTCCAAATTCTAGCCTAAACAGATGATAAAGAAATTATAGCCTGATCACAGAGAGACTTAGAACGAGCCTTTTGACTGGTGATGAGAGCTTGTGGAGGCATATCAAAAACCTTACTAAGCATCGTGAAGTGCCAGGCATCCCTTCGAATAGAAGATGGTTCTTGGGCCATGAGCGACGGAGAAAAATTCGACATCTTCGCTAAATATTTTCCATCTGTTATACCTCACACATACTTCACAAATATTGAACATGACAACAATGCACTCAACACTTTGGACGAATCCCTGACATTACCTCCTCCTTTCTTCACTCCTACCCACGTCGCTGAATAAATCAGAAAATTACCTAAAAGGAAAGTCCCTGGATATGACTTATTAACGTCGAGGTGCTGCAGCAAATGCCGTAGAAGGCTGAAGAGGAGCTGGATGAGGGACCTCCTCGTTTAACAATTCATGTAGAAATCTCGCCAGGAGGAGGTGCTCCTGGGTACAGCTTCACCTCTTGCCATGTTCTTACAGAGGCATTTCATACTATGCACTGATTGTTAATAAAATAATTGACAGGTGTGAATAAATATTTAAAGTTAAAAAAAAAATTCTGACTAAATGCTAAAATTGTTTTCTAGTAAAATAAATTTTAATAATTTTATATTTCATTAACAAATTTTTATTAATTTCTTCTTGCTTAGCAAACGTAGTATCTTTTTTATGTACTTACTAGATAAAAAAAAAATGTAATTGATCAACAAAATGACATTAGAAATTTTGCATAATATGGTTGCTTTATGTAATTGTTGATCAAAAAGGTATTTTTATCAAGCTGTGAAGATTTTATATATAATAATATAACAGTTTAGCAGTTTTTCCTTCCTAATTCCATTGTTTTCACCACTTTCCGTCGAATGTCGAGCAGCTCCAACAAATTATGTCACGTTCATTTCCCTTCAAAACAGTAGTGAACTGCCAGCCGCTTTGCTGGGGAGTTCAGCGACAGCCTACCTTTAGTGTTCGAAAATTACACGATTTTTAAAAATATTAATTGGAGGACATTTAGCCTAATTTTTTTAAATTGAGGTACGATCACGAGAAGAAATAAGTTTCTATTCGTAATGGTACGAATGATAATTTTTTTTTTGTTTGATGATAAATTATCGATAATTTGGAAACACCGTAAAAACGGAATTACCCAATGACCCTGAAAGAAGGACCCAGACGGTTTAGGTAAGAGCTTTATCTTTGTAATGCAAAAAATAAAAAATAATTAGCACGTTTCACGTGTAGTAAAATCACACACTAGAGATCCACTTGAATAAATAAAGTTGATATGCGCAGTAGCGTCTTTAAGTTTCAATTCATCAAACAACAAGCAAATGCAGGATATTTCATGCACATTTTTCAATCAATTGAAATTAAATGTATTATTATTTTATTTTCGATATAAATATGTTCATAACCAGAAATCGGTCAACTAAAGCTCTAAGTTGTGAAGTTTCATAGTATTTTTGTAATCAAAATTTCTTTGAATGAGAATTTTATAAAATCATATTAATGTCAGGACTACAATACTTATCTAAATATGACTGTAAATAAAGTTAAGAATCCTAAAAAGTTTTCAGCATTTAAATACTTTAAGGTTTTATTTGCAATTTTTATTTATTAATTAAGGATATTTTAAGGTGTATGTATTTAGAGTTATATTATATAGTATATATTATATAGAGCTATATTTAGGTTTTTTTTACCCTCTGGGGCTTTTAGGATGAAAAATTTGTTGGGGCCTTTGTTGTTTTTTTTTCTCAACCTTTGTTAAATGCCCATCTGTTTTAGCTGATTAAAAACTATAAATTCAAATGATTAGAAAAGTAACGATTATTGTAGAAAGTTATAAGATTTGTTGACTTCTCTGATTCACACAAGCTAGTAAAAATACTTGGAATTTACGGATTTTGTAAATTATTTTTAATTTATTTATAACTTTTTTTTTTTTGCATTATTAACTTGGTCTTTACTGTTTGACTTTTTCATTTGTTTCCTCAATTTAATTATTATTTAATTGAATTCATAAATCACATTATACTTCCGAATATCAAATATATTTTTATTAGCATAATATTAAATCTGTAGATGGCAAAATAGTATAATTAAAGTGAGGTCTTATCGTGGGGCAGAATGTGGGTCAGATCATGAATTAGTAATCGCGAAACTTCGACAAAAACTTAATATAAAAAACAGAAAAGAAAGCCTTATTTGTTCCGAAAATTTTGATCTAGATAAATTAAAAACCCTTCAATTAGAAATCAATTCGCGGTAGATATCAAGAATAGGTTTGAAGTCTTGGAATCTTTAGATGAGGATCGCGAAGATGTAGACAAGCTATGGATCGGAATTAGGGATAATATTAAAGAGGTAAGTAATTTGTGTCTTGGAAAAAGGGACAATAAAAAGAACAAACCGTGGTTCGATAATGATTGTCTAAACTTTTGTGAAAAAAAAGGAGCCACTAAATTAAAAGCTTTAAATAATCCAAGCAATAATAATGTTGCTAACTTCCGAGTCTTGATGAATGAAACGTCCAAATTCCTCAAAAATAAAAAAACGAGAATATCGTAAAAACAAAATAATAGAAACTAATAGAATTGAAAACAACGTAAGAGACGTGTACAAGGGTATAACCAGATCGCGTAAACAGTTTGAACCCGCAATGAATGGAATTAGAGATGAAAATAACAATATCTTGGCCGATCCGGGGGACATTGTGAATAAATTTAAAAAACACTTTGAAAGTATTTTGAATTCGGAAAATAGTAGTTAATTTCCTCCTTCTGAATGTGTGTTGAACCGTTAATTGAAGAACAGAGTAAGGATGAAGTCGAAATAGCCATCGGAAAATTAAAATCTCATAAAGCAGCGGGAATCGACAACATTCCTAATAAAATAATAAAAGCGTGCGGTGAAGCTGGAGTTTCTAAAATACATTTTTTGGTTAAAAAAGATCTGGGAAAATGAAAAAATGCCCGAAGAATGGAAAGAATTTATACTTATTCCGATTCACAAATAAGGTCCGAGGACGGAGTGTAATAACTATCGCTGAATATCACTCTTCTCGGTATGTAATAAAATATTCTCGTTGATCCTAACTAGTCGAATCACGGAATGTGCCGAGGAAATTATCGGATACTACTAACGTGGTTTTAGACGGAAGCGATCAACTATCAATCAAATATTTTCCTTACGGCAAATATTAGAAAAAAAATTAGAATTCAACGGTGTAGTTCATCAGCTTTTTGTTGATTTCAAAAAGGCTTATGATTCCATTGATCGCCAGAGACTGTATAACATTTTGATTGAGCAGGGAATACCGAAGAAGTTAGTAAATCTAGTAAGGATGTGCATGACCGAAACATTCAATAGAGTTAGAATCGGTAATTCTTTTTCGGAGAAATTTGAAGTTCGCTCGGGGTTAAACAAGGCGATTTCCTTTCACCTGTCCTATTTAATTTAGCACTAGAGTATGTCATTAGAAAGGTGATGCGTACCGAAAAGGGTTTAGATCTGGGTGGTAAAATATCCGTGCTTGGGTTTGCGAATGATTTGGTATTGTAAAGTGAGGATGACAGCTGGGAATGAGGTTTGCGTCAAAATAAATACATATAAGACGAAATATATGGTTAGCAATAGAAACAGAGGCGATTTTGAGGATATAGATATAGGAGAAAATAGGTTTGAACACGTTGAGAAATTGAAGTATTTGGGGTCTGTGATTACTAGAAAAAACGAAATTCAAGAGGAAATAAAGGCGCGGTTAAAGGTGGGAAATGTTTGTTATTTTTCGGTATCAACATTACTTAGGTCGCGCATTTTGTCCAGAAACTTAAAACATACAAAACTATTATCTTGCCTACAGTTCTGTAGGGGTGTGATACGTGGCCGCTAACCTTGAAGGACGAACAACGCTTTAAGGTCTTCGAGAATAAGGTACTGCGTAAAATATTTGGTCCGAAAAAGTATGAGTCAACTGGAGAATTTAGGAGGTTACACAACGCGAAATTATGGAGCATGCACCCTGTTAATATAATCGAAGTGATATCACCGCGACGGATGAAATGGGCTTGGAAAGTTGTTGGGCTCAGTAACGAACGAATTCCTAAAAAGTTAATAAACGCTGAGCCGACTGGTAAACGTCCGAGGGGTAGGTGGGAGGAATGTATTAAGAGTGATCTAATGAATTTGGGTTTGGACGGTAGTCGGTGGACCGAGATTTGTCGGCAGCGATTAGTGGTATCGGCATCGAACCTTCACCTTCGGGTTCACTAAGCCTTTTATTATTATTATAATATTAAATCTGTAACGGTATAATTTTAACCAAAACTTTTGAATTCTGTTTTGTAGATTATTCTCAATTTTAATCTTGTTTTTAGTTTATTTGTAATCAATTGTTGGACTAATTCTTTAAGCTAGTTTAATATTAAACTACTTCATATTAAATATATGCTTACCATACTGATATTAAAATATTCCATAAATAATGTGATGAAACCTATATGGCGATAATTTTGAACTAATAATTTTGGATCCTTTTTTTGCTAGAATTAAACGTTCATTTCTGATGTTTCTGTTTTCGCTTTTAATCAGTAAATTTACTCTATTTAAGTGATATTAAATATATTGATTTAATATTATATAAATTTTTTAAATTAAATATAATAAGCCGTAAGATCCTTTTTTTAATCATTTATTCTTATCTTATACTATAGGGTAATTTTGGTTACACTAACAGAAAAATAAGAATTAAACATTTAGAGTTTGCTGGTGGATGTTGGGGAAATTTAGATAAGTTTAGGGTTAAAGTTGGTGGATTTGGGGGAAAATTTAGAGTTTTAAGGGGAGAATACAGGACTGACCTGGCAACTCAAAAATGGACGTTTTGTGAACACCTCAATTGAAATAGTTTAAATAAATTAATTTGCTTTGCTAGTCACTGTAGTTGTTACCTGACTACGGCGAAGCCACAAAAAGGGTAATGTGTTTAGCAGGTTTTGTAACCTGTTTTGTAACCTGGTTTTGTAATCTTTAGTAGGTCATGTAACGATTTTTTGAACAAGTGGCTCAACCAATTTTAAAGTTTGATGGCTCAAATTACTCAGTGAGTGTTTTGAAATATTGTGAGCTCAAAATTATAAAAAAATATTTCATTATAAGCACTACACTTTATGGCCCCTTGCAATTACATTTCATCCCGTTCATCTGCCAGTTCAAAATATATAAAGCTCCTTGCATCTGTGCTTGGAAATATGCAGTAAGTAAATCTATAAATTGGCTTATAGAGTATAGAGGAGTCTTAATTTTCATTGGGTGTGGAAGGCACCTGGCTACCAAACCAAGTTTCAATATTCATGGGCGTCAACTTCACTAACAACTCAACTATGCGCTTAAGCAGATATGGAAGTACATTCAGTCCCTTAAGACGAATGGGTTGTAAAATATAAAAGTTATTTCCGTAGTTGGAATTTTTATTTAATTAAACTTTATTCTTCTTGGCGTTCTTGGACTGCAAGTGGTTCAAATCAATTGGAATCCAAAAATGTTTTTCTTTACAGAAGAGACTAATGCCATCACAGAAGCTCTCTTGTACACCTGCATAGCCCACAGTAAAAAATCTGCTACTATAACTGATTTGAGGAGTGTTTTAAAAGCAATAAAAAAAGAAAAAAGAAAAAAAAAAGAGACCCAGCATCCTGTAACAAAGGAAATAAATAATTTATGTTGAGCATTAATGAAGGAAAATCAAGAAATATTCCTGACATGGAAACTCTTGCATTGTGGTATTAATAGTAATGACAGCTGATGCTACTCCTAACTGAGCTTGGCAACAAGATGTTCCACAAGCCACAGTTCTGCAAAACTAAAGGAAATTAAGAAAGACAACTCAGTGGAAAACTTCAAATTGAAGATCTAGATGCGGAGAAGCCATTGTCTGCCATCTCCATATCTGGTGTTGTAAGATTTCCACGATTACCTACTGTGACGAAGGAGTGTGGTAGCTCAGTGGGTAAGACGCTGTGCTACTAATCTCTAAGTCCCAGGTTTGAGTTCACCTGTAGCGGATAATTATTTATTCTGTTATCAGCCGTGGATCTGGGAATCCTCCTGGGGCCAGCCAGCCTCTAAAAATTGGGTACGCTTAATTGGGAGAAAAACCTGGTGGTTGAGCGTGACTTGGCCGAATCACCTCATTGCACAACTGTATGGCTCTAAAAACATTATGGTCCTTACTTAACAAATACTGAGCCCAAGACCTTTCATGGGTTGTAGCAGTACAAACTTTTTTTTTTTTTTACCTACCTTAAGGGCTTTCATGGGTTGTAGTGGTACAGACTTTTTTTTTTTTTTATCTACCTTAAGGGCTTCCTCAACCCTCACATGTACCCATTGCCAAACTAGCAGAACAGCTAAGCATATCCTTCTAGAATGCATAACCTTTTCCATTCTGAGATAAAATCTGTGCACATGGCAGAAATCCTCCAGGATGATGAAGATAGAATAAGAAGACTATTGAATTATATAAACAAATTTCAGTAGGATTTAATAATTGTAACAATACGCCAATGACCCATAGGGGTGGAGGCGGAACAAATAAATAAATAAATTATTAAATGTTAATCGCAATATGAAAGGATTAAATTATTCTTTAAATAATTTTCGAACCTTTGCGATATAATTTAAACATATCTTATATATATATATATATATATATATATATATATATATATATATATATATATATATATATCAATAAGATATGTTTAAATTATTCTGATCACAAAAGGTTCGAAAATATTAAATCAATATTTTAATAACACCAGAATAAATAATGATCAAGACATTAGTTATTAACACTGGTTCCCATTAAAATGAATAAATCTACTTATAACTGTAAAAATACATTTATAATACCTTCAGGAATTAAGTATCTTATTATGGTATCTTTATAAAACTGATTATAAATTCTTTCCTTTTAGGACATTTTTTGTAATATTAATTCAAATTGTAATCCACTATACAAAATGATATTTTCAAAACTTTTTTTATACATTCATATAGTAATTCATCAGCGAATAGTAATAATACTTTGTAATTTTCTATACAAAATAGTTGTAGTACATTTTTATACATAGTAATAGATCAGTTAGCAGATATTTAAAAATGAGACACCATATGAACTGCATTAGCGCCATTTATAAGTATCTCTTTATCTGTACTTGGGTACATAACACACTTATGGTTAAATACTCCACTTTAAGTTTGATTTTATACTATGCATTTTTTTTTTTCATATAATCCAAAAATTTATGAATATATTTTTTTGTATACATATGAGAAACAATGTCTACTATAGCTTTTTCACCCTCATTTCCTGCAATAGTTTTCATCAATGCAATTTGCTCCTCAACCGGAAGATGACCCCAGAATTCGACATCAGGATCCAACATCATAGGTAAGAAAAAGCTGCTGATGATATAGCCAAGTGCAGCCTTGGCTCCAAAATATTCTAAAAAATCTTCATATGTCGGAATTTCAATATGTTCAGGAATGGATTCTCTCAAAGTTTCCCAATAAATCTTTATGAAGCTATCCCAGTGTTGTTCTCTACAATCGGAATCAGTATGCATATAAAGAAAAAATGCAAGTTCTGCAGCAATATTTCCATACATTGACAATTGGAAATCATATAACATACAATCAGTTGGAGACCCTCTTTCGTTGTATTTATACATTACATTGTTATTGCAGAAATCACCATGACAGATTACATCAAACGGTTCTTCAGGCTCTGACAACAGACCTCTGATGGATAAAGGCTTTTCCAAGACTCTTAACAGATCTTCCAACACTTCATCAGGCCCATTTTTTTTTTCAAATCCTCTTATACCTCTTTCTATTGCAGCATGCATTGCCATGTTATAAACTGAATATGTTTCTGGATCAAAACTATATTCTTTTATCTTTTCTGTCAATTTAAGAAATTTCCCCAAATTTTCATGCTTGAGAATAAATGATAAAGAATGAAACCTAGCTATAGTTTGCAATGCAAGAGAAATGTGGTCGAAATCTAAGAATGCTCTAATTTCACTGTTGCGGTAATCTTTATGCTTAATATTTTCAAAAATTAAGACATTTTCTTCAGGACTTTTAAGGCTGACACTGCTATAATATATTTTTGGGTAACATACTTGTTCGAAGCCAAGGGTTGGTAAGATTTCCATATACATTAATGACTCCATCATGAATTGTATAGGACCATCCTCTTTCCTGAGTGGCATTGGTGTTTTGATCAATAGAGGTAAAATTACATCTCCAGAATCATTCTTCACAACCAGATTGACGAAGGCTAAGGTAGAACCAAACTGTGCACCAATATCTTTATCATTTTCAGACCTTAAATCCTTAAATTCCACATTTCCAAAGATTCCCTGTTTCACTAAAGAAGGTATTACTGAAGACAGTACCTTCTCCATGACAATCAGTGCACACACTAGCTCAATGAATACCATCTCCCCTCCAAGCTGATTGCATAATTAATTATCTTTTCAGATACCATTATTCAGATATGTGTAATAGCATTTTTTTTTTTATCTGTTTAGAAGATATATTTCTTGATGACGTATTGCATACCATTATATATATTATCAATTAAAAAACCAAATTACAATATATGAATAAAAAGGGAAGTAAATATTGAATGAATCTACAACAACTAATAAATAAAAAAAGCAATTTTTATTACTTTGTTATTATTTTTTTTTTTTGTTAACTATATAAGGTAAAATCACATATCCTTGTTGTCATGGGCTGAGGGACAAGTGTGGATATTGAAATAAAATAAAAATCAATAATTGGTTGTTGCCAGAATGTTCTAAAATTTGATTAGTAATTCATAAGGATTAGGATCAAATATAGCCACTAGGATTGAGAAGTATATAAACATTCCTTAAAAGAATTATTACTAACTGCGTTAATTTCCACTAATTTTGGTCTTTGTTCGTGTTTATTGGCTTTATCATGTACAAAATAAATACATAATATTGATTATATTAATTTGCATTCCAATAAATTTATTGTCATGACTATTAATATATCAAACGCTAAATTGTATACGATACTCTACACAATATGATAAATCACCCTGGCTTTAGTGGTGGTGTGTTAATTAGCAATCTGTTTATTTGAAACAGTTTCTTTCATTAAATAGATACAGTCAACTGTTTCGATCTAAATTAAACATATACAGTAACAGGTTAATAGATGGGTAAGACGCTACTACCGGCAAAAGAGGGAAACACTGAACGACCTGTTTAATTTTGCAGAAACAGCTTTCTGCAACAGCTATGCTAGCCACGCCTAGCGGTGGGATATGAAGCAAAAGTTAGCTGCTTTTTTTAAACAGTTTATCAAGCGTACCTGTTGAATTTAGCAGAAGCAGCTTCCTGAATCAGATGCTATCTGCTTTTTTGAAACAGTTTATTGAGCGTACCTGTCTAATTTAGCAGAAGCAGCTTCCTGCAACAGCTATGTTAGCCACACCTAGCGGTGGGATGTGGAACAAAAGTTAGCTGCTTTTTTTAAACAGTTTGTCAAGCGTACCTGTTGAATTTAGCAGAAGCAGCTTCCTGAATCAGATGCTATCTGCTTTTTTGAAACAGTTTATTGAGCGTACCTGTCTAATTTAGCAGAAGCAGCTTCCTGCAACAGCTATGTTAGCCACACCTAGCGGTGGGATGTGGAACAAAAGTTAGCTGCTTTTTTTAAACAGTTTGTCAAGCGTACCTGTTGAATTTAGCAGAAGCAGCTTCCTGAAGCAGATGCCATCTGCTTTTTTGAAACAGTTTATCGAGCGTACCTGTTGAATTTAGCAGAAACAGCCTCCTCCAACTGCTTCACTGAAACTAGCCTATGTTGGCTTATTATGATTTGCAATTAAAGCTGAAATGTTAATTTGACTTTTTATCACCGGCAATTATAAACTCAAACTAAATTTTATTTATTTATTTTCTGACACAAAATTAATATAACAAACATTATTATTTAGGTATAATGTAATTTTACAATTAAAATTCAAAATTAATTAGGGAAAAATGTATTCATTGAACAGGAAATATTTATTATTAGCAATACAAATGTTTTTAAAATGGTGAAAAGTTAAAAATACCATTACAAACCGAAAAATTAATATAATTCAGAATTAATTAATTTATAAAATAATCATTTCTAATTAAATTATGCAGAGTAAAAAAAGTAAATAAAAATAAGATGGGGAAAGAAAGTTCTTTTTTACACATAAACATTTTAATAAATGCCTCAAAGTTTACTTAGAGCATTTTCTCTATTATTAGAATAAAAAAAAAAACGAGATTATTACGTGAATTAATAAGAATAGCTTTTTCTTTTTCTACTTTCTGTTTCTTAGTTTGAAACAGTTGTATCTGTTTTTTTTTAAACTGTTTTTCTAAATTAGCAGAAACAGTTGCTACTGCTACTCCAAATAAACAGTTTTGCCCATCACTACCTGACTTGGACAAAGAAACCGAATTTACAACAATAACCTTTGTCTTTAATTGTAAGATTAGTATTCATTGAAATTATTAAAATTATTATTGCTTTAATTAGATATTCTTTAAAATTGATAGTGCTGTCGACTTCCGCTCGCTACGTTCCCTCAAGAGATAAGCAAAACCCTAACGGATACTTTTCAGTTGAGGTCGGGACCTCACCATAATTCCAATTATTACTGCTTTAGATACAACTTTCCTAGACCACCGGAAGTCAGTGGCATTAATAATTACAAATAATATTTAATTATAGCAGTTATAATTTTAATAATTCCAATGAAGAGGTAGGAATTTTAGAATTGAATACAATACAGATACTTCGAACAAATGGCGCCAGAGAGTACTAGTGTGGCGACCTTCGCGTAAGTTCGGGTGCAGACACTGATAATGCGATCACATTGTTAAGTTTTATCACTCCAAATAATTGGAGAATGGTTTTATTAATATTAAAAAATGTCCCTCAGAGTATAATTTAAGTAGCCACTCTTAGCAAGTCAGAGAAATCCAACGAGACAAAGAAGACCAAAGTTGTGGGCTGATAGCTAACACCAATTAAATTTCTTTTATCACAAAACATCAAAATAGTCAGATTGTCTCTACGGAATACCATAAGAAAGAGCTCGGACCGTCAAAGTATACAACGCTAAGCAGTCGACGCTAATTCAGACAAACTTAGCTGGAGATTGTACTAAGATTTATTTACTATTATTGTTGAGCAATCGTGCTCCTCAAATAACTTTTAATCAGTTTCAGGTTGTTCAAACTCCGTTCTCCTGAAGAAACAGAAACTGGGATGGTAAGAAATATTCTCAAGACTGTAGTTATATTGGGACATCTTCCAGTTTATTTTTATAAATTAAACTTAATTTAGATGATGCAGTGGCATCTTCTCTATTTTCAGTGCATGATGTATGAAGTATTCAACTTCAAAATGAATATCTTCCTAAGGTTTTCTACGTAGATATCTGCCAATTCGGCTGCTTTGGCCTTTTAAGTCGACTTCCATTTATGGATAGGACATCACTCAGACAAATAAACATATGGGTGGTGTTTACTAGCTGCAACAGTAATTGGGATTGTATAGGAACAAAAGGAAATTGAAAACAGCCGAGAGCACCTGATTTGGCCTAATCCAACTCTGTTAAATTAATAGGTACAGGGTTTTGTTATTGTTATTAATTGATAATTAAACTGTTATATTCTAGTAGAAAATATTTTTTCTCACGAAATATTGGGAAATATCATCCCTACCAAGCCCAACTGTTGAATGTGAAAAAATGGTTTCATATTCGTCACTTTGAAACGTATAAGTTGAGGCATGCATTCTTGAATTCTCAAGTGTTGACTCCTGATGTCTTTTGGGAGATTAGGTTTTCAAGACTTTGGTGCAATAGTGCGTTTCAAAGTGACGATTGTGAAAATCGCATTTCAAAATCGATAATTGGACATGGTAGGGACGATGTGGAACCCCATTTTATTATTGACTTACTGGTGCATGAAATTTCAATGGTAATTACTATCTTTATATATTAATAATACACTACCAATTTCCAATTTGCGCTCCTCCAACCGACAAATGAGCAAAATTCAATTTTATCAAAAAAAGTGAAATTGGTGCCTTTGACTTGAGATGCGGGTTATACGATACATCTTAGTGCTTCTTTTTCATTGGTGAAATTTTTGCACAGAATCCTTGTTACGGTTGCAATTATATTATAATTATGAACACCTTATATTTTTGGGCAAGGTCTTCAATAAATATTTTTTTCTTGATACGATTTTATATTCGGGGTTAGTCACTTCCAACAAAAAGAGGTGCCATGCGAAAAATCTCCACTATATAACAACACTTTCCCTCCAATATATAAAAACACTTTCTCCACCTCATGAACGTAAAAAATAAATAAATCGGGTGGAGGAAGATCAAAGAGAATAAATAACTGGAGACCTCGCCTTCTGTTAAGTCCACGTTATGAAACAACGCACATTTTTTCGTGTCTTCCATTTCGTACGGGGAATATTGAATCGTGTCTCTTCTTGATTGCTCTTTTTACTCTACCTTACCTATATACGATGTCTAAAGTAAGGGGAAGTATCACGATCGTGAAAATTTTCGAATTCGAGTTTCCAACGGAAATACACGTTTTAAGGTCCCCTGAGTCCAAATAACCAAGTCTCGCAAAATGGTCTGTGTGTCTTTGAGTCTGTGTGCATGTGAACAGCCTAGCTCATAAACCAAAAGTTTACGATACTGAAATTATGTATTTAAGGTAGGTGTATGGCTGTGATGTTACAGCAACTTTTTGGTCAAAATCGACTAACCGGAATTGCCACATTATATAATCGATTTTACACTTTTCTACAATTACGAACACTTTTCTACAATCTCGAAAACGGCTCTAACGATTTTGATGAAACTTGCCTAAATTATTCTTCATAAAGGCCTTTAACTTTTCATTTATGCAATGTATCAACGAAAATATTCAGGGAAAAAAGTTATGATGAAAAGAATATTTTATTTGTGATTAACTTAAAAAGCATGCAATTTATAATAAATTATTTTTAGAATTAAATGAAAGGTTATTAAATTATCTAAAAAACAATCAAAATCGGGCCAGTATTAGCAAAAATACAGCATATTTTATGAGGAGCACAAGATCCTAAACAGATAACAGAGCGCATCCGAAAGGAGACGGATGCAATCGAACCTCCTCCCACCAATCCGCCCATCTGTTGTCAACAATATCGTCTGTAGTAATGAAATTTAAGAATACAAAAGCGGAAATTGACTTAATAATTTCTACTTTTATATTATTCAATGGTAAAAAAATGTATATTAATGGAAACTAAACTGAAACTTTTAAAATATATTTTCAGCTTGATAAATCTAAAATATATATGAAGTTTACAGAATTGTTATACTAAAATTGTTTAAAAAGCTGTTTTATCGTACTTAAGTGGGAGAAGATGTGAAGAAGTGAATGCTTCTGAGTATATTTCAAATATTGTTTATTTAAATTCTTTAAAATTATATTAAAAAGATAATTATTATAGAACAGTAAAGGAAAGTTGTGCGAAGTATGCACCGCACCAGATTTTTTTTACATATATTGATATCTATGACAATTATTATTATTAAAATTGAGAGGATACATGCTTATTGATATTGAAGTATGTAAGAAAATTAAAAATTAATATTTGAAGCATACAATTTTATTCGTTTGGTTGATTTTTTAAAAAAAGGTTCTTTGGTAGTAAAAAGCAAATTTATGCTTTAGGCATACAAATTTTTAATTTTTCCTAAATACATGATTCTATCCTAAAATGATAGGGGTGTGCATGATTTTTTTCATTATTTTTCCAAATATTAGATGTGCAAATCCAAATGAAAAAAAATTGGTTTCATTAAAATCAATAAAGTTGGCCAAGAAAGGGTTAAAGTCACAAAATTACATTTGAATTTGAAG
The DNA here is from genome assembly GCA_948150685.1 of Rhaphigaster nebulosa. Taxonomy (NCBI): domain Eukaryota; kingdom Metazoa; phylum Arthropoda; class Insecta; order Hemiptera; family Pentatomidae; genus Rhaphigaster; species Rhaphigaster nebulosa. The sequence continues at coordinate 198,284,201 of OX411306.1, forward strand.
CTCTTCAGTTCAGCTCTGTATCTCCTCTTGAGCTTACACAATTTCGACGTTCTTGGACTTGTTAAAAAGAGGAGAGCTTCGTCTGTTCATACATATAAAAAACTATTGCGTTACCTTAAATGGGCTGTGTAAAAAAAAGTGATTACCATATAAAAGTTGAGGTTTTTTGCATATAATGTTGGTTCTAAAACACGTAGAAACATTATCAGGAAATTACGTAGTTAATTACGTAGTAAATTACGCTTGGCAAAATTTTTAGTGCCATAAATTTATATTTTTAGATTAGATCGAAAATTTGAATATTTTCACAGTGCTGAAACCAAATCTGATGCCAGTAAAAAATAAAAAAATCTGTTGCTATGTATTGAGTATACAGAGATGGAAGGAAATATTTCCGATTAAATGATGGTAGTTAGATAATGAGCAATTTAAGTAGTCGCTACATAGTTTAATCATATTGACATAAATAGATCTCCCTTTCGAAAAAAGAAACATCTGCAAGGGATCTTTGAGGCAAAATGTACCTGAGAAGGTCGGCTTGAAATACCGACAGCGGACTAAACTAGTCATAAAGTTAAAGCAAAGTAAAAGCATACTAAAAATAATCCAGAGGTCTGCAGGCATGGTATAATAAAACCTGCCGCCAAGGAGGGGACAATGGAGAAAAACTTTCAAAAGATTCGATGCCGATGGAAGGGACACGCCCGCAGCCAAAAGTTTTTAAAGATCCACCAATTGGAAGGCCCAAAAGGAGAGTGGGGGCCAAATGTGTGAAAAATAGACATTTCAACAGGGAGTAGGGGAAACAGAGAGAACTGGCAGGCGACACGGAAGAATAGTCTGAAGATGAGCTGGAGTGAAGTTGTGAGGGTAGAAGCAGGATGACCAGCTGAGCAGTTCATCCCAGATGTAATCAGCGAGTCTGGCAGGCAGAGTTCGAGACCGCTGCTGAGACCGCTGCAACCAGACCGTCGAGGGGCAAAGCGGACAGTATCTAAGATGGCAAAGACAACACCAGATAAGTCATAGTCACTCGCATTCATGTGTACATTAGTGTTTAATATTATGTAGGATCATAGTAAAATCTTAATAGGCAATCTAGACCCAGTATTCTCAAATACATATGTAATAGTGGTGGTGTGATATCGATTAGTCAGAGTTCGATTATTGAAGGAACCTCCTTCAGAGGTTACCCCTTCTTCCAGTTTGTTTTTCAGTTTTGTTTTTGTTATGATTGTACCTGCTTAGCGTTGCATACTTCCCATTATTAGAGACTTTCATACATGAAAACTATTATCAAATATCATCCTATGTACATCCAAATTGTGTTAATTAAAGTGCATCTATTAAGACATTGTGTTCTTCTTTCAATCCTCAAAGATACAATAAAGTGGCGACGAGGATGGGATTAAATAATTTTAATCCCATCCTCGTCGCCACTTTATTACACTAATGTGTTAGAGGTTATGCAATTGGATATACGTTCTCCAGGTACACTTTCAAGAATTACAATTATTTATTTATTTAAATTATAATTATATATTATGGATGCCGATCAGTTCAAAGAATTTATGAAACAATTTCTAACTCTGTTACAAGGTGTAGTCCCAGTTCAACAGCGTTCAGAAGCTACATCTGTTGTTTATAATTTCGAGCCTTATGATAAATCAAAAGAAATTTTTTTAAAATATTTAGAAAGATTTGATAATTATTTACAATTAAAAGGCTTACAAGCTAATGAAGCGGCATCTAAAACAATTCTTTTAAATAGCATAGGTCCAGAGAATTACGAACTTTTGAAGATATCAGCGGCCCCTAGAGAAGTCTCTAATTTAAATTATAAAGAAGTAATAGATATGTTAAAAAATCAATTAATTACTAAATCAAGTGTGATTGTTGAACGGCATAGATTTTTGTCAAGAAAACAGAATTTAGGTGAATCAGTAAGTAGTTATGCTAATGAATTAAAGAAATTTATTCCTAAATGTCAGTTTGCATGTGAGTGTGGGAAGTCTGTCGCAGATGTTTTTTTGATTTCGCAATTTATTAGAGGTTTGAATGATCAGGCAATGAGACAACAATTATTGTTACAGAGTCCAGTTACTTTTGATGAAGCTATAATGAAGGCTTTAGCATTAGAAGCCTCTATTTCAGACAACAAAGAAATTTCTGGAGAAATGGTATCTGATTCTTCAATTCACAGAGTTTCAAGGCGTTTTAGAAGTCCTTCAGCTCCTCGTTTTCGCCAACGATCAAACAGTCAACAAAGGAATGCGGCAAAACAAGGTATTAATTTTAAAAATCTTGTTATAGAAGGGCTATGTTTTCGTTGTGACCGCAACAATCATACAGCTAAGCATTGTAGAGTGAATTTTAATCAATTGAAATGTAATAATTGTAAGAAGAAGGGCCATGTGGAGAAAGTATGTTTAAGGAAAAAGGTTTCTTGTAAGAAAGATGTTAATTCTGTTGATAAGGAGGAGGAAAAATCTAGCTCGTCAGAAACTTATGATATTCTTCAAATTATTGATATTTATGCTAAACAAACTTTAAATCAAGATTCACAGAAATATTTTGCTAGTGTAAAGATAGAAGATAAAATTCAAATTTTTGAAGTTGATTCTGGGGCGGGGCATACTTTACTACCAAAAACAAATTTTGATAACCTTCAACTTAAGGCACCAATTCAAGCAACTGATATACGTTTTAGATCTTACACTTCTGGAATTATAGTGCCACTAGGGTTTGTGGAAGTTCCTGTTCGATATAAGAATATTACATCTAATGAAATTTTATTCGTTGTTCCAGATGGTTTTGCTCCTTTAATGGGTCGTACATGGATTAGACATTTAAATATTCGATTGGAAGACTTGGATAACAAGAATTCGCCGCAAAATGATGTTATAGCGTGCGTAAACCCATCAAATTATTTACAAAATATTTATTCAAAATTCAAATCAATTTTCGAGCAACGAATTGGTTGCATACCTTCTATTCAATGTAGTTTACAACTGAAAGAAAACCCAAAACCAATATGTTTAAAGGCAAGAGAAGTACCTTACGCTTTAAAAGCGAAAGTTGAGGAAGAACTTAGCAACCTCGAAAGAGAAGGTATAATTACTCCAGTTGAATTAAGTGTTTGGGCATCTCCACTGGTCGTAATACCTAAACCAGATGGGTCAGTTAGACTCTGTATTGATTATAAAGTGGCCGTTAATCCTCAGCTTATGTCGGCTCATTACCCGATACCGAAGGTGGATAATGTCCTGATTGAACTTCGAAATTCTAATTATTTTTGTACATTAGATTTATTCAAAGCATATTTACATATTCCAGTAGATGAAGAGAGTGCGAATATTCAAACAATTATAACCCATAAGGGCACATTTAAATTCAATCGCCTATCTTTTGGAATTAAGACCGCCCCCAGCGAGTTTCATCGAATTATGGATCAAATTCTAGCAGGTCTTCCAGGGATTACAGCGTACTTTGATGATATTATTGTGCATGGTTCAACTTTAAGAGATTGTTACGATCGGCTTTGTGCATGCCTAGAAAGACTTCAAGCTTATGATTTACATTTAAATCAAAGGAAATGTCAATTTTTTCAAACTAAAATTAAGTACCTTGGTTATGTCATAGAGAAAAATAAAATTTCTAAAGATCCATTAAAAGTAAAAGCAATTGCAGAAGCACCAGCTCCGCAAAATCAAGAAGATGTTAAGAGATTTCTAGGAATTATTTCGTACTATTCGAAATTTATTCCCAACGTTTCAACAATTACTCACCCACTTCGATTACTGCTTCATAAAGATAAGAAATTTCACTGGTCTTCGGAATGTGAAGTAGCTTTCAACAAATTAAAAAAAGAGATGTCTACTGATAGAGTGCTGATACCTTTCAATCCTGAACTTCCAGTAACTGTAGCTAGTGATGCTTCTCTTACAGGTATAGCAGGTGTATTATCACACGTAGTTGATGGTGAAGAGAAACCTATCGCATTTGTTTCAAGATCACTTTCTAAGTCAGAAATGAATTATAGTCAAATAGATCGTGAGGCTTTAGCTATAGTGTTTGCTTTGAAAATTTTTTATTATTTCCTGTTTGGGAGAACATTTACATTGATAACTGATAATAAACCGTTAAGCAGAATTTTTCATGAGAGTACAAAATTACCGGCTATGACATCCGCTAGATTGCTCAGGTATGCAGCTTGGCTTACTAATTTTGATTATAAAATTCAACATAGACCTGCTGAAGAGAATTTACATGCAGATTACCTTTCGAGAGCTCCAGTTCAAGAAGACATTACTAAACTTGAAGAAGAAATTAATACTGAGGTAGATTTAATTTCCAATGAAGTTATATATAATATTTCTAATAATTCATTAAATTATAAGACATTAGCAGAAGAGACGGCAAGAGATGAAGAATTGTCAAAAATTAAATGTGATTTATTAAATAAAGATTGTTATGATTCAGAATATTATCTTCAAAATGGGGTAATTTTTAAAGGCCAGAGGGTTATGGTACCTCAAGCTCTTCAAGAACTAGTATTGAAAGAATTGCATCACACACATATTGGTATTGTGAAAATGAAACAGTTAGCTCGAAGGTATGTGTATTGGAAAAATATTGATTCACAAATAGAGAAAATGGTTAAATCTTGCCCAGAATGTGCGACTGTTGGTAAAAGTCCTATTAAGGCCCCCCTCATCAGTGGGATGAACCAGAAGAAAATTTTGAACGAGTTCATATAGATTATGCTGGGCCATTTCAAGACCATTACTTTTTAGTACTAGTTGATGCCAAATCTAGGTGGGTAGAGGTGCGTGTATCAAAAGAAGCCCCAACTTCGCAAGAGACAATTAAATTATTGCAGTCTATATTCTACGTACATGGTTTTCCACGAATCCTAGTTTCTGATAATGCAACTATTTTTAAGAGTGAGATTTTCACCAGTTTTTGTAACGCAGCTGGAGTTCAGCAAAAGTTTATTGCTCCGGGGCACCCAGTGACGAATGGTTTGGCAGAAAGAAATATTCAGACGTTGAAAAATAAATTGAAAGCGATGTCAAAGATAGCAATGCCTTTACACACAAAAGTCCAAGAAATACTTCTACGCTATAGATCGACGCCATTGGCCTGCGGTAAGTCTCCGGCAGAATTATATCTCCATAGAAGAATAAATATAAAATTGGATGCGCTCAAACCACCTAAGAGCATACTTCCAACTACATATAAAGATGAAGACAAGGCAGTTCGTCGACTTCAGGTTGGAGACAGGGTTCAAGCAAGATGGTATTCCAGAGGTATCGCTTCTTGGCGTTTTGGCACTGTAGTGAAGAAGTTCGGCAAATTGCATTATTTGATTACTCTAGATGGTGATGGTTATACGTTAAAGCGGCACACTGATCAGCTGCGCCAAATATATGTTCCAGAGACGCCAGTGCCTAACCTCACTCCAGAGGTACCTACGCCTTCATGTAAGAAGCCAAAAGAAGTCACCTTCGCAGACAGCCAACTTAGTTTCCGTGCAGCTACTGCCTCGGAAACCCCTGTTCAGCAAGATCGTCACCACCGGCGGTTCCAGCTCCACCTCTTGAGAGACCTCGAAGAAGACGTCACTTCCCGGCTAGGTTTGCCGATTACGTTCCATTCGACTAAGCCGCGGAGAGTTGTGATATCGATTAGTCAGAGTTCGATTATTGAAGGAACCTCCTTCAGAGGTTACACCTTCTTCCAGTTTCAGTTTTTCAGTTTTGTTTTTGTTATGATTGTACCTGCTTAGCGTTGCATACTTCCCATTATTAGAGACTTTCATACATGAAAACTATTATCAAATATCATCCTATGTACATCCAAATTGTGTTAATTAAAGTGCATCTATTAAGACATTGTGTTCTTCTTTCAATCCTCAAAGATACAATAGGTGGTGTAATGGTTCTTTTATAATGAGATTAATTTAGGTTGTGAATTATTAGAACAGCAGTTTGATTAATAAATTCTCTTAAATAAAGTCAGATCTATGTCAAATCAGTTATTATATTTACCCTGCATGCCATCTCATAGTTTAGTTGGAAAAAAACCCTTGGAAAAAATCTGGTATTTATAATATCCCAACCTAATGATCATAGCAGGCGGGTATGCGGTCTCTAGCCTTTTAAAGTAATATAGATAAATAATACAGTTGGATTGATCAGTTCCCTTCTGCAACCGATACAAATACATTGAATACAGTGTTTATTAAATAAATAAATTAAGTAAATGCAGTTTCTGGAAACCTCATCTGCCTTAGAAAAGCAGATTGCCAGAAGCTAATATACTGTATTCCGTGAAGAATGCCGTATAAGTCAACACATCCTTCAGGTTGATCTAAAATTCAATTATTTCGTTTTAATAAATAGGATCACTAACATTTACTATTTTTGAATCACGAAATAATGTTTTTGTATAACTCATAAATACGATCTAAAAAGTTCATATCCTTGTACACTTCATAATTTAAAAACATTACTTGTGATAAAGAAATATAATACACTTTTACACAACCATTATAAGCAGGTAGCGTAGTAAACAAATATATTTTTACCCTATTATAATACTTATCTACACAAAATATTTTGATCAAAATTGGCGACGGACATGCCGTGCACTCCTCTTGTAAGATTTTTTTGTTTGCTGAATCAAAATCTGCCATAATTTTTGGAGTAAAAAAATCAATAAGGCTATTTTGAAAAATCTGGAAAACAAATGTTTTGGTGGGAAAACCACATCGATATCATTTTCCAAACTCAAGATATAAAATAATGCATTTTATGGTAAATCATGTATGAAATCATATGAAAGGTGAGTAAATTCTATAAAATACAAAAAGGAATCATCGAAATCGGATCGGAATTAGCAAAGATACAGCGCATTGGACTAACCGGAAGTGGTCATCATATAATGGATTTTACAATTTTCTTGTAAATGGCTCTAACGATTTTGATGAAACTTGCCTAATGTCTACTCCTTAAAGCTCTTTAACTTTTCATGTATGTAGTATATCAGCGAAAAAAGTTATGATGAAAAGAAAATTTTATTTGCATATAATTCAAAAAGTAAGGATTTTATGTTCGTGTTACTGTCTGTAATGGATGTATAGATCTATAAAGGAAGGGAAGTCAAAAGAAAAATATCGATATTGATATATATATGTCGGTTAACAATATCGATGTCTTGATATTATCGGCATACCAATATTGTTAATATTTTTATAGAAATCAAAAAAATAATCTAAACAAATAGGAGGTAGATTAGGAAGTAGCCTGTTTCTTCATATTTTAATCCTGCTGGAAATGAACTTATTAAAAACAATATCTTAATTATTTCGGCACAGAAATATATAGGTATTTCTAAATATCGTAAATTCTTTTATCAAATTTAAAAAAAAATCTAAATGAATCAGAAGGGGATTAAGAGATAAAATGTTTCTTATTGTTTAAATCCTACTGTAAATGAACTTAATAAAAATTATATCATTATTGATATATAGCTCAGCTAACTGTGACGGAAGGTTTTTTATAACTTATTAAGATGCTAAATTTCAGAGAAGTTTGTAACATTTCAAACTTCTTTTTCTGCTTTATTAATTAAAATAACAACGCTTCGGACATGACTAGTCTATTTTCGAATCTGAAAACATAATATACAAAAAAATTTAGTCAACAATTACAGTACAATAAAAACCCTTTATAGATATTATATAAGTACATTTTCTATATTGTTCAATAATTACTATTCAAAATGATTAAATATCACTATCATCATTAAAAACAATCTTGTAACACCATTATTGGTAAAATAATTGAAAATAGCCAAATAAACATTTATAATTAAAAGTTCTTTCATAATATATCTTCATCAAGTCTTATTACTTATTTATTATCAGATCCAAAACCAAATTATTGTTATTGATGCAGGTATATTATGAAATAATCTTTAATTATAAATGTTTATTTGGCTATTTCTCAATTATTTTACTAAATTCAGCATCTTAATATATCATTATAATATCGGTAGAGTCATATCGATATTATAATAATAATATCCTAATGATATCGTCAGAGAAATAGCAATATTATAAAAACAATATCTTAATTATATCGTCACAGAAATATCGACATATTTTTTCGATATATCAAACTAATATTTCGATGTATTAAAAACTATCGATACAAATATCTGTATATATGGTGGGTCGGGGTGGGCGAGCGGATTAACGCACTTGCAAAAGTGTATTTACAAACCTTTGGAGTTGTCAGTTCGAATCCCGGTGACGGCATTAATTTAATTGAATTAATAATTATTTAATTCCTCAATCAATTGATCACTCCCCTCCCCCTTCCTCCGGTATGTGAGGCTCGTCAGCCTACTGGAGGCTACTCAAACAAACCGGGTGTAGGAGTGATGACCCTACCCCGTGTACCTTTATTGTGAATCGCATTGTGGTTTTCCAGGACGTAAAATATCCGCCCAGAGGTTTGGCCCATCGACGGTCTTTTGGTCTGCTTTGGGGAAAGAGATATAGGTGCTTGTGCGTCTGCCGACCCCTAACAACCATAATCCATGGATCTAGACCGATTTGTCACTGTTTTTGAACCCGAGTGAGTCGGTGGGAAGGACACTGCCGAATAGGGCCCCAAAGGGACCGGTTTCACTCATTTACTCATTCACTCATGGTTGTGGAAACCATGGTTCGCAGCAACATGAGGTTGGGTGACCCCCTCCAGGCTGTCTCTGCTCCCGCAACCAATAAATGTCTGTAAGAACGTCTATGGTGCAAACAGAAAAATAAAATAATATATATATATATATATATATATATATATATATATATATATATATATATATATATGTATACATTGTATCGATACTTTTTGAATATATCGAAATATTAGTTCGATATACAAAAGATATAAGACTGACTTATTGGCAGGGGCCTATGCACCTGTGGCACTCCCTCGTGGTTTTACACGTGTAAATAGTAATGTTTACTGTTAGGATTAATTTCACCACTCAAAATCATTGTGTGCTCTCCATCACCATTAAATTTTCTTCTTTCAATAGTATTTCCTGCTCCACAATAATTTCTCACATGCTTTAAAATGAAACACAGTTTCAGTACAAAGTAAGAGTAATCAGAAAACCTCAATTAGTATTTTCAAAAAGAGGATTTGAAAAAAAAAAATCCACAGAATTCGTAAGAATTGTAGCCTTCCTTTTTTGTCGGCACACTTAGATCCACTGCTGGCTCACGAATATGATGTCAGTTGGTTTTCCCTATTGATAACACTTATTTCTTTTTATCTTCATTCTAGTATTCGAAAATGGAGCCGCCGGGTTACGGATGATAGCAAGTGCGACGAGAAGGGAAGGGCGCGGACAAGCGGGGCTGAAGTCGACCAGGTTTTATTTCTTACGTTCTAAATTTATACATACATAATGAAATATCGTTAAATTATCTTTTTGTTGCATAGCTTATGAAGGACGAGTTTGGATTTCAGTGGTGAATTAAATATTTAGCGTGAGGGAACATTAGTCCTGGTTCCCTGACATTTCCACAAAAAAGTGGAATTTTTCAGGAGAAGCGGTTGAAGCTTGCCTATTTAGATTTATCGCTGTCCCTAACTCACTGATAAAATATCAAGTTGGAAATTTTCTTAGCCAATACTACTTACGTCATTTCTTTAAAAAAAAAGTTAATCTTCATTTTTTGATCATTTAAACATGAACCGTGAATTAAATTGTGGCAGTTTTTCATAAAAAATAAAATAAAATAAATTTTTATTACGTTCTATATTGAAACTAAAAATCTGACATTTTTCCTAAAAGAAATATACGATTAGAAGTTCTTTAAGCAAAATAAAAAAAAATGTTAGTGTTTTGGCACTTTTCTTCCAAGCCAGCGATATGTTTTCTTATTTTTTTCACAATTTACCCTGGAACTTTCTCTTCGATCTCTCTGTAGTTGAATTATTTGTAACTCCACATGTCGCGGAACAGAGTTATCAATCAGTGTTCTAGTTGGTCTGCTAGTGCTATATAATTTGATATATAATGACTTCACAAAAATAATTTGTATTTATTCAGTTGGGACATGTTATTATTCCATTATCGATTCGCACTCTCAAGCTGACCTGCACTTACAATCAGCCATATCATTTAAATACAGCTCATATTCCTTAGATTTCAGATTCTAGAAAAATTGTGGCAAGTAAAAACTAGAATAGATTTGGATCTTCTTTGGTCAAAAGGTTCTCAAATATTCCTGTTTTCATAGCAGTCGCGATTGCATTGAGCTATAAATGGATTGGCCATTTGACCCATCATTAACAAAGTGTTATGAAGATGGAAAATATAATTAAAGAAGAACAACTTTAATTTCATCTCTTTTATATTGCACCATACGGCATCACCATAATAATTTCTCACTTCCTATTTTTTTTCTCCTTGATATAGTGCCATAGAGATATTTACAATTCTTTTAATTTGCTCTTCATTACTCCCACATTATTCATAACACTTGAATATTTAGACGTAGCACTTAAGTATTTAGACATACACTACAAATATTTCGACATAACACTTAAATGTTCAAAGCACTTAGCACTGAAAGATTAATTTATCTCCGATTCTTACACAATTACAAGGCAACATTGCTTCGATATGATCATGAGATAAACAAAACAAAGAAAGACTATAAATTTAATTTTTATCCAAAAAGTTATACTTAATAAAGGGGTCATTTCAAAATTAAGGGTTATTTCGAGCATCGATTTTGTAATAAAAAGAAATTTTTTTTCGGGTTTTCAATATGTCAACTGTTTGAATTGGAAAAATTCTGTTTCAGTGATACTGTTGAGTTTTCTGTAGTCTTTTGAAAATCTAAACGTGCTGTTTAATTTTGACACCAGCTCATGTGGTTTTGACACCACTCGCATTTACTTGGCACTATCAGATCATTTTTTAGTAGGTATTGGATATCTGCATCCATGAATCGCTGCTTTATATGGTATATTTTTTAAGGGTGTTGTTTTATATGTTTTGTCACCGATATTTCAATATCATGGTGTATTCTATTTAAGCGAGAAGGTGTATCCGAAAATACTGATTTATTTGATAGAAGCAGCTGATTTATTTGGTTCTCCTTTAGATGGGAAAATTTACAATCAATTGTCTGTAAAATAACAACATTTTGTAAATGATATGATTCTTCCCAGAGCTGTGAAGATTCAAAATCCTCTAAATCCACACTGTGAACTGTACACATCTTCTTCCACGTCCACCCATAATGCAGGGTTCATGGGTTGAACTTCTTCTTTGCCCGAAGATAAGATAGCGAAGATTTGTGATAAGATAGCGAATAATTTGAGACATCTGTTTTAAATTTTGGCCAATGAAAGTAATTAAGAATTCGACTGTATGTTTTGTTAATCCCTAAATGCCCTGCCATCGATATGTCATGAGCGAGTTTCAGAATTTGTGGGCGAAATACTTCAGGCACCACAATCTGGTATTTAACCGCCCAATCTGAATCAGCTGGGATATTGGAAGGTCTATGTATCCTCATTAATGCGGCATTTTTAAGAAAATAACACATCAGTACTTGGCGAGACTCTTCTTCGTCAGTCTGCTGTTCCTGAATAAAATCATGACTTAATTTAACCGAATTTAACTGTTCTTTTAAACTCTCAAATTCCGTATATTGTGGACCAGATTGAAGCAAATCACCGACTACAGTTGTGTCCAGAGCTATCTGTAAGGCTTCGCCTTCTACTTTATTTCTCTTTTCCTTAGCCCTTTAAATTACGTATGAGGGATATATATTTGTTTCATCATTACAGGAGTTTCAATTTGAATTAAGGAGAGGGTTATCAATCATAGGTTCAGGGAGTACCACCTTACCACCAGCCAGGTCGTTTCCTAGCAAAAACTGTACTCCAGGAATAGGCGGTGAATAAAGTAAATAACGCCCACAGTTACAGGGAATTTCTCGAGATTTTAGATCAAATATATCCTTTGAAGTGGTACAGATATTATTACCAGAAGTGTCACAGACTAAGCCAAAAGATATTTAATTCATCAATTTCCTTTTTCTTTTTAAATTTCAAGCATTCAGAGATAACGTGACCTGATTTTTTACAATAATTACAGGTAATTTGGAAAAACGGATTTTTATTCAGTCTATTATCTTTAGATCCAATATTATTTGGACTGGGAATTCTATGATTAAAAGTGTTATTAATACTGTCGTGGTTTAAAGCGTATTCTTCTGCTAGCCTAGCAACCATGTCACTTGTTTCTCCTCGATAAATAAACGTATGTTTTTATAAATGTATCCCTTAAATTCTTCTATCAGAATAAGTTGTTTCAACTTATCAAAATTACGAATAATTCCTTTCGATGCGCACTATCTATCAAATAATTGTTCTTTCTCTCTAGAAAACTCAATAAAAGTTTGATTAGTGAATTTTTTAGAGTTCCTAAACTTCTTCCTGTAAGCCTCAGGGACTAATTTATAACCTTTTAAAACAAATTCTTTAACGGTGTCATAATTTTGGAACAGTTTCTTTTTCATAGACGGCTTAACCTCACTAGCATTATAAGATTTTGCCATAGACAATAGATTATCTTTTTTTACACAAGTAATTCTTTTTAACACAAAATGATTTTTGGAGCGGTCCCCGATAGCTATGATACATATAACATACAAAACAATATAATTTACAATATTGTATTATAAATCGTGTACAAATTACAAAGGAAACAGAAGGCCTTCTCTACCTTAGAAGCTAACATCAAAAATATGATCACCTGGCCAGAGGTTATCTTCAGATCCTATCTCTTAGGTTTATCAACTATACTTAACAGGATTCACTAAAATAATCTTTATAGTAACTAAGTCGAAAATACGACACAAAACACACGTCTCAAATAGAGAGGCCTTCAGTTTTTGTGGTTATACTAAGTACTAACCTAAGTTCGTGTAAAGCAGGCAGTTTCCCAACATGTTTTGTTTTTACGTACTTCAAGAAACTGCGAATATATTACACATAGGAAAAACAATATCTATCAAAGCTTTTTCGTCTTTATTCCCTGCTATAGTTTTCATCAGTAGATCTCTTCTATAAGCAAAAAAAAAAAAAATGTTCCAACAGTCTCGGTGAAAAGCTCGAACTTCATACGCTATGAAAATTTTTTCGGCCGCTATTTTGAAACTAAATGGCGGATGATAATGTCGAATTCCGTGGATCATCTTGCGATAACCTGTGATTTCGATGCTGTAACCTGTAATTTTAATAAAATCGGTCCAGTGTTATCGTAGAAAAGACGCGTACGGTTAACGGCGTATAATGGACGTATTTTTTATTCATTCGATATTTGGATTATCTTGTAAGTAACTTGAAATGTAAAACCTAAAAATTTAGGATTATAATTTTGATTTATTATTTTCGATAATGATCCTTTGTAATTGACCTGGAAAAAATAATAAATACTTTTCTGAATAATTGGGGCTTTACGTTTCAAGATGCGTAGAAACCAAACTTCGAATAAAAAAAAAAATCTGTCTGTCCTTTTTTTATTTGTTATTTAACGTCCTTGCCAACTCCAATTATGGCAGACAGAGCGGTTTATCCCTACAGGTCACCAACCTATTCTAACCAGAATGGGGAGGTCGAGATTCATTCCGTGGATTCGCCGCCAAGTAACTCTCAAGCAGACTCGAGGTTGCTAAGACGAAGCTTCAACACTCTCAGCCACCAATGCCTCAAATCCGCCCTTCCTCCGTTCGCGGCTTTTCTCCTGGACTACTGTACCGATTTTTTTTTAGATGTAACACCAAAGTTACTGGCCACACCAGGATGATGATCAAAACTCGACATTCACCATTCAATTTCAAAAGGGGGGCCGATTAAAGGTTTCATACACCCTTATCTCGACCATTTATGAAGATAGAGGAAAAATACAAAGTGTTTTGAAATCATTATACCATAGCCTTAAAATATATATAAATAATGAACCTTTGTAATTGACCTAGAAGAAAATTTAATTCCCTTCCCCTTCAAATTTGAGGTTTTACGTTTAAAGATACCTAGAATAAATAAATGTCTAATATTTTTTTTAGGATATGCATAGGTAACTATTTGGAAATAATAAACCATAATGCTATAATTTGTAGCGGTTTTTCTTTATTACATAAATAATTTGATGTAACTGTCGATTGGCGCTAGATACACAGAGTTCATTGATTTAGTCTAACATTTGAGGATTGGGCGACGCAAGGACAAGGGTTCCTTTAAAAGAAATCTTTTGAAAATCATGATTTTGGATTTTACTACTTTATTTCATTATTGGTGTATAAATTAATGATTTTTTATTATTATTATTTTCATTTATTTTGTATGACATATCATGTTTTAAGCAAGTGTCATGTATACAATATTACTAACATGTATTACCTTGCAATTTCAGATTTGTTCATATAGTCTAGGAATGCCTGAAGATATTCTTTATGATATATATGAGAAACCATATCCACTACCTTTCTTCCAATTTCTTGGCCTTTTGGGGATCTTCTCCTTTCATCCTTTTCTTCTTCTGTAAGGGCAATAATTTTATCAAGAGGCAAAGGATCCATCATTATGGGCAAAAAGAAACTGGATATGTTGAATCCATAAATTGCTGATTGGGAAAAATGCTCCAGAAAGCTTTCAAAACTTGGTAAATTTATATGATTTGGAACATTTTCTCTCAGAGTTTCCCAGTAGGTTCTCAAAAACTGATCCCAATATTTTTCTCTGTCACTGTCAGTATTGAGGTAAAGAAAAAATGATATGTCAATTACAAGGCTGCTATATTTTGAAGTCTGAAAGTCAAAGAATGCACAATCAATAGGGGACCCATCTTTGTCGTATTTGTACATTACATTATTGTTGCAAAAATCACCATGGCATATCACGGCAAAGGGCTCTTGTGGCGTAGACAAATGTTCTCCGACTTCATACGGATGTTCTAGTACATTCGAAAATTTGTCAAGTAATTCTTCATTTCCGTGTTCTTCTGCAAATTCTCTGATACCTATTTGAGCTGATATATTCGGATCCAATGTGTTTTCAGGGGGTTCTCTATAGTATTGTTTAATTTTTTTTGTAAGTTCTTCAAATTTTTCAGCATTTTCATGTTTGAGTACAAATGATAAAGAATGAAATTTAGCAATATTTTTCATAACCAATGAAATATGCTCAAAATCTAAAAATATTTTATTTTCACTGTTTTTGTATTTTCTGGATTTTAAATTATCAAAGATTAAAACACTTTCTTCGGGATTTTCGGGATCAACAGAACCATAGTAAAATTTCGGGTACCATTCCTGGTTGAATCCTAGAGTTGGTAGCACTTCCTTGTACATAAATAACTCCATCTGGAAGAGAGCTAAGCTGTCCTCCCTGAGAGATACAGGGGTCTTCACTAAAATCTGCAAAGTTTCTTCTTCGGAACCCTTTACAACCAATGTAACAAATGCGAGACTGGATGCAAATTGTGCACCAATGTCTTCATCATTTTTATATGTTATATCTACAAGCTCCACATTCCCGAAAACTCCCTCCTTCACCAAAGATGGGAGTAGAGTAGAAAGATACTCCTCCATTGCTGACACACAACTGATGCAGCAGAATAAAACCCGCTTGATTGGTGTTTAAATATTGGGACCACTCCTACCATTACATCACAAGTACTTTAATTGTCGATATCTTTATTTCAATTAGATTGAATATAAAAAAACTCTTCCTTCTGCTCCGATCATAATTTTGTTCAAAAATTCGTACATTCTAAAATTAAGTAATTATATATGTAAATAATTAGTTAAAACGAGTTGAAATGAAATCTTTAACAAAACGTTTCCTTTCTCTCCAAGACAAATTGTTCAGTTCAGTATTATTTTTTTTTTTTGCGAACAGACTAGCTTGATACCATCATTTATTTTCGACTTACTTCTCCTCGTTCTTCGAAATTATATTTTATTAATTTATTTTATTTTTAGCTGCACTAAATTTTCAAAATATAATTTAAAATTTTCGATCTTTGTTATTCCTTGTTAATGAAGTAAAATCTCTTTTTTAATAATTAGTTGCTACTTCTAGAAATGCTATGGATCATTACCAGATTTTTTTTTCGCGTCACTTCCCCACATTTTTCTTAGGTACTAGTTAGAATTGCTTAATGATTTTGGTAGAGTTAGATCAGCAATGAACTTAATCAATTATGAAAAAAACAATGATCAGTCATCATAAAATGCTTGAAGTTGAAGGTGGATGCAGAGCACTCTGGGCTTTTGCTTGTACCAATTATGATGGTGTTTCAGTAAATTTTCTCAGTAATCATTATTTAAAATTTAATAAAATAAATAGTTCTTCTTTGAGGATGAAGCCTTCGAATTAATATTATAATTAATATCGGAAATAAGAATCATAATTATTATCGGAGGTATTATGCTAGCATCTGTTTCGTCCTCTCAATCAATTTACAAAACTATTCGACTTTGATTTGTAATTTACGCACCGGTTTGTAAATTATGAACTGTTTTGCACAAAATAATCTTTATTTATTTATATAAATTGTAATTTAGTCTCATCGCACTGCTATCACCGATCTCAGGGTAACCTTATTAATAATTAATACTGAAAATGCCACCAACTAGTAGATAGCACAACACGAACTAGCAATGCCCTTGCTATTCCCAATACCATAGCTTGAAACGAATCTGAACCATCTATCTCTTGATATAGGTTGTTCCAGTGCAGAAGTAGTGGAATCCTGTCTTGACTTTCGACAGTAATCGATAATTTGGCCGTAAAGAATCTATTGTAAAATATTTTTTTTGTCTTTATTCCAGTTTTAAATTGTAGCAAGATACTCCTTTTTTGTTGCCTTAAGTGATCCTAAACATGATACTTTCCAACGAATAAGTGCAATGAGCGTGTTCTCTTTCCTGCTCAAGAAGACAATACCTCTATAAGGTTTAAAACGGAGCCCTGAGAACTTGTGATTGTAGAGTAGTATAAGAAAATCTGAATTCATTTTGCTTGTATACAGGACTACCACTGAAAGCTTCAAATACATAATCTTACGATAAGTACTTCTTAATTAAAATATCAATTATATGTAAATGATTGCATAAACTAATATAATTTATATGCCATTAATTAGAGCAAAAACATAAAAAAAAAGAAAAGACAAACACTATTAATAGTTGATGTGATATGTCTTCATTGTTCTTCATCCTGATGATGCCTGAATTGGTGAATTGCTGGTGATTGCCCCCTTACCTGATCTTTCGGTCCTACGGGTTTTGTGCAGCAGTAGAGTAGTGCGCTGGGGTATGCGCATGCCACTGCCACCAATAAACTACCATTTATTAATAAATTCTTATTTTACACGCTTTAAGATACTTTAATTTGAGTATAAATTAAACCAAGGTTAATAATAAGGTGCAGCCCATTGCGCGGTTTCAAGATCGCAATACTTTCTCTTACTACAGATATATTTCATCTAAAATAATATGAGTTGGGTCTCAATGAATAAAAAGTGTTATAACTTGAAAGACAAATAAGTTGCACTGAGATATTTTACAATAATATAATATTTAGGGAGGAACTAAACGAATATACTTATCCATGATACACGTAGTAAACTTATTGTTTGACCACGGTTCGTTCTTACAAGGGTAAGGCACGCTCAATGGGTCACCAATTTCAACCAATTATTTGTGACGATTCTACATTCAAAAATATTGTACATGTCGTTGGCTTTCGTTCCAATGGGAATTTTCATATAGAATATTTTTTAATTATTTTTATATTTGTATAAACCATGCTGAATGATGTGTATATATCTTTTGTTTTTTTAATGGATGAATCAGAACCTCCACAGTTTCGACAGTCATCTGCATTCAAATTTTAATAGGTTTGAAGATCTACGCGTTAAACAATTCTGCGTTCCACCGAAATGATATTCAATAAAACAATGTCGTCGAACATAGAAAATCTGGCCACTTTTACTGAGACGCTTTGTTTAAAAATATTGAAAGCATTCATAAAGATGTGTAAATTTGTAACACTTTCAAAGAGGAACTTCACAATTCACTAATCTCTTGTAAGATACATAGAATAAATTCCCATTTTGAAATGCTAGATAAGGCAATTTGTTGTAAAATTGTAATAGAATGGAACTCGCACTTATTATGATTTAATTAATTGAAAAGAGCAATTAGATAACAAAGAAGGTCACAATTTGTGATTTCAGGCTATCTGCTATTTTCAGACTGAAGACTACTTCAAAGAATTGTTTCAATTTCAATGATGGAACAAACATATTTTGAAATCTAGCGTTTGAAATAGTGTTTTCGTGAAAAGTTGCAATTTCGTTGTTTTCATCATACTATGACGGGATTTATTATCCCATATGATTATTATTTATTATCTTGTATGATCTAGATAACAATCTTTTTACTCAGTGCAGAGTCTGTCTATTAACCTTACGTTACCTAGTTAAATAACTTAATATTGAAGATACTAAACTTGAAATAAGGGGTTAAATATTTCATTAACTAACATTGCATCACCAGTATGAGATAGTATTCAAACTGTATACAAAGTATTAATTAATAATTACTCTACTTCTTCCGAGAGGAAAGGAAGGATGGAAATAAAAATGTCCTAATAAGAAAAGAAGTGAACTATAGTGTGATAACAATAGAGATAAATATGCATTTCTCTGCTTCCCTGTGCTTACAAAATCCTATCGAATACTTTTAGGGGGTCCACCCGATTCCATAAGGACATGAGAAAAGCTGAGAATATCAGGTACAGACATACCATATTTTCGCGGATTTCAAAACAGCTTAAGATTGTCTCATTAGATCGGCGCAAAACAAGGTTAAGGAAGAACTCAACATCCCTAGAAATATATATGTCTTCATAGACCTATATGTCTTCCACAGACGACGATGGCAGGTGTTGTTCAGTGGGTATCCAGAAAAGGTTCCCGGAGATGTTTGTTCCTAGAATAGTAGATAGAAGGGGATCCGGTATATATACGATTGGCACTATCTTCAACCCGACTATCAAGATCCTGGTCTATGCCCGATATCATCGATATCGCGGGAAGATCCTTTTAGCAAAAATGCATGGATGTATTTTTGGCCTTATATGCCCCAGCAAGGAGACTGGACCTGAAAATTAATGACCGAATTCATATCCTCCGGCCAGAAGATCGACCATATGGAAATGATCCACCATAGTTTTGAAAAGGTGAAAGATTTTAACGTAATTGTATCTTGTGGAACGTGATTGTTTATGGATGGGACACTGTTTATTTACGATTTAATTAATATGATTGACCTGTTATGCAGTTTCGATAAATATAAACAAGTCGCCCAAACAGATTAAAAAGTTAGAAACACAAAAATTACAGTAATTAATGCATTGTTTGATTGATTTAGATCAAAAGAAAGTTATTTTTTAATATTTATTTAAGCTACTTATCGAAATGCTAATTTATGGATCTACGATTCGTCTAAAAAATAAAGCTATTTATCTATAGATACGAAAGGCTTCTAATAACATAAGATGAGGTTTTGTATAATAAATTACTAGATATATCTTCATTCAAAGCTTAAAATGTAATCGAATATGATATCATTTCATACTTGACCTACGTGAAATCATGAATCAATATTTATATAAATAGATAGTCTCTTATCTCCACAGCGGTGAGAAGAAGTCAGTGCAGCTTCAACCATGGAAAATATCTTGACATCACTCGCCCCACTGGTAAAAGAAGGATTCTTTGGTAACGTGCAGTTCGTTAAAGCAGCTTACAATGAAACTACTGACACTGGTGCTCAGTTTGCATCCAGTCTGCTGTTTATTGATTTGACCGTGAAATGTAAGTCTGGAGAAAAATTGTTGCCTCTGGTCATAAAAATACAGCGTGATACAATCGGGCACTACACTCACTTTTACAATGAACTAGTCATGTACAAAGAGGTGCTACCAACTCTAGGGTTCGACAATATGTCATATCCTAAACTATAGTATAGAAAGGTTGAGGAAGAGAACCAAGATGAAAACTTGCTCATTTTCGAGGATTTAGATTTAAAAAATTTATCATTTGCAAACAGCCCTTGTTTTTAGATTTCGAGCACATCTCGATAGCATTAAAGAAGATTGCAATATTCCATTCACGGTCGTTCATTCTACAACATCAGGACGTAGAGAAATTCCATAAATTGATTTGCAAGTTTAAATCACATGATTACAAATCTTTGTATTTAGACTTTGATAAGGTGCATATTGTTGCGGCAGAAAGGGGAAAGCTGGCGTTTCAGGAGTAAAATGGAGTTGACAAAATTTTGGATGATTTCTTGAAGGCAATTAAGGACACTTTTAAAGTTTGGAAGGAGTTAATATCGCCCGAGGAACCGTTTGATGTGATCGGTCATGGTGACTTTTGCAACAATAATCTTTTGTTCAAATATGAAGACGATGATACTCCTGTAGATTGTGCACTTATTGACTTTCAAAGAAGAGGGCACCTCTCTCTTGTCTCGGAATTAGGATTTTACTTATATATGCATACAACTGCAGATTTGAGAGAGAAACATTGGGACGAATTATTGACAATTTATTGGGAAACCCTGAAGGAAAACGTTCCTGAACATATTGAAATTCCTAGTTTTGGAGATTTTTTGGTTCATTTCGCTCGCCGCGCAATTTATGGATACTTCATTGTATGTTTTTTTGTTCCGTTTATGATGGTACCCACTAATATACCTTGGACAGACTTTAAGCTAGAAGAAAAGTTAGTGCACGCTAGGACATTAGGTGGTAAAGAAGCTGATGAGAAACTTGCTGATATTGTTTCACACATGTACCATAGAAAATACTTACACGCTTTTTTAGAGTCCGTAAAAAAAAGGATGTAACGAAATAGTTAATTTTACAAATACTAAATTATTTTTTTTTTGTGATATTTATCAATAAAATTATTTCCAATTTGTGTTGTGAAATCTTTCTTAGCTGCATAATAATTCCTAATGTTTTAGTTTATAATTACACGTATGATGTGTATGGAATTTTGTCAATATTTGCATACTAGAGAACCTACTTATGCGCGTTAATGTTTGTCCCAGAACTGGTTACCTGTAGTACACCATACAGTGTTACAACAAATCATTCCTTGTATCGCCACAACAAGATGTTTATCGATTCCAACATGCTATAAAAGCACACAATCTAATTGTTTACAATATATTTCATAACCAATTTGGCGCGTGCAAAAATAAGACTACATAACGAGCACAGGCCCAGCGTACTCTTACTATGACACTACTTCTAACCCATTCCGCAGCATGGATAAATCTCAAGCTGTATGCACCGAAAATTTACGGACATAATCAAATAACAGTATAGAGCGGCGGTTTTATTTTACTAAAGACCAAATACGTTTGTAATATAATGTACTGAACCTGGTATACAACAGGCAGTAAACAATTTCTTATTTACAGTTTCTTTTAATGAAGAGTTAAAACAAAACATAGAATGATACTGACTACATCACTATGGTTCAAATAATCAGATTGATCATTTAGGGAAAGGTTTATTAAGTATATGGTTTTATAAAAGTATATCCACAATATAGGAAAATAATATAAAACAGAAAACATCCTCCATGATGCGAAGTGTGATTCAAATGTCCAACTACACAGCTTTGAGTGAGAATATAGTGAAAACATTTACTTATGAACGAAATTTGTAGTATCAATGTTCTGATGCATGATATTGTTAAGTAAACATTTTAAGACTACTGTAGGCCATATTTTTTATAGTATATAATAGTAACATTTTGTAAATAAAATCAGAGGTTAAAAAAAAAATTGTTAACTTCAACTTAGTGCCGCTTGAGTTTGCCCTCGGAATGTCATCTAACTGTGGGCGAGCTATAACTTATTCTATGAAGAATAAATATCGAAATCAGTAGAACTTATTATTATTATTTTTTTTCTTTCTCAATATTCAATTTAATTTCTCGTTTAAGGCACATTGAGTCATATCCGCTCTTGTTATACTTTGAATCTCCGCGGATCTCTCCTAAATTCACACATATTAAAAGAATTAGCGACTTTAATCCAGTTTTCTTTGAAATAAATGCTTACGATCTTTCTTGATTATTAATATAATACATATTATGAAGTCCATCTTATATGGTCTGGTTATAGAGTAGTGGTAACTTAGCGTCTTTCCTAGAGTAGTCTACAGTAGACCTATGGCTGGTCACCACCCAATTTTTGGAGAAATATATGAAGAGAATGGTCTATGAGGACGAACTTCCCATGACTATCCATGGCGCTACTAAAAATCGCAGTCACGATTGAAGAAACTCTGATGAATAACATCGGGAGAGAAAGTAATGGTAAACTGGTTTCAAAGAGCTCACTATTGAATGAGCCATCGGTAGTCCTTTACCTTCAAAACTTATTCAATACCTCAGACCAATATCTTCTGAAGGGTAAGTGGAAATAAGTAATTCGTGAGTCAATCATGAACATCGCTGATATATTTTTTCGTAATAGGTCCACAATTTAATGGAAAGGGGACCAATTGTCTTATCTCTCAGCAAATGACAAAATTTTAAATAATCAAAAGTTTAACTATTGATTCAATTAAAAGAAGACGTTGGTCAATACTTATTTGTAAAAAACGTATTTCTCGTAGTTTATATTCCGGCGATGAATATAGTAAGTTTTTATTTTTTAGTCCATTAAGCTCATTTCGCTTCCCGATTCGATACCAAAAACGAAAACTTAAAGGAGAATTATTGAGCCTATTGATTTTTTCTATTTCTTCCAATTGATTTCGGTTCTTAGTACATTGGCGCATACGGATTTTCCCAAAGTGTTCTCAATCTCATTAGTATCTCGTTATCGGAAACTGAAAACAATCTTCATAATAAAGGCTTAAGACACTCCATACATTCACTTGTAAACTCAAGAATGTTTGAAAATCTTGCGGTTCATATCGAAACCGGTCCAGTATAATATAACGACGATTCTATTTCCAAATCCGTATGTGCCAATGCACTAAAAACCGTAATAGAAAAAATCAATAGGTCCAATAAAAATATATCGGCAGAACATAAAACAGCACGTGTATTGTCAGCAAAAGTACCCGAAAACGGAAAAAAACTTCCAGAAACAAGAGCTTGTTTGCGTGTGTGTCTGTATGTGTCAATATATAGACGACGCGACGCCGAGGGTCGCTTATGAGGTATTGTTATGTTCGGAAACTAATAACCAAATTCATGGTTTCTTTTTAAGCCACTGATTTATAGTTTAATAGGCGTACAAGGAAGTCATGGGGTGTCCACATCAGACATTTTGATTTTAATAAATTAATATAAATCACTTTTACATAATGATTTTATTTAAGATTATTTTAATTACCTATTATTTCCTTGTACGCAGTAAAGGAAGTATTGTAATCGCGAAAATTTTTGGTTTTCAGATTTCAAGGGAAATATCCGTTTTTACCATCCCTGAATTCTTTTTGACTAGTTTCGTAATGACCTCTGTAAGTACGTACGTCCGTATCTCACATAACTCAAATACGGTTAGCCGTAAAAAGTTAAAATTTTGTATTTGGAATTGTTGTAATATCTAGTTGTGAAACTCTATTTTTGGTTACTACATCATCACCGGAAATGTTACTTTACTTGAAGATCATAAAAAACTTCCATCAAAAATTATATTAAAATATAATGTAAAACATCTCAAATTTGGTATATAAGACTTTTGTATCAACATAAATAATACAATACATTTTGGTTAAAAATAGCTTGCCGGAAGTGGTACTTTAAATGAAGGTCATCATAAACTCATTAAACATAATATTAAAATATAATAAAAAACATCTCGGATTTGGTTTGTAAGATTTTTATTTTAATATAAATAACATACTAGATTTTGGTTAAAATTAGTTTGCTGGAAGTGGTGCTCTACTTAAAACTATTGCCTTGTTTTCTACTTCTCGCCTTTTCTTAGAACCACCGAATTATAGTTTAACAGGCGTTCAAGAAATTCATGTGGTATCACATCAGATATTTTTAAAAACGTGGTTTCGTATAAGTGAGATTCGTATCTATCAATTTTAACTTTTAGGATATCTTCATAATTGAGTCCTTTCATGGGTTATCAAGGCTCATTATTATCTATTTTAAGATCGCGCACCTAAGCATCGATTTATTTAAACCTTAGTGATATCTACGATATTGTGGTTCATCATTGGTTGATCAGTGGTCCTTTTTATGAAAATACTATCGACTTTATTATTGCGCGCTTACGTTTAATTTATTTTAGCTTTTTGGATCTTTTCGATGTTGGAATCTATTCTTAGATAATTGGAGTTGCAGTTTCATCGAACTGCACAAAGTGAGCGCGCAATAAATTTTGAAGATTCTAAATATGAATTCTAAATTATTACTACTTTTATAGTAGCATTTAGAACAGGGATCATTTTTCAAATTTTTAAGGACGCAAATTCATAATCGATAATGCAAAATACATTTTTTATCGCGCATGGGCATTTTCCATTTACGGTTATGACAATTCAAATATCAATACGTGAGCGTGCGATTTCAAAATCGACGGCATTTTTGAAATAGGGGCCTTCGATAATCCAATAATGGATCAGAATATCGAGAGTATCCGAGAAGTTAAAATGGGTAGATAGCTAATAAATACCACATGAAAACAAACCACGTTGTTAAAAAAATACAATAGATAATTTAAATAACCATAAACAACATAATTATGTAAACATGATTAATATTAATTTATTCAACTCAAAAAAGGTTGAGTTTTTCTTAGAAACGGTTGAATGTGACTTATTATTAGTCATGCTATTAATTATTTAATAATTATAATTATTAATTAATTATAATTATTCATAAAATTAATAACAATACAGATTTGCTCTGTATTTCGATGATAATCTATTCAATTCAATTTACACGCTCTACAAACGCTCGGTCAGGGCAAACTGACTTGAAATGCACGCTGCCTGCTACATCAGGCAATAAACTGCACGCTCCCCGTCTATATGACCCATGATAGGTGCATTTATATCAATTTTATAATTGAAAACGCTGCATAATTTTGAGAAAAAAAATGAAAATTTCTTAAAAAACTAAGGATACATTTAGTAAGATTGATATTTGCTCTGATTGACTTACTATTAGTAACTTACCCACGTTACAAAAGGTTAGTTGTTTATAGGACTCCATTTCGTAGAAAAAAATTTTGAAAAATGCACAATTAAAATGGTGTTTGTTAGAGCGTCAGGGAATGATGGGATTCAAACAATCTTGTTAAAACAATTACCTAAGAAAGGTATCATTCACTTGAAAAATTTATACAACTCCTATCTTCGTTTGAGGTATTACCCAGATGTAAGGAAAAATGCATTCCTCATTCCTTTACTAAAACCAGTGAAAAATGGAGACCAACCAGAACACTACCGACTTGTTTACCTGCTTCTCCATATGGGCAAAATTTTAGAGAAAATAATATTCGAATTTCTAGGGATTTCTGTTCAAATCACGACATTATCCCTCCTGAGCAAACTGGTTTCC
The DNA here is from genome assembly GCA_948150685.1 of Rhaphigaster nebulosa. NCBI lineage: Eukaryota > Metazoa > Arthropoda > Insecta > Hemiptera > Pentatomidae > Rhaphigaster > Rhaphigaster nebulosa. Next base: position 198,309,935 of record OX411306.1, read on the forward strand.
AATCTCAGTTAAGCATCGAGAACCCACTCACTGATCAAGTTGCAAGCTGATAACACGAGGAATCTTAGACAGAACCTGGCTACAGCTTTGATATCTATTGATCGCTCTATAGCTTTCGACTCTATGTCGCATGGGCTGCTATGCCAACAGCTCATGCTCTCAGATTGTCCGGAGCAGCTTTGCTCAATTATATAATCCTGCCTCATGCGGAGGAACATTTCAGTCAACGTTGGGAACAGTTTGTCAAAGCCGATAGCCGTGACTCGTGGTGTTCCCTAAGGCGCAGTTCTTTGTCCCGTGTTATTTAATGATTACACAGCTCGCGTCCTAGGCGAACCCTACGGTCAATCAAAAGTAATGGCATTTGCTGATGACATTGCAATTTACAGTACAAGTTTGAACTCATCCTCATCAATGAAGCAAGCGGAGAACACATGTAACAAAACAGTAAACAAGCTTTGGCACTTAAATATAATGGCGAACCCGGGGAAAACAGATGGTGTAATCTTCTCGTTCCAAAAGAATAAAAAGAAATTGTCCACCCAGTTTACAGTAGAGGCGGATCTCCAGAAGTATTGTATACCCCGGTATAAATATTGATAGACATTTAATTTTTGCAAGCCATTTTCGGAAAAAGCTGGCAGCTGTCAGAACGAAAACATATAAATTGGTTCACCTCCTTACCTCACCACACTTAAGCCTACGACTTTAAGTTATTAATTTATTTCAGTATCATAACCCCTCATACAGCGACAGTGCTGCAACAATTTCAGAACGGGGTACTTACAAGAATGTGCAAGCATACTTCCCTTTGGAGACAAAAATATGCTATCGTTCGTAGTGCTCTAAAAATACCGACAGTGAAGCAATTCCTAAGGCGACGCTATGTCAAGTTTTTCGCATTGTTAACTCATGTCGGCAATCCGCTATTTGATAGAATTGTACCTCCACCAGCTCTGAAACGATGGCCAGATGCTGTAGCCTCTAATATATAAAATATATTAAGTTAGACTTAAGGCGTATTATTATAAGGCACTTTCGCAACACAAGTTAGCCCCGTTACAGGTATGATAACATTTTTATAGAATATCAATAATATTTAGGCATATCAATTCTACCTTAAAATGTTTCCAAGATACAGAAGAAGGATCAAATACCAGAAATTAGCAATTAGCGAAAAATTGATCAAGAAGAATACAAAAATGGGGATTAGAAAAAAAAAATGGCGTTTGTTTAATCTTTCTGAGCCATATAGTTTTTTAACAATCGACGAAACTGCAAATTCTTGCATTTACTGAAATTTGCCTTAAGAACCAAATTGTTGTTATTTTGGTTGTTTGAGAGGTCCTTGGTAGTTAAATAATAAAGTCCAGAAAGTATTGATTGGCTTTATTGACTTACAATCAAAAGGTACCTTTTGAATCACTTGAAAAACACTTGCTTTGATGCACTAAACAGTTGCAAAACAAACGACGGACTGCTGCACAAAACCTTCTCAAAGTGTCGATACAAATCGAAGCACATTCGATACATTAACCTGTCGATGATCACTTGTCGCTTGCCAACTCAGCAATACAAAATTTCAGTAGGTTGGGTTGCTGTCAATTGATCAATTTCAACACTCCTCCTTGATCAATTTACAGCGAAGAGTTTCAAAGATTCTTTTGTTGAGTGGCTTGGTCAGAATGTCTGCTATCTGCTTGCTGCTCTCAACGTGTTGCAGTGTCACCGTCTTGCCGATGTGTTGTTGGATGTACTTTCGTGGTATGTCGATGTGTTTCTTTCCTCGGCTGGTCTTTCCTTCGTGGGCGTTTTGTAGCATGTGGATGGCAGACATGTTGTCTACGTACAGGTTGATTGGCTGATCGGCTTTCAGGATGCCAAGTTCCAGTGCAATTCGTTTTATCCAACACACATCATCAATGACTGACACCGCGGCCCGGTACTCGGCTTCAGCTGTTGAAGTCGCTACCAAACGCTGCTTCTGTGAGTACCAGATCACTGGTCCTCCTCTCATCAACAACACTCCACTCGTCGACTGTCCTGTCTCCGAGTCTCCTCCGTAGTCTGAATCGGTGTAGGCTACGAGGTTTTTGTCTCCTCCGAAATGAATTCCAGCTGTTGTCGTTCCTCTCAGATACTGGAATACGCGTTTCACCATCGCCTGATGGCTTTTCATTGGTTTGTTGCAAAAACGATTCAAGTAGTTCACAGCGAAATTGATATCCGGTCTGGTGATGGTGGCTAGGTATAGCAGACTGCCTATCGCCTCACGGTAGTTGTTGTTCGCCGGAAGTGGTTTATCATTCTCAAAGTTTGTCTTCTTGGTGATCTTTCCTTGCTCAATTGGTGTGGACACTGGATTGCATTGTTCGAGTTTCATTTTCTTCAGGATCTTCTCCGTGTATCGAGGCTGATTTACGAAGATACCGTTTGGTTCAATCTTGCTCGTAAGAGGCTCCACAGACAGGGCTCACCCTATCATATTGGAGATAGATGGCCAGAGAGTGATGATGGGTGAGGAGGTGACGTATTTAGGAGTGAAGATGAGGAGAAGATTCGACGTCACCCCTCACCTAGACTACCTGAAGGATAGGGTGACCCGGTCTATAAATGGCTTGTACAGGATTGGGGGTGCGTTCTGGGCCATCAGATACCCAGCTACAATGACCATTTACAAGGGCGTGGTCATGGGTATCTTGAGGTACGCATCCCCAGCATGGAGCCAACACCTCACGCAGTTGCAGAGGAAGAGACTGGCGAGACTGGCTCTGCTTAGGGTCACTAAGACATACAGAACGGTGTCGCATGAGGCGGTGCAGGTGCTAGCCGGAGCGAAGCCCCTAGACCTCGTCCTCAAGGAGGACAGAATAAAGTATAATGTGAAGAGACAGGGGCTCGACGCGCTACCGGAGGGACTCCGTACCAGAATCGGCGAGAACCCCAACCAATGGAAGAAGATATTGAGGGAGGATACCATCGAGGAATGGACGGTGGGTAGGGAGTCAGAAGGGAGCTACCCTAAGGAAGTTCTTCCCCACCGTCCAAGAAAGGCTGAAGGCAAGATGGGTCCTCCCTGATTACTGGGTCTCGCAGATGCTGACAGGGCATGGAGGTTTCCGGGGGAAACTACAGGAACATGGAAAGGACATATACCCCCGGTGCCCCACCTGTGGAGTCCCTGAGACTGCAGAGCACGTGAACGTGTCCTGCACCGCAATAGAAGGACACCGAGCCAGGATGTCGAGAAGTACCGGGATCTTCGCCCTCGCCGAGTCGGACTTCCCCCGTCTGATGGAGGAACAGGTGTACCCCTTCTTCAAGGACTTCGTGTACGGGTGGAAGGAGGTTGTGGGTCCTGAGCACTTTACCTTGGGAAGGGCCAGACCACCCGACTTCGGCGAGCCTCATGATGGTTGATGCACCCTGGAGGAGATGGGATCCGGACGGATGCAGCGGACCGGGAAGGCTGGACCAGCTTCCGGACGGATGCAGCTTGAGACAGAATCCGGACGGATGCAGTGGACCAGGAGGGCTGGACCGGTATCCGGGCGGATCCGGACAGATGGAGAGCGCCAGGATGGCTAGCCACGCCGCCCGGCAGAGGATAAGGTGCAGCCCTAAGGTACGCAACCGCGCACCGGGCTGCTCCACAGTAGCGGATAATAAGGTGCAGCCCTAAGGTGTGCACGCGCACCGGGCTGCTCAATAGTAGCAGGATTCATTGTCCCCATAAATAAATGTAAAATAAGATATTAAATAAATGAGCAGTTTATTGGTGGTAGTGGCATACGCTTACCCCAGCGTAATACCCCACTGCCGCCACGACCCCGTATGACCGAAAGGTCGGGAAGGGGGAATAAAAAAAAAAAATAATAAATAAAAAAAAAATAAAAAAAATAAAAATAAAAAATAAAATAAAAAAAATAACAAAATAAAAAAATAAAAAAAGGTTCAATCTTGATTTCCATGCCCAAGTACGTCAGTTTCTCTTGAACCTTGTTGCTGTATGTTATTTCAAATTCCTTATTTATCTTGGCTAGAAGTTTGTATATTTTGTCTTCATCCTTGCAGGCTACCAATCCATCGTCCGTAAACAATGACAGCATTAAGCTCTTGTCTTTGTTGTAGTATATGCATGGGTCGTCATCTGTGCTCGTCAGTCCCATCTTTTCTCCAAAGTGTGTTGTAACTCTCTCATTCCACATTCTTGGGGCTTGCTTGAGTCCGTACAGACTCTTTTCTAACTTGCAGACTTTCCCTGATCCGTCATCGAACCCTTCAGGCTGGTACATATAAATGTCTTGTTTGAGGTTTTCATACAGGAAGGCCGTCTTTACATCAAATGACACTAACTTCATATTCTCCGATGCTGCATGGCTGAGGATCAGTCGAATAGATGCGTGGCGAGCTACTGGACTAAAGGTCTCTGTGTAGTCCACTCCTTCCTTTTGTTCGAATCCACGTGCCACAAGTCTCGCCTTGAGTCGGCCATCCGCCTTCTCTCGAAGTACCCAGCGACAAGTTACTCCTTCCGGGCAGTCCACCAGTTTCCATGTTTGCATTTTCATCAGCGAGTCGTACTCCTCCTGCATTTCTCGTCTCCAATTTCCGTCCTTGAGAGCCTCACTCGTTGGTTTCGAGTCGGTTTCGCCGATCATTGCCACTTGGGCGCTATTTTCTCCCCGAAAATATCCCATCACATAGTCCCTGAGTCTGGGTGGCGGTTGCAGGTTCCGACGGTCTCGCAGATTCCTCCTCCCTGGCTCATCATCTTGCGGTGGGTTTCTCTTCTCATTGTCGCTGGCCTCCTCGACACTTTCATCATCTTGACTCTGGTCTGTTTCATCATCTGTCTCATTGCTGCTTTCTTCCTGCTTCTCAATTGTGTCCTCTGGTGTTGACGTCTCGAGTTCAGTGCCTTGCCTCATCCTTCTCTTCTCCTCGTCAAAGATCACATTGTCTGAGCTGATTATGTCTCTCTTCTCTCTCATGTAGATCCTGTAGCAGGGTGAGTCGATGTCGTATCCAACCAAAATCCCTTTTTCAGACTTTCTATCTATCTTGCCTCTTCTTTGTTCTTGCGTGCACGTAGCATTCGCATCCGAACGGTCTCAGCTTCTCAATCTTCATTTTTCTGCCAAACCAAAGTTCAGCTGGGCTCTTTCCTGGTACGTTGCTGGTTCCAGTCTGGTTGATTGTGAAGACTGCGTAGTTCATCGCCTCTGCCCACAGATTCTCATTCAAGTTCTCAGCGTGAATGGCTGATCTGGCTGCCTCGACAATCGTTCTCATTTCTCTCTCTACTCTTCCGTTCTGTTCTGGAGTATGAACATTGGTGAACGTGTGGAATATTCCCAGTTTGTCCATCATCTCTTTAGTTTTTCTGTTCTTTAATTCGGTGCCATTGTCAGACCTCAGACTTTTGACTTTCCTTCCCAGTTGATTTTCTACGAGTCTCAGGTAGCTTTCTATCTTTTCTGGAGCTTCACCCTTCGTCTTCATGAAGTAGATGGTTCGGTAGTGTGTGAAGTCGTCCTTGAGTACAAGAAAATACTTGGCTCCTCCCAGCGATGGAATGTTCATCTCGCCGGTGTCGACATGCACGAGATCCAATGGCTGCTGGGCTGTCTTCGGGTTGTTTGGATGTGAGATGCGGTGTTGCTTGCCGTATGTGCACCCCTTGCACACGTAATCGTTCCAGTCATCTACATATTTAATTCCTTTCCGCTTCAATATGTCTCTTACGTATTTAATGTTTTGATGTGCGAGTCGCTCATGCCAGGTTTTGATCGACGTGGTCATCAAACTTGTCTCTTCTCCTCTCCTGAACATCATTTTGAAGAGACTTCCTTTGCGTTTGGCAATCGCGACTCTTTCCCTGCCATCTTGACTGTAGAACGTTGACTCATTTCCATTTGCTTTCTGTATGTGACCTTTATCTAACATTTGACTGACTGAGAAAAGATTAAAGTTGAGGTTTGGTACGTAGATGACATCTCTCAGTATCACTGGGTACCACTTTTGACCATCAAATGCCTCCATCTCGATGTTGCCGACTCCAACGCCATCTAGCTTGGTTGAATCTCCAATCACAATTGAGATGGGCTCTTCCAGTTCGGCAAGCTGGGCAAACCACTCCCGATGTGACGTCATATGTTGGCTTGCTCCACAGTCCTGATACCATGAAGTTGCCCTGTCCTTCGAGATGTTGGTGTCTGCCGTTGACAATGCTGTGGTCAAAAATGCCCTTGGTTGTGTACTTTTGCTGTTCGCTGACTTGCTTGAGTCATCCTGTTGTCTGCAGTCTTTTGCAAAATGTCCTTTCTTCTTACAGATGTTGCATGAGTAAGTCTTCTTACAGTATGCGATGTATTTCGCACATGGTTTTCCTCTGTACTCCTTGAGCACGTGGTCTCTTTCCACATTTGTAGCATTCCACTGGTGACTTGTCCTGTTTGTTGTTTGACGACTGTCCTTGCTTCTCACGCCTTGTTATGAGAGCGTTGTTGGTGCTGCCCTCTTGTTTTGTCGTCGTTTCTCTCAGTCTCTCATCCTCAAGTCTCAAGCGTTGAATGAGGGTGTCCAGGGTCTTGTTTGCGCCGGTCACGTTGTCCCAAGATGTTCTGAAATGTGCCAACTTTGTTGGCAGTACACTCATGATCCTTGTCATGATCCAACTTTCTCTCATCATTGGATCATTTTCTGTTGACACTTCATCAGCCAGTGCCATAATCTCCATACAATTTTCAACAGCAGTCTTATTCTCATCATATACAAAATTGAAAAATTTGATTCGGGAAGTTTCTAAGGTTACTTCAGTCTTGGTGCCATACAAATTAACTAACTTATCTATCATATCTTTGGCAGTTTTGCAGTTTGCAATTTTAATTGCAATTTTACTATTAACATTTAAACCTATCAACGTTTGAGCTTCGACATCTTTCTTTGTCCAAGCTGAAACGCCATCTGTCGACTCAGCACCTGCTGGTCTGGAGGTTGCACCCGTTACAATATCATACAGGCCCTTATTTTTAAGTGCTAGGTTTAATTTAAATCGCCATGAAATGAAATTTACATTTCCTTGACCATCATCATTCAACATTTCTAACTGAGATTTTACAGTATCCATTTTGTTCAGAACTCAACTTGACTGACTCAAACAATTTTCAATTTAACAAAATGAATTTACAATTTTTCGTGGCGATTTTCTAACTTAAAACTACTTGCGTGTACGTTGCTCAACGTTGATTTGTTGTGCGCTGTCTGCTCCGACGTCGTTGATTTGCAGGTTATGTTGTCCTCGCTGAATCTGAACTGCTTTCGTTGACTTGCCTGTCGCTTTTTCTTGCCTGACATCCAAGGATTCCTCTTTATAGCCGTCCTGGGCCCATAACCTGTAGTTATTTTGGTTGTTTGGAGGTCCTTGGTAGTTAAATAATAAAGTCCAAAAAGTATTGATTGGCTTTATTGACTTACAATCAAAAGGTACCTTTTGAATCACTTGAAAAACACTTGCTTTGATGCACTAAACAGTTGCAAAACAAACGACGGACTGCTGCACAAAACCTTCTCAAAGTGTCGATACAAATCGAAGCACATTCGATACATTAACCTGTCGATGATAACTTGTCGCTTGCCAACTCAGCAATACAAAATTTCAGTAGGTTGGGTTGCTGTCAATTGATCAATTACAACACAAATAAAAATGGTAGCCATTTATAAATAGACAAAGAAAACAAATTCCAACTGTTTTCATCTGTTGGAAACAATAAACTTGAAGAATCAAGTAACAAAATATACACACATATATATATATATATATATATATATATATATATATATATATATATATATATATAATGGTCAAACAACCAAATTAATTTATTTTAGGCCACTCGGTATTGATTTAAACTTCTTGAAATATTCTCAGCAGTAAGAAATGTTCACGTTTTTTCTCACAAAGTACAATAAAATAGTGTTTTAAACAAGTGCAACAATCTTGTGCAAGTTCTTCATTTCCGCTGCGATGGTTCGGCTTTGGAGTCGGTCCATATCCAGCATATTAACATTCCTAACTGATACTTAGTGAGACTTAGGAGAGGGTGATCGCTCCCTCTCCTCCAATTAAAATGGAAAGACTGCGCTTAGGACTAGAATTAAATTTTGGTATGAGGTATAAAACTTTTGGACTTCAGCATTGCCTCCGACAACCATGTTGGTGGTTAGGTCCTTTAAATCTCAACAAACATATTCAAATATATCCATTTATCCCCTCAACGAAAAATACTCAGCTATCTATGTCTTTCTATATGCTATATCAATATAGCCTCTAATCCAATGTTACATATGTTTTATTCGATTATTCAAGCTATACTTTCTTTACCAATTTGTATTATTGAAGTTAATGTAACTGTTTTAATTATAATTTGTTATTGAATTATAACTCAACACTATATATTATACAGTCTCCTACACTTTTCTTGATTCATTAACAAATTCACAGGACCATGGTTTATTGTTATTACAAACAATTATACATGTATTGTAATATACACATTTTTTCAGATTTTAGGTACGTAGTAAATAATTGTTTTTAGGTATTTTAAATTAGATTTAATATTTGGAAATAGGGATTCTCAGGAAAATAATACAACATTTATTTATCCTGACTACAATCATCAAAAATTATAATGCAAAGTGTGTTTGTCATCATAAATGGAACCAAAATAGACGCCTTCATTTAAAAACATGGCGGCTCCATTTTGGACTTCAGTAGAACCACTGCCATAATGATCGAGTGGGTGAAGATGATCAAATTTTCAATACTTCGACAATAAATCTAATATAAGAAAATAAAAAGAAGTTGAAGAGATTTTGATCAAATGAAAACTTCTGAAAATCATAAATGGTCCATTCTTATTGGAGAATCAAAATGGAAGTTCGCCATTTTGAAACCTGTGAGTGGTGTAACGGACAACAAAGGGAGAGTAGCTATTGTTGTTGTAGGACCAAGGACCGGAGCAGACATCTTAAGAGCTCCCGTAATACTTCATCCACATCATTTGGTAACACACTTTAATTATATCCCATAGACCACGGTCGTCGTTCTTCAAAGACTTTATTAGACCTTATATCGTTATTCAAAGGAGAAAGTGTTAAATTTAAGATATATTGACGCTTCACGTTTTATTATGTTTTGTATAAGAAATAGTTCTGTGATTGTGTGCCTGATTGTCTAGTAACCCTGCCCTGAGAATAGAGTCAAAGTTATATAAAACAAATATATATATAAAAAAGTGAAAATAAGTTTATTTATTTACTTTCCGAAAAACCGTAACTTTACAGTATACTTAAAAATCTTATACATGTATTCTTAAAAAAGAATTGAACAACCTTCCATAATCTAGTGGGACTTAAATCATTAACCATGATTTTTGTTTAATGGGAAACCACATTGAATAATAATATACTTCGTTTGTTGTCAACTTTTGTTGCTCAACATTATTGGCAACAAAACATGTTGATAACATTTGCTGTAAATGAGCCTTAACCAGAGTGGGAAGGCCAAGACTTACTTGGTTGGTATGAAACTTGGAAGATTGTTGTAATGCACTGAAATAGAAAGATACACATTCGGTAATGAGAAACTTTTTTTTTATTTATAAAAGAAAAACATATGATATGGAATGTCAACAATTGAAAATAATTTAAAAAAAAATGCATTATTATTATCGAATAATGATTAAACATTAGAAATAATATTTACATAAATATCTTCAGTAGCATAGTTCAATAAACACAGAAAGACCATTTCCAACTTAAATGATAGTCATTTAAATAAAGCTAGACAGACTGAGATATTCCATAAAAAATATTTACAACAAGAAGAATCTCTCCAGAAAGGCTAAAGTTGGACACTATGAGACGGTTGTAAAATCTATGGAACAGAAACAACGGGTTTTACCAGGACAGAGAGATTGCTGAGAATAGAGAGAAAGATATTGAGGTGTATCCATGGGCTAAGAAAAGTGGGAGAAGAGTACTGGCCAAAAAAGAACAAATACTTGTACGGAGGCATTGAAGACCTAGAGACCTCTATGAGGAAAAGGAGGTTGACATTTTATGGCTACATGCACAGGATGGACAAAGATAGAGTGAAACTTTGACAGGGTGATTAAACTTAAATACATCAAAGGATACCCCGAACAGATAAAGGAAGAAATAGAGAAACTGGGAATCAGAGAAGAGGACTACCAGGACCGAGAGAAATTTAGAAGGATGATAGATGGAAAGAAGGTCATTGGGGTGGAGAAGAGGAAAACAGGGGAAGGAAGGAGGTGGACAAAGAAGCATAGAAGGGAAATGGGAGAAAAGATGAAGGAGTGGACTGAAAGAAAGATGAAAGTCATGAAGTGATATATGCATGGTCCTTAGTTGGCCTATATCGCAATAAATAAATAAATAATATACATACATATACAGGTATATATTTTAAATCATACTTAAGAATAAATTAAAATATTGAACTTATGAGGGGGATCTTTAACAGTAGAGATCCTTCTCAGGTCAAATAATAATAAATTATTTCCATTTCTGCCATTCTCTATTGATAAATTAGTTTGATATTAAAAGCAACATCCTAATGTTGTAAACGATGATATTCTTATTTAAAGTAATTTTATATAATGACTCTTAAAATGGCTATCAGTTAAGTTGTAAATAGTCTTTCCATTTTTATTGAACTATGCTGCTAAAGATATTTATGCAAATATTATTTCTTATTTTTAATCACTATTCGATAATAATAATGCATTTTAAAAAATTATTTTCAATTGTTGACTTTCCATATTATATATTTTTCTTCAATTTGCCTCGAGGTCAATCAAAAAAACTCAATAGTTTTTTCATTCAATGCATTCATTGACCTAGTCTCATTAAAAGTGTTAGTAATTAAGTGACATACCCAACATTTTGGGATATTATTTAGATGCTGAAGAGGTGGACGGAGTCTTGCCGAAACGTCTAAAAATAAATAGAAAAAACTATTGATTTTTTTAATTGACCTCGAGGCAAATTGAAGAAAAACATAAAATAATGCATTTAATTACATGAAATGTATGTTATCCCCCATATTCTGTGCCCTTTTGCACTGTCTTCCTTCAGTGGATGAGGTCGGTCACTGTTGTGCTTATAGTAATTTTAAATATTATATGAATTCCTTTATGAGTAAATGCTCTTTCCATAAAATTTGAATTCCAACACTTAATAATTACTATAGTTAATTACTAAAATTGAAGATTACCTAAAAAAGTATATTTCAGTTAATTGAGCAATATTTGAGAGAACTAATCAGGTCATCATCATACAGAAAGAAGAACTGATAAATCTTCATCAGATAAATGCTCACAAATCATAAGAATGCAATCATAGTTCAATACTACTGATTTTTCTTTATCTTTGTCTTTTGAACACAAGGACATATTCTTTTGTTTGAGCTTTGCAAGAAGGACTGCTCTAGATTTACACTTATTTATTATTGTTGTAATTATGTCATTGTATGTGGGGAAAATGGCTCTGATTTCTTCATTTATGTTATAATCTATATAAAGTGGTTTTATCTTCTTAAAAACAATTTGAGATTTTATAATATCAAACATAGAACAGTTTCCAATCATATGCCTTTTCATAAGAGAAAGTTCACCAATACACTTATTGGTGAAATCATTTATAGTCAAATAGCTAGAAAGTTCATTATAAGGATTTAAGACATATTTTTTGATGCTGGTGTAATCCAACTCTTTAGCCCAGTTTTGAAGTAGAACATGTTTAATTAAGACTTGTCCCATTATTGTTTCACCTATTATAGCTTTTTCTAAGGCTGTACACTTGTTAGTTTCAAATGATCTGTCTGAGTGGACTAGGCCTATATCTGCTCCATTTGTAATCAGCTCCATCATTACATCCCATCTTCGACCAACAATAGCATGGTAAAGAGGTGTTTTACCATTATCATCGCGACAATTCACATCTGCTCCTGAACGTATCAGCTCTTGGGCAGCACTCAATGGAGACTTGAAATAGCTATTCCTGGAAGCACGGTGTAATGGAGTGTACCCATGTCTGTCTTTTATATCAATATACGCACCACGTTTTGAAAACTCAAGTACCAGCTCTCCAGTCCAAGCCCAATGCATTACATAAGGGCAATGTTAACTCAAAATTCGATGAAACAACCGACATATTCATTTTATTATAATTCTAATTAGTGTATAAGTCTTGATATCATATAATATCTGGAAATTATGTACTCAATTTGATTAACCAAAGTGGTTATTTTATCAAGAACAATGCTTGATTTATTAATAACATGTCTCACCATATTATTATCAATGCATGGAGAAATCAAGAAGAAATTAGTTCAAATAGATGTTGAATGAGGACCGTAAACTGTTATTTTTTGATACCAGTGCTCATTGTGTTTTGAAGTTAAGATAAAATTTATTTATTAAGGGGATGTTCTAGTCCTAATATAATTATTTTGATTTGGTTTTCTCAGTTTTCTTTTTCTTTTTATATTTTAAATGATAATTTTTTTTTTTTTTTATAGAAGCATTTATTGTAAAGTGTGGTTAGATTTTTCATAGTCATTTAATAGTTTTAAATGGGACTTTAATTGGTTAGTTGGTTATTTACATTAAAAAAAATCTTAAATAATCCAGTAAAATTATTCCTTTTTTTAATTGTTTCAGAACATACTTATTTTGGTGTATAATATATTGCATATGACAAATGTTTCTTTTTCAAATTTAAATAGCAACATAGTATGTTTCAAAAGATGTTTTTTCTTATTTACTTTTCATTTTATTCACACATAACGCAAAGAAGTTTTTTCAAAGTATTGTGCAAATGCACTTAAATGTTTTAGGTTCAAGCAGCATTTCTCCCTCTACTCACTTTGTTTTGAGGTAATTCTTCTCTCTTTGAAGGTATGCGCTACTTATAAGTAAACCTACAGAAGTATCATTTTTTAAAGAAACTAAACCAATTTAACGAAACTTTGCCAACCAAAGAAACTTTGCGCCTTGTGTAACTATGACAAATATTTGAGACAATTTTTTTCAATTGAAGTGTGGAAACTATCTCTTCCTCTAAAGATAAGCTGTAGGTTTAATATATTAGAGGAAATGTTAAAAAATTTCAATGAGAGACTGGAAACGAATGACTATGTGTTGTTGAGTCATTCCTTTTCCTCATACTCTAACCCTGTTTCTTAATAATAATTGATAAATTTCTATCCAACCATAAAAAAATTAAAAACAAAACATCGTCAATTATAAATAAATTATTTTCTGGTGATCTAGCCTAATGTATCAGGGTCTGAAATATGAGACCGAAATTATTGAATTATTATTATTTTATTTTTTTATGAACATTAGTAAAAAAAATTGATTTTTAATTAAAGGTGAACATGGTGAAACTTTTATTCCTAAATGTTCAGCTTCTCAGCCTGTAGTACCACAAAAAAAGTTGAATGAAGAGCAGACTACTAGAAAATTACCAAGAAAACAGTTTTACCAGAAGAATGCAACCTTGCGACGGGACATGTTGGCAGAATCTTCTGAAATCTTTTTGCCTATTCTTGAATCTGCAGGTATGTAAAAGGATTCATGTACCACAATAGCTTTATCAATTTCTTTTATTTGAATCAAGATTTTATTTTATCTTATTTATATTATTTGATCCTAGCATTATATATTTCAAATTATTATAAATGGTATGTGTTTTTATTGTTAGGTTCCAGTTTTTTTTACTTACTGAACATGACATTGTATTAATAATTGTACCTATTCAATTTATGGATGCTTTTGAATGATAGAAAATTTGGCAAATTATAGCATTCTATGATTTCTTCTAGCAACATGAGAATAATAGTTGGATCATCATTACGTCGAAGAAATTTGTCCTCAGATTGGCTGTTTTTACTCAAGATTTTTCGAAATGAGTGAAACTTGGTATTTATGCTATATTCATAAATATAGTCGAAAATTCAGGGTCTCAGATTATTCTCATTTTCAGTTTTTGAGTTTAAAAATAAAAAGTTTAGTTATAAATTTAAAATAACAAACAGAAATTGACTGTTTTATGACACCTTGTGAATCATTAAAACGTTTACAGCTCCAAAACTATTTGCCCTCAAATTAGTGCCATTCTTTTCAGCATTACATGGGCTTTAATTTGATATATATCTTGAATTTACCAAATCAATATTTAAATGTTTAAAAATTTCTAAAAACTTTTTTATTTTTGGTTTCTATTTAAAGAAAAAATAATACCTTGTATTTTTATGCCAAGTTTTTCAAACTAAAATGGAGATTCAATATGGCATGTTTCTTCTTCTTTTTCTCCCTTTGCAGTGCTTTTCAGTGTGGAGGGGTCTCAACCCATTTATGCCAGCTATCGCGGTCCTTTGCTGGTGCTTTTGTTGTACCCTGCTGTTTACCTCTTTTTTGTCTCCCAACTTGGTGATTTCGTCTAACCATGTTTTCCAAGGCCGACACATTGACCTCTTTTCTCTGAGTCTTGCCTCATGAAATTTGCAGTGCTCTCTTTCCTCGTCCATCCTTATTACATGGCCGAATCATTTGAGCAGTTTATTTTCCAGGGTTTCTAACAATTGTGAAATCCTTACATCTTCTCTAATCCGTTCGTTCTAATTTGGTTCAGCCAGCTACTCTTCTTAGATATTTTATTTCGGAAGTGGTTATTCTTCTTTTGCACTTGTCAAGTAGGACCCAACTCTCCCTTCCGTACAGTAGGGTTGGAAAGTACAGTGCATTGTATATATTTATTTTTGTTGTAATCCTTGTGCTGAGTCTGCTTTTAGGACAATATTATCCGTATATACAAGAGCTTGGGCGAGTATTGTTCTCATGTTCTTTTTATTTATATATTTGCCTATGATGTTCTTGCATCCATAAAATAATCTCAGGGAACATTGCATTCATCATCGTCTTAATCATTCCTCTTTTACCTCTCATGCATTGTGAGAATGTCCTTTTCTATACAGCCTGGACCAATATCCTTTACCCTTTAAAACGTGCCCAAACTATCTTAGATAACCTTCTTAAACATTTTCTGCTGATTTGACACCTAGGTTTGATCAAATCGTTGTATTATGGATTCAGTCTTTTCTGCTTTTTACTGCTATGGTTTGTAGTTACTAATCAAGATTTTGTACTGCACCATGGGGAAATATGGATTTTTAGACCTCCAATGTCATGGCTTTAGAAACTTCTCTTTTATTCATGATTTTTATTTACAGCATTGAACATTTTTCAAGATGTTCAAAGCTTCTAACCTGTTCAATGGTTTTATCTTGAATTCTAATTCCTCTGATCCTTTTTGGAGGTGTCTTGCCAATTCCTATTATCTCCATTTTATTAGTATACCTACATAATATTATGCATTATTGTCCATTCATTGTTGGCTAAAACTAATAAATAATTGGTAAGGCCAACAAGAGGTGGATAAGGGTGATTCTCAAGGAAAGGACAATTTTCAGTAACGAATTTTCAAAAAAAGGGTAGGTCTGAAAAAAAGATTTTAAATGTGAGCATATTCTTTGACCAAGGATTAAGGGATTAAACCATATTTTTGAAATCAAAATCACTTTTTATAATGATTTCCAATAATAAATCTGAACAAATAAAATTCAAGAAAATACTTAACAAACATTTGAAAAAATCACTAAAAAAAGATTACAAATGTTTTAATGTTATTTGATGAAGTTTTGAATCAGTTGCCATCTAAGTTGTCAGTTCCATGGTCCTATTTTCCAACCTTTGGAATTATAATACTTCCATGGGACCATAGTTGACCATAGTTGACCATAGTTGACCATAGTTCCATAGTTCCATAATTGACCCATAGTAAGGACAACTGAGGGTTTAAGGTGGAATAATTAATAGGAATAATAATAGTATTTAAAATATGTAATGAAAAATAATTACTACTCTTTTCTTCAGCCTATGGTAATCAAAGAAAAACTTAAATTAAAGATTGAATATTGGAGTAAGTTTTGTTGACCAGAGATGTAACTAAAGAAGTTGGTAAGGGGTTGCAGTCAATGAAAAACACACTTATAATAACAATTTATTCTATAGTATATTTTATATTTTACTCCTTTTTTTTATAATTACTTTAATTATAAATTTGTCAACTTTTTTACTTTTCATTACCTATATATGAAGTAAGGGGAAGTATTGCGATCGTATAAATTTCCAAATTCGAGTTTTCAACAGAAATACACGTATAACCAAGTCTTGCAAAATGGTCTGTGTGTCTGTGAACAGCCTAGCTTAAAAACGAAAAGCCGTACGAAACTTAAACTAGGTATTTGAGGTTGGTATATTCATGGGATGTTACAGCAACTTTTTCGTCAAAATTGACTCACTGGAAATACCACTTTATATAATCGATTTTACAATTTTTTTTTTTACAATTTTCTCGAAAAGGGCTCTAATTATTTCGATGAAACTTACCTAAATTTTTCTTTATAAAGCCCTTTACATTACTTATTACATTACTTTTCATATATGTAGTACATTGCCAAGGAAATGTAGGGAAAAAAGTTATGAGGAAAAGAATATTTTATTTGTGCATAACTTAAAAAGTATGCATTTTATGGTAAATTATGTATAGAATGTATGAAAAAAAAAAACTTATACCACTACAGCCCATGAAAGTTCTGCGGCTCAGTACTCGGTAAGGACTGTACGGTTTCTAACCGTAATGTATGAAAGGTAAATAAATAACCTAAAAAAAAAAAGTCATCAAAATCGGACCAGTTTTAGCAAAGATACATCAGACTAATCAGAAGTGGCAATTATATCAAGGATTTTACAATTTTCTTGAAAACAGCTCTATTTTGATAAAAATTGCTGAAAGTCTTCTCCTTGAAGCCCTTAGACTTTTCATGTACGTGGTACATCGCCGAGGAAATGCAAGGGAAAAAGTTATAGCAAAAAGAAAATTTTATTTGCACATAACTCAATAAGTAAGTATTTTATGGTAAATTAAGTATGAGAGATGATTAAATTATCTAAAATACAAAAAAAGGAATCATCGAAATCGGACCGGAATTAGCAAAGATACATCTTATAAGGACTACAATACTTTAGATGGAACAAGAAGGAGACAAAAGCGACCAAACCGCCTCCCGCCAATCTGTTGTCAATAATACGTTCAGTAATAATGTAATGTCAGAATATAAAAGTAGAAATTAACTTAATAATTTCTACTTTTATATTATTCAATGGTAACAAAATGTATATTCATGGAAACTAAACTGAAACTTTTAAAATATATTTTCAGCTTGATAAACCTAAAATATATATGCAGTTTACAGAATTGTTGTACTAAAATTGTTAAAAAAACTATTTTATGGTACTTATGTGGGAGAAGATGTGAAGAAGTGAATGCTGCAAAGTTTATTTCAAGTCTTGTTTATGTTAACTCTTTACAATTATGTTAAAAAGATAATTATAATAGGGCGGTAAGGGAAAGTTGTGTGATGTGTGTACTGCACTAGATTTTTAACATCCTTGTCATCTTTTACATAACTTGTAATATCATAACTGTCTTGATATGCTTTATATACTTTCAAATATTCATACTAGTTGTCATTTTAATGAATATTTTGCATATATTTCGACGTTTTTTGAAAAAGATATAAGCACCATTTAGCAAACTTTACAGGAGACATATGAAAAGTTTTTTCCTCAAATAACTATTTTTTTAAAAATTGTATTCTTTTATCGTGTACATAGGCGTTTATTAAGGTGGGAAAACTTTTATAATTACAATATATTTTTAAGACTTCTAGCACTGATTAAGACCAGAGTGACGACTGAGAGCTGTTGGTCTTATGCTTGCGTCATCAACAGTCGATTTTTAGACTATTATCAATTTTTTTTTTGATATATCATGAGCGAGAATCGATAGAGGTAGTGTTTAAGTCTCATAATAAATTGAAACCTAAATTTATAATTTTTGGTGCTTAAGCCTTTTTAAAAAAAATACATCGATTTTATTACATCATGCATGAAACGCATTATTTTAATTTCAATTAATCTTTACATTATTTTTATTTTTATTAGTCACTTGTCAACATTTTTAACATTATTAGCATCTTTTACATAACTTGTAATATCATGATTATCTCGATATGCTTTACATACTTCCAAATCTTCATACTAGCAATCATTTTAATTAATAGTCTTCATATATTTTATCATATCATGTTTAATATATGTTATTATTTCATATAATTCATAATCTTTCCTTCACTCTTTCACATTTCTTTAGTTTTCATTATTTACAATATATATTGGTTTTAACATCTTTTTTTCTTTATACTTCATATCTTTTCAACATACTTATCATTTCTGTTTATTAACATCTTTTAGTACTGTTATTGGTTCTTCCTCTGTTGTTTTCAATGTTATTATCTTGATTTTTCTTTTAGTCCTGATGATGACATAAAACTTAGGCCGAAACGTTGGCACTCAATAAATAACTTGTTTTTCACTGACTGCACTCCCCGACTAACTTCTTTAATCTTAAAGTTTGAATAAGTGAAGCATGGAATGGACATTAATAAAATGTCTTCCTGTTTGACGTTCACCCCTGCTACGGTGACTAGAAACTGTGGCCGGGGGATCATGAAAGAAAGCTTATTGCAAGACAACAGGGCAGTTACAATAATATGACCCTCTAAAATTTCCTGTTTATCCCACTGAAGGATGAGGAAAAACCTTTTTTTCATTTAGCCTTGGGATGGGCATATTTCTTTTATAAAAAGTTCATGGAGCTCTTATATAAATTTAATTTTGTGCTATGCCTCCTCCAAAAGCCTTCACCAGTCAGTAGGATCAGCTGCAGCAGCTCTCCAGTTACGGACTCCCAGCAGAGCCCGTGCGTCCGATGACACTGAGTCCTCCCATCTGACATTTGGCCTGCCAACCCTTCTTTGTCCATGCATCTTTCTGGACAGCATCCTCCTGGGTATTGCTGAATAAAGTCCGGCCTAACAAAGTCATCCTATCTTGATAAACTTGACCAAGTCTATATCCTTATAAAGGCCAACGAGTTCAGCATTTCTCCTTCTTCACCAAATTCCACCCTCTCTAATAGGACCAACAACCCTTCTCAAGATTGATCTCTCAAAGATCAGAAGTCCGATCCATAAGCTAAAACAGGACGGACAAAGGTTTTGTAGAGAGTGATCTTGGTTCTGCTTGAGAGGAACCTGCTTCCAAAATGCTTCACAAGGCCGAAGTAGCACTGTCTCCACGCTGCTATTCTCCTGTTGACTTCTCGAGAGATGTCGTTTCCGGAGTTGATCTCAGACCCGAGGTAGACAAAGCTGCTTACCTTTTCGAAATTATATGGTCCAGCCTCAAAAGTACCGGTCCCTGGTCCATCTCCTCCGACTCTCATGTACTTGGCCTTAGCTTCATTAATGTGCAACCCAAGTTTTTTTGCTGTACCTTCTATGGCCAAGAACGCTTCTCTTAATGCACGTTCCGATCTGGCGGCAATATCAAAGTTGTCATCGTACGCCAGAAGCTGAACTGTATTGTTAAGAAGGGTTGCGTTGAGTTGGATTCCGGACATACGTACTGCTTTCTCTGCAGCGAAGTTATAAAAAGAATACAAGCAAGAGCATCCCTCTGTCCTTCACCACAGTTAGTATGGAAATCCTCCGAGAGACCATTCCCAACTCGTACTGCACACTTCGACCCCGACATCGTCATTTTCACGAGACGTATCAGTTTAGTTGGGACGTTCATTTCCAACAGGGCCTGATAGAGCTCCGGCCGAGTTACACTATCGTAAACGGTTTTAAAATCAATGAACAGTTGGTGTGTTACTGTTTTATACTCTTTGCATTTCTCCAGTATCAGGCTCAGAGAGAACAATTGGTCCATTGTGGACCTCCCTCACCTAAATCCCACTTGATATTTGCCTATCTCCCTCTTTCTTTAAACTAGTCTCTCCAATAGGATGTTAGAGAGAACTTAATAAGTACAGGAGAGGAGCACTATGCCTCGATAATTGTCGCAGTCCAACTGGTCCCTCTTCTTGTGCAGTGGCTAGAAAATTCCCCTTTTCCACTCCTCAGGCATCTTTTCTTCCTCCCATATCTTTAAAATGAGGTTATAGAGTTCTCTTCTCAGTTGCATTCCTCCATAACGTATCAGCTCTGCATGGATTCCATCGAAACCCGGAGCCTTGCTTTTTTCAGCTTCACCATGGCCAATAAATGGATTAACCTTCATTATTATCACTCCAGCTGCTGATTGCATGGAACAGAAACCTTTTCTAACTTATTTTCATGGAACAGAAACCTTTTCTAACTTATTGTACATTTTGAAGCCAAGAATTGGGTTTTGAAAACTGAAAGCAGTAGTGGATATACCCACGATACGGGCTTTTTCCATGTTTATGAAAAGGAACTAATCCTTAATTTATGCAAAACTATGCAGTGCAAAACTTTGATTAACCGCCAGTTTCTGTTAACTATCAGTACATTAGAATCCAAAAAGGGTGGAGCTTTTAATTTATGGTGTGAGTATTAGTGCGAAATGTACAGTAATCAAAAGAATAATTTAATAGCATATGTTGTGAAAGTCAAATTAGTTTTTAAAAAAGATAACTACCTAATAAAGTAAGTTAATTACATTCATAGGCTCAAAATTTCAGAATTATTGTTCAACAGGAAGTGAAAGAAGGAAATGAAAAAGGGATTCTAAGAAAATTATAAACTATTAAATTTTAGTGTAATTAGCAATTATTTTCAAGCTCAATGACTGTAAGTTATGACACATATTTCTTCAATACATGTTACTTTTCTACTGTAAATCTTATTTAGTAATTTAATTAAATATGTTATTGTTTTTATGTGCAAATGTATTTAATTTTTGTTTATTATCTTATTAGAATCAATGGATTGTTATTTATAAATTAAGATATTTTTCTGATGAAATTTTTGTCATCTATCTATTCACTTAACCGTCATGTACTTGGTCCTGAAGTTTTACTGTAAATCACCCAAAATGGTGGCAGATCTGAACACTTGAATATAAATAGAAAATTCATTTAAAAAACCTTAGATTTCAGTACATATAGTTCTGAAGGTAAATAAATAGATGAATTATTTTTCTCCCTGATATATCAAATTGCCCTTTTCTTGAGAATCACCTAATTGCAAGCATAAATCACCAACGTAAACGTTTTATCTGGTCATTTGCCTAAAAGATAACAGAATTTAGAATTAATATTATATGAGTCCTCTCAAGTCTAATCCAAAGATTGATTTTAAGACTCGTTTATAGAGGCTCATTATTGCCATCAGCAATTCTTGGTAATGCCCTGATCTGGCTGAGGATGTCCTCCTGTCCAGTTTTATCAAATTCATTTGTAAATGTAAAGAGCTGACTGTTTGATTTGTGGACTTCCACAAATCAAACAGTCAGCTCTTTACCTTTTTCCATTACTTTTTTTTTGTGATTTACCTCAAAGTAAAGATTAGACCTAGGGTGCTTCTGTTTTCTTGGAAACCATATTGTCCTTCCATGTGTTGTTCTTCTTCTTCTTGCCGTTCCCTTTCCTCAAGAATCTTGGAATATATTTCTCTCACAATGCTCAAAAAAAAAGAAATGATTCAGAGATTCTCTGCTGTCACCTTTTTTAAACCATCAGTTTAATGTAACAACCTTTCGATTCCTCGTAATTTTCTTTTTCTTCCAGACCAAATTGAAGTAAAATAAGCAAAAATAAAGTGATAATTTCCTTTTATCTATTACTATTCTGTGATTAAATCAAACATCATAAATCTGGGCTAAAATTTCTGATAGGATTTCATTTTATTTTTCAATTCCATAGGGCTGGGAATATACAAGAATGATTCTGACAGTGGAAATAGTAGCGATGAGAAGATAACAAATGATCCAGATTCTGATCAAGAGAGCAAAGTAAGTTTTTAAGTATTAATATTTTCCATATATTTATGTCTTGAATGGATTGCTTTTTATATAAATGCTTTTTATTATACACTACACTTCTACATATACACTTTTATTCATTTTTTTTTTTTTTTGTAGGACGGGACTCAAACAGAGAAGTTTATCGAGCATGAATTGATTGAACAAGAAGAAAGGGAAAATAGGCAATTGCTTAAAGAAGATAGGGAGATTTCAGAAGAAAGAGAAGGTCAGTTTCAGATGCTACAACTATCAGATTAGAAACCCTCCAAATTTATTATAACTTTGCTAAAATCAACTTTCAGTAAACATTGCTCCAAACACCATTATTACAGGAAAAATTAGCACAAATGGACCAAATAAACAACAAAATTTGTACATTTTGAATCTTTGGTCATAAGTTCGTTTTGAAAGTAGGAATCGAGTTCTGGCAAGTTCGCTCCAATTTTGGAGAGACAATCCCCCTCTGTTAAGATCGAAATGGTGGGCCGGATATTCGCAATATAATTTACTCAAATTAAATCGAGTGAGTTATCATTTTTCATAGTATTTTTTTTTCTGAATCGAACTAGACCGCTCTTATTACGACGATACAGTTAATAGTTTAGAAGCTATTACTTATTTTATGTGAAAAAAACAGAAAAATCACATTTTGCGGCTGAACTACATATAGAGTGTCCTGTACATCACTGGAAATATTAAAGAGGTGATAGTAGACCTCAAGAGCAACAAAAAAGTTCATATGCACCCATGGTCTGATTCCACACAGAAAACAGGAAAATTAAGTTTTGTATTTTTTTTAAGTAAGTCACATTTTTTGTTGAATCGGAAACGATTACTCAAACAATATTTAAGGTAATTTAGGTCCAATTGCATTATTGCAAAGTAGGCAAAATTATATTTAAGAAATATAGTTTGACTTAACTAAATCCATTGTAAGGGGACTTTTAACAATGACTGATAGCAAAAAGTTTTTTTTTTTTTTTTTTTTAAATCACTATGTACTTGTGAATGGTTTTTCCAATCCAGTTGGCTTACCAATACCCCACATCTAGGAAAACTTCTAAATTCATTAAGCTTTAGTTATGTATAATAGAAGCGATTTCTTTTGAGTTGCTCTACTAAACAATTCTTTTTCGGAGAAAGCTACTTCCACATCACACTTTTTGGCAAATCAGAAGCCAAATTTTAGAGTGACCACAAAAGAAGCCGCTACTTCTTTTATATGAAATTTAAAAGCTTAATGAATGTAGAAGTTTTCCTAGACATGTGGAATGGCTAGCCTAACTGGACCGGGATGAGTTCATAAGCATAGCGTGATTTAAAAAAAATAAATGAAACTTTTCGCCATTGGCCACCTCCAAAATTCTCCTTACAATGGATTTAGTCAAGCCTAACTATATTTCTTAAAAATAATTTTGTCTACTTTACTACGGTGCAATTGAAACTAAATTACCTTGAATATCGTTTTAGTAATCGCTTCCTATTCAACAAAAAACGTGACTCTTAAAAAAATACAAAACTTAATTTTCCTGTTTTCTGTGTGGAATCGGACCCTCGGTACATATGAACTTTTTTGTTGCTCTTGAGGTCTACTATCACATCCGGCTAACTGTATATAGTTAGCCGCAAAATGTGATTTTTCTACTTTCTTTCTATCTTCTTTCTCTACTAAAATTACTAATAGCTTCTAAACTATTGACTGTATCGTCATAATGAGAGTGGTCTAGTTTGATTCAGAAATAAAAATACTATGAAAGATGATAACTCACTCGATTTAATTTAAGCAAATTATGTTGCGAATATCCATCCCACCATTTTGACCTTAACAGAGGGGATTGTCTCTCCAAAATTGGGGCAGACTCACCAGAACTTGATTCCTACTCAAGACGAACTTATGACCAAAGACTATAAATGTACAAATTTTGTTGTTTATTTGGTCCATTTGTGCTAATTTTTCCTGTAATAATGGTGTTTGGAGCAATGTTTACTGAAAGTGGAAATTCCATAACCTGAATATGAAATTCCCTGTAATATGTCCGTAACCATCGATTATAGCAAAAAAGTGTATAGAATCATTTATCATTTTTATAGAGAATCTAAAGTACTTTAATTCTGTATAGTGTAATGCTTCCTTTAAGCCTCTTAGTTTTTGAGATATTCACAAATAACTGAAAATAAATCAGTTTTTAATCCTTCTCCCCCTCTCCCATCAAAACCCAATGTGAGAAATTCTGGGACTTTTTATCAGTTTTTGTGGGAAGGGTAATGAACAATTTATGACCAGTTTCAGCTTTTTTTTTTGGATGTTTGGGTTAAAACCTAATTTTACTGTACTAAAATGCCACAGTCTGCTTATTTTGTCATCAAACGTCCATGGCATATTATATAATTTTAATTTAGTCTTAATTTAATTTTCTTATGATTTCACTATGAATATCTTTTAATACTTATATTGCTTGATCCTAACTTATCTGTTATAAAAAGTATATGATTGGAAAAAGCTACTTAAGAGGAATTTAATGATACTCCTCTAAGCCCATATGATCGATAGCAGAAAGGTAAAAAAATTAAAGCGTCTTAGTTCGTCAATGTGTGTATCCCACTTATACCCAATTTTTCTTATCTAAGATTTATCATTAATAAAAGAAATTAAATAAAATTCCCTATTTTCTTATGGGAAGATAAACATCAGTTTCATTTGCTTAAGCAAGGAAATCTGGAAATTAAATGCCTTAAATTGTACACTTTTTTTTGGCCTTTTAATTTAATTTTCAAAATCCATTTTTTTTTCAAGACAAATTTGGTATGAAAAATTTTGGTTTCCCTATTATCATAAAATAAAAATCTGCAAAGAGGTATTGTATAGTGGGGACCAGAAACCTTTTTCTTTATATTAAATTCAAACAAGTAAATTTTTAATAAGTTTTTATTTTTAATCAATGGCATAATCATAATCATCCTCATTATCAATAACCTTTTGCTATCTAATGTGCAAATTTTCAATATCGGATCGATAAAATTCAATTGGTTTTAACCAAAATATCGGGAGATGACATTTTAGGTTTAATCCAAATTTTCGAATTTTTTCAGATGGAAAGTATTGTAGCAATCGGAATAAATCTGAAGGTGTAGTTTTGGACGAGCTTAGGGGGTGAGGCAGCACCTCCCACTCCAATTTATTAATTTTTTCAAGGGTTCCTCTTGCAGAGTGTGGTCTTGCATTATTGTCAGTTGACATCCACATGATGGTATAGAAGGATCAATCCCTAATTGCATTATTGTGATGCAGAATAGCTCCTTTTCTGTTGACAATCACCAGATATTTTTCAATTTAGGATTGATTTACTCATGGATTCACGGTATGTCCAGGTTTCAGCACTTCAAAATGAACGATTCTATGAATACTCTACCAAACACACAAAAACATGTGTTTTTGGGATGTAAACCTGCCTTACATGAACTTCCGTAACGTTCTGAAACTCAGATCGGCCGTATGATAGAATATTGGAAATGGTATTCGGTCAGCCTCTGCGCCTACCAGAGTAATTTTTCGAAGCATCGGGAGGCAGAATCGACGTTGAAGACCATGCGGTACGCGATGATGGACCTCCGTCCCGCGCCGCCCCGCAGCAGTATGTGCAGAACCTTCGTACACCGAGACCCGAAGGACTGCACTCACGTGTTCCTGAGGGATGATGCTGTGAGGAAGCCGCTGTCTCCGTCGTACACAGGACCCTACAGGGTAATATCCCGGCAGGAGAAGACCTTCCTGGTGCAGCTACCATCAGGACCGAAGATCATTTCGATGGATCGCCTGAAGGTGGCGCATCTCCTTCCTGGAACTGCGGAAGACAGTGACGACAGGGATCGACCCACTCCTACGTCCACTGCAGCAACCACTGCCAACAGAGATCAATCCACTCCTTCGCCTGCACCAACAGACGCCAACCCTTCAAATGACCTCGACGCAGAACAGCATCCACCGAAGCCGGTTTACCACCCCCGCTTCGGACGTGCAGTGAAACCTAAGGTTAGGTTCTTTATCGATGTCATTGGGGAGGAGTGATGTGATGGGAGTCAGGTTATATAAGTTTACTACCGCATAGCTGGCAGAGAGCAAAGAGGTTTTGTAAAATGGATTTGCTATCTTCGCAATTATATCAATTATATTTTATTTTTCCTTTGGATTAATTTGATATGCATTTTTAGTTATTATTGGTTTTCTATATTATTATTTTACAGTCAGTTACAGATATACTTGACCTGGAACTGTTTTTGGCTAATACAACTGCTTTGCGATTTGGTATTAAAGAATTGTGGAAGAAATAAGGGATTCTGCTTTATAATCACCCTAAACTCTCTAAAGCCTCAATCTTCTTTCTCAACCATTCTTTCTTCTTATTTCTGCACAAGTTGCATTTCTGCTGCTAATAAGATATTTTTCTCTGTTGCCTCCGGTATCTCTTTGCAGCATTATTTGACTAACATTATTCTTTACAAAGGTAATGAATAATGTTATCCTATAACATGTTACCCTATAATGTCACCCACTCCCCAAAGTCAACGACGCTACTCTCCTCTCCCTTAGTCGAGGACCCTCTTTCCAAACTTACCGCTACTGCTCCTTAATGTAAATCCCTTATTATTATATTTATTTACATATTACATTATTTTCATTTTTATTTTATAATACAATTTGTGGAAAAACATAAAAGTTTTGTTAAAGTTGTAACTTTTGGTTTAGCCCAATTTTTTGTGTCGCTGAACACACTAGATTTTAACTTCGTCAAGTTGCAAATATATTTTAAAAGTTTCGGTGTAGTTTTCATGAATATTTTCTTTCCATTAAATAATATGAAAGTAGAAATTATTAAGTTAATTTCCGCTTTTGTATTCTTGAATTACTTTATTATAGAGTATATTGTTTATAGCAAATTGGTGGGAGAAGATTCGGTCGCATCTGACTCTTTTCAGATGCGCTCGGTTATCCATCTAGGGTCTTGTGCTCCTCATAAAATACGCTTTATCTTTGCTAATACTGGTCCGATTTTGATGATTCTTTTGTTTTTTAGATAATTTAATTACCTTTCATAAAATTCTATACATAATTTACCATAAAATGCATACTTTTTAAGCAAATGTGCAATGTGCAAATAAAATATTCTATTCATCGTAACTTTTTTCGCTGCATTTCCTCGGTGATGTACTACATAAATGAAAAGTTAAAGGGCTGTAAGGAGAAGACATTAGGCAAGTTTCATCAAAACTGTTTGAGCCGTTTACGAGAAAATTGTAAAATCCAAGATATAATTGCCACTTGCTGTTAATCCTATGCGCTGTATCTTTGCTAATACCGGACCGATTTTGATGATTATATTTTTGTTTTTTAGATAATTTAATTATCTTTCATACAATTTTATACATAAATTACTATAAAATACATGCTTTTTAAGTTATGCGCAAATAAAATATTCTTTTCATCATAACTTTTTTCCCTCCATGTTCTCGTTGATATACTACATACATGAAAAGTTAAAGGGCTGTAAGGAGAAGACATTAGGCAGGTTTCATCAAAATTGTTAGAGCCGTTTTCGAGAAAATCGTAAACAATTGTAATATCCATGATATTATTACCATTTCCGATTAGTCCGATGCCATGTGTCTTTGCTATTATTGGTTCGATTTTGATGATTCTTTTTTTGTTTTTTAGATGATTTAATTACCTTTCATACAATTCAATACACAATTTACGATAAAATGCATACTTTTTAAGCTATGCATAAATAAAATATTCTTTTCATCATAATTTTTTTCTCTGCATTTTTTCGGTGATTTACTACATAAATGAAAAGTTAAAGGCCTTTATGAAGAATAATTTAGGCAAGTTTCATCAAAATCGTTTTTAAGAAAAGTGTAAAATCGATTATATTAAGTGGCACTTCCGGTTAGTCGATTTTGACGAAAATGATGCTTTAACATCACATGCATGTCCCAACCTTAAATACGTAATTTCAGTATCGTACAACTTTTCTTTTTTGAGCTAGACTGTTCACATATACACACCCACACACACAGACACACACACCATTTTGCGAGACTTGGTCATTTGGACTCAGGGGACCTTAAAACGTGTATTTCCGTCGAAAACTCGAATTCGAAAATTTTCGCGATCGCAATACTTCCTCTTACTATATACTTCGTATATAGGTAAGGGAAAGTAATAATTAATTTTTTCCGAGAATACCACCTTAAACGAAATTATAATAGGCAAAACTGCTGCATTTATGTCCATAAAAATGTCTTTACGATCAATCGTTAAGCCGCTAGAGCGCGCTGAAAAAGTATAAAAAAGTGGCAAAAAGCATTTATGACCTATTTCCATAAAAATTTTAAAATAGTTGCCCAACTTTTGACCATACATGATATTAAACTCATGAAATACAAATTACATACATGAAAAGTAAATATTACCTATGTACACTGTATTTGTAGTGTGTTTCAAACGAAGTATTTAAAATTTAAGTGAAAGGGAAAATGATGAAAAGACAAATGGTGATAATAAATTTGAGGGCGTGAACTGCCATTTACTTTACTTCCATATTTTATTTAAATCGAGATAGCAATGATTATTATAACTCACTGAATGAAGAGTCTAAATATATTTAAACTGATCTCTTACTTAGTTTATAAATCAAAAGTTACAAAACTCTCTTCATCCTGCAACCGATGGACTGCAAAGTACTTACCGAAATCACAATGTGAAAAAAATGGAAGTAAGGAGTTCCGTTCACACCCTCACTGATATTTATAGCTTTTTGTTTGTAAAAAGTTAAAATGTCAGTCAAAATAGTCAGTTAATATTCCCTGGCTCGTCTTTATACTCTTGATCAGAGTCATTTGTTGTATGTATCGGTTTATTGGAAAGAAATAATGGAAAGAAAGGATGGAATTAGTGGGCTATTTAGCACTACTTATTTAGCCAGGAATTAGATTCGGAACAGATAATTTTATAGGTAAACAACTTAAGGAAGAACCTTTAGTACGTATGCGCCTGAAAATAACCTTTTGTTATTAAAATAAGCATCAACTTAGGAATTATAAACGCAATTGAAAGATTGTTAAACATGTCAAAATGTTAAAAAAAATTCAAGATCGTTTATTTGACAATGTACTTTTTAAATTTATTTTCATCCCAGCCTCGCCTTTACGGCTATATGGGATTCGGCAGCAATCAATATAGCATTGATGTCAATTTTCTGATCATTTAAATATGATTTCTTATCTTTCATGAAGAGCGGTCTCCTTCCAATGGTCTTCCCGTTGATAGTCCTCTGATATTTCGATTACCTGGATTGTAGTGAAGTAGTCCGACCGTCGCCTTCCAGGCAAATATGAATTCCTTGAACCAGGGGAAATTTTCTTCATCCACCAACCAAGGAAATTCTTCCTCAGTGAGGACGTAGATTCCCATGGTTCTCATCACCTTAGCTCGTATTGCTCGAAATGCCATCCAGGTCGTGATCAGATGCTCAGTTGTTTCCGGAACAACACATGTGGGGATAGAGGATCGATATATATTCGACAAGATATCTATCTGCAGTTGTGTAAAGGGAAAAGGTTTTCTCATCCTTCAGTGTAACCTCCCGGCATACGTTCCGTCCACAAAGGCCTTCCTCCTCGAAACATTCTTGATCTGGGGAATCAGGCTGAAGGCCAGAGAAGTCGAAACTAAGTTCCACCCGATGAAGGTCCATGTTGACGATATCGTATTCGTCTCTGTCCACCAAAACATTTCTGCAAGAACCAAGGCCTGCCTATCTATACCACAGTTTCTTGGGCAGGTTTTGGTGCACCAGCTTCAGCAATGCAGAGAAATCAGTGGTAATTGGTTCAAGAACGTTTCTCCCCCACTATCCAATACCTGGTGATACACTTTAAAACTGTGCTGAGTTTCTACAGCTTTTTAGGGTAGTAGTTCTGCTACTTTGGACGAGGCTCTGAACGCCGACATCTTGTATGATACGAATCTGAGTTGGCCCAAAGAGGGTGCAGTCCTCCCACTTTAATCATATACAAGGGCGTACGCAGGAATTTCTTCACGGGGAGGGCCGGTTTTAGAGAAATATGAAATAGGGCTGATATATCTGAAATATAGGAAATTTGCGTGATTTCGCCTTTATTCAAGACAAAGTTTGAGTATCCGATATAAATTTAAGTGTGTTGTGGCTTTTTAGAGGAATTTCACTAGTTATAATATCACCTATTTCAAGTCATTTTTTATTAAGTGGAATGAAAATATGTGTTTTGTAGATTTCTGGAGCAGAAATCAGCTCTTTATAATTTCAACCGTTTTAAGAAAACTTAAAAAAATCAGACGAAAATGTGCAGAATGAAAAATGACCAGAATTCGACTGGTTATAATGATGCTTTTTCCAAAAAAATTGATGAAAAATGGACGAAGTTTTTTTAAGATTTTTAGAGTACATTATTTAGCTTTAACGTTGTCCGTTTCAAGAGAATTTTTAAAAATCGGATGAAAATTTGGGTGTTATGGAGATTTATGGGGCAGAATTCAGCTCGTTACATTTTTCATAATCAGGGACGAATAGTCAAGCTTTTGGACTTTTCAGGAGCAGAGCTTAGCTCGTTTTGATATATCTCTTTCCAAGAAAATTTTTGAAAATCCGAATCGAATTCAGCGGTACAGACCGGAGCAGAATTCAGCTCGTTTTAATTTGAGGATGTCATGCTACGTATAGAAGTTCATGTGAGAGCTGTTTGATTCCCTGACGAATTCGTTTCTGCCTGGATAAAAATTTTACTTAGCTGTCCGTTAAAGTTGTTGATTTCTTAATAATTTTATTGGTCTATTTTAGTTGAAGCTAAGGCTATCGATAAATTGAAAACCATTAGATTGAACAAATTTAAAAATTAAGTTCTTGTTTTGAATTAAAAATAGTCTCCCCATCGCTTTTTCTAACTTAATTTTCTTTTTTTCTCTTTCTCAAAATTTAAAAATTATCCTTTTGATCTTTTGGGAGAGGGAGGCAAGAACCTCTGCATACGCCCTTGCTCCTATAATGAAACCAGGAAACGTTCCCTTGCTTGTTCCAGGCTCTGGTAAGTGACCTGTGATTTTTGGATATTTTCCTGCTACTGATGAGAACAGCTTCTGTCTTGCTGCCTGTCAGTTGCAGTCCTACGGATGCTAGCCAATTGCGAATCAGTGAAATACTCTGGTTGGCCTTCAGGGTCACTTATTTGTATTTTGCCTCGATCACCAATGCGACGTCATCAGCAAAACCTACTGTTTTGGCACCCTCTGGTAGACTAAGCTTGAGGACTCTATCATAAATGATGTTCCACAGAAGGGGTCCCAGCACTGAACCCTGAGGTATTCCACTCGTCACTTTGAACCTCTTCGGCCCGTCCTCTATTGAACATATCAAGGTCCTATCTTTGAAGTAGTCACTGACTATCCTCCTGAGATACGTGGGGACACCCATTTTCTGCAGAGCATCCAGAATGCAGCTCCATCTAGCAGAGTTATAGGTGTTTCTTATATCCAGTGTGATGACTGTGCAGTAACACTTTGGTCCCCGTGATAGCCTTCTGAGCAGTTTCTGTCACAAGGTGATTGCTTCTACCGTAGACCTTTCTTTTCAGAAGCCAAATTTGGTCCTAGATAGGTGGTCGTGCAGCGCTACTTTTCAATTTCTTCGTGACTATCCTATAAAGTCCCCATGGATCCTCGTCCACCTCTTCGCAGACTTCCTTCCAGCACTGTCGCTTGCTTGATTGCCTGCCAGAGTTCATGCCCCACAGCTTTAAATAATTCCTGTGGTACATGGAACCGGGAGCTGTCTCTTGCTCACTGATACTTCCTTCTCGCTGCATGGCATCTTGTATGGCAATCAGCGATATGCTCGTTCCACCAATAAACCGGTTATCGACAAGTACCTGAGCTGTGTCGCTATGCTGAGCAGATTCATAAACTAGCGGGCCTTTTCCTCTGCTGTGCCTGATAGCTCACAAGGTGCCTTCATCATTATTTTCAATGATTCCCGGTCAAATTTCTTGGTTTTCTAGCTAACCACACCCCTCTCTTGCCTCTCAAACCTTATTGTTTCCTGGTCCCCCAGGGTGGTCAGGATAGCCTGGTGGTCGCTGTGGGTGTACAGATTGCATACTTGCCAACTGGAATTAGGGCAGAGACTGTCGGTGACAGTCATCAGCATGTCAAATCAATTATAGAGCACCTACCTCCCTTCACAAATGTAGACTCTGTCCCACTATTTGCCAGCACCAGGTCCTCCATCTGGGCAAAGGCATCTAATAGGATTTCTCCACGTCAGTTGGTCAACTGATTACCCCACTCTGTCGCCCAGGCATTGAAGTCTCTGGCAATTACTACCGGCCTGCGTCCTCTGGCATCTCTTACTATACGAAAGAGACTTGGGAATTCTTCGATTGAGGTGTTTGGTGGAGCATAGCAACTGTACAGACACAGATGCTGAAGCAACCCACTCAAAACCACTTGTGGTTTCGTCCATGACATTTCGATCACATGCCCAGATTGCAGCCCTTCCTGTGGCGTCGGATACCCAAGAGTTGTCCAGGTTTCTATATTGCTCACTTAGGATAGCGGCATCAACTCTTAGGTCTATACAGTCTGCCAAAGAAAATCTTGAGTGGTCAAGATTCAGTTGTATAATTATCATCTGGTAATAATCCTTAGCCTTCTTTGTTCTTGTAGGGCATGTTGAATGCTGGGCATTTACTACCACCATAAAGATGGCGGTTATCGCCTTCACTGGAGCATAATATGCAAATAGGGCTCTTCGTGCTGCCAACTGCTCGATGACCTTCTTCACCACATTTGCGTCTACACTTCGTTCTGTCAGGTACCTGACATTGTCTGGCCAGATGTTTAAAATTCCAACACCAGAAGCAGCGCTATAGTCGGATTTTCTTCCTGATATGACTGATTACTAATCCTACCCGGATTTTTCCTTTGGCGATTGCCCTCCTAGCCAATGAAACCTAGTAGAGCAATAACTGCCGTCTTTGTTCCAGGGTATGCTGAGTGAATCGATCGCATAGCAGTAGTCTGGATCTGCTCTCCGTCCAGAACAGTTGAGAGAGCCACGGCAATTTCTTCTTTTGTTGCTAGGCAAAAAGGGCCATCCAGGTCCCTGATTTCAATCAGCGGTTCTTGTGTCCAAGCCCTAATTTCTGCCTCCAATCCCAGTGTTCCCTCTAGAGTGTGCTTCATGCTCTCCAGGGTCCCTCCTGATTTTCGGTCCTATTGTATAAACAAATTTCCGGCCTCATTTTTTTAGATTGTTGTGATGTTTGAGCTAATATCTTTTATAGATGAATTGTTTTTAGCCTTGCGGAGAATATCCCCATACATGCTGGTTTCTCTGATCTTAATAACGAGGGCGTCCGGCCTCTTTGGTTTTGGGCATGAGCATCTTCCACTGCCCTTTTTCTTCTTCTCCACTGTTCGCCATTGCTCCTCTGTTGGGACTTCGGAGGCTGCCACGAGTTGCCGGGACTGCTCCGTTCTTCCACTCGTTGGTGCCTTCTTCTCTTTTCTAGACGCAACCACCTTTGGTTGCGCTTTTCTTCCTGTAGGCTTCTCGTGAGAAGTTGATGTCAGGTCAACCCCCTGCTTCTTTTTTGGTAGAGGGGTTCATAGCGATGAAGGCTTTGTAATCGTTGTGCCAGCATCTGCCTTATCTGTTGTCCTCTCTGCTGCACAATCACTTAATTTGCTCTCCAGAGAGATGAGATGGTTTTGTATTCTGCTTATATATTATCTTATTTCATCGTGGACATTATGCCTTGAGTGGATATAAACTTGTAGGTCATGAACGTCCTTAACAAGTTCCGTCCATTCTGTCTGGTAGAACTTCAAACTTGTAGCTGAAGATGCCTCAGCTGCAGCCAAATCTTCAATCACTGTATCATTTGTATCATTTTGGCCGTATGATGACGACTTCAAGATCCCGCTTTCGCAATCTATTCCGATGCCAGTATTGGGGTTCCGAGCCCCTGCACCATAAGACAATTACTGAACTCTTCCATCACATTTAGTAAATTGCATTTTATATCTCCTGCTAGGTGTAATACAGCCGTCTTTCACTTAGGGAACAAACGCTGATCAGACCTATTCTAGGAACCGCCACGTCTGGATTTTTGGATCTAGTTTTGGTCCACTCTGGATTTTTTTATTTCTCCGTTTTCCACCATATCTAGTGCGAATCCCCGTATTCTCCACCTGGGGAGGTGCCCAATAGAAGACTAGCAACTCCATACATTTTAAGATCTCCTGAGACCAAATAACCAATTCTCGCAAAATGGTCCGTGCGTGCATACCTATATCTGTGTGTGTACGTGGGTTTGTGTGTGTCTATGAACAGTGTAGCTCAAAAATGAAAAGGTAGATTTATCATGTCTGTGATGTTACAGAAATTGTTTTGCTAAAATCAACTTACCGTAACTGCTTCTTTCAGTTTGATTGATTTTACACTTTTTAAAATTATCTTGAAAATAACTCTTAACAATTTTAATGAAACTCACCTAAAGTCTATTCTTAAAAGCCCTTTATTTTTTCATACATACATGTATCTATACACCGATCAGAAAATTTTATTTTTGTATTACTCAAAAAGTATGCATTCTATGGTAATAAAATTATCTACAAAAAAAAAAAAATCATCGAAATTTGTATTCTGCTTATATATTATCTTATTTCATCGCAAATTGGCAAAGATATAGCGTATTGGACTTAACGGAAGTGACACTTATCATCGATTTATACTAAACTGAAATTATGTATTTAAAGTACGTGTATGCTTGGGACGTTACAGCAACTTTTCCGCTAAAATACCGGAAGTAGCACTTTATATCATTGATTTTACAATTTTTTCATAAAAGGATTTTTGATGAAACTCATTATTCTTATCCTCATTGAAATATTCTGACTGGGTTTAAATGCCAAATTATTAAAATGGCTTCCTGTAATGCACCTTTAATTTTGTTTATTTGAAATAATTAATGTTTCCTCATTGTTAGCAGTAATGAAAAATGGATAAATGTAAACTAGGAAAGAATTAGATCTTTAACTAAATGAGGAAAAATATTTTCCCAGATTAAAAATAAATTTCCGGAAATAAGGGTAGTAATATATATGTATAATATACTGCTGGAAAGCTAAAGATTTTAGAAAAATTAATTTAAAAAAAGTGGAGTGTGAAAAAAAACGCATAAACTTATTGATTGTTGTAAATAATAATTAATAAATTAAAATTTAAAAAAAGAAGAAAAAGGAAATTTTCGGTATTTTTTACTTTTTTTTTTTAGTAGTTCTTATGTTAGGCTGAAAAATTCAGAACTGATAAAAGAAAAAGAAAAGGAAAAAATATAAAAACTGTTTGTTGACAAAACTGAATGAATGCTTCATATTTTACCCTCTCCTTTCAGAGATTACTAATTGCTTTCCAAGAATCCTGAATCTCAGATAAAAAGATGGAACTTTTCAATGATTGCAACTATTTATCTATTTGTTATTAGTTCTAAATAGTTTATTTTATTTTTTGTTAATTTTAATTTGGTTGCTATCATGTTTTCATTATAGGATAAGTAATAAATTAAATATTGCAATTTTTACTTTCCCTTACCTATATACGAAGTTTTACGGTAAATTATGTGTAGTATTGTATGAAAGGTAATTAAATTATCTAAAAAGTAATAAAAGAATCATGAAAATCGGACTAGTATTAGCAAAGATACAGCGCATCGGACTAACCGGAAATAGCAATTATATCGTGGATTTTACACTTTTTTACAATTTTCTCGACAACGGCTCTAACGATTTTGATGAAACTTGGCTAAATTATTCTTCATAAAGGCCTTTAACTTTTCATTCATGTAGTAAATCACCGAGGAATTGCAGGGAAAAAAGTTTTGATGGAAAGAATATTTTATTTGCCCATAGCTTAAAAAGTATGCATTTTACGGTAAATTATGTATAGTATTGTATGAAAGGTAATTAAATTATCTAAAAAGCAATAAAAGAATCTTGAAAATCGGACTAGTATTAGCAAAGATACAGCGCATCGGGCTAACCGGAAATAGCTATTATATCATGGATTTTACACTTTTTTACAATTTTCTCAAAAACGGCTCTAACGATTTTGATGAAACTTGGCTAAATTATTCCTCATAAAGGTCTTTAACTTTTCATTCATGTACTAAATCACCGAGGAATTGCAGGGAAAAAAGTTTTGATAAAAAGAATATTTTATCCATACATAACTTCAAAAGCGTGCAATTTATGGTAAATCATCTATGCATTTGTATGAAAGATAATTAAACTATCTAAAAAACAATAAAAGAATCATCAAAATCGGACCAGTATTAGCAAAGATACAGCGCATCAGATTAACCGGAAATAGCTATTATATCATGGATTTTACAATTTTTTACATTTTTCTCGAAAACGACTCTCTTGATGTGAACTCTTTAAAATTGTATTAAAAAGATAATTATTATAGGACGGTAAGGGAAAGTTGTGTGATGCGCGCACCGCACCAGATTTTTCATTAGTAAACTGAGGTCAAATTTAATTGTGAATTCATTTTGGGCCTAGAAGATACAACACCCTTTACAAGGATTATTACTATTTTTTATTAGAAATAAATTGCAGAAATATATAGTAGGATAACTATTAAAATTTTAATGGAAATAATAGGAGTGCAAGCAGGGAATTGGTGGTATCCGCTTTAAATCCCCATTTACAGGCTGAATTTAGAATTTTCTTAAAATTAACTAGTGAGATTGTAACTTCATGGACAGTGCTATATTTATTTTAAGGTATTTTACATTAAATTTATTTCTTCCCACTCAAAATCCTGATTTAAAAATCATGAAGAATTTTTTGTGCCAGTTTTTTTTTCACTTTTCACCTAAGTGAGTTATTGTTTACATTTTTATATTTTCACTGGTCAATTTTTGCTGTGTTAGCACATCCTGTTTCTTTTATTAGGATATATTTCTAAACTAGGTATAAAGTATGATTAATAAGTTACAATGTAAATATTAAAAGTTAAACTTAGATATTTATTTCACTCATTCACCGTTTATTTTAAATATTTATGAAATGTTGCAGGGTGTTCAAAAGAATTGCTAAAATGTTTTGATAGTCAAGAGAAATTGGACAGAAGTGGGCCTAGTAGTTTTAATGAAATGAGTAAATCAAAGAAAATCTCTCTTCATTTAAACCCTAGCTGTTATGAGCCCTTGGAATTTAGCTTAAAGAGAAGTGCAAAACATGTGTTGCCTTCAGATTTTAGAATAGCAAAAAAGAGAAAAATTGATTCCTATCCCTTTAAAAACATTCAAAGCAGAATTGATTTTCAAGTTGTTATTATGAAAGATTTTCAAGGTTCTCCCATGAGGAAAGTAGATTTGGATGAGGTTCAACATCTATTGATTGCTGAGGTAATGAGATTTATACTTGAAAATGAAAAACCTCATTTTATACCTCAATTTTTTGGGATCGGAGTTGATCAAAACCATAAATGGTTCATATTGAATTGTAAAGATCAGGATACTATGAAATGGGTTTTAAATTTGAAGCCATCAAATGCCAGTCGATCATTCACTATTGTAAAATCTGAAAAAGCTCCATGGAGATCGGTAAGGATTTGTTTGACCATCAGAAAAGATAAACCAGAAGTAAAGAGAGTTGTCAGTCTACTGGCTAGTCAGAACAGAATGCTGAATGTGGCAGGTTGGAATCATGTTAAGATAACTGGATATAGAGGTGAATGGACTTTGTATTTCTTGTTGACTGTTGACGAGTCTAAAAAACTTGATGACCATGGATGGATGGTCTTCTTTGAACTCGGTATGCTACAGGTTTTGAAACTTTGATAAAAACAGCCAGACGTAGACATCACTTGCAGTAAACTTTTGTTCTTATTTTGTTTAATGCATCCCTAATTATTGTGTTTCAATTTGACCCAGTATATGATTTTATATTACGAATATATACGTGCCAAAATATTTGTGCAGTATTATAGGTAAATATTGAACTTCTTTTTTCTATTAAGTAGAGATTTTTCTTGTTCCTTTTTAGTGGTTCTAATGTTAAAAATTATAATATAAACCCATGTTGTAAATTGCTGAAGAATATTTTGTTTAGATTTGATTTATATCTTGTTTTTTTTTTGTTTAATTTTATATTGATTTGATGTTAAAATATATCGTCACTGTTGAAGCAACATATTGTATCTTAGTTTTTAACAAAATTGAGGTAAGCATACTATTTTTTCAAAATTTCCTGCTGAATTTATCTGACATTACTTGTTAAAATTAAATTTCACTGGAGGTTAACTAATGAAAATTAAAACTATTTTTTTTTTTAAATAAACAATAAACAAAATTGATTTTTTTTTCATTCAGCTGTTAAGTTGAGTAAATTGAGGTATGTCAAGTTGCTTTTACAGTGACGATATATTTGTTTATATTTTATCAATTTATTTTTTATATTTATTAGATTCGATGTCTTACTTCATTCAGAAAATGTTGAACTTTTTTTCTCTTAAGTGGAAGAGATTTTTATTCTTGTTGCTTTTTAATTAATATTGTTAAAAAGCAAAATACAAACTACTGCAGGGAATTACTGTAATATATTTTTTTTATTTGATTATATTTTATCAATTTGTTATATATTTTTATTAGATGTGATGTCATCTTCTTTCTACATTCAGAATGATATCTTGCAATTCATAAAAGTTGTCTTGAATGTGGATCAGCATTTTTTCTGTACAATTTATTAATAAATGTTGGTTGTTGTTTTTTTTGGATTTTAATAAATATTGACTTAAACTAAATTTTTAATTTTTAAATATTAATCCTTTTCAGACCAACGCATCCATATACATACATTGACATTGTATTTTTTTTTCATATTTGTGCTAGCATTACTGAGATATCATCAGTGCTTCCATCTGTTCTAGTATACATAGCAGTTAGTGTTATAACCAAAGAAAGAATGTTAAAACTCTTTTTTCTTGTATTGTATTATTGAAAGTAATTCCTATAACATGTTCAACTGCATCCTGTCAATACCTAAAAAAGAGGTAAGTTTGAACCTTATTTTTTCAGCTTAGATAATCAAAATGCCTATACAGATTGCTGATATGGTTGAAATAAGGTTTGTTGATCATGTTTTCCAAAAAACTTTTTAAAAAATAAGAAAAATAATTCTTTATTTCATTATCTTCAATTGCATCCGTACGGATAGAGTGGCTGTTTACACTTGCTTGGCTAGCACATGTAAGTGCCGCTTTTATTTCCTTTTATATATTTTTTTATATTATTTATCTTTTTATGATCTAATTATAAATTTTTACTTTTTGAGAAACCAGTTTTTCGTAGTAGAGAAAACACATTCTCTCTTTGATACTAACAGGGGAGTGAACATCTGACTATAATAATGATTGAGAGGATGAGCTAGCATTTTCAAGCCATTAGGAAGGGGAACAAGCTGTAGAGCAGGTACTTCTCAATTTCAATTGGGAAATATAAATACCTGAAAGACAGATTATGCCTGGAACTTCTATCCTGGAATTACTGTCTATTGATGAAATTGGATAGAATGATATTCAACTATGTAAATGAACTATCAACCTCTGATATTAATTTTGGATCACAACAGAGGACCAAGAGAGTAAGGTGTAGGGATACTGACACTGGAAGCCAGTGAAAAGAAAGATTACTTTTAGGTTAGTTTGTAATTGGATATTATCTATATACTGTACACTTTAGTAATAAAAAAAGCTGCAAATTATTATACAATGGTTTATTATTTCCACTTAATAATATTTCAAAAATATCTATTCTGCCCAAGTAAAAAAAATTAAGCTGTAGGCACCAAAGGGAAAGAAATTTGAATTTTTTCACAAGATGATCACGGTGAGAGTGCTGAACTGGGAGTGTTAATTTAAAAAACTCTGTCTATGCAAGTAGGCTGTGATATAAAATGATACAGAGGAAATATTTGATGTGCACTTCAGTATGGGAAAAAAAGGAAAGACTAAGGAAGCTAAAGAAAGTAAAGAAATAATCCAAGGAAGAATAAAACAGAGATACGAGGAAGTCAGCAGCCCAATAGATAAGTCTGGAAGCCGGATGACTAACCACCAGGAGAATCAGTCTCCGAAGTTCCGTACGCTATATCTTAGCTAATAATGGTCCGATTTAAATGATTTTTATTTCGTTTTGTATTTCATTAGCTTTCGTTTAAATACAATAAATTTTGCGGAGGGATTTTTTTTTATTCCATATTTGGATTCTACTTATCTTGAAACGTAAAACCTCAAATTTTGAGGGAGGATTACAACATTTTTAATATATTAATATATATATATATATATATATATATGTATATATATATATATATATATATATATATATATATATATACAGAGGAAATATTTGATGTGCATCCTTTTTTTTTTCTTATTATAATGCCTTGTTATGCTGATTCTAAAACACCTTACATTTCCTCTCTATCTTTATAAATGGCCGAGTTATGGGCTTATGAGATCTCTAATCGGCCGCCATTTTGAAACAAACAGACGGATGGTAATGTCGTGTTCCGAGGATCATTCCGGGGTGACCTGTTACATTGGTACCGAATTTCAAGACAATCGGTCCGATAGTCTCGGAGAAAAGCCGCGGACGGATTTTTTTTTATTCGATAATTGGATTCTACGTATCTTGAAATGTAAAACCTCAAGTTTGGGGATTAGAAACATTTTTTCTTTGGTTGATTCCAAAGGTCTATTATTGAAAATAATAAACCAAAATCATTTACATATAGATTTTTTTATTTTTCGTTTTTTTTTCTTATTTTAATGCCTTGTTATGCTGATTCCAAATCACCTTACATTTCTCCTCTATGCTTATAAATAGCCGAGTTAAGGGCTTATGAGATCTTTAATCGGTAATTATACAGATTTTATATGTTATATATACATATTTCTTTGTTTAATGCCTTGTTATGCTGATTCTAAAACACCTTACATTTCCTCTCTATCTTTATAAATGGCCGAGTTATGGACTTAAGAGATCTTTAATCGATAATTATACAGATTTTCTAAGTATATATATTTATATATATATATATATATATATATATATATATATATATATATATTTTTTTAATGCCTTGTTATGCTGATTCTATATGCTGATAGTATATGTAAGGCATTTCTTCTCTATCTTTATAAATGGCCGAGTTATGGGCTTATGAGATCTCTAATCGGCCGCCATTTTGAACCAAACAGACAGATGGTAATGTCGAGTTCCGAGGATCATTCCGGGCTGACCTGTTACATTGGTACCGAATCTCAAGACAATCGGTCTGATAGTCTCGGAGAAAAGCCGC
The DNA here is from genome assembly GCA_948150685.1 of Rhaphigaster nebulosa. Taxonomy (NCBI): domain Eukaryota; kingdom Metazoa; phylum Arthropoda; class Insecta; order Hemiptera; family Pentatomidae; genus Rhaphigaster; species Rhaphigaster nebulosa. The sequence continues at coordinate 198,351,455 of OX411306.1, forward strand.
GGACGGATTTTTTTTAATTCGATAATGGATTCTATGTATCTTGAAACGTAAAACCTCAAACTTTGAGGGGGGGGGGGAGAGTTAAAAACATTTTTTCTTTGGTCGATTCCAAAGGTCTATTATTGAAAATAATAAACCAAAAGGCAAGTTTATATTTGTATATGTTTAGTATTATTTTTTGAATAAATAAATTGGCCTACCTGTTTTCTGTTTCATTTTTTTCACAGTGTCTCTTGAATTATTGTTTAGAGAATATAATAATCAAGAAAGAAATACTAATATACAAATGTTTTTGTTATGATAAATTACTATGGGTAAAGAGGTAAAATTATGCATTTGAATAATATATGTATTTAAAAAAATCTTAATAGTTATTGGCCAAGGTATCTATTTGGATACTGTAACTAAAGCAACTATGACAGTCATCCGCCAGCGTGGAATGTGGATACCAAATTAACCAATAACTGTAATAATTACTATGATATTTCAACAAATCAAAAAAATATTCTGTGTCTTGGCCTGAAAAGGGTTAATATTTATCCTTTATACTTCCTTGTACGAAGTACAGGAAGCATTGTAATCGCGAAAATTTTCGATTTTCAGATTTCAACGGAAATATTCATTTTGAGTAGTTTCGTCGTGACGTCTGTACGTACGTGTATATTTCGCATAACTCAAAAACGGTTTGCCATACAAAGTTAAAATTTTGTATTTAGGATTGCTGTAAAATCTAGTTGTGAACCTCTCTTTTGGTCACTACATTTTGGTCAACATTGGCAGACGGGAAGTGGTACTTTACTTGAAGGTCATATTAGACTTTCATAAAAAAAATATATTAAAATATAATGTAAAACATCTCAAATTTGGTAAATAGGACTTTTATATCGATATGAATGTATTTACTAGATTTTGGTTAAAATTGGTGAGGCCAAAAGGATACTTTACTTGAAGGTCATTATAAACTTATATCAAAAATTATATTAAAATTAATTAGAGAGATCATATGGTTCGGTAATAATGTAACAGAAACAAGAGTGTGTGTGTATGTGTCAACAAATGATGTCGCGACGCCGAGTGTTATGACAATTATGACGATGATGTGCTGAAAATAGTTACCAAATTGAGAATCACTTTTTGAGCCACCGATTTATAGTTTAGTAGGCGTACAAGGAAGTGGTGTGCTGTCCGCATCAGATATTTTAAATAATAAAACACACATATTGTTGTGTCAAAATTTTCAATTATTAAAATGATTAAGATTGATCTTATGGTGGTTTTATTTTTTATTTTATTTATTTATTTTTTAATTCATTAAATATATGTTCAGTTTTGTATAAAGTGGAAGAAATTGTTTTTCTTTTTTTTTTTTTTGAGACATCTGGTTTTTAATATTTCATGAAAAAAAAATTCATTATTTTTTTCTTGAAAAGAATTTTTTTTTAATGAGTGATTTCTAAAGAAGTTGGTATTCTTATAACTATAAGTTTTATTAAATTTTTAAAAAAGTGGCTACTGAAACATAACAATTGAACACTACCGAGTGCAGCTTTTCTTCTATTTATGACTTTTAAGAAAGCCTGTTGTTTAAACCTAGTTTCTTCCTCCAAAATTATAATTTATTTTTTTTTTTTTAAACTTTCTTATCTACTCCAGCTAAAATAGACAGAAGATGGGAATGTGTTCGGTCTAGGAATTTACTTATGCACCTGTATAATCGCTTTGTTTATTTTTCATAAAATGTTTTTTATTTCATAAACAGTATTACAAGCCATTTTATAATTGATTCGGGATACATCTCCCCTATACAAACATTTTTTATTTTTACAATTTATTACATACAATATATATTTTATTTGTTAGTAAAAGAAACAATAGAAGAAAAGAAAAAGTCGACACTTATTTGAAAATAAAATAAAATACAGGCTATGGACTATGATTAAAGGAGAATATGTTTAGTTCGCCCATGTTTGCATCAACGGGTTGTAATTTTTGTATAATTATCTATTTTATCTTGTTTAGTAGGCCTACCCAGCACGATATGGAAACTAAGTAAAACTTAGTTTAACATATACAGCAGGTATATGTTAAACTAATTTTTACTTCAAATCATTTTAAGGAAAGAAATGATTTATCGTTGTTTTCAAATTAAATATTTTTTAAAAAAATTATCGTTTTCGAATAGATGTGCTGTTATGGAGACGAAATGATAAAATAAATAATTTGAGCACTAGTATTTTTAAGAAACAATTCCGCCAATTTAGTCAAAAATGTACAGCTTAATTTTCTATCTAAGAGTATTCTACGAAGAATACTCTTTTGTCATTAGTCACTTGTTAATGTGATTAGACTTATCTCACTTAAAATATTTTATTCGTGCTATTACATTTTCTTTTGTTTCAATTTCTTATTCATCATATATTTATTACTACAGCATCTTTCCTCCAAATACCTTATACTTTCCTATCCCCTCTGTAGTATGTCTAGCGTTCTAACCTCCTGCCATGTTAATTCTCAATCCTTACCAGCTCATTACGATAAATTCCTTCAGTATCTTACCTGTAACTTTTACCATTCTGTAGCAGTCTCCGAAAGCCTCCTTCCTCTTCTGTTTTCCTTCCTTATTATTGCTTTATCCGCTATGACCGGATGTCTATAATAGCCTGAAATCCCGAATCCTAGATACCTCATCCTCATCTGATTATTCACGTATAGAATTCCATTTCGTCGAAATTTCCAGCAATGAGCATCCTCTCCTGTGTGGTGATATATCGGTGTATACCTTTGGTGCCTTTTGACTCATTCTTTGAATCAACCCTCTTCAATTATGTTCCTTTCTACAACAACATAATAATTTTCTGCGATCTTAACACCAATCTCCTTTCGGACAACAAACTCTACCTCGAAAATCTCTTCTTCTACCTCCGTCTCTTCGTTGTTCGATTTTCTCCTACCCATCATACCTGTTGGTTCGATACCTGGCTGGACCTACATGTTATCGATTCAGCGCAGAATCTTCTTGCCTCTTATCAACTTCCTATCCCCTTCCTTTCCTCTCATGACCATATCCAAATATCATACAATATCCAAACCCCTGCGTTCCTCCCTAAAACCACAACTTTCTACATCCTAGAGGCCCTCACCCGTGAAAACATCTTACCTGATCTTGAAATCTTGGACTGGAATGAAAACTATTCCTGTTCTTCCATCGATTCCATAGTTGACATCCTCACCTCTAATCTGTATAATACCTCTATCCTTGATTCCCATGCCCTGCTTAAAACCTCTAGCTTCCGTCGCCCATCTACTTTTTGGATGTGTCAAGAAATTATAGAGCTTCAGAAGAGACGTGAGGCTTTAGACGCAAGGTTAGCAGATGACTATCAAGCGTTCAGGCCGCTCCGCAATTTGACAGAGACAACTATTAGGCACCTGAAATCCAACTACTTTCATGATACTCTTTCTTCAGCTGCTGATCCTAAATCAAAATGACAACTCCTTAGTAAACTCTCTCTCTGAAAATCCTCTTCCTCAGCTGTATTTTTAGTTTCACTCGATGAATTAAATTCTCACTTATTATCTACTTCCTTTAACCTTGCCCAACATCTTTTTCTCATTTCTTCTTAGTACCATCATTTAACTCTGATAATTTTTATTTTACCTGTATCTCTTCTGCCGACCTTATTTCTATTATGAGATCCCACACCAACTCCACCGGGTTTGATGGGATTACCGTCAAATTGTTAAAATTATGCCTCCCTGAAATCCTACCGGTTCTCCTCTTCATATAAAATTTTTCCTCCAAAATTCAATATATCCCACCTCTTGGAAAAAAGCCTCAGTCCATCCTGTTAACAAAAATTCCAACCCTAAGGCCCCTAAAGACTTTCATCCGATTTCCATCCTCTCTAATCTTTCCAAACCTTTGGAAAGAATTATTCAGTCTCTAATATCCAATTTCCTTGAAAAATCCGATCCTCTGCATCAGTGATTTACATATAGCTATGAATGAAAAAAAGTTAACCGCACTGATACTAATTGACTTCTCAAAAGCTTTTGATTTCCTGGACCATTCTGTGTTTTATTCTTTTCACTTTCTATATCAATGATCTTCCTAATTCAATCTACCACTGTTCTCACACTATACACCGACGACTTCCAAATCTACTTATCCTTTCCTCCTTCCGAATTATTAGTAGCGTTTGCCAATATCCAGGAAGACCTAGATAGGATCAGTACCAGGGCAAATCTGAATTGATTAAGGTTAAATGCTATGAAAACTCATGCCATTGTTATAGATTCCAACTCCCTTCTCAGATCTAATGTCACCTTCCCTATTTTAATCCTAAATGATCACCCCATCATGTTCAGCTCCTCTGTTAAAAACTTGGGTATTACTATTGAGCAAATCTTGTCCTGGATACCCCATATCGCCTAAATTTTCTGACGGTCAAGAAGTACCCTCAAGTTATTCTATCATTCCCGATATCTTCTTCCACAATCAACCTTTAGTTCCTCGTATCCTCTTATTTTTCTCCACTTAGACTATGGCAGTGTGGTATATGGTAGCCTCTCGATTGTACTCGAGAAAAGATTGAAGCATATTATGAACTGATTTTTAGAAGCAGTCGCATGTTTCCCATTTTTATGGCTCCCATAAAAGTTTCCCACAGTTCATGTTTTCCATTTAAGTTAAAGCTGCTCTTTCCCTCCACTCGGCGACAAAACCATTAACTCCCAGCATCCTTCCTACATCTACAGAATCCTAGAATTCAAATCCTTGATCTACTCACTGGCAACAAGATCGCGCCTTTGTGACCTCTATATTCCCTCCCACAGAACCAAAATATTCGAACATTCCTCTTTTGCCCACTCATCCTCTGGAACTCCATCCCTTCTAGTATCCGTCATGCTTCTTCCTATCCTCATTCAAATTCCACGTTTTCCAGCATCTCCTCACTTCCCAAAAAACAAACAATTTTAATTTAAGGAAAACAATTTGATCAAATGTTTATGATGTTTAAGTGTCAATTTATTTGTAATTTTTATTTTCTCTTCTTTTTACCTTTTATTTGTTTTTTGTTTAATGCATGTACATATTTGTTAAGAGAAGAATTCATTTTTTGTTTATTTATTTTTATTATTATTGATGTGAAAACTTATGTACTTTTATTATTGTAGTTTTTTGGCCAAATGTGGTTTACTTTTTATTTTTTCATTTTTGTTATACTGAAGGGACCTAGTCCGAGAATAAAGCAAGTTTTCTATCTATAAAAAAAATCTGGTGCGGTGCGCGCATCACACAACTTTCCCTTTCCGTCCTATAATAATTATCTTTTTAATATAATTTTAAAGAGTTCACATAAACACTGCTTCTAATAAACTCAGCAGCATTCACTTCTTCTCCCGCTTAAGTACAATAAAACAGTTTTTTAAACAATTTTAGTACAACGATTCTGTACACTACCTATATATTTCAACTTTGTCAAGTTGCAAATATATTTTAAAAGTTTCTGGTTTAGTTTCCATGGAAACATTTTCTTTCCATTAAATAATGTGAAAGTAGAAATTAAGTTAATTTTCGCTTTTGTATTCTTAAATTAGTTTATTACAGAGCGTATTGTTTACAACATATTGGCGGATTGGCGGGAGGAGATTCGGTCGCATCCATCTCTTTTCAGATGCACTCGGTTATCCATCTAGGGTCTTGTGCTCCTCATAAAATACACTGTATCTTTGTTAATACTGGTCCGATTTTGATGATTTTTTTTTTTGTTTTTTAGATAATTAAATAACCTTTCATACAATTCTGTACATAATTTACTATAAATTGTCTGCTTTTTAAGTTAAGCGCAAATAAAATATTCTTTTCGTCATAACTTTTTTGTCTGCACTTTTTCGTTGATATACTACATAAATGAAAAGTTAAAGGTCTTTAAGGTAAAGACATCAGGCAAGTTTCACCAAAATCGTAGGAACCGTTTACGAGAAAATTGTAAAATCCATGATATAATAGCTAATTCCGGTTATTCCGATGTGCTGTATCTTTGCTAATACTGGTCCGATTTTGATGATTCTTTTATTTTTTTTTTAGATAATTTAATTATCTTTTATACAATTTCATACATAATTTACCGTAAAATGCATACTTTTTAAGCTATGCGCAAATAAAATATTCTTTTCATCATAACTTTTTTCCCTGTAGTTCCTCGGTGAATTACTACATAAATGAAAAGTTAAAGACCTTTGTGAAGAACAATTTAGGCAAGTTTCATCAAAATCGTTAGAACCGTTTTCGAGAAAAATGTAAAAACCTGTAAAATCGATTATATAAAGTGGCACTTCCGGTTAGTCGATTTTGACGAAAAAGTTGCTGTAACATCACAGCCATATACCTACCTTAAATACGTAATTTGAATATCGTACGACTTTTCGTTTTTTTAACTAGACTATTCACATACACACAGACAATTCTGTATAACAATAGTATAACAATTCTGTAAACTGCATATATATTTTAGGTTTATCAAGCTGAAAATATATTTTAAAAGTTTCAGTTTAGTTTCCATTAATATACATGTTGTTACCATTGAATAATATAAAAATAGAAATTATTAAGTCAATTTCCGCTTTTGTATTCTTAAATGTCATTATTACAGACGGTATTGTTGACAACAGATAGGCGGATTGGTGGGAGGAGGTTCGATTGCATCCGTCTCCTTTCGGATGCGCTCTGTTATCCGTTTAGGGTCTTGTACTCCTCATAAAATGTGCTGTATTTTTGCTAATACTGGCCCGATTTTGATGATTCTTGGTTTTTTTTTTAGATAATTTAATAATCTTTCATTTAATTCTAAAAATAATTTACTATAAATTGCATGCTTTTTAAGTTAATCACAAATAAAATATTCTTTTCGTCATAACTTTTTTCCCTGAATATTTTCGTTGATACACTGCATAAATGAAAAGTTAAAGGCCTTTATGAAGAATAATTTAGGCAAGTTTCATCAAAATCGTTAGAACCGTTTTCGAGAAAAATGTAAAAACGTGTAAAATCGATTATATAAAGTGGCACTTCCGGTAAGTCGATTTTGACGAAAAAGTTGCTGTAACATCACAGCCATATACCTACCTTAAATACCTAATTTGAATATCGTACGACTTTTCGTTTTTGAACTAGGCTATTCACATACACAAAGACACACAGAAACACAGACCATTTTGCGAGGCTTGGTCATTAAAACGTGTTTAACGCGTCTTGGACTTTAAAACGTGTTTTTCCGTTGAAAATCCGAATTCGAAAATTTTCACGATCGCAATATTTCCCCTTACTATATACTTCGGTAAGGGAAAGTAAAAAGTTAAGGAAAAAAGTTATATCAATTAAATTGTTGAAACAAAAACTGTTGTAGAGCGGCTTGGCACCGACATCAAAAAATAATAAATTATTGCAATGATTAAGTTGATTTGGAATAGTTACTTATGCTACTTAATAATATTCTTTTGTAAGAAAAATTATTTCTTTCTTTTTAATGTTTTTCGTATACCATTATAAAGACGGGTTTTTTTCTTAAAAGTTTTTATTTGTTAATAATGGAAACATTTTATACATCATTTGTTGATTAAATAGAAGTTTATTATAGAATGCTACTCCTAAATATTTTACTGAATTGGCCAAAGGAATTGAGGCATTATTTAAGATTATGTTTGGTGGTAGTACTGATTGGCATTTTCTAATTTTTATTGATTCAGTTCTATCTATCACATGTTGAGGTGAAATCCCCATTTTTTAAGATATTAAAATGACTTCTTCAATTACTCTTTTATTCTGTGGATATTAGTATCTATCCGGCACGAAGATGGGAATAACACTGTTGTCAGCAAAGAAGGCTGTATTAATGTTTCTATTTTAGATTAGTTATTTATGAATAAATTAAATAATATTGTGGTCAAGCAGGAATCATGCATAAGACTGGTATTGTAAATAGAAGAAAATAAATTATTGACTGATACGAAGAAAGATCTGTATGAGTAATATTAGGTATCTTGGAATATTAAGGTTTATTAGTTTAAAAGTCAGAAAATTTGGAGTTATAGTATCGAATGCATTTTCTTTTCAGTATCGATAAGGATCATACCAGTATGTTTTTTGTTATTAAAATTTTCCGTTATATTATCTACAACACGAGCTAATTGACTGGTAGTAAAATGATGTCAGAATATGAATTCTCTATTAATAAATTGTTGGCTGTAATATGTTGAGTATGGTGATGCTTTGTGATTTTTTCAAATAGTTTTGAATAAATATTAAGAAGACTAATACGTCTATAGCTTGTAGGTAATTCCGGGTCTGTATGTGGTTTTACCAAAGGGATAAGTTTTGCAGTTTTCCAATTGACAGGAAAATAGTTAATTCTTATATAACTATTGAAAATTTTTGTAATGTGTATTATTGCTCTTTTTAGAATGTTTTTAATTAATATTGTAGGTATGATATTTGCTCCCATTGACCTAGTAATTTTGAGGGATTTAATGAGACTTACCGTGGAGAATTCTGTTTATAATCTGTGGAGGTCGGTATTATTGACATAGTTCTTTTCCTTAATAAATAGTCGATATTAAATTCTTTTTCCTCCCCATATTTTTCTATCTCTTCAATAAGGGTATTTAATCACTTATTTTTGTGCCACCTCTTGCCTTAAAGAATGAAAGTCATAATACATTTTAGCACATTATTCAGAATTACGAAATTGTTTGAGAATTTTTTTTTTGTAATTAATTTAAGTGTGCTTTGTTTTTTCTCTTTACCTTGGTGATAAATTATTTTGATCATATTTATAAGTAAAAGTAAACTAATGGCCTATTATATTAATAGAATTTGATAACCATAAGTCAACATGTGGAAATTCTTATACTTTTTTACACTCTTGTTACAGCTTAGATTCATTTTTTTTTGGTTTAATTTAATCCATTTTTTTTATTATAATGTTCATAAAAAAATTGACAATTCACCCATAAAGCACTCATCATTATTTATTTCCTTCCCACAAATCCTATGATTTATTCATCTTCACCACTCGAAATAAAGGAATTTTCTCCAATGAAAATTCATTATTTACTATATTGGATTTGAAATCTTTCTGAAGAGTATTATTATTATAATTATTTGAAAATATTATTGATAATGGAATCAAAATTGTCAAAATTAATTATTTGAGTAGATTATCAGTATCTGCCAGAGCAGATATACAGCTATATACAGCAGATATACAGCTATCACTCTTACTAGTGCAAACAAATTCTGAATTATGCAACAATATAATTAATTATCAATGTGGTTTAAGTAATGTTTTTATTTCATTAAATATAAGGGTTACTTGTCAAATATACAAAAAATTGTACATTTATGATATTCAAAATATTGCCTAAGTGAATTAAACAGTACCTGAGATTATGTTAGTATTTATTTAAATGAGTATTTGGAATAGAAAATGGTTGTTATAATTTTAATAGTTGGAATAAAAATCATATTAATCATATCACACCCACGCAAAACCAAAAATACTTACAATAATTCACCCAATGCAGTTAGATTTTACAGTTTAAAATGGAGAAAAAAATATGTTAATGGCAAAATAATAATGGTTTAACTTATTTTTACATCAAAGGAAATAGTAAAAATAATTTTGACAGGAGAAGAAGACTGTATATATGTATATATATATATATATATATATATATATATATATATATATATATATATATATATATATATATTTTATTTGCAAGAATGAATTGCTAGGAAAACTTCAGCTAGAAAAGCTTTAGTTAGATTTATACGAAAAAAAGTCTTGTTTTCTCAACTATTAACATATATTTTGTATCACTTATTTTTCAACTTATAAACTTCAGTAAACAAACAAAAACGTTAAACTTAAGTGTCTCTATTAGTGATGAAGTTTCTTTCATGTCACTGACACTATTTTTTCTTTGTTTGCGTACTCTAAAAACGCTTCAATATATCCTTTACGATACATGAAAGAGAGTATTTCAACAATCGCTCGTTCGCCCAATTCTCCAGCCATGTTCTTGCTCAGTAAGATTTGCTCTTCCAAGGGCTTATGTCGCCAGTATCCCAGACTCGGATCGAGTACCATGGGCAAGAAAAAACTGCAAATGGTGTATCCATAAATGGCCCTTGTTGCAAAGTGCGTTAGGAAAGCTTCGTAATCTGGAACCTCAAAATTAGCGGGAACATTTTCCCTTAAGGTTACCCAATAGATCTTTAAGAAATCATCCCAGTATTTCTCTCTTGTCTCTGAATCAGTATGCATGCACAGATAAAAAGTTAGGTCGGTACTGAGACAGCCATACTTGCACAGCTGAAAGTCGAACAAAGCGCATTCAACAGGTTTTCCATTATTGTCATACTTATACATTATATTGTTGTTGCAGAAATCTCCATGGCAGATCACGCAAAAATCGTCTTCCGATTCCAACATTTGATTTCGAAGTTGGATGGGGCTTTTCAGAAAGTTGAGGAAGTTTTCTAATAGCTGTTCTCTCCCGTATTTTTTCTCGAATCCTGTTATGCCTCTTTTGATTGAAACAACATTAGTCAAATCAAAATTTGAATTTTTCTCGGGTGTATATCTATATTTATTTATTTTTTTAGTCAGCTCTAGAAATTTGTTCTTATTTTCATTCTTTAAAATGTATGATGCTGCGTGAAATTTAGCAATCGTATTTATGGCTAGCGATATGTGTTCATAATCCAAAAAAATACTGCTTTCGCTTTTCCGAAAACCTGTGTATTTGATATTGTGAAAAATTAAAACGTTGCCTTCAGGGTGGTCCTGATTTAAATATCCGTAATAAAACTTAGGGTACCAGTTTCTATTGAAGGCCAGTGTTGGCAGCACTTCCTTGTACATCATCAGCTCCATCTGAAACTGTACCAAAGTATCTATAACCCGCTCATTCATTGGCGTTTTTACAACGAGTGGAAAAACATCTTCTCTGGACTCACATTTTACTTTTAATTTGACGAAAGCTATATTCGAAGCAAATTGTACACCAATGTCTTTGCCATTTTCCAGCTTCAGATCTTCGTACTTTACATCGCCGAAAACGCCATTCTCAACCAACGAAGGGATCGAAGAAATCAGAACACTTTCCATTGCACAAAAACACTATTACTGATTTCTGCTTGTTTAGAGATAACGATTTGTTACACAATCCTAAATTACGTGACCTTGATCTTCTGAAAGATGTTTACTTTGCTTTAACACTTCATCATAAGCACTTACCACATATTTCTCAATCGTTGTCATATTTTATCAATTTAGAAATGTCAGTTGGAAGAAAAAGGGAAGAATGATGAGATTATTGAAGAAGAAAAAAATTAAGTTTGAAATGGAATCCATTGTACCAGACTCAGTCGAACGCTTGAGCTGCATCTAGGGATAGGACTGAATCGACTGAAAATTTTCCTGAGAATTCAAAAGCTTCGGACGATACCTTACCACCCACAAGGGAATGGCCGCATTGAAAGATGGCATATTGTCCCTAAAGGCTACTTTAATGGCTCATCTAGATGTTAACTATTGGTCTAGAATTTTGCCCACCGTCTTGTTAGGATTTAGGAATGTAATTAGAGACGACGCAGACTTAAGTGCGGCAGAAGTAGTTCTCGTATAGGGACAAAATTTTAGATAGCCAGGAGAATATCTCGCGTCGACATCGTTTAGGACAGGCCTATCGTCGTTCGTTCAAGAATTGAAAAATTACCTAGGTCAAATACGTCCTGCTACGTTCCGAGAGAGTAGGAAGAACATATTTCTTTATTCAGTCCCTTCAAACCACCTCCCACATGTTTTTGAGGGACGATAAGGTAAAGAGGGTTCTTACGCCTCCCTACTCAGTTGTAAGTTGCACCAACAAATTGTGTACTTCAAAATTACCCGGAAGAGAAATCACTGTATCTCTAGACAGGATTAAATCAGCATTTCATTTACTGGACGCTGAAGGGTCATCGGCGATTTCATGGCACACTGCAACGAACACCCGACAGGAAAAAGGAGACGAACCGAAAAGAGGAAAAACCAAGGAGATAGCTCGCACGAGGCGAAGGATCATGCGAAGCCTGCTACCACGATTAAGCCTTATTCAGGAAAACGGTCATACCCAATATAAGATTTATGGAAGCGGTTATTCGGGAGGAGCAGTGTAGCAATGCTACGACGTTAGTCAATATATCGGTAAGTAACCGTCATTCACATTGTTCTAATTAACACAGGGACAGAAAAATATATAGAAGAATTATTGAAAGATTACATGTTACTAGCGGTAAATTGCTATGTGCTCGATGAAAGAAAAAGAAGAGCTTAACAGGCCTGGATAAACATAATAACGAATAAATAATAAAAAAATCTTGGACATCAAGTTAAAAAAAAATAAATATTCCTCAATGTGTTCAATGTTAGAGTATGGACATGAAACCATCCTTGAGAGATAGTTTAGCCATTTTAGAAGTGTTTTAGGAACTTTCCTGGGCTGAATTATGGAAGGTTGTCCTGATGGAAAGTCCTGTTCTGCGTAATGGCTTTGAGTTTATCGAACAACCAGATGAAGATGATATCAGCTGTGCTATCCAAAAACTAAAATATCTGATGTGGACAGCACATGACTTTCTTGTACGCCTATTAAACTATAAATCCGTGGCTCAAAAAGTGTTCCTGAATTTGGTTACTACTCCACTTACTTTGGATTAATTACCACTCTACTCCACTATTCCGAAAATTGCAGTAAAAACGACACTCGAAGTCGCGACATCAATCTATTGATACACAAACACATACACAAGCTCTTGTTTCTGGAGGTCTCATTACGTTATTAAATATCGCTTTCTTTCAGTAGGTAACAAGTTCCCAAGAGATTTATTTGTGATCTGTGACAACATTCGAACTGTCAATGTCACTAGATAAAGTATAGGAAATCGTCGGTTTCGACATTTTAAGCAAAACTTAGCTTATATCTTATTCTCCAGCTGCAGACTTGTTTAGCTCACAAATGGGAAAGAAAACAAGTATTTCACACTCAATTTTAAAACTTAAAACGAGTAATAAAAATGTTTAATTAAAGTGGGGAAAAAATTGCGTTTGTAACCTTCATTACCAAATCATATGATCTCTATTTAATTTTAATACAATTTTTGATGTGTTTATTATGACCTTCAAGTTTCGGCTCACCAATTTTAACCAAAATCTATTATATTATTTATATTGATATAAAAGTCCTATTTACCAAATTTTAGATAATTTACATTATATTTTAACACTACATTTTTGACGAAAGTTTATTATGACCTTCAAGTAAAGTATTGCTTCCGGTGATCTAATTTTTAATTTTTTAATTAATTATTTATAATTTTTTAATTTCTAATTTAGACCAAAATCTAGTATGTTATTTAAATCATTATATAAGTTATAATTACTAAATTTGAGAAGTTTTGCATAGTATTTTAATATAATTTTGATGAAAATCAATTATGACCTTCAAGTAAAGTATCACTTCCGGTGATCAAGCAGTGACCAAAAAGTGATGTTCACTACTAGGTTTTACAACAATCCTCAATACAAAATTTCAACTTTCTGCGGCTAACCACTTTTGACTTCACCTTTTCATTGACTTTCGTGGCGCATATGACAGTGCCATCAGAGAAAGGTTGTATCAGGCTATGGAAGAAATGAATATTCCTCTTGAATCGATCCATATTACAGAGCTACTGGTAATAGAATCGAGGTGTTAAGTCAGGGATATTTGTCGGAGACTTTCTTGACCTCAAGGGGCCTGAGGCTAGGAGATGGTCTGTCATGCCTGCTATTCAACGTAGCACTAGAAAAAGTGATAAGGGGCTCTGATGTACAAATAAACGGTACAATTCTCACTAAGTCAGTCCAAATTCTAGCCTAAACAGATGATAAAGAAATTATAGCCTGATCACAGAGAGACTTAGAACGAGCCTTTTGACTGGTGATGAGAGCTTGTGGAGGCATATCAAAAACCTTACTAAGCATCGTGAAGTGCCAGGCATCCCTTCGAATAGAAGATGGTTCTTGGGCCATGAGCGACGGAGAAAAATTCGACATCTTCGCTAAATATTTTCCATCTGTTATACCTCACACATACTTCACAAATATTGAACATGACAACAATGCACTCAACACTTTGGACGAATCCCTGACATTACCTCCTCCTTTCTTCACTCCTACCCACGTCGCTGAATAAATCAGAAAATTACCTAAAAGGAAAGTCCCTGGATATGACTTATTAACGTCGAGGTGCTGCAGCAAATGCCGTAGAAGGCTGAAGAGGAGCTGGATGAGGGACCTCCTCGTTTAACAATTCATGTAGAAATCTCGCCAGGAGGAGGTGCTCCTGGGTACAGCTTCACCTCTTGCCATGTTCTTACAGAGGCATTTCATACTATGCACTGATTGTTAATAAAATAATTGACAGGTGTGAATAAATATTTAAAGTTAAAAAAAAAATTCTGACTAAATGCTAAAATTGTTTTCTAGTAAAATAAATTTTAATAATTTTATATTTCATTAACAAATTTTTATTAATTTCTTCTTGCTTAGCAAACGTAGTATCTTTTTTATGTACTTACTAGATAAAAAAAAAATGTAATTGATCAACAAAATGACATTAGAAATTTTGCATAATATGGTTGCTTTATGTAATTGTTGATCAAAAAGGTATTTTTATCAAGCTGTGAAGATTTTATATATAATAATATAACAGTTTAGCAGTTTTTCCTTCCTAATTCCATTGTTTTCACCACTTTCCGTCGAATGTCGAGCAGCTCCAACAAATTATGTCACGTTCATTTCCCTTCAAAACAGTAGTGAACTGCCAGCCGCTTTGCTGGGGAGTTCAGCGACAGCCTACCTTTAGTGTTCGAAAATTACACGATTTTTAAAAATATTAATTGGAGGACATTTAGCCTAATTTTTTTAAATTGAGGTACGATCACGAGAAGAAATAAGTTTCTATTCGTAATGGTACGAATGATAATTTTTTTTTTGTTTGATGATAAATTATCGATAATTTGGAAACACCGTAAAAACGGAATTACCCAATGACCCTGAAAGAAGGACCCAGACGGTTTAGGTAAGAGCTTTATCTTTGTAATGCAAAAAATAAAAAATAATTAGCACGTTTCACGTGTAGTAAAATCACACACTAGAGATCCACTTGAATAAATAAAGTTGATATGCGCAGTAGCGTCTTTAAGTTTCAATTCATCAAACAACAAGCAAATGCAGGATATTTCATGCACATTTTTCAATCAATTGAAATTAAATGTATTATTATTTTATTTTCGATATAAATATGTTCATAACCAGAAATCGGTCAACTAAAGCTCTAAGTTGTGAAGTTTCATAGTATTTTTGTAATCAAAATTTCTTTGAATGAGAATTTTATAAAATCATATTAATGTCAGGACTACAATACTTATCTAAATATGACTGTAAATAAAGTTAAGAATCCTAAAAAGTTTTCAGCATTTAAATACTTTAAGGTTTTATTTGCAATTTTTATTTATTAATTAAGGATATTTTAAGGTGTATGTATTTAGAGTTATATTATATAGTATATATTATATAGAGCTATATTTAGGTTTTTTTTACCCTCTGGGGCTTTTAGGATGAAAAATTTGTTGGGGCCTTTGTTGTTTTTTTTTCTCAACCTTTGTTAAATGCCCATCTGTTTTAGCTGATTAAAAACTATAAATTCAAATGATTAGAAAAGTAACGATTATTGTAGAAAGTTATAAGATTTGTTGACTTCTCTGATTCACACAAGCTAGTAAAAATACTTGGAATTTACGGATTTTGTAAATTATTTTTAATTTATTTATAACTTTTTTTTTTTTGCATTATTAACTTGGTCTTTACTGTTTGACTTTTTCATTTGTTTCCTCAATTTAATTATTATTTAATTGAATTCATAAATCACATTATACTTCCGAATATCAAATATATTTTTATTAGCATAATATTAAATCTGTAGATGGCAAAATAGTATAATTAAAGTGAGGTCTTATCGTGGGGCAGAATGTGGGTCAGATCATGAATTAGTAATCGCGAAACTTCGACAAAAACTTAATATAAAAAACAGAAAAGAAAGCCTTATTTGTTCCGAAAATTTTGATCTAGATAAATTAAAAACCCTTCAATTAGAAATCAATTCGCGGTAGATATCAAGAATAGGTTTGAAGTCTTGGAATCTTTAGATGAGGATCGCGAAGATGTAGACAAGCTATGGATCGGAATTAGGGATAATATTAAAGAGGTAAGTAATTTGTGTCTTGGAAAAAGGGACAATAAAAAGAACAAACCGTGGTTCGATAATGATTGTCTAAACTTTTGTGAAAAAAAAGGAGCCACTAAATTAAAAGCTTTAAATAATCCAAGCAATAATAATGTTGCTAACTTCCGAGTCTTGATGAATGAAACGTCCAAATTCCTCAAAAATAAAAAAACGAGAATATCGTAAAAACAAAATAATAGAAACTAATAGAATTGAAAACAACGTAAGAGACGTGTACAAGGGTATAACCAGATCGCGTAAACAGTTTGAACCCGCAATGAATGGAATTAGAGATGAAAATAACAATATCTTGGCCGATCCGGGGGACATTGTGAATAAATTTAAAAAACACTTTGAAAGTATTTTGAATTCGGAAAATAGTAGTTAATTTCCTCCTTCTGAATGTGTGTTGAACCGTTAATTGAAGAACAGAGTAAGGATGAAGTCGAAATAGCCATCGGAAAATTAAAATCTCATAAAGCAGCGGGAATCGACAACATTCCTAATAAAATAATAAAAGCGTGCGGTGAAGCTGGAGTTTCTAAAATACATTTTTTGGTTAAAAAAGATCTGGGAAAATGAAAAAATGCCCGAAGAATGGAAAGAATTTATACTTATTCCGATTCACAAATAAGGTCCGA